>JAPDNY010000012.1:26322408-28722408 GCA_029375565.1 Gekko gecko | reverse complement strand
CCATGAAATTAGACAGATTTACCTGTCAAAAAGTTTTTTAAATTAAATCAACATTTTCAGATTTCTTTTAAAAAACCCTCTGTATCTTATGCTCAGTCTGGGGTGGAGCTAGGGTTGGCAGACCCCCCTGTGGAAGTGGGGATCCCCTGCCACTAGGCCCCACTACCCCACCACTGATCAGCTGGCTGGCAGGGGTATGTACCCAGAAAAAGAGTGAGGCCCAGTCAAAGTTGCAGTGACATCACTTCTGACATGACCCAGGAGAATATAAGAACATAAGAGAAGCCAATGTTGGATCAGGCCAACGGCACATCCAGTCCAACACTCTGTCACACAGTGACCAAAAAGGAGGCCCACCAGTGGGACCAGGACACTAGAAGCCCTCCCACTGTTGCCCCCTCCCCAAGCGCCAAGAATACAGAGCATCCCTTGCCCCAGAGTCCCTATTTATATGATAGACCTCTGCTCCATATGCTTATCTAATTCCCTCTTGAAATCGTCCATACTTGTAGCCACCACCACTCCTGTGGCAGTAAATTCCATGTGTTAATCACTCTTTGGGTGAAGAAATACTTCCTTTTATCCATTCTAACCCGACCACTCAGCAATTTCATTGAGTGTCCATGAGTTCTTGTATTGTGAGAAAGGAAGAAAAGTACCTCTTTCTCTACCTGTTCTATCCCATGCATAATCTTATAAACCTCGATCATGTCACCCCTCAGCCGTCATTTCACCAAGAGCACCGAGTGTTTTAATCTTTCTTCATAGGGAAAGTTTTCCAACCCTTTTATCATTCGAGTTGCCCTCTTCTGCACTTTTTCCAAAGCTATAATATCCTTTTTAAGGTGTGGTGACCAGAACACAGTACTCCAAATAAGGTCGTACCATTGATTTATATAGGGGCATTATGATATTGGCTGATCTGTTTTCAATACCCTTCCTAATAATCCCCAGCATAGCATTGGCTTTTTTATTGTAGTCGCACACTGTCTCGACTTCATCATGTCAGTGATGGTCTGGTATTGGGACAAAAACTCTACTGTAGGAGCCAAATTTACCACAGAGTTTTTGTCCAAATATAAGAGCATCGCCCTGTTGTCACTATGTGATGATGTCTCTTCTAGGTCACAATGGAAGTGACATAGACACATCACTGCAACATCAGCTGGGCATCCCTCCTGCTCCCAGTAAGGCCCCTCTCCAATCTCTTGCCAGTTCCCAGTAAGAACCTGGCAACTCTAGGTGGAGCCAATGTGCATGTTCCAGCTGTACATCATTTGTAGTGGATACAGACCAAATTGTCTGCTAACAGAAGGCACTTCCATTAGCAGAACAGAACATTCCTCTGTCTCAGCATTCCCAACAAAGTTCACTGACCTCCCTGAAATGGTCTTTCTGGAGGATAGGGGACCCCAAACAATGGCGTGAGGGGCAAATTGAGGGTCTGCAACAGAATGGGGAAACTGGTGTTCCCCTTCTGTCAGGGAAAAATTGGTCCAACCCTTTGGCTCTGCCCATGCACATATTGAGTATACTTCGAGGCTATTGACTTATATAGTGAAGAAGCTGGGCATGTCTGACCTGGAACCCAAGTATGTTATAGAGGATTCTGGGATATCTTCTTGGTGGATACTACAGACTGTAGACCAAGAATGTTGGCCTTCACTGTTGCCTTGCTTAAGCCAAGAGTCTGACCTAGTTGAAGAGTGTAAAAGTGTTAGGCAAGATTTCTTTTGATGAACTCATCATAAATTTAGGAGGAACCCCAGATCATAATGAAAACCAGTAGTGATGGTGAAGCATAGGCGAACCTGATGAACTAACTCATTCATCTCTACAGGCCTCTTAAGCTGGAAGAAGGGAATCATGGCAGGGGCATGCATGAACCGTAAAAGTCAATGTTTATCATTGGAGCCTAGCTCTATCTCTATCATGCTGTACATACTTTTTCAAGAAATTTCTCCTGAACTTCCAGTTTGGCACGAGGGTAATCAGATAGTAACAAGAGCAATTACATGCTGGATAGTTACCGAGTGCTGGTCTGAACAATTACCATTAAATCTGTTCACATCTACATCAACTGCAAAATTTCTGTAATCATGGAAGCAGTCTGGCCTACTGCAAATTCAGCTTTCTGTGTTTAATAAAAAAATTCAGCTTCAACATAAACAATACTGTCTAAAATGTGACAAAGAAAACAGCATATTATGTTGATTTTTGACGGGGAGAAAGAAGAATAACAATGACAGAAGTTTTGCAAGAAATATCACTAAGACTCTGCTGTTCAGTCATTAATAATGATAACCTTCTATGGCAAGCACTGTCTGCATAATAATGAAAGTATTCACTCTTTGGAATTAGGGCTGATTTTGAATTTCTTATTCTTGCTGGTTCATCCAGAAAATCCCAGTTTTGATCTTGGTTTGCCCTTGTGCAAATCAAGCCCAGGATCAGTTATTTCCCTTCCTCCCCCCTTCTTTGCACCATTCTCCCCACCCCCATAAAATTAAACATTTTCCAACATTATGCACCCATAATTTCAACATTATCCATTACACATACATTACATCCATACCTGACATATGCTGAGTGTATAAATAAGGAAGAAATAACGAATACCAATAATATAGCATATAAATACAAGACAAATTAATCTAAAAAACAACAGTGAAAACCTTAGAACATTGCTAAAATATAAATAAACATGAAAGGAAACATTCGGTTGTCCATATTGTGAATGACTAAAAAAAAAAAAAAACTATTTTAAAACATTTTCTGTCGTGTTTGTCTGCCCTTCTACCCCAGTTACTTAATAATTTAAAAAGTCTGAAACAAACACTGATCAATAATCATCAAGCTTATTGACTACATAACATAACATAACTTAACAAAACGGAAACAGCTCAAGGAATGGAAAAGACAATAAAACAATGGAAACTGGGAATGATATGGAATACTATTCACCACCAGATAATGACTTTCCTACCTCCCCTCTCACACTGCAGACTACTGATCTTCTCAAAATTCTACTTCTGGAGGACAGGTGACCCTAATGAACAATATGAAGGGAGTCTACAGTGGAAAAGGAGAATGGATAGAAATTATTAATTTAATCAAAAGCATGTCTAATAATAATAACAACAATAGTGATTGGGGAACAGCAAGAGACTCAGGCCAGTTTAGACAAGGAGCAGCTCCCAAGTACAGCCAAAGAAGCAAGAGATGATTTGTACAATTTTAACTGTGGTTTTTTCAGAAAATATGTCCATATGAAACAAAATTCTATACTGAAAAATATACTATTGCTCAAAATGTCATATTCTATCATATCACAATGTTAAGATGGGGATCAAACACACATCAAAATAAATAAATAAACTGATAATCAATGATCTTGATTTTGGAAGGCAACAACTGGACAATTTGAGAAAAAAAAATCCACCTTTATTTTCATCACCACCTAAAGAGCTTGTAATGGAAATGAAAAGATCCCCAACCAGAGAAGCGTATTTGTGCAGCAACTGTGTAGTAAAAAACAGACAAGTAGTCTTCAATCTCGTTTTTCATTCAGAGTCCAGTGGGCGATCTGCCACAAATGCACAAGCTTTTCCAAATAAGTCTAGAGAGGCTTATTTGACTCTCTAGTAAACAGCTTGGCCAAGCCTTATAGAAAACTGTAGCTAGACATAGAGTTGCAGAAAATATCAGATACATAACTGTAATCTCCCATGCTTTCCCATCCCTCGCTCAGAATATCTATCAACTGCAATTGATACAGAAACTTTTTCTAGCTGAAACACCTAAGATGTCGTATCTGTTTCTGAACTTATCCTTTCACTTTTCTGAACTTATCCTTTCACTGATTTTGGGGCCTTGCAAAACCTGGTGGGTGTTCTGTTTCTTTCTTCTCTTTTATCTCTCTCATTATAATTTAATAGTTCTAACAACCCCATTAATTAATTACGCCATTGATGTTTCAGGTTTGGAAAACAAGATCCCTTAATATTCCATTTGTAGGGGTACTCTCTTACACTGGAGATACTCCTAATTATCTTGGCCAACACATTTTGGCCATTATGTACTTTTCATCAGAGGCAAACTATAAAGACTGGGGTGATACAAGGTACAATCACTGGAACCTAGCAATCATTAACCTTACTTGGTGGTTGTGCTTCATCTTTATTCCACTCTTCTTCTAAGGGATTCTGTGTGGCATTATCCCCCTGCCATTTTATCCTCACAACAATCCTGTGAGGCAGGTAGGGCTAAGAGAGGGGGGAAGGGGGGGAGATGGGTCCAAGTTCCTACTTTTCTACTTGTGTCTGAAAAGGGGAGCTTTGACTTTTGTTCATCTTTAAGGTGCTAGTGGATTTGAATTCTGGTCCAGGGTCAGTCCATGAGCTGTGTGGTACAGTGAGGATTTGAACCCACATCCAGTCCTAATCAGACACTCCAGTCAGTGTATCACATTGACTGTTTGAGAGACTGCTGTTCTTATCAACAATATATACTTCTGTTATTATTTATTTAGAGCACTTCTGGCCAACATTCTCCAGTTACAAACTCAGGGGTTTTCCAGGGGGTAGCCATGTTGGCCTGTAGTTAAAAAGTTAGATTTTAGATACACATTAGGCATCCCCCAGCTTTCCTGATGTCAAGATCAGCCATACAGTGTGGGCTGGGCAAGATGGCAGAGGAAAAAACATGGTGTAGGGGGCAGGCAAGGGTATATAGTGAGTCCAAGGCCCTGGTTGCATTTCTACATGATAGAGACCCCTGATGGGCCCCCAGATGCAGATGAGATTTTGCCACATTAATCATCACCATCATGGGGGGTGGGCCACTCATGCTGACTGGCTGCCCCATATACCCATACCTTTGACTGGGTTTTTTAAATCTTTATTTATCCATTTTTCCACTTAATAGTTCATACCTAATCTTATCTGTATATACATTGGAGTCTACATTTCCCATACTTTATCTATCCAAATATATAGGCGTTCCCATCTTTCAAGAAATATATTATCATTTTTCCCTTGAAGAATTAAACTTAATTTATCCATTTCAGCTATTTCCAATAGCTTACATTCTAATTCTTCTCTTGTGGGTATTTGTTCATACTTCCAATATTTTGCTAATAATATCCTAGCCATCGTTAATATAGATATCAACATATAATTGTCATTTCATTTAAATCTCTCCGGAATTAAGTTTAAAAATGCTATTTTGGGCATTAACACCAATTTCAAAATCATTCTATCTAATATTGTTCTCTGTACCATCTTCCAAACTTGTTGACATTACCGCATCGCCACCACATATGAAAGAAAGTCCCCACATTCACTTTACAATTCCAGCAAGTTTTGGAAACCATTGGATGACACTTAGCTATTCTGTTTGGGGACCAATACCAACAATGGAATACTTTATAAATACTTTCCTTATAATTGATAGCTCTCATATATTTCAAGGATTTCCAGATATTCTCCCATTTATCTATTGAGTGCCCTATATCTGTCATCCAGGCTACTATCACTGAATTCACCGTCTCATCCTGTAGATATTCATCTAACAAAAATTTGTATAACTTCTGGACCAATTTGTCACTTGATGACAACCAAATCCTGTCTAATTGTGTTTTTGACTCTTGAAATCCTAATGTTACATCTTTAGAGTACCTGGTTTGAAGCTGCATGTTTTCCCACCAGTATAGTTTTATCTTATGTGACCTTAACAAAACTTCTTCTGATTTTAGCTTATTATTCTTATCTAACAGCATTTCATAGGTTTCTCTATTGCATGGCTTTATGAGGGAAGGTTTTATAAATGCTTCCAGAGGTGATACCCATTTTGGTGTTTTCCTATAATATCTTTCCTTAATTCCATTCCAAATTGGTAGTAGAGCACCTCTTATTATATGATGATTAAAGTTTGAATGGATCTTGTCCTTCCCATAAGCATGCCATCCCTTATATAGATCATGCCCCTCTAGGCTTAAGAGCCTGGTGTTATCGAAAGTTAACCATTCTTTTATCCAACTTAAAGCAGCTGCTTGGTAATACAGCTTCCAATTCGGTAGCCCAAATCCACCCTCTTTCCTTTCTATCCTGAAGTGTCTTCCATTTAATTCTTGTTCCTTTGGGATACCAAATGAATCTCTTTATATTTTTATCCAAATGAATCTCTTTATATTTTTATCCATTTCAACAAAAAAAAATAGTATTTTTTAGTATAGGAATGTTTTGAGCTAAAAATAGAAATGTTGGTAATATCATCATTTTAATGGTGGCAATTCTACCCATTAAGGATATCTGGAGATCCTTCCATCATGATAAATCTTTCTTAACCCCATCAAGTAGTTTATAGTAATTATCTTCAAGTAGAGTACTATTTCTATTCGATAATGTTATACCCAAATACCTCACTTTTTTCACTATCTCCACATTTGTTATTTTGTGTAACTCTTGGATTACCTTAGGTGGACAATTTTTTGTTTGCATTTTTGTCTTTTTCAAATTAATTTTTAAACCCACCATATACCCAAAGTCTTGTATATATTTTAACAGATACGTGCTAGATACTATCTGATTTTCCATTATAAATACAACATCATCTGCAAAAGCCAATAATTTAAATTCTTCCCCTTTTATTTTAAGGTCTTGTATTAAATTATTTTATCTTACACCCTCATTTAACATTTCAAGTGCAAATATAAATAGTAACGGGGATAGGGGGTAGCCCTGGCACATTCTCTTCGGTATCTCAATAATTGATGTCATGTCTCCATTTATGATCACATTAGCATACTGAGTTTTATATATCGCTTGAATCATTGTGGAAAACAATTCCAGTTATCTAATTTTTGAAGTAAAAATTCCCATGATAAGTTATCGAAGGACTTCTCTGCGTCCATAAACATTAATGCCATTTGTTTCTCAGGATGATGTTCATAATATTCTATGACATTTAGAATTGTCCGCATGTTGTTTTTTATATAACTTCTTGGCAGGAACCCCGCTTGGTCTTGGTGGATTACCTGTGCTAGTACCTTCTTTAATCTTGTTCCCAAAATGTTTGCATATATCTTATAGTCAACGTTCAGGAGGGATATAGGCCTATAATTTTTAATATCTTTACCATCGGTTTCCAGTTTATGGATTAAAGTAATTGCCCTTTGGTACCATGAGTTTGGTAGCTTCCCAGTTCTTCCTATATTTTGAAGTATGTCTTTAAAAGGTAGAGTAATCTGTTCTTCAAAGGCTTGGTACAATTCTGCAGGCAGACAATCAGGTCCAGGTGCTTTTTTCTTCTTCTGTTTTTTGACTGCCTCCATTATTTCACATATCGTGATATTCTCATTTAAGATCTCCCTGTGTTTCTGTTCCAACTTCTTGTTAGTTCTTTCTCGTAAGTAATTATATATTTGATCACCCACTTGTTTATATAGATTCCTATAGTATTGTTCTACGATTTCTTTTATTTCTTGTAATCCATATTTTGCTTCACCTCTATCATTTCTTAAAGCTACTATTATACCCTTTTCTCTCTCTTTCTTAAGCCTATAGGATAAGCCACCTTGTTGGCTTGTTCGCATTTTCAAAGTAATAGTGCTTAGCATACTCTATATTCTTTGCTACCTCTCGTGATAGTAAGAGATTCATCTCAAGTTGCAATATCTTTAATTTATCTCTCCTTCCTTTGGTTTCCTGATACCTAAGCTCATCTTCCTCTATCTTGATTCGTGACCCCAATTCCCTATAAGCTTCTTTTCTTTTCTTCCTCCTCCAAGCCTCCTGACTTATACACCATCCTCTTATATAGGCTTTGAATGTTTCCCATACTATGTCAATCGGTACTTCATGTTGAATATTTCTCTTTAAAAAATCTTGAATTTCTAATTGAGTCCTCTTTACAAAATTTCTATCTCTCAACAGATCTATATTCATTCTCCACCTAGTTTTTTTTTTTTTCATACCTCTTTAAATGCAAGTAACATAGGGTTATGGTCACCAAAGGTTTTTGGTAAAATGTCTGCTTCTAATAACTCATGGATCCAACCAATTGTCACCCAGACCATATCTATTCTTAACCATGAATTGTGTCTAGCCAAATAGAATGTAAAGTCCCTTGTTCCTATGTTTCTGGTTCTCCATGCATCAATTAGGCTATATTCATCTGCCATATCTAGATAGGTTTTAGGTAATACCAATCCTGTTGTCTTTTTCCTTCGGTGTGATTTCCTATCCAATTCATTATCAAAAACAGCAATAAAATCACTGATAATACACATATTCACAACTTCCCTATCACTTAGTATATCATAAAGAGTTTTATAAAAGGGGTACTGGTTCTGGTTAGTTACACAGATATTCACGATCAAACTCTCTTTTTCCTGTTTTCTTATCTTATTACCATCCTACCATCCTCATCTGCATAAATTAATTCTGGCGAAAGCGTTTCCTTGGCATATATTACCACCCCATTTTTCTTCTTCTTATCAGATGCTATAAACTCTTTACCTAACTTCCTACAAGATAAATACTTAACATCTTTTTATATATGTGTGTTTCCTGTAGACAAATAATCTCTGCTTGTATTTTTGAAGCTTGGTGAAAAATCTTTCTTCTTTTTTGTGGACATTCACATTAATTGATAAGATTTTACATTTTTTGGCTCTCGACCCATTCATTTATTTCCTTTTTTTGGGATCTGCGCCTTGCTCTTAGACTGGAACCTTGTTAACAAAGTTAACAGATGTCATGCCCTTGACTGTTGATGCCCCACACATCATCTGCCTTCTGCACTCAGGAGACTCAGTACCACAGCCTATACCCATTTGCCCCAGAAACTTTTGACTTCCTGCCTGCTCACCTTATGCAAGTGGCATGGCTTATTGGATGCCAGAAATGATGAGGGGAGTGGGTTACCTGGAGACTCCTCCTCCTTTCAAGAGCATACCTGCGCCCCTCTAGAACCACCCTCTCAGTCTGTTTTTGTATGAACTACCTGCTTAAGACTTTCTGATATTATTTCTGCATTTATAGTTGATTTTAGCCAATTCTAACCACAGTTACTGCTGGTTCCGATGCAACCTACCCCCATGGCTTTGCATGCAGCTTTAGTTTTCTAATTCCTTTGTTTGGGAAGCACGTTTGGTTCAAAATCTCCACTAAGAAATGTCTCTCATTTAAATTATGCCCCCTCTTAGATTAGAAAACACACACACACAAACTAGATCTAGCAATGACCCCCTAACCATAATGGGGAACCTCTATGTTCAGGAGCAGTGTGCTATTAAATATCTGTTGCTGGTAAGAAGCAACCAGGGAAGATTATTGCCTTCTTGCCTCACCTGTGAACTTCTCCAAAGTATCTGGTTGGCCACTGTGAGAAACAGGATGCTAGACTAGATGGACCTTTGATTCAGTCAGACTTTTCTTGTGTTCATATCCGTTCCTTGCTAATGTTCAATTCTATTAAAAAAAAAGAAAAACAAGCCAAGAAGTATGAAATCTGGGATTCACACTTAGTGTGAATATTTCCTATTCAAGCAGGAATGGAAACTTTCATTAAAGGTTGAAATAATTACTTGCAACTTCATGGATAAATGAATATTTCTATTATTATATCTCATCATGCATAAAATTGTCAGTTCATAGTTAAGATGTCCCCATCAGAATAAGCCAGTCCAGTTTGATTGTAACAGTTACATTTATTGCTTCAGCCATAAAGCCTGGATCATTAAAAAAGTATGTGTGGGGAAGGGACTGTTGAATGCTCTTAAAATCCAATTGCTTTTAAACAGGCAAATGAGTAATGGAGGATTAAAAGAATCATAAAAAGCAAGGGGCCCTGAGCCATTACAATGGGGCTTTCAGATCAAACCATTTGGCAATTACAAAGCATGTTATGAAGGTGAAGAAATCATTACCTGTACATGTTGAACAGCAATCAGCCATGCTTAAAAACTGTAGTCAAACGCCATAGCCTGACAACCCAGATAACTTCAGGAAACAAGGGAGATTTCTTTGCCTCAACATTTCTACTCTGTATTGACATCCCACAGCCTCCTCACAGCCTAACTTCTAGAAAGCAGGAAGGCATCAATTCAAGCCACAAAGCCACTGTCAAAATAGTATTGCATTAATGAAAGTCATGTGAATAAGGGGGCCTTCTGGTATTGGCCCCCACTCTCTACCACCAATTCATAACCCAGTAGGGGAAAATTAGAGGGGGTTGCCAGCATTGTGCCAATGCGTGATATCACTTCCAGCACAAAACTGGAAATGACATCATCACATTGTGGTAACACTCTAGGAGTCACTCCAAACTCTATGATTAAACTATAATCATAGAATTTTAGGTGAATGCTAGAGAATCCCCCCCCCATGTGGCTGGCAATCCAACATGTGAACCCATAGGCCTTAGAAACCTGCACAAATGTTGTTTCTTCCTGCCCTAAGTATAGTCACAGAAACACACATGAAACCACCCTGTAATAAGCCAGAATCTTGGTCTATCAAGGCCAGTAATGTATTCTCTATTCTGAGAGTGGCTCTCCATGGACTTACATCTTTCACATCACCTACTACCTGATAGCTTTAACTGGAGATACCATGGATTAAACCTGGGATCGTTAGCATACAAACTAGTTGGTCTACCACTGACCCATAGCTCCTCAGTCCAGCCTAAAAGCTTATGGTAAACACAGTTATTTTGCATTATTACATTTAAAGGTCACTTTTAATCTAAAAAATGGCTTTCAAATGGTTTATAGCAATGACAAAAATACAGAAATGAATAGAGAGCCAATGTGGTGTAGTGGTTAAGAGCAACAGACTCTAATCTGGAGAACCAGGTTCAATTCCACACTCCTCCACATAAAGTCAGCTGGGTGACCTTGGATCAGTCACCGCTCTTTCAGAGGTCTCTCAGCCCTCAAAATAAGTCTATCCCACCACTTTAGTGGTGCATAATGCTAAAGGGTGAGAACTTAAGTCTGCCAAGCAATCTTTGGATCTTCTGGCTATCCTACACGTACTGCCACACAATAGTTATTATTAATCATTACAGAAGTGAATTAAAAATTTGAAAAGGGTTTCAGAGGCAGGTTTAAGGGGACTTCTGTGTTAAGGCATGGTAGAAAGGTACTATCTGGCATCCTCTTCCTTAGTTAGCCTGATGGTTGGCAGCAGACAGGGACCCTTCCTAGGGACAGCTCCAACTGAGAAGCATTATGAGGTCATCCGCAACAAAATCTAAAAGCAAACGTGTGAATCATCCCTTAGATAAATAATCTGAAAATAAAGGCATTTTATCAGGAACAACTGCACAAGTGAACATGATCCTCCTCCCCCCACCCCCGGGCTGGAGCTTTTTTGCTTTCTCTGTGGTGCCTTTTTTTTGGGAGGGGGGGATCAGATGCCCCTTCTCATCGAAACATTTCAGAAGCTCCCCTGTTGGGCCTTTCTACATTCAAGCTGGAAACAAAACAGCTTGAGTACAATCATCTGCCCATTTGGCCATTTGAAAAGGGAGAGAGAGAGAGAGAGAGAGAGAGAAAGAGATGAAAAGAAAGGCGCAGGAATGAACTTCCAAATAAAGAAATTGATTCAGAGGCACAACCCTTCTATATTTCCTGATTGCCTCCCATGTATTCACTTATTCTTAATTTTCTCTCTCTTTTTTTAAAAAAATCTCTTAAATATGATGATGACAAAAATGTGACAAATAGTCAATGTAGCCAGTCTTCAGGAATTAAGTATTTTTCTTTCAAGACTGCATAGGGTTTTTTTTCTCCCCCAGTATGACAGTTTACTGGAGCTCCAAATGCTGGAAGATGAAAGAACCCCTGCTACGTTCAAAATAGTAACTGACATGTTTAAAAAATTAATTCCTTTGGGAAACAATAATCTATTGGGTAAAGAAAGGTAGTTTGGCACCCTCATGCTGTTAGGACCACAAAGAAGCCTGTCTCGGCTGAATCAATAATACCCTGCTTTTTTCTCCCCCGAAAAAGGAACCTAAAGATTCTACACAGGCATTCCAATAATAACAACTGAAATTCCAATAAAATGAAATATTCACTCTTTAACTGCAACGGTTTTCTGTGCCCATTGTGAGCACAATAAAGGAGGGCCTGAAGTAACCACAAAATGGCTGCTGTTGTGTGGCCAGTTTTATACATGAACTCTTTACACTGTGACTTAGAGAGCCAGCCTAGAGCTTGGACCTGTGTAGTCCAAAATGGCACATAGCATGTCATACTCCTAGTCCTCCATGTGGAACCACCAGCAGGAGTCACATGGAAGAGCTAATTGTATGTACAACATGCTATCATGTAGGGTTTTTATACCTACACAGCACCTGTGATTTGCATAATTGCAATGCCTTGAACAAAGCCACAGCCATTGTGCAAAGTGTGGTGGGTACATGTATAGGCCCCTGCATACAAGTGTCACCTCCAGGCGATCCCTGACAATTCCAGGAGAATGCTGCAGTCCAAATGGCTGATTGTTCAGGGGCTGTCTAGCAAATCAGCCAGGCAACCAGTCCTAATAAGGGGGTGGTAGCAATTCTGTATTAGAAACAGAATAAAATAAAATCCTGAATGTCTCCTCTCTACCTTTTCTAAGATCAGCTAACTGAAAGCCTCCCAGGGTGCTTAAACTCCCTCTTCCCAGCTGCTATGGCACAACTAAAATTGCATTCACATGCCTAGGTGAGGCCCAGAGATCTCCCAGAATCACAAACTGTTCTTCCTCTGGAGAAAATGGCTGCTTTGGAGAGTGGACTGTATAGCATTATACTCCCACTGAGGTCCTTCCCCTCTCCAACCCTTGCCCTCTCCAGGGTCCACCCGAAAAACTCCAGTAATTTCCCAACCTAGTGTTGGCAGCCCTGACACATACTTATCACACACAATGGAATCTCATCTCCCATCGTGAATTGGTCTGGTGGACATTTTGGCTGTGTCTCTTTCAGAAGGTATGAAGGAGGTGAAGCATGATGAGGGAACAAACCATTAGGTGCCTTTTCTACCTCAGCCTAGAAGCAGAAAGAAGACAGAGGAGGAAGAGAAAGAAGAGTAGTTGGATTTATACCCCGCCCTTCTCTCAGAGTTTCAGAATGGCTTACAATCTCCTTCCCTTCCTCTCCCCACAACAGACACCCTGTGAGGTAGGTGGGGCGGAGAGAGCTCTGAGAGAACTGCTCTTGATAGAACAGCTCTGACAGAACTGTGACTGACCCAAGGTCACCCAGCTGGCTGCATGTGGAGGAGTGAGGATTCAGACCCAGTTCTCCAGATCAGAGTCTGCCACTCTTAATCACTACCAAACTGGCTCTGCCTTCCCTTTTAGGCTTTCATTTGATGTTTCCCTCACTCCTGTCCTTAGATCGGCAGGATGGAAGCTGGTCACTTCTGGGCCAGGCAGGAATTTTCTGGCATTCCATCAGATTGGCTACAATAGGATCCCTTTTTCACCTGCTTCATACTGTTGGCTCTCGGTGGGGTATATGTTAGATAAATAAGCTTGGCTTCAAGTGGCAAGACTCTAGTTAAAGCTTGCCACTTACCAGCTGTATGGCCAAGGAAGTGTGGGGAAGGGGGTCCTTTGGTGCTGGGTGACAGTATTTTGAACTCTAGCTGCTGTACAACATGTTGGGAAAGGGGGTGAAGCTCAAAAACTCTCAGCACAGCATTCTGGGCAAGCCATGAGAAGCAAGACAGGGCTCCAAGAACAGTGCTGAGTTCTGAGCTGGGGGGGGGTGGAGCTGCCCTTGAGCAACGTGCCTTCAATGGGCTGCTTTAGAATTGACCCATACGAGCTAGTGGGTGCATTAGTGACATTTGAAAGATGCTGCAGACCAGTTTAATAAATCTAATTTAACAAATTTATACAGGTCTTATCCTTTCCTTTCAGAGTGTGGGGGCCAAGAGCTGTGACAGGTAAAGCACCACATACCTTTCATTAGCTCAGTTTCCAGTGGAGCTGGTTCACTCGATTTGCAAACTGAGGACAAGCTGTGCGATGGGATATTGAGTGACACACATGTCAGTCAGCCTCCAGCCAATCCACAGGAAATTAATCACAGAAGCAGCCAGAAGGGGTGTAAGGAAGGGCATGTTAGGCTGCACAACAGGAGGAGGTGGGAGTGTGCTATTCAACGGCAGCACCAGGTATTGTTTTTGGATGGCTACAGCTTAAAAAAAAAAAAAAAAGATTCATAGGTCCTAGTTGTTAAGTGTTCCTGGGAGTTTTATAGTGCTGCTGTTTCCAATTCGATGTATTAATTCCACATGTCCATAGAGCACAGGGGGATGTGTGATTAAGCAGGCGTGGGAATGCTCATTATGACTCAGACACGGACAGAAGAATCTGCTGGGCTCTTGGCTGGGTGCGCAACAAGCTGTGTGTGGTGAGCAATTTACTTGATGAATGGAGCAGTTTTTCTCCATTTATGAATTAGCTACTAAAGGGAGGGGGGGTCACAAATCTGGTTTCCATCTATGTAATTATTTGATTAATGTTTTATAGGAACACATCTTAGCCTGTGGATTTCTTCATGAATTATGCACTAGGACTACAGAGGCTGTGGGATTGTAACACAGGACATATAATGGCATAGTTTTACTCTGTGGCTGAATGCATCAGGAAAGAAAGAAAGAAAGAAAGAAAGAAAGAAAGAAAGAAAGAAAGAAAGAAAGAAAGAAAGAAAGAAAGAAAGAAAGAAAGAAAGAAAGAAAGAAAGAAAGAAAGAAAGAGTCATAGTATGACTTTTTAATGTGTTAAACTCTCTCAGAGTTCTATTTTAACAAACCTGCCCACTTAATTTTTGATATCTGGGACTTGTGTGGAAATATATATATTTCTGCTTAACTTCCGGATCTACGGTTATTTAAAAACAACAACCTCAGATTCAATGTGCCCTTTCAACCTTGAAATATGCATAATATTCCCATCATTCACTAGATGTGTCAATTGGTTATTCAACAATATTTTTCTGACAAACCCATTTCTCTACTGCTTAACTCTAAACAGAGAAATTGCTTAAAGGAAAGGCTGGATTTTTTTACGACACAAAATCACTGCAGTATTTTAGGAGCTCTCAAAAAGCATCATGAATAAAACATAGTCAAATATGAAGGAACTTTTTTTTTAAAAAAAAAGAAAGCCATGAAGAGCATTGGGCATATGGGCTGGAGAATCTCTTTAGCCCATCAAGCTTTTCAGCTGAATGGGAGATATCCTTTGGAATCATTTCTAGCATGCTCGGTTATGGTTCATCGTTTTGACTGTGGCAGAAAATCTGATTTTTTGACAAAAACCAGGAAGGTTTAGCAAAGATGATATGACAGGATTTCCTCCGACTTTGCAATGTCCCAGATAAATGGGCAAATTTCGGCGTGCAAGTTCAAGCATCTTATCTCAAGCATTGCAAAACGAAATGAAACGTAAAAACCTTGAAAACTAAAAGTGTTGCTACCAAAACAGCTACCACTCAAGAGGTTACATTTTACCTCTTCAACAACAGCAATGACCATTCTGCTATTCAAGTCAGACCCATATACTTGTCTGACATATGCAGGGACTATGAGCCCCCTGCTTCCCACCAATGACTTCTCTGTGCATGAATACAAAACACTCTTCCTTTGTCTCACTACTGGAATAAAATCAATGTACCCTACTTTGTTTCTTTTTTTAACATTCATTTCCATTTTGTTTTTGCTTCCCTGTTTTTCAATACTGGGCTTGTAGATTGGTTCACATTGTGTATGTATGTTGGATTGATTTTACACACTGTTGTCATTGTATGCATACAGTGTATGTCATCAGACATATATAAAAACCCTAATGCATTGACACTTTCCAGCTCTCCCTTTGGCTGTGCTGTGTGCTCTATCAGCCATTGGCCCATCAACCGCCACTCAAGAGTACTCCTGTGCCATTGGCTGGGTGCTGGGTCTGCTTCTCTCTCCCACCCACTGCCAGCCTGGCCACTTCCCTGACAGAATAAAATGCCAAAACGGCTGTCTATCCTGATGAAGACATTTCTCCTGCTTTGTTCCTGTGGGGCTAACTTTTCTGTCAGTGGTTGTTGCTAGGCAAACAAGCTTGGTTCTGTGAGTAAAAAGGCAAAGGTGGGAGGCCCATTCCAGGCCTTTGTGGGGAACTCATTGGGGCCAGTCCTGACTGGGGCTGCGAGCTCTAGGTTGGGAAATTCCTGGAGATCTTGTGGTGGAGTCTATGGAAGCCAGAGTTTGGGAAGGGGAGAAGCCTCAGCTGAATAGAATGTAATAGACTCCATCCTCCAAACCAGCTATTTCCTCCTGGGGAACCATTGCTGCCAATCTCCAGGTGAGGGCTGGAGATCATTCAGAATTAAAACTGCTCTCCAGATGGCAGAGATCAGTTCCCCTGGAGAAAATGGTGGAGTCTGTGTCATTGTACCCTGCTGAGGTCACCATAGCAAATTGATGCCGAGTGCCCAAGGCCGGAGCACCGACCCAGAACCTCTTTCTAGAGCTCGTTGTATTTATTTCCACAATGGGCCTTATTCCTAGTTTATACATAATGCATATATCTAGTTCTCAACCCAGCCACATCTTTGGATTCTTAACTCTGGAATCTGAAGCCCTGTACAGACAAGACAGATCTTTCTACAAACCTAAGAAGAGCCCCAGGTTTGCAGGAAATTCTGAGTTTGTTTGTTTTTTTAAATGGGGAAGTTAAACCCATTCAAAATGATAGAAATAGCTCCTTCAGCTTTAAGAAATGAATGCCCTCAGTGGCTATTGCTAAGTAATCATCCTGCCTTGGTTTCTGTCAGTAAAAGAGAAAGGGAGAAGGCAGGGCCCTTCCCAGGGCTTTATGGACTTTGAGGAAGAACTCATTGGGTTCAGGCCCAGCAGCAGCCATGGGATAACATTATACTAGGGGTGAGCATGAACTGGGAAAATAGAGGTTCATTGAGGTTTGTGGTTCATGAGGTTCCACAAACCAGGATGAACCTTCCCCGCTTTGTGAACCAGTTTGAGTTCATAAGGTTCGTGGATCTCCCCCCTTCTTTTCTACTGGGGGCAGCTCCCCAGTGCCAGCAAAATGAAAGAGGGAGAGATCTTCCAAAACACATTTAAAAGGAACATTCCCTTTAAATGGGTTTTGCAAGTGGGTAGTGCGCAGAAGTGGGGTCCAAGCTGAGCATTCACCACTTCCAGGTGAATTTGCTGCTTGGACTCCACTCCCACACTGTGCCTGCTGTCAGAACCCATTTAAAGGAGGGAGGGATGTTTCCTTTAAATGGGTTTCAACAGAGGGTGCTGCGCGGGGAGTGGAGTCCACTCCACTCCTGCATGGTACACACTTGTAAAACCCATTTAAATGGCTTTTGTAAGCAGTGCTGCCATCGCCATTGTGGTGGCAGCTTGCAAAAACCATTGAAAGGGATCCAAAAACAGAGTCTAAGGTCAGCTTCTCCTATGGCATGCTTTAAAGTGTGCCACAGGAGGAGAAGCCATGGCAGACAGGATCTGCCTGCATCCAGAAGAGCCCTCCATGCCACCAGATCCTGGTGTCACCTTTCTTCTAGCCAGGGCAAGCTGTGGCCAGGAGAAAGTGGGGAGGAGATCTCCTGGGAAGGGACTCCCTTCCACCTTTCTCCTGGCATGGCAAGCCTCAGCCAGGAGAAAAGGGGGATACTCAAGCCATATCAGTGATCCCCCCCAATTCCAAGTGGAGGGGGGAGGAGTGAGAGGTTTTGCTGAAATGGCATCGATTTCAGCCTAACAGTGGGGTACCTGTCAGCTCTTAGATTGCAACAAAGGAAGCCATTGGCCTGGCAGCCAGGAGCCCTCCCCACCACATGCAGATCCTGGGGTCAGCTTCTCCTCCTATGACATGCTTTAAAGTGTGCTGCAGGAGGACAAGCCATGGCAGCCAGGATCTGCCTGCATCTAGGAGAGCCTTTCCTGCCACACACAGATCCTCGGATCACCTTTCTCCTGGCTGTGGCAAGCTGTGGACAGGAGAAAGTGAGGAAGAGATCTCCCAGGAACAGAGCCACAGCCAGCAGAAATGAGGGAGGGAAGATGTCAGATCCCCCCCTTTCTATTCTGCTGGCTTCTGGAGCCACAACCAGAAGAAACGAGGGAGGAGAGATGTCAGCTCTTCCCCCCAGCTAGCAGAGAGGAGGGAGGAAAGTTCTCTGATCTTCCCTCTCCATTCCTTTCTGCTGACCTTGGGGAGAGTTCTCCCTGTAGGATCACTTCCAATCCTGATTTGGCTCGTCTTGCACCTTGGCTTAAACCAAGCTGCAAGAGGATTCAGCCAGCCCCTGCCAAGGCAGCACAGAGCTGTCAGTTCTGAGCTGCCCTCACTGATTTTTTCTGATTTTCACAAACCACACAAACCTCCCTGTTAGGTTTGTGGGTTCATTGGGGGTGGGATGGCACAAACTGAAGTTTGTGATCCATGAACTGGTCTGAGTTCATCACAAATTTAGGTTCATGAGCTGGTTTGTGCCCATCCCTACTTGATAGCACTGATTTGCGTAACTCACCTAGGTCCGGCTACTTAATACAGTTTAACAGCAGACACCCCGTGAAAGCCAGTGTGGTGTAATGGTTAGAGTTTTAGGCTAGGTTCTGGGAGACCCAGTTTTGACTCCCACTCTGCCATGGAAACTCACTGGCTGACTTTGGGCCAGTTTACACATTCTCAGACAAGAGATGAAGGAAAAGCTGAAGCAAAGGGGGCAGATAAAGGTAGATTCGCTGGTGGGCAGGAAGGAGAGAAGGAAACAGGAAAAGGGACAGGCTATAGCAGCTTTCAGGGAGGGGAAATGAGATCCCCTCCACAAGTAACTGCAGGCCCCCAGCTTATGTTCATATCATGTATAGTGCCGTTTGCTTTATGCCCCCCCAAAACCATTGAAATATGCCTGTTTTACTGGAGAAATTAAATGTAAAGGAACAGAAAATGACATTATGATAAAGAATCACAGGTTCAATTTGTGCAATGCAGAAGCAAAAACAAAATGGAGATTTCCAGGCTGAAAGAACAGGACAAAAAAAAATTAAAATGCCCCTTAAAATACCCCACTCCCCATCTCACTGCAGCTATGTTTACCACCCTATTTTGATAGGAGATTGATAGATCGACAGACAGATGGACAAACAGACAGATGGACAGACGGACAGACAGACAGACAGACAGACAGATAGATACCCCTTTTGATTTGTGCCCTGAGCTATTCATTGACTGACAATGTGGGGAGACATTTGACAGACACCAGGACTCAAGCTGTTTCCTGAAGCAGAGCCAGCTGATCTCCTGGATTGTACATTATGCAGTCTTGAGTGACACGCTGAAGAACTGGCTCTCTAATGAAAGACATTTGACTTTTTTTTGTTGTTAAAAAAAACCCTCTACCTCAACAGTGAAATCACTTATGCCACCTGCCAATCAAACTCCTTTTGCAAATAGAACTATATGTCCTTCTGGAGATGGGTTCATTCCACTTAAGATATAGCAAATAGTTTTCCTTGATTGCAGAAAGCAAAGTTTAGTCCCAGAATGTCGACAAGCAGAATTATGATCTCCTTAGCAATTTGGTACCTTTGGTGCTGAAAGGAAGCGTGTGTCAGGTACAGAGGGGCAGAGATGCTTGCCAAAATGCCCCCCTCCCTGACAGAAATACAAGGCAGCAGAGATGAAAGCATACACATAATACCTCCATCTGTTTCAAAAGGGATTTTCTCTCAGGCAAAATATTTCTCTCAGACACAGAGAACACCATCATTTCTTTTGTGTGTGTGCCTTCTCCGTCTGAAGGAATGTCAAATTCAATCAGCAGCAATGTTCTCTAGGTGTTAACGTTCTCGCTCATTAATTTAAGTTTTCCCCCCCTTTTCTGAAGCTACTGTATTCTGCTACCTTCACCAAGATTGTTTAATGTCCCTGTCTTTATTTCTCCATCTGAAAGAAAAAGGGGAAATATCATCTCTTTAAATTATCTGGACATCTCCGGCTGACAACTGCTATATCCATGCAAATATAAGTAATCAGAGATACCACCCAAGTTTCCAACAGGGATGTGATTTTTGCTGAGAAGCTTGACAGTGGGCTGGATTCTTATTGGCAAAATAATATGAATCTTGCAGGCAGACATATGCATTTGGGGCGATTTTTATCATAAAGCTAGCATTTATCTTTATCAATAGACATTAGAAAGCAGAGCATAATGATAAAAAGACCTCTCAAAGATGTGATGTACATTTATTTCCATCTTGTCTATTACCTGCCACACCAAAATTAGCTGTTTTGACTGAGTTCTTAGCCCAGTTTTTTTTTAAAAAAAAGCTATGCTCACTCTGGTTTGTGGAAGTTTGAAATGGAGTGGGAACCAAACTATTTTTGAGTTTATTTTGTTAACATGCAAAAAAACAGAGCACCAGTTTCCACTTTAGTCAACCCCTAGTAAAACTGTGAAACTAGTGAGACAGTTATTAAAGTGAAAAGTGATGATATATATTCTTGGTAGTTCATCCCGGTATTGCCGCTGCACTCCAAACCAATGGATACTTCCATTGGTCATCAAAGGCAGTCCCATACACAGCACATTGCAATAGCCCAGTCAAGATGCGATCAGAGAAAGGAAAACAATGAGCTGATTTTGGTTTAAACTTTCATTGATCTGCAGTCTTGCAAGTGGGCATAGGGAATGACCAAAGATTTATTCATCTCAGATACAAACTGTAGGCAAAGCAGCTACTCCCCCCGTCCTCAGAAATAATAGGATGTGATGCCAGATTTATGCTGCAGTGTGACAAGAGCATTTGTTAATATGATTCTGATTATGTTGCAATGAAAGTCAGATTTAACCAATAAACCTTTATCACAGACCACAGGGCTCTGAGTCACAGCAGGCCCGTTAAGCATTTTTAAATTTACCAGCTTAGGAGGATTCCAGAAAGGTGAAGGAAGAGGAGAAAAGGCTGAGGCCCATGAGCAGATGTTATGTTTTCTAACCAACCTACAGGGCTAAAAAAATGATGAAGCTCTTGAAGCTCATTTGGTAGCCAGATTGAACTGGCTAGACAAGCCTAATATGAATACTACTCGTGAGTCCACTCATGGTTCTGCTTCTACTTCTTTTTCAATGAAGAGCCAAATTCCCATCAGAACTCTCATGGAGGAGATTTGGGTCTGTAATCAAAAGATCCACCTGCACCTACTCCATTATTGTATCCCCAAGCATCAGGGGTATGAGTCAAGACCACCCACCTTCTCAAATCATTTCCTATTTCAGATCATCTCTTTTCCCACAAAAGCTGGAAAAAATGAATATATATTGGATTGCACAGAACAGACTGGATTATCTTTGTAGATTTCTACAAATCTTTCATGGTTGTTGAGAGCTTTGTAGACAGCAGAAGATGAGTATTTGACACAAGTTCTACCTATAATAACTTTTGGCAGCAACTCAAGGACTGATGTAATCTGCACGATAATGCCATCAGATTGGAGGAATCATTTCAATAGTTTTGTAAACTGACTCCAATGGGTAACACTGGCCCATATTTCTGGTCTGTTTTAATATGTTGTATAAAGAATTGCTCTTGAAGATGAATGAAAAGCCGCAGTGGGACCAAAGTGCCCCTAACCTCTAAAAAGACATGGGAAAAGGAGAAAGTATTAAACTGGTTTTGCTGCAGCAACTCTGCCAGCTTCCTCTTTCCAAAGAGGCTGATGCTTACCCTACACAGCCTGGGTTCCATAAACCTTCAGAATCACTTTCTCTGTGGCCCATTATGCACACACATCTTACTGAAGATTTTCAAAGCAGTAAATTTTTGATATTGACTTCAGATTCTGTGCCCGCCTTACACACTTCTTTTTCCTCCAGTGTATTTATTTTTACAATTTTACAATTTTTAAAAAATGCACTTTTCTAAATCAGTGAGGAATGTCATTTGTGATGTGTGGGCTGTGGTGTCCAAAGTTTGTTTGTTTGTTTAATTACACAATTGCCCTATCACAGCTGCACAATAGTGTCCAGCAAGCACCTTCCATTTAATTCCTCGTAGTTCAGGTTTTGCACACATATTATAGTGTTAGCTTGTTGAATGCAGGTAGGCAAAGGGGAGAACCCACTGTTGAAATTCACCAAACTTTTTCTAAAATTGGCAAGCAGCTGCAAAGCCCCATTTTCCATGTCTCTGAGCACTTGGTGATTCTCTGCTGTGTTATCGGACACTGTGAAAAATGAGAGAGAGTCACATGATCTCATAGTATGGGAGAACATGTTGAGTGCACAGAATGCACAGTAGAACCCACTGGCACTGCAAGCTGTGATCCTTGGCAATGTGTGTGTGTGTGTGTAGGTGCATGTGCATGTGCATGACTGTATAAAGTCAGCTGCAACTCCACCACACTTTGCACAGAGCTACAATTTGTATGAGGGAGGAGTCCTCTGGCAGAGACTCTGGAGAGCATTTTTAGTCTTGTGCCACTAAAATGAAAAAAAAAAATTGCAGTAATATTTTCACCAATGTCCTAGCACAACTGCATAGTAATGCTGATTTCCTGCCCTTCCTTACAAATTTGCATGATTTTCTCTTTGTGTTTGCCTTATTAGAACATGCACACTTGGTCATGATCTTGGCAGTTTTTTAAAGCCTGTCCTGTGAGGATTGCACTCTTCTTCCAATGGATAGATCCCATGGGATTCTTAGGTTTGGCAGTTCACAGAAGGTCAATGTGGCTCAGCCACCATTTTAATGTTAGGCTTCCAGAGACTGCCAAAATGGTTCCCTCCCCAAACTTTGTTTACTAAAGCATGAAAGGGAAAAATGTTTTCAAAGCTTTAGTCCTCCCGTCCCAGTGTCTCTCTCTTTTTACATCTCATGTCAATATTGTTTGCATGCAACACTGTAATCCTTTTTTTTTTTCTTTTTTGCACTTCTATTTGCCTCCTCTCCAATCCCCCTTTCAAGTCGATACCAGCAGGGAACTAAACCTCACACAGTTCCTTTTAAATTTCCCCCATCATTTAAATTTTTTATTCAGTGATCCAAGATTAGTGAATAGTCTCATATTGCTAGACTCATGCCGCTTGTCAAAAAAATCAAAAAATCAAAAATGAGTGGGGAATGCTGCTTGTACACTAATGAAGGGGGAGGATAGTGGAAGGAGCAGAGAGGGTGGAATGACCTCAATGTGGATGGGGAGTGACCTTCGAGGGGTGGCAAAAGAGTGGGGAGGAATCTGAAGGAATCTGTGTGTATTTGAATTACCTTCAGCTTGAAAGTGAAACAACAGAAAAATTGGCACAAAAGCACTCTCAGAAAACCCAGGTAAACAGTGACTAGAAAGTGAACTGAGTGCTGAAGGGAGCAAAATCAATGCAGAAAGACAAAGAAAACCAAACGGACATGCGCGATGAAAGCGAGGGGAAACAGCCATGTATAATAGGCCTATATCCGTCCTAGGGACATCAGCAGATCCAGACCTCTTCCATGTTTTCTTATTATGAGATCAGAACATAAGATCATAGGAGCAGGGAAATTCAGTGGCTGATCATCTATCTGTGCTTGGATCCAAACTTTCAAACCTTATAAAAAAGATTTTATTGTCATTTGGCAATATTGGCTGTTTATTTGCTTAGTAGGATCCAATTCTCTTTTATTTGGTGAGGGGTATAATTGTTTATTATGTGTTGAGAGTTGTTTGCTTTAAACTGTATGGAGTCTGAAGAAGTGAGCAGTGGCTCACGAAAGCTCATACCCCACAACAAATTTTGTTAGTCTTTAACAATCTGGTAGGCCAGAATTGCCAAAAAAAAAATTGAAAAGAAAACTAAAACAAAACTATATCTCAGGCTTATTCATATGCTCGTCTTCTAACATTGTATATGGCATTAAATGCCAACAATGCCCTTTGGTCGTCTACATAGGGGAAACAGGTCAAGCCCTACACCAAAGGATAAATACACACAAATCTGACATCAAGAATCACAAGACTGAGAAACCTATAACATGTCAACCTTCCAGGATGTTCAATGGGGGACCTTAAAGTAGCTGTTTTATTGCAAAGGAACTTCAGGAACAGACTAGAAAGGGAAATTGCTGAGTTGCAAGTTATTACAGCATTCACAACAATGGAATTCCCAGAAATTAACAGGGATACTGGTTTCTTATCTCTTATCTATTTCTTACAGCAAATATTGTAATGTCCTTGTATGGTGCAGCCTCATTTGGAATATTGTGTACAGTTCTGGTCATCATATCTCAAAAATGACATTACAGAGTTGGAAAAAGTACAGAGGAGGGCAACCAAGATGCTTAGGGGATTGGAGTACCTTCCCTATGAGGAAAGGCTGAAGTGTCTGGGACTTTTCAGTTTAGAAAAGAGACAACTAAGGGGGACATGACACAGATTTATAAAATTATGCATAGATGTCATGGACCAGCCAAGCCCAGCAGAGCAAAGAGACACGGAGGACTCTTCTGAGGAAGAGGCAGCTAATGGACCAGATCCAAGCCCACAGCCAGTGGCAGAGGCACTGCAGGAGGACGCTGTCTCTGAGGGGCCAGACATAGATCCTGAGCCAGGATTTAGCACATTGGCCTCTCAGCTTCCCAGCCCTAGGCTGGCAACAGAGAGCCAGTTACAGATCATGCATTACCAAAGCCTCAGGAATGACATCTGAGAAAGATAAGGAGAGACCTTCAAGTCAGAAGGTGCAGTGCCCATCTAGCAGCACAACACTGGGCAAGCATCAAGAGGGAAGATGAGTGCTTGCAGGAGCAGGACTGAGGTATCTGGCAGGCTCATGATGCAACTCTGGTGGTTCAAAAGTATGGGGCTTAAAAGCAATGGAGAAAGGAGTAGCTGTGTGGAAGCAATTTGTTTGCTAACTAGTGACTTTATGAGTTGCCAGATGATCCCCTGATCTTTTGGGGCTCCAATCTGCCACTGGCCAGCTGGCCCTTGGGGGGAAGCCCCACCCCTGAAGAGGCCCATTGTGTGTCAATGTGGTTGGTTCAATGATGTCACATGGAAGTGATGTTGTACTGGTGCAACCCTCCCAGAAGGCAAGGGCTGGGGTTCAGCAAGGCAGGTCACGAACAAGGTTGCAGAGAGTAACCAAGGTCCAGTCCAAAAGTCAGGAGTCCCAGAGAGCAGATACGCCAAGTCCATTCTAGGGTCAAGGGATCCAGGTAGCAAGTCCAAGTCCGGTCCAGGGTTCCAGAAAAGCTGATCGGTCCAATCTAAGGCTCGAGGTTCCAGTGATCTGGTAACAGCAAAGTCAGTGGTTCAGTAGCTACGTGTACTTGTTGTGTCCACAAAACTGCTGCTTCTCCCAGCTGATTTTATAGCCAAGTCTTAATGAGCTACACTCCCAGCCATTCCCTTGGCAGTCATCCCAAAACTACTCATCCATCTTCAGTTGACAGCTGACAATGGGCCATGAGTCTCTCACTTCTTCTCCTTCCCTGCAACTCTGCATGCCTCTGACAGCATCGGTGCTACAGGTGAACTAGGTGGGCGAGGAGTATCTTCTGAAGCCTTGTTTACAGCTTCAGAGCTACAAGGCATTGGCTCAGTTTCAGCTGTAGGCTGTGACTTCTGATCAGCCAGTAACCTGATCTCTTGTTGCTCTCCTTCTGGCTTCAAGCCAGCTGCTGAGGGTTAGCTGCCAGCAGCTCTTCATCTGAGGAATCCATCCTGTCACTGAACACAGACTGACTTATGACAGACATCATCACGCCAGGGGTGCCATGTGTTGATGCTCTAGCATTTTGTCCAAAATGCTAGTGTCAACGTGCAACATCCCCGGCTTGATGACATCACTTCTGTGTGATGTTATTGTGCTGATGATGTCATGCACAGTGACATTGCCCTGCCCCAACACTCCTGGGCAGCTCCCTCCCACCCACCCCGCCGTCAGGACAATCAAAACTAGCAACCCTACTGACCTTGCTGTTTTTTAAAAAACTGATCTTTTCATCTCTGATTTTGGCCTATTCCTGAGAAACCTGGTTCTGGGATGGCCCCTTGGACTTGAAGCTGTGAGTGTTGCCTAGCCTGTGCCTGAACCTTAGAACTGTACTTTGACAAACTATCTATGTTTGCCCTGCTGAGTTTCGGTAGGTGGGACACTGGGTTGGAGAAAGCTGACAAAGAGATTTTTTTCCTTTTCTCCCAAAATACTAGAACTTAAGGGCATCCAATGAAGCTGATGGGCAGTAGTTTCAGGATGGACAAAAGAAAATACTGCTTTACACAGACAGTGATTAGAACATGGAATCTGCTGCCAACTGGTGTAATGACACCATTACATGCACAGACAGATTCATGGAGGATCAATCTATCAGTGGCTACTAGCCCTGGTGACTGGGGAGAACCTCCTCATACAGAGGCACTAAACTTCTGAATCCCAGAGTGAGGAGGCCACATCAGGGGAAGGCCTTGGCCACTGTATGAGGTTGGCCAGAGGTTGACTAGAGGTTGGCCACTGTATGAGATAGGATGCTGAACTAGATGAACCGTTGGTATGATCCAGCAAAGCTCTTCTTATGTTCTCATGTTTTTAATCCCTGACACTGCTATTAAAGGGGTCAGTTTGGGAAGGTGGTAAAAGGACCAACCACTTGATCTAACTCCACATCCTCTTCATTAAAAAGCAGAACATGCAAATAAATCAATAGTGAAAATCAGAGAACCAAAATTGTTAACAAAAATATACACCAATAGAGAAAGAGATTAAGTAGGGTCCATGCATTCAGCTCTAAAGAAAGGCTTATGAAAATCAGTCTCTGAGCTTGTTCTACTCATTTTTAACACTTGCCCATCCCAGAAAGCCATCCAACAATCAGAAATTAGACAGAATGTAGCAATTACAGAGTTTTACTTCATGATTTGCTGAGTGGTATAACAGCATGCTGAAACAGGAAATATTTTCACATTCGGTGGGAGGTATAAAAACCTGTTTTGCTACCCCCCTAAAAATAAACCCTCCATCTCTGGATTACTGCATGAAGCTGTGCATTCATATCTGCTTTGGTAACTAAACAAAATAGCTACATGTGAATAGCATCTGAGGAGAAACAGCTCCATCTATAGGCTGTCAATTTCCCTTTTTAGCTAATTATGTCACCTCTCTCAGAAATTTGTGAAGGTCTGATTCTGCATTAAGAATCTTGTACTATTGAATATATAGTGGCATTCTCTTGAAGCACTTGGAGATGTTTTCTGTATCGCAGGGTCCCTGAAGTCAGTTGAAAGCACTGGCATTAGAGGAGGAGCTGTGAGGCCATACTTTATTCTCTAATCTGGGATTCGTTTGGGAAGATATACTGTGAAATTTCACTTCAGCCATAAACTATAATAGTGCAATCTTAAAAAGAGTTATTCCAGTCTAATTTCAGCGCATAGGAGTGCACTGTCAGTACTAGGGATGGGCACAAACCAAACCACAAAGCAAAATTCATCATGAATTTTGCCCAGGTCTACTGTCATGAACTTTTAAAGCAGTTCACAGTGGTTCTTGGCAGTTCATGGATAGAGCAGAAAGCAGGGGTTTAAAGGGACTCTGAACCTCCTATTTCATTTCTGGTTTGTGCCCATCCCTAATCAGCACTACCATAATCCTGAAATGAGGACTATGGTACATTCTGCATCTGGCATTCACTCCACATTTTCTCAGCACTCAACCTGGTTCCCCCTTGCCTCAGACTATCTGTTTTCATTCATTCTGGTATGCATATTTTCCTGTGTCAGTACTTGCCTCAGTGATCATTAGTTGCCTAAGCCAAGTAATTCATGGTGAAGTGATAAATACAGAGAGGGAAATACAGGTGGAGGAACTGATGGAGATCAATGAAACCGTGTCAAATTATCTGTTTATTGTTCCCTTCAAATCAGAAGCGGAGGAAGGAAAAAGTGTTGCTCAAAACCACATTCAGATACCCCAAGACAACATCATACTGACTGCAAAGTCACTCCTGAATGGCCATAAATCTATGCAGAAGGTACCATAAAACCCAATGAACAAAGAAAGTGAAAGTGGAATGCAATGTAGAGGGATATTAACTTCCTGATGTGGCTGTGAAAAAGCTGTGAGAAAGAAGAGAAAAAGAAGAGAAGAGATTGGATTTATACCTTGCTCTTCACTTGGGAGTCTCAGAGCAGCTCACAAACTCCTTTCCCTTCCCCACAACAGACACCTTGTGAGGTAGGTGGGACTGAGAGAACTTTTAACACAAACTACTTTTTCAGAAACAGCAGCTTGTGATTGACCCAAGGTCACATCAGCAGGTGCAAGTGGAGGAGTGGGGAATCAAACCCAGTTCTCCCAGATTAGAGTCTGCACATTTAACCACTACACCAAACAGATGGATGAAGAATCAGCCAAAATTATAGAGATGTGCAGCTATTTTGGTTCTTGAGAATGGTGGGAAGGGGGAGACCAGAGCCTCTCATCCCCCATGCTGCAGTCCCCAACAGGATTATTTCCTCTTGTGACATTTTGAAAAGTAAAAATCTAGGATCTAAAATGGCACGGTATCCCCATGGCTGACTCGGGGACACAGTATCATCTGGTTTGGCTCTCAAAGGATAGGTAAGGGCAAGCAGGTTTCCCTCATTCTATTCTAATATTGTTCCAGAATTTCTTCATCCCACTCTCATTTTACTCATGTTTAGCTAGGAAAGGTTCTAAATTTAATTATGAAACTGAACTGTGCACAATTTGCATCAGCTTGAGCTTCATTTTTTCCTCTTTGTGTTTCCACATGCACTAACAGAATGCTTCAACATGCAACATGATAATGATCAAGACATGCAAAATGACACTAAATAAGTTAAGGTTATAAGGTCAAAAGTTGTAAAGCAATAAATGTTGCATTCATATCTCAGATTGTGCCAAGGGTTTTTGTACAATATTGTATATGTCTACTCAGAAGTAACTCCCATTATATTCAATGGGATTTCCTTCCAGTTAAGCATGCACAGGATTGCAGCCATAAGCAGATAGATCAGTTGGTTCCCACAATTAGAAAAGACACCTTTAGATATTTCTCTGCTAGTTTGACACATTTATTGCTTTAAAACTTTTGACCCTATAACCTTAACTTATTTAGTGTTATTTTGCATATCTTGATCATCATCACGTTGCATGTTAATTTGCTGTTCATTCTCTAGCTATAAGTTTGAACCTTTTTGCCATTCTATGTATCTGATAAAGTGTGCATGCACATGAAAGCTCATATCTTGAATAAACCTTTGTTGGTCTTAAAGGTACCATTGGACTCTAAATTAGCCATAAGCAGAGGTAGATTAGCAGTGTACTTCTTTGCAGTTAATACAGTCAAAACCCATTACAAAATCAAAATTTTGCACTGAAGATTATGGCCATCTACCTAAAAGCAGAACAGAATGGTCTTAAAAATGAAGTAATTGTTACCATCAATCTGATATAATCAGACATTAATTTTATCCTAACAGCAGCCATGTGTGGTAGAATAATTGAGAATGAATGGCCAGGGTCCTCCAGAGAGTTTCAGAGCTGAGTGAGGATTTGAACATTTTTTCCTCAAAAGGAAATCAACTCTCTAGATGCTAGATCATACCCAAATATGCAAATCTTAGGGCATCTGGATCTTGTGAGAACTACTGATTCTGGGACCCACAGCTCTTCCAGATACACTGTGCATTCATAGGCACACCCAGGACCTGACACCCAGTTGATGCCTTCAAGCAGTGAATGCCTCCCTCCCTCAAGAGCCCTTTTGTCTAGTGACATGAGACCTGCCCTGGAAGGGACCCTTACAAATTCAGTTTAGAATGAACGAGACTCCAATCCAAAATAGCTTTACAGGGAGCAGTGCCCTAAAACCCTGTATCTGCAAACATACATACACACACAGAAGACCTCTGCTGGATGACACAAATTATAGGATATTTTGGACCAATTTGATGAATAACTTGTGAAGTCAGCAGTAGTAAGGGTGGAGGGTGGAGGTGGGGGGGGTTAGGCAAAGAAATCAGAGTTGGGTGATGTGTCTTGATTACTGACATGGGGATTTATCTTTAGAGCTAAAGAATAAAAACAAAAAACTCTTATAGCCAAATCAAACAACACAGGCAGAAGTTACCCTTAAATTGCACCTGAGGCTGACATAATGATTAATAAGGTAGGCTAGAGAGCAATAATAATTATATTTTAAAGTGGCCTGATTTATGAAGTCAAACCAGAGGTCCAATTTGGACAAATCTTGGGACTCCTGGTACTAAAAGGTGATAGATGACTTCATGTACTGAGGGCCAGGTGTTTTCCTGGAACATTTGAAACTTTAGCCAGTAAAGCTCAAGGCTAAACAATGGAGGTCAGTCACACTCTGATGAGTTTCTCTTCTGGGATCTCATCTTCGAAAAGAAATCTTTCTTTTTGAAGAAAGGGGAGATATTCCTTAAATAAGTAAGAGCAACCATGCCTGTCAAACGTGCTGGATTCAAGTTTGACAAGAAAATGGATCTTTAAACTTTAAATCTCTCTTTGTTTTCAGAGCTCTTGCACATACTTCCTAGTAACTTGTTGAACAAGGTCTCTATTTAACAAAATCATTTAGCCTCTGGTGCATCTAGGGATAAACAGGTGTATCATATTTCTTTCATCTATCTTTCCAGACTGCCTGTCTGTGCTGTGTTCCCCTCCTCCTTAATTCTGGTTTAACTAGGAGGGTTTCAAAAATTAATTCCAGAGACAGACTATGCTGTGTGCTGCTGCTTCTGGCTCTTCCACCATTCACCTGCATCTCCCCTGCATTGATAAAACACTGCAAAGAAAGGAATTTTGATGTGCTTGTACTCTGACTGACATCAAGCTGTTTCTTTTGCAATGTTTTGCTCATGCCCAAACGTGGCCTGCTCTGTGTTGATATCAATAAATTACCACTGTGCACATTTTAAAGATTAAGATTGCCTTTTTGCCATGTCTTATCAATGCATCTGTGCACACAATCAGTAATGCAGAGGGGGAGAGAAGATTAAGTAATTCCAAATTGTGGCAGATTATTCTTGCTCAATGTTTTGTATACATTTCAAGAATAAAAGTATAAAATAACAGTGATGGAGTCCTAGTTCTTCAGTTATACATAGGAAATAAGATCAAGTAATCTGAAACACCAAAATCCCACAAGATATTTGGATGAGGGGAATTTTGAAAACGTCTCTTACAATCAATGTCCTAATAACTTCCCTTTTGTAAGTTTTTTTAGTTCCAACTGATCCTTGAAACTCTTTTAATTGTTAAGTGACCCTTGCAAAACTTTAGTACTAAGAGATCTATTTTTGACTTTGATATATGGTCAGAAAAAAGAACCAAAGATATATTCTGAAAACAGACGTAATGGGGATACTACCTAGGATAGTCTCCAGTCCTTACACATCCCCAGTGCAATTATGGTATGACAGATATTTTCTTTTTCTTTTTTCTTTTTTTTTTTTTTAAAAAGGAAAAACGGAACTGACAGACAAACCCAATAAACACTCCTAGGAGAAACAGGGAAATTTCCTATATTATTGGACTGTTGGATCCATAACCCAATTAAACTAAATTACTAGGATGTTGGCCAATTTAGTCCCATTGACTTCCAGGACAATTCCTTATCTGCTAGTCTCCTAAAACTATCCAAAGAATCTTCATTTCTGATTAACATTAAAGCCCTTAAATGCTGGGAGACTTTAGTGCTAAGAAAAGTACTAGAGGGAAGAGCTGAGTTTAAGATGTCAGCAACTATTTTTAGTAGGCACCTGAACAGAGTGAAATATATGGATTATTTGATCTAAACTTGGTTTTAAGTAGTGGAGCTTCTTAACTCAGCAGCTCTGTCGCTGTGAGGCTTATACTAGGTATCCCAGGTCTAGCAAAGAACTCACTGGGAAGGATTCAGTTGGGTCTCAAATAAGGCAGGAGATAGACAGCTTGCTCTCAGAGATGATTCTGAAATTCTCGCATATTTTACATGGAGCCCCAAATCCCCATTTTACAATGCAGCCCTAAGCAGAGTTACACCCTTCTAAATCCATCAGAGTCCATGGGTTGGGAGTGTGTAAATCTGTTTAGGATTGCACTGTTAACTTTGCTTATGCCTTGCATGACTGGCATCCTTGATTCTATTTTAATGCCATTTTCTTGCACTGTTTTTCCCATCAATGAACACAGCTTCAGTGTCCTTTGCGCATCAATAAAAGTGTATTTCATATGTTAAGCATCTAAATGTAGGAGACTGTACAGACAAAAACCATATATACTGTATATAAAAACAGTCATATATTGAAATTAATTTATAAAAACCATCAGAGAATAGCTGGCAACCCAAACTAATAATTAAAAATATAAAGGAATATAAAAAGTAATGGCATAGGGAACACTCATTCATTTGTCCCAGCCTGTTCTCACTTTCCCAATAAATTCTGCTCTGGAAGGATTCCTGACTATCCACTTATTCAACATCCATTGTTTTGTGAAGGCGGGAGATGAACTGCTCAGTGAGACCAATCCCTTTTCCCATTATAGCTGGCTTTTGATAATTAGAAATATTCATGCAAAATGGACCCAGCAATTCTCCTATTAGACCCAGTAAGTGTGGATGATGGCAGTCCACCCTTCCAGACCATATTATTCTGGTTAGTAGACCCTGAAATATGGAAATCCATCCCCTGCCTTCAGTTCCTGGCTTGACCTGGATTGGCCAGGTGGATGTATTACAAGACAGTAGCCGAAGGTTAGGGTACAGGTGCCCATAGATCAGTCTTGCATCCATAGTTTATTGGGGCACCTCTATTTCCTTCTGCACAGAGCATAGCTTAGTAATGGTCATCATGCTAAATAATGATGGGTAAGACAAAGACCCTTTGCTATGAGTTTACTTTGAGCAGACCACCGCCACTGGTAAAGCCACTGGCAAGTTTAGACTACAAGAGAAGGTGATGATTACATTTATATTCCAACTTTCCATTAATATTTTCAAAGAAGTTAACAAAAGTCAAGTAGGTTTGTGGAAAGGCAGCATATACATTTCCCAAATTAATTAATTAATTAATTAATAAATACATAAAAGCAGCATCAACACAAAACAGAAATCTGAGGCCTGGCACTTCTCTCAGCTGCAGGAAGTTCACACTATCAAGTGGTTGCAAGTGAGGCTGAGAAATGAAGGGTTGTTCCCTACCCCCCAAGTGAGACCTAGAGGATCCAATGTGAAAGGACAAGTTCTTCATATGCTTTTTTTACAATCAACCTCAGAAGGGGCAGAAGTTCCTCCTTGTCATTTCCCCCTCTACTTCAGTTTTGGTGACCCATATGCATGCTTGGAAGCTGAGGAATGTTCATTTTAACATGGGCTGACTTTGTATTCCAACAGTGCCACCCTGTTACACCCTTCTAAGCATACTCTCTTCAATTAATTGAGAAGCGTATAACTCTGCTTAGAATGATACTGTTAGTCTGGTAGGACACTTTGAGTGCTGGACAAGAGTCTCTTTGCTGGTGTCTACAAGGTCACCAAACATGAGCTACTTAGAAGTTTCCTTGTTTGGAAACCAGACTCGATACCTTTCTATTCAGTATGCTGTGACAGCAAAGAGAAATAAAGGAGCAATGAATGGGAGTATTAGGGTCAAAACAGTATATTGTCCTGCAAGTTACATTGTAATTAGACCTCTGACAAATTAAATGACATTTTAAAGTGTTACTTAGGGCTATAATGGGGAAGCAGCCCTCTTCACCATTCCAAACACATTTTTGAAAGCAGGCTAACGACCAAATTAAATTCTTTCTTTGTCATTGTTCGCCTTAATACACTGCTCCTATTGATGGCTGCTCACAATGTTAAATGTAGACGCTTGCCAAAAGAGCAAGATTAATGGAAACTTTCCTTGATCTATTTTACAATAAAAGACAGAGCAGTAAATTACACACAGAACTCAATTACTAAGTGATAAAAGGCAAATAACAATCTTCACATCCATCAATGACATCAGCATTAATCATGTAATAAAATGCAACCCAAAAAGGGCTTAATTAAACAGCAAAGTGAATTTGTAAGTCTCAAAGGGTCAAAAGCTCCATGTCACTCGTGTCCATTAACAGTTGTTCAGACTTGAACCTCACTTAAAAATAAACAGAACTATCTGGATGAATGAACATCATCCTTTATGCTCAGGGCTGGTTCACACATGAATGTCCGTAACTGGATTACTTAACTCCTCATGAGAGCCAGTTGCACCTGTCCACCAACTTCACCAAAAAGTATGACAATGGGGGATATCTCATCCCTCCCAACACTATTTCCTCTTTCCCTTCCCTAAACAACCCCATAGTCTCTCACCTTTCCCTGCTTCATTCTCTCCTTCCCACCCACCCACCAACTTACCTTTATCTGCCCCCTCCCTTCAGCTTTCCATCCTTCCCTCATTCTGGCAGCCTCTCCCCAGGAAAACTCTGGCAAAGTTGTGTGGTACTGGAGGGGGTACCTCATTTTCCCATGTATTCCACTTCCTACATAATTTCCTCATTACCTTCTTCTGGCAGCCCTCATACCCTTACCTTTCCCTGCTTAATTCTCTCCTTCCCACACACCAACCAGCATACCTTTAACCTGCCCCCCATCTGCAACTATATTTATTATTTACTTCACTTATCCATCACCTTTCCCCACAATGGGATCTCAAAGCAGCTTACATTATTCTTCTTTCCTCTATTTTACCCTCACAGCAACAGGCCAAAACCTCCTTGGAAAGGGCTTTGCTCCTTCCACCTGCCTTTTCTCCTGACATAAACCAAAGCTTCAAATGGAGAACCATAAATTAGATTTGTCCAAAAGACAAGCAAAATCAGAAGGAGGATGAAGCAATAAGATGAAAAACTAAAAATCAGGCCTACTCTGTCCATGATAATGATTAGATTCAAGGGATTTAATTCCTCGCCCAAGGGAACCCTTCATGCCTCTTACAGTGCAGTCAGGGTGTGCTGTGATCACACGCACAATTAGCCACACCATAGGCACGAATGCCAGGCAGATGTAATGGGTGTGATCAGACATGAACATCTGGCCAGCATCCTGCACCCATTGGCAACCCGTTGTGCTCTGCCGCAAGAGTGGAGTTAAAAGAACTAGGGAAAGTCCACTATCAAACGAGTTGCAACAGGCCACAGATGGACTTTCCCCTGTGTGATCACACCAACATGCTCTCATGGCATCAGGATGGTCTGATCAGGCCATCCCGATTCTGCCATCCCCCCCCCCCACCTTCCCAGTATGTGCATTATTGCATACTGCCATAGGAAGCCCTCAGTGTGGAGATGCTATTCATTGACATTCACTGTTTAAGCTCATTGGAAACACCTGTCTGATCATGCAGTGGCGGGCTGCCCCTGCAGCTCCCACAGGCTGTGTGATCACACAAATGCAGGTCAAATTGCTATGGAGCAAATAGCCTTGCATCCCCCCCCCACGTTATCTGACACGTGTGACCATAGCTAGGGATGTGCATTCGGTTCATCTGAACTGAATGCACCACCGAAAATGGCCCATTCGGGCCTCTTTCGGGCTGCTCCGGGCCAATTCAGATTCTCTGAATCCCCAGAAAATCTCAGGGAAAGTGAACTGTCTTGTGAGGTGCTTGTTTGCCATGAGAACAAGTGGCACACTCCAGAAAAAGTGGCACTGTGGCAGTGCAAGCATGCCACAGTGCCACACAGAAACCCCAAAAGACCAACAGGAACAACATTTATACAAGCTCTGCCCTATATAAATTGATGGTGCAACCACATTGGACCACTCACACCACACACACATATAAGAAAGAATTAACACTGGTGGCTAGCGGCTATAGGTAAAAGGAACTCTTGGTCTCCTTGGCAAGTGATGCTCTGGTGCTGGGGGGGCAACCCCCTCACCTCTTTTAATAGTATTGGATTACTTATAGGGTTTTTTTTGTTTGTTTGTTTAAAAACAACTCCTGAACACCAGCCACTGATGGATCACTGCTCCGCTCCAGCCTTCATATGTTTGTCAAATTCTATCTGGAAGCTGTTCGTGCCAGCCACCACCACCACCACCACCACTTCCTGTGGCAGTGAATTCCATGTGTTAATCACTGTTTGGGTGAAGAAGTACTTCCTTTCATCTGTTCTAACTTCTAACCTGACTGCTCCGCAATTTCATTGAGTGCCCATGACTTCTTGTCTTGTGAGAAAGGGTGAAAAGTACTTCCTTCTCTACCTGCTCTGTCCCATGCATAGCCTTGTAAACCTCTTATCATGTCACCCCTCAGTCTTTGTTTCTCAAAGCCAAGATCCCCAAGCACCTTAACTTTTCTTCATAGGGAAAGTGTCCTCCTCTTATCATTGTAGTTGCCCTTTTCTGCATTTTTTCCAGTGCTATAAATATTCTTTCTTATATGTGTGTGTCGTGTGAGTGGTCCAATGTGGTTGCACCATCAATTTATACAGGGCAGGGCCTGTATAAATGTAGTTCCTGTTGGCCTTTGGGGGTTTCTGTGTAGCACGGTGGTATGCTTGCACTGCCACAGCGCCACTTTTTTTCTGGAGTGTGCCACTTGTTCTCATGGCAAACAAGCACCTCCCAAGACAGTTCACTTTCTCTAAGATTCTCTGGAAGAGTCTGACTGCTAAGGTGCTGCCTGCTTGCCCGCCTTAAGTGCTGCTGGTAGGTTTCCCCATTGGAAACAATGGAGGTAATGGGGGAACCTGTGTGAGTGCCCATAGAATTGGGCCCACTGGTCCAATTGCTTTGGAACATGGGGGTTTATGTGGGGAGAGGCTCCCGAAGCTAACCTGAAAATTTGGGGCCTCTCCCTCAAACCCCCCTCCCCCAGAGCTACGAACAACACCGTGGGAAAAATGTAACTTTTATTCCCACCATAGAGAACAATGGAGGGGATGGGGGCAACCTGTTGGGAGGGGCATAGAATTGGACCCTCTAGTCCAATGTTCTTGAAACTTGTTGAGTATCTTGGGGAGAGGCCCCTGCAGCTATTCTGTGATTTTGGAGTCTCTCCTTCAAACCCCTTCCCCTCCAGCCTCCAAAATATACCCTATGTTTTCACCATTGACTTCAATGGCCCATAAGATATAATGGGGCTGAAATTGACATTGAGCTGGCCCAAAGACTTCCCAATTGCTCATACTGCCGAAACTGACATTCAGAAGTCTTTCTGCCAGCTGAAATGGATTCTGCCCGATTCGGTGGAAGCTGAATCAGGACGAATTTATTTTTTTTGCACACCCCTAACCATAGCCATTGATGAGGTTTGTCCCCCCCTTCCTTTTCCATGATCTTCAACTTTTGGTGCATAGACACACTTTTTTTAAAGAAAACTATAGTGCAGAGGTGAGGAGAGCTAACCCTTGCCCCCAACCTCACTTTAGCAGACCTCTGATCATCTTAGTGTCTTTCTTCCCATTTGGGTGACTTCCTATATCAGGACCAGTGTAGGAGGAAAATGTGTCTAGCATTGGAATAAGGCACAGAGTGAGGAAGTTTTAACACTCATCATTCATATTGCTTTGGGAAGAGTCAGTTAGGTTTATTATGGTCTCTGTCCCTAGTCCACTCCTGCCTACAACCCAGGAATTTATCCTATGCAGGCAGGCAAGTAGGCACAACCCCAGAGCAGAGGATGAAACAGCAATAAAATAGAACCCCACTAGTCATATTATCCATTTCCAAACCAATGGGGGTTGGTGATAAATGGAAATGTGGTTGATTCTCTTCAGTGTAGAGATCTGCTAAATCTTCTGGCTGGAAATACTCCGGTCAGTTGGATTATCTTCTGAGTCAATCTGCCCACTTGCCTCCCCACCCCTGTGATTCCTTTCTTTTATCCCATTGAGAAAAATGAATCTGGAGGTTCCAGAATGATGGCTGCTTCTGAAGGTTTCCAAAATACAATCAAATGTCTTTTCCTTTGTTTAGCAGTCAGATTACTTAAAATGACTATACTAAGTAATAGAGGTGATTTTGTCTGGATACTGATTTTTAAAGGCACACCCCTTGCTTGTAGTACATGACTCTTCCAGTTCAGACATTGAGCTGAAAGTGACATGTCTGTAGGCTTGAATTGACACTAACTGATATGAAAGTTCTATCTGTGATTAACTTGAAGCAATAATTGAATCCTTAAAGCAATACATTCAAAACTCACCTCTGAAGGCAGGGCACAGACAAAAGGGCTTCAGAAGAGAAGATGGAGGCTGTTTTTCAAGTACCGTAGCCTCAAACCATTTAGGGTTTTAAAGGTAAGAATTAGCACTTTGAATTTATTCATTGAATTACTTCATTCATAAACCACCTTTTCCTCCAATGAGGACCTGGGTAGCTTATATTGTTCTCGTCTTCATTTTATCCTCACAACACCCCTATGAGGAATGCTGTGCTAAGAATGTATGACTGGCCCAGGGTTACTGAAAAAGCTTCTATTACAGACCAGGGATTCAAATCTGGGTCTCCTGGAACCTAGTCTGATGCTCTAACCACTATGCCATACTGGCTCTCATGCCTAGAAACAGATGGGTAGCCATTGTAGATCTTTCAGCCCAGGGGTGATATGATCCCCATATCTGGCTCTCCAGTATAACCTGGCTGCCACATTTTGGACACACTGATGGATTATATAGTACCATTACTTGCATTTTTAAAAAATATATGGATGAACATGCTACTTTTCACATGTGAAGAAGCAACTTTTGCATTTCACTCACTTTCTGAATTTGAAACAAAGCAGCAAATGCCGACACGATTATATTGAGGAGGATGGGAATGTTTCTACAGTGCTGTGGCTGATAAACTATTTACATGAACAATTTGTTGTGTTGGCTTAGCTGGTCTGATTTCCTGAAGCCATTTCTAAAATATCTTCTGCTGGTCTTTTTAAGTCATTGACTAGTAAACAGGAAAATAGAACAAGGCATATGGACCTCCCCGCTCCCCCTCTCTTAACATTTAACTAAACACTTTTAAATAACGTGTTAAAGATATATACTTTACCACTTGGACTATTTTTCACAAACACCAGATGACAAAACACTGAAAAGCAGAGACGTGAAACAACACCTCTAGATATTGGAGCTTGGCAACAGGAAATTGTCAAATAATTCATTAACAGATGCGCTTGACTATGAATTGACATTTAAGAGGTTTTGCTGGGGAATGCATGCAGCATGTTCAGGAACTCAGAATACTTCTGCAGCAGCCTGTGGCCCTTTAATGCCAGCTGTCAGTTATGACTTTCCCATTTTTATCAAGAATATTGAGTTAGAGTCTTACTTCTGATTTTGCATAGGAATGATCATCACACATGCATTTGCAATGTATTTTTATCAATGATGATACCAAACAGTGGTTAGTGGAGTAGCTGCTCTGGGACCGTGGATTCAGCCTGTTCTGGAGGGGCTTACTTGAAAGAACAAGGTCCAGATGGTATACATCCAAGAGTTCTGAAAGAACTCAAATGTGCACTTGTGGATCTCCTGACAAAAATATGCAATCTTTCATTAAAATCAACCTCTATTCCTGAGGAGTGGAAGGGAGCTAATGTCACTCCCATCTTTAAAAAGGGTTCCAGAGGAGATCCGGGAAATTACAGGCCAGTCAGTCTGACATCAATACTGGGTAAGTTGGTGGAAACTGTTATTAAGGAAAGAATTAGTAGGTAGATTGATGAACAAAAACTATTGAGGCAGACTCAGCATGGTTTCTGTAAGGGCAGATCTTGTCTCACTAATCTGTTAGTGTTCTTTGAGGGAGTGAACAAACATGTGGACAAGGGGGACCAAATAGATGCTGTTTACCTTGACTTCCAGAAAGCTTTTGATAAAGTTTCTCATCAAAGGCTCCTTAATAAGCTCAATAGTCATGGGATAAAAGGACAAATCCTTTTGTGGATCAAAAATTGGCTAATTAATAGGAAACAGAGAATGAATATAAATGGGAAATTTTCTCAATGGAAGGTGGTAAGCAGTGGGGTACCGCAGGGATCAGTATTCGATCCAATGCTTTTTTAACTTGTTCATTAATGATTTGGAGTTGGGAGTAAGCAGTAAAGTGGCTAAATTTGTGGATGACACGAAGTTGTTCAGGGTGGTGAAAAGCAGGGAGGATTGTGAGGCACTCCAAAGGGATCTGTTGAGGATAGGTGAGTGGACATCAGCGTGGCAAATGGGGTTCAATGTGGCCAAGTGCAAGGTGATGCACATTGGAACCAAAAATCCTAACTATAAATACACGTTGATGGGGTCCAAACTGGCAGAGACTGACCAAGAGAGAGATCTTAGAGTCGTAGTAGATAACTCACTGGAAATGTCGAGACAGTGTGCAACTGCCATGAAAAAGGCCAATGCTATGCTGAGGATTACTAGAAAGGGAATTGAAAACAAATCAGCCAGTATCATAATGCCCCTACATAAATCGATGGTGCAACCTAATTCGGAATACTGTGTACAGTTCTGGTCACCACACCTTCAAAAAGGATATTATAGCATTGGAAAAAGTTACAGGGATTATATCATCAGGGCTAAAATATCTGCACTGTGGATCCAACTGTTTTGGGGCACAAATCAGAGTGCAGGTTCTTACTAGGGATGGGCACAAACCAACTCATGAACTAAAGTTTGTGATGAATTTTGGCTGGTTCATGGTTTGTGAAGTTTGTGGCAGGTAAACCAATACGAATGTTCCATGAACTTTCCAGCAGTGCATGGCAGTTCATGGTGGTTCGTGAGCAGGTTCATTTCCAGATGGACTGTCTCCACTCAATCAATGTTTACAAAACTTCAAAGCAATAGGGGCAGAACTTGGAGGGCATGTAGAAGAGCATCTGAGGGAGGTCCTCTGTGACTTTGATGTCTCTAGTTTGAATAGAATCCATTCCATACACTCCTGAACCTCTTCAAGCTGCACCTGTCAATGACAGCCAGTCATTTTGACAGGCACAGGTTCAGGAGGTTCAGGAGTGTATAGAATGGATCCTGTACAAACTATAGATGCCAAACTTGCAGGGAGTCTCCAATGGACTATCCTCTACCTGCCTTCCAAATTTGGTGTGATTGGATTTACAGGATCTGAATTAAAGATCCCCAAAGAAAGTGCCCCAGGAAAGTGCTTTCTGAGGAAATGACTCGCTTCTGGAATGTCCTTCCCCTTATGGCTCACCTGACATCTACTTTACTCTGTTTTAGGCACCACACCAAAACATATCTTTTAACCCAGTCTTTTAATCATACAAGCTTTGTAATAGTCTGCTTCCATTTTATGGATAGTTTTTATGCTGTTTATATGTTAATAGCTTGTTTTTAATATTGTGACATGGTTTCCATTGCAAGCCACTTGAAGCAAGAATCTGAAGGAGTGGTATAGAAATATCCTAAAGAAATACATAAACTTCAGGGCTATAAGAGGGGATCTAAAATACAAAGTCCATTAGGGCAGAAAACTCTATCCCATTACAAGCTGTGCTCAAGTCCATTTACAGTTCAGGCTCAACTTATAAAGGGATCAGCCTGGAATGAGGGATGTTCAACCATGCCCTTTGTTGTTTCTTTTCATTTTTGAATGCTGTCATCATCGTGAGCCTTTTTGATTTTTAGCATTGTCTTTGCTGATGGTTCCAGTTCATTGGTTTCCTGTACACACCATTTAAATGCAACTAACACAAAAATAATATTGAAAAGTGCATGCATTGTATGGGAAAGATTTGGTGTGAACAAACAAGAAATGGCACAGAAAGACTTATGAGTTTGGTTCACACAAGGGAGAGGCAAAATAGACCCAAGGATTTTTAGTCAAACCAGCTGGGATCAGAACAATCACATCCCCACCTGGAACTCACCCCTGCTTCATGCAGCTGCTCTGTCTTTTCCCATATAAACTTACCAGACATTGTCATTGGCTGTGGCTTCAGCAAGGAAGCCTCTATTTTGGTGCTGATCCAAATCCTGAGTACTTGTGAGTTGTGACCTCTGGGAGATGATGCTTCCTTGCCCTAATATGGGGTTGCAAGGATCAATGAGGAATTCCATTTCCCATGGATTAGTATACTGTTGTGCTTGCTCACAACAGCATGACAGCAGCAAAACAAAATAAAAACACAGGAATTACTGAACTGATCCTTGCACCCGGAACATTAACACAGCACTGAAAGGTTAGTAGATCTTCTTCCCTTTACTGGGCTGTCGTTGCCATCTCATGCATTCTTGGGGAAGGGGAGACTGGGGTAACATGAGAAGAAGAAGAAGAAGAGGAAGAAGAAGAAGAAGAAGAAGAAGAGGAGGAGAAATTGGATTTATACCTCACCCTTCACTACCCGAAGGAGTCTCAGAGAGGCTTACAATCTCCTTTTCCTTCCCATCCTCACAACAGACACCCTGTGAGGTAGGTGGGGCTGAGAGAGCTCTTTCGAGAACAGGTCTGAGAGAACTTGTAACTGACCCAAGGTCACCCAGCTTGCTGCATGTGAAGAAGTGGGGAATCATATCCAGTTCTCCCAGATTAGAGTCCATGCTCCTAACCACTACATCAAACTGGCTCTAGTGGAATAGTGAAGACTCAAGTCCTAATGATGATCTTGATTACAGGGCCTTATCTCAAAATGGGGCAAAGTTTCAGGCCCAGGTAGAACTGAACCCCAATGTCTTCCTTTTAGTGTAAACCCAGTCCCAAACTGAGCATGGGAGAACTCATGAACAATTAGCATTTAATATTTCTCAATGCATTTGGAATAGGAAATGAATGAACCAATTTCTATATGGCATGAGAACACAAAAATGTTTTCCATCAAAAATAGCACAATTCACTGGCACCTAACATTTGTATTTGTGAAGAAATCACAGACAATGAAGCTCTACAGAATGTCTCAGTGGCAATTTATGACAATTAAAAGCTATATACCAATTTCTAGCATCTTTTTCCATAGTTACTCTGCTACTGTTATCCTGCTTTGGCCTGACGGCAGGAGTTTTCTGAAATTTCACTCAAAATTTGTTTTCCCCTTGCTCTGTGCCCCAAGATCCTTTTAACTGGAAATCCCAATGTTTAAAATAAATAAGAAAATAATATCTGGGGTAGAACCTTATGCATAATCTACCATTGGCTATTTCCCCTCTCACAAAGAGAATTAGATATGAGTAAACAGAAGTATGAGGACAAACCTGGATGCACTCAAGCTAAATGCAGAACGGCTTTCTTCTCTTTATGTTGCTCTGTAGTCTAGAAGCAGAGAGCTATTTTGAGCAGTGGTTAGACTATTGGTGTAAGATTGGGCTAAACCAGATTAAATACTCACATAGTCATGACATGTAGTAGAGCAAAACTAGTTATATAACCACATATTCAGCTTGCATCAGAGAGTGATACATTCACTGAGCTGTTTAGGTGCATCTGAATGAATTGGCTTGTGTCCATTTGTATTATTAAACTGCTTTCTTACAGCCACCAGCCTCCATTTGTAGCCTCCTCGTCCAACTGGTAGAAGGTACACAGTTGAAAAGAGTTGGGATTTACTACATAGATGTCTCTATGTGACTCTGATGTCTGTCTGCCTCATAGTCTGTGTGACTTTCATGTCTGTCTGCCCTAGCTAATTGTAGAATCAGTTCTTGTGCTCACTTCATGAAGTGATGGCTACTGACTTCACAAGTGCAAAAAGCAGACAATCCTGTGTATTAAAGAACAATAATTTAAAGGATGTTTCCAGCCGTGCAGCCAACTGTGTAGACACAAAGACAGGATGAGCTACAAGTGATTTTGCACTTGACAAGCAGGTCACATTAATGGTCTGATAATCAACTCATACATTTGTCTTCACTGGTGATTAAGAAGATTTGACACATGGCCCCGTAGCACAAAATGGTGTTCAAGATGAATTTCAACAAAAAGGCATCAAAGCAATTGTATCGGGAGCTTTCCTTGTAATTAAGGATGCTTGATCAAGGTAAATTTGCCTGTCAGCTGTCTCCTCCAGTGTGATGGATGAGATGTATTCTACAGGAAGGTGCTGTCTAAGATCACTAACATATACCCCGATACCAATCCATATAGCAATCAAGCTGCTAGCCCTGTGCAAGTTCCTTTCAGAGTTTTAAGCAAGAAAGTGCAATAATCAATTTTTGAAAAGAAATAAGCTTCCAGGAGACCTTCATAAAACTTTTAAAAAATTACTAGAAGATACAGATGCATACCCACAATGTCAACCAAACAGTTTTAATTAGTCTTTTAGAACTGAAAGCTGTCAAAATAAAACCCACACAGCTCTCATGGTGCATTATTCTAAGGATGAGTTGCTAATTAACATTAAGTTCACAGAGGAAACTTTTATACCAAATTACAGCTTCATTAGGTGTTAACATATCAACACCCTGACGGTATAGATAATTGTAGCTGTTAACAATACACTGGGAAACTTGAACAAACAGAGCTACACTTGGAATCTTGTGCTAAGCAACTAGAATCTATCAGTTGTAATAAACATTCATTATCTGTCACAGGCCATGCGAGGGAAGATGTCCAGGCCTCAGGGACCAGAAATGTGCCACATGATCCAGGGCAGACAGGAAACTGAGTTTTAAAGAGAACAACTATGCCTGGTCATGTAATAAAGTTTGTTGTCCAGATGTCTAATGGTTAATAGACAGCATTAGGGAGAGGGAAAATCCAACAGGAGAAAATTAAGAGAGAGTAGAAATAAGGTGTATGAAAACTAGGAAGGTTGGAAGAACTACCTTACCAGTCTGGACCTGGTCTTGTTGGCACTTTTTCTGGTTGTGCAATGGTGGAGTGAGAATTAACTCATTTCTACCCGTTCTATAGAGGATGTTGAGAATGTCATGCCCAATGCAACAATCCAATTTGCCTTAGATGGTGGCTGCAACTATCTCTCTGAGAAAGATCTTAAGCTCTAATTATGTTTATAAGAGATAATTTTCAGCTATTATTAGACCAAACAACATTATCTTTGTCAGTCCTAGATTCATCTTTTATCTCATGAAGTTATATAGGTTATAAAGGGCTGTGGTCAGATGTGCCATTTGACATGGTTGGGAAGTGCTCTTAATCCATCCATTGGTATTTGGCACAGAGTTGTTTGATCACAAATCCCAGTATCATCCATTTCACTGCAGGTGCAGCCCATCACTGCATGATCAGATGGTATGTTTAGGCAAGTGGTTTGGGTTTTGGGTTTTTTTTTTTTGCTTTCTTGTGTGCATGAGCATAAACAAGAATCAAACCCTTGTGTGAAGAGTTCTCCATGGACTGATTATGTAGTGATGCACATATCGCTAAGTGGGGGGAAATGGCACTGAGTCAGGATGGACTGAGCACATGCCTGAGTACACGCTTAAGTGATCAGACCAAGGAAATTCTGTATATGGCCCATCAGCAAGTGTTAGGACCGGACTTTCCCTGGTGTCTTTTAACTTCGTTTCTGTGGCAGGGCAGCATGGGTTGCCAATGACTGTGGGACCTTTCCCAGAAGTTGCAGTCTGATCATGCACTTTAGATCCATCAGGCATTCACAGATAAGTCAGATCTAAAGACATGTCTGAACACAGCCCAGGTGTGTCATTTATTGGTTCTCCCAGAATGTTAACAGAATCAAACAGACATTAGCATGTAACAAAAACACAGCAAAAGACAGGAAAATTAATTGAATTTCTAATTACCTGTTCTGAAATTAAAACAAAAAGAATTCACTGTGATGACAATTGGAGATAGTCTTCAGAAAGGCTTTTCGGGTCACATTCTTATAACCATTCTTTCCCAGTTCTTCTATTCTCCTGTTTCTCAAAGAGAAATATTGCCATCTTATGGTGTGCCCAATGAATTTTCTTTCAAGCATTCTGGCACATTTGATAAATAAGGGCAGATTTAGCTGCAGGGGGAACAGAAATTCAGCTCAGAACAATATCTGAAATAAATTTGGGGATTTCAATTTTGGAAGTCCCTAAACATTTCCATAATGATGATGTAATTTCTCAGTAAATTCACACAGACCCCTGAATTGCAACTAATTGTCTGCAGGGGTTAAATTAATTTACATTTCTTACTGGTACTCTTTCAGAAGGCTCGAAAAAGATGGGAGGTATCATTTCAGTCAGTTTCTTGCCAATACTCCGTACTGGCCCCTACCTACTTACTTGCCCTATTTTTCTCAAATTAAAATTAGGAGTTAGTTTTTTGGGCAGGTTCATCCACACAAAAAAAAAATCAGAGAAATTTTAAAGAATGATCTCATGGTGGGTCAGGACATTATATATAAAAGTGATGCTTATTGTCTCCAAAATTACTGATGGAAATGTTGGTGTATTTGTACAGTACTCCGAAGTTCAGCTTTCATCAAATTGAAGTCATGTTTCTGTCAGCATAATTAACTTCTATGTGATGACATCAAAGCACTGTGGCTTTTCTCACCCATTCACAAAGTTTCGGCTTATTATTTCCACTCACCCTTTTACAGTTCCAGCACATTCAGAATCCATTGGATTCTTTGCTATCCCATGGATTTCCACACCTTTACCAAACTGTTATGCAACAGCCATAGAATGCTGATATAATCATGCCTGCTTTCTTGAGCACAATACATCTCTTAACTTATGTCACTTTATCTTTGGGGGGAGGTGGAAGATGAGGCTCAGAACACATGCTTTTCATGCAGAAGGCCCCACGTTTAATCCATAGTGGAAGGTGGGCTTCAAAGCTGGGATTGGTTTGGAGCCCAAAAGTTTGAATCTTATTGGCCAATTCAATCCTAGTTGCTAGGCAGGAAAATTACAGATGACAAAATGACACATCAAAGGACGTGGGTAACTGCAGTACACTGGGCACTTGAAGTAATATGGAGGGTGGACAAAGAACTGGGCATGAACTGATGGTCATAATTTGGGGTAACAATAGGTTTAAGACAGAAATGATTGCCAACTTTATTATTCCATGCATTAATGGCGTGTTATCATAGCTAATCAATGAAAAATGTTGCCTGAATCCACCAGCTCCCATCACTCTCCATACCTGTGCCAGCTGTCTTCTCCTGAAACAGGCAATTCTATTTCCTCCTCACACATCAAGCATCATCAAAACATTACAAGGCAGACATCCCCACTGAGGCTTCCAAAATTCCTGTGAGATTCCTCTTGGGAGAGCTTGGAAAGATCTACTGGGAATGTGTGGCCTGCGACATTGTGTTATAAGATGCTGGGGGGAGAGCAGAATAAACATTAGCTGAAGGTCTAAAGGTCAACACCAACACCTTGATTTGTGCCTGGAAACTTAGGAGCCAGTGTTGATGGGCCAAGACTGGAGTGATATCATCCCAATGACCCACTCCAGTCAACATCCTGGCTGTAGCCTTCTGCACTGACTGACATTTCTGAACATTTATCAAGGGCAGCCCCATGTGGAATCCATTGCAGTAATCTAATCTACATGTAACTAGTGCATATACCACAGTGGCCAGAACTTTAAAATCAGGAAAGACTGCAGCCAGCTAACCAGTCAAAGCTGGCAAAAGTCACTCTTTCTACAGCTGCCATCTTCTTATCCACTATTCTGACTGAGGGTGGGGGGTGGGATTCACAACCCCCGTGGGCCCCAATTGCCCTATTAACGTTTGCCAAAGCAATCTAAACTGTTCTTTGAATGCCTGGTGAAGAGCGCTGCAATCTCTTTACCTTCCCATTATGAGTCACTTCTTCAAGGAAGTTTAAGAGGATAGCCATTGTTGGTCTGTAGTAGAACACCTCGATTTGAATCCAACAGCACCTTAGAGACAGAGAATCTTGTTGGTCTCTAAGGTGCTACTGAATTAGAATCCAGCTGTTCCTCAAATAAGCCATGATTCAGATGAATTGGGGGGTGGCATCCAGCAAAGGAAAATAATAATACTAAGTGGGAAATTTAAAGCAAGGGAGAGGTTGCAAGTAAGGCATCTACAGGACTGTCCCCCAAGGCCCTCTCCTGATTCCCAGTCTGTTTTGGCTGTCTTGCAGATTCCAGGCAGGGTTTTCAGGTTTTCCCTAAGCTGAGTCCATGGTGAAGAGTAATACAGTGGTTAAATGCCCTCTGGCACCCCCACCCCCCTGACTGAATCCTTTGATGGGAATGCTTGCAGTTCCCTCTCCTTCTCCTGATTTGAGGCAAGCACTCCTTTCCTAGGTAATGAGTGGAAAGGAGAGTTCCCTTGCAAACAGCACAGGGATATCCTGTCAATAATCTAGGCCAGGATGTTCTGATCCCCTTCATCTTTGGCACTTAAGATTTCATCATCATCTTGAAGCTGGTGGCCATTTTTGAAAATCCTAGTTTTATTTTAAATTAGGTATGCCTGCCACATACTGACAGGCATTAGTGATCTGAGTGTATGCTTTTTTACTTTCCTAACTGTGATATCACTCACTTCTACAAGTAAATGTACACTGATTTTCTGCCCCATGTTGTTTATTTTATTCTGGTATGCCTGCACTAGGGTTGAGATTTTTAGGGGTTTAGTCCCAGATTAAACCTCCAGCACCTCCAATAAGAATGATCCTCAGATTGCAAAGTGGAGGAAATCTGTACCTGGGTCTTTGGAGAGCTAATGAATGGAGTAGATGGTACTGCATTAGACAGGTGAATGACCTGATTCTGCATAAATATGTAGACTCATGGGATCATGGCAACAATGTCTCTACATGATTCTGGACCAACCGAGCCCACCCCCCCAGCCATTCCTTTTAAAAGTGCCTAGACCAGCCTCAAATCTGTTAGCCGAACTGCTTATCTACGTAGTGGGTGGACTAACTTATTTGAGGTCTAGCCAATATATACAGAGAAATCGAGCCTCACACCAGGAACCCTTTTCCCCAAAGAGAACACTTGACAAGGTCTCTTAAGTTGAATCAAGATTCTCTTTACTGAGTATTCTTTTTATTTACAGGCATACAAAAACAGATTCACACACACATACACTCAAGTTCCTTTAGTTACAGTAGAAATGGAAATGCAATATTTGGGGTTTAAAACTAGAAGCTTTAGGAGGGAAAAAGCATATACTGATCTGATTCAGTAGTCTTGACCTTCCAGTGAAGAATAGGGATTGTTTCTAACTAAGGATACTCTTACTTTTACTGCACACAGTTAGAACCAGCTAACATGTGTGAGGGCTACTTGGTCGCGACTCCAAGTAAGCACAGCAAGTTACCTTAAGTTACTTAGCTATCTAGAGAAGACAGGAGGCGAAGTAATGTAGAAGAGCTAGCTAGCTTCTGCTTGCTTGGTTAGCTTAGCTTGATAAAACGAAGGTTGCATCCCATTTTATCAGCTAGTATGGGGGCTGGCTTGGGGTGTCTCTGGTCCATCCCATCCTTGTACCTATTGGCTAAGGATGTGGGGGTTCCCTCCTACTAAGGTGGGGCAATACTGAAAGTCTACACCTTTCTACAAAAGAGGTTTGGTCAAGGTGCGAAGATGGGTTGGCATGGAAACCTTTAAGTATGCAGATGACTCTGGCTAGGTCCAGGTGACAATCTTCACACGTGTAAATGTCAAGCATCCTGTGGGTTACATGTGAGGTAGAGATTCCTCAATGGTGGAAAGGCTGTTGTTTCTACATTCTGCTGGAGAACCATAATGGAGATGCTAATGGAGATGCTTCTTGTTCCCAAGGCCTTATGGGTAGGTATATGCGAGGTGTGTGTCAGTGACTTCATTTGCATGAAAGTACAACTGTGTGTGGACCTGGCGTGATCTGGTCCATGGGGTCGCGAAGAGTCGGACTCGACTGTGCGACTGAACAACAACAACAACAACAACAACAACTGTGTGTTACCTCCTTTGCACAGAGAGTCACATTAACTCAGGCATACAATCTCCCAAAGCAAAGACACTTGCTGGCACCATTCCTGGTGTGCATGCAGGTCAGAAAATAACAAATAAAAGCATTTTCAAAGTTCATCTCCTAACAATCGGTTGACCAAGCCATTCTACCATAGCTCAATGCTAAAGCACATGCTTTGCATACCAGAAGGTCCGAGGGTAAAACTCAATATCTCCGAGTTAGCAGAATCTCAGTGCAGTAAGAAAGGGGTAAAACACCCAAGAATCACTCAAGGAGACAGATTTTGACAGAACTGCCTGTGTGAACTCTGTGTAAGGCAGTTTCCTAACAGGAGTCTCTGCATGGTACTGAATGAGCCAATGAGTCCAGTGGTCCTGCAACACAGGGGGGCTGCACCATGTTAGAACCAGCCCCAAACCTATCGATCTTTTATTTTTTTTTAGCTTTTAGCCCATGCTACAGCTGCAGCTGTGACTACCATACTTTTTTTCCCCCTCCTCAGTCTCACGGCTTTTGCTATACTCTTCTTTATGGTGCACCCACACCCAGTCCCAGTTTTATTATTATCTGTATTTAATGCTATTGTGGCGAGGGTTAGGTTGCCCCGACAGACTCTAATGTTCCCTAAATCAAATAAGTTATTACAGACAATCAATACATGTGACAGCCAATTATATCCAGTCTTTGTCCTGAAATAAGATGACAAGGAAATTATGAGCCCAAGTGTTGGAAAGCAATTCCGTTTGCCTTCTATCGACTGCTTTGCTTTTGGGGAAGCATGTTATTTAGTATATGGTAAGCTTTTTAAAAAATCTGAGAGAGTCCCTAAAGGGAGGAAACATGTGACAGGTTCCGAAACAGACACAGATTATTGACATCTCCGAATCTTGCGAGACAAAATTTCCACTGCTTTCCATTTAAAATAAAAGAGAATAATAACCAGCAGGTAGCACTGAAGTGCTGGGCCTCTCCCTCCCTCATTTATAATGGAGTGGAGTCAATGAACAGTTTTCTAGGCATCTGAGTAAATCAGTCTCACCAGACTAATTCTTTGAACAATCTCTTTCCAGATTCTCCCACATTCGCAAATTAAATGGCATCACAGTCAGAGCTGGGACATGTAAATTTTGCTCACGCATTCATATTAAGAGGCAAAGGAAAGCTTCCCAACATGATTCACAACATCCCTTGACAAATCCACAGGTACACGCACTGTATAATCACACTTTTCAGTGAAACAAAATATATGGAATGTCTCCGCTTACCAAAAAAAAAAAAGCCTGGTTTCCTGCTGTCAAATCTGCAGCAGGGGGAAAAAAGATAGAAAAAAAGGTGTGAATTCTGAAAGGAGAAAATTTCTGTTTTATCTGTCCTTGACCAACGAAGCCGAAGTCTTAGTTGCTGAAAGAAATCCTTTCTTACTATTGTCCATCTAAGAGCAAGGAGACCCTGTCCCATGGGTGTCGTTTGATTGCTTAAGCTGGTTTTACACACCATAAAGCTTTCTAGTATATTGAAGTTTAAAAACAAGGAAGAGCAGGGTCACGAGTTGGTGTCCATGCTTACTCTATTTTCTACCACCAGAGAGAGACAGCTTTGAGGACTTGGGCAGGGTTTGAGTGCAGAGCAATAGAAACACTAAAGTAACACAGTTCCAGATGGGTAGCCATATTAATCCGTAATGGCAGAAAAATCAGGTTGGAATATGACAACCCTAAAAATGAGAAGAAAGGAAAGACCTCTGTATGCTGAGAGGAGAAAGAAGGAAGCCAGATCAGGGGCATGATTAAGAGCTTGCCTGCCTTGGAAAAAAAATGGACAGCTTATCTCAGAGGTTGGAACTATGGGGGGAGCTAAAGATGATGGACTAAGGGTGTGGGGGGAGCTAAGGATGATGAACTTTTGCTGTCCTGTCCTACCTCCAGCTACTAGACATCTCTTTGAAAAATGTCATCCACCATTTTTGGTGGTTCATAATGTTCAGGTTCAACACAAAAGGTGAGCATCAAAGCAACTCAGCATCTTCTGGCTTCGATGATATACCTGACCCAGATAAAGAGATTTTTCCAGGTTTGCACAGCTGGTGATCTACCAAACACAACACTACTTACCAGTTATATACCTTGTAGAGGTGGCTGGATTTTCCTTTCTCCATTTCAGTATTTCACTATGCACTGCAACCCAGTTCTTAAAGAATGTCTCAGACTGAATCAGTTCATTTGCATCCCTCCACTCATATATGTTATATGTGTATGTCATTTGTACCTGGTTGCAATTGGTACACTCAGGAGTTCCCAAATGACTACATGATGCAACCCCAAAAGCAGTGCAATACCCCAGATTACGACCAGTAAAAACTCTTTGTCCCTGGAATGAATAACCAGTGCTGATGAACCAAAACTACAGGACACCAAAGTCTTTCACTGGACCTTGTTCAGTCTCTGGCCACAACTGGTTCCATTTTCATGATCAGCTGGGAGGTTGCTCCAGATTCTACCCCACACAAGAACTTTACTGGGTACAGATTAACATTTCCCCAGCAAAGGGATGAAGCTGACTCCCAGTTGATCCTTCATTAGCTGGGATTTGGCTTCTGATAGCTGCAAGTGGTCTGGTCCCGTGAATGCACACAGTCAGGTAGTGAACAGCTTGTTGATTAATTGGCTGCTCCATTTATGACCTAGCCAGTCATAAGACCAGGTCTATTTATAACACTGCACTCTAGAATAGCATGGAGTAAGTGAAGAAGAATCCTCTACACAGTTCAGGGTTACCATATTTTGAAAAGCACATATTTCCCGACTGACTACTTCAAACAAGTGATCATTGTGACAAATTTCATCTTAAATACCCCTACTATTTAAGCTGCGATCATTGCTGCTAACTAGTAATATTCCTAACCTTCCATCCCAAAAGAGGACATTTTCATCAGCTTTTTTTTTTTTTAAAGAGCTCAAAAGAGGATGGACACCAAAAAAGAGGACATGTCATCTAAAAAGAGGACACCTGGTAACCCAAACATAGTCACATTTGAGAAGACTTAAAAACAAACAAACTGCTCAGCCACTAATGGTGTCTGTTCCATAGACGAGTGAGTAGGTTGGTCTGCAGCACATGGCAAATATCTGTGGACTCTGCTTATAAGCATCCCTTATCATCCTTCCCACTGGCCAGCTTAGCAATGATGCATCATACCTCATTTGAAATGCAGGGTCTGTCACAGTGGCATCCCTGGCTCAATCAGAGATGTGAACAAACTTCTGCATAGTAGTCACAAGTTGCATGCAGTGTTTCCTCTAAGCTGAGTTAGTGTGAGCTAGCTCACAGGTTTTTAGCCTCCAGCTCACACATTTTTGCCTTAACTCAGGAAGGATGGTTCCAGTGCAAATTAATTTATGCAGCACCCAAATCCCTTGCTCGCAACTTTAATGCCAGTCGCTCACAAAGTAGAATTTTTGCTCACAAGACTCCACAGCTTAGAGGGAACATTGGTTGCATGCAGGATGAGTTGCTAGCGGGGTAATGTTGAAGCTATAACATCATTTCCAGTCGACATGCATAGACAGATACACTTCACTTTCATTCCTAGAATGCCAATTCAAACCTATGATGTGACCCTTAGGCTCGGGCAGTTTCAAAGCAATGAGGAGTTCTCAGTATTTTTAAAAAATAAATAAATAAAATAAAATCACTCCCAGACTGTTGATACTTTAAACTCTACAGCTCTTTGGCTAAAACCAATGTATCTTAAAACTCAGGTTAACAGCATGTTATTTCCTAGTGTCAAATCAAAGAGAACTTGCAAAATTGAATATGATGTCTGTATTGGAGCCTCAGAGTAACCCCAGAAGCTTAGCCTAGTTGAGTACGTAAATAGAAAGTACATAAAAATGCTATCTAAAACTCAGTTACTATTATTATTTAAAAAACCCTCAGTTATGTTAATGAACTGGTTCTAACAAGATGTTATTAAACTGGGACTCAATGTTGGGAATACCCATGGCTAGTTTATTGATAATGGCTTTTTTTGTGGGGGGGATATCACAATGCTCTCAAGAGTGAGGGATAGAGTCATAGAATCATAGAGTCACCGAGCTAGAAGAGGCCATACCAGGCCATCTAGTTCAACCCCCTGCTCAATGCAGGATCAGCCTAGAGCATCTCTGACAAATGTTTGTCCAGCCACTGCTTAAAGTCTGCCAGTAAGGGGGAGCTCACCACTTCCCCAGGCAGCTGATTCCCCTGTTGTACAACTCTTACTGTAGAAAAAAGTTTTTTAAAATGATTATTTTCAGACAAAATATAACAAACAAACATAGAAACAGATATGAGAGTAATACTAGTAACACTATACCCTTTAAACTACCTCTTACATATATATCTAAATGCCATTCTTGCAACCATAATATGTTCACTATTTAAGCAATATCTAAACATTCCACTACTACTTTTCTATACAGCTATCTTTAAGTTGTACAACTCTATAGTTTAACATGTTTTCTACTGATTACCTTTTTGTCTAAGCATCCTACAGTAGTCTTCTACAAAATACATTTGAGTATCATTCCCCTGCTTCATAATAAAATTCTTTTTTCATGTTTTTTATACAAGTTATCAAGACATCAGAAATCCTTAAGCCAAAATTAAATGCATTACATCTTTTATAAAAAAAAAATTAAACTTTGACACCTCAATAAGTTTACATTCTATGTATTTATCAATTATCAACCTTGATGAATCTTATTCTAATAAACATTCATAGATATTCCCTAGACCGGATTTTTTTCTTATACAATTCATACTATTTTTTGGTTAGCTACTTAAGAGACTAGTTTTCATCTTCTCATAAATATTTTAAATGTGGACTAAATTTTTATCAATATATTCTAGCTCATCTTAAGCAGTCAAACATAAATAGGGATTCTCTAAACCAATTTTATAATAAAATCCCTAAGCCAGTCTTATTCCTATATCTTAATTTTCTTCTTCTTTTTATAATTTCTTTAGTAAAGTCTTGGATCTATGCCTCTTCTCCTTGTATGTGGAAAGGCTTTCATTCATGATTTGCCATCTATATTCAATGTTTAGGTTTGTTTCATCTTCTCTCTGGTAAATTTTCTTCTTTGTACTTTTAAGAGTTCCAGGATTTGGCTGTCCTTTAGTAGAGCTATTATTCTCACTGCTTGATTCTCATTATAGATTAATTCCTCTTGCTTGTAGTATTGCCCTGCATCTTGCACAGTTGGGCACTGTAATTCCTTTTCACTGTAATTTGGGTCAGCTTGATTGTAGAATTGTACTGCTTCTTGCCCAGTTTGGTTCTGGAGTTTCTTGCCAATGATTTTATTTAATGCAGAAGGCTTTTGGTCTAGTATGCCTGGCTCACTGTTTCAATAATCACAGCCTGGATCTCCTCCCAAGGTATTTGAAGCTTATCAGATTCTATGAAGCTGTCCATATCTGTATCATCTGGCATGATTTTCTGAGGGTGCTGATTGCTCATTTAAATACAATTATAAGAGTCTCAGTTAATCTAGCAAAGCCCAGCATCTCTACAGGTTGCTTATCAGCTGTCTCTTTCAAGTTGCCTGCCTCTGCCAGATAATAATCCCCTCAGCAGTCAATAGTTTCTCACACAAGCTGAATGTTCCACAGCTTTATGGTAAAGACTAAACAGAGTGTGCTTCTATTCGGTTCTCAACAGTAAAGCATGACATCACAAAGAATTGTCACAAGATGGTGAGTTTCATTCTGTATATCTTTCTTTCTTTCTTTCTTAAGAAGAAAGTTTATAGTTCTCTTGTAGAAGCTCAAACAAGACACCCTCTTTGCCCCAGAAAATGTTTATCTCTACATTCTTTTCATGACTCTTATCTAGAAAAGGGGGGGGGGGATTCCACCTCTCCCTTCTGTATCGTTTTGGAAATTTAAAGGGGCTTATTTGAAGAAATTATCAGATTCTTCAGTGTTGCTGTTACAGGTACTCACAGTGCATGTCTTTCATTGATGTCATGGATGAGGCTCAAAATAACTCTCTTGCTTTGGGAGCATTTACATCTGGTGCTGTTATGGCTGCCATAACTGCTCTTCTCTGTCCCCTGCTTCTGGGATGATCCAGGGCTTCCACTCACTTGTTGCCTCAAGCAGGGGGCCTGAATCAAGTCCCTTGCTCCAGATTTCCCTCCAGGACGTCCAGTGAGGCTTGGGATCCCCCCAAACCCTCCTAAAAGGAACAGAGAATTGGTCATAGCTGAGAGCAATTCCCAGTGTTGACCGTGTTGATGCACCAAAGCCCCTACCCTCTCAAATTTTTTTTCCTAATATCCAACCAGTTGCCACAGCAAATTTCCTAATATCCAGCCAGTTGCCAAGCCCGGGGCAGTTTCCCAGAGCCTCTTTCTAGAGCTTGTTGTATTTATTTCTACAACAGGCCTTATTACTATTTAACACATATTAACACACAGCAGAAAGAGAAGCCACAAGAAGTAGGCTGAACTGCAAGAGAAAACATTGAATAAACTCTAAACACTAAAGAATGCACCACAGCTCCTCCTAGGGTACAAGTGGACTAAACCACTCTCTCAGCAGTATTTACATTAATTAGTCTCTTAACAGGCTGTCACTTCTCCAACATGGTCCATCATAGTCAGTATTGTCTACTCAGAGTGGCAGAGGCTCTCCAGGGTCTCAGGCAAAGGTCTTTCCCATCACTTACTTCCTGTTCCTTTTAACTGGAGATGCTGGGACCTACTGCATGCAAAGCAGATTCTCTGCCACTAATCCACAGCTTCACTTGCTGGTTAAATGCTTTTCTTCCTTCCACCCTTTCTGTATCTGTTTATTGTGCCAAGCTAAGAGCTGTGCATAGAACAGACTAAATGGTTCTTCTTTTAGCCCTGAGCTCATGTTTTAGGGTTTTCATGCGTTGGGAATGCTCTCGCATGATAGGCCTCATATGGGAACTGATTTAGGTTCACAATTTGGATGTAATGTGAAATCCAATCTTTTGGACCTTGTAGTTTGCAGAATCCATGCTATTAGATTAATTCTACTGTATTTTATTTCATTGCTCTTTAATTGTGTAATTCAGTTTTACTATCTGTTCATTGTATGTATTATATCGGTCTTTACTGCATTGTTCATATAACTCTGAGGCTCAATGAGAAAGGGGGACAACAAAGGCCATACATAAAGACAATCTGCATATAGGCATTTCTGGCCTTCCACTCCCTGCTTTGAAAATATATGCTTCTTTTGGTGTTTTAAAGCAAAACACATATTAGAATATGTATTCAATTTTAGTATTCAATATGAGATGTCATATGTGTTAGTCTGAACACTGCACTCACACTGCATCCAGAGATGTGTAAAATCTGTACACAAATCCATATTAAATTATTATTTTGGAGGTGGCAAAATGCGGGGAGCAAAGGAAAGCAGAGCCGGGTCCATTTCAAAGTGCTGCATTGATGAGTCGCTAAACCAACTTTGACAGACAAATACAGTGATAAAGAATTTTGTGACCACCTTTGTTCCCTGGAAGGTAGAGAATTTGTTTCTGAGTACTGCAACTGGTTGCTGTAGACAGCTTTAAAAAGGGATTGGATAGCTTCATGGAGGATAGGTTTAACAGTGGCTACTGGCCATGGGGTCTGAGGGGAACCTCCACATTAAGAGGCAGCCAGGAGGCAACATCAGGGGATGCCCTGTTGTTGGCCCTTCAGAGGAATTAGTTGGCCACTGTGTGAGACAGGATGTGGGGCTACATGGACCACTGGTCTGATCCAGCAGGGTGCTTCTTATGTTCTTACATTTTTATGTCCACTTTCAAGCATTGCTACTTACCTCCAAGGCTGCAGAATGGGAGTAGGCTTCCAATCTGAACAATGTAGCCAACCAAATTAGGCATGTGTGTATACAAGAAAGTGACATGTTCTCTGTGGAAATCTGAGAATACTGTTTGGATGATATTCAGGTTGATCATTAACTATTTACCAAATGAAAGAAAGAAAGAAAGAAAGAAAGAAAGAAAGAAAGAAAGAAAGAAAGAAAGAAAGAAAGAAAGAAAGAAAGAAAGAAAGAAAGAAAGAAAGAAAGAAAGAAAGAAAGAAAGAAAGAAAGAAAGAAAGAAAGAAAGAAAGAAAGAAAGAAAGAAAGAGAAAGAAAGAAAAGCAAGCTCAACAATTCTTGTGTTCTCACTATACTTTCCCAGGGAAGCACTGGCCTTATGACATTGTAAGCTTCCGTCCACAACACAATACAATCACACTCTATTTCTTTTCATTCTGCATGAATAGCTGTATCCAATTTTCCAGCTGGTATTATGATACGGAAGAAGATCTAAAGCAAAATTCGGCACAATCAGCCATTTTAAGAAGTTTGTGTTTCTCTACTATCTCAGCAGGGAACCTGTTTGGCTTTGTAGAATGTCTACAGTAACCAATTGTTAATTTAGGCACCAGAAGCTGGCTGGAAGATTCATTCGATTTCAGGACAGGGAGTTATTTATGAGAGATGCATTTCTGTTGCAAGTGCCTGTGTATACATAAACTGTTTCTCTTAATGATTCCTGACATTTCAGGTGATATACCTTCTTTTTGGGTGACAGGAACAATTACAGAGAAGTCATCTTTTTTTGAAATTTACATCTGTTCAAAAGGAAGCCAGTTAATTATTTCTGTTCTCAAGGGGAAAAAATCAGGAAGCTTGCTTGGGAGAAGGAAAACATCAAAAAATAATTAAGAAATATGGCTCTCGAGACCTTCAAAGAACAGCAAATAATTTCTTTTGTAAAGCTGGTTGCCCGCTTATTTTTAAACTCTATTTACACATCCCGTCTCACAGTCAAAGTAATACAATAAATCTTTTACATGCATAAAAGATAATAGAAATTTTTTATTGGAATGAGCATTTTAATAAATAGAGTGCTCCTGATTTTGGCAGTGAAATTAAAGCTTAGTCAACAATAAAGGTATCAGTAACCATCAAGGACAATCCAGTAGAAAAATCTTTTATTTCTCACAAGATTCTTTTTGGAAGAAAAACTTAAAATATTCAAGCCACAAGTTTTATTTCAAAAAGAGAGTATAAACACATATCCTGTAGTGTACCTTTTAATGAAGAGTATGCCAGAGATTCACCACTTGACTTTCACAAATTATATGTGAAGGGTACATTCTGTAAACCTGTGCCAGGTTTTGACAAGTGTACCAGATCAGATTATCTAGTGAGGCCATCTTCACTACTGATATGTGCATACCAAGAAATCAATTGGGGGGGGGCAGACTCACCCTTCTGTGTATATCTTTACACAACCCACCCAACCTTATTAACACAAGAGGCAGCATTTTTTAGTCCTCCTACATACCATTATATTGAACATCAAGCAAACCACAATCATGAGCTGAACGCTCTGCAGACCTTACCACTGTTTCCTGCCTATGATATACAAATTTGCAAACCTACATTTGTTATGTTTACCCTTTGTATACTTTTCAGTTACATAGTTAAGGATGCAGTCCCATGAAAACTTTTCTTGAAGTCCTAGTGAATTTAATAGGAGTAATCTGAGCAAAGATTGGGTTACATAGGCACACACTGCCTACAAATCTTACATTAGTTATAGCACTTTCAGTGTTATTGGACAAACAAGCATTAACACAGTCGCCAATGTTCTGCAGATTCTGGGAATGTGGTTGAATGACTGATTTGATCTCTCATAGATCTCAGTTATGCATAAACACATAGCTGGTCTACACATTATATCATGTGATTGCCTAGATCTGAAAACACTTATCCAAATAAACTGGGCAAAAAACATCAACACCAATACCATTAGAGGGGATAGTTCTACTACAGAGGCTTGTGCAGAAAAAACAGATGATGGAAAACCACCTTGTTTCCATATTAACAGTCATATAGATAATGTATACAGTTTTTTTCTCCAGCCCATCAGCCATTAAGATTAGCTCCATTTTCTTATATAAAACACTAACCTAGTTGAATTTGTCATAAGAATAACTGTTTGTTATTGGCATAAACACAGGATAATTTTCTTTGAACCAAAGAATCACCTGTAGGAAAAAACATTAACTTCAAAGAAACAAAAGTTAATTTCTCACTCATTTTCTTCGTTTAGATGGCTGAGTCACAAATGCTCAGGGGGAAAAATATTTTTAGTCCCAATTGCAATAAAATTCTACAATTATTCTTCTCTGAGAAGAATTATGATCCTGTGTCAGAAATGTCAGCCGCACAGAGACTATCTAGCTTATTTACAAAACAGTGGCAATCCTAGATTCCTGGAACACAGCAATCTTCTTATGCAGCACGTGGAAGCACAGTCTTGATACGGTCATATGCAACTATTTCAGCAATCAAATAATGAACATTCCTATTTGTTTCAATGTACCAAAGTAACTTTATACATTTACCTTTGTGAAAATCCTAAGATCAGACACGAGGGGCCAGCACAGTAACATGGCCATCTATCCCAGCTCTCTGTTTCCTTCTAGCACTGACCAGCCAGGTGCCTCGTATGAAAGAGATTTGTCTCCAGAGTCTCCTAATCAAAAGCAAAACACAAAGTCTCATAGATCATACAGCTACTGGACAATGGCATTCCTTATATAAGGCAAAGTGGACACATGAAATTCTCCTCCACTGCAAACATAATGCAGTGTTTGAAGTAGGATAAAACATCTGAATATAAGCCAAGTCCTTGAAGTCTCCCCTTCTTTGCCTTTGCCAATGAAGTCTGAAATGAAAGTATTGCACAAGGCGAGATCCAGACTTACTGCAGAGCCCGTTTGAGGCACCGTGGGGGGGATGGCGAAGGCGAGCCTGGCCATGGGCAGCTTGCCGGGATGGAGGGGGTGGGGCAATTATGAGCACTGGAAGCTGGGGCCCACCCAGCTTGCCTGGCCCATCAGGGAATCCAGGTAGGACGGGGCGCCCAGGCTGCAAATCAAGCCTTCCCACATTGACGACTCTTCTCAAAGTTTACTTTATGTGCATGATGGTGGGAAGAGGCATGCCCTGCTTGAGCCTTCTGGGGTGTGCCAAGCTGCCATGTGGCTAAAACTGCTTGATTGTCACTTGGTATAATTTCAAATTGCTCATCCTTGCTGTTTCAGTCCAAAATTCCTGTTTTGATTTTGCTTCTTCTTGACGATATCCTTATCATTAAAAAAACAAAAAACAAACGGGCTTATGTACTATATGTGAAAGTGTATGTCGTGCCACACAAATAAATACTGCATACATGGCATATAAACGTGCGTATAAAAGCAAAGAACCAGTGACAAAAATATCAATATCAAAACGAAATAGGGAACATTTGATCATTCCCAAGTGCCAGCCGGACAAGAAGCAGAACAATAAAGGGACAGGTGGGACCCATTAAATTGGCTCCATATTGCTTTGAAAGTTAATTTGATGGCCAAGAAAGACATTATGGAACAATGGCTTCCATACTACTATAGCCACAGAGAGAGGGGCTGTATATGAAACTGCACTTTGGAACCAAATCAGCTCAACCCGTACTTCAGCTTGCTTTCAAAGCTGCATAAATCTAATTCAAGTTTGCAACAGTATCATTGAAAAGGTACTTAAAGTTATGTTCAATGGATGAAATTTTAGCAAAGTCCCATGCCTACAACTTGGAATGAGCTCTAAGATGAACCAATGTCCCTAGGAGGATTTCATGAAAACTCTGCCAGCCAGTAAGAATGTACTGCATTTTCCTGACCGGACTGTGGCCCAGATATTTGACTGTTTGACATATTGATTTCTTTGCATTCCACTGTATCCCATGCTGACCAAGCAGCCTGAACTTCAAGATGAATTGCTTGATTGTTGCAAGAGTAGGCAGTTTCTGGGAGCATTAACAATGAGACAGAGAAGCCATATCATTTATTTTTATAGCATCATCTTTCTAATTGTCCCTTTAAGAATTCTGGGTGCATTAAACTTAGGGATAACTCAGTGGGGGACTATTTAAACACATAGTTAAATTCCCCCCTTGAAATCAAAGTACCGAAGCTCCTTCACTTACCTGGCCAACCAACATGTGCAATGGCAATGCTCCACTGGCTTTCTCTGGCATTTTGACATAAAGTTGACCTCCATGTAAATATAATGCCTTGCAACAATTCCTTTAACATCCAGGTAGTCCTTGAAAGGAACATGCAGACATATCTTGTCTTTTACAAAGACCAAGTTTGTCACCTTCCTTGGTCACATGTATTCCTTTGTCAAGACATCGCCTCAGCTGTTTCATGGCTGTTTGGAAGCCAGGTTCTCCAGTTTTCTAGGGAAAGATATAGGGGAGGAAGAAAGAGAGTCCAGAAGTTGTACAAAAAGAGTTTGATCTCTGGAAAAGGATGTAAAGCAAAGATTACAGCCCCTTTGCCTTTGTTCGTCACTGACTCAAATAATACATTCAGGCCAGGAATAGTGTCCTCCCAACTCTTCCTCTTCTTTCAACTTTCAACTGATGTTTCAGAGGTAGGCATTAATGGGGGTAGGGGGAATGAATGAAAGAACAGAAGGGAAGGGAAGAGTCATTTCTGAGGTGGGCCAGAGGGGTTCTTGCACATTTCTTCACAGTACTGATTTCTTAGTGTTTGTAGAAATACGAAGGCCTTCTGAACACCCACTTGGGTGATGCAGAGCTGTATCAACAGTGAACCCTGAGACTGGTTATAGTACATAATTTAAAGCATGCTTTGTTCTGTTTTCCCATTGCATACAAATATGTAAAAGTGGTATCCAGCAGTGTAATTCTCTTACTTATTAGATGGATCCATTTCTGGTAACATATAAGGTAGACTAATCCTTATAAAGGTTTATCCTGAGTCCCAAGTTTCCATATTACAATATTACCAGGCAGAAATTCTCATTAAAACAAAGATACTGCTGCACAGGTGATATTCTCCTTAGAGAATTTCCATTTTGTGAAAGCAAAGTGGGAAAAAAGACAGCAAAGCACTGAAGTATGTTTGGCACAGTGGCATTAGGAGCCCAGAGAGCAAGACATTTCTTTGATGGCTGCAATGGATGAAATGGAGCTCCCGGCCTCCCGCCAACGGCGATGGAGGCCGGGGGCTATTTGCCGCCGCGGAGGAGGAAGAGGCAGCGGCAGCGTCAGGGCGCAATGCGCTATGACGAGGGCGGGGCGGAGCCAGCCCAATATAGCCGTGGCTCCGCTCCCGCCTAAAGCAGTTGCAGCCTCGTGCTCAGTCGGAGGCTGTGTTGCCTGCAGACCTTCGGCTCTGCAGGACGGGCCTGGCGTCTGGGAGCTGCTTTCAGTGCGGAGTTTGTCTGGTCGGCGGAGGACGGGACGCGCGGCGAGGCTTGCTGGACGGCGATATTGTTTCTGGCGGCGTCTTTTGAGGCAGCTCGGCGAGGGACGTTTGCTGGTTTGGTGTTGTTGGGCGGGGGGGTGTGTCTCCTCTCTCCCTTGCCCTGGCTATTACCTGTTTCATTGGGGAAGGGCTGTGCCTCAGGGAAGAGAACCTGCCTTGATTTCGAAGGCTCCAAGTTCAATCCCCTTCATTGCCGGATCGGTAGCAGGCGCGGCGTCCGGGAGAGCTGCTGCCAGTTATCGCAGACAATACATTTTGGCGGGACAGCTGCTTGCGGGGAGCCCAGCCATGGCGGTTGCCTGCTAGGTGTTTTTTTTTTTTTTTTTTTTTTTCTTTGTTGGGGGGTGAGTTTTGCCCTCCGCCTGAGCTTGGGTCTCCTGGTAGAGGGGCCATTGTCTCCTGCTTGGGAACCTAACATTTCTTTCCCCCTTGTTGCTGGGGTAAGTTTGACTGGCAGTTGTTCAAACTGCAATTTCTGGTTGTTGCCAGGAGGTGGCAGTTAGGCAGCAACCATCTTAGGAAGGGTTTTTGCTGATAGGCAGTTGAGGAGCGGCCATTTTGTGGAAGTGCATTCATAGGAGTCACTTGAATTGTTTGTGGTTTGGGGTTGTTCTTGTTACAGCTCCCCCCCTTTTTCCATATTTCCCTTAAAATATTTCTAAGTCTATTCAGGAAGCATGGCTCCTAAGAAAGGTCAGGGCAAGCCTAAGGGTAAGCAGCCTGCACCTAAAGCTCCTCCTGCTAACCCTGCACCACCAACATCGGATGAGGAGGATTCTGATCCTATTAATGCCGCTATACTTGCCAGGCTTGAGGCTTTGGAGCAACAGAGGACTAGGCCTCAGCAGGAGGAGCCCGCTCAGTTGGCTGCTAAAAGGGTGAAAAAATCTAATCTTTCTTCCTTTCAAGCGCAGATATTATCTCGCCTGGCGCTGCTGGAGGATGGTCAATCATCCACTTCAGGGATAGATGCCACGAAGGGCGGATCTGCACAGGAGAGTGAAGGGAACCAACAGTTGGAGCTGTATAAGGGTACAGCACGTCCTTCACGGCAGGAGGGTAAGACTAGTGCTGCTAATCACGGGGACACATTGTGGCCATGGGGCTCGAGCACTCAGGATGCATCAGGGGCTTCTTCCTCGGGCAAGGGTTCATCACCTAGGGCTGGGGCTCCTGCATTGCCCAGTGGCTGGCACTTTGTGCCACCGGCTGGTGATGGTGGAGCCATGCAGTATTCTGGGCAAGGTGGGTGGTATTCACCTAATCCAGTTGGTTATTCCTATGAGCAAGCTCCAGCTAAGGTTTTGCCAGAGGGTGATATCGCTTTACCATTAGGCGACCACCTTTCCTTGGCTACCAGGGAGAAAATTCTTAAAGGGAGTTATGTGGACGTTTTCACTCTTTTATTCAGAGAACTGGACAAGAAAGACAGGGAGGACTTAGATGAGAGGGACAAAGAACGCATTAAGCGGCGTAAGGTGGACAGGACCTGGGGCAATTGGTTCCCGGGTTTCCTCATTTATTCAGGTGTGATAGTGCGCCACCAGCCTTGGAGGGCATCTGCACTTTTACAATACATGGACATCATTTATAAAGCCTTCACGGGTTTTACGGGGCATGCATGGTTGGAATACGATGAAGGTTTCCGCACAAGGGCGGCGATGAATCAGGCCTTGCGTTGGGACCTTATTCATCCCCATCTGTGGCTGCAGGTTGTGTCCACACCTAAATCATCACATGCTGAGCATTCCGACAGTGGTCATGTAATACAGCGACTGCAAAGTCAGTACCCTTCCCGAGTACAGGTGGGAAATGTGATGCAGAGACGTCCTCTGTGTTGGGAATTTACTTCCCACGGAACATGTGGCAGAAAGACTTGCTCCTTTCGGCATGAGTGCCCCCTGTGTGCAGGGCCTCACTCACTTGCAAATTGTCCCAAGCCAAAAGGGCGTTTTGGTCCACGGGGTGGTAAGCGCCCCGGTGGGGGTGGAAGTCAGGCAGCCTTTAATGACAAAGGGCCCCAGCCCAATTAAGGTGGAGGTATTGGAAAAAATTTTGAAAAATTATCCCAATAAAAAGGATAGCAGGTATTTACTTGATGGGTTTTTGTTGGGGTTTAGGATTCCTTATCAGGGTGAGCGTGCCCCATTTTGGGCTCCCAATTTGAAGTCAGTCAAAGGGATGGAGGATATTGTGCGGACAAAAATTGGAAAAGAATGTAAGGAAGGGAGAGTGTTGGGGCCTTTTCTTTCCCCCCAGTGCCTAATTTGCGGGTGTCTCCTTTGGGCGTTGTACCAAAGAAGGCGCCTGGTGAGTATCGTCTCATTCATCATTTATCGTACCCTCGGGGCGGATCTGTGAATGACGCTATACCCGATGAGCTTTGTTCAGTCAGATATACGTCCTTTGACCAGGCCATGAGGGTGGTTCGTGGTTGCGGCCAGGGCGCCCTCTTAGCTAAATGTGACATTAAGTCGGCTTTTCGGCTTTTGCCGGTCCACCCGGCTGATTTTGATTTATTAGGTTTTGCCTTTGAGGGATATTTCTATATGGACAGGGCCCTTCCTATGGGTTGTTCCGTGTCCTGTGCAGCGTTTGAGAGGTTTAGTTCCTTTTTGGAATGGGCCTTGCGGTTCAGGACAGGATTGGGCTCTACAGCTCATTATTTAGATGATTTTTTGTTTGTAGGGCAGGTAGGGACTGGGCAGTGTGAATTTTTACTGTCCAGCTTCATTGAGATGACGGCTGAATTAGGGGTTCCCCTGGCGGAAGAAAAGACCGAAGGTCCATCGCCTATTTTGACCTTTTTAGGTATTGAGGTAGACACTGTTCATCAGTGTTCTAGGCTCCCTTTGGACAAGTTGGAGGGTCTTCAGGTTCTTGTGGAAAAATTTAGGGCACTTAAGAAAATATCTCTGCGGGAGTTACAACAGCTAGTGGGCCATCTCAACTTTGCATGCAAAGTTGTGGCTCCTGGCAGGGCTTTTGTCAGACGACTCTGTGATGCTATGCGGGGCCTTCGCCTCCCGCATCACAGGACCAGGGTGACTAATGGGATGCGGCAGGATCTTTCGATTTGGAAGGAGTTTCTAAGTTCTTTTAATGGGGTGTCATTCTGGAGAGAGGAGTTACTTTTAGAAGCCGAGTTGCAGGTGACATCAGATGCAGCTGGCTCATCGGGTTTCGGGGTGTACTTTAGACGACATTGGTGTGCCGAAGATTGGCCACAGGATTGGTTCCAGGCGGGCTGGGTCAAGGACCTAACCTTTCTGGAGTTTTTCCCGATTGTTGTAGCGGTCGGGATTTGGACGGCGGATTTTGCTGGCCGTTCCGTCCACTTCTGGTGTGACAATCAGGCAACGGTGCATGTAATAAACTCTTTGTCATCTAAGTCAGCTAGGGTCATGAAGTTAGTTAGGGCATTCACATTGTTATGTTTACGGAATAATATATTGTTTCGTGCACGGCATGTCCCGGACGTAAGTAATGGGGTCGCTGACGCTCTCTCTCGGAAACAGATGGGGAGATTCCGTCAGCTGGCCCCGGAAGCGGACGTGCGCCCGGTAAGGATGCCTCCCAGTTTTTGGCAGATTGGAGGTTTGAAGCTGAACGGGCGATAGGATTGGCCTTGGCCCCTTCAACACGGAAAGCATACATGAGGGCGGTGCATCAATTTGTTAGCTTCAGGAATGTGGTTGGATTACGCAACATGTGGCCCATCCCGGTCCCTCAATTGATGCAGTTCTGCGTCTACTTGAAGGGCAGGGGCTTATCAGTTCGCTCTATAAGGGGCAGGCTGTCCTCCCTGGCCTACGCAGGTAAGGCTGCAGGGTATGAAGATAGGACAAGTGACTTCCGGATCAAAAAGATGTTGGAAGGCTGGTCCCGGGAAGCGGGACAGGCTCAGGATTCCAGGGAACCACTTACTCCTTCAGTTCTAATGGGTATTAGAGCGCTGTGGCCTAGCCTTTGTGCTGATGACTACGAGGCTGCTCTATTTCATTCAGCTTCATTGATAGCATTCTTTGGGGCGCTGCGTATAAGTGAGCTTGTCCCAGCTTCAAAGCGCAATACATCTGATCGGGCTCTTAAATTCAGTGACATCAGGATTCAAGATGACTGTGTGATTATTCACATTAGGCAGTCAAAGACTGATCAGTTAGGCAAAGGCTCAAGGATAGAATTGGGAAGCTGTTCTGAGGCTGAACTATGCCCAGTAGCAGGTTTGCGCCACTACCTGGGTTTTCGGGGAGCAGGCAGTGGGGTATTATTTCTGCACAGAGATGGTTCACCTCTTACGAAGTTCCAGTTTTGGGCATTGACGCAGAAGGCACTTCATGCACTTGGCTTGAGTGGTTTTCGCTTCGGGACCCACTCTTTTCGAATTGGAGCTGCTTCTACGGCAGCTGCCATGGGTTACTCGCGGGAGGCAATACAGGGTATAGGGCGTTGGAGATCCCGCAGTTTTAAAAGTTATGTTCGTCAATGTAAGTTCTGAATGGAATACATTACTAAAATAGTTCTTTTTCAGGTGCTGTGGGCCGGCAGGTGCGGAGGAGAGTGGTAATATGCGGCCACAGTATGGTCTTTTGGGCCGCTCATCAGGCCAGAAGGACAACGTTTGGTTCCCAGTTGGGCCTGAGTGAGTCGGCAGTTATTGAATGGTGGGGAAGGAGGGGCATGCATTGGCCCAGTTTACTCCCACTGATGTTTGAGGAACGGCATGGGCCGCCTCCTGATGTTTTACTTGTGCACCTAGGTGGCAATGATCTTGGCCTGATGAAAGGCAAGGCCCTGGTGATTCAGGCCACGGAAGACCTGGCAAGGATTCAAATGCGATGGCCCGGGGTGCTGATAATTTGGTCAGCAATTTTGCCGCGGCAGGTTTGGCGCAACTTGGGGGATCCCAGATGCATTGACCGGGCTCGTCGCAAGGTCAACCGTCAGATGCTGAAAGCCATGGAGGGTGGCCTGGGTCAATTTTTACCACACCCTGAAATTACGGTAAGGGATGCTGGCCTTTACAGGGTGGACGGTATTCACATGTCAGACAAGGGCAACAAATTGTTTTTGGAGGACATTCGGCAAGGGATTAGGGCTGCACTAGGTTGTTAGGTGGCCGCGTCGGCCAAAGCAGAGGCTTGACCTCGCCAGTGGCAGAATAGTGCAGGGATAGGCAAGCAGAGAATTGGTGAGCACCTTAAGCCATTCCTTGTTTTAGGAACATGGGGGTCATCAGGAACGGTCTGCAGGTTATTAAGGCCTCGGGCAGTGAATGATTATCCCCTCTGGGAACCTCTTAGGTAAGCTCCTCTCTGCAAGCTGTATGGTTTCAGGGGTAGGTGCTCCTGGGAGGCCACCAGTGGCTGGCTGCCGGTCGCAAGCCAGATTAATGGCTCAAGATCGGGGTTGGTGGCTCGCCCACATACTGGGCAAGGAGGTTGGTCGCTTTGACACCGGCCTTGCCTGCTCTGCTCTTGAACAAATGTTCCCTTGCCGTGTTTGGTTAGTTAAATGTTATAAAGTTAATAAAGTGGCCCTTGTCTGATCCAAAACTGTTGTCTGTCTCGTTATTCCGATTGGGGGGCAATGGAGCTCCCGGCCTCCCGCCAACGGCGATGGAGGCCGGGGGCTATTTTGCCGCCGCGGAGGAGGAAGAGGCAGCGGCAGCGTCAGGGCGCAATGCGCTATGACGAGGGCGGGGCGGAGCCAGCCCAATATAGCCGTGGCTCCGCTCCCGCCTAAAGCAGTTGCAGCCTCGTGCTCAGCCCGCCCGCCCTCCCTGTTGCTAGTGTAGGCTTACGCTGGTTGCCTACGGGGGCCAGGTAGGAATTTTTCGCCTTCATCCAAGTTTGGCATTGTGGGTGTTGGTGTTTTTGCCTACCTTACACTGGTGAGCAGTGGAAAGATGGGTTCAGGGTGCGGCTGTTAAATAGGTGGTCACTTTGGCAGAATAGTGCAGGGATAGGCAAGCAGAGAATTGGTGAGCACCTTAAGCCATTCCTTGTTTTAGGAACATGGGGGTCATCAGGAACGGTCTGCAGGTTATTAAGGCCTCGGGCAGTGAATGATTATCCCCTCTGGGAACCTCTTAGGTAAGCTCCTCTCTGCAAGCTGTATGGTTTCAGGGGTAGGTGCTCCTGGGAGGCCACCAGTGGCTGGCTGCCGGTCGCAAGCCAGATTAATGGCTCAAGATCGGGGTTGGTGGCTCGCCCACATACTGGGCAAGGAGGTTGGTCGCTTTGACACCGGCCTTGCCTGCTCTGCTCTTGAACAAATGTTCCCTTGCCGTGTTTGGTTAGTTAAATGTTATAAAGTTAATAAAGTGGCCCTTGTCTGATCCAAAACTGTTGTCTGTCTCGTTATTCCGATTGGGGGGCAATAAACATACTGCATTTGATCCAGTTACAGAGCAGAATCCTTTTCCAGATGCTCAAAAATAGATGCTTTTTAACTGTGCATCCTGGAGTTCCTTGCTTATGAGAGGACATGAATTGGTATCTGCTCAGATCCTTTAGGATATGGCAGGTAGGGAACTGAAAAAATGCAATGTTTTATTTAAGAATACTATAAAGGCATTTCTAAGTATACGGCTAAATTAAATGAACACTTTGCAGCTGCCAAAGGAATTAGAAACATTCAACATGAAGGAATTTTGAAGATATGGCTAGTTCAGAAGCTTCCTATTGGTCCCTGGTGTCTTTTCGTCTTTATAAGGGCTAATGCTGTGTTCAGTCACTTTTGTTGTTGTTCAGTCACACAGTCAAGTCTGACTCTTTGTGACCCCATGGATCACGCCAAGACCTCCTGTCTTCCGCTGCCCTCTGGAGTTTGTTCAATTTCATGTTCATTGCATCGATAACACTGTCCAACCATCTCATCCTTTGCCGTCCCCTTCTTCTTTGACCTTCAATCCTTCCCAGCATCAGGGTCTTCTCCAGTGAGTGCTCCCTTCTCATTTGGTGGCCAAAGTATTTGAGCTTCAGCTTCAGTATCTGGCCTTCCAGGGAACAGTCAGGGTTGATTTCTTTTAGGATTGAGTGATTTGATCTCCTTGCAGTCCAAGGGACTCTCAAGAGTCTTCTCCAGCACCACAGTTCAAAAGCATCTATTCTTCAGTGTTTGTCCCTCCTTATGGTCCAACTCTCACAGCCATACATTATTACTGGGAATATCATCACTTTGACCACACAGACTTTTGTTGGCAGTGAAATGTCTCTACTTTTTATTATTCAGTCTAGGTTGCCATAGCTTTTCTCCTAAGGAGCAGACGTCTTTTAATTTCATGGCTGCAGTCACCATCTGCAGTGATATTGGATCCCAGGAATGTGAATTCTGTCACTGCTTCCATGACTTCCCCTTCTGTTTGCCGAGGGGTCGGATGCTGTGATCTTAGTTTTTTTTTTTATGTTGAGTTGCAAGCCAGCTTTTGCTGAACCAGTCGCTAGGTGTCACTGTTTGCAGTTTATCTCGTCCCCTTCATTCTCACCCCAAACCAATGAAAGCAAACACATTTTTCTTCCCCTTTCTAGAAAATAAGTATGCTCCAAAACAAAAACCTTTCCCCCCAAATTCCAGGTAACAGCCATGCACATTTTGTGCACTAAATTTAACCTCAACCTTTGCTAGTGACCATATTTAAGCATGGATTCACCTTACAGTTATGACCAGTGTTCCCTCTAAGCTGAGTTAGTGTGAGCTAGCTCAGTTTTTTAGCCTCCAGCTCACAGATTTCAGTCTTAACTCAGGCAGGATGGCTCCAGAGTAAACTAATTTATGCAGTAACCAAATTGCTCGCTCACAACTTTAATGCCAGTAGATCACAAAGGAGAATTTTTGCTCACAAGATTCCACAGCTTAGAGGGAGCATTGGTTATGACATGTATATAATTCCTCCTCTACTCATCTCAGAAGCATGTAGAAATGAGCAGAGTCCCTTCTACCAGTATCCAGCACAAGCAGGGAGCATTTTGCTTACTGCAGAACATCAGTCTTGAATCTCTTCTTGCAGTCTTATGCATAATTCAACTACTTCTTATTATTTTCATAGGACAACGTCGATAGCCCATTATAGGCTATGCACGCTCATCTTCCTATTAAAAACTAGCATTCTGGAAAAGATATCCTAGTCATACTGCATGAATGAGTGCGCTGCTAATATATTAACCAATTGACCGATAAACCATCAAACCTTGGGGTGTATAAAGAAGGTGCATATGTAAATCATTGGATGCTGCAATGCCATCCTTGTGCCAACAGATGGCAATGCAGCTTAAGAATTTCCTTACACCTACCCTCTATCTTGAGGCTTGGGAACAGGATAGTTACTTTATGATACATTAGTTATTAGGCTGATAGTGTAATAATACCTCCTGATAGGTGACTATAATAGCTGAGAGCCAAGAGTCTCCAAGAGGCAGCCTTTCTTAATATCTTCTCTAATTAGCTCTGTATTTGAAGTATGATAAGAGCTAGTACAAGCAATGGGGGGGGAAATGCAGAAAGCTCTTGGAGATACTGGATGAAGAGCCATTAAGTTGCTAACTGTATTGTCAGAGTTTGTTTTCAGATGGACATGTTACAGATATATAGACTGATGCTCACCTATAAGAATGAACTGTGACTATACAGTGGTACATATCCTCCAACTATTAGAACTGTCCCTATTTGCTGCCCTCTTCACTGATAAACAAGTGTCCCTATTCCACCCACTCCCTTGGAACATAACTTATTTTTAAATATTTGTTTGAATTTTTCTACAAGGTTCAGCCCCTCCCCAGAAGCAGTAAGGAGCAGAAGTAGTTACAGTAGCAGCATTAGGGTCACTTTCTAATGGAAGTGGTGGAGTGGTTAAGAATGGTGGACTCTAATCTAGAGAACTGGGTTTGATTCCCCACTCCTCCACATGAAACCTGCTGTTTCAGCCCTACCTACCTCACAAGGGCAATTTGCAGCGGGAGCCAGTCATGGTAAAAAAGCCCCAAAATAAACTGTTCTGGGTTTTCCCAGTCACATAGGTTGGATTGATGCGGAAGCATACTGGGAGGAGGCACACGGGAGCATTCAGACTGCTGGCCTGGAGGTGCGGTTGTAAACGGCTTTTTCCAGGTAAATCAGCTGTATGCCTATATGTGCATGAGTGCATGAGCCCATACACACATAGGCATCCAGCCAATCTGGGGAGGATCCCACTGTGCCAGCACCGCATTGGGCGGTAGAGCGGAGCACAGCCAATCATATCGCTGCTCCCTTATGCGCAACGCAGGTTGCTCCCGGCTTTTCCACGTAGTGTTCACACTGCCGGGAAGCGGACAAACACAGCATAATGGCACTCTTCAGGGATTTGCTACCACTTTTATGAGGTATCTATTAAATGCGGGAGCGAAGTGGAACAGCACGGGTTGCCTACAGGTGGGGAATGCCAGGCAGATGTGCCTGCGTGAACACCCCCTTTAATCCGCTTTTAAAACGTCGCTGACACGGGGCTATAGGGGGGCAAATTGCCAGTCTGAACTCAGCCAAGGTGTCTGTTGTGGGGAGAGGACAGGAAAGGTGACTTGAGATTCATGAAAGTAGAGAAAAACAGTGTATAAAAGCCAACTCCTCCTCCTCCTCCTCCTCCTCCTCCTCCTCTTCCTCTTCACTATGGTATCAATCTGTGCTCAGTGTGCAGTTCCACACACTGTAGCTGCTGAAGCCTCTCTGAACTATTCTGTTTTAGGACAACCCAGTTTTCCTAGTATATCCTTAACCAAAAGAATTAACCCTTTATTGACTTTTAAATTGGTACAGGATAGGTAAAAGTAAAGGTTCCCTTGCTCGAAAGCCATTCGAATCCGACTCTAGGGTTGCGGTGCTCATCTCCGTTTCAAAGCTGAAGAGCCAGCGCTGTCCGAAGACTTTTCCGTGGTCATGTGGCCGGCATGACTAAACACCAATGTGCACGGAACACTGTTACCTTCCCACCAAAGTGGTACCTATTTATCTACTTGCAATTTCTTGCTTTCGAACTGCTAGGTTGGCAGGAGCTGGAACTAGAGACAGGAGCTCACCCCATCATGCGGCACTCTTGGGTTTTGAACTGCTGAACTTCTGACCTTCCACAGCCTGCAGTTCAGCGTCTTAACCACTTGAGCCACCGCAGTTCCCTTGGTACAGGATAGGGATAGGCTATTGATGAATAAACAAATCAGCAGGCAGCAGATAGAGAACCTTCAGTTTAATACCTCATCTAGATTATGCAAACAATTAGGCACTGAATCAAACTGCAAAACCTTGTTAAAAAAAGGTGTTGCAAGGTTTGGAACCCATTATAGTTTGAGCCTTATTGCTAGAGTTAGAGCTCCATCATAATCAACAGACTTGCTTTTGATTTTGTGAAAGAGGGAAATTTTATGCTGGGATAAGAGAATGTTTCAATGATAAGTCTATAGAGACAAAGACTGGGAGATGTCCCAAGTAGCCACCAGCTTTTAGGAACTTAAAATGGGACAGATATTCAACTGGGGCCAGGATATAATCTATTACACTGGCTCCTTTGGGACTCACGTAAGTGAAGCCACTGGCTCCATCAATCTCTGAGTAGCCATTCAGAGGGATAAAGTTAGCCAGTTCCAAACCATCTCTGTTTATTACATTGTCCTTAGATTTCTATAATGCCAAGAAGGGCTAAGAAATTCATCGTTTATCAGAGTCTAATAATTTAGGGGAGAGGGGGAGTGTACAATCGTCACTGCCCATCCTTTCATTAAAGTCTCCTGCTAGTACTAAAATGGTCTCTGGAGTGGATGGAGGAATGTAAAGAGAGGAAAGGATGACTGTCATGTCATCCAACCTTAATAGGAAGGTTCCAATATTCAATCTGATTGAGATTAAACAGGTGAAAGCCCCCCCCTGCCCACTCTTGGGCCTGCTTTCCCCTATGGTAACTCACTGAAAGAGAGTAGAGTAACCAGGAAAGACAGTTTCATCCATTAGCCAAGTCTCCTGAAGGAGTAGAAAATCAAAGGAGGTCATAAATGCTTTACAACAAATTCTTAAGGTCCAGTCAGCCATATTCCAGTTCAAAGTATGGAGTCCACAAGTCCCAGTTAGTCAATTTTTTGCTATTGAAGTATCTAATGCTGACAACTTGGGGGTATTCCCTGGGTTAATTATAATTTTTGGCTCAAGAGGGATAGGAATTTTCCTTCTTGTTAGGCTTGGAACATGTGGCTCCTTACTAGTCAAAGAATGGGTAGTTACAACTAGGGGGCTGTCTAAGGACTGATGCATATTTTTATCAGGAGACCTGTATGGGACATTTGATGATACCTTTGTTGGACTGGTTACCTGGTTTTGATTCTGATTAATTTGTACCTGGGTACGTTGGAGTTTCTGGAATCAGGCAATAATATTGCCTTGTTCCTCAAAGGCTAAGGAATGAAATGAATGAAGAAGATTTGCATTCATTGGGTCCAACTGTTTATCTTTTGATGGCGATGGCAAAGGGGGAGAGATTTTGGCTTCATCTGGTTGGCTAAATCTCTCACAGGTCATCCTCTCAAATAAATCCGATCCATGAAAATGGACTTTCTTAGTTGGTGAGAATTTAATCAGGGATCTATCCTTAGTAGAAGGTTAAATTCTCTTTGAGTCAGGCCTGTAGCTACAGTGGGGCATCTCGGGGCTACGACCCCCAACTTGCTGGCAAGGCCCCCTGACTTCCCATCCAGCCCAGGGCATCATGGCCTTCTCCTCCAGATTAATTTGATTAGCCAGTGCCCCCTAAGAAATGTAAATGCCCCCTGACTTAAAAAATCCTGGCTATGGGTCTGCTCTGAGTATTTAGTTTCCCAGTACTTAAGGGGGCTATACATGATAAGTGACTTCTTGCTCGGATTGAACAAGGAATTTGAGAGTTGGATTCCATGCCTTTTAAAATAAGTGACCCTATTGAACATAACTGCTGGGATCCTAGGTGAGTAGAAAGTTAAAATATATCTCTCCCCCTGGATTGGCCCTTGTAGCTTTTCAGTAAATTTTAGACTAATAGAGGAAACTGGTATATCCAATAAATAGAAGAAATGATTTTTAGTGTTCCACTTTACCCACCAGTTTATTGATTTTCCTTTAAAGGGGAAAATAGTCACTACACTCTGAAGGTTGTTCAACTGAAGCTCATTCTTGTTTTTGGAAAGAGAAGGGGAATAAGATTTTTTTCTTAATATCGTTGTTATACAGAGGCCTTTAATTGGATGTTACAGCCTGAGAAAGAGAAGACTTAGAGGGGACATGATTGCAGTCTTCAAGTATTTGAAGGGCTGTCATGTAAAAGATGGAGCAGATCTATTCTCTCTTGCTCCGGATTGCAAGACTAGATCTAATGGGTGGAAATGACAAGGGAGTCATTACTGGCTAGATAGCAGGAGAAACTTCCTAACTGTAAGAGTGGTTGAGCAGTGGAGCAGTCTGCCTCAGGAGGTGGTGGATGCTCTTTCCCTGGACGTTTTCAAATGGAGACTGGACGGCCATCTTTTGGGTATGTTGTAGATATGTAGGGCTGTCTTTTGGCTATGCTCCTGCAGAGTGCAGGAGGTTGGACTAGATGACCTGCAAGGTCCCTTCCAACGCTTAACATTCTATTATTCTTTTCAGCCATATCTGAATAAAGAGGCTTCCTGTGTTCCACTGAATAGAGAACCTTCAGTAAAGTGTTATAAAACTGGATAAGGCTTGGGCCAATGATTCTTGGAGGGGTATTATGGGCATGTGCCTGGTGTTTGTTTATGAAGCATTGGAGGGTACAGTTGTATCGTCAGATGGAAGACTAGATCATTTTGGCTACCAGGTCTTGGAGTCCAGTTTTGATCATATGGACATAGAACTGCATCTTGCTAGGTAGTACATCAGCTCCTTCTATCTAAGTAGTACAATTGCTTGCTAAGTAGTACATCAGCTCCCGCCTTCCAAAGTTTTAGCCAGTGAGAGCAGAGAATGTCTGGTAAGCACTAGATCCTTATTATTAATGTTCATGAAAGGATCAATGTTTACTGCTATTCATTTACTTTAAATATATGAAGATAACTGCATTTATGTTCTGGCTGTTCTGCAATGATTCCTTGTCCATTTAAGGTATTTGCAAGCATGCAAACAGAAATTTTATGAATGGGAGGGCTTAAACCAATGTATTTGCAGATGCAGCATAAGGAAGTATTCTATAGGACACCTCCATGTGTTCATATGAGATCTCCATTCTAGTATTCCTCCCCACTCCCTGTCCACAGTAGTGCCCTGGCTCAGGTGCCCTCTTGCCCTGATGACATACATTTTATGAAGTAAAAGAGTTTCCCATCAAGGTTAGTTCCTCTTCTGCTATGTTGTCCATACTTACTATGTCTGACTGTGACGGACGGGAGGCAGTCCTGCCTCTGAAGGGAAAAACAGCCACTCGCTTGTTTCATCCCTGAGCCAATGGGAACGCTGCTCCAGAGGAAGAGTGGAATGTTGGGTGGAAATCAGCAACAGAAAGTTCAGACCTGCCTCAGGGAGACTGGAGAGTTAGTTCTGATCAGGGAGAGTCTTGGGGTCTGCCTCATCAAAATAAGAGACAGATCCAAGGGTAGCTCTGCCTGGTAGCTTGGCAGAGTCGTTTAGTTCTACCTTTGGTAATAGAGCACCTGGTTGTATGGCCTGATAGAGTACCCAGTTGTATGGCCTGTCTCTAGTGATGAGCAGACTTTGTAGTCTGACTCACAGAAATGGGTAGGTGGGTGTGGATGGAATCCTGTTTGTGTGAAAAGATCCAGCCTAGTGGCTAGTCATTGGAAGCCTGTTTGTTTCTGTAAGCATTAAAGAGAATTCAAACCATACTCTGAAGTCATAATTAGATTAAATTTATGTGCCTCAGCCAGGTGTCTCCATTGACTATCTGAAGACCTGGGCTGCTGATTTGTTCTCAGTGTGAGACAGCCAGTGTGGTGTAGTGGTTAGGAGCAGCAGACTCTAATTTGGAGAACCGGGTTTGATTCCCCACTCGTCCATATGAAGCCAGATGGGTTACCTTGGGTTAGTTGTAGTTCTCTCAGAGCTCTCTCAGCTCCACTTACCTCAGGTGTCTGTTCTGGGGAGAGGAAGGGAAGGCAAATGTAAGCCAAAGACTCCTTTGGGTAGTAAAGAGTTGGGAATAAAAACAAACTCCTCCTCCTCTTCCTCCTCTTCTTCTTCTTCAAAATCAACCTGTAAATCAGTAAATCTTGTTATTTACATACAACTCCTGCCTCAGTAATATCCAGGCTCCATTTTCTCATCATAAATCTTACTTCCCAGCAGCAAATCCAAAGCCACTTGCAACCCTAAGAACATCTTGTAACAATTTAAAATCAACCTGATTTCCACAAATCATACCCACACACCCACCAAATCTCAAACTCTGGTTTGGGCTATAAAGTTTACTCCCAAGCCAAATTCTCCAGGAGTTCATAAACTGCAGCTCAGCAACACATACTAAAACAGCTCTTCATTAGTGTGATGAATCAACACATCCTTCCAGTGGTACTGGTAGTAAGGTGTACATTTTGTCCAAAGCTAAGACTGAAGATAATTTTGGAGTTGCTCTTCAAGATAAATTTGGAATATTTCCAAAGGGAACACACACGCACCCCAAAAAAATGACAAAGCTAGCAATATATTTCAGAAAGGTTCTTATGATCCAAGGTTGTCAATGCATCCTACTTGAACTGACATTTTAAGTGAATTTGGAAATTCCACTGGAACATTTGGCAAATTTTCAAGAGGGCTCAAAAGAATTTTGATAAGGCAAGATAAACAAATACATCGACTTCTGCTCAGTCTCTGTGGCCAACATGAACTGAACTGGTTACTAATACTGAAGCTTAACTGTCAGTCACAGTGACTTTGCTACCAGGTTGGTGTTTGAGTTGAGGACGAGTTCTTACAGTTTTTCAAGAAATAGAGATTATGAACCTTATTGTTATACTTTTTATTTTTTGGAAATGCTCTTAAAATGTATTATTTGTCTTTTTATTATAGTTTGATTATGACAATTGTAGTATTAAGATGTAATGGAACATACAATGTAACATTTAATGTCTAGTAGTCAATATTAATAATAACTAATGGTATTAATTCTAGGCTTTAATGATAAAATATATAACATATTTTTTGAACATTATATATGTGTATTTTAAAATGTCTGTGCCAAGTGTTCTATATTTACTCTGATGCTGATTGTCCTTGTAATAAATAAGTTAAGGATTTTTATAACAAAAAGTAGTAGTAGTAGTAGTAGTAGTAGTAGTAGTCGTCAATGTTCCCTCTAAACCGAGTTAGTGTGAGCTAGCTCACAGTTTTTTAGCCTCCGGCTCACACATTTTTGTCTTAGCTCAGGAAGATGGATCCAGAGCAAACTAATTTATGCAGTAGCCAAATCTCTCACTCACTACTTTAATGCCAGTGGCTCACAAAGTAGATTTTTTTGCTCACAAGACTCCACAGCTTAGAGGGAGAATTGGTAGTAGTAGTAGTAGTAGTAGTAGTAGAGCTTAGAATGTAGTACTATGGTCAGGAAGAATGGAGTTGTATTCCCTACTGAGTCATGGAAAGCATTGGCTGACCCTATGTAAGTCATTAACAATTTGCCTGACATTTTTGGAGGTACAGTGAGGGGACTAATTACATTAGGGGTATTCAAATAAATCTTAAAAGATGATGCAATGCTTGGCTGGATGAATACTCATCAGGGATGCTTAAGCTGATCCTGCATTGAACAGGAGACTGGACTAAATGGTCTGTTCAGCCCCTTCCAGCTCTATGATTTTATTATTCTATGACTCTCCCAATTCCTGAGAAAGGAATTGCTGGAAATTGGCACAGACTTATTTATAAGTAGGGGCTGCGGTGGCTTAGAGGTTAAGACACTGAGCTGCAGACTGGAAGGTCTGTAGGTTGGCATTTCGAGACCCTAGTGCCACGTGATGGAGTGAGCTCCCATCTCTGCCAACCTAGCAGTTCGAAAGCAAGAAACTGCAAGTAGATAAATAGGTACCACTTCAGTGGAAAGGAAACAGCATTCCATGTGCCTCAGCATTTAGTCATGCTGGCCACATGACCATGGAAACATCTTCGGACAGTGCTGGCTCTTCGGCTTGGAAATGGAGATGAGCACCGCCCCCTAGAGTCAGATTTGACTAGCTTTCAACAAGGGAAACCTTTACATTTACCTTTTATTTATAAGTACTCCAACCTTTTTTTTTAAAAAAAAGTACTGTATATAAGTATACATTTTGAGCATCCCATCCTTTCCGCCTAATTATTACTATTTCTCCCTGCAACCACACAGTATGTCAGAAATAACTGTCAATTTCACAATATTAGGTGCTTTAACTAGACCATCAACAGAATCCAAACTATTCTGTTCCTTCAGCTTCTTTTTATGATTGCTGACTCAAGAAGACTAATTATTAAATCCTTCAAGAGCATTTATTTTCGTTTTCTTCACTGAAATGGGCCCCGTTTTAAGACATCAGCCATAAAATCAAATGGATTTATGCAAACTCATTGCATATTATGACTTTTCCCACATATACTTATATATCACGTACAGGAGGGGGGAAATCCACTCTACCAAAGGAATAAATTCTCATTCTCGCCATCTCTTTCCACCGTAGCTTAAAAAGCCTGCAGGAATGCAAGTCGGGAAGTTAATGTATTGTATGGTTTATTGAGAAATTAAATTAGTCTTAGCTTTGATTGCAGTAATTGCAAAAATCACTGCAGCAGTAGATACATTATATATATCATTATAAAGAAGATTTTAAGTGATAATTTTCGAACTGGGTAATTTTAAGCTTGCTCGCCTCTTCTCAAAAACATCAAAGTGACATGTTTTCACAGTCACAGCTTAATTACTGTATTTTGCAGACCTGTTGATAAAGCCTACAGGAATTCTAATTAGCTGTGATTTTTGCATTCCTTTCCCCCTTGCATAGCTACCCTGCTCAGCTTGTGTTCTCCAGCAGCGGAGTTTGTTCATTCAAGGACAATTGCAGCTGTTGGGTTCCTGGCTTCCCTCCAAGCTTGAAGAAACCTGCTGAATTCCTCTGGATAATCAAGGTCTGTTTCCTAAACCACCCCTGACTCTGGTTCTCTATTTTCTCAGGGCCTTGGGAAAGCTTCATTTCCTTTGGACATTGTTTTAACAAGAAAAGTACAATACTGCAGCTTGAAATGTATAATAAGGATTTGAAATTGTGGCATGTCACATGCATACGGAAAACCCAAGATATTTCCAAAATTCTTCCCCATCTGAATTGTTATCTGGATTTTGGAGCTTGAAGTTACAAGGTCTTCTTTCTGTGGTGGAACTGATGCATGATGAATGCTCCATTGTTCTGTTCTGTTTTTTTATTATTTCTGCTAGTCCTGTTCACAGGGCTAGCATGGTAGTTTGTCTCTCCATTGCTTCTTCCTGCATAGCCACTGGCCAGTTCCAAGCCAAGCCCCTGTAGCAATGCTGCTGACAACGCTGTTCTGTATTGCTTGTGTCAGATTCTCTGGACTTGTTACTGCCAGGGAACCATGAGAAAAGTAGCAGAGTGCTCAAAGGCTTTAAGGCAGCAAAGCTGGGACAAAGTTTGGCAGCAGACTTACAACATTACACCAAGTCAGTATTCAGTTCTAAAACTAATAAGTAGCTTTTATTAAAGAAAATACATTCAGGAGAGTGCAGGTATAAGATAGATTACCTATTCTAGCTAACTAGATGGTGTCGGATACTGGACGCATGTCCAGTCTCCATGGTGCAAGATGGAGGTTACGAACTCTGTTTGTGTACATGCGAGAGAGAAGAATGGGAGAGTGGAATGAGGGAAATTGCCCCTGAAAGTAGCATTCTACTTCAAAGGAAAGGATCAGATAGCAGGAAAGAATGGATGTTCTATGTGTCCTGAGACCTGTCTATCTGTCTAAACTCTTTGGTGCCATCTCTCAAGTCTGAGGCAGGAGACAGCGCCAAAGTCCTCCAGTTCCAACAGTTTGAAGATACAGAATAGGTTGAATAGGTTCGAGCTGTTTAAGAAAAGCCAACCTGCTCAACAACTACAACAAAAAATCATCTCCCTGCTTGCAACTGGTGAGCCAAACATGACCTGAACTGGCAAGTGCTGAAGTGACTCTAGTCTCATGGAGGGAGGATTGGTCTATTAAGTCTGCCTCAGCTTTTACAGGTTGAAACATTTTTACCTTTTTCTTTTGTCCTTCAAGGCTAAGGTGCTTTCATTTTGCAAGGGGGCATAAGAGAAGTCTGTCATGTTAATGTGCTCCATATTCTTGCCAAGAGTTGAAAGGTGCCACTAAAAATTGTCGAATTAAAACTTGCTCTTGCTGCTTGCTGACTTCCACTACATTTTTGACCCAAGGCTGGCATACGATTTCTCCTTTGAATGAAATGTCTTTAAAGAACTATCTCCAACTTTACTGTTTCGAACCATAAGCAAACACTTGTCGTGATAGCGCTGATACGTATATATGTGCTATCAAGTCACAACCAACTGGCGGTGACCCCAGCAAGGAGCTTTCAAGGCAAGTGAGAAGCAGAGGTGATTTGCCATTGTCTTCTTCTGCAGAGCCTTCCATGGTGGTCTTCCATCAAAGTACTATTGCTGCTCAGCTTCTGATCAGACGAGATCAGGCCATACCATGAGTCTTCCCTCCCTGCTCTGATAACATGATAAAAAATATTTTGCTGCCTGCTATATGCTTGTAGATAAGGGGCTGTGGTGGCTCAGAGGTTAAGATGCTCAGCTGCAGACTGGAAGATTGGTAGTTCGGCAGTTCGAGACCCTAGTGCCGCGTGACGGTAAGCTCCTGTCTCTGACTCCAACTCCTGCCAACCTAGCAGTTTGAAAGCAAGAAATTGCAAGTAGATAAATAGGTACAACTTCAGTGGGAAGGTAACAGCATTCTGTGCACCTCGGCATTTAGTCATGCTGGCCACATGACCATGGAGAAGTCTTCAGATAGTGCTGGCTCTTCACTTGGAAACAGAAATGACCACCACCCCTTAGAGTCAGATTCAACTAGCTCTTGAGCAGGGAAAGCCTTTACCTTTACCTTTATATGCTTGTCAGTGATGGGGAGGGCTGCTCACACAAACTTTAAGACCTCCCTTTGTAAAGACTAAAGCCAGAGTCTACATATACTTAGACCAATATGCCCTCTTTTTAATATATTGTTTTAGATTACTCTCATCAGGCTTGAATAAGATCTAGGCATACACCTAAGCATGGTAGGTAGCATCCCAATGTCAGATCATTAATCTCCTAGCAAGAAGCACACTCAACAATGTATCTGGCTTGTTGTGAGTACTGTGCACATGTAAACGCTATTATCTATTTGTTTGTTCATTAAAAACATTTTAATGCTTCCTTTCTACCCAAATTGGAAGCCAATGTAGTTGGAATAAGGCTGGAGTGGTATGGTGCCTATGATTCACTTCAGTCAATGCTCTGGCTGCAGCATTCTGTACCAACTGTAGCTTTTGGACAGTCTTCAGGGGTTGCCTGCCTTTGAATGCATTGCAGTAATCTCATATGCTACATTGGCAAGATATTTTCTGTCCAGGAAGGGCCATTACTGGCTCGCCAACTGAAGCTGCTGAAAGGCACCCCTAACCATGGCTTCCACCTGTTTATCCAACAGGATGCCTGGCTCCTGGAGCACCTGAAAGCTATGAACCTGCTTCTTTAAGGGGAGTGCAACCCCCTCCAGAATAAGAGATAACCCATTCCCTGGGTCAGACCTTCACCCCATCAGTAGCATCTCTGTTTTGTCCAGATTAAGTTTCACCTTGTTAGCCCTCATCCATTCCAATGCTGCCTCCAGACACATCTTCATGATCTGTTGGTAGTGCAAGAAAGAGCTGAATGTCATCTGTATATTGCTGGTAGCTCAGCCCAGATCTCTGGATGACCTCTCCCAGCATAGGTGTTCAAAATGATGAGGGCCAAGGCAGGTGTGACCACCTCATCTCTCAGGGAAGCATTTATTGTCTCCCAGACCCAGTCTGCCACCCCTGTCTCAGCAGATTTAAGCAGGCAGGAGGGGGAAGGCTTCTACAAATTATGTCCACATCCTCACACTGCACAAGCTGAAAGGTATCCCGCACAGCTAGGCAAATCAGCACACTGGGACTATCTAATTCTATTGCTGCTAATGTAGAGTCCAAGTCAGAATGGATGTAAGAGGTTTTATTCACAAAGTGCTTAGCAACATGATGGCAGCTGCAGTCCACCTCCTCCCACTGGCCAGAAAAGTTCTTCAGGCCTACAGTGTGTGGATGGAATGGTGGCAGAAAAGTATCGCTTCCTTGTTGCCATCACTGCCATGGAGTAGGCTTTCAAATGAGCTCTAGACTGTGCTTTGTCAGATTCATCCTGGGTGTTTCTCCACCATCACTGTATTAGAGAGTCTTTGCCTCCATTTTACCCTTTATTAAAACATATCTGTAACATCTTTAGCTTTAAAGAATATGAAAACAGCAATAGTTCTACATAGATTATTATGAAGTAAAGGGAGTGTTTCATGCATCCAGTGAATGGCTTGCCCCAGTGTAGGCAGATTCACAAGGCAAGGAGCTTCATTCATGAAGAACCTCATTACCAATTTAGATCACTCTTATTTATGCACTTTCAAAAACATCTTTAACAGTACCTAACTGTCCCTTTAATTGGGCTCACACTCATGGCTAATTAACTATGGCCCATTACACATGCATATCTTACTGCAGATTTTCAGAGCAGTAAGCCTTTAATATTCAGATTCTATGCCCACTTTATGCACCATTCTTTATCCTCTGGTGTATTTATTCTGCAGCTACAATTAAGAAATGCACTTTTCTAAGTTGGGGTGGAACATCACCTGTGACGTGTGTGTGTGGGGGGTCCATTCTTTATCCTCTGGTGTATTTATTCTGCAGCTACAATTAAGAAATGCACTTTTCTAAGTTGGGGTGGAACATCACCTGTGACGTGTGGGGGGGGGGTCCATTTTTTAAATAAAAAATTATGCAATCGCTCTATCATAGATTCGCAATAGCATCCAGCAAGTGCCTTTCATTTAAATCCTTGTGGTTCAGGTTTTGCACATGCATCTTAGCATTAGTTCCTTGAATGAAATGGAACAGAAAGGAATGCAGGCAAAGGGTGGAAACCCAATGTTGAAATTGACAAGACTTTGTTCGAAAGTGTAAAGCAGCTGTGAAGCCCCATTTTCTATATTGCTGAGCATTAATGGATTCTCTACTGTGCTATCAGCCACTGTAAAAAATGGGAGTCACATAATCTCATAATATGGGGAAGCATGCTGACTGTACAGAATGCACAGTAGAACCCACTGGCATTGCAAGCTGTGATTGTTGGCAACATGTGTGTGTGTGCACACCTCTGCAAAGCTGGCTGCAACTCCACCACACTTTGCACAGGACTGCAATTTGTATGGAGTAGTTCTATAGCAGAGAAGTCTTGTGCCACTATATTGAAAAAAATGGGGGGTATTTTCACCAATGCCCTAGTGCAGCTGCATAATAACAGTAATATCCTGCCCTTCCTTGAACATTTGCATGGTTTTATCTTTGTGATTCTCTAATTTGATCCTGCACACTGGTTGTGCTCATGGCAATTTTTAAAGCCTGTACTGATTGCACTCTGTCCTCCAAATGGATCAATCCCAAGTGATTCCTAAGATCAGTAGTTTGTGGCAGGTCCATGTGGCTCAGCCACCATTTTAATGTCAGGCTTCCAGAAACTGCCAAAATGCCCAACCCCCCAAAAAACTTTGTTCACTAAAGCATTAAAGAGAAAAATGTTTTCAAAGTGTTAGGCTTCCGATCCCATTCTCTCTCTCTCTCTCTCTCTCTCTCTCTCTCTCTCTCTCTCTCTCTCTCTCTCTCCCTCTCTCATCAGTTTCATTCTGTGCAGACAACCCCCCCCCCTTTATTTTGTTTGCATGTGGCACTGAAATCCTCCCCTCCCGGGGACACTGCTATTTGCCTCCTCTCCAATCCCCCTTTCAAGTCAATAGCAGCAGAAAACTAAACCTCACACAGTTCCTTTTAAACTGTGTTCCCATTATTTTATTTTTTTTATTCAGCAATCTGAGACTAGCAATAGTCTCGTATCACTAGACTTATGCTGCTTCTAAAAATAATAAAGAAAAATTAAAAACAAAGGGGAAATGGAGCTTGTACATGGATGAAGGGGGGAGGATGGCGGAAGGTGCAGAGTGGGTAGAACAACCTAGATGTGGGCAAGGGAGTGACCTTTGAGAGGTGGGGAAAAGGGCAGGGGAGAAATCCAAGGGAATCTGTATGCTTTTTAATTACCTTTGGTTTGGAAGCAAAACAAGGGGGAAATCAGCACAAAAGCACTCTCAGAAAACCCAGAGAAACAGTGACAAGAAAGTGAACTGAGCACCAAAGGGAGGAAAATCAACGCAGATCAACAAAGAAAAAACGACATGCACAGTGAAAATGAGGGGAAACACCCATGCCTAATAGGCCTACATTGTAGATTGCAAACACCTTGCAGGGTTATCTGTACTCATATATCCTATTCATACATCCACTAAAATGCCCTAAATTCTTTGTTAGTACATCTTGCAATTTTTAATCAACACTGAATATCAGCAATAATTCTTACAGTTTTCTTATACGCATGATTATCTGTGGGCCCCTAAGCAATACTCCCCATCTTTGAACTGTATCTTCTCTTCTGTCCAAGGCTGAGCCTTCTTGCAAGGCTGACACTTCTTGCACCTAGGATATAACTACATATTCCTAATGTTTGCTATGACCCAGACTGTCTCTAAGCTACCCCAGGGCCGTACTGATCTGAAACTCCTTTATTCTTTGTTGTCCTCAAAGACTGTTCTATTCCAGTGTCCCTTTATTCTTTGTTTAGCACATCCAACAAACTGCTAGAAAAACCAGGTCAACTGTGGTTCTGACCTGCAGATTTATCCTCTATTATTTTGTCCGTCAAGGCCAGCAACGGCTTCCAAGTATTCCTTGCCAGATCCGAGAAAGCAGGTTGTCATTTACAGCCTTTTCTTTTCATCTGTTTTCAGCGCTGCTGTTCGGGCTTCATTTCTTTTATAATATTTATATGGTATACACCATTTATTTGTAGCTGACCCCCAAACAACACTGACATAGCATACCTTTAAAAGGAAAAAAAAAAACAGTACAAGGAAACAAATGATAGCTTGCAAATAAAGGCTGACAGTTTTGATTTGCACAAGGAAAAATAAAATGTGAATTTCCCACTTGGGGCAGTGAAATCTGGTAGTACCCCAACTCTACAACATACTGACTGAGTCCAACTCTGAGCCTGCAGGGGCACACTGATAATAAGGGCTAAGCAGTCTTTCAAGGAACTGATCCATCAGTACTGAACATATTGAGGAACCTCCAGTTTGGTTGGTACACTCTTTGAAAACCACTGGCTTAGAAGACCAACTTTGCACCTTGCTAATCTTTAACAGAAGCAGACACAGCTATCTCAGTCTTCATAAAGAGGAGTTAAAAGCCAGTTAAAATCAAGAGCTCTTCAATTTCCAGAGACTCCAGATGTCGCATGGCTCTGAGCCCTATTTTTTAGAAAGAGTGGTACATTGCTTGGAGAATTAGAAGGCGCACCTTGCCAAGATAGCTAGGCAAGATTGGTAACAGGCCAGCCTACATCTGTCAAACACCTCAGTTGGCATCTTCCATGAAAGTTTCCCTCAGAATGTTCGCCATCCACATTATGTTATTACATGTTACAAAACTTGGATGCAGAAGACAGTAAGAGGAGAGGAACTTGAAAACTAACAGCAAAGTAGAAAATGGTACCTTCCTATAGGTGCCTTCTGAAGTTTCTTCCTCCTTGAATATTCTCAGACACGGGGGAAAGAAAAACCCTGCTCTTCTAATTTTCAGTTTTTAATAGCAATTTTTCTTTCACACAAATGTGGAATTTAAAATGAGAGTGTGCAAGAACTAGCGTGACTAGTAGGAAAGCATTTTTACCTTACACATACTTTATGGAAACCTTACCTCCCAAAAAAAATGGTTTAAGGGATGGCTGGACATCATAGTTTAATGAAAAATTATGCATGGTCTGAAACTATAACCTCCAGCAATCTGTAACCCCACTGTGTGAGCAGAGCCACACATTCCCTCCTTTCTTTTGGTTGACCCTGAGGGAAAAAATGAGGGGAAAGTGTGCACTTTCAACAGGAAGGATTGTCAGCATCTTCCTGCTGAACTGGCACCAGAATTTGGAAGGAAACAGTAGACTTGTAACAAGTTTTTTTTTTTTTTTTTTTAACATGGTGAATCTGGAAGCAGTCTAAAAGTCAAAGAGGCATTTCAGTTTATGCACAAGATACGATTCACTTTCATTTCTGTGGTGTTATATAAACCATTCTTCTTTTTGTCACAAAGAATTGCCAGATTCTGAGAAACAAAGATGACCTCCAAGTCAAATATGTATTAAGATTATCATTTAAAAACGAATATATATGTACATGCTACCAAGATAATCTCTAGAAGTCTTGCTTGGACTCTAATAGCCTAACAAAGACAAGAAATGCTGAGGATGTAGGGCAACAGTAACAACATGAAGTCCTGGTTCAGACTGGCGCTACAGGAATATTTACTTTTACCTGTCAAAACCAACTGTCTTCCCACCTATGTTGTTACTAACTATAAAAAGGAAAAAAGGACAGGCATCCCCCCCCTTTTTGGAACCATCCTTCATCTATGCACACTTGCCATCTTGTAACAGATAGTCCTCAAAATGCCTTGGTATGACCAGCAGTACCATGCAGGTGGCTCCTCAAAATCACAGGGAGTGACCGTTTTGATGTCAAAGTCAGTACACTTTCAGTATAAAGACTGCATGCCAGACCCTAGAGGTCAGTTTATATTACTAAAAGGCACACTTAACCAACAGGGCATCACACTAGCCTCCATTTATGCCCCTAATGATGGTCAAGAGCAATTTTTAGAAGAGGTCCTAACAAAAGTACAAGGCTTTAAAGAAGGAAATGTGATTACTGGAGGCGATTTTAACTTAATTGTTGATTACCAGCTAGATAGATCAGGCAAAAAAAACTAAACGAATGCTAGAGGGCAAAAAGTCTTCTAAGCTGGCAAAATTATTGCACAGGCACCAACTGAAAGATTTGTGGAGAGAAATGCACAGAACAGAGTGAGATTACACTTATTTCTCCCCCTGATTTGGATTTTATTCCTGTATAGACCATTTAATTGCTTCCCCAGACTTACTACACAGAATTGCAAAAATTGATATTGGGCCCATGATGTGGTCGGATCACGCTTATGTCGAGATGCATTTTAAACAAAATAAACCACAAAGCTCTCGAATTTGGAAACTAAACAACCCTCTTTTATTAAAAGTACAGTATAGAGAGAAGATCAAAAGGACAATGGAACAGTAGTTCCAAGAGAATGGCACCGGAGAATTGGAACCCCACATGGTGTGGGATGCCTTCAAGGCTGTTGTGAGAGGGAAGATCATCACAATGGCAACACACTTGAAAAGAGACAGAGAACATACAGTTAAAACAGTCCTAGCAAAAATACGGGACCTAGAAAAACTTCACAAAAGAACTGGAGACAAAACAACATACAGAGAGTTACAGGCTGAACGTAAAGTCCTGGAACTTCTGCAAACTCAAGATATCCAGAAAAGGATTCTTTACCTAAAGCAACAGCACTGGTAACTGAATCCAAAAAATCTCAAGTTCCTGACATGGTGTTGCAAACAGAAACAGGTGAAGAGGAAAATATACTCCTTGAGGACTAAACATACTAAACTCACTACTGACCCAGCAGAAATTGCAGAATCATTTGCTGACTTCTACGAACAACTGTATGCGTCCTCAAACCCAAACTCTACAGTGGTGCAAACTTTTCTGCAAAAACACAACATCGCCTTGCAACTACAAGAAGAACATAGTATATTCCTAGACAGTCCAATCTCCATAAAGGAGGTCTGCACCGCCATACAACAGAATAAATCAAACACATCTCTGGGCACTGACGGCTTTAGGCGTGAATTTTATAAAACCTTTAAAACCACACTAGGAGAACATCTGACCCACACCTGCAACTACATATTAGATCAAGGGGAAATGCCACCCACCTGGAAAGACTCATACACTGTACCAATCCCCAAGGAAAACAAAGATCAGGACTCCACATCATCATATAGGCCCATTGCTTTATTGAACTGTGACTCTAAAATCTTCTCCAGAACTCTTGCAAATCGACTGCAAACATTAATTTCAGACTACATTGCACACAACTAGACAAACTTTATACCCAGCCGTGCTCTAACAGACAACATCCGCTGCACTTTAAACCTAATCCTATATGGCAAGCACTGCGATCAGGAAAACCTGATGCTCATGGTCAATTTGGAAAAGGCTTTCAACAGCATGCTACTCTCCATGAACTTTGGTGAGAGATTTAGAAGAGCAATAGCAACTATATATGCAAACCCTTCGGCAAAAGTCCTCACCAACAACACTTTTAGTAGATTAGTTCCCCTAACCAGGGGAACTCAATAGGTCTGCCCACTGTCCTCCTTTATTTTTGCCTTGGCAATTGAACCCCTGGCCTCCACAATATGTAACAACATGGAGATTCATGGAATATGAACTGGACATGAAACACACAAGGTCAGCTTGTACGTGGACAACCTCTTGGTCTTTCTCTCAACTTCAGACTCCTCACTCCTAAACCTTCAACAGACATTCAAGGACATACAAGATATCACAGGACTGAAAGTAAACTTAGACAAATCCCAAATCGTCCCTCTGAAGATATTTCAAGAAACTGAAAAAAGACTGAAGATAAACTTTCCCTACAAATGGGTCAATAAACCATGGAGATGCCTAGGCATCTGGGTACCTCCAAATCTAGATGACCTGATCAAATGCAACTTTGACAAAACTTTTGAAGAGGCTAAGAATAAAATGCATGGTTGGAACCATTTGAACTCAACATGGGCAGATAAAACTAATACGCTCAAAAGTTTTATCTTGCCTAAATTTTTGTTTCTATTTAAAGCCTTGCCAATCCTGATCCTGAAAAAAATCTTAAATAAATGGCAGGTGGAGATCAACAAGTTCTTTTAGAGCTATAAAACGCAGAGGATCAAGTTTGCTATCCTAAAATGACATCACACTAATGGAGGCCTGGGAATACTGGACATGACATCTTATTATGAAGCAGCTAATCTAGCCACAACTTTGCAAATCTTAAACTGTAAGACCCCACCAGCCTGGCAATAGATTGAAGAATGGACAATCAGCTCCACCCCCCTGCAAGATGTACTCTGGAACCCTTCAAAAGACAGCCCCAAGCCGGTTCTGAGCAACTGATTCCTCGATACTTCCCTGTCCATATGGGATAAAACCTGTAAAAGATTTTTAACCAGCAGATCAAGATTCTTGTATTTCTTAAATCAGAACTGGTTCCCGATGGGGAAGGAAAGCCTAGCCTTTGATTCCTGGAGACAAGCTGGTCTTACAAGGATATCAGACCTACTTAACAAGGGAAAACCTTATACGAAATTAGAAATATATCAGAAAAAATACCTTGGCTCCAATATTTACAGGTCTCCCATATGCTTCCAAGACTTCAGCAAGGCTACAAGTCAAGTCAAGACTTCATTGAAGTTTCAGAATCTCCTAGACGGTTGATTGGAGGAGGCTAAAGGTTTGATTTCAAAATTTTACAGACTGCTCATCATGCCTTCTAACCCAATCCACACTCAATGGCAAGCAGACTGCCAAGGATGCCTGACAGACCAAGATTGGGAGCATAACCGAAACTCCCCCAACGCCACCTCAAAAATTTTCAGCATCAAATTCAATCATTTTAAAATCTTGAATCAATGGTACTTGCATCATGCAAGACAGCATAAAATTAAGCCCAGCATTCCAAAATTTTGCTGGAAACATTGTGGGTTAGTGGCAGACTACATTCACTGCTGGTGGCATTGCCCAATAATTAATGACTTTTGGCAAAAGGTATACACTCAAATAAAAGCCATCACCGGTCTTGACCTACCTTTCAGACCAGAAGTGGCATTGTTAGATGTATGCTCCAATGTACCTGAAAATAAGACACAACACATCTTAATTTTGATGTTAATAGCAATCGCCAGAATCTACATAGCTCAAAAATGGAGAGATAAAGCAGCCCCCACTATCCTACAATGGCATAACAACCTGTGGGAGTATTTTATATATGGTAAAATGCCCCCTCAGGGGAGTAACCATACTGGCAGATATCTGAAATCATTTCAAGCAGTCTGGTTTCTGGTAGTAACATACCTAGTAAAAATGGTAGTCATTCCAAAAAATCCATATTACCAAAGTTTGTTATATTTTTAATTCTATATGAGTATGATCTCATGCCTGATTGGTTGATATCTTTGTTAATAGTTTGATGATCTTTTAGTTTTGGACTATTCCTGTAACTGTATGTAACATTTTCTGTTTGTGGTTAATCTTCTTTTAATTCTAATTTTAGAAAATAAAAATTATACATTAAAAACAAAAAAAAAGATGGCATCCAAGCCTTAAAAAAGTTTTACAATTCAGAAAAACAGCTACGAAAACCCAGTGTTTTCCCCAGTCACAATTCCATGCCTACAGTGCTCCACTGGGGGTCCCACAGGGATTTTGAAAAATGATAAGGGGATAGAATCTGGGCCTGGGGCTAAATGCATCCAAGCCTGGACTGATAATTGAGGCAAGTGATGTAATGCGATAGGAACTTAATGATTAACTTTTTAAAAAATGAACAAGCGCAAAATTTATTCAGAAAATGCTCAAAGCTGAGGTATGCATTTTAAACCAATAAAGAGTTGTATGATGCTAAGTTTTAAACTATATATGTCCAAAGGAAAACCCCTCTCAGGTGTGTTTAACACCTACAAATACAGTACTCTGTATATAGTGGTCAAGAGCAGCGGACTCTAATCTGGAGAACTGGGTTCAATTCCCCACTCCTCCACACGAAGCCAGCTGGGTGAACTTGGGCCAGTCACAGTTCCCTCAGAGCTCTCTCAGCCCCTAAAACAAGTCTAGCTCACCACTAGCATAGTGCTAAGAGCTAGAAGTTGCGGCTGCCAGATAATTTCTACACACAACGCTATCCAATAATTAATTAATTAATTGGATTATCTGTTTCTGGGGTACATTTCTGTGCTCTACCTGTCACACCCAGTGATAAAAAAAGTATTTTTTAAAAAAAGGAAACTGTTGTATACTGGGTTCGTTGCATGAAGACTCAGTGATTCAGCATAGTGATCAGTTACATTTATTAGCTTGTGTACACAACAACAATAATCAGTCCGCGAAGTTGTGTATTTATGGGTCCCCCAGCACCTTCCTACTCCCCTTCCCTTCTTACTACTGGTGGGTTTGAACTTCCCTCCAGGGATCCTACTGGTGTTCCTAGGATCCTTGTTCCCTTTGTTATTCAGGACCAAGCTCGGACTAAGGAGCTGCTTACCAGCGACTCTGCAGACACAACAGAAACGCATCAATCACACTAAAAAATTCAATAAGAGTCATAATAAATAGGCTTTAGGTCCCAGAGGTATTTGACTTTGGGGAGACAATAGAGATCTACCCACATGTCTTGTAAGTCTGGCTAGATGTATTTTATCTAGTGACAGGTAGCTGTCAGCCAGGAATCTCTGTTAGAGCTGGCTATAACAGGTTCAGGGCAGTCTTGCCACTGCTATCACAGTGACTCAGCACTGAAGCCTGATTGGCTGGTGTTTGTATAAATGTACAGTGAGTGATGTACAGTTTCTCCTCCTCATTTGTATGATTGCAGCAGAGCACTTTGACACTCTGTTTGATGGTGGCTGTGGTGTGTAAATAAATGTACAGTTTGCACCTAGCTGAAGCCTCCAGTATTTATTTGGATACTCGCACTCTCTTCTGGCCCACTCCGTGCCTACCACTTCTGCTGTTCGAACCCGCGACAATCAGAAGAGGTCCTGGGGATCCCCCTTTTTTATATTAAACTCCCAAGTCTTCCACTCATTCTCTTACTGGTGACCATCTTGAACCAGACAACCCCCATTTAAAGTAAGCGGCAAATCCCATGGATACTTGATCTTCTAGCAGTTCAGCTGATATCCTATTTACCAGTTGCAACTTGATGAAGAGTTTGCTTGCATCTGAACAATTTGAATGTGTCCACCCCAACTACCCATTTCCAACCACCTCCTATTGTTAAGATACATATAGTTAAAATGAGAGGGAGTTGTGTTTTTTTAACTGAGACTTACTACTGCAGTCCTTCTGTGTGCTGTCTGACAGTGTTCCTGGACATCCACACATGAACCTGGGCAAGAAAAAATGCTATAAAAGAACAATACAACAGAAAAAGAAAGGATATTCAAAGAAGTTATGGGAGACACTTATTCAGGCAGTGAGACAAAGGAACTCTGCCCTCTTCTGGAGGCTGGTTCATGACAGAAAACTTAAATTTTCTTCACCCTTAGATTTGCACATTTCCCCAGATAGGTGGTCCTCTTTTTTTCAGATGCTGTACGAGGACCATACCCAAGATAACATTTCTGAAACCTTAGAAACTTTTCCCCCATGGCCTCTGATTCCCCCACAGGAAATAAAAGCACATATAGTGAAACTCAAAAATGGGAAGGCTCCAGGATCAGATGGCATTTTACCTGAAGCCTTGAAAGAAAACTTGGAGTGGTGGGCACAGTTTTTGATGGTACTGTTTATGTACATTGATAATTCTAGTTACATCCCTCAACAATGGAGAACTGCAATTGTAGTCCCTATTTATAAAAAGGGTATAAAAACCAATCCTGCCAACTATAGGCCTATGACTCTCTTAAACATCATCAGTAAATTATACACACGGCATCTATTGGATAAATTGGAAACATGGCTGGAGCAAGAAGATATCATACCGAAAGAACAAGGTGGCTTTAGAGCAGAAAGATCGACCAGAGAGCACTGCCTGATTTTTCGACACCTAATAGAAAAATATTCTGCCAGAGGTCCTACCTCTCTATATGCTGTCTTGATCGATTTAACAATGACCTCAAGAGATATGTGCCTTTTCTCCAATGACTGTGAAGATGTAGAATGTGGGTTATGTGAGTACAAAAATGGCTGCAGGCACTTTTGGTACGTTTTAAGGTTCGGCATGCCTTTACTTTGTAGCATTTGGCAATTGTAGTGAAATAAAGCTGCTTGGTACAGAACTCAAGATGAATTTTCAACAAAAACCACTGAGGCAATCCAATCAGGAATTTGCCTCACATGTAAGTGAGGTGTTCGATCAAGGTAAGCTTAAATGGTGATAGTGTATATGTCAAAATGGTAAGTTCAAACAGTGATCACATATATGCCTGGGACCAACATATCTGAAGGGCCGCCTCTCCCCATATGTCTCTTGTACAGGCCCATAGCCAGGATTTTTTAATTTGGGGGGGGGCTTTAAATAAGTCAGGGGGCACCTCCCTACACACCCTGCACCATCTCCAAGGGAGCACCTGAGCCAGATGGTGAGTCAGGGGTCCTTGTCATTAAATCAGGGGGCCGGGCCCCAAAATGCCCCACTGTAGCTATGGGTCTGCTCTTGTAGAGCCTAACACTCACTGGATCAACACCTACTGGTTATTCCCAGCCCAAAGGACATCTGCCTAACCTCGACCAGGTCCAGGGCTTTTACTGCCCTGCCCCCAGTCTGGTAGAATCAGGACCTACTGAAGATCAGGGCCTTGTGGGACCTTTTAATATTCTGCAGGGCCTGCAAAATGGAGCTGTTCCGCCAGGCCTTTGGGTGAGGTGGTGGGCATCCATCTTAGTTGGCCTCCCTGCTTTAGCTCCCAATCTACTGAAATGTTCTGACTCCATCTATATAGCACCAATAGTCTTTTCTTTTATGTAATTTGCTGCTACCTCTGAATTTTACTGTTTTAATATAATGCAATGTTATTGTAATGAGTCTTTGTTGTAAGCCACTCAGAGCCCGAAAAATAATAAAAAATAATAGTAAAAATTCTCAGAAAACCTGCTCATTATCAATGTGTTTCTTTATCAATGTATCTTAATGCATCCCACACTGGTTGCCTCAAACCCCACATAATTTTATTTTACAAAACTTGTAAATATGTCTTCAATGCTTATGTAATTAAAGAGAAAGAAATAACTGCTGTGTACAAAGGATGTATCATTTGTAAATGTTCCATTTATCAGTCTCACTACACTAAATAATTTTAAAGCACCCACAAACATACACACACATCCCAAAGAGTTTTACACAACGCAGAAAATGTAATTCATGCTATTTATAAGCTCAAAATGAGGTAAGGTTTTTTTTTTAAAAAAATTGCATAATACATTTAATTCTCTTCTCTGTTTGGAAAAGTCACCAGAGCAGATTGCAATCTCCTCTAATCTTAATCATATTTACTTAGTTTTGAATGAGCGTTCTATTTGTTTTTTCACAAATTGCACAATTCACCAGAAGCATTTGGCAGCTGAGGCAGCCAAGAAACTGATGGGAATAAATCTTCATGGCCCTATCAGAATAATTTGAAAGGCCTGGTTCACACATGCAGAAACATAATTTGATCTCCCAGCATTTGATGACCAACAGTTGAATGTGTGAGAACAAAGTTTGACTCCAGTGACGCCTTTAAGACCAACAAAGTTTTATTCACGATATGAGCTTTTGTGTACATGCACGTTCCTTCAGATATATTGAAATGGAAGTTATGTGTGAACAGCCTTAATTAAGAAGCACTGTGTCGGAAGTGATGTCTTTGATCCATTCGCATCAGGGACATTTCCAAGTTCCTCCTCAATAGAAAGGATGCCCTAGAGGGCATCATTCCAATCTAAGTTGTCCATGTCATAGAAAAAAATCTGCATCAAAATATTCCCCACACATTTTCTGCATTAATTTATACATTTGGGTATATCTTTGGATACAAATAATCATGATGTGGCAATACAGATTGCAACAGATACCTAATACACATGTGACATCTATCGAAACCCACATCCACATAAAAAGATGATGATGGATATTTGCTATAGATCACTGGAAGGAACACCTGACAGAGAAAATAATAAATGTGGAATGAAATGAGTTTATCATCTCATCTGCTGTTTGTGAGAACAAGCCCTTCCTTCCCAAAGAAACAAAACAAAAGAGATCTAGCTTTAATTCCTGCACCTCTTGTATGGATTTTGTTGACAATCTAATCTGGGAAAACAAAGCTACCTGAAGATTCATTGCAAGAGCCCATATTTAGATTTCATTGTCTCATCATCATTTCATGCAGTAAATATTTAACTGTCTGCTGCAACAGCTGCAGGAGTCACAACCCAATCCTTCCCATGCTTGGTGCAATTAGTTCCACACCTGGTCTTCAGTAACTCATTTGAAGAACAACAAGGTACATTCCATCCCTATTAAAAATGCAAAAGTTATCAGTGGGAATTGAAGGCCCGGTGAATTATGCTTTGCTTCCAGGTCTCCTCTTTCTCAAAACGGAAAAAAAACCCCTTCTATTAACCCACTTTTTGATATTTTTGAGGCAAATTCAAAAGTGAAAGAACACTAAAGCAAACAACAGATTTTGCCTGGAGGGGGAAATTGGGGGACATTTGACATTGGGGGAAAGTGTTTGAGGAGAATCCATTCCAATGTCTCTTGCTTTTCACAAAATGTTCTCCCCCCCGCCCCAAGTGCTTTGCCTTAAAGTACCAGACTTTACAGGAACAAGAACATGCCATTTTTTTTGTTACTCCACAGTGCTATAAAGTCCTCAAAATGACCTCATCCTTTTCCCCCCTTAGTGAGTTGAAGAGTGGTGAAAGGGGAAACATGTTCCATGAAAGAGCTGGTCAAATAAGTTAAAAGTGTACTGCAGAGAAACATAAATGCATAAATGCATCTTCTGTCCTTCAGAAAATCCTTGCTATAGAGATGATGCAGAACTAGATTTTGGGTTACTCCACAGCACCGCCCTAGTTCATTAGGAATAGGCAGATGAAGTGGGATGAAAGTTGGACTGGATCTGGGAAGACCCCAGTTCAAATACTCACCGGTTGATCTTGAACCTGTCAAACTTGATCTAAACCTAGCCTACCTCACAGTATTGTTATGGATATAAAGCATAGGAAGGAATCATGTACACTTCCATGGCAGAACAGTGGAATAAAAATGCAATCAACAGAAGGACCTACCAACACTGTTAAGCAGAGTAAGATCACTATTGGTTTTTATATTCAGAGAAAAAAAAATACCTTGGGTATTTTGTTTCCAAATTTATTGTAAAAAATACACTTTAGAAAAAGTCAGTGACAACCTATAAATGAAATATTTTCTCACTACAATTCTTTTTACTTCCTTAGAAATTTCTACTATTCCTCACAGTCCTCCAAATTTTATTTAGCATAAAACATGCAGGGGCACACACACCCTTTTCATAACTAAGGGGTCTTCCACATTCTCATTTTTGTTGCTTGTGTGTTCCTATTGCTTCCATTTTTTTCTCTTTTCCACATGTGTTTTGCTCCCTCTAGTGGTCAGTTTGATATTATACTGCAATGTGTCAGGCATATTTCCTTACAGTTTTAAACTGCTGGGAAATATGCTGGACATACGACAATGTAATATTGAATTGACCACTAAAGGGAGCAAAACATGCGGGAAAGAAAAAGCTCCCAAAGCAACAGGGACATACAAGCAATTAAATTGAAAATGCAGAAGAGCCCTAAATTTGTGAGGAGATACTGGAGCAAGTACATTTGAGAATGGAGAGGTACTTTAATGTGCCTCACAGCAATGATACTTTGGACTAGTACCCCCCAAACTCTCAGGAATCCTGAGAGTCTGTTCTGATCTCCTTTGAAGAAGGACAGGATGAAACATTATGTGTAGATTTTTGACCTGCTCTTACAGACCATGACAAATGAACCAACCACTAAGGGTACAGAAGTTTCAATAGGAACAATGAGAGTTAAGCTAATGTGGTTATTAATTTAATATGTTGTCAATAGTTTCAGACTACATCATTTTGGTTACTGCTATTGTTAATTTGGTTTTTTTTCTGATTTGGTTGCAGCTAAGTTGTAGTGGTTAGACTTTTCTATTCGCTCTCTCTTAGACTAACTTATCTCTATAGAATAGTATTAAGGATAAAGTTGTGGGGGGGGGGACACCATGTGTTTGAAATGAAAATGGACCCTTCATTTTTCTGAGCTTTCCCCTGAATGTTGTGAAGCTATTTTAGATCTGTTGGTGAATGAACTCTGTTTTGAATGAGAGCCTGTTTCTTTGAACCTCCGTGGTTTGGGAGAGAGGGTGGAAGACTGCTTGCAGGAGAAGATTCTGCACCTCTTGAGGAAGGGCCTGATCCTCCCTTCCATGACAGGCTACATCTCTGTCCTCTGTCCTGCATATTTCCTCAGAGAGCTCAGAAGCCCTGTTTGGTGCAGTAGTAACCCGTGGAACTGTACTCTGCAAGCCATCCCTGCAATGTGGGACAGGACCCCAAAATATTCTAAAAATCCATGTTCCTGACACATGCATTGAGCTCCTTGGAATAAGGCTATAGTAAAAATGTAATAAATAATAAATTTTACCCCACTTTAACAACATTTTAACCCTATTTATATGCAATGGCAGAGAAATAATGCCATGGATGATACATAAACCTCTGCTAATGGAAGGTATTTCTGTCAGCAGGCTAGAACTTCCTTGCCTCTTTCCTTCAGGCCCCCAGTGCCTTCCCCAAATGCTGCTACTGGGGGACAAGGGATCCCCAGGAACAGCATGAAAAGTGAATCAGTGCTCTGTAATAAGACAGACACAATTGGTGAAAATCATGGTCCCTTTCCATTAGCAAATATTACTAAGTGACCCAAGCCAATGTTAAAAAGTGCATACATTTTTACAGGAAAATTGAGCATGCAACTCATGCAAAAATAATGTTCACAAAAAGGAAGAAACATAACAGAAATGAGGATAGTTCAATCAGTTCAGTACACTCGCAATGGACTCAGCCTTAAACACAGACCTTTCCAATCAACAGGTTCTTTCTCATTCATTTTAGCTGTGAGAACAGTCCCATGAACTCGATCCTGCATATGTAGGAATGCATTACCTCCACTGAACTGAATGTGGGGACTACTGCATTCCAGACTTCTATGTGTATAGAAAAAACATCTTGCATGTCTGGACGTTTTAAAATTGTTCCAGTAAAATGGGGGCAATGAAAGGAGCCCAGGAGAAAGAAAAAAGATATGCAAGATATTAAGATAGTATGAAACCCAATTTCCATTCACACTGAGAAAGCTCTTTGCATGAACAGATAGCAATGTCATTGTCAAAACATATCTGTTGCTAAACTAAAGGCCTAACAGGAATGACACCTTTGGTATTGCACAACTAATGGGATTAACTATGCTTTAGTCCAACAAAAATATTCAGCTGCAAATAGAGAAAATGATAATATTCCATCACAATGGTGATGATAGGACCATGCGGGATTATGGGACTTTTAAATGCTCATTTTATAAATTTTCTAAATAGCTGTGATATTTAAGGAAGTGTCTATTAAAGGATTAATATGTAAGCATGGGTCTTTGCCATTTAGTACAGATGGCAGTCCATGAAACAGAATTATAATATAATAATACATGCATATAAAGCCATTTGTTCACAAATAGGCACACTGTTAAAGCTAGGTCTGGCTACTACCAGCGCAATAATGTCGGCTTTTAGTGCTGTAGCAAAGGACCCCTGCCACACAATTCTGCCCTGATATTTTCAGACAGCATACATGCATGTACACCACACATTCATATTCATTATGTAATGGCTACATCAGTTGTTGGCTTGGAATGAGAATGAGGAATCACAGACCAAAAACTCTGGGTAGATCTTTCAGACCCAAATGCAGTGGTTTACAATGGTGTCAGTTCATACATTCAGCCAAATGATGTATCTGAATGAGTGAACCATCCCTTGACTCTCACTTGAACAAGCAGCTGCATGGCTGCTGAGGTTAAATGGCTAAGGGTGAACAAACTGAAACTGAATCCTGACAATGCTGGCCAGGAACTCTGAGGTCTTGAAGGACACTGTGCTTCCCACTTCCGATGGGGACAAGCTGAAACTTGCTGACTAAATTAAGAGCCTAGGGATTATAGTGGATTCAGTTTTACTTCTGGAGAGACAAGTTAAGAAGAAGAAGAGAGAAGAGGTTGGATTTATACCCCGCCCTTCACTGCCCAAAGGTGTCTCAAGAGCAGCTTACAAACTCCTTTCCCTTCCCCTCCCCACAACAGACACCCTGTGAGGTAGGTGGGGCTGAGAGAGCTCTTGACAGAAACTGCTCTTTTTTCAAGGACAGCTGTGCCAGAGCTTGTGACTGACCCAAGGTCACATCAGCAGGTGCAAGTGGAGGAGTGGGGAATCAAACCCGGTTCTCCCAGATTAGAGTCCGCACACTTAATCACTACATTTATTAATGTAATTGCAGGGGAAAAAGGGGGAAAGGCAAAAGAAAGAAAGCATTCTTCCAGGTTCATTTAGCCCAGAAGACACCTCCCTACCTTCACTTGACTAATCTGGCCTTGTGGACCCATGCTATGATTTCCTTGAGGCTAGACTATTGCAATGTGCTCTACATGACTCTGCCTTTAAAATCAACTCAATGTCTCCAGTTGGTACAGAATACCACAACCTGGTTACTATTGGATGCTGGGCAGAGCATGCATATCGCACTTATTCTGCAGTCACTCCATTGTTTACTGATCCACTCATTGGAGCAAAACCTTCCAAAGGAGCCACCTTGCAAATCAGTAAGATTGGCAGCTGCCCATGTATGTGCATTCTCTGTTATGGGTCCCACTTTGTGGAATGACATGCCTGAGGAGGTCAGGAAGGCCCCCACACTTCTATCAGTCTGCTGAATGTGCAAACTAGAAATGTTCAGAACAGTATCATTTTATAAAGGGATTACCACAGTTCAGGTGGGTGCTTTTATAGTGGAATAGGATTGCCGCCTACTGCAACATTTATTGTATGCATCATCTTACTTTGAAATTCACTTACTGTGCCTTCCTTTATCAAGAACAGATTTGACCTTCTTTGTTAAACACACAATATCTTAGGAATACAATTAACTATGTTGCCAAAGTGTTGAAGAGTTCTCCCCCCAAATACAAGTAGACCCCCATAATGAGCACTGGGGTGGCTTCTTCTTCTTCTTTTCCCATAAAGAGGTACCAGAACTCTTGAGAGGGAAATTAAGTTTTCAATCTGTATACAAAAACTCATGAACTTTTAAACATTTTTAAAAGAGTTTTGTCGAAGATGTTCCGGAACTCCATTCTGGCGCATTCCCCCAGGGAAAAAGCCTTGAGCTCACTATAATACTATCAGTACCCACCACCATAGCTACTCCCTTCCCTTCTACAGCACTGGTCTGGCAATGAATGCAGCAACTGGAAATGGTGGGTGTTAAATAGCAGGGTTCCATGAATGAGCAGGCTCGAGTCCAGTGATCAGCTCAACTTTGGTCCCAGTCATACAGGCCAGAAAACATGGGGGGAGGCATGGCAGTTTGCCCTGGAGCAAAATAAGGTGCGGTAGCCCAATCACACAGGCCACTGCATTGCCATGCTCCAGCTCCAAGCACCGATCACACCACACTGCTGCAGCACGGTGGCATGGCAGACCACACAAGCTATGCTGTTGTGAAGTGCGCATGTGCCACGGGGGGGGCACTATTGGTGTCTTGCCTATGCGCATGCGCTACTCAGCGTTGGTGCGCATTCCATGGAAACTTACAACTTCCGGAAACCCCAGGACATAGGCGGGCATCAGAAGCTGCGGGATACTGGCACTCCCGCAATCAGACGCCGGCTTTTGCCCCAGGGTTTCCAGAAACTAGTGCTTCGACCCTAGTAGTTTTTTACTCCGCGTTTTCCACAGGAAGCTGTGGGTTGGCCATGGGACTGCTACGCCTCCCAGATGTGCTGGTGTGATCGCGCATGGAAAGTCTGCAGGGCTACCGTGCCTTCAGCGGGGCAAATGCTCCGTGTGAACAGGGCCTTTATTTGTGATTTCAGCAAGACAAGACTCCAGAGCTGCAGCTCTGTTAAATAGCATGCAATTGCCACACCCAAACACACCCCACTCCCAATGATAGACTACCTATATAACATTACTACTGGAGTGGTTACTTCCAGAGTCCTAGTGGGCTATTGTACTTGTGCTCCAAGCTCAGCCAGTCTCTGGTGTGACATACCTAGAATGGTTCAGTCATAATACATAACAGTGGGACAATATTCCAAGTACAAGAACCTCTGAGATATAACTGATAGTATATGTCTATGCTAACTATGCAGGTACCCTGAATGACTACAGTTTTCTGGGTGCTTGTGATGTGGCTGTTTCCAGGAAGAACAGAAACCTCATGGAATATCCTTGTTGTTGTCAAAAAGGCAGGTTTGGAGTAAGTACAAGATGCCAGGACCCATACGGAGACATATTTAAGCTCCCACTGTAGTCTGAAGGAGTCCATCAGGAGTTCAGAATCAGGACAAAAAACTGATTACTTTCTGATTTGGGGGAGAAAATTGCTTGTATTAGGCTGAGTCCATTCTGGATTAAACTGAGGGGACATTGCCCATTGCTAAATACCATTTCAAATTAAACTGCTGCACTACTTAATGGTTATAACATTATAAAGCTAATAGGCAACTAGGTTTATGCATTTTAAAATTTAATACAATTACTTTATACGCAGCCGTACTGCCATCTAAAATTACATTCAAAGAGGCTCCAAAGCCCGATCACACCAGCTTTGACCTCTCATGGACTGATGTACCACTGTGCTTCTAACTTTCTTCACTTTGTCTCAACTCTATCACCGTTTAATTATCTGCCTTTACTCTAACTTTTAACACTGTTAAATATTTATGAAACCAGTGATTGTTACACAAATGGAGCACTAACTATGTTTATCATTCCAAATGGGCCAATTTGCAAAGGAAAAGGAATGAAAACCAACCCATAAAACTATCAAAACATTTTCTCCCGGAAATATGTTCTGCTCATTTGTCTTCATTTCTTGGGGGAAAAGCCTTTTTAAATATTTTGGGAATGGCAATTTTCATTTGGTGCTGTAATGATTTCAAAATCAAGAGTGCTTCTTCAGAGTTGGTCGACATCTTCATTGGTGCACGTGGCCTCATAAACCTACAGATTGCACTACTTGTTAGAGATATAAATATACATTTATTTGGGATGCTACTGGTCCATCCACCTACAAGCAATGTAAGATTAGCACGCTTTTATGGAACTAAGCAAGATAAATATATTTTTTGTTGTAACTAACTGGTTTAGAAAGGAATCTTTTTCATTTGCTTCACAATGTTCTGGATTGGTGAGGCAGGTAACTAGATCTGGGTCTCTGGGGCTGGCGAGGCCATAACTGGAACTGGGCAGGATTAGTGTGGATTAGATATTTCAGGTGGCCTTCTAGGTATGTAATTTATTTAGATATTTATGCTCTGCTTTTCTCCCCAGTGGGCCCCAAAGCAGCTTACAATATAGAGCCAGTTTGGTGAAGTGGTTAACTGCGTGGACTCTAATCTGAAAGAACCGGGTTTGATTCCCCACTCCTCCATATGCAGCTGCTGGCATAATCTTGGGTCAGTCACAAGTTCTTTCAGAGCTGTTCTGGAAAGAGCTCTCTCAGCCCCACCTACCTCATGGGGTGTCTGTTGTGGGGAGGGGAAGGGAAAGGAGTTTGTAAGCTGCTCTGAGACTCCTCCTCCTCCTCCTCTTTCCCCTCCTCCTTTTTAACTCTCACAACAATCACCCTCTGAGGTAGGTTAGGCTGACTGGCCCAAGGACAGCCAAGCAAGCTTCTGTGGTAGAGTGCAGATTCAAACCTGGCCTCCCATATCCTAGTCCAATACTCTATCCACTATACCACACTAGTTCTCAGGAGGTTCCAAGTCACTGTGACACTCTGTCAGATATTTCATTTTGGAAGCAGAACCAATAATTAGTCTACATTTTTTGTTCTCCAGTTTGCTAGCATGCACCTTCAGATTATCCAGGACATTCATCTTGTTCTTAAGGGAAGCCTAGTTTCTAGGGCAATCTTTGCAGCTTCTGTATTCATTACGTGAGGGTTTGTGTTGCTGTAACCTTTGCATTTACTAGCAATGTTGACAGCTCTTCCTTCTAGCATCTTTCTATCAACCATCAACCTTTCCAAGATCTGGTTCCCATGTTCTCATTCCCTCCTCATCCAAATGTTCATGAATTTACATTTCTAAAGTATGACCTTTTTTCCCTCCTGAAAGTATAAGAAAATGGTTACAGAGCATGCTGAAACTACAGAACATGAGAAAATAAGAGGGATCAATCAGATTTTATACTGAGCAGTTTCTTTCAGGATTAGAACAATGGTAGCAGCTGGTGATAAGCAGCCCATCAACAGGGAAAAAAGACTTTGATTAAGAGGCTTAAGGGGAGTGTAATCAAATACCTACTGTACCAATCGCCAGTCAATTGTAGATACCGGACAAACAGTATTTGATTATATGGAACACTAAATTGTCCTGTCATTGGCAGTTATGTTTCTCTTTTTAATGCCCGTGTAACCATGTTGCATTTTCTTTGAGATAATACAGCATGAATGGCTAAGAGAAAACCAATTTGCTCTGTCAAAATTCACTTATTGTGCACAGTGGGTGTTCCTGTACTTGGCAGATTTATCCCATATATTAAAACTAAAAGCAATGCCACTGCCTACTGAATGACTTATCTCTGACATTTACTGTTACCACTCTAGCAACTCAGAAGGACGCCAAGTTCATTTTTGCATGTTGACAACAGGCAATAACTAAACACTAACAATATCCATTCTCCTTAGGCATCGGATTCCATAGAGTTCATCAACAAAACAGCCATTCTGGAAATTTACCTGGCTGGTAGAACCTCTTCCTTCATCCAGGGTTAGCTTGAAACATGAAGAGAAACAAGGCGAGCTTTTCCGGGACAAATATGTGCTAGATAATAAACGACTGTTTTAAAAATAATGCTGTTAAGGAGAAAAGTACTCAGTGAAGCTATATTACAAAACAAAGGTCAAACTGAAGATGCAGAAAAGGTCCAAAGACAAGAAAGACCAAAGGTCCTCCCAGCCAGATGCTAGCAAGTTCTTTCAAGATTTCCTCTGGTCAATTTGTTTCTCTTTGTTACTAGCACACCATTAATCAAGAAGCCAGACAACACTATATGGTTTAAGCTAAGGTTATTTACAGTTGGCCTGCAATGTATTAATTTCAAGTGTGTGAGTTCAGCATCTAAGATACTACCCAATGGATTTGCCACTGTTTAAGTAGAGCTTCCCTGGTTCAAAGCTTGTATCAATACTTGGCCCATACATCAGTTTTCTTTGCTTGTTCAACAAAAATATACTGGCAGATGTTCATCAACACCATTCCTCTATCTCTGTGTAGTTTAAGATGATGATGTTCAACACTGTGGACTAAATTAAATGATATTGAGCTGTGGGTGGCTGTGGCTCAGTGGAAGAGCCTCTGCTTTACATGCAGAAGGTCCCAGATTCAATCCCTGGCATCTCCAGTTGAAAGAATCAGTTGACAGGTGATGTGAGAGTCCTCTGCACAAGACCCTGGATTGCTATTGACACTCTAAGTAGCCAATACTAACCATAGACCAATGGTCTGATTCAGTATAAGGCACCTTTATGTGTGTTCATGTGTGTTCAAGTTCAATCCCAAGTTTGGGGTCTAAGCTACAGTTCATACAGAGCATGGGTTGATGTGCCTTCTGAGCTGAACCATGATTTGTTTGCCACTCCCAGAAATGGGGAGAGGCAGTGCCTCAGTGGTAGAGCATCTGCTTGGCATTCAGAAGATCTTAGGTTTAATTCCAGTGTCTCCCGTTAAAGAGTACCAGGCATTAGGTGATGTGAAAGACCTCTGCCTGAGACCTTGGAGAGCCACTGACAGTATGAGAAGACAATACTGACCTTGATGGACCATTCGTCTATTTCAGTATAATGCCACTTCTTGTGTTCAAGTGAGACAGCATCCCAAGTTCACACCAGAGATGTGCCTCCATTTTGAAGAATGCGTTCCCATCCTTGATGGCTTATTAGTCTGCTTCAGTGTAAGGTGACTTCTAGTGTTCATGTAAGACAGCACACCAAGCTGGTCCCAGGGACATGCTTCCATTTCGGAGAGTGAGTTCCCACTGGCAAATTCCCTGTAACAGTGCCACAGGAAACTGGTTCTAGTTGGGACCACCTAGGATTCCCAATGTCACGAGCTGAGCTTGGGCTGAGAGGCAGAAGTCAAGTCCAGTCCAAGGTCATTGCCGGGAGAGTCAGAGTGAGAGCCAAATCATGAGTCCGAAAGAGGGGTCATCCAAAACACAGGTTAGGAAGCCAGGAATCTGAGCCAGAGTGGGGGTCCAAGGACAGGAGCCGAAGGTGGATGTGAGGCCCACACAGAGGTGACTCATTGCTTCCACAAGAGCCCAATCCTGAGTGGGAGTTATATAGGCCTCCATCCAGGCTTCCTGTGGTGGCAGCAGTACTCCTGCTAATACTCAGGACTCAGCACTCACCTTTCCTGCCAGCATGCATCTCAATAGCAGGTGGCTAAGTCTCTGCGGAGCTGCTCCCTTAGCTGAACCACCTGCAGAGGTGAGTCAGGTGGGCTCCCTGATTGCACCTGTGCCTCCTTGGCTGCTGCAGGACCAGGTGCGGGGTTTACAGGCTCAGGCACTGGCAAGCTATCAACTTGTGAGGAGTCAGGGGGGCTGGCTTCTGGTTCTGGTAATGCCAGCACCTCTGCCTGTGATGCCAACTCAGGCGGGGACTCAGCGCCATTGTTGCCACTCATGACAGCCAGGTCCCAACAAAGCACCAGTGGGGAGAGGGAGGGAACTTTCCAGGAGTGGGGAGAAGCACTGTGATGTGCCTACATCACCAGGAAGTGACATAGGTATATCAGAGACATTGGGGGGTGACACTCTGGTTTGGGGGCAAAACTCTATGGTAGAATTACCTACAAATCATAGTTTTGCCCACAAACCAGAGCATCACTGCCTGATGTCCCCAATGTGAGAGAACAGCTCTGATAGAACTATGCCTTGCCCAAGGTCATCCAGCAGCTGCATGTGGAGGAGTGGGGAATCAAACCCAATTCTCCCAGATTAGAGTCCACACACTTAACCAGTACAACAAACTGATGGGGGGGGACCTTCTGTTCAGCTCTAAAGCAAATGGCTAACTTTACACAGATTGTAAAGAGGATGGATTTTTGGCTAGCAAACAGCTGGTTCTGTACAACAGAAAGGCTGTTTAAGGCCCACCACCACTCAGCTTAATTTAAGGTTCTGAGCCCCCAGGTCCCAGTGGGGGTTTTCCCCACTTCTGGGGGCTTTGATCTGCCACCAGCCAGCTGGCCAGCAGGGGAAACGCAATCCACAAACAGGGATGTTGTTCTGAAACAACCTCAGTGTGATGAGATCACTTCTGGGTGACATCATCGCATCAGGGACATAGGCGATGCTCTGGTTTGGGGGCAAACTCTATGGTTTTTAAGGCAAAAAAAGTAGAGTTTTGCCCAAAACCCAGAGTGTCGCATGGGGCATCGCTGATGCAAAGATGTCACTTCCAGGTGATGTCATTGCATCAGGGATGTCATGAATGATGTCTCGCCCATCTCAGAACACCCCTCAAATCCCCCCACCATGATGGCGAAGGGAACTGGCAACTCCTAGCTAAATCTTCACTATTCACCAGTATCCCAGCCATATCAATGAGATAAGAACATAAGAGAAGCCAATCTTGGATCAAGCCAACGGCCCATCCAGTCCAACACTCTGTCACACAGTGGCCAAAAATATCAGGTGCCATCAGGAGGTTCACCAGTGGGGCCAGGACACTAGAAGCCCTCCCACTGTTGATCCCTCCAAACACCAAGAATACCGAGCCTCATTTGCCCCAGAGTCCCTACCTTATGGCTAATAGCCACTGATGGACCTCTGCTCCACATGTTTATCTAATTCCTTCTTGAAGCCGTCCATGCTTGTAGCCGCTGCCAACTCCTGTGGCAGTGAATTCCATGTGTTAATCACTCTTTGGTAATCTAGAGCAGTCTCTTCCCCACATTTTAATTTTTAAAATCACTTTGAAGGTCCTCAAAGTGACAGGCAAAGCTTAGGGGGAGGGATAGATAGATAGATAGATAGATAGATAGATAGATGGATAGATAGATAGATAGATAGATAGATAGATAGACAGACAGACAGACAGACAGACAGACAGACAGACAGACAGACAGACAGACAGACAGACAGACAGATGATAGATAGATAGATAGATAGATAGATAGATAGATAGATAGATAGATAGATAGATAGATAGATAGATAGATAGATAGATAGATAGATATGAGCTAACATCCACTGGAAAATTCTTGCTGCAGAAGGCCCTGTTACTGTAAATGTTCCAACCATCTGTAAAGGAAAGAAAAAACAAAACCCTAAAAAGTAGAATAGGCCTGTCCCACATAGGATCACCAGATAACTTGCATTTCTTCTCCCTGGACTGTGGATTGGATCACATCAACACAGATTGCATTAAGCTGATCCTGCTTTGGTGGACTCATACATTTTATTTGTGGTAATAGTGGATGTCGTTCTCCTCGGTTCTCTTTGTGCCATTCGCCCATTTATGGGTCTCTTCAGGGCACAGTGCTTCGGCCTCACTAAGATTTCATTGCATTTTTTTTGTTTCTGCTTCTCCAAGGCTCTTGTAAACTAAGCATCTCCTTCTTTCTCTCCTTTTATAGAGAGAATTAAAAAAAATCACAGGCAGCATTAGTCCAGCCAAGGATTTTATACACCATGTTCTTTTTTTCTTGGTTATTTAGCAGTTATAATCAAATACAGTTACGGTTAATTACTCAAAATGCAGACTACCGATGGCAGATGTCATGGACTGGGGGGGGGGGATTATGACGAAATCCTATGGGAATGTGGTATTTTGGTGTACAGAATGAATCAGAAATATAAGAATACTGGGATTTATTAAAGACTAGGAATAAGGCCCGTTGTGGAAATAAATACAACGGGCTCTAGAAAGAGGCTCTGGGAGAGTGCCCTGGCTTTGGGCACTCAGTGACAATTTGCTGTGGCAATCTCAGCAGGGTATAATGACAGAGTCCACCATTTTCTCCAGAGGAACTGATCTTTGCTACCTGAAGAGCAGTAGTAATTTTGAGTGATCTCCAGCCCACCCCCAAGATTGGTAACAGTGGTTTCCCAGGAGGGAGTGGCTGGTTTGGAGGGTGGAGTCTATGGCGTTGTACCTGTCTGAGGTCCCACCCCTCCTCAACACTCACCTTCTCCAGGTTCAACCCCTCAAATCTCCAGGAATTTCCCAACCTGGAGTTGATAACCCTATCTCCCTCCCAGCCAACCATCAACCTACCTTTAGTTTTCCATCTCCTCCCCCTCCCTCCTAGAGAGCAGTTGTAATTTTGAGTGATCTCCAGCCCCCACCTGGAGATTGGCAACAATGGTTCCCCATCAGGGAATGGCTGAATTGGAGGGTGGTGTCTATGGCATCATACCTGTCTGAGGTGCCACCCCTCCCCAAACCTCACCCTCTCCAGGCTCCATCCCTCAAATCTCCAGGAATTGCCCACCTGGAGTTGGCAGCCTGATCAGGACTGGGCCCAATGAGTTTTGTCCCAAAGGCCAACATAGGTGTGGAAAGGGCCTTTTACTGACAAAGTACAGGTGCCAACTTTGATTAGGGAAATACCTGGAGATTTGGGGGGGTGGATCCTGTGGAGGACAGCATTTGGGGTGTGTGTGGAAGGACTCAGCAGGGTATAATGCCATAGAGTATACCCTCCACAGCAACCATTTTCTCCCAGGGAACTGATCTCTGTCATCTGGAGGTCAATTCTAACAGTGGGAGATCTCCAGGTCCCACCTGGAGATTGGCAACCCTAGGGGGAAGTCAGCCGCACAGCGGGGAGTTGAAGACAATGGTCTGATGGTCACTGGCCCACCTCATTAGCCAGCCAGCCATGCTGAAGCTAAGCAGGAGAAAGAGCCTTTTTCCATTTATTCTGACAGGAAAGTGGCCATTGGGGAGGGGGTTATGGGCGGGGGAGGGGTTATGCTGAAAGTCCTTTGTTTTTTTACTCACAGAACCTAGCTTGGCTGTCTACCAACAGCCACTGAGGGGACAGTCCCTCACAGGAGTCAAGAGAACTGTCTTCCTCAGGAGAGAGAGCTGTCTGCCAGGGGGAGTGGATGGGGAAGAGGAGCAGACCCAGCACCCGGCCAATGGCACGCGAGTACTCTTGAGTGGCGGCTGATGGGCCAATGGCTGAGGGAGGGCATTTTACAGCCAATGGGAGCGCATGGAATCTTGCAAAACTAAAAGATAATTATTTATAAGGAGAGATATTTAAGTGTTTGTGTGGATAAAAAGATCTAGAACTGGTAATTGTCTTGTTGTTGTTGTTGTTTGCCATCAAGTCACAGCTGATTTATGGTGATTCCGTGGAATTTTCAAGGCAAGAAACATTCAGAGATAGTTTGCTATTGGCTGCCTCCATGTCACAACCCTCGTATTCCTCAGAAATCTCCCATCCAAATACTAGCCAGGGCCAATCTTTGCTTCACTTCTGAGGGCCTACAAGATTGGACTAGACTGGGCTATCCACATTGTCTTACAGCAGCCCCAAACAGTTATTGTTTACATTTCATCCCACCCATCGTCTATGAAGTGTGGGGCAACATACACTGCTTTCCCCTTCCTCATTTTATCTTCTCAACAATTCTGTGAGGTAGATTATATCTGGGGGGTGGGGGGATACACCATACATATCTACCACAAGAAATAAATCACGTGGTCTATACCATCTATGCTGAACAATAGCCATTCACTATTGAGAACCAACATTTGTCCATGCATTTTATCCCATTCTGCCTCCAGGAAGCCCAGGGCAGAGGACTTGGTTGCTTCTCCCTCCATTGCCATTTTATGTTCACAACAACCCGTGAGGTAGGTTAGGATGAAAGATAGTGACTGGCCTAAAGTCACCCAATGAGCTTCACAGCAGGGTATAGGATTAAAGCTCAGGCCTCTTTGACGTTAGCCTCAGACTCAGACAATATGCTTCACAATCTCAGTCTTTTGGAAGATCTTTGCATGTCTAGATAAATGAATTAATAGGACATGCAACTTGACTGTTTCGATGAAACTGGCATTTTGTGTATGGTTTCCAGTTAAATAACTGAAAGCCACTTAGTAACAATTTCCTTTATTTATAACATTTTAGAATGACAAGTTTCAAGAAAATTTAAGATCCTTTGTTTTATTTCATTTTGTTTCAGACAACCATAAAAATAATATGCATGATACTTAATTAACAAAGCAATGGGACTATATTATCTCTTGTTATCGTTTTTTCTCTATATGCTGTCTCCCTGTCCCCTGATTTAGACCATAATCCCTTTTTTTCTTATCATACATCACAGAACACCTTGTGCACTGGTGCTCCTTCGCAGACTAAAAAAGAAAAGAAATAAAACATCTGGGAATGGAAAGTTCATTGTTTTATTTAGGGAAATTTGGACTTAGTGGCCTTATAGTAATTCTTTAATGTTCATCTGCATGGTGTGAACCATTTTACCAAGAAAATATCAATTTAGCTTTAAATCAGTGAAGCATGTGAACACTTCTATCACATCCACTGACCCATCTACCATCAACTAAACACCTAGCTGTTCCTACAAGACTGAAAAGATGGACAGCTACAGTTATCCCAAAATGGATGTGGCAAATAGTGATGTGCTTACAGAAAATTATTAATCAAAATCCATCTGAATATCTTCTCATTGGTTAATCTCAGGAAGGTAACGAATGTGAAGGAAGTTTCCCCAGATGGTTTTGAATGTCAGAGGGAATCCTTGATGTTCTGGCCCATTGCTGTTTCTGTTCAGCAAGGAAGGGTACAGTTCAGCATGAGTAGCAGGAGGAAAGTGAATTGAGAGAGTTAGCAACTATGTGCTGAACAGGTAGGCAAGGCCACCTATCCACAAGACGTATCCGGTGTGCCCACCAAAGGGAGTGTCCTCCCTGATTCGTATTTGTGCACAAAATATTCTCCTGCACAGACCTGTTTATGCATGAATCTGCCCTTTTACATGTAAAGTGGATGTGGCTAATTCCCCTCCCAAAATTGGAATGTAGATTTAGGAAGATAAAGCATTTCATGGTCTTTGTGATCAGCCTCCTAGGCTCTGAACCTGGGGTGGATTATCCTGAGAGAGAGATTTCCCAAAATAACCTCTGAACTTCCACAAATTCCCTCATAAAGCCAGGCTTGGCTTAAACATTGTCTTTTTCTGGGAGGCTAGGAGAATCACATCTTGGCTGGGAAAACTCAGGCCAAGTGACAATTCTCCACTGTCAAACATCCTCCATGCAAGCAACCCCCCCACACACACACTTCTCTTCTGCCAGCTCAGTCCAAAAGGATTATAATGGGCAAGTCTCTGCTCTCACCTCAGGCATCTTCTACTGACTAAATGGCTAGTCTTTTGTCTGTCAAATGTACAGGCAGGCAGGGACAAACAGCCTCTGGCCTGTGCTGTTGTCATGAATGAAGTATGTTGCATGTTTCTAGCCCCAACTTCTGTTCCACTTGTATGTCAGGAAATACCTTTGGAATAATCCTCTCATTCCTTTCTCCATATTTTTGTCTAATGTTTGCATTTCAAGTTAAACATTAACTCTCCATGTCTAATGAATGGTCTCCTATTCAGGTTAATCCTGCTGCGCATTAAGAAACATCACCTCTTTTGTCTGCCACCAGGGAAATGCCAGGCTACTCTATTGTTCCAGAATGGACACTCCCAGACCAACCATTTAGCACCTGGCTTAATCCCATCATAGCCATTGTTAATCCAGACTGTGCTCCTCTGGAAACTCATTGGTCATGCCTGAATTACGCTACACCAGGTACCATACCTCCATGGATTCATTGGTCAAGAAAATCTATTGTTCTCACCTGAGACCATCATCCAAGGCCTCCCATTGGTTTGCATTTTTCCCCCAATGTCTATATCTGTCAGAGCATGTGGCCTCAGATTTTGTGTGTCTGCCCCTGATGCCATGTGGCAGTTCATCCCTGAACTTTGGTTTGGGCCATAATCTCATCTCCATGGACCCCTGCATGTCTGGATAGGTTGTATCACCCCATAACCCTTCTATTCACTATCACACATCTGGACAGGTTGTATCAACCCATAATTGACCCCTCTATTCGCTATCAATCACCTCTGCTTTCCTAATTTTCTATTGCTTGCTCTTTTTGAATGTTTAGTGTGCTTGTAATTAGGGAAATACTTTAATAAAAACTATTTAATTTACTCTTCAAATTTGGAATCTTCCTACTGTACCGACCTTGGTATAGACAGGTGTACAGGTCCCTTGTACCCCACTGGCCTTGCCTGCTGCCCTGCTAATTTCCTCAAACAACAAGGCAGACCATTGGCAGTAACATCTTCTGACCTTATTTTGCCATGCTCTGCTCTTTGAAGCAATTCAGTTTCTCCTAGCAAGCCCACAAGCTACTCAGTGGGTACTAGAAAATAATTTAAGTTTGGCACAAGCTAGAAGGAATGTGCTGGAATGAATAAACAAAATGCAGGGAAGAGATAGGGTTATCAACTACCTGGAGAAAAAGAAGGAGAGGAAAACCCCATAAGATGCCTTTGGTCATTCTTGGGGAGAAAGCAGGGTACAAATGAAGTTACATAAATAAACATTAAGCCCTTATTCAAGGGGCAGAGCATTTTTCTCCAGGCTTACTAGCCATCTGAGAAAGAGATATATAGGCATGCATTGTATGGAACTCTTTGCCACCACTCACACCAGATCCTCACAGCAGTAAACGATGCTTTACTTGAGCGTTCCAGTTGCAAGGAAGAGAATAAATAGCTGCAAAACATGACCCTTTTCTGCCTTCTGTTTCAATTTGGAAATTGAGGGTGCTGCTAGTCCCTGAAAATGTTGTACCAATTGATCTGGGGAGGTTACAGACAGGCCTTCCATTCCCTCTAGAACTGAGCTGTTTCCTCCAATCTGCCTGAATTTGGAAGATCTCAGTAATTAATAATTTTATCCCAGTCAGATAAAGCTACAAATGGAAACGTGTGCGCCACTGAAACAAATGGAATCAACTAATCCATCTCACGGTTCATCCAAAGTGGTATTAAATAATGTTAGGAGATGTACTTTGAAATTGCTTTTATTTGTTATTTTCTGACCTGCACACACACCAGAATGGTGCCAGCAAACGTCTTTGCATTGGGAGAAATGTATGCTTTGTTGATGTGACTCTCTGTACTAGGAAGGTACCACACAGCCTGTACTTTCATGCAAATGAAGTCACAGACACACACCTTGCATACCTCTACCCATGAGACATTGGGAACAAGAAGCATCTCCATTAGCATCTCCATTATGGTTCTCCAGAAGGATGTAAAAACAACAACCTTTCCACCATTGAGGAATCCATACCTCGCATGTAACCCACAGGATGCTTGACATTTGCATGTGTTAAGACTGTTTCCTGTTCTGTCACTTGGACCAAGCCAGAGTCATCTGCACATCTAAGGTTTCCATGCCAACCTATCTTTGCACCTTGACCAAATGCTCCCTTGTAGAAAGGTGTAGACTTTCAATATTGCCCCACCTTAGTAGGAGGGTACCCCAAATCCTATAGCCAATAGGTATAGGGATGGGATGGACCAGAGACACCCCAAAGCCAGCCCCCAATACTAGCTGATAAAACAGGGTGCAACCTTTGTTCTAGGTCGCCTTGGCCACCCCCCCTACCTTATATCTACCATAGGTAACTTACTGTGCTTCCTTGGAGTCGCAACCAAGGAGCCCACACACATGTTGGCTGGTTCTAACTGTGTGTAGTGAAAGTAAGAATATCCTTAGTTAGAAACAATTCTTATATTCTTCACGGTGGAAGGTCGAGACTACAGGATCAGATAAGTATTATGAGCTTTTCCCTGCCTAAATACTTTTAGTTTAAAACCCCAAATATTGTTTTCCATTTCTACTGTAACTAAAGGAACTTGTGTTATGTGTGAGTGAATCTGTCTTTGTATGCCTGTGTATTAAAAAGATATTCAGTAAACAGAATCTTGATTTAAACCTAAGAAACCTTGTCAAGTATTCTCTTTTGGGGAAACGGGTTCTTGGTGCGAAGTTCGCTTTCTCTGTATACATAGGCCAGCAACTCAAATAAGTTAGTCTGCCTACTGCATAGATAAGCAGTTCGGCTAACAATGATCTGAACAAAATAATTAAGGCACAAAACAAATCTGGGCAAATTCCTTAACCGGAAGGAAACAGAGAGAGAAAAAGCAAAGATCACTTGCATTTATCTCTTCTTTTCTGGAATATTTTTAATGCAGTCTTTGCCACATAAGGCTTATGTTTCCACATGCATAGGCTACGCAAGGAAAACTGCATAGATTCTGATTGCTTGTTGAATTGTACCATATCCACTCTAAAAAAAAAAAAATCTTTCATGTAAACTACTCTTGCCTGAAACTTTGAAATGCTCTTAGAACAGCAGTTTGATTGTCTTGCCTCATCAGGAAGGACCACTTCAACACGATTTCCTGTCTTCTGCTTGTAACCTCATCCTCCTCTCAACTTGTCACTTTCCATTGCATTTATTGTTAAAGTGATCTTACTCCTGAAGGATTTCAGCCTCTTCCCTTGTCAGTTTGTTATCATACTTTCTTTTTAAAGCCCATCTTATTACTCTAGAGCCCCTTTTTTCATTCTTATCCATTTGCATCACTCTTCTGTTTGAATCCATTTCCCCTCTGCAGCACTTTTAAAACCTCTGACTGTGAATCTAAGAGTCAAAACAGATATGGCAGTGAGAGATCTGACATTCCAGCATTTTTAAAAAGTAGGCTGGAACAGTGGGAGGTCGAGATGCAAAGAAGGAATTTGTTGGGAAAGAAGAGAAAGGTGATTTCATTCTTCTCTTTGTGCATATTTCCAGCAGTTGAAACTGACCATCCCCATGTTAGAAGTCACTGATGGGGAAAAAGACAGATGAACAGAGGGCATCTGCATGGCAAATTTTGATGGATCAAACTGTGTGGTGGGAGGGTTACACCCTTTCTTCTCCAGTTCGAATTGGGGTCCTCGAGGCCCCTTGAGGTTTAAAAACACTGGAGAGATCTCATCATGAATGGTCCAGTATCTCACCTGTTTTGAATCTCTGAGATATCTTTACCTTCCCACAACTCTTTTACCACGTATACTCAAAATTCTACCTACGCGGATTCAACTACATTAATCTGTCTGAATTTTATTGTTTTTCAGAGATTAGACAAATGATGGTCAGAGAAAGGGACATTTATGGTAATTCTTTTAATGGCATAACTTTCTCAGAGACCTCCAGAAGACACTTTCCATTGTTGTCTTTTCAATACCAAGTTAAGGCCTTCCTGTTCTCCAAAGCATTTACAGGTTCGTCAGTTGTTTTGGTTTATGTGATTTTTACTGGGTTTTGTTGTTCTTCTTACTCATTGTACCATCTCATTTATAGGAATTCTTTTAAATTGATTTTGAAAAGCTTTCTTTGTTTATATGCCACTCTGGCTAGATAGACAGAGCTACCTATAAATAAGTAATGAATAGATAAAGGATATTTCAAACACAACACCCCCGAAAACATGAATAGATTAAACTGTGTAAGTAGGGAAAAGCTAGTTTAGAAAAACAAATTTTGCTATGTCTACATGGCTTGGGATACTAAAGAATTTACCTGCTGGACTTGGGAGAGAAGAAGGTAAGGTGATGTTAAAAAGGGGGTTCTATGGATGAACAGACTCCCAGTCGAGTGATCAGCTCTACTTTATTCAGTGATTTCAGCAAGAACAGGACTGTAGACAAGAGCATCAGCTCAGTTATATTGCATGCAATGGCCACACCCCAACACACCCCATTCCCAACAATAGGCTATTTACAAAACTTTACATCTTAATTGGTTATTGCCAGAATCCTGCTGGTCTATTGTTATTCGGCTCCAAGCTCAACCTGTCTCTGGCAGCACAGTCCTGCAATGTTTCAGTCCCAATACATAATACCCCTCCCCCCTAAGTTCCAAAGCACCTAACAGTCATAGTCCTTGAGGGATGCTGGCTTGCATTGCTCTCTCTGAGAATGCCATAGTTTCTGCAGTGGAGGAGACAGCACTGGAGCTGGCTTGGTGAGGTGAGGACCTCTCTGGAATCCTGTGGGGCTGTAACAGAGCCTGGAATGTCTGTCACAGCCTGTGTGGGGCTTCCTTCTTCTCAGCACTCAAGCTGCCCACTGTTGTGAGGTGGGGCCTCTCAGTTGATGACAATGATGGTTCCAGGCCACAACTTCCTCAGCTGAGGACAAGTCCAGCTCCTCGGGCAGCAGGTGGCAGCACAGCTGGTCGATGTGTCTGCATAGAAGCTGGCCTCCATCTGTTGATACCTCATATGAAAGGGGTCCAGAGACTCCATAGCTCACTGGAGATTGGCGTACTTCCTGGGCATGGTCTGGGTGCAAGCAGTCCAATTGCATCGTGAGGTGGAAGCCCATCAAGAGCTCGGCAGGGCTGCAGCCAGTGGATGCGCTTGGGGTCAGTTGGTGGCCAAACAGGAAGACAGCAAGCCTCTGTGCTCCAGTCTCTGTGGGTGAGCCATTTTAGAGTGTCCTTGGTAGTTCACACCATCCTCTTGGCTTGGCCATTGGTCACTGGGTGGAAGGGAGCAGACTGCATGTGTCAGATGAGATTCTGTTCCAAGAACTCCTGGAACTCCCCCGAAGTGAAAGCTGTGCTGTTGTCTGTCACAACTGTATCCAGTAGGCCATGGGTGCTAAAGATATGTCTCAGAGCCCGGATGGCTGCATAGGATGAGGTGGATGTGACTGGCATGACTTCTAGCCACTTGGTGTATGAGTCCACTAGGAGAAAGAACAGCTGCCCCTGGAACGGGCTGGCAAATTCCAAATGTAACCATGCCCACGACGTGTGGGTGGACTCCCACAGGTGAATGGGGGCCTTTGGAGGTTCAGGGTATGTCTCCTGGCAGGCCTGGCAATGCTGTACCCAGGCCTCAATTTCTCTGTCCATTCCTGGCCACCACACGTAGCTCCTGGCCAGTATTTTCACCTTCACAATTCCCAGGTGGGTATCATGCAGGGCTCCCCAAACTCATTTACGCAGCAGTGGGGGAATCATTACTCAGCTTCTCCATAGTAGGCACCCCTTGTGAGCTGAGAGCTCATCTTTGTGGGATGTAAATGCTGTGAACTCTGGGCCATCCCCTCCCCATCCAGTCCAAAACACAGGAGAGGATGCAGTCCCTGCTGGTGTGGTGGGAAATGTCAGCACTGTGCAGAGGGCAGTCCAATAGGTCCTCCACCATCAAAATTTGGTCCATGGGGTTCGGGTCCACAGATCTGAGAGGGAGGAGACTAAGGGCATCCATGTGACCCATAACCTTCCCAGGGCAGTACTGCAAGGCATATTGGTACCCCCCCGAAATATGGACAGGCGCAGGCCTGTGTGACAGCATCTGTGGTGTCTGGCAGCCCAAGGCAAGGAAAGCAAGCAGGGGCTTATGGTCAGTAGAGATGGTAAAGGGGCGGCTGTATAGGTAATCGTGGAACTTTTTCAGTCCTACCACAATCGCAAGGGCATCTTTGTCGATCTGGACATAGTCCCATTCGGCTGATGACAGGGTCTTTGAGTTGTAGGCCACCAGCACCTCTCTACCATCTGGCAACCGATGGCCCAGGACTGCACCAATGCCATAGGGAGAGGTGTCTCATGCCAAAACAACCAGCAGCATCTCATCAAAATGGGTGAGGACATAATTCAAGGTTAGCAGCTCCTTCACAGCATGGAAAGCAGCAGCCCGCCACTGGCCCCACACCCACCAGGCTTTCTTGTCAAGCAGGCGATGGAGTGACTTGGTGAGCACAGCTTTATGGGGCAGGAAGGAGTGGTAAAAGTTCAGAATCCCCAAGAAAGCTTGCACCTTGCCCTTTGAGGTTGGAGTGGGTGTGTTTGCAATGGCGTGAATGTTGTCAGGGGATGGATGGATGCTATCTGCATCCATGCCGAACCCCAGGAACTCGATGCAGGGGACCCCCAGGAGGCATTTTTCCCACTTCACCTTCAGCCCAGTGGATTGGAATCATTGCAGCATGGCATGGAGGCGGGTGGCAAGGTCTTCTTCCATGGAGCCAGCAATCAAATACATCATCAAAGAAGGGCTGGACTCCAGGGATGCCTTTCAAGAGAGAGTCCATCAAATTCTGGAAGATCCTTGGGGCCACGCTCACCCCAAACTGTAACTGCTTGACTCTGAATGCACCCTGGTGTGTGACAATGATCTGTGCCTCAGCGGTTGGCTCATCCACTGGGAATTGTTGATATGCTTGGGCCAAGTCCAGTTTACCAAAGACCTTGGCCCCCACCAATGTTGATAGGACATGGCTGACTACAGGCACTGGGTAAGCGTGGTCTGTCAGTGCCGTGTTGATCGTACATTTATAGTCCACACAGATGCAGACATCCCCATTAGGCTTAATTGGGGTTATGATGGGGGTCTCCCAGGTGGCATGAGGAACTGGCTCTAATGCTCCTTGCACCACTAAGCGGTCCAGCTCTGCCTCCATTTTGGGCTTGGGTGTAAATGGGACTCTTCGGACCTTGAGGTGGATGGGCCGCACCTTGGGGTTAAGTTGGAGCAACATTAGGGGCCCTGTGTATTGGCCAAGGGTCCCATCAAAGATGGCAGGGAATTCGTCACACACCTGGCCGAAGTCTCAGGGCTGCACACGGTGCACCCCCATTACCTTGAATCCCAAGGGTGCGAACCAGGACAGTCCAAGCAAGCTGGTGAGCCATCCTTCTACCACTAATAAGTCTAACACTCCCTCAAACTGCCTGTATTTCATGTGGAATTTGCCCCACCCTTTAATGGCCACCTCATTCTTTTGAAAGTCCCAAAGAGTAAACCCAGTGGGTCTGAGGTGGAGCCCCCCTTGTGGACAGAGCCTCTGGAGAGCCTCTCCCAAGATGATGGAGATGGAGGAACCCATGTCCAGTTCCATCTTGCAGGGCACTCCCTCAATAAGAACAGTCACTTTTATTTTATCTGGGGTGTCCCAGGGCAAATTCAGTACCTGCTGTTGGTGAACAGCAGTGGTGTGCAGGTCTGCTGGTTCCTGGTGCACATTGGTGCATCTCTGGGTTCCCTTGGAGCAGCAGGCATGGGCGATGTGGCTGGTCTTGCCACAGGCCCTGAAGGTTGCATCTCTGAAATGGCATGAGCAGTGTTCATGGGCCTCTCTGCAGCTGGCGCATGGCATGTGTGTGACGGTCTCCACTGGGCGAGCAATGGTGATGGAAGATCTCACATTGTGGGGAGCTGGGCGATGCACCTGATGGGTCTTCTCGTCATCCGACATTTCAGAAGCTGAAGGGACAGAGGCCTGGTGCACAGGGGTGGTCTGATGGTCTCACCTGGATTTCTCATAGGTGGTGGCCTCGCATAGTGCTTTTACTAGCATGAGATCCTCCTGGCCGATTAGCTTTCGGTGTAGTTTCTCCTCTCTGATGCCCATCATGAACCGGTCTAGGAGGGCTTCGTCAAGATTTGTGAATTCACAATTGAGGCCAGCCAGCACGCCATCTTCGTGGGTTGAGACGCGAAATGGTTGGTTAGTGCCTTGATGAGGTTGTTGTACATGGCCACTTCCAAGGTGATTGGCACGATGAGGCCCTGGACTAGTCTCAATGTTGTGATCCCACAGGCACTAAGCAGGAGAGCCTTCTTCTTGGCTGCACCCTGGATATCCTGGAACACTATGTAGTACTTGAGCCGCTCCATCCAAGTTTTCCCAAAGCTGTGGGTGAGTGGGGTCAAATTCTGGCAGATGTCCTGGAGTGGCAGTCATGGTCCCAGTAGCAATGTGATGTGCTTGGCACTGGAGCTCAGTGCACAGTGCAGTGCTGGAGGGAGCTGGGCTGGTTCAACAGGATCCCACCTTCATTGCCACTGTTAAATAGTGCATTCCATGGATGAACAGACTCCCAGTCTAGTGATTTCAGCAAGAACAAGACTGTAAACCAGAGCCTCAGCTCGGTCATGTTGCATGCAATGGCCACACCCCAATACACCCCACTTCCAACAATAGGCTATTTACAAAACTTTACATCTTAATTGGTTACTGCCAGAATCCTGTTGGTCTATTGTTATTTGGCTCCAAGCTCACCCTGTCTCTGGCAGCACAGTCCTGCAATGTTTCAGTCCCAATACATAACACAAGAGAATCAGAGAGAAGACAAAAAGAGGAACACAATTTGTCCCTTAAATGGGTAAAATTTTCTCCAAGCTTTTAACAGGTAAAATTTCCTACAGTAAGAGGTACAGTTGCCATGGTTGTATAGGAACTAGGGGTGTGCATTTGGACCAATTTGAGCTGAAAATATACCCCAAAAATACCTTAGTGGTATTTTTCAAGTATATTTTGGCTTCCCAAATGTATCCAGGTTTTCTTGGGAAAACTGGGGAGTGGGGCTGGGGGATCCTGAGAAAATCCCAGATATATTTGGGAATTACCGGTAGATCTGAAAACAGAGGAGAGACGGGAGCAGATTGCTCCTGCCTCTCAGCTGTTTGTTGGGATTCTACTGCAATCCCTTTAAAGTTAAAAGAGACTGCAGAAGACAGCCCGAGGATCAGCTATGCTGAGGGAAGCAGACTGTTCCCACTGGCACTGTTCCTACTGCAGTCCCTTTAAAGTTAAAAGGGACTGCAGAAGACAGCCCGAGGATCAGCTGTGCTGGAGGAAGCAGACTGTTCCCACTGGCTCAGCTTGGGGCTGGTTTCTTGTGCAGCATGGTTGAAACCTGACTGCAGGAAAAGCCAGCCCCAGAAGCTGCTGTGCTGCAGGGAACAATCTGCTAGTCACAGCACAGCAGATCCTGGGTCCAGCTTCTCCTGCAGCACAGTTTAAACCATGCTGCCTGCCCATGGCAGGGAAGCCATCCCATGGCAGGGAGAGACCTCCTTGTAGCATGCAGATCCTGGGTCCAGCTTCTCCTGTAGCATAATTTAAACTGAACTGCAGAAGGAGCCAAGCAAGCCCCAGAATCGGGCTGGCTTAAAAAAGGGAGGGTATTTTTCTTCTTGGGTGTATTGGAACCAAATACCATACTGGTATTGGGATCTGAGATTTTTTTGAAATACCAAATTTTTTTCAGGTCCAATAGACCCAAAGCAAAAAAATTGCATACCCCTAATGGACCAAAGACAAACCTGATACAGGATAGCTGAGCCAATGTATGTATACATGAACTAGCCAGCCCAGACAGAGTAAGTGCTGGGCAGGGGGAACCATTTTCTAACACCTACTACTCTGTGATTGCATTTTAGAACTATTGAGTGAGAACATCTGTTTGCCACTGCTGAAGGATAAGCCTTCGATTCTGATATGACTACTGACAGCAATCAAGAAAAAGATGGCCATTATTTAAAGGATATTGGCCCCCCCTCTGTTTGCTGAAAGCTCTTATCTAGAAGATTGATGGATTCTGCCTTATGACTCTGCAGGGAATTTTCCTTCTTGGAAGAGCATTTTTTCACCTTATCAATCTCTCTGATGTTGTATTTCTTCGAAGCAGAATGAAAACACTTCTCTAAGAAATCAGAACCCACTTGAATGGTATAAAACAGGGGGAAGCTTTGGGATCTGCTCTGTTGCTCAAGGGAACCAAACCAGCCAATGTGTGTTGAAATAAAATAGTGCTTATATCTCAACCATTAAGTCGAGACTATCAACAATTAAAGATACATCAAAATGCAGGTGGAAATACACTACAACAGGTTTGAAATGTCACAATGATAACACAGGGAGAAGCAATCAACTTTTGGAAGTACTTGAGAATTATTTTCCATGGTCACTTTGTATGCAAGCAGATGTTTGTGTAATAGTGGCTACAGCAGAGTTCCAATAGCAAACCCAATTACTTACTCAGTCTCCTCATCGATCTTTTCAGGCATGGATGCTGGCCTTCAAACACTACTAGACTGATTTCACACAAGAGCTGTGCCATCGTCACGCCTCCCTTTGCCCCATTTCTATTGGTCAATTTCCTACTTGAAGCCACACAGCCACATTTTGACCCGTGGCTTCACCCGATTTCCCCCACGGTTTCGTGATCCTGTTTTTTGAGGTTCACAAAACCACGGGGAAAAGCGGGTGAAGCCGTGGGTCAAAATGCAGCCATGCGGCTTCGAGTGGGAAATTGACCAATAGAAACAGGGCAAAGGGAGTCGTGACAATGGCGCAGCTCTTGTGTGAAATGGGTCCTAGATTCAGTGACAGAAGGCAAAATGGGTTGTACTTCCTCTTTCCAAACTTTTGTGATTTTTGAATCCAAGAATCATAGTTGTAAAAACTTATGGCTGCATTAAGTGGTGAAAGTCTCAAGAGGTAGCACAACAAGATGAATGCTGAAGACTTCTGGTGATTTCGTAATACCCATTTTATTTACAAATGTACACAAGCAGGGCATAGAGGATCTCACTTCTGGGGATATTAACTTTAGCTATTACTCAAGAAGCTTGTGATTGCAATGCATGATTCTTTGACTTTTCCCTCTTCCTTTTGCACCTGAAGCTGTTCTCAGGGATGGCTTCCTAGTCTGGAACCCATTTCCTCTTGAGAAGCGATAAAGAAAAGATAATAATTGCTGAGCTACAAGTATTCTGCAAAATCATGCCAGCTGGGAAGCAGTCTAGCAGCTTACGTTCCCTTGATTTTGTTTTGTAATTAACCTTCGTCTTTGAAGGAACGCATCTGAATGAGTGGCTTAATCAAGCAAATCGCTCTCCCTTCTGCCGTTGTACTGAAAAAAAATCTCCATTATATAAATTCAATAAACAGGAATGAGATTTGCATTCAGGCCAAATACCAAACTCTTCTTATTCAGCTGGGTAGCATGGCATTACAAATTGTTCAGTTCTGTGCGGTCTTCACAAATGCAACGGAACATGATGACAGTCATCGAGGTATCATCAGACACTCCACATTTAGATCCTCTACTCTGATTGCCAATAAGTGCTGTATTTACATTAGCTCCCTATCCCTCCTCTCTAAGGACTTGGGTGTTCAGCTCATGATGAATGAGGCAATTTATTATCTAAGAGAAATACAATAAATATGCAAGGCAGGGAAGCTTGTTTGAATTTGGCAAACCAATTTATTTCCAGTAGAGGGAAGGGGAGGAAAGTGTGTGTGTGTGTCTCACATTTTTGCAAAGCTTTTTGTTATCTTTGTTTTGTTATCTTTGTTATCTTCCTTGAAGGTGTAGCATAAATAAGTTGAGCTGTCAGTCTAGGATTCTCAGAAAGACATTCTGCACAAGCTGAAAGAGTATACCGGGCAGTGGGTGGGAGAGAGAAAATGAAGCACATTCTTCAAAAACTGTAAGCAGCTTTGTCAGGTATCTTTCCCCCCCTTTTCCAGGATGGGAAACCTGATCCATTTCTTAAGTGTTCTCATCTCATGAACTCCATTTCTCCACTGCACTAATTCTTGCTGGAATACCACAGAAGTCAACTGTACAGTCTATATGGAAAACTTAAGTGCTTCTAGTGTTAGGACTGCTATGAGGATCATTTAGGTTTTATGCTCTGAGTTTTTATGTGCTGTTATGCTTAGAAGGGGAGGGGAGGCAGCATGGTATGGCCCAGTCTCATCAGATCTCAGAAGTTAAGCAGGGTAAATACTTGGAATGGAGACCTCCAAGAAAGACTCTGCAGAAAAAGGCACTGGCAAACCACCTCTGCTTCTCACTTGCCTTGAAAGCCCCTTGCCGGGGTTGCCGTAAGTTAGCTGCGACCAGATGGTACTTTACACACACACAAGTTTCAGGGCTTTTTGTGTTTTTTATGCTCCTGGCCTTTATATGCTTTAATTCTTCTAGGTTTCACTGGGTAGTTTTTGCTTATTTAAATGATTTTACATGTTTATGGTTTTACTTTGTTTTATTTTGTGAGCCACCTTGAGCAGATCTCATAAACAGGCCAGCACAGAAATGATTTAAGTAAATACATAAGTGAGCTGTCCCATATATACCCTATGCCAGCTTCAATGCCAATCATTAATCAGGCGACACAGATCTCGTTTACATTAATTTAAATCAATAATTATGAGGGAAGTGCAAAATTCCTGCCAACAGACGTTACACGTACTGTAGGCTTTTCTACTAATTCCTGTCCATATGTCCTGCCAACAGATGTTACATGTGATGTAGACTTTCCTACAAAATCATATTTATTATTTCTCCAATGTTAATTAAGGATGAGCAGACAACCCCTATTTCATTTCTTTTTATGTTCATTTATTTATTTATTTAGTGCATTTTTTATTGAAGAAAGAATTTTATGATTTAACACCACCACCAAAATCATTAATATTATTATTAATATTCACTTGGACACTTTATCTTCATATCTTCTTCATCTTCTTTCTTCTCCCAAAATTATTACATGATAATGTTTATAAAATTCTCAAACTATCTTAGCTTATTACAATAGATTTACAATACATTATCAAATTAATCTTTGAACTAAATTATTCTGAAAATAATTAAACTCAGTCCTAGGAGGCCTTAAGGGTCAGGAGGGGAGGAGAATCTTCTTTTCAAGGACAGATTAAACCTTGGGGGAACATACCCAGATGCTTGTCACAGTCCCACCACTCTTGTATAATCAATGTTTAAAATTATTTTATATTACCCAAATCCTATTGCTAAAGAGACCAAAATCTTCAAAATCTTCATGGTCTTCAAGAGTACAGACTCGAGTCATTTTGACTGGCATAAAAGGAGAGTGTTCTTTCCTTTTGCCATCTCTATTTTCTTGTGATTCAGAAGGAGAAGAATTTAAGGCAGCCAGCATTAATTCATCTGAGGCAGAGTCATAGGCAGTGTAAGAGATTGAGCCAAGTTGGACACACAACTTGCTCATACGGAGCCAACAAAATCTTATTCCTAAATCCCACAATTTAGCAGTGGTATTTTTAAGATCTCTTCTAATCTTTAAACATTCAGGGGTGGGGGGAGATCTGGAAAAACTTGAATCTTCAAGTCCTGGAAGATTCTACCTCTATATCTCTAATATATAATGAGGAAGTAGATTCATCACATACCTTAGCGATGCGATAAGCTCTCTCTAGAAGGGGCGTAACACCATCTTCAAGGCTTAAATTGCCCGCTAACCAATTTGCCATAAATATATTCAGCTCTGTTTCAGCTTCAGTGTTTGATTTAAACCCCCTGAACTTTAGACACAACTCACGACAACAATCATCTGAAGACAAAATACATTCCCATGCCCAAGCATCAGAGGTTCCTGGAGGTAATCGACTTTCGAACTCAGTAACTTTCTTGAGAACTTTCTCTACCTTTTGGTTTCTCTGTTTATGAAGCTCTTCTAGGTCATCTATGCACTGAAATGCTGCTTTCAGCATTTCTGTAGTATTGTTTCTCAGTTTCTGACGCTGTTTGGTTAGCGCCTGTATTAAAAAATTTGTAGTAAATGGGCTCTCTTCAGCCATTAGCTCACCCCACCAAGTACTGCAGATGAGGTGGATGGTCCGTCTGTAGCTGGGGAAAACTGTGTTAAATGCAAAATGCGTTCTCCTTTCTGTTTCCCCTTCCTACCACCTTTAGGCGCCATCTTTCAAAATATTTTTTTTGTATTGGAAAGGGTAAAAATATTCAAATTTTGAGTGGGCAGATGGTGAGCACTGGGTACTGGCTGCTGACCCGGAAGCTGGTCATGGCCACTCCCCCAGTTCATCTATATTTTTTATGCACAGTTTCCATTCTCCATTTTTCACTTCTAGTTTTGTATCACCCTATGCAAATCTGAATCACTGCTAAAAATAGCTTGTTATAAAAAGGAGCAAATACTTATCTGTTCCAACAGCACTTTTACTGCACATTGCAAGCAATATGCTGTAATTAGGGACATGCATTCAGCTATATTTGGGGCAAAAAAATACCCAAAAAATATTGGCATATTCAGGATTATCCAGGATTTCCAGATAGCCACAGTTAAAGAGTGATTAAAGGGCTCTCAGTCCCTTTAAAAGCCTTTCAGAGTTCACTCACGGCTTGAAGAAGGTGTTTAAAGGAACCAATGGAGGATGAGTCACCTTCATTGGGGAACAATAGAATTGGACCCCCTAGTCTAAACTTTTTGAATCTTGGGGGGGTTTTTTGAGGAAAGGCACCAACAGATATGTTACAAATTTGGTGCCTCTAAAAAAACAGCCCACCTAGACTCCCAAACACCCCCAGATCAATTCCCCATTAATACTTATATAATCCATTGACTATAATGGTCCCCATAGGCTATAATGGAGCTGGGGGAAAAATGGGATTCCTGAAAAATCCTGAATCTGTATAACATACTGGTATTGGAATTTGGGAATATTGGGAAATACAGATTTTTTTTTTCCCTGCTCCAATACACCCAAACCTGAAAAATCCAGATTTTTTTTTTTGCATACTCCTAGCTGTAATACTCAAGAAAGTTTCTTTTTTCACTGTTTAAGAAACTTTTTTTCATTTTGAAATTTGCAAAAGTAACATCTACAAGGAAGGCAACTCTTTCTTCAAGTAATAGAAAAAGAGAAAGAAGAAAGTGAAAACAGTATTACTGGAGAAGCTGTTTGATATTTTGCATGTTCAAAATTCCGCCACTAATATTTTGTATGTGTACATTTTCCCACTGCTTTCCTGTGGCTAGCTCTGTCGTACTTCCAGTCCACCACTCACCTGCAGGGAGGGAAAATGGCATGGCATATCCCGATCTTGTCAATTCTTGGAAGCTAAGCTGGGTTGGTATTTCGAAGAGAGATTACCAAGGAAGACTCTGCAGGGGAAGGTAATGGCAAACAAACTCTGCTTCTCTCTTGCCTTGAAAGCCCCTTGCTGGAATCACCATGAATCAGCTGCGACTCAATGGCACTTAATACACACATACACAGGTTGCTGCAGATCGATCTTCAATGTTATCTCATGTATTCATCCCAGAATGCATGAGCAAAGAGCCTGAACATACACATTTGCACTAGTTCCCTCATTCATGTGTACAGAACATACAAGGCAAAAAGAACCACCTTCCTTCCAAAAGAAATGGCCAAATCTAAGCCCATTAAGGGGAGGGCAGGATACAGATCCAAAAAACAAAATTAAATAAATAAAAATAAAACTCACAAAAAACCCTGACAACCTAAGTCATGACAAAGTGGCCACATTCATGCAAAAAGCCTTGCAGATTCCTAGGTGTGCCTTTCCTGTTTAGCCAACCCATCACATTGCCTCTGACTTGGATACAGATGTGCACCTTTCTGGGTTTGTATAACTTAGATGCTATTCAAATAGCCTTTCCTGAGACACTCACACTTTGCCAGACCTGTGCATGGACTTCGCTACTTCCTTGAAGGTGTAGCATAAATAAGTCCTGTTGGATCAGGCCAGTGGTCCATCTCATCCAGCATCCCGTTTCACACAGTGGCCAAACAGTTGCCCTGGAGGGCCACCAAACAGAACACAGAGGGCAAGACTTTCTCTTGATATTTACTGCCTCATGCCTCAAGATGTGGACATCCCCTTTAATCATCATGACTAGCAGCTACTGAAAGACCTCTCCTCCATGAATCTGTCTCATCCATCTAGAATAGTGGCCATCGCTAAATATGGCAGGTTAAGCTTTCCAGGCTAAGAAGAACCCTACTGGATCAGATAAGTGGTCCATCTAGACCAGCTTCCTATTTCACATAGTGGCCAAGCAGCTTCCCTGGAAGGAGGGATGGAATGTTCCATCATTAAAATAAAAATAATAATAATCCCCTGCATATAGAAAACTACAATTCAGGGAGAAAGTGTCCAGCCTAGCCTGCTCTCTGACAGACTAGTTTCGCATATGCAGGAATATATTTTTGCCCCATGGGGGAGTATTAAACATGAACACTCACCTGCACCAACAGGTTGCCTGCCTCAGTGAGATCTATGTCTTAGCTCAAGCCAAACATTTTCTGCCAAGCTATGCCATTCTGGATAATGCTGCCTCCACACCAAGCCCTGAATAGCACTGTTGTCAATGTTTTAATCTCTCTCTCTCTCTTCTATTTGTCTCTGTTCTTGTAATATTGCTCTACAGACCATACTTTTTATCTGTTTGCAATGAGTGAAATCCATCAGCTGGTGACTGCTGTAACATTGAAGCTTTCCTTCTAAGTGAAATTTTTCATTCAATTGTAATGGAATAAATTCCAGAATATGTACCTGCTGTCATCTGAAGAAACAAAAGTTCTTATTAGTGTTGCTGTAATTCATGTACTATCCTCTGGACAGCCGAATAATTTCATTGCTACACTCTTTTCTTATTTGCTTTGAACACAGGTTTTGTGTCGGAAGGAAAGAAAATTGAATTCAGCTTTGAAATTCATCTTTACTTGTAAACAATTGCTCCTCAAGTATATGCACAAAGGAAACAATTTCTCCTTGTAAAAGAATACAGCTAGTCATCTTTGGAGCATCGCAAGATGTCAGATTTTATATACTGGATGTCTATACACCAGGAAAAATAACAACACTACAACTCCCTGGTTGGAAGTAAATCAATGGTCCCCCAACACGAGTGCCGATTTGGCTAAAAGACAAGCACTGATTTTGCAAAGGTAGCTAATTGTGTCTGAATCATGCAAACAGACGGGGGCTGCTTCATGTCAAATAATCTACCAATTAAAAATGGGCTGTGCAATTAGACAATTTCAGCTTCAGGAGCAATAGCATCATTATTACTGTAATTCCTTCCATCCGCTTTGATGACGCTTGCAATGCAAGTCTACAAGAAGGTATTTGCAGTTCAACCAGACATTCGCTAATTTGCATCAAGGCTTCCATTTGCAGGCCTTGTTATTTTAGTGGAAATCCTAATGCTTATTTACTGCATAAAAACTTATTTACTTCTTCTCCTCCAGTGAAAAGGGTTTGAAAACTATGTTCCAGAGCACCCAGGATATCCTTATGAAGGGTTCTTAAATAAGTAATGTAGGCCAAACTTCTCTCATTAATAATAATATTATTATGTAGTAGTAGTAGTAGTAGTATTTAAATTTCTGAATTGCCCCATCCCTAAGTACACAGGGCTCTGGGTAATTTATATTAAATTAATATACAAAAATACAGTTTAAAATTAACAATCAATTCATCCCAAAGTTTCACAGTCTTCAGATGGCATCTATAATTTAATCTAAAACCTGCTCTGGACTGTTCTTCCATTTCATGGGCAGGTTAAGGAGGAGGCCAAAGCAGGCAAGATGGAAGAAGAAAAAAAAGAGGAAAAGAGGAGGGTGCCAGCTATGATGGAAACTGTTGCTGTTCTCAACCCAAAGCCTGGCAGAACATTTCTTCCTTACAGGCCCTGTGGAACTGCATTAAGTCCCACAGGGACCTGATGGAATTTGGCAGAGAGTTCCACAGGTTGGAGCCATGGCTGAGAAGGCCCTGGCTCTGGTTGAGGACAGCCAGATGTCTTTGTGGCCAGGGATCACCAGCAGATTACTCTCAGCAGAGTATAAATCAGACGGTCCTGAAGATACGCTGATCCCAGACTGTTCAAGGCCTTAAAGGTCAATGCCAACACCTTGAATCTGACACAGTACTCCACTGGAAGCCAGTGTAGCTGGTGGAGCACAGGTTGTATCCATGGCATTCCCATCAGGACTCATGCCACCGCATTCTGGATAATCTGGAGTTTCTGGGTCAGTGTCAAGGGAAGGCCAACACAGAGTGAGTTGCAGTAATCTAGTCTGGAGGGGACCATCACATGGATTAGTATGGCTAGGTCAGGGCATGACAGGAGAGGGGCTAATTGCTGTATTTGGTGTAGATGGGAAAATGCCAGTCTGGAGATATTCGTGACCTGGGCCTCAAGATGATAAATAACTTGTCCTGCAATATGCAGCTAAAAGGGAGTGTTAGTTGTACTTTAGGGTGCATGTTTGGTTCATGCAAGATAACAGCGAGATCCAGTAGGCTTAGCCAGTATCCTAGAAGAACAGGATGTGTGCCATACAAATCCCTCTTCAAGGAGCCTTGCCAAAGGTTCCTTCTCAACAAGTCAATGGAGAAAGCATTTCCTGTAGCTAGAAAGTTGAATAGTCAGCATTAATCCAATCTCAGTGTAGATAGAACTCATATTTTTCTAGAGCAAAATTCAAGATGCTGCAATACAGCAAAGGAAGGTATATCAAAAATGTAAGTTTCCTAGTTCATTTGCCTATAGATTTATTCTCTCAAAGCATATTTGGATCACATCTGGATGCAACATGTCCAATGCTTTTTAGATGGGCTAGACATATTAATGGAGGACAAAATCTGTTAATGGCTATTCAGTCACGAGACATCCAAATGAAACATTCATGCACCTGAGCCTCAGTTTCAAAGTGTTAAAAATGGAGAAAAAATTGTTCCCTCCTTGCCTTTCTTGTGGGGATCCTGGAGGCATCTGATTGGACTCCATGAGAAACATGGTTTCTTGGGCCATTCCAGAATTGTGGTATAAGTGGGTTGGATCCAGTAATCCATGTGTGCAAAAGACCACAGATGTTTCCCTTGTGGATAGCCACCCGTCCTTTCCAACCTCTAGAAATCTATCAATTCGCAAGACCTATGAGGCTTGGAGGGGAAGCTACACTAGGAGTAAGAAAGGGTCAAAATCACCTTCTCCTCCCTTTTCCATCAATTCACTGATGGAAAGAGTGGCCATTTCAATCATAACCCCTCCCCAGTGCAGCCCCTTGACCACTGTGATCAGTCCACATACGTACCATGCCCCCAGAATTTTTTTTTCTGGGAGTGGAAAGGACTAGGTGTGTGCACACAAAAAATCCGTATATTTTGGATTTGGATATACTGGGCTTAAAAAATATTGGTATTCATGATAGTCCTAAATTCCAATACTACTATGGTATTTGGATCCGAGATTTTTCTGGAATCCCAATTTTTTTTTGCTCCATTATACCCTACGGGAACCAGTATAGTTAATAGGGAATCCATCCAGGGATATCTGGGGGATCTAGGGGGGATGTTTTTGAGGTAGAGGCACCAAATTTGCAGCACCACTACTGGTGTCTCTCCTCAGAAGAACCCCCAAGTTTCAAAAAGATTGGACCAAGGGGTCCAATTCTATGGGTCCCCTAAGAAGGTGTCCCCATCCTCCATTGTTTCCAATGGAAAAAAGCAAGGGCAATAGAAGCCCAGCAGAACAGAATCAAAGTCCCAGAGAATCTCTGCAGTAAAAACTGTAGATGAGGGAGGCATTTTTGCAAGCCCAGAAGAGCTGGTGCAATGTGCCCAGCAGAACAAGTGCCACTGTGGCAGTGTAAATCCAACAGGATTAAGGTCAACCCAGAGAATCTCTGTAGTTGAAACTGAAGGAGGGGCATTTTTGCAAACCCAGCAGAACCAATGCAATGTACATAGTGCCCAGCAGTACCAGTGCAGTCACAGAGAGCCAAGCAAAACCCAGTGCCATTGTGGCAATGCCAGCTCCACAAGGAATCCAAGCAAGGGGGGTTGTGAGTCCAGCAAAACTCATGCAATGTACTATATCCAGCAGAATCACAATCCAAGCAAGGGGGAGTGCAAGCCCAGGACAACCAGTTCCGTGTACAGAATGTCCAGCAGAACCCAGTGCCACTGTGATGCTGCAAGTTTAAAAGAACTGAATTCCAAGCACAGATATTCAAGTGGGGGGAGGAGTTTGCAAGCCCAGCACAACCAGTTACAATGTGCAGAAGAACCAGAAGAACCCAGTGGAACTGGCATTGCAAACATAAAGGGACTGATCTCAAAGCACAGAGTCACAGCAAAACCAAAGGGGGTGGGGTTGCAAGCTCTGTGCAAGAAAAGAGAACACAAAGGAACAGGGGCAAAGGTGGGGGCAACCACCTGAAACTGACAAGACTAAGTTTGAAACTGACATGAGCAGTGGGGAAGCCCACAGAAACCCCAAGACATGGGTGGGGGGACAGTCCTTGGGAGCCTGTAATGCCAGCTCCCAGTCTTACTGTATAATTCCAATTATAGCCAGGATTTGGGAGAGAGGTTGTTTTCAAAAAAATCCCAGAAATTTTTGGGATGCTGAAATATACCCAAAAGATACTGATAAGATATTTTTGGGGTATATTTTCAGCTCAGGTGTATCCAAATGCATACCCATAGAAAGGACTGCAAGGGGATGGAGAATTTCCATCAGTATTATCTGCTAGTAGATTGCCGGATTCAAATACATGTGTATTGTAAAAGTGGAATGGAAAGCACATTGCCAGTAACACGTGTAGGCACATCTTTAATCCAATTCTTGGACTACTGCTGATTCTATATGCCAATATCTCTGAAGAGAGGCTACGATATACATTGATAGAAAATTCACATGTATATCAGTGTTGCAATTTTTTGCATGCCAATAAGGAGCCTTCACATTTTCAGAACAGAATAGACATGGCAAGAAAGTACTGTATAAATGGTACTATCAATAGAATATTTTATTTATTTATATTAAAATATTTAGACCTCACCTTTCTGTAAGGACTCAAGGCTGCTTACAAATACAGGTTGCAATAAAGATTAAAAACATTACCGCCATAAACAAGACAAACTATGTAAATGGAAACCTTTAATGTCAATATCTCACTATCATCCAAGTGAAAGTGCCTCTCCATATCTCTTCATGAAAGCTATGCTACAATATCTTCATTGCAACCAAAATGTCATTGTCATGAGTTACACAGAGGAACCAGATCAAACAGAGGGTATAGCATAGAGGAAGTAATTTGAAGTGCATAACCGACACACAAAAGTACATTGAGAGATGTGGTTCAATACGTATAGGATTCCTGGGTGTGAAGACCTTTGCAGAACCAGCACTTTGACATTGGAAGCAAATAGGTAACCAGTGGTGATGGTGGTAGAAAGTGTCATCAAGTTCAGTCTACACATTCCTTTATTTAGTGTATTTCTCTTTTTGAATAGTAGATTGGAATGGTGACTGTAACGTAATGCAATAAATATTGGAATGTATTTGTCTGATCTGATGACAGAGAATACATAACACTGCCTAAGCATTCATCCCACCTCAAAGAAAAGGATGCTGTTAGTTACCTCCATACTTGAGAGAAGACTAATGGTATGTAAGAACAGGGTCTCAGTTAATTATACTTAAGAAGGATACATTAACACATCAGTCTCCTATTTTGACATATTAATTTGCTTCCCTGTGTTTCCCCCCGTAGTTAAATCCAAACAAATGGTGACCATATAAACTTAGCTTGTTGTATCTGTTTGGTCTTTGCATCTGTTAAACCATCTTCAGTATGTTGTATGCTAATTTGCTGTTCACCCTCTGCCTATATGTATGGACTGTTAACTTCCATTTCAATGTATCTGAGCAAGTGTGTGTGCACATGAAAGCTCATACCTTGAATAAGACTTTGTAGGTCTTAAAGGTGCCACTGGACTCAAACTGAAGTAAAAATGTTGTAAAACTACACATAGGCCCTGATCACTCATAGAAGTTGCCACGGGATACCCATGGATGCCGGGCAGAGTTTACAGGCATGCACAAATGGGCACATTTGGCAAGCATCGCGCACCTGTTGCCAACCCGTCGCGCCTAGCCAAAGATCCAGAGTTAAAAGGTACTGGAGAAAGTCTAGTATCTAATGCAGGTGGACTTCCTCCATCTGATCACTCCAGCATGCTGTGTTACAGCGTGCCAGAAACGTGGGCCGACGAACTGAAACCCCGATTCCCTGCCGTCACGTCTGATTGCATTCGGGTGGGTCAAACTGCACCGGTGCAAAAAGCCATGCCTCCCCCCCCGTGTTATCTGGCCCGTGTGACCAGGACTTACATGATAATCATAGATACGAATCTGATCTGGTGTGGCAAGAACATGCAGCAGAGTAACCAAAACTATAAAGAGATTCAGTAAAGCCGCCAGAATTTTCAGGACAGGATTCTGAATGATCAGAGATGCAAGATTCTGTCTCATTTTCCCTTTAAAAACTGGAACAAAATCTTAATTTTTAAACAGTGCCTGCTATTATAGTTTAATTAGTACATCTTGATTAATTTTATATATCTCAGATGGTGAATGTAAGAAGGCAGTTGGAAAGCAGCTATACAAATATGGTCAACAAATCATATTTGGAGCATTTTTCTTCAGTCTAAAGGTGTTTAACTGACTTGCTCATACTGTCTGAGCAAATAAAATGGAAAAGCTAGCATTGGTTTATTTTGTGTGGAACAAGACAAGTATTCCATGGCACAGAGTCAACATTTTCAGAGATCTTTGCCAGATCTCTGAATAAATGTAATTAAATGAACTAACTGGTTACCTGAGACTATTCTTAGAAGAGCTTCATATGAAAGAACAAGCAATTTGTGTATGTATTTATTACATTTATAACTTGCCTTTCATCACAGACTGAGAACCTTACATAAACTCCCCCAGAGGTTTTCCATCCAGGTATCGATCAGACTGGTAATTCAGCTTCAGCAAGCTTGCCAGATCATGTGTTCCTAAAACAAACAAACAAAAAATTGAGAAAATCACGGCAGGTATAAAACCATGCTTTGGTATACAGTTGTTACTTAATTTTTTTGTTTCATAAAACATATTCGGGGGGGGACAATACTCATAATATTAACTTACAGAATGACTTTTGTGAGCAATATTCACATTAAATTTACCTGGGTACAAATTCCTTAGAATGGTCTTTGGACCAATCAAGAAAAAAATTGGGAAAAGAATGACACTATTCTCATATTATGGAAGAGGATGAAACAAAAACAGCTATAGCTATTTAGACTGTACAGTGTACTGAGCCAAAAGCCATGAAAATATATGTGAAGGACTCCGCTGGAAAGACTGGGTGTCATAGATCTAAAGAATTTTGGAAGAAAGAATGTAAATGCCTTCAGTTGGAAGAAGTACACATTACAAGGAATACAGACAAATCAGCAGTTCTGTGTTGAATTCTTTCTGTCAGCTTTTTTTTTAAAAAAACCTTTATTAATAGGATATATTAACACGTTCCATGTTTCAAAACATTTTTAGATACATCCTTTTCTAATACCCCCTTCCTCACCCCCACCTGGCTTCCAGCAATGCTCCACCCCCATTATTATTTCAATCAATATTCACTAACAATAAAAACTTATCCAATATTCAATTCTTCATTTCTAACATGTTCATTTTCTCTGTCTCACTCTTAGGCTGCGATCACACACACTAAATAATCCACTTTCAATGCACTTTCGAATTGGATTTTGCCAGTTCACACAGTAAAATCCCAGTTGGAAAGTGCACTGAAAGTGGATTTTAAGTGGATTATGTAGTGTGTGTGATCGCAGCCTTAGGTAACATTTTAGCTATTATTCATTACTTTCTAGTTTTCTATTCTTAATAGTTATCAAAGCAGAGTAACTTATTTTTTACATCCCAGTTCATTTCTAAATAGTCTTTAAAATCTTTCCATTCTGCTAAGAATTCTTCATCTTCTTTACCATTAAGCTTCTTTGTCAATTTGGCCATTTCTACCATAAAAAGCATCTTCATTATCCAGTCCCATTTTTCCGGTATTTTTTCTTGCTTCCAAAGTTGAGCATATGTCATTCTTGCAGTTGTAATCAAATACCATAACAATGTTCTCTCTGTCACATTAAATTCTTCCATTTTAAGACCTAAAAGTAACATTTCTGGTTCTTTTTTCAAGGTACACTTCAGGATCTTCTGGATTTCGTTATGGATCTCTGTCCAATAAGCTACCACTTTGTCACAAGTCCACTACATATGATAAAATGAGCCTTCCTTTTTTTATACTTCCAACATTTGTTAGACATGTTCTCATTCATATTAGCAATTTCTTTTGGTGTCATATACCATCTATACATCATTTTATAACAATTTTCTTTTACACTAACACATGTTGAAATTTTAATTGACTTTTTCCACAGACACTCCCATGATGACATATCTATTTCTCTATTTATATTTATAGCCCATTTCACCATCTGTTCTTTTACAGTCTCATCTTCTGTATGCCATTTTAACAAAACCTTATAAATTTTTGAAATCACTTTTTTACCTTTTTCTGCCCATACAATTTCAATTTCATTATTCTCCTTCCTGAAGCCATATTTTATCAACCTTAAATAAGTCATAAATCTGTCTGTTATTTAACCAGTCATATTCAAATTCCAGTTCCTCTTTAGCTCTCATCATGAAACTACTCCCCTCTACCTTCAAAATGTCTCTGTAAGGTATCCAATCTTCTCCTTTGTGCCTTGAAAGTTGTTTAATTACTTCTGCTGGTACTATCCATAATGGTCTTGCTTAAAAAAAATATTTTGTATCTCATCCAAGTCATAAACAGTGATCTTATTATAAAGTGGTGTTTAAAAAAATTGTCCATTTTGGATTTCTCATACCATAAATAGGCATGCCATCCAAACTTACAATCATGTCCTTCCAATGCTAACATTTTTCTATTATCCAAATTAATCCATTGTTCAAGCCAAGTCAGACACACCACATCATGATACAATCTAAAATTAGGTAGTTGAAATCCTCCCCTTTCCTTTGCATCACATAGAATCTTCATTTTGATCCTCGGTTTCCTTCCCAACCAAACAAATTTTGAGATCTCCTTCTGCCATGAATTCAACACTTTACAGTCTTTTACAATCGGAATCATCTGAAATAAAAATATCAAACGAGGTAAAATATTCATCTTGACTACCGAAATTCTGCCCAATAATGACAGGTTCAAAGTATTCCACTTTCTTATATCTTGTTGAATTTTGCACCAGATCTTCTCATAATTATTCTTGAAAAGATCTATGTTTTTCATTGTCAACTCAATTCCTAAATATTTTGTTTTTTTCACCACTGCACACTGAATTTTTTCTTGCAGTTCCAGTTGTTTTTCTTTTGTCATGTTCTTACATAACACCTTTGTTTTATTCTTATTCACATAAAATCCAGCCAAATCTCCAAATTCTTTAATCTTTTCCATCAACAACGGTAGATTAATTACTGGATCTTCAATCAAAAACATTACATCATCCGCAAAAGCCCTAGGCAAATATCTAGGAAAAGTTATTTCTATTTACCTCACAAATAATTGCAGCCTTGGTCTAGCAGGTTTTCAAATAAGAGACCTTTAGGGAGAACATAGCTTACACACTACCAGCCCCTTAATCAAAGCTAGTGTCTCCCCTTTCTATTTGTATTTCCTGGTTTGTTTGCTCCTTCAAAGGATTTTTGTTGTAGTTTCTTTAAGTTCCAATAGAGTTCCCGATTAAGTATCACATTCAATTACTCTTGTAAAATTTGAATTTCTTTAATAATTTTCTTTTTTCCCGGTCTCCTCTTCAGTTGATTTTCTTTTTGCTGGATTCTTTCTTGCAACTCCTTTTGTTGCTTTATATTCTGTTTCTTGTTGGTTGCATTCAGCGATATAAGTAATCCTCTCATCACAGCCTTCTACGCATCCCAGACCGTCTGTATTTTAACATTTTGATTTAAATTCATTTGAAAAAATGACTGAGTTTCCTTACGCAATATCTCAATTATTTTTCTCTTATCCAATAAATCTTCATTGATTTTCCTTTGGAACTGTTTCACTTTTTCATTTAACATCCAAATCACCGGGTTGTGATCCAAGTTGGTCTTTGGCAAGATCTCCACTTTTTGGTTTTTAATGCCATATCACCAGACATCCAAATCATATCTATTCTGGAAAAAGAATTATGTTGATTAAAGTAAAAAGTAAAGTCTTTAACTTTGGGATTCCATTTTCTCCAAACGTCTTCAAGTTTCTCTTGGTCCATCAACTTAAAGAAAATTTTAGGTAGTTTTCCAATCTTCTCATCGGTCTTTTTTGATTTCCTATCCAATTTATTGTTTACAGTACTGTTAAAGTCTCCCGCCAATATTATCTGGTCATAATTCACTTGGTCCAGTTCCTTCATCAAGTCCTTAAAAGAAATTTCTTTTGCTCCATTAGGCGCATATAAGTTAACTACCAATGTCTTTTTCTGAAGCATTGTAATTTCCACTCCAATATATCTCCCATCTTTATCACTGAAAATTTCTATTGGATCCAGTTCTTTATTTATGTAGGTCACAACTCCCTTATTTTTTTTTCTCTGCCAATGAATAAAGTTCTTCTCCTAGTTTTTTATTAATCAAATACTTATTGTCCCGCTTTTTAATATGAGTTTCTTGTAGACATATGATATTAGATTTCTGGTTTTGTAGCCAATATGAATTAAGTCCATTTACATTTCACAATAACAATTTGTAATCCATCATGTCTTGTCTTTAAATATCTCCAAAATCTTCTAGATTTTCTGCCTTAAACCTATGCATATCTCCTAATGTCTTAATCGTGTGTCTTGTCGAGTTGTAGGTAAAATACAGACCTTGTGGTATCTCCCATCTGAACCTGATGCTTAACTGCTTCAATTTGTCAACCAGCTTCTTATGTTTCTTTCTATCCTGCAAGATCGTTCTTGGGAGTTCTCTCATTATTATTATCTTTTTGCCATCAATCACCAAAGGTTGTGTGAATTGTTTTTTAAAAATATCCTCTTTCATCTTCCTTGTTACTAATTGCACAATAACATCTCTTGGCAATCTCTTTCTTTGGGCGTATACTGAATTCACTCTATAAATTAAGTCAAAATCAGAATCCAATTCTCCTTGATCTTCTCCCAGTTATTCAGGCAAAGCTGTCATCACTACCGTACGTATGTCTTCATCTGTCATTTCTTCAATCCCTCTCAGCCTCAGATGGTTTAACATCGCTCTATATTCCATCTTTGCCTCCAGTTTGCGGTTGTCTTGAAGAGTTGTTTCCATTTTTTTGTCTATATCTTGTGTCTTTTGCTCCAGTTCAGTCGATTTTGTTGCCAAACCTTGAACTTGACTATTTGTGTTTGCCACTTCTTTTTTAATTTCGGCCAGCTCTTTCAAAGCTGCCACATTTTTTTCTTGTACTTCTTCCAACTGCTCCAGCTGTTTTTCCATTTGTTTCTCTAACTGTTGGTCTATCTGTTTCACCAAACGTTGAATCGCTTCCATCATCCTCTTTTCCATTGCTTCGATTGCAGCTTGCCATTCTTTCTTTTCTTTTGCTGACATACTTGGGCTCGCAGTCAAAGCAGCTCTTGGTCGATGTTTTGGGTCCATTTTGAAAATTCTAAAGTATACTTCAACTGTCCTCTGGTTCTTTTCTTGAGTCACACTTTTTTGCTGCCCTTTAAAGTCAATTTCACTGTTAAAATTGAATTTTAAAGTTTGGTCCTCCTCAAAATGGCGGGCGCAATTACTCTATGGTTTTTCGGGCTAGAGTAGGCTCTTTTTAAGCTTCCTGTTTCCGGTCCGACATTAACATCATCCTACCGGAAGCTTCCTGTTCTGCCACTCTTCCAGGCCTCCAGCAACCACTCTAGCCCTTAGTCACAGTTCTAGCCAGACACAGATACTTGCAACACCTTCGTCTCATGATCGTTTCTGTTAGTTTCGGTCTTGCACTTCACTCTCAATCTTTCTAACCACAGGAATGTTAAACAACATCTGTTTTATTCAAATTAAATGCTTTGACAAGTTCTTCTTAATTATACGATGGATCGATTGTTCGAATTTAAGTCTTTTGCACTTATCCGCCTTATTCAATTTCCGTTAAAACTTCATCCCGGTAAGCAAACTGTTTTTGTTACCTTGCATGTTTATCTTGGGGCTTTGCATTGCTTCTTTTCACTTTCAACTCCAATCTCTTTTTTAAGAAGTCGGGAAATGATGAATTTAAGCTGATTCTTCAGCTCGATTGACTTCTTTAGTGCTGTCTTGCAATCGCCCACTTCTGAGAGGGGATCAAAGTGTAAACAAGCCTCCTTCAAGACTTATACACGCCAATCTCAACTCTCACTTGGACTTTGTTGCTTGCTTGTCAACCCCCTGCCTGGGGGATGCTGCATTGGGCAATTTAAATGCCCAAACTGTCAGAACTCAAGGTGTGTCAGATCACCATTTTACTCCGACCGGAAGCCCTTTCTGTCAGCTTTTGTGTGTAGGACAACTCAGGCCTCGTTTGCCATGTTTCTGTGTTTCTTAACTGCCTGTCTTTGGTATCTATAAGCGCACTGCACTGTTTCACTCTGGCTGGGAATTGGGGGGTGGGAAGTGTAAGTGCGTGTGTAGAGTTGCTTTGCTGAGAGTTGCACTGGCTTGTAACTGCATCCATGCAGGGTGGGAAGTATGTGTGCCTGATCCTGAGTACCAGACACTGGTACCAGATACTGCTAGCTAATGTAACCATAGATTTGCAGGTGTTGTAGGAGGGCTGAGGGTGTACCGGAGATTTTGGCAGGCTGGATGTATGGGTGTGATTGGTCTGGTCACCGAGGGGGGGCATTGTTTGAATTATGTATAATTGGAGAACTGGCACCAAGGTAGTGAGTTCTGATACAGATTTGTCTATGGTTTATCTCTCAATAAACAAATCACTGCAAAGAGAGTGTTGTTGGGAGTGAGTTCCTTCAAGACCCGACATTTATGACACGACACTTATGACATCTCAGTCCCTCCTCCTTCCATCAGTCTCAGCCAATGGTGTTAGATGGGAGAGGAATCCACAGACTGATGATATCTGAACATGGGGTCAGCACAGCTGTAAATTTACTCATTAAATAAAAGGAGTGGGAAAAATTAACCTGGGGCTGTTTTTGGTGGCAGCTCTGTGTTACTTATACATGCAGTTAAGAACATAAGAGAGAAGCCAATGTTGGATCAGGCCAATGGCCCATCCAGTCCAACACTCAGTGGTCAAAAATACCAGGTGCCATCAGGAGGTCCAGCAGTGGGGCCAGGACACTAGAAGCCCTCCCACTGTTGCCCCCTAGTCCCAGGTGTTTAGCAAGATGAAAACATTGGAGACTACTTGTAGGTGGTCTAAGAATAGACAACATTTTGGGTCCTTCCAGTGATCTCTCTCCTTCCACATTGCAGGAGAATGATTGCAGATACAAGACATTGTTTTGAATGGGGGAGGGGAACAAGCAATAAAAAACAGCACACCAAAGAGAGAGAAGCTAGTTTCCTTTAATAGGTGTTTTCTTCTCATGTAGGAGAACATTAGCCAGCTCCCTGAACCATCATTCTGAAGCGGTACAATCTACCCTGCTACCAGTTCAGAATTCTACCTCCTCATTTTGCTGCAGTTGTAGACCAGGTCTGATTCTCTCCTCTTGGGTTATCAGACCCTTGCCAAGTTTTCACTCAGGTTCCCTGATTGAGTCTAAGGGACTCCTGTATTCCCCTTTCTAGGTATGGCTTTAAATATTTGTTTCCTGAAACCTGAATTACAAGCTCAAAAGAGTTTGGGGCAAAACTACATTTTGGGCCTCACTCATGGCCCTTGAATTCCAGTTTTGGAAGGCGAACAACTGGCAAGAAGAGCGGAGACAGTGTTAAATTGGCCTTCTTTGTAATTGCTTCTCAGTGAGGAGAGAACATGTGTCTCCTCTTTGTTCCATTTTTGGTTCTACATCTGAGCATTAGTCAACATAGGACACTTTGTTTTAAAAGGTACTAAAACCTCTCAGTTTTGAGATGTCTGCCGTCCTTTTGTTAGCTGACTCTGCTCACTTTTATTCCTCAGATTTTATTGTTCCAGCTGGCATTTTGATGGGAAATGTTGCAGCAATTTTACAGAGACTTGCCGCGGGGAGTGGGTGGATTGTTAACCAACCATAACTAATGTACAGCCTTCCCTCACACATTTGTTTTAGAACCAGGCTGCTGCCATTTTCCTTAGCAAATCCCCCCCCATCCATGATCTCATTTTTATTACTACCATTAAAAGCTCTGTTCTCTTCTTCTGTGTGGGTATGAAGAGGCAGCCACAGAAGGGCGGAGGTAAGTGTGGATTTTTATTGTGCCAGCTATGGGGTGAGAGAAAGGAGAAGGCGGCTCTGAGGCAACTGTCTTGTGGACTGAAGAATGTCCAGTCCCCCATGCTAGCCTCTCCTATAGATTCTTTCAACTGCAAATGCCCACAATCAAATAGAAAGGGAGACACTAGCTTTGATTAAAGGGCTGGTAGTGTGTAAGCTATGTTCTCCCTAAAGGTCTCTTATTTGGAAACCTGCTAGACCAAGGTTGCAATTATTTGTGAGGTAAATAGAAATAACTTTTCCTAGATATTTGCCTAGACAGACAAGACACAGGTAAGGATGAACAACAGAAGTTTATTTAACAGAAAATAAAGTACTTAATGTGGTAAAAGCTTTGTGTGGATGGCTTCAATATATAAAGTAAATCTGGCTCTTGTCTTCACCCCCAAAGGTTACAAATGTTTCCCCAGTGAGAGTAACTACGTTGTGGCTGAGTCTCAGTAAAGTAAAAAACACTGGAGGGAAATTAGACAGGTTACTTTAGGATTCCCAATCCCTCCACTGAAAAAGAATCTGCATAATAGGATAGTATCAATTGCTGAAGTGTTGATAAGCTTGCACTTCTACTTTGTGTTACTACATAGTTATGGAACATTTTAAAGTTCCCCATGCATCAAAACAGATGAATGCATGAAGAATGCGTCCTCACTGAATACCCAGAACTATCTTTCCTTTTGCTAGGATTCAAAGGAGCTTTCAAATCAAAAGGTTGTACCTCTGGCATATTTCATCTATCTATGAAGCACAGTGTCTGTGGTTAAAGGCAGCCTCTCTTTATGGGAACCAGCTGTGAGATCTGATCTTCATTGCAAACTAAAGAGCCACAGATGCAAGTCACTTCATCTAGGCAGCTCCAGAAGCGTCTCAAAGATTGCCAAGTGCGGGCCAGAGGGACGAGGAAAGAGAGAACCTGCCACCTTCTATTAATTCTTGTTGCAATTCCATCTGTGCATGAAGTAGTCCAATGATCCAAGCAATTGCAGGCACTTGACAAGGATCTTTTCACTTATTTTCCCACAAATAAACTTGCTGATGATATTAGTGGGCAGCTGCCAGGATTCATCAGGGCACTTAACACATCCTTGGCAAAGGCTGACAGATGTGAAGATGCTGGGACAGTCCACAGTTGGCGCAGATGACAGCCCCAAGCACAATCCTCGGCTCAAAAATCTATTTAAGGCAGAAGTGTAAAGAGGGGGGAAGATTGTATTAACCTCTAGAAACCAGTCTATATCCAAGGCTTCGCAAGACGCCGTGTCTCAGCATCTGTGTTCATGATTTGCACCTGTAATAGGCAAACTTCACTTCTGCAAAGCACTCGTAAACACATCTGAGGAAGAAGGCCTTGGGACGATCATCCCACTTAATATTTTATACTCAGATGTAGGTTGCAGTCACACGTGCCAGAAAAAAACAGGGGGAAGCGAGGCTACTTCCTCTGGAGGAATTTGACCCGCAGTTGCACTATCACACCCCCCTTTGAAGCTGTGAGTGCAACTGCGGGTGAGTCTTTTTGTGTGTGCGCCTTTTTTCCCATGTGCTTAAATGGGGGATCAATGAATTGCACCTCTGCACCGAGGGCTCCTGACATGACCCCAGTGGGTTGCCACCTTCAGCTGCCACCACTTTGGACTTCGGGTTCCTTGAGAAGGCCCAGAGTACCCTCCCAAACCCATCTAAAATGCCCCTTTTTAAGCCAAGAACTATAGGCATGATGACCAGGCAAGAACAATTAAACAAAGGGTTTATTAATACAGTACTGGGGTAAGTAAAACAGGACCAGGTGCTTTAAAATATATAACAGTGTTTAAGGGCAAAATAATCAATGTGACTACCTATTTCACTTAACTAGTTACTATTTCAGAGCCCACAGCCCTCTTATACCAGGCCTCCTGCCTGTACTCATTCTGTCCCAAGTGAGGGATCTTTCTCTCAGACCAGACTCCCCCTCAGTTTTTCTCTGTGTGAGGCAAGACGAGAAAAGAACAAAGTTCTAAAATTCAGAAAGCTTAAGTTACATTTCCTAACACAATCCCTGAACTCCCATTGGTTACAACTGTCACTAAGCATTATGGGGATTGTAGGCTATCTGCTTTCCACTCCCACACAGGTCTCTAGAGGCCTAGGCCTCTAGGCTTTGTCTCCCAGTCTTACACAGATCATGACAGCTCCCTATGGAATTTGCGATGATGCACATACTGTGAAGGGGACAAAAAAATGGCATGGAGTTGGGATGGCCTGATCAGACCATCCTGGTGCCATGAGAGTGCGCTAGAGTGATCAGACATGGGAACGTCCATCTGTGGCCCATCACAACCCATTTACTACTGGATTTCCCCATGTCTTTTAACTCTGCTTCTGTGGTGGAGCAGAATGGGTTGCCAATGGCTGTGGGGCACTTTCCAGATGTTGTTGTCTGATTTCACCCTTTAAATCCACCTGGCATTTGCACCTATGTTGGGTCTAATTGTGCGTATGATCACAGCCATAGATACCCAAGCACAAAATATCCACAGGACTGTCTCTCCTCACATGTCCTTGTGTGTCAACTGCAGTCTTCTCATTGTCAGCTTCCAGCAGTGGCAACCCCTCCTCCCTTGTGCCACAGTAGTCCCAACTACTGATGGAACCCACCCTGAGCCTGCTTGTGGGGTAGGGTGGGATAAAGACCAAGAAAATAAATAAATAAATAAATAAATAAATAAACTAGAATTGGACCACCATAGCACTTTTAAATGGTTCTTTCCTGGTGCTACAAAATGGAGACAGCATCTTGTCTAGTTGTGCCTTTTGTTGTGAAGCTGGGTGACCCTGCAACACTGGATGCCCAGCATCAAAAATGAGTGCATTTACTACCTTTGGTAAGCAAGGTAATTGCTTTGTGTATTTTAATGACAACCCCCCTATACACTCATTCTCAGCCCCACTTACTTCTCAGAGTTGTTGTGAAGACATAGCGGAGGAGGGAAAAGAATGTAGTCTGCCTTGAGCTCAGTGGCATGAGGGTGGGATAAAAATGTTCTAAATAAGCAATGTGCCCTCTGCAGGGCCCATGATTGAGGCTAATTCTCCCTAAATGCTACTTTCAGCTCAGCTACCCTAGTTTGGCAGAAAAATGAAATGTTCCGCTCCTCTTAACTGGCTTCAGCTTGGAAGGGCCAGTGTGCTTCAGCTCATCTGACAGAGAAGGAGCTTTACTGGGAACTAAGCCACCTCCAAATCACTCTCTTTTCAAAAAAAATACCTGAAGTAAAGCCATAGATCAAATTTGGATGAGGCCAAAAAGGAACTCTTAATGGTTAATCTAAATGATTAAAAAACCTTCCCCCCATTTCATCCTCATCCCTATTGGCTGTTCCTGGGTCTTGGCGAGATTAAATGGCAAGTGTACGTCTTTCTAGAACCAACAGAAGATCTTCATAGTGGAATTTTGCATCCTCTTTCAGTCTTACTCTCCTCGGCAACTACAAAATGTAACCCAGAATGAATAAGATTCTTCTGCTTGGCTTCTCCAGTCTGTTCTTCTTCAGTGTAGGTGAGTAACAAGTCAAACAGGGAAAGAAAGGTTTTAAGGACAGAGGTTGGGGAAGCTTTCTTGTTAATTCCATTCCTCATTGGTTGGCATACAAGGAGAAGAAGTGTGTGTGCGAGGGGTCAGATCCTCTGACCAAATCCTCTGACCAGCTGAGAGTTAGAATATGTCCCCGCTCAGTTACTACAAGCTGCTTGGCAGGAAGACGTTCCCTGACATCATCATGTTGACATCAGCATAATAGCAAGATGCAATGCTTTTCACCCTCACACTGGTGCCTAGTAGATGGGTGCCCAGCATTAAAAATGAGTGCATTTATTACCCTTGGTGAACAAGGTAATTGCTTTGTGTATTTTAATGACAACCCCCCTACACACAAATCACGAAATCCTCCCCCCAGCTGTGCAGGCTGTGAATAGTGTAGCCAGTTTGGGGAGGCGTTACATTTTAGCTTTAAAACTCTTTTCTAGACCAGCAAACCCAGTTCTGCATGATTTATGTAAGTCTCTTCCACTGTGTATTAACACCAATCTAAAGAGCTTATTTTCTTTCCAATTTAATGAAAAACTATTGCTAGTTTTTTTTAAGTGGATTGTTATTGGAGAAAGCTGGATTAATTTGTTCATTTGTCTAGTCATTTATTCTCATATAAAGCCAAATGACAGGATGACAGCTGGGGATTTTTAAAAACAGTATTTGGGTTTTAGTTATTGAATATTTCCTAGTCTAAATCAATCTAATTATCTGAATAATTCCAAGGTTCAAAAATATGTAAACTTGGGCGGGGGGAACCCTACTTGGTTAATTTGTGCAAATTTAAATGTCAAACAGCACAAAAAGAGTTCTTTAATATACTGGAGGAGTTTTTATAGACTTCCATTTGCAAGCTCTTAAAAGTTAAATATATATTTTTTATATATAAAATTCAGCTTTATCTAGTCTTCTTTGGTATCTCTAGTGCTACCGGAAGACAATGGAAATGCAAGAAACAGCAAAAGAGGATTTAATTTTATTACCAAAAATATTTCATCTTCTCTTTCCTCCCTGGATATTATGTCGTTGCATTTTGTTATTTACATGCTGCAGCTAAGACAGACAGCCAAATAAGAACTGGAGTTAGAGAGACATTTAGAATACAAATAAAAGTCTTTATGTTCAGCATTATGACAGGAGGAAAGCAGCAAGACATTGAGACGGATTTTCAGTCTAGCTTATTTAAATATTTATAACCTAACTGAAGTAGGAAGAAATGGAGGAGGAGGGGGGATCAAGAGATTGTTACTGTCAAGTGTCACTCTGGAGAGAGGAGGATTCTCTGGTGTGATCGGCCTGACCACATGTCCATACAGGTAGGTCAGATGTGACACCCCTTGGTGAAACCAGCACATATATTGCTCTCTTTAGCACTTTAATCCACATCCAGATTGATCCATAAGGCTAAGCACTGGCAGAAACAACATATTTGGCCCAGAGAACTCTTGCTTTTAGGCCAGACCTCACAACATATTGCCTGATTCAATAAGAGTTGTTAATGTGAAGGTGGAATCTTCTCTACCATTGTTGTAGTTAGAAAGATCTCAGGGCACTTTAAACCTAATGCCAGACTAAGACCTACTATGCATGGGTGCTTTCCCTTGCTTTCACTGTGCATGTTCATCTGGCTTTTTTCCATTGTGCATTTATTTTCCCCTCTTCAGCATTCAGTTCGCTTTCTGGTTGCTGTTTCCCCAAGATATCTGAGAGTGATTTTGTGCTGATTTTCCCCTTGTTTTGCTTCCAAGCCAAAGATAATTCAAAAGTGTACAGATTCCCTTGGATTTCTCCCATACCTTTTGCTGCCCCTCAAAAGTCACTCCTTCACCCACACTGAGGTCATTCTGTCCACTCTGCATCGTCTGCCTCCCCCCACCCCTTCATCTGTCTACAACATAGGTTCCCAAACTTATTTGGCCTACCACCAAATGCTGCTTTAGATAGGTTCTGGACTCTTCTTTCTCTAAGCTTCCATCACCCCCTTATTTGTATTCAATGCCCCCCCCCAATTGCACCCAAGGCTCTGACTGCCCAGCTGGATCATTCCAGCACCCTCAAGGGGTGTTATTGCCCACTTGGGAAACCAGTGGTACAAGCTCCATTGATTACTTTTCCCCTCATTGTTTTATTTTTTTTTTACAAGTGGTGTGAGTCTAGCAATATGAAAATATTGCTAGTCTCAGATCACTGGAAAAAAATAAATGATGGTGCAAAGTTTAAAAGGAACTCTGTGAAGGATAGTTCCCTGCTTGTATTGACTTGAAAGGGCTATTGAAGAGGAGGCAAAGGGCAGCATTTGCAGTTTAGGAAAAAAGGATTTCAGTGCTGCATGTAAACAAAAAAAGGGGGATTGTCAGCACAGGATGAAATTGACATGAGATGGAGATGGGGGTGGGGGGAGAGACTGGGATGGGAAGCCTAAAGATTTGAAAACATTTCCCCCCTAAGGTAATGGAATGAAAATGGTACAGTGGAGACATACTTCAGACTTTTGAAGGGAGGTTCCGAGAAATGATTGATTTCCCATTGGAGTCACTGAGGATTGCTGTATCTGAATGATACCTTGTGGATGTATACACGTATCTATGAAATGTTGAATCTAGCATGATTCGGGGGGGGGATTATGCTGGATTTATAACCTCCAGTTGGTGGCTGTAGATCAGGAGACATACATCATTTCCAGATGACATAAATCAGTTCACCTGGAGAAAATGATTGCTTTAGAAGATGGACTGTATGACATTATACCCCACAGAAGTCCTTCCCCTCCTGAACCCTTGCTTTCCTCAGGCTCCATCCCCCAAATCTTCAGGTATTTCAGAGATGGCAACCCTCTGTACAGAGCACTGAGCTGTGGGACCTGTGCAGATGAATAATATGTAAGCTGGGACTCAACTGAAAAGGGGGAAGAGGCAAGGCTATTTTTATACTTTCCATTAGAAGAGGAAAAGAAAAGAAGGGGGAAGTTTCACCTCCATTCCTTTCCTCCCTGAAATGTACCAGTCTGCACAGCTATTTCTCCACATAGTTGATTTTCTAACACATAAATGTAACCTTTCACTAAATTCAGGCACTGTACCAGAAGACTGGAGAGTAGCAAATGTTACACTAATTTTTAAAAAGGGATCCAGAGGAGAACCAGGAAATTACAGGCCAGTCAGCCTAACATCTGTCCCAGGTAAATTAGTTGAAACTCTAGTTAAAGATAGAATTTTTAGGCACATAAAGAGACAAAGCTTGCTGAGGAAAAGTCAGCATGGCTTCTGCAAAGGGAAGTCCTGCCTCACCAGAAAGAAAAGCAACTAAAACTGCAAGAAAAAAATACAATGCAAAGTGGTTAAAAAACCAAAATATTTAGGAATTGAGTTGACGATGAAAAACAAAGACCTTTTTAAGAACAATTATGGAAAGATCTGGAGTAAAATTCAACAGGATATTAAAAAATGGGACCCTTTGAACTTGTCATTATTGGGAAGAATATCGGTAGTCAAGATGAATGTTTTACCTCGTTTGATGTTTTTATTTCAGACTATTCCGATAGTAAAAGACTGCAAGGTGTTGAATTTATGGCAGAAAGAAATATCAAAATTTGTGTGGGCAGGAAGGAAACAGAGGATTAAAATGAAGATTCTATGTGATGCAAAGGAAAGAGGACAATTTCAATTACCTAATTTTAGACTGTATCATGATGCGGTGTGCCTATCATGGTTAGAACAATGGATTAATCTAGACAATAGGAAAATGTTGGCGCTGGAAGGACATGATCGTAAATTTGGTTGGCACGCCTATTTATGATATGAAAAATCTAAAATGGACAATTTTTTTAAACACCACTTTATAAGAAGATCACTGTTTGTGACTTGGATGAGGTATAAAAGATTTTTTTTTAAGTAAGACCATTATGGATAGTACCGGCAGAAGTAATTAAACCACTTTCAAGGTATAAAGGTGAAGACTGGAGAGAAATCCTAAAAGTAGAAGGGAGTAGTTTCGTTATGAGAGCTAGAGAGGAACTGGATTTTGAATATGACTGGTTAAATTATAAACAGATTTATGACTTATTTAAGACTGATAAAAAGAGGTATGGTTTCAGGAGGGAAAATAATGAAATTGAAGGTGTATGGGCAGAGAAAGGGAAAAAAGTGATTTCAAAAATTTATAAGGTTTTGCTAAAATGATATACAGAGGATGAAATGGTAAAACAACAAATGATAAAATGGGCTATAAATATAAATAAAGAAATAACTATGTCATCGTGGGAATGTTTGTGGAAAAAGTCAATGAAAATTTCAACTTGTGTTATTGTGAAAGAAAATTGTTATAAAATGATGTATAGATGGTATATGACACCAAAAGAAATTGCTAATATGAATGAGAACATGTCTAACAAGTGTTGGAAATGTAAAAAAAGGAAGACTCATTTTACCATATGTGGTGGACTTGTGATAAAGCAGTAGCTTTTTGGACAGAGGTCCACAATGAAATACAGAAAATCCTGAAATGTACCTTGAAAAAAGAACCAGAAGTATTACTTTTTAGGTCTCAAAATGGAAGAAGTGAATGTGACAAAGAGAACATTGTTATGGTATTTGATTACAACAGCTAGAATGACTTATGCTCAATTTTGGAAGCAAGAAAGAGTGCCGGAAAAATGGGATTGGATAAAGAAGATGCTTTTTATGGCAGAAATGGACAAACTGACAAAGAAACTTAATGATAAAGAAGATGAAGAATTTCTTGCAGAATGGAAGGATTTTAAAGACTATGTTGAAATGAACTGGGATGTAAAAAATAATTTACTTTGCTTTGATAACTATTGAGAATAGAATATAGAAAATAATGACTGAATAGTAGCCAAAATGTTACCTAAGAATTAGACAGAGAAAATGAACATGTTAGAAATGAAGAATTGAAAAATTGAGAAATTTTATTGTAAATGAAAATTGAATTAACAAAGGGTTAATGAAGGGGTGGGAGCATTGCTGGAAGCCATGAGGGGGGGATGGAGGGAACATTAGAAAAAGATGTATCTAAAATATTTCGAAATATGTAATATGTTATTATATTCTATTATTTTTTTTTAAAAAAAAGAACGATACAGGTGATGGCGGCATTCAGTATACAATCCAATGGTGGAAGGCAATATCCAACATTGTATCATAAGGGCTATGGGATGTTCTGGTGACACATTCGTCAGTGGCGGCTCCTAATTGAATGCCTGGTGGAAGAGCTCCATTTTACAGGTCCTGCGGAACTGTAAAAGGTCTTGCAGGGCCCTGATGTCCTCCAGGAGCCCATTCCACCAGTGTGGAGCCACCGCTGAAAAGGCCCTGGCTCTAGTAATGGCCAACCTGGCATCGGGCCAAGGAGAGTCAGGCAATTTTGCGACTCCGACCTCAGTGCTCTCTGGGGCACATATGGGAAAGGTGGTCCATCAGGTAGACAGGCCCCCGACCATATAAGGCTATAAAGGTTGGAACTAGCACCTTGAAATGAATCTGGTAAGGTATTGGCAGCCAGTGCAATGCCTTCAACACAGGCTGGATGGGGCCTCGTATAGAGAGGCCCATCAGCAGCCTGGCTGCCACTTTTTACACTAGTTGTAGCTTCCAGATTTGAGACAAGGGCAGCCCCATGTAGAGAGCATTGGAGTAGTCTAATCTTGAGGTGACCATAAGGTGGATCACTGTTGCCAGGTCATTGCATTCGAGGAAGGGAACCAACTGCCTAATCAGCCGTAGATGGTAAAAGGCTGCTTTGGCAGTGGCTGCTACCTGGGCCTCCATTGTTAAGGCAGCATCCGGGAGCACTCCCAAACTCCTAACCCTCGGCGCTGGTGCCAGTGGTGCCCCATCAAAGGTCGGTAGTGGGATCCCTTCCCCTAACTCACTCCAACTCAGGCACAGGACCTCCATCTTTGTTGGATTCAATTTCAATGCACAGGCCAGGGTTCATCGTGCAAACATAATGTCTTGTTCTCAATGGCTTCCCCGGGCAAATATTAGCTTTCACTCAATATGGAAAGATGGAAAACAAAATGTCCAAACAAAACTGATCCACAAAAGTCACTTCACACTCTAGGTTAAAACTCACAGGAACAGAATTTTAAGAAACTTTTGTGGGGCAAGTGGAAGGCCATTTGGTTTGAGAAAAGCCTTATGTAGTACCTGGAAACTGGAAGGATGGACAGGCCATTTGAAGGCAGCACGTATACTAAAATTGGAACAATGGTACAGAAGTCAAAGAGTTAAGCATGCAATAGGCAGGGCTCATTTTCATCAATCGATTTAAAATTCGTCAGCCCTATTATTAGATGAAGTACATTATTTGCATCAAAATTGCATTATTCCATTTCTTTTCTCTTTGAAAGGCTGAGGGTCAAAATACTTCTGCATGTCAACCTGCAAAAAATTGTGATCACAGGAGAGATCATAACAAACAAGAACTTGAGAATTACCTACAGGTTACTGTTACTATATTAATTATCAGTTCCTATCAGCTGAATATTTCACATTCAAGCTGCTGTCCAGCAGAATTTCCTTTCTGAGTACAAAAGCCATACAAAACTCTTAGAACAAAGGGAAACAGGTGTCAACTCATAATGTAAATGTGTATTTTTTTATGTCAAAGCTGAAATATCCCTCATCACAAGCAAAATAAGTACTTGAAAACTCTCCATGGCCTGCAGCCATTCATTCATAATGCCCTAGGTGAAGAACTTGATTGTGATCAGGCAGCTGCATTCACATCCTATAGTGTGATGTCGCCTAATGTAATTTGACAGAAACAACTTGACATAACATGAAATGAAATGTGTCACAGAGGAAATTTTTGAAAGCAATTGCAGGGAGGGGGAAAATAAAACCTCATATTGATGTTCCCAAAGGACGAGATACAATGCTTTAAAAATATACACAACATGTATAACTGACTGCCAGGTAGATGTACCTACCAAACAAAAGAAATGCTTCAACAATGCATAGACAAGCCAAAGGGATTCAAACTCACACAACGTTCCATATTTTTACTTACCACCCAATCACCCAACTCAGCAGCAGCTCCTCTGAGGTCTATTATGCACGGGTGTTTTGCCTCACTTTCACCATGCATGTCTGTCAGGTTTTCATCTTGTTTTATCCTCACTTCAGCACTCCGTTCCCTTTCCGTTTACTGTTTCTCTGGGTTTTCTGAGCATGCTTTTGTGCTGGTTTTCCCCTTGCTTCACTTCCAAGCTGAAGGTAATTCAAAAGTATACTGGTTCCCTCAGATTTTTCCCTGCCCTTTTCCCGCCCCTTGTAAGCCACTCCTATGCCCACATCCAGGTTGTTCCACCCACTCTGTACCTTCCACCATCCATCAGTGTGTCCCTCATTGTTACACATTTCAGTTTTTTTACAAGCAACTTGAATCTAGAGATATGAGGCTATCGATAGTCTCAGACTGCTGTAAAAAAAGAAAAAAAGAAATGACTCTTGGCTGGGCTGCCCTCTCCTGCCATCTGGTTTTAACCAGGCAGTGAGAGGAGACAGTGAAGATCTGTGACTGCGGGGAGCCATTGGCTCCCCACAGGCACAGCAAGCCCGGCTGGGCTGCACGCACAGCTTACTGCAGTGAATCCAAGCAGTCGAGCCCTTTTGGTTGTAGCTGCAGAATAAATACACCGAAGAAACAAGAATGGTACATATGGCAGGCACAGAAGCCAAAGTCAATCTTAAAGGCCTGACTGCTCAGATTCTCTGGAGGTAGCTGTGCGTGCATAATAGGCCTGAGGCTCCTTCCTTCCTAGCTCTGGACCGTTTTAAAAGCTGCAGGATTGTTCTGGGGCAAAGAAAGTCTATGACCAAGCAACTGACCATCCAGTTAATGCCACCCCAGATGAAGCACCAGTCATCTCTATGTCTGCCCCAGGATGGTGGGAAGACTTTCAGTTCTAGCACAAGTATAAAATGGAAAATGACCACCCAACTGGAGACATAAGATGAGATGAAAGATGGAGAACTAAGCGTGCATGTGTTCATATGCTTCAATCAGGGCTTTTTTTTGTAGAAAAAGCACAGCAGGAACTCATTAGCATATTAGGCCACACCTCTGACAGCACAGCTTATTCGCATATTAGGCCACACCCCCATGTTAGCAGAAATGTGGTCATCCAGCCAAACCCACCTTTTGCTTCTCATTCTGTTTACCTTGTTTGTTGTCAAAACCGAGGGCTTTTTTTCATAGCAGGAACTCCTTTGCATGTTAGGCCACACATCCCTAATGTAGCCAATCCTGATTTTTTGCTGCGGAGTGTGGCCTATTACGCTAATGAGTTCCTGCAGGGTGTGGCCAACTCGGGAGCCAGCCAGAACTCCGTTCCTGTGCGTTCCTGCCCCAAAATAACCCTGGCTTCAATGATTATATGTGTGTATACACATTTCTTTTTTTAAAAAAAATATAAAGGATAATCAAACATTCCTGTAAAATAATAGTGTCTATCATGGGGACAAGGAATTTATACAGTCCACGTAATGTGCTTGGGCGGGGGGGGTGCGTGTGTGGAATCCAGGGACTTCCAAATATCAGGCCAACTTTTTCAGAACACTGGCCCAACCTGAAAGAAGTCCAGACTTGAAGGGGAAAGCCACATTATAACTGCAAGTGTGATGCAATCCTAACTTTGATTGATTCCTCAGGAAATTTAGTAGGCTGGTTAAGTTTTGTGAATGAGTCAGCTTGTGTTCTGGTTGTGATGTGTGACACTCTGAAAAATTTCCAAAGAAACAAGATTGAACCAGGCCGTGTGGGTTGCCATCTGGATGTATACTGGAATATTGACAAGACCACCAGCTGAGGTTAAAAAGTTAGTGGGCTATTCCAAAGAAATGGAAAAGGTTGATAATCTCATGTTTGAAAAGATGGTATTCCAAACTTTGCTTTGACATTCAGTTTTGGCCATTGTCCACATTTTTTGTCCAGACAGTGTCAAAACAAGTTTTAAAACAATATCTTTTTTGAATGCTGAACTTTCAAAAGCAATTTAAGTTATTCTTTGATGGTTGTTTTTCAGTTCAATCTATTTGGAGCTGCACATTAATTTGAGATGCAAATAGGGAATTTCTGCATACACACAGCCAGTTGAGCACTAAACTAACCATATTCAATTGATTTGGGGCACCCAAGGCCTTTGAAAAATGAAGGTCTAAATAAAATCAACCACAATGTCTTATTGTCTTAGAACAGTTGATTTTCAGTGGTGACACCAGAGCCTCCTTAAAACCTTGCTATTAGAGAAACATCTTTATGAACTCTGGCGTGCAGTTACTTTGCATCCTCGCACTGTCTTTGTATGGTTTTTGTCTTACAGCTGTGCGTTTTTATCACCATGACCTCTGTTAAATGTCAGTTCTCCATTTTAAATACCTACAGAAGAGATGCACAATGGAACCGATCTATCCACAAAGACAAATGGTGAAGATGCAGAAGGAATGGCCTTGATCAGGTTGCACTTCACGAGCACATGATCAGAGATAATTACTGGCCTTCACAAAAGTGTGTATGAAACCAGACACATCTAACACACATCGAGGAAGGAGCACACAAATCACAGGAATTTGACAAATAAGTGGTATATCCCTTAATCTTGATCCAGCTGAAGACTTGCCTCCACACCCCAGGATGAAAACATAAGACATCAGCACTGGAGTGAAACGAGACTTTATTAAGGGCTGATATGCAAAATACTAAGCTTCCAAAGAAGCCAAACCTGTACAAAAGAAATGGGCTTCACTTGAACCAAAAGCGAACCAGGTTGCTGCCAATTAATATCAAAAAGGTGGCAGAGCAGCTTTTACATTAATCCCAGGGGGAAAGCTAGCAGGTGCTGGGGACCCTCTGGATTGGGACAAGTCAATCCAAAGGGATGATTGCATAAACACTCTCAGGGCAATATTGATACTTGAAAATAAGGGTAGGATGGCGAAGTGGGGGCATGTGTGGCAACCAAGGCTAACAACACAAATCAAGGGAGCTATACAAAATAAAGAGGCTTCTTTTTTAAAAAAGTGGAAGGTATGTAACATTTGCTACTCTCCAGTCTTCTGGTACAGCAGATGAATTCAGTGAATTTAATGAATTGAACAGAAGGACCATAGGCTCCAGCAAAAGAAGTGTAAGTTAATAATTAGGCATGCAAAAAGAGAATTTGAGGAGCGAGCTGCTAGAAGCATCAAGACAAACAGTAAACGTTTCTTTAAATATATCCACAGCTGGAAGCCAGACATAGAAGCAGTTTGGCCTCTGGATGACCAAGGAATAAAGGGATTGATAAAAGATTATGGGGAGATGGCAAAGAAGCTCAATGATTTCCTTCCTTCCTTCCTTCCTTCCTTCCTTCCTTCCTTCCTTCCTTCCTTCCTTCCTTCCTTCCTTCCTTCCTTCCTTCCTTCCTTCCTTCCTTCCTTCCTTCCTTCCTTCCTTCCTTCCTTCCTTCCTTCCTTCTTTCCTGTGTTCACAGGTGAAAGTGTGGAAAGTGTGCCACAGACACAGTGGAAAGTGTACCCATGCCACAGCCACTATTTTCAGGAAGGGATTCTGAAGAGCTGAGTCAAACTGAGGTGATGGGAGATGAAGTTCAAGACCAAGCAAGAAACTAAAAAAACACCTGAGAGTTCTTAGGGAACTTAAATTTGAGATTGTTGATCTACTACCCCGTGTAAGTTATTTATTACTCATTTCAGCCGCTGTACCAGAAGACTGAAGAGTAGCAAATGTTACACCAATTTTTCAGGAGGGATCCAGAGGGGAACCAGGAAATTACAGGCCAGTTAGCCTAACATCTGTCCCAGGCATATTAGTAGAAACTGTAATCAAAGATAGAATTGTGATAGAGGAACAGTCTACTGAGGGAAAATCAGCATGGCTTCTGCAGAGGGAAGTCCTGCCTCACTAACCTTTTGGAGTCCTTTGAGAAAGTGAATGAGCATGTGGACAACAGTGACCCAATACACATTACATACTTGGACTTTGAAAAAGTTTTTTGGCAAAGAACCCCAGTCTGTGGAGGTCCTCTTGGAGTACCTTCCCTACGAGGAAAGGCTGAAGAGTCAGCCTTTTCTGTTTAGGAAAGAGATGAATGTGGCAGGGACATGATAGTTTTATAAAAGTATGCATGGAGTGGAGAGAGTGAACAAAGAGAACTGTTTCTCCCTCTCCCCAAATCCTAGAACTTGAGGGCATCCAATGAAGCTGATGGGCAGGAGACTTAGAATGGACAAAAGGAAATACTTCTTTACACGGTGAGTGATTGAAATGTGGAATTCGCTGCCAAACAATCTAATGATGGCCACACACAAAGACAGCTTTAAAAGGAGATTACACAGGCTCATAGAGGATAGGTCCATCAACGGCTACTAGCCACAGTGACTGAGGGAACCTCCACATTAAGAGGCAGTCAGCCTCTGAATGCCAGTGCCCGGAGGAACATCAGGGGAAGGTCTCGTTCTCTATGTCCTGTTGTTGCACCTCCAGAACTGGTTGGCCACTGTTAAAGACAAAATGCTGGACTAGATGAACCACTGGTCTGATCCAGCAAGACACTTCTTATCTTCCCCTAGTGTAGATCCCTGCTAATAAGCAGCCTTTATTTGCTATTTTCTCCCACATCTCCTGGCAGATTTCCACACACCAGTTATATTTCTCAGACAACCTTTTCCCTGAGGTGCCCTTGCTTAGGACTGTCCAACAACAACAGCTAGGCCACAGGCTTTCTGTGTGGTAGGTCCAAACCTCTGGTATGGCCTACCAGAGTGGGTATGGGGGCTATATTTGGGAAGGCATTTGGAGGAGGGTGAACTGTTTCAGAAGATTTAGCCATGTGTTTTTATTTAAACTTATTTTATTTAAAAGTTTCCATGCCATCTTTCCACCCAAATAGGGCCTCAAGACATCAATTTTAATGAACATCTATGGTTTGTGTTCTGCAACCGGTAGTTTCAATGCCAGCTACCTTGAGCTCATGGAAATACATTTTTAAATAAACACCAGCATTTTGGTTAACTTCAACTGGTCTCCAAACTTCAGCCAGTTTCTGTTCTGGCCCTGTTGATCCCAACCATCACAGAAAATCTCCATCAAGAAGTGCCAAAACCCTCAACTGATGCTGCTCACACTAAACCCACCGACTTATTGCACACATGCAATTTTTAACATTTTCTCTGGGGTAGAGTAATTAAAGCTGATCATGTATAACCACAAATCACAGTAACCATGGCTATCACATTGTTTAACAGTGCTGTTTCTGGCAAAGACATTCTCTAAGTCAGAAAAGGCACATACCTTTTAATTTGTGAATGTTAAATTATGCACGTATATGAATATGACATGAGAACTCCCTTGCTGAATTGGACCAAGAGTCTGTCAAGTCCTGTTCTGCTTTGAAAGCAGACAACCAGGTGTTTCTGGGACACTCACAAGAAAGACATGAAAGGGACAATCATCACTTGTTGCTTCTTTCAAAAAAATCAGAGTGATTCTGTTTCTCAAAAAAAGAAAATTCCATTAAAGTCTAATACCTAATTGCCATTCATAGAATTTGCAACTATGTCATTACTGGGAAGTTGCTAAAGGAATAAGATTTCCCAACAGCTCAGCGGGATGAACTCCTGACATGGAAAAACAGGGGCAGGGATTTGAGACCTACCATGCTGCACTGACAGAAAACATACCTTTTATGGAGAGAGAGAGAGAGAGAGAGAGAGAGAGAGAGAGAGAGAGAGAGAGAGAGAGAGAGAGAGAGAGAGAGAGAGGGTCAGCAGCAAAGCATATTTTTTATGCCACAGGTCGTATGTGCAATCCTTGACATGGCAGTTAAACAGTCAAAAGTACAAAGACTTTGGGGGAAAACTTTCTTTGGTCTGAAACCCTGAAGAAAGGATGTGATTCAGAGTAGACAGTATTAAACCATTCTAGGCCATGGGCTGACTCAGTACCAGGCAGCTTCATGTGTTCATATTTGTAAGCTGCCTGTTGGAGGTGATTGCAAGGAGATAGCTGTGCTAGTCTTTTGTAAAATAATAAAACACAAGTCTGGTGGCAGTTTAATGACTAACATTTGTTTACATATGAACTTTCATGAGTAAGGATGGGAAAATGCTGTTCATTTCAGTTCGTGGTTCATGCCATGCCCTGTTGGTGAGCCATGAACTGTCATGAACTTTTAGGTGCTAAATGAACTGGTTCAGTTTGTGAGGTTCGTGATGCAGTAGAACAGCCCCCCTCCAGCATGCTAGAGACACCAAATTCTCAAGGGATCTCTAACTGACTCTCTTCTACCTGCCTGTCAGGTTTGGTGAAGATTGGATTTATGGGGTCCGAGTTACGGCCTCCCAGAGAAGGTGCCCCCAGGAATTTGCTTTCTGGGGAAATGACAGGGACAGGTTCAGGAGGCTCAGGAGTGTATAGAATGGAGCTTGTGCAAGCTAGAGACATCAAACCTGAAGGGGTCCTTCCCCTGATGCTCCTCTATGTGTCCTCCAGGTTATGTGCAGAATGGACTTAGGGGGTCTGAGCTACTTCCCTCCAAAGAAGATGCTCCCAAGAAAGTGCTTTTGAGGGAAATGTCATGTGCAAGTTCAAAAACATATAGAATGGACCCCCTGCAAGCTACACACACCAAATGCACAGGAAACCTCACCCTGCTGTCTCCTTCTCTACAATCTCTCTCCTGTCGCTTTGAAGCTTGTTAAACAGTTTGACTGAGCAAAGACAGTCCATCTAGAAATGCATCCATTTATGAACTGCAGGAAACCACTTGGCAGTTCGTGGAAAGTTCATGCTGGTTGACCTGCCACAAAATTCAGTTCACAAACCACGAACCAGCCAAAATTCTTCAGAATACTTCATGAGCCGGTTTGTGCCCATCTCTATTCATGAGTCAAAGCTTACTTCTTCAGATATGAGAAGGAAAACAATATCTTCACTTACCTGAAGTGAGCTGTGACTCACAAAACCCCACATTGAAATAAAGTATTGTTAGTCCTTAAGGTAACAGGAGGATAAGTGATGTGGTATAGACTGATCTGATCAGATCTCAAAAGTTGAGTGGTGGTCCTTGGATGGACCATCAAGGAAGACTCTGCAGAGAAAGACAATGGCAAACCACCTCTACTTCTAACTTCCCTTGAAATCCCCTTGCTGGGTTCACCATAAGTCGAATATGACGATAGGACTTTACATACACGCACAGTCTCTTAGGTACCACTATCCTTTTTAATTGATGTGAACCAGCTTAAAGGTTGGCAACCATATTGGGCAGTGACCTGTTCATAACCCCATGTTTTAAAATCTTGAGCACTAAAGTTATTTAGTACCCCCATGGATGGAAATCAGCATGGTATAGCCTGATCTTGTCAGATCTCAGAAGTTAAACTGGGTCAGTACTTGGAAGGGAGACCACCAAGGGAGACTTTATCTTCTGCCAGTGGGTGGAGACTTTTTTTTAAAAAAATTAGCATTTCCACAGTGATCCCTCCTTCCTTCCCCTTTTAAATTTTGTTTTTATGTTTTTGTATTAATGATGTGGGGGGTTATTTGTTTTCATGATTTACGTATTTGGATTATAGATGTTTATTATATATGTTTTTCATCTGTTACCCACTTTGGTGGCACTGATGAGGCTATACATGTTGTAAATAAAATAAAATAATAAACCGACTACCACATTTATGGTTCAAGTGCCCTTTTTGTTACCTCAATGGAAAAAATAAACCTTGATATATATTTGGATTCAACTGCTTATTTTAGTACCTTTTGAGGTCTTCTGTCTTTCTCTTTTTTTAAAATTGGTGACCCCTCTCCCCCTTTCCCCTGACTTATTAGACATTGGCAGCCGGTCAGTTCATACTACCAGTTCTTAAAATCTTGGGCACTATCTTGATTTATGAAGTCATCATCAAGGACACTTCACCTGGATTGTCTCACTCAAGAAAGCTTCCGTAATTGTGGCCCCAGTCTTGATCTGATCATTAAAAAAAAATGCAGACAATTTCATAGAAGGGGGGAAAGTAAAGAAAGAAAAGAAAAAAAGCATTAGCCTAGCTGAATTTTCTACACTGACTAAGCAGCTTTATCATTTCAAGGACAGAGGGGGGAAAAGGACTTCCAACTCTCCCTAAATGTAAATTACTGGCACAATTGCAGCTACTTATGCCAACATAAAGCTGAATTTAACAGGGCCCTCTGGAGTTCTAAATCCTCTGAACGGTGAACGTAATGGGCAGTAGGCGCTTTCTTTCAGGCAAGTTGTCAGGATTAAAATGAGAAATTTGCAGGTAGGGAAATGGTCACCTTAGCGAGCTCATGAAAAATAAAAATTAATGATGAGTTTCTTGTTTATATCTGGTTCACAGATTATCAATAAAAAAAATTGGATCAGAAACTTCAATTTCTACCTCTCTTATCATTGCCTAGAGAGTGTTTCCAATGCGGCGAACTTCAGGAAAGATCATTTTTGACAGAACACAACAATTCGTTTTCAAGTTGAAGAAAAGTTCAGGTTTGGTCTGGTATTCTCAATGTACAGTCCTGGCATTTCTATGATACCTGCCTTCCTTGCTAAATCCTTTAAAACAAGAATGGCTGATGGCTGGGCTGCGGGCACAATCACACTGGCACATCTGGGAGGCGTAGCACTCCCGTGGCCAATGTGCGGCTTCCCACTGAAGATGCAGAATAAAAAAACATCAAGGAAGGAGCACTAGTTTCTGGAAAATGTGGGGCAAAGGTGAGCGTCTGATTGTGGGAGAGCCAGTACCCCGTGGCATCTGGTGCCCGTTGATGTCCTAGAGCAAACCGGATGTTGTAGGTTTCCATAGGATGTGCACCAACACCAAATGGTGCATGTGCACAAACAAGACACCAACAGCAGCCCCCCCCAATGGCACATGCGCACATACAAACAGTGTGGCTTGTATAATCATGCCACGCCGCTTTTTTGCCATGCTTCAGCATCGCTATGTGATCGGCACTAACAGCCGGAGTGTGGCAACTCAGGGGACTGTGTGATCGGGCTACCGTGCTTTATTTTTCTGTGGTGTGAACAGCCATGCCTCTCCCCCGTATGACAGGGGCCTCTGTTTATAAGGGGATCAAACTGTGCAGCAAAACAGACTTCTAGTGTCTCAGACCACACACTTACAAATGCAAACAAGATGGTAGAGACCTGCAGTGGTAAAGAGGACTGTACCATTTCAACACTCAGGTGGATAATTTTTAAAAAAAAAAAATAATCTCACTGCACACTAAAAATAGTAGTTCTGCATGGAGAAAAATTCTAAGAGCCAAACTTAATGTGACAGAGAACTCAAGGCCACCACAAATTGGTGTCCACTGCCACATTTTTAAGTGACTTTAAAATGCTGTGAGGCTATACAGCACAGACCTTTTTCAGCTCCATCCTGAGTCTTTTCAAGTTCTAAAAGAGCCATGGGGGAAGGGGGCACACAACCTTCCCCATGGCTGTTTTGGCACTTGAAAAGGCATGGGGGGGGGGAGAGTTCTGCACCAGTTTGTGGAATGGCCTTTCTGAGGAAGTCAGGAAAGCTTCCACACTTTCGTCATTCTGAATGACTGATCGTCATTCTGAATGACTGATCGTCATTCTGCAATCTACGTAAAACAGAATGGTTCTAGAGTGCATTTTAATAAAGGTAATAGGGCTATAGGATAATGGAATGGTTCAGGAAGGAGCTTTTATAAAATGAATAGGACTGTGAACTGTATCACAGTATATGATATACTATCTGTTTCCTGTATGCATTATCCTGTTCTTACTGCATTGATTCCACCTTTGTAATATCATTTTCTTCACTGTTTGACATACCATGTGTAATTATTTTTGCTCTGTTTCAAATTGCTGTAATCTCAGTCTTATTGCATTGATTATTAGATTTCTCATGTGAATTATTACATTGACTTACACTGTGTAATCCACTTTGAGTCTCAGTGAAAAAGGCAGACTATACATAAGGTAAATAAAAGTAATAAAAGTACACAGGATCAGGCTGTGAGTAGGATTCTTTTCTAAGTGAACAAACATAGGGTCAAGCAACAGTGGTATGAATTCTGAGGTTCCCACAGGTGGTATCCTTTTCTAGCAACTTTCCATCTTCAGGGCAAACACCGCAACCCTCCCCTGTGAATGAGATCCCTGTGGGTTAGCATATATTAGCAAAAGAAGGTTTGTGCTCACTTACTTCTGGACTTATATTCCTTATTATTTGTCTCCTGTCAAAAATAAATTCCCCAGCAAGAAGAGTTCTACAAGACTATTGAGAAAAACTGTCCTGTTGTCTCTGTCTTTTTCTTTACCTTCTTCTGAGTCTGCTACAATGCCTTTTTTATCCCTTCATTCCTTAATATCTCTCTCTGCTTTACTCCAATATGATTTCACTCCCCCCACCCCTGCAGACTTTTAAAATCGGGACTCTTCAGCCATGCTAACTGCTAATTCTGTTCTAGCCAATTGCATAGAGAATTCACCCTTGGAAGATTTATGACAAGATTCACACTCCCCCCCCCAACTCCTTCCTTATTTACAAAGAAAATTTACACCTGAAAGACTGCGACAGATTTCACACCAACCCCTAATGTTATTACTGATGGGGCACCACCCCCCTTTTGCACACCATGGTTATGGGCCTGCTTTACAGTACAATTCAATGTGATGCAAGGGAGTTCAGGTGAAACAGAAAGTGTCCAAGCATGATCACTTCCTGCATGTACATGTTCTTTGGACCACAGCCACTGACAAAGTCCCATCTATGATCAGTGCAGTGCACTGGTTAGAATGTCAGGCTAGGTACTGGAAGACCTTGTTCAAATTCCCACTCAGCCCTGAAATACACTGGGTGTCCCTTAGCCAGTCACTCTCTCTCAGGCTAACTTATTGATTCTGTGATGACAATGCGACCCCCAACTACCACCGAGCCCACGCTGGTGGGAGAGGGCTTATTTGCCTCCTCGTGAAGCAGGAAGATGAGGACACCAGGCAGGGGGTGGAGCCAGCCTATTTAGGCTCAGCTCCTTTCCTCTGCCCCAGCAGTTCTTCAGAGTGCTCAGCCCACTCCCCATCCCCTGTTTTAGTGCAGGTTTCAACTGGTTGCCTTTTTAATGGGGCCAGGTAGGAATTTTTGACCCCTTTTTCAATTTGGCTTCAGAAGTAGGGGTGTTTTTGCCTGCCTTTCACTGATGATGGTGGTGTTTGGAAATTGGCTTTGGGGGGCCAGCTTTTGCTAAATAGGATGGTCACTTTGTGGTTAGGCAGGGTAGCTCGATCAGCAAGTTGAAATCGGTGAGCACCTGGGCATTGTTATAAAGGAATTAAAGGGTCCTCCAAGAATGGCTTTTGGGCCTGTGTGGCTCAAGGCTTGGAAGGGGTGATCTTCTTTAGAACAATCTGGCCCGGCCTATCTTAGCAGGCCTTTGCAGCTTCTGGGGTGGTGGGCCAGGGGGTTCTCCTAAACATGCCAAGCTGCTGGTCGAGAGCCACATTAGGTGGCTTGAGATCGGGGAAGGTGCATTGCCCAGAAGGAGTTGAAGGTGGTCAGGAGTTTGACACCTGTCATATTCCTCAGTACATTTTAGCAGCCTCTCGCCAGTTGTTTGATTATAAATAATTAATAAAGTGGCCCTTGCTAAATCCATATTGGTGTCCATCTCTTCATTTTGATTGTGGAGGCAAAGCCAGCAGGGGGATAACCATGTACAATATCCTGAAGGAAGGGCTGGAGAAAACATACCGGACAGATTTTCCTAGACTGGGGTGTTTTCAAGCCCAACTTGGAAACATCTCAGGAACACAAGGGGACCACTATCTGTTGAAGAATAAGCAATTCTCTCTCTGAGATTTGGTTTATGAAAACTGAGTTTGTCACCCTACTGCAAAGATATGATGTTTGAATTTATCATGGTCAAATTCATTCAGCAGGATTAGGATACATCAATACTCACATGGATTGTACTATCACCACAACTTGTCTGAGGTAAAGTTGACAGGAAACCACAAAAGAGCCTTTCCCCTCACTTTTCCCAGAAGGGTGATTGGCACTGTCTTTTCAGGCTGTCCAACATAAACTAATCCTAATGTTTCGGATGTAGTTGGTTTTGATTGTTTGATGAATTGACTTGGATCCAGCAATCTGCAAGCAGAAACATAAATGGACATAGTGCAATTCCACTTGGGCAGTTGTTCAAAACCTAGCACTTTCCTTCCAACATATTACTGTGGCCAGAATCTGATTGCACAAGATCTTGCAGAAATGGAAACGTAAGCAGGGATACAATAAGTTTAACTTAGCGCAAACGGCTACCAAAGTCTTTTTCTTATGTTTCTCCTGGCACAAGAGCTCTCACACAAGTGGAAATTTTACAGAATACCACTACTACTAGATGTTTCATTGTATTCTGTCATTATTCTGTCACTACCTTGGGGTTTTTGGAAGAGGGTGAAGGCTTATAAATTTGCTAAATAACTTAAATGTTAGCAAGCCAGAGTTTTGAAGCTTCGCTGTAGTATCCCTTGCAAGTTGGGCCTTTCAGACAAACTAGGTATGGTGGCTTCCCCAGCTAGGTTCATCAGTGCATAAAGTAAAACAGCTACACTTCCAGAAGCAGTAGATCAGAATAGCTGTTCAGTATAACATGGGGACAACTGGAGTCTTAATAATTAATGCTTATGCCACCATGGACAAGGTAGTAAGCCTAGAGCCACATAATCAGGGCCAGCTGAGGAGTTTATCGCACTCAGTTTTCATACACTTGAAAGGGAACACAAATGCCAGGTTTATTATTTATTTTATTTATGTATTTATTTTAAATATTTATAGCCTGCCTTATCTCCTTAGATTCAAGGAGGCAAACAAAGTAACAGGAAGTTAGAAATGCACATAAAACAATACAGCAGTAAATCAGGAAGTTTAAAAAGCAGACAAGATAAAAATGCCACACAAAATAACGACAGTACAGCCAGATCTGCCAAAACAATTCAATGTCAATGCTCAAAACAATTCAATGTCAATGGTCCAATGTCACTCTGTTTGCTTCCTGGGCATAGGGATGCCCACCTCCAGGTAGAATCTGTGAGTCCCCCAGAATTACAGATTATCTGCAGACTACAGAGATCAGTTACCCTGGAGAAAATGTATGCTTTGGAGGGTAGACTTTATGGCCCATGGTACACCATTTTTGGGTACACCATTCAGGTCCCTGTCTTCCCCAGGCTCCACCTGCAAGTCTCCAGGAGTTCCTCAACCTCGAAGTGGCAACCCTATCCCCCATCTCCTTCCAGTGGCTAGAGGGGACATGGCCACCCTACCTGGGTGATTAACAACTTGAACATGTCTTCCCAGTTTGGTGTAGTGGTTAAGTGCGCAGACTCTAATCTGGGAGAACTGGGTTTGATTCCCCACTCCTCCTCTTGCAGCTGCTGGAAGACCTTAGGCAAGCCATAGTTCTGGCACAGCTGTTCTTGAAAAAGAGCAGTTTCTGTCAGAGTTCTCTCAGCCCCACCTACCTCACAGGGTGTCTGTTGTGGGGGAGGGGAAGGGAAAGGAGTTTGTAAGCCACTCTGAGACTCCTTTGGGTAGTGAAGGGTGGGGTATAAATCCAATCTCCTCCTCCTCCTCCTCCTCCTCACCACTGCACCACACTGGTCGTGGAATGGACACTGTCAATGGCCAGAGTCCACAGAACCTCATGTGCAAGCTGGAAGCATTTATGTTTGTGGAATGGATCTGTGCACACATGAGTCCTATCTCCCAAAAGCTCATTGTGGTAGAATATCTACAGAAAAAGGGAATACCCTGCTGCTGTGCTCTGCTAATGGGGTTGCCAGCTCTGGGCTGTGAAACCTCTGGAGATTTTGGGGGTGGAGTCCGGGGACAGTGGGGTTTGGGGAGGGGAGGGGCTTCAGCGAGGTATAATGCCATAGACTCCACCTTCCAAAGTGGCCATTTTCTCCAGGTGAACTGATAACTGTCGCCTGAAGACCAGTTGTAATGCAAGGAGTTCTCCAGCCACCACTTGGAGGTTGGCAACCCCAACTGCTATCCTGCAAAATGTCCCACAGTTTCAAAACAGAGTGATCAGTTTGACAGAAAGCTCCGAATGGCCATATTCACTCCTTTTCATTTTTTAAAAAGTTACTATCTATTTCATTATAACCCTGACAACCTCATCCTCAAAGGAAGTATTCAGCAGTTTTCTACAGACAACTGAACTGACATTTCCCTACCTTCCCACTACTTTTCTGAAAAGGGAAACATTTGAAATGTCTGTTGCAGGGAGAATAGGCAAAAAATGTAACCTAATGAGAAATATCCGTGTCACACGTTAAGGGAAATGAAGGTGGAAATAATGAAATCTTAATCTTAAAAATAATGATGCAGCAGAACAGGAAGACATCGACTGTATATGGCTTAAGAAGGTAATAATTGGTGAAGCGTGCATCTCAAATCCTCTGCAAGGCTATAATGATAAAGATCTGGTAAGGTTATAAGTAGTAAAAACTCAAGCACCCCCACACACCCCACACACAACAGCACCTCCTGTAGGGCCTCCGTGGTCAGTTACTTGCATGGGTGTTTCATGGGGATTCAAACCAGGGAGGCCTGTTCCTTGACTGAGGGAGCTATGCAGGAGCACAGAAGTTCTTTCCCCACTTTCAAGTGGGTGGAGGCCAATTTGCCAGTCCCATTTTTCAAGTGGAGCACAAGAATCCTGTTGCACTACCGGTCTATATTAAACAATGTCCACTGATGAAACACCCATTCCAGTAATCTTGATGCAGTTTACATACAGCTGTATCAAGCTTGATTGTGTGGTATTCTACTGGCACACATGCGCATTGGTAAAACACATCAGAGAAAATACTGATGCCACCATTCGTATCATCACATCAGACTTCCTTTGTTGGTGACGTTCTGTAAGTGCACACATGTACTTTGGTAACGTGGGAGGGAGAGGTCATAATCAGTGTTCCCTCTAAGGTGAGTTGGTGTGAGCTAGCTCACAGGTTTTTAGCCTTCGGCTCACACATTTTTGTCTCAGCTCAGGAAGGATGGCTCCAGCGCAAACTAATTTATGCAGCAGCCAAATCGTGTGCTCACAACTTTAATGCCAGTAGCTCATAAAGTAGAATTTTTGCTCACAAGACTCCACAGCTTAGAGGGAACATTGGTCATAATGAGATCAAAATTAACAGAACACTGAAGCAAGCAGTGCATGCACCAGATCTGGAATTAACTTTACCGGTGTTCAACCAGAATTCAAGGCAAGGGGAGATGAAGAGCTGAATGAAATTTCAGGAACCAAAAAGGTAACCAAAGAAAAATGAAATGAAAAGGGAAAATTCTGTTTCCCCTAAGGCAAACATAGTCAAAGTAAAATTCCACAGAAGGCAACAGGACATAATCCAAGTCTATATTTGTAGACTATCTTGTATGCTGGGGATTTACAACTGGAATCCACAGACTGATTGCAATATCATGGCTAGTTTAGCATCCTTATTACATATAAGCAGGAGAGGGTATAATGCCATGCTAAAGTCTCTTCATAAAGACAAACTGTATATAGGCCCATATAGTGAGGATCTGAAACAGTACACATATTTTACTTCTTCATAAAATCCTCCAGCATCCTGTTAAAACTGAAGAGCACTTGAATTTTCCCCAAGCTGCAAATGCATTCTAGTTGTACTAGATGGCTTGTCACAACTCTACACAATCAAAAGCTGGTAAAACACCCCCCACCCTTTGCTAGAATTTACATTGAGAAGCCAAGAACAAATGTGCTAATGTGAAATATCTATAGATTAGTCCCGGATGCTACTTTTTTTAAAGAAAAAAAAAGGTATATTTATTACAAATCTCCAAATTGAGCTCCCTCACAACCCCAGTACATTGTGCAAAAACTAATCTTAAACTTTCAAATATATTACTTGACATTTTATAGCCACCAGAGCCGAATAGCAATTTTTTAAAATGTTAGTGGAAATTGGATAAGAAACCACATCTCATAGGAGAATCACCAGAGTATGGAATACAGCTATTAATTTATTTTCCATTACCACCTGGAATCTCTTTCTGCTCTCCCCATCCATCTATCATCTGTTCTGCTTAGTCTATACCCGTAAAAAATAATTTTGTGATTATAGAAGGGAGAGATACCATCGGATGATTTATGAGTGATCAGTAAACTTAAAGTAACATTCCAAATTAAGCTTCTCAAATAAGCACTTAATTTAGATGTAAGAAGACATTTATTGTACAGTATGTTAATTAAACAAGAATTCATGGATAAAGAGCAGTTGATTAGGTTATACAGATACCAGAACTTCTTAGTCATTCTCTCTGTCTCTGTCTCTCCTTTAATTTTAGATGCTACAGTAAATGATGCTCCAAGATCACTCATATTAACCTTTATGCTGTTACTCACAGAAGCATTCTCTTCTCCTTAACATTTTCTTACTTTGCACAGAACTTGATACTATTGTTAAAAGTGTGTGTGTGTACCATTTCATACATCTTTACTGTACAAGCATTGCCCATTACCCTTCATAACACAGATAATATTATTTCTGCATTCCCTGAAAACGAGATATCCTGGGCTACATGGAATATCAGTCCAGTCCAATATGGTTGACTTTGTATTTCAGTACCAGTTCTGATTTTGATATCATGTTCTTGCTAGAACTGAACCTGCAATTGTCTACTTCTCACATCAGGTTTTTCCTGTAAAATGTACATACCTTTGTCAATGTTATTTGTGTGCCATTAAATCAGCACTATCACATTTTGTGTGCATGGGATGTATAAATGACAAATTGTCCATATAAACACTGCATAGTTTTTATATGCCATTTATACAATACAATTGCATTTTTTAAAAATTGTAAATTAGAAAACTGAAACCATTGAGAAACAAACATAGAACAAAACAAAATTGGGAACACTTGACCATCACTATTGCAAAAGCACAATAGAACAATTTTGTTGGAGAATCAACAGCCTGCTAAGAGTCTAGTTATTGTAAATAACTGCTGAAAGAGTGGTTTAGTCCACTTGTACCCTAGGGGGAGCTGTGGTGCATTCTCTAGTGTTTTGGGTTTATTGAATATTTTCTCTTGCAGTTCAGCCTGCCTCTTGTTGTTATCTCTCTCTGCTGTGTGTTAGTAGGCTGTGAAGGCCTCTCTGTTGCATTAATGGCCTGCAGTCAGTTATTGTCTTTTTGCAAAATCCTGTTGCAGTAGATTCATTGAAAGCCAACTCCCAAGCATGGATTGCATTATTTCCTGAACTCTGTCAATAGGATATGGGCCCAAACCCCAGGATAAAGTGCAAGAAAGCTATAACTGAGTCAGTAAGAGAAAGGAGAGGCACGCCCAATCCAGAGGAAGATGGCAAGCAGTGTAGATATTAAGGTTGCAGTGGCCAAATGGAATAATAGCAATTATCAGCTGTGGAAACTCAAACTGGAAATGCTGCTGTACAAAGATGACCTCTGGGGTATTTTAAGCACTGACAGATCAGCCAATGATCCTGCAGAATGGGACAAGAAAAGCAGTCACACAAAGGCCGCTATAAGCCTGTTAATGGAGGATGATCAGCTGATCCACATAAGGAAAAAAGATACAGTTAAAGGTATGTGGAATGCACTCCAGAAAGTGCATGAGCATTCAAACCTAAACCACACACTATATCTGCTGCATAAACTGTATAAATACATCAAGAATTTTGTGTATTAAATACCAATATTATAAAATGTTTTCAAATTGGTATCTAACGCCATCTAAGCTTAAATCAATTTTTAAAACTGCTAGCCCAAATTGTTGGAGGAAATGTAGAATGAAAGGAGCCCCTACCATATCTGGTGGGATTGCCCGGTTATTCAGGTCTTTTGGAGGGAAATTTACGAGATTTTAAAAATGGTTAAAGTTTCTTTCCTTATAATGTTAAAGTGTTGCTGTTTGATATTTGGCATGATTGTACGCTAACAAAAGAATATATAACTTTGATTCTAATATTGTTGGCAGCAGCAAGGTTATTAATAGCTAAACACTGGAAATCGGATACACCACCGAAGAAGATGCAATGGTATAATATAATATGGGAGATATATGTAATGTGTAGAGTAGAGGTGGCCAAATTTGCTTAACGTAAGAGCCACATAGAATAAAAATCAGATGTTTGAGAGCCGCAAGACATGAATAAATATTATATGTTTTTACTGGGAAATATGCAAATATACTTTTTATTAACATTAAATGAGACTGCCAAAAATAATAACAAAAGTGGTAAAATCAGATATTGATAATGATATGTATTTGTCCAATGATATTTATTTATTTATTTATTTATATTTAAATTTATATCTCGCACCTCCCCATTGTGGTGGGCTCAGGGCGGCTAATAGCATGTTTACATTAAAATTCTAGTATATATAATAAAATAGTATTAAATTAAGATTACAATACAAAACACATAGCCATAGTACAAGATGATGTCATTCTGTCATCATTTGTGTGGCCGCCTCCAGGCTCCTGCCAGGCTGTTAATCATCCAGCTGGTGGTAATGCTGATGTTATGGCCAGGTTGGTGGTGATGTCAATGTTAGGGCCAGGGCCATGATGTCAAGGCAGCCCCTACTTGAAAGCCTGGTGGAAGAGCTCCATTTTACAGGCCCTGCGGAACTGCAGAAGTCCCACAGGGCCCTGATGTTGTCCAGGAGCTTATTCCACCAGTGCGGGGCCGCCACTGAAAAGGTGGAAGGACCAGATGATTTTGGGATCGAGATCTTAATGCTCTCTGGGGCACATGTGGAGGAAGGTGGTCCCTTAGGTAAGCAGGTTTTCTAATGATATTTAGCTTCCCCAACCACCCTGCTGGGAGCCACACAATATGTGTGAAAAAGCCACATGCAGCTCCTGAGCCACAGTCTGGCTACCCCTGGTGTAGAATAACAAACCCTTCTCTGAGGAAAATTTCATAAATATGTGGAAAGCTAGTCAGGAAGAGGGGTGGAATATGGTGATAGAATATCTCAAGTGCAATAATATTATCCTAAATAGGAAGGACTATGACCTGTTTTTGAATTAATTGAGTGGGAAAAAATTGTCACTTCCCCTTTGCTTCTCTCCAATCATAAATAGTTCTCAATTTTAACTTCTCAGTTTTAAGTCCTTATGATATTACGTGTATTAGAGTATTGTATATTTGTATATTTTGTTCTGATTAATTAATAAAATTTATTTAAAAAAACGTATAAAATGAGACTTGTCAGAGAGCAAGATATGCATACACATGTAAATGCCATGCTAGAAATTGTGCGAGAGCTATGTGGGCTTGGAGAATAAATGCAAGACAATCAGATAGTTGCACTATTACTGTGCAGTCCTCCAGAGTCCTATGGTCCACTCATTAATGCACTTGAGACTAGACCAGAAGCAGATCTAATGCTTCAATATATTAAGGGCAAATTAATGGATGAGTGTAATAGCAGAAAAGAACTACAAGCAGGTGAAGACACTGAAAAACCAGAAAAAGCTCTCAAGGTAAATGAGGCAATAAAGCACACGGCAGAAACCAGGGTGTGTTAGTGCTGCAGGAAGGCTGGACATCTGAAAAAGAATTGTTCAATCTGGAGAGCTAAACAGAGAAAACAAATCACAGAATCACCCAAAGAAAAGGCTAAGAAAGCTGCAAGTGAATCAGTAGATGAATGGAATGGATGTCTAAAAGCTACACAGAGCAACACATCAAATAGATGGTACATTGATTCATGCACCACAAGCCACATGACAAGCAAAGGAAGGAATTTTTCACAGATCTTGATCTCAGCACAAAAGAGATGCTCTTCCTTGCAGACAGGAAAAGCATCACTGCAAAAGGAACTGGGTACAGATTCTTAAAGTGTTGTGGGCCATCTAAAGGAGTATGTAAACTCCTTGCAAAAAATGCCCTGTATGTTCCAGATCTGGTGGAAAGCCTTCTGTCTGTGAATCACCTCACCAGTAATGGTCTTACAATAAAATTTCAAAGAAACCAATGTGAGATTAAAAAGGGGAAAGAGACTATCCTCAGAGGAGTTGTGAAGGAGCATCTGTATAAGCTAACTATCAAATGGGGAGGCTAGAATCACTACACAAGTTTGTCATGGCAACTGCATCTACCTGTGGCTCAGATGTCTAGGACACAGACACCCACAATTCATAAAAGAGCTTGAAAACCAAGGCTTAACCAAGGACATGAAGTTGATGTCTTGTCAAACATATATGAAGTGTATGTGCTGCATAAAGGCAAAAGTGACACATGCCTTACTTCCTAAAGGCAGTGAAAGCAAGTCTACACGGCCCCTACAGATAGTGCATAGTAGTGACATTTGTAGACCCGTGAGAGTTGTTACACCAGGAGGAAACAAATACCTGATGACTTTCATCAATGACTATTCCAGGTACATTGTCATATATCTCCTGAAACAAAAGAGTGAAATGTTTGGGATACTCCAAGAGTTTGTGGCAGCAGCCAGCAATAAATTCCAAAGGAAGCCACAAACATTCCACAAAGACAATGGGGGAGGGGGGCAGTGGAGCAGTACCTAAAGAAACAGGGTATAGAGCATCAGACAACTGTGCTGTACACACTTGAACAAAATGGAACAGCAGAAAGGAAGAACCACACCTTAGCTGAAATGGCCAGATGTATGCTTCTGGATTGCCAAACAAGTATTGGGGGAAAGCAATTATAATGGCAACTTATCTACAAAATAGATTACCATTAAAAGCAATTGACAGCACTCCATACGAATTATGGCATGGATCAAAGCTGAGCGTCAAACAAACAGAGTGTTCGGATGCAAACCCTATGCTTTCATTCCCAGTGAAAAATGCTCAAAGCTGGACCCTATGGTCCCTAGACGGAATACTAGTGGGTTACAGGGATTGCTATAAAGGATACAGAATTATATTCCCAGAGACAGACAAGGTTGCAATAAGTGGCACAATATTCTTTGATGACACCCCAGGAATAAATCCGATGCAACCCGCAGAAGTTAAAGAAAACTCATTAAGAAGTGAGCAAGAGACAGCAAGACCAAGCAAAGCAGTGATGGAATTCAGCACAGACTTGTCAGGGTTTCAAGAGGAAGTGGGACCAAGCAAAGTTACAACCTACAGACACTCAACCCAAGTAACTAAAGATATACCACCTCGCAGGCTATCCTATATGTCCAAAACTGAGAAAATATCTGAGTCCTTGTCTTGGGAAGATATCTCCAAGTTACCTGTAAGTGAAGCCAGAAAATGGAGAGAGGCAGCAGCAGAAGAGATACAATCACTTCACAAGAATAAGACTCGGACAGTCACCAAATTGCCACCTGGGCATAAATCTGCTGATGGCAGGTGGGGCATTGGGGGTGACACCCCCTCCCCAATCTACAATGTCCCCACCTTCCACTGTGGTGGCCTCAAAGAGCTCTCAGGCTTCTGCACGCTGTGGGCACCCAGCCCCAGCAAAGGCTGAGTGCTGTGGCTGGCGATAGCCTCACCATTCCCAAGCCCCGGCTGCCCAGGCCGGAGCACTTGGCCAGGCTTACATGGCCACACCCAGCTCAGCCTAGCCTACTGCACCTCAAGGAACTGGGAGCAGGCTTAGCTCAGTTGGGCTGCTTTAGGTGGCAGCGTGTGCTGTCTTGGCTGGTTGCCACAGAGACTACACACTGGAAGCTGGAAACACGGTCCAGAATCAAGGTAAGCAAGAAAGCCAGAGGTTGGATAGCTGGGAAATCAATACAAGATTGCAGGTTTCAAGGACAAGGAGCGGCTGCTACACACACAGAAGCAGGTGCACACAGAGTATGCAGAATTGCTGCCACACTGAAGCAGGTGCACGGAATGTTTTTGAATAGGTCCTCCCTTCCCTGGGAGTTGAGTCTGCAAAGACTTACAGCTCCTCCCATTGCTTTTGCAGAAGCTGCAGTCTGGCACTCCTTCTTCACCCCTGCATAGTCAGCCTCTGGCATGCCCTACATCGAGGGCACTCAGGAGAACTAGGTGGGGAGTCTGGCCTCGGGGTGTCTGCAACTAGGGGTGCTGGGCTAGGTTCAGGATCGGTCTCTCCTTCTGGCTGCACCTCCTGTGCAGCTCCTCCTCAGGTACTGTTGAGAGTTTTTCTTCTGGGCTGACTCCAGAGGAGGCTTGCCTCTTCCTCATCTAAGGAGTAGTCAGCCTCAGCCAGACCAGTACACATGACACAGCAGCTGTTGTTGGCTGAAGCAGTCAAAGGAAGGCAGAGGTGGTGCTGCAGCCATTGGAGCAGCCTGCCCAATGTGAGTGACTCGGCTGGCTCTCTCCCACAGGCAACTCAGCCCTGTCCTGCAGGCTCGTTGGGCTCTGCGGCCACTAGCAGTGGGGAAGAATTGCCATGAGCAAGTGAAGATCTTCCCTGCCAAGCACACTTTCCCTGCCCAGCAAAGAGCTACTCCTCTTCCTCCCCTACTCCATTTAATTAAATTTTATTTAAATTTAATTAGTGCATCCAGTGCCATGACGCCACAAATTCCTGGCTATGCCCATGGCCGATGCACTCAGAAAACCATTACCCAGAGACCACCATTGGAATTAAGATTACCCAGAGACCACCAATCACAGAAGCTCATCTACTGGGTGCATGCAAGAGGTCCTTTTCTGGTGAGAGCCCCACAATTATGGAACAATATCCTCAGGGAGGCTTGCCTGCCCCCCTCACTATTGATCTGAAGTCAGTTTTATTTAGGACTGAATTTAACTGATTTCGTTTTTTATGTATTGGCAAGTCCTAATTGGCATTTTTAAATTATGAGCTTTGATGTGTTTTTATCATTGCTATAATTATTTTACTCAAAGTTGTTGTTGTGTTTTTAAACAATTGTTTTATTTATATCGTAAGACATATGGAGTTTCCACAAGAGAGAGAGTCAGCTAATAAAAGTTTGAGAGAGAGAGAGAGAGAGAGAGAGAGAGAGAGAGAGAGAGAGAGAGAGAGAGAGAGAGAGAGATTGGATTTATACCCCACCCTTCACTACCCAAAGTTGTCTCAGAGCGGTTTACAAACTCCTTCCCCTTCTCCTCCCCACAACAGACACCCTGTGAGGTGGGTGGGGCTGAGAGAGCTCTTGACAGAAACTGTTCTTTTTCAAGAGCAGCCCTTATCAGAACTATGGCTTGCCCAAGGTCATCCAGACAGGTGCAAGTGGAGGAATGGGGAATCAAACCCAGATCTCTCAGATTAGAGTCCGTGCACTTAACCACTACACCAAACTGGCTCTATAAAAGAATAGTATATTTGCAAAATAGAAACCGCACACAGATTAAAAAATATATAGTCAGTTTACATTCCACTCAATGCCCTCCAAAATAAAACTGCTTTACATGCCTTCCTCCCGTCAGCAACCCCCACTTCCTGCTGATGCTCTGTCAGCTGGCAGGAGAAAATCAGTTGAAAAATCAGTGTCAGCATCATCACATGATATCACTTCTGGAGAAAGCACCTTGGCTTTATATGAATTTTACTGTTGTACTGAATTTTACTGTTGTACTGAATTTTTTATTGTATGTAATATTGTTTATTGCTTTTAGTTCTGAATTTCAGCTTGGCCGCTTGTTAGCCACCCTGAGCTACCGGATAGGGCGGGGTATAAATCTCAAAATAAATAAATAAAAATAAATAAATACCGCTTTATGAGTCACCGGAAATTCTATGGCTTTACCACAGAGTTTCCAGCTATTCCTAAAGCACCCAGGAGTGATGTAATGCCATCAAATCACCATCACTTCCCCATCTCCCGACTCCTGCCAGTTACCAGCCATCATCTGGCAACCCTACCTCTACACCCACTTGGTTAGGTCTTTTGTAGAAGACTAGGCCTACCAAGGGAAAAAAAATCACAACTTAACTGATATACAATGGAAGGGATTATTACAAAGCCAATTCCCCAAAGGAAAACCTTGTTCTGATCTGAGATGAGTTTAAAGGTTTATAAACTGCTCTGTCTGAATGCCTTCTTACATTATTTATTTATTTGTATCCCGCTTTTTTTCCCCAAGGGGGGGGCAAAACGTCTTACATAGTTTTCCTCTCCTTCATTTTATCCTCACAACAGCCCTGTGACTGAGGTTGGTTAGGCTGATTGTGTGACTAGCCCAGGGTCAACCATCAAGCTTCCATGGCAAAGTTGGGATTGGAATTTAGGCTTCCCAGATTGTAGTCCAACACTTTAACCACTGCACCACACTGGCTCCACATTTAAACCTGCCATCTTCTTTTCTTGCAAATGGCATCCTAAACGAATCTATATTTTTAGCACAGTTTCCAAATGGCCAAATCCTGAGGGCCTGGGGTGGATAACTACCAGTCATAAAAGGTCTCACTTCAGTGATATCCAATCATATTAATTGCATAACCTGGCAAATCAGGTTGTGATTGAACAGAGTGCCCCATCATGTTCTATGGGCCTGGTCCCTTTTGCTTAATATGTTTAAAAGAAGGTCAAGCTCAGACAGTTTTTATAAACCATCCATTAATTGGTCGCATCAGTTACTCTTTTTATTTATACCCTACTTTTCTCTCCAGGGGGGACGCAAAGCAGTTGACAACATCCTTTCCCCCTCCATTTTATCTTCAGGGCAGGGAAGGAGGCACATAGCCCAGCCTAGCCCCATGTTGGGGAGGGAAGGAGGAACATGACTCAGATGCATGTAGCCAGTGGGGCTGGGTTTTTCTTCCTCCCTCTTTTTTGGGGGGGCAGGCTGGGGGATGGGGCCCTTTTTCCATGGGCCATTTTTTCCCTCCCAGATTACCTCTGGCTCCAGGTATATATTTGGGCTTTGGTTTCCAATGAACTTGATCCTATTTGTCCCACACCCGGTGGAAAAAAAGGGTAGGCCTGAAATATTTGTGTTGCCATCCATCCAGAGTCCTCAGGATAATGTAGTTTAGAAACTGAAAGAAAGCAACACATACATACTTTTAGGATACCATTTCCAAGCAGGGATATTAACATATCTATTTCTAAAGGATCCGCAATGCAAGAAGAGAATGAAAAATCACAAAATGAATTATATATGCATCTCAAATGTGAAAAAGGTTTGCCCTTTGGGAAATTTCATCTATCTTTAAAGACTTCTTCTATTGTATTATATCTATATTTTGGTGTAGCACCATTTTGGTGTAGTGGTTAAGAGTGGCAGACTGTAATCTGGAGAACTGGATTTGATTCCCCACTCCTCCATATGCAGCCAGCTGGGTGACCTTGGGTCAGTCACAGTTCTCTCAGAGCTGTTCTCTCAAGAGCAGTTCTCTCAGAGCTCTCTCAGCCCCACCTACTGCACAGGGTGTTTGTTGTGGGGGGAGGAAGGGAAGGAGACCGCTCTGAGACTCTGAGTGAACGGCAAGGTATAAATCCAACTCTCCTCCTCCTGGAAAACTCCAGCTATATTGTTCATTTCCTGGAGCCCTGAATCAGATCTCTGTAATAGGTACAGAAAACACCCAGAAAAAAAGATAACATACACCAAAAGCATACTCACTTTGCTGCCTTTTTAATAGTCTCAGGTTAAATTATGCGGGGACAAATAAAATTGGATTTTATTTATTTTTTAATAAAAGAAGACTTTGAGACGATCTCTAGTTGCAATTTCACAATTGACATAATTTATCCACAGGATGGCACTGTAGGGTTTTGCTATCAGCACATCTGCAATGGGAAAGAGAAACACGCTGACTTCAAGCTATAATGAAAAGAAAAGGAAGTCACTTGCCAGAGCTCTAACACACATTATATTTTATTAAACCGGCATATGTGTGACCATTGACACACCCTTGGCTGCTTTAAAGGATATGAACCCCCCACATTATTTTCAGACTCCTTATGCTTGGAGGAAGGTGGCCAAACAGTGACTGCAGCCAGGATCAAAGCACAAAGAGGGGGTGCACATTAGTAGGGACCAGGAGACAGGAGAGACATCCCCAGCTGCAAGTCTATTACTATTTATTTCATTTCAGAAATAGATTCCCCCCTCCCCCATTATGACACTTGAAATTGGATGTGATAGAATCATATGAAGGAGAGATGGGGGAAATGTGCTATAAGTAGGTACCAGAGAGATGATGCTTGGGCCCTGGCTGAATTCTTCAATCTGCAAGAAGGTTTACAAAATGTCAAGAACCCTCTTCCAACAACTGGCCTCCCCATAACCTCATTATGCCTCTTTGGGCGATAATAATCATTTCATTTATGTAGCCCCACTAAACCCACCTCAACTCTCATGAGGGCTTCCATTCAAGGCACTTCAACACAATATCAAAGAACCACATTCATTAACCCCCCTCAACACACACCCCCACACATCAAGCATGACCAGAAAGAGGCGAGGTTACCGTCCAAATCAGCTGCATGGTACAAATGCTGGCTTGTTTAAGGTTTATTTTTTTTCCCTGACAGAATTTTAGAGGAGATTTATAATGAGGAAGATGATAAGCGCAGCCTCTTCATTCAAATACTGCAGCGGGTTTTTGATTTGCACCACAGCAGTTGCTGCAGCCGTCAAGATGAAGAGGTTATCTCCGAGCCAATTTAAACAAGATGCTGGGACAGCGAAAACACACTTGGCTGGGAAAGGTTCCACAGGGGCTGGCTTCATAAACAAGGTCTAAATCTAAGCATCCTATATAAGCGATGAGATCACATGGTGGGGACTTGCACCATGACATTAGGTTATGTGGGATGTTACATGGGCATGTGCTGGCCTGTACAACTTGCAACTGACCAAGATGAATGCAGCCCACCAACTATTTGTGAAAGCAACTCTGTAATTTTCCATTAAAAAATGATTGATTGATTGATTTGCCACTCACTTGGAAATGAAATACTGAGGACTTGTCAACCACCCGGCAGGCCACAATATATGGCTGAGGGCATGCATACAGGCTTGACAGAACAGAAGTTGCTCAGACCTACATTGCTCCTTGTGCATGGCCAAGTTGTCTTACTCAAATTGGCTCTCGTTTATCCTTTTGAGATCATTACCACTTAGGAACTTATTGAACATTTTGGTTTGTTCAGAGGTCATGGTTTGCATCTACAGAATGATGAATTTCTCCTCAGACTTAACAAGTCAACTATTACGTACATCTCTCTATCTGGAGAAGATGAGACACGAGCCATAGATTTTCCCAGGACTGTTTATGCATCAGTTGAATCCAGAAATTGTTATCCCAGGGTAGCTGCACTTGTGAACAAGCTAATGTACATGGTACAGAAGATAGGAAGAGGTTATTTCAACTACAAATGATGCTAACCCTTGCAAAAGGAACCAACTTCATCTATGTGAGAAAAGATGCAATATTCACACAGCCAAGGACACCTTTGGAGACAGGTGGTTTAATCTGATTATTACTATCCCCCAACAAGACAAATGACTCTCAAAGATCACCGATTGTTCCTGCACTAACTAAGTGGAGTGTGTGTGTGTGTGTGAGAGAGAGAGAGAGAGAGAGAGGGAGAGGGAGAGTGAGCTACTAATTCCACTTTGAATGTTCTCCCAGTATCTCATGACCAATTTGCTGGCACTGTGTAAGAGATAGCTTTGGCAGCTGTTGGGTTGTCACAGGTGGCTCAATAACATGTGGAGCATTCTCATGCTGCACCTGCTGCAACTTCTGGCTTTGTTACCTTTCCTCACACTAGTGGTCTAGGCTACACATCCACTTTCAGGGGTGCTCACTGAGCTTTTAACGTTCAGCTATGTAATTGTTATTCCCGGCTTGGCAACAGCAAGGCTAGTGTGATTGATGGTTTCCCCGGTGAGCCAGGCTGGAGGAGCTTCAGAGGCAATGGCAGCACACCCCTTTCCAGCTCTGGGTCAGGTGATGAACTGCAGGAGCTGAACACTGAGAAAGCAAGGGCCACAGAACAGACTCCTGTCCAGATAGCTCCTTGGTGAGCTCTCCCTCCCTCCCTCTCTCTCATTTTGTTTGACATTTTGGAGACAGAGCGCTCTTACAGATGACTGGCCTGTGGCAGCTGGCTGCCAAGATGAGCCTTTATTGAGTTATAACACACACATACACACAGTCTCTCTCTCTCTTACAAATGTGTGAAAAATTGAAACGGCAATGGCTGTTGCGAGAGGGAAATGTGTGAAAAATTGAAATGACAAAGGCTGGTGTTATCAGCTTCTCTCGCAGTCACAGACAAACTAGAAAGCTGCTGGCAGTCTTGAAGTCAAAAAGAGACAACAGGATGGTAAAGGGGGGCCCTCCAGCCCCAAGCTCTTTTTCAAGGAGACTTCCGTGGAAGTCTTGAAGTTGTCCAGCATGCGAGGAAACTGATGTACAGAGACACAGGCAGATGGACAGAGAGAAGGTATAGATAAAGCACAGACATATGATGGTTTAATAAGGTTATGAGGTGGCTGATGGTGGATAAGAGTTATGAATTATAAAATGCCCCTGACTGCTTTTACAAGCCCTGGATAATGCACTTTCAGTGCACTTCCAATACACTTTGGCAATCATTTGCAACTGGATTTTCCTGTGTGAAACAGGAAAATCCACTTGTAAACAACAACTAAAGTGTATTGAAAGGGTGTTGTCCAATATGTGCGAAAGCAGGCCCCTATTCTTCCCCCATATATCTCATTCTAAACAATAACTCCAGAGTATGGATTAAAAAAAAAATAATCTGTGCATTGGAGACATAGACATGTTGATTGGGATTTTTCATCAAACCTGGGGGAACTCCTGGCTCGCAGGAGAAAAACAAAACAGAATGGGAAAAATAACAACATCTGGGGGGTGAGATCTCAGAAATGCTACATTTTGGAATTCCAGCTGCCATTTTGAGGGTTGCCTAGCACTCCCATAAATATTGTCGTAGTCAGCCATGGCCACCACTAGAAGAAAGGGAAATGAATGGGAGAAGAAACAGCAATGACGATGACAGGAGGAGGCTTTAGTAGGCAAGTGTGGGAAGGGGGTGAAGAAAGAGAAAGTGAGTGAGAAGGGGAGAAAGGCAGTGATATCAGGTGGAGGAATGAAAGAAGCAGGAGTAGAGGCAGGGGTGGCGAGGAATGCTCATCCCAATGAGAGTGTGCTGGGAAGAAAGGAGGGGACAGAAAGTGGCAATAGGGGAGAGAAGAGGGATGGAAAAGGAAGCGGCAACTGAGCTGGAGAGGAAGAAAGGGCTAGGAAAAGAGAATGTGGTGGGAAAAGAAAGAGAAGTTGGAGGCCAGCACAGAGGAATGGGATTTGTACCCAGCACAAGTCTCACAGGTCCACAGCTTGTCCATTTCTATTTTCTGTTACCAGTTTCCCACCGTTTGCTGTTCATTTTATAGATTTATTGTTTTGAGTATGTATGTTGAACATTTGACATACTATTTATACATGCAATGTTTTTCATTTACACTCTTACATATGTTAGATTGCTCCCCTAGACTCCCCAAAATGTGTTTTGCAATTTACGTCGTAGCTAATCAATATATATAACTATGATATGGATCATCTAAAAATTGGCATTCACAAGAAGCGGGGATCTGCAATACTCATGGGGGGGAGAAGGAGCTCCACGTGGAGGAGGAGGAGGAAGCAGCTGCAGGTGAGTCTTCTCCCCTGCTCCCCCTGGCACCAACGGTGAGCCCAGGCCCACCAATCCTTCTCCCCCCACACTGACGGCAAGGCCCAGGCCTACCAATTTTCCCCCTCAATCCCCCCAACAGGCTCCCAGCTGCCAGGCCTGCCAATCCTTCTCCCCGGCCCCCCTGCACCAGTGGCAAGGCCTAAGCAGCTCCCAGCTGCCAGGTTGGCCATGACTTCTCCCACTCCCCCTGGCACCGGCAGCGAGGCCTGAGCAGCTCCGAGCAGCTGGGCCCGCCAAGCCTCCCCCCCCATGGCCAGAGCATTCTCTGTGCATGTGCAGGGAACACTCTTTTACTTTGGGGGGGATTTAAGTGTCCCCCATATAATGTGCAGGAAAATCTGTTTGCCCCCCAAGTGCCCCCAATGTTTGGATTTAGATATCCGCACAGAGGCTATTAGTATATATATGTGTGTGTGTGTGTTTTCCTCTTCTATTCTCTTCCCATTCCTTATTCCTGTTTGTGTATTATATCAAAGGCAATTATATGGAATTGTAAACCATTTGGAAATCAATGGCAGAAAGGTGGTATATAAATGCGGGAAAAAAATAAATGTTAATGCTTGTTTATAAATGCACAAATGACATTAAAAAAAATACTTTTTTACAGGAACCATCTGGTGAAAGGAAATGAAAAATGATATGAAAATGATGAAATAAAAAGAAAAGAAAAGAAGCAGCAGTCATTCAATCTGTATGGGGGAGAAACAAAACTGTACAGGGGACAAACAAAACAAAACCGAGGAGAAAAAAGCAGGGATTTTGGAGTACAGATGGGCATGAACTGAACCATGAAGCAAAATTCATCATGAAGTTTGCCCTGTTCATTGTTCACGAACAGAAGTTCGTGACAGATCTACTATCATGAACTTCCATTAATTTTAAAGCAGTTTGTGGTGGTTTGTGTATGGAGCAAAAAGCAGGGGTTTAAAGGGACTCCAAATCCATTTAGCCCCCATTTTTTGTTCTCTGCAAAAATTGCAAAAACAGCTGAGCAGGAGGGAGGGTCTCCCTGCTGCTGAGCTGTTTCAGGCTGTCTTTAAACTTTAAAGGGACTGCACAAGACAGCCCAAAACAGCTGAGCAGTGGGGAGCAAGCTGGATAATGACAGCTATCTTTCACAAGTACTGGAGGTAAAGCTTTGCCTGCACACTGACAGTCCTCCCAATCTCAAACAATTCTTCACCCACAATAATACAACATCTAATTTGAACATGAAACACTGGTACCACAGCTTGCAATAAATCCAGATGCCATCTTTGCTGCCACATATACCCAGACAACACAATCATTGGACCTAACAACATCAACTACACCATCACAGGCTTATTCGCTTGTTCATCTTCCAATATTGTATATGCCATTAAATGCCAACAATGCCTCTCATTTCTCTACACAGGGCAAACAGGATAGGGCAAACAATTCTCTATATATGCCAAAGGATAGATGGACACAAATCTGACATAAAGAATCACAACACTTCAACCTTCTAGGCCATTCAGTGTGGGACCTCAAAGCAGCTGTTTTATTGCAAATGAACTCCAGAAACATGCTAGAGCAGAAGATTGCTGAATTATAAGTTATTACAACACCCAGAATTAAATTTTGTTGGTTTTAAAGACTCCACTGGACTCAAACTTATTTCTCACATCTGTTGCTAACTCTTTTATTGTCTGTATGCTAATTAGCTGTGATTCACAGATCTTACCAACTGCGTTAATCCAGACTTAGCTGTACTTATGCATCTTGACTCTAATTAGCCTTTCCTGGCAACTAACACTCCCCAACACCTATATGTAACACTTGAGGGAATCTGTTTCAATGTATCTGAAGAAGTGTGCATCTACACATGCTAAGTCTCTCAGTTTTCAGTTATACCCAGAATTGAACTTTGTTGGTCTTGGAGGTGCCACTGGACTCAAACTCAGTTCTTGCATTGGTTTGTTAACTCTTGTATTTGTATACTAATTTGCTGCAATTCACAGCTCTTACCAACTGCTTTAATCCAATCTCAACTATACTTATCACACAGTTACTTACACATCCTGACTCTAACTAGCCCTTCCTGGTGACCAACCCCCCATATGTAAGGCTTGAGGAAATCTGTTTCAATGTATCTGAAGAAGTTTGCATGCACATAAAAGCTTATACCCAGAACTAAGCTTTGTTGGTCTTAAAGATTCCACAGCAAAGATGTTCTATTGCTTCAGACCAACTGTGCTACCCAGCTAAATTTTAGTAAAGGTAAAGGTTTCCCTTGCTCGAAAGCCAGTCGAATCCGACTCAAGGGATGCAGTGCTCATCTCTATTTCCAAGCCCAAGAGCCAGCCCTGTCCAAAGACATTTCCATGGTCATGTGGCCGGCATGACTAGACACCAAGGTGCACGGAACTCTGCTACATTCCCACTGAAGTGGTACCTATTTATCTACTTGCAATTTCTTGCTTTCAAACTGCTAGGTTGATAGGAGCTGGGAGCAGAGATGGGAGCTCACTCCGTTATGTGGCACTTGGGTCTCAAACTGCTGAATTACCGACCTTCCAGTCTGCAGTTCAGAATCTTAACCATTTGAGCCACCACAGCCCTAGCTGAATTTTAAAAACCCTGTATTTACTCAAATGCAAGACCAGGTTTCTTTTTGGTATGCCATCAAAAAGGATGGGGTCATCTTACATTTGCATAGAGGTCAGAATTAGGGCCAGCATTTTTAATGTAACATTTCTTCTGGGATGGGGGTCATGTTACATACAGGGTCATCTTCTTTTCAAGTAAATATGAGTACCACCCATTGATTTTATATAGATAATTAAAGGACAGTGATTACTTGGGCCCATTAATTATTTCTTACCAAAGCAAGCAGGTTACTGGCAAGGAGCAACTTCAAAGCAGACACTACAAATCAGTTCAGTTTCCCACATTCATAGGCTTTCAAAATCATCTTCTAAAAATAGTTAGGTGTCCCACCTGATAAGACTTCACATTCTTGGCTAACTAATTATCTTATAACTTCAAACACCACACACTCGACTACAGCACCGAACTCTACTTGACTTATAACTTCAAACATCCACATACTCAAATATGTTCCAAATACATAAAAGGTGTGTTGGTTCATTCTTGCTATTTTTGTTCATAATCAAGATGATCAAAATGTGATTTTTCTTTTTTGCATACGTGTGACTGTCTGTTGGACCCCACCCAACCTATACACAACATGGTTGAATTATATTGTCAGTCTATATTGGGCCCAAACGGCTAATTATTTTATTTATTTTTCATTTAGTTCAGCTTATATATTGACCTATCCCACAAGTGGGCTCAGGGTGGCCCACAATAAGATAACAATAAATAGTAAATTCATAAAAACATAACAATTCCATCTAGATAAAATTCCTTAAAATTTTCCTTAATGGCAGCTTAATAGTTTCTAACTAAGGGGCCTGCTGCAACAATGTCAGAGAGCGCACATTCCTGTCAGTGATTGGCACCAAGTTGCTATAGGCAGTACCCTCGGAAGAATGAGGCAGATAGAACAGATGTATCTGATTGACAGTAATTATACTATTTCTAATCTAGATAGTTACTCGGTTACTCCTCTATCCCCCTGCAAGATTCTTCTGTTCTGGGTCCCTATTTGGGGTGTTTAGCTGAGAGACCAAGCCAGCCTTATTTCTGTCCCACAAAATTATCCGCCATGATTGTTTTGGTCAAGACCAGGAACTGTTCCCCTGTATACCTGGCTTTATCTGTGACAGTCTGCAGTATCATGATAACTCCTTTGTACAAAGGAATCATTGGGTTGGGCCCAGATTAAATTTTCAGCTCATGGAAAGAGCTTTTGTCAGTGTAACAGAGCATTCCTGCCTCTTCGTCCTCCTGATCTCCCCAAAATGCTGCTCCTGGGTGACAGGAGCAGTATGAGAGGCAAATAGGGTGCGGATCAGGAAGAGGGAATTGGTGGAAATTACTTCCCCCCTTCTATTAGTGGGAAAAGTAGTCTGAATCCAGCCCATTGGATTCAACCCAAAGGCTACTGGGAGAAAATGGGATATTTTGATAGCGCACAATGAAGAAATGCTGTTAATTATACCATCTGAGTAATGGTTTGCTGTTAACGCAGGAGCCATCCTTCCTTCCAAATTCCAGTCTGCCTTCTGATAATGACACGTTTGCTTTTACAATGAGGGAATGAGAGGAGGAGTGTGACTCAGCAGCGGGGCACCTACTTTGCAAGTAGAAGATTTCAGGGCCCTTTTTTTGTCTGAGATCCTGCAAAACTGCAGCAGTTAGAGGACTTATTTATTTACAATGTTTACAATGCCCCTTTTCTCCATGGAGCTCAAGGACACAAATATCAGTCTCTTTTCCTCCGTTTACCCTTTCAAAAGCCCTGTGAGGTAGGTTTGGCTGAGGGAAAGAGATTGGCCCCAAGTCACCCAGCAAGCATCTTGGCATTTGACCCGGAGACTCCCAGATCCTACCCCACATTTTAACCACTCTTCCAAAACAATACTGAGCTAGATGGACCCATAACCCGACTGAAAATCAGACAGCTTCATATGATTAATATTCATATAGAACATTTTTCTGCTCACTGAAAGCACTCCCCATGCATTATCCTGCCTACTTTGGAAAGGAAACCAGTTATTATACACATCACAGATGGAGAGATGAGGTTTCCCCAACCCTGGCTTGCCTATGGCTGCCCTGTAAATTTCTGGTCAAGGACAGAGGATGTGGATGTATCTCTGAACTATTGGACCCTACTGGCTCCACTTCAAGACCTAGTGTATGGGCAGAGGGACACTTTGCTCTTTTGTGTCTTTCTCCATCAACCCCATCAGAAGTCAAGGGGAAATCATGGGATCCAAACCAGGATTTTGTTCCTGTACCTCAGCAAGGACCATTAATCACAGAACAAAGCATTTTAATGAGAAATGAACTATGTAGCTGAATTCTCCCATGAGCCCCCAAACATGAGGAATTTAACATTATTCTTACTCAGGCAAGATATAAAGGAAGTTGAGTATGACCAGTCTAGTCCATGGAGTTTGAGGAGGCCAATGGAATCTTAACTTCTTGTGATATAATGATCCAATTTTATTAGCCTTTAATGTTTTCCCCTCAGTAGTTTCTTGGCTTAGCAATACATCCAAAGTGAACATTCAATAAAGCAGTTCTCATGCAGGCAGGTAGTTCAGCACAGCAAGGGAAGGGTGATAGCAAATGACAATGTTCACACTTTGAGAGAAGGAAAGATGACAGATTGACCTGCAAGTTCCACATTTTTCAAATTTATCCTCACCTCTGGGTAGGGCAAATGGGAAATAATTTTCTTGTCATTCAGGAAGGGAGAGAGAGAGAGAGAAAGAAAGAAATGAAGACAACATTGGTGTCTCAGGGAAAAAAACCCACCTAAGTGATATTCTTGAAAAGTAATAAAAACATCTTAGAGATCATCCACCTCAAATTTTTTCCACAGCAGAAAATAAATGCCAGCGTAGTTCTGCACTGGAAATGAAAATGGTTCTGGGTCAAATCAGAGTCAAATCCTTGCTCAACCAGAAATTGAACTAGTGGACCTTGAACAAATTGAACTCAGTCTTCTTGGCTTTATTTCCTTGTGTCTGAAGCTATGGGCAGGGGGAGAACTGGGTTCAAGTCACTTTTAGGATCTTCTTAGACATGATTGAGAAATGCTCACTTGCAAGACCTCATCAAGATTATAATTTCAGCCTAATTTCTACCAAATTTGGAATATGGAGGTGATATACAACCTTTGTAGACAAACACTAAAAATATGACCCCATTTTGCAAGTTTGCTAGTTCAGTCCACATATCCCCATTTTGATTGATAAACGAATCCTTATGTTTGCATTAGTTTTTCTTTCCTCCTGTCAAACTTCCCCATCAAAATTAACTTATTTTTCAATGTTGTATTTGCATCTGATGGAGGATGTGGAATGGTACAGTATAGCCTGATCTCATCAAATCTCAAAAGCTAAGCAGGGTTGGTACTTGGATGGGAGACCATCAAGGAAGACACTGAAAAGGAAGACAATGGCAAACCACCTCTGCTAATCACTTTCCTTGAAAACCCTATGGGGTTGCCATAATTAAATAACTTGATACCACTTTAGAAACACATTTACATCTATTATGTATAAATGGCACAAATACAACAAAGGAAACAATCATCATTAAAAATGAAAAAGATGAAACCAATGACAATGCAGAAGGGCCTTATCTAGATAGTGGCTGTTATTGTTGGCATTGCATTTTAAATAGAAGGCATCAACTGATTGGTCAACCCAGTTGCTGAAGCAATTCCTGGCCAAATACATTATTTATGGGAGAGGATTTAATAGGCATCATTGGAATTTATTTATGAATACTCCGTCCTTCCTTAAACAATGTGGGATTAGCCAGACAGTTTGGGGACAAGCAGGGATTTTTGGGGTCTATCTGAAATTAACCCTGATTCATACCTGATGCCAGTGTTGGGAGGTTACTTTTGTTAAATGGGGCGGTTTTCACTGGTTAGGCTAAGTAGTAGGCAGAGTTAATTATTTTTCAACCTAATTAGAGTGGAGAGCATCTGAGGCAAGTGTGGATGGGAGCTGTCCAAAACAGAAACTGTGGGATGACCAGTCCAGATGCCTAAGGGAGGAACTCTCTTAGAACAACATAATCAGAACAGCACATTCTTGATTTGTAAGCAAAGAAAACCAAGGTATAGCAGTGGTACTGATTCAGGCTTTGAGGCAGAGTGGTTCTGTATGTATCCCAGTGCTGGCCATCAGACACCAGGGTTTAATTTGGCAGGCAGACCTTTCTTTGGCCTCAGACAAAGAGGGCAGGAGTTGGCTCCCCTAGCTCTACTCCCTTCTGAGTTGGAAACCAGAGCTGGTCTTTCCTTCTTGGACTCTGCCCTCAAGGCCTTAGATAGGCCTGGGGCATGCCAGTGGCCTCCCTCTACCTAAAAGACTTACAGCCTGTGAGGGCCCAATAGTGCCTCCTGAGCAATTTCTGCTGGGTTATTTTCCTTTCTCACCCCTAACGTGGAGCTTCCTAACAGCTGATTGTCACACCATTGGCTGTTTATGGGGGTTGATTTTTAAAGGGCCAGCTGCCATTGATCAGCAGTTTGTTATGCAACTCTCTGTATGGTGCATTAGCCACCCCACTGGGTCTGGTTGATGAAAGGTTTGATCCTGTGAGGATTTGAGAGAGAGGTGCATAATGCTGTCTCCACCACCCCCTGGCAGGCTCTGACCGAACACTGGAGAACCCATAAGGGAAGCTGCATAGGGTATATGCACTAATAAATTAAAGTCAATGTTACATTTAATTAATTGGAGTTCAGCTGCGGTTATGGACAAGTTGCTTCTTCAGCTTCAGAACTCAGTTTCCTATCTTGGTTGAGTCATGCACTATGATGACCCCTAGCCATATGCTATGGCATTAATACTCTAGACCTGAGAATATAGAAGAAAGGAGGGAGAAAAAAACTAACTTGACATTAATGTTGACCTGAGAGGGATCCCAGTACCATATGGTTTAATTTACAGAGGCCTGCCTGATTCATATTTGTATGTCAGGAGATGACCAGCAGCAGAATGTGGGAACTGTAACTACTACGGTGTGTGTGGGGGAACCCTTTACTTAGACTGACACGAAAGTTCTGTCTCTGATGATCCAGTCACACATGCAACTGGACATCACAGTGCCCATTAGGAGATCAACATGCCTGCATGAGCCAATCTTTAGAGAAAGAACTTTTCCTCTTAAAGAAAGAACTTCTCAAAAGCCAAGCTCCATCTTAGAGAACTCGGGTCACTGTGAGGGCATCAAAGAGGAGGAGTGCAGAGACCTTGCCAGAACAATAGCTCCCAGAAATTCAATAAATGGAGAAAAGATCATAAGACCAGCAAAATAACATGTCAATTACTTGAAAGAACTTCAATCAAAGAGATTTAGTACAATCATATTAAAAAGTCCCCAAACTAAAAGAAATTCTTGGTGCAGAGTAACAAAAGGGAAAAAAAGTTCTACTTAAAGGATAAAAAGATATTGGACTTTCTTTTTCCTGCTTGATGTGCATCTCCTGATAAGAATTGCTGAAGAGAGAAGATGAGAAAACTCTACAAAGAATAACTAAGGAGGAGCTTTCTCAGGCACAAAACTTTTCCATAATAAATTTAGCAACAAATCATACGGGGCACTGAAATAGTTGTCACTATAGCTGAGGATTATTGTAAGGCCTAAAGATGAAGTCCATTTAATTCAACATCCTGTCTCTAAAAATATCCAGCTAGGTATTTCTGAGAAGCCTAAAACAAAGCTACAAGCCTCCCACCTAATTTGCCCTCAGAATCAGGGTATTCAGGGGCATACAGCCCCTGGATACTGTGGTTCTATTTAGCTGTCATGGCTAACTATTATTGATCGGTGTACCCTCAATGAATCTGTATTATCTTTAAAAGCCATCTAAGGTGTCAACCATTACCATGGTGACCGCCATAAGGTATTTATGTATCACATAAAGCTGTACTTTAAAAAAAGCAGTCCTGAATCTACTTCTAATCGATTTCATGGGCTAACCTTCAAGTCTGCCAAGGAGCAGAGAGTTTTATACCTGCAGCAGACCCATACAGAATTATTGTCGTGAACCCAACAAAAAGTCATCAATAAAATCAGCAACAATTTACCATAACCCCAGCAACTTGGTGGTGGGGGGACGACGACAGTCAGACAGAAGACTGAACAGAATCCAGAAAATCAAATAAAAATGTTTTCATTGAACATGTACAATCCAGCAAGTTGGGCACTAGGCTATTTGCTATGTGGAAGGGGTTCCATATTTGTGGTGCCACACCCAAAAGCTTGTTAGTATGGCAGATCTGAGTAACCTGAGTTCAGATTTTTTCATTGCCAAGAAACTCATTTGGTGACTTTTAGCACACACCCCTCAACCTAATATTTTGTATGGCCTGGGTGACTCCGTCTTTGTTACATGCTGGTTCTTAGTTGCCTGGAGTCTCATGAGAGAATGCTGATCCACCATTCCCAAGAGAACTCACTCTCTCTCATGCTTGTTAGCAGCTCTTATCTTCAAATCCTGGGTTGCTTCTTCCCCTACTGGAAGCCAGGTACAAGTTAGCCTGGCTCATCCAGGTGCTTGGGAATCATTCTTTGACTTGCAGCCAGCATTTAGGGTATAAGGCATGTAGTTTTAGTCATGCCTGTAGTCTGGTCTGACTACGTTTCACTGTACATGTGTGTGCTCAAGGCCAGCTGATAGAACCTTATCCTGTATCTTCTGTAACTCTGATGCATTATTAAAGATCTCCTTGTAGGTAAACCTGGATTTCTCATATTGTTTCCTTGGGAATTTCTGAGAATCTGTGGAGCCCCTGGCCAACATCTACCTAAATTTCATTCCTGATAAAGCTGCTTTCTATTTCCAACTCCCCCTTATATCTCTCAAATGGCAAAAAACACCCTAAGACACATATGTTAAGGCAGCAATGAAAATGTTTGCAGAGCTTTGTCTCTCTAATATTGAGTGTATTTGTAATTTGCCATTTTGCTCATAGAAAATTAACACATTTACAAGCAGGGAAACCACTTCCTCCCTAGCTGAACATCTTCAATACCTTATCTCCATTTCCCCTCCTCCCTTCCCCATCACAGCCCCCACTAGCTTCACTCCTTTTCCTAGTCCCTCCCTCCCTGTCTCATCTCCACATCTGCCTCTTTCCCTGCCATCCAACCTTCCTTCTTCCTTACAGCTGTTCTGTTTTTTTTCCTGCTTTCTCTCCTCCTCCAGTCGCCTTGTCCCTCCACCTTTTCTTTCCTCTCTCATCTTCCTTCTTGTCTCATTTTGCCTTCCTATCTACTCTTCTTTCCCCCAATTCACCTCCACTGTTGAAATGAAACTGCAGCAGCTATTTTAGATTACCAGAGTCACCTAAGCAATCCAAAACGGATGCTAAGATCTCATTATGGAAAAAAGTTTCTGCTTTAGTTGGCATTCACAAAGAAACTACTAGCTGGTTAGTTGAAAGTGAACTTGTTCACCTTAATGGTACTCCTGATTGGCCTGCCTGTCCTGCTTTTTTCACTGCACTGGGCCATATCACTTCAGTTTGCATAGTGGCTCAGTGATAATGCAGATGTGTTGCATATAGAAAGTCCCAAGTTCACTCACAGATATCCTTAGTGAAAGAATCTTTATTGGGAAAGGCATTCCTTTTCCTGAATTTCTATAGAACACCTGCCTATCAAAGCAGACAGTATTGAGTGTGAGGGAGCTAATGATTTGACTTGGTATAAGGAAGCTTCATGGGTTCCTATGACAGGATGATCTCCTTAGTTTTTTAAAAAATGAAAATCTTTCTGTGCAGAATACTGGCAGAAAGGCTCTAGCTTAACTTCCCTGGTATGGGTGTTTTCTATGTAAAAAAAAATCTATCATAAGAGCCCAAATTTATCTGGAGTGGTACAGACAGGATGCAAGTTTGGTAGTTCACTAAACAGTGGATTTCCAAGGACCAGTTACAAGGATGCTGGTTTCCTCCAATAACATGCTACAATTCAGATCCCTGGCCTTCCTAAAGTATATGCACAAATTAGCTGTTGTAGTTTTTCTGTGTCGTCTGGCCATGGTCTTGGCATTGTAGGACCTAACGTTTCGCCAGTAGCTGTGACTGGCATCCTCAGAGGTATAACACAGAAAGATGGAGTACTCTCTGTGTCAAGGTGACAAGAAAAATGGTAGGCAGGTAATTTATATCTACTCAGGAAGGTAGGGTAGAGCTGAGTCATTATCTTGTAGGAGTTTCCCAGGCTGTGACGTGCTAATGGAGGAGCTTTCCTGAGGAGGTTCTTTTGCATATGGATTGGCTGTTGAAATTCTAATCTTATCTGTAGAGCATCTTGTGTTTTTCAGGACTGGAAACCATACCCTATTTATTTTTAAACTCTTTTCTTTCCTGTTGAAACTGTGTTTATGTTTATAAATTTCCATGGCTTCCTTGTGTAATCTGACATGGTAATTGGATGTGTTGTCCAGCCTTTCAGTGTCTTGGAATAAAATACTGTGACCTGTTTGAGTTAGGCTATGTTCAGCCAGTGCTGATTTTTCGGGTTGGCCAAGTCTACAGTGTCTTTCATGTTCTTTTATTCTTGTCTGAATACTACGCTGTGTGGTCCCGATGTAAACTTGTCCACAACTGCATGGTATGCGGTATACTCCTGTAGAAGTGAGGGGGTCTCTTCTGTTTTTTGCCGATCATAGCATCTGTTGTATTTTTCTGGTGGGTCTGAATACTGTTTGTAGGTTGTGTTTTTTCATAAGTTTTCCCATCTGATCAGTGATTTCTTTGATATATGGCAAAAACACTTTTCCTGTGAAGACTGTTTTTCTTCAGTTGTTTGTTTTACCTTTGGTTTAATTGCTGATTTCATTCTCGGAGTGGCCATTTGCTTGAAGTGCATGGTTTAGATGATTTAGTTCATCATTGAGAAAGTGCAGTTCACATATCTGTCTTGCACGGTCTATTTGATTATGCCTCTTTTTTGCTGAGGGTGGTGATTGGAGTTTTTATGTAAATAACGGTCCGTGTGAGTTAGTTTTCTGTAGACTTTGTGAGCTAATTGAAGGTTAGCTTTGCAGATGACCATGATATCTAGAAATGGGAGTTTACCCTCGATTTCTTTTTCCATGATGAATTGTATGTTCAAGTGGATGTTGTTGAGGTGGTCTAAAAACTCCATCCATTCTACTTCTCCATGGCTCCAAATGATAAAGGTATCATCTATGTACTGGAACTAGACTGTTGGTTTGTGGGGTGCAGATTCTAAAACTGGTGTGTTTTTTTCAAAATGTTCCATGTAGAAGTTTGTTATAACTGGACTGAGAGGGCTTCCCATGGCAACCCCATCCATCTGTTCATAGAATTTGTTATCCCATTGGAAGTATGCACAAAGTCAGACAGTCTAGACTTTGCTGTCCCTGGTCACCTTGGGGACCCACAGACTCAGGCAAACACAGGGCAATTTGCTTTCGTTTGGTGATTCAGCTGGATCTGGCTAGTGAGATGGATCCAAATGAAATCTCTGCATGGGAATTTGTGGTAGCCCTCTCCAACAGTCAGAGCTTGAGAGCAGCTCCCCTCTCCTCTCTTCTTCCAAGCTCCATCTCTTTCCCTTTAAACCCTGGAATAAATGCTACCCCAGGATGCCGTCATAACACCCCATTCCAAACATGGATTGGCTGGTGCAGTGGCTTATATGAGTAGGCCATTTGTTTTAGAATCACTCCCCAAGTCTGACTGTTTGCTTATGTCATGCAACAGTGTAATTTTAGTGATCTGTAAAGTTAAAATAAATGATGGGAGGGATGGTTTTAAAACCAGAGAAATCCTTCACTGACTGGAACAATGTCAAAGGAACAGCTCATTTATAGCAACAGCAGAGTAAGCTCAGATTATTGACTTCATACATCATGGCTCCTCTTCATATGTCAGCATGGAAGAAGAACAATCAGAGTTATATATTACTGAGTTATAAAACAAATCAATTCCCGTTGTGAACGTTTCTGTTATAATTGCTCCCTAACACAACGTTTAAATAAAATGAACACACACTGCAGTATTTGCCTTTCTGAACGTCTCCTCTTAGATACTTTCCTTTAAAATACATGCACGAAACTATATACATCATACCGTGCTCAATTACAATTGGCAACAGCCTTGAAACCATTTGGATTCTGGGACGTCATTGGCAGGATGGAGGAAAACAAGTGTTTCTTCACACAGCTCGCAGACTAATTATGGAATCTCTTTGCAGATCACTGGGATTTAATGATAGGTTGCACTGTCACAATGGGACCGGCACGGATAGCTTTAAAGAAATATTAGACAAAACTTTAATTTATCACTCAGTGGTGTTTAACTTTCAAACTGAGTTCTGGGGAACTTCTTCACTCAGTGCATACTTAATTTGTAGGGATGGGCATGAACCGGGAAACACCAGCTCAGGTTAGGGGGTGTCCTGAACCAGTTTGTAAAACTGCCGAACTAGCCCAATGTGCGAACTGAATGTGTTTGGGAACTTTGGGATGCAGAGGGTGCCCCCCAAATTCCAAAGCGTCTCCAGCTGACACTCCTCTACATGCCCACCAAGTTTGGTAAACACTGGACTTCAGAGGTCTGAGTTACAGACCCCCAAACAAGGCACCCCAGGAAAGTGCTTTTCCAGGAGATGTCAGGCACGGATTCAGGAATATATCAAATAGACCCTGGGTGACCTAGAGGCATCCAACTTTCAGAATACCTCCCCAAGAGGCCCCCCACATGCCTCACAAAATACGTGTGGATTGAACTTGGGAGATCTGAGTTACAGATCCCCAAACAAGGCATCCCCAGGAAAGTGCTTTTTGGGAAAATGTCATGTGTGGCTTCAGGAGTGTATAAAATGAACCTTGTGTGAGCTAGAAGTGTCCAACTCACTGTGTAACTCCCTGGGATATCTCCCCACTTGCCTGAAAAGTTATGTGCAGATTGAACTTTGGGGGTCCAAGTTAGGGACCCCTAAACAAGGGGCCCCCAGGAAAGTGCTTTTTGGAGAGATGTCAGGTGTGGATTCAGGAGTGTATAGAATGGACCCTGTATGAACTAGAGGTATCAAACTCATGGTGTACCTCCCCAGGATCCCCCCCCCAATGTCCCACAAGCTATGTGCAGATTGGACTTTGGGGGTATGAGTTATACCCCACCAAAGAGCACACCCCCAGGAAAGTGCTTTCTGAGAAAATATCAAGTGTGGGTTCTGGGCCACAGAATGGATAGGACAGGCACTATGTGACCAAGTAGAGGGCAGGCATCAAAGTTGCAGTCAGAGTCAGAGGGAGGATGGAGAGGAGGAAAAGAAAGGCAGGCATCCCAGGCAGGAATTCTGGAACAAGGCAAGATCAGTCCCCAAGGAGAAGCAGGTCAGGGTATGTGTGTGAGATGGAGAGAACTAAAGGGAAGCTCTATGGCTAACGTGATCAGTAATATGATCACTGGGCATGGCCAGCCCACCTGCCTTGAGAAACCCAATGAACTGCTGGTGAGGATGATGTGATGGTGTCCCATACTTGTTATTGTAACAGCTCCTCACCAGCACAAAGGGTCTCTCTCACACACTGCATGTTCTCGCCAGTGCCCCCCCCCACACTGAAATTTCAACAGCATCAGTGACTGAAACCACCTCATGCCCAGGATGGATCTGCCAAACTGCCAAGTGCAGGTGGCAGGGCTAAAAACACCAACGATGTGCCGTGGCCATGGATCTGTGGAAGTCCCCAAATTTGCCAAAACCTTTGGCGATACTGATCAGTCATACCCGTTGTTTGTGAAGGAAGAGAAGTTGTCATAGAAAGGAAGAGAAGTGGACTGAGGAGGCAGAGGACATCTGTTGCCCTGCCATACCTGTCCAGCTCTCTTGGGATCACCCTGCCAGAGCCGTGGGAGAAAGGGGACAGCCTGCAACCACATTTCCTGGGAGGGCAGACTAGGTGACTGTCCCACGGCCAGCCCTCCACGGTGTGCCCCCAAAGGAAAGGAGAACCACAAACAGCTCTTGGCGTTTCAGGGAGCACAACCAGCTTCCAACATCCCATTCCCAGGAAGAATCCACCTGCCAGGGGGGAGGGGTACATGGGACGATGTACACAGGCTACTAGGAATCACTGGAAGTCCCCTCAATTGTCCGAACATGACGTGAGATATGCCTGACATACTAGTTTAAGATAGATGTTAGTTTGTGAGGCAGGTGTTGTGCTATGAGGAGGAGGCTGGAGTCCTACTGGTTCTCCCGGGTGAAGTTTTTGTTGTCTGGGGAGGCTGTTGAGCAAGGCCAACCCCAGCCCTGCTGCCTGCTAACTGTGGGTGGCCCCCTAAACAGTGGAACCTCAACAACATCAGTGACCAAAACTGACTACCAGCCATGTCACATTCCTTGGAAGAATCCATCTTCCGGGGAGGGGGGGTTTACATGAGGCAATTTACACAGGCTACTTTCAATGCCTGGGATCTCTGGAAATCCCCTCAATTGCTTGAACATGACTTGAAACATGTCCAACAGACTATTATGAGCTAGATGTTGGTTTGTGAGTAGGGTGTTGTGCCATGATGAGGAGGTTATGGGTCCTTATCTGTCCTAAACCACCATGCCTTACCAACAAAGGGAACACGTGCTCATCCTACACTCATATACATGATCATCTCCTCTCATTACAAGCAATGGGAAGGGAACTCTGTGGCTGGCAGGCAGCATTGCCTGTCTAGTTTTGAGGGTCCCTATTGGTGTTTCCAAAGCTATAAAACATCACCACCTTCACAGTTACCTAGCATGTTCACGCCATACTTTGTGGGTGAGTTTCGCTTTCTGAACTGCTCTGAGCCATACCTAAAAGCTTGGAGATTTTTTCAGCAAACACATGGGCACTGAACCTCAGCTTGAGAGCCTTGAACTGGACAAAATTCAGTTTGGATTTTGGTTCATCGCCTGGTTTGTGCCCATACCTATTAATTTGGAATCCACTGCTGCATGATGAGGAGATAGCTGCTGACCTGGTTAGCTTTAAAGGAAGGTTGATCTACCACTGGATATAAAACCATTTTATATCTAATTCTAAACCTGCCTCCCAGAATGCAGATCAAAAACCTGGTGCAGTGGGGTCAGGTACAGACAGAGGATATGTTCCTCCTAACCTGGGACACCCCCCAACCCCCTTCCAAATATTAACAATCAGGGGTTAAAAACCACCCAAAACAGAAGATGTCAACTGAAATTTTGGATAATGTCACAAGATCACAGATAGTATTCTGGGTCTGTCTTGTAATCTCAGCACTGTAGCATAGTGAAAGGAGAGAGAGAAGCAATGGAGACCCCAGAGCCGGAAGAAAAGCTACAATGCAAAAGGGAAGAACACGATAGTGTCATAAAGGCTCCCCTTGTAGGTCTTGTGACTCCCCACTTGTTATTTCTAAATGAAACCTTCATGTTCTGTGGCAGTGTATCTATGAATACTAATTATTGGGGAACAACAATAAGGATGAGTTACTATCTTTACATGTCTCCTGTAGGCCTCCTAGAAGCACTTGGATGGCTGTTGTGGGAAACAGGATTCAGTACTAGATTAACCTAATAAAATAGGGCTGGTTTTGTATCATTATACTAAAGAGACTCTTGAGCCAAGTGTGATGGACTGCACTTTTTAGAGCTTAAAAGTGCTGTACAAACAGCTGAAGGACTGTGGAGAGTTAATTCTTCACAGAACCAGAGAGCCTTGAGTGACAGGCTGCTCCAAGCATCTGATTAGTTAGCATCAGCTGAGCAGAGAAACTGCTGAACTGGGTGCTGGGGAGAGTTCAGTCAGATTTCTGCCTTGACTGAGTTGAGTACTGACAGTCTGATTTCAGCCTTAGCTGAGATCAGTTTAACACAGAGAGGAGAACTGAGGAAAGTTGGCAAGGAAGTTTGGGAAGTAGGTGAAGACTCTCAAGGAAGGGGGACAGATCTTCTATAGAGAGAAGAAAATTCCCTACCCAGTGAAACAGGAAGTTAGCTCTGAAGGGTACAGTGATCCCTGGTATGGTGTAGTTAGAAATTATCTTTATAGACCTTAAGAGTCAGTTAAAAACTCAAGATGAGTGTTTCAAGGGAAGGGGTTTGGGTACTGAAAAGAATCTACCAGCCTTCTGGAAACCAAGAGTCAGAGAATACTCAAAGAAAGTGTACTGGAGTGTTGGGGAAAAACTGGAACAAAAGCCTCTCAACATAAAGATTTAACTAACTGTGGCTCTGATCACACGCAGAATTAGCAGCGGAAGAGGCACAAATGCCAGGCGGATTTTATGGGTGTGATCACATGGAACATCTGGCAAGCATCCCACAGTCATCACCAACCCATCTCACCCCTCCGAAGAAGCGGAGTTAAAATATACCTGGGAAAGTGCAGTAGCAAACAGGTTTGTGACGGGCTACAGATGGACATCCCCGTGTGATCGCACTGGCATGCTCTCATTGTGTCAGTGATCCCTCGCCTGAACTGCACTGGAAACACATGGCAAAGAATTGCATCTGATCATGGAGTGGCACATCAAATTACTATGGGGCAAATAGCCTTGCTTCCCCCCTTGTTATCTGGCATGTGTGACCGCGACCTGTGAATAGCTTAAGAAACTCTTAGTAGCCTGAAATACAAGAACTAAAGTCTGTGCATGTACTGGTTTTACCTCAGAGTAATCTATATTGAGTTACTTCAGAAATTTCAACCCCTGATTTCACTTGACCTTTCCCCTCTATATTAAATAAAATATTTTGCTATTTTTGAGTTTCAAAATGCCTTGAGTGTCATTTAAGTTAAGTTAAATTGGTCTCCTGATCCTTCCTTCAGGTTCCTGGGCTGAGCCAAAAGCCAAAACATCATACTATGACAGGGTGGGACAGCCAGAATTTTTCAGCAAAGAAAAAAACCCACATTACTAGCATGGCTCAGTCAGTAAAGGGAAAGAAAAACAGAAGGAAAATCTTGCCTCTGAGGGAGGGAAGTGGAAGGGGCAGTCATACCAAGCTTTTTTGAAATTTGCCTGCCATCGTCAATCACTTGCTGCAATGTGCAGCAGGAGGTGGGTGCTGGTTGTGACCTAGGTCACTTTTCATTTTATGTGGAGTGCCTCTGTGGCCTAACTGAACTGGACAATATCCAGATACTAACTCCAGAGTGTACCTCAGAATACTTTTCAGTGTGTAGAAATTCTATCACAAAGATAAAGAGGTATTCATCGTCTAGGTCACAGTGAAGAGGATTTCCTGACAGCATACAGAAACATATGTTAATAACTATTAGCCAGTATGTATAATAATAGTAATAATAATAATACCTTTCAATTTATTTAATCACCCAATCCGGCAGAGCTGCTGGCTCTGAGTGGCAGCAGCAATATGATTGGCTGTGCTCCGCTCTACCATCCAATGCGGTGCCGGTGCAATGGGATCCTCCCCAAATCGGCCGGATGCGTACATGTGCACACATGGCCGAATTACCAGGGAAAAGCCGTTTACAGCTGCACCTCTGGGCCAGCAGTCTGAATGCTTCCACGCACCTCCTCCCAGTATGCTCCCGCATCAGTCGGCACAGTGTGACCGACCGGGAAAACCTGAATCAGTTTGTTCCAGATTTTTTTTGCCACAACTCACTCCCGCTTCAAACTGCCAGTCTGAACTCAGCCCTTGTTAGGCAAGATAGACATTTCCCCACTCCCATGTGACAATTCTTATGTTCATTTAAGTGTGGCTTCTCTTGGCTACTTTGGCTCAATTCTAGCTTGTCCAAGGTAAATGGACTGTGCTAAGCTGTTCCTACGGCATTTTGAAAACTGGTTGAGTGACATATTAGAACAAATTTAGAGTCCAGTGGCACTTTTAAGACCAACAAAGTTTTATTCAAGGTATGCGCTTTCGTGTGCATATACACATTTTCAAATACTTTGGAAAGGAAGCTAGAGTTCAAACTTATAAACAGAGGCTGAACAGCAAATTAACATGTAACATGATGAAGATGTTTTACAATATGCAAAGACAAACTAAATAACAAGCTAAGGTTATAAGGTCAACAGTTGTTTTGATTTAATTAAGAGGGAAAGGACAGCAAAGTAATAAATATGTCAAAATAGGGCATAAATGGGTAAAGGCATCTTTGGGGGATGTAAACTGAGACTCACAATACAGACTATTGGCTACAAGACAACTGCAAGTCAAGATAACCACCCCCAATTGTGGGGTGTTTCAGGAATGGGCATAACATTTACAAAGGATGGCCAAACATGCTATGAGATTTGCCTTTAAAACCATAGTTTGCCCCCCAAAAAGAGCATTGCCATGTGACATCCCCAGCACAATGACATCCCCTGGAAGTGTCATCATTTTGTCGGGGACATTGCATGATGATGTCCCTGTTTGGGGGTGGGGTTTCCCCTGTCAGTCAGCTGACTGGCAGTGGATCAAAGCCCCCCAAAGTGGGGGAACCCCGGCTGAGACCTGGGGACTGGCAACCCTAAGTAAACACGATGGAACATATGGCTGTTCCTGAAGTGCAACCATGTATTTATTTATTTATTTGATTTCTACCCTGCCCTCCCCTGGGCAGTAGCACACAGCACAATTTGTCCAGCTCTTGCCATAACAGCATTTTCTATTTCCCCACCTTCTACTAGACGTTATGGAGAGGGAGGATGAAGGTAATGTGCAGCTGTGATTTTCCACAGCAATCAAATGTTTAGCATCACATCTGCTTTAGTCCCAAGGTTACTTCTGAATAACTGGTTCAGGGGCACAAGGTTTTGAAAGGCCATAGACTCATCTAATTAAAGTAAAGGGCTCATCTAATTGACACAATCAAATTGTGAGGCACAATTTGCCTCACAGATTCATGTTCTCTGTTTCCCTATTGTCTGAACTTGATGTACAGAGAGATGCAATGGATTTCTCAGTGAATCTAGGAGACCATAATCATATACAGGGAATGAGGCGGTCTCTGAGATGTATAGAGTAACATAACATTTACAAAGGATGGCCAAACATGCTATGAGGTTTCCCTTTTACAATGGAGTGCTCATATTTCCTTCTTGAATAAGGTTTCCTTGATGCGAAGATGTGAAAATCAAGATTATCAATTGATAATAAATGCTGGCTGACATCACTAGAAACTGCCATTCTCACCTATTGGCCACCCTCTCTACGCTAATAGGGACATTATTTGAAACATTAAAAGCCACAATTATTGCTAAAGCCGGCCTTTAATGATCTTTAAACAATTAAATTTAGCAGATTTATTCCTGATATTCACACCAAGAAATCCATTGACATTCTGTTAACCTCCGCCTTTAAATTAATCCTGCAATCCTGAAAGGATGCAGCAAAATTACATATTGATCACCGGATTCATTATTTTCACTGTGACTTTGAAAGATGCTAGGCCACCAACCACAGTGAGCCAGATGAAGAAATGCTGCAAAACACCTCACCTACTTGCAGCAGTGATGCATAGTAAGTATGGTGTACATCCTGGAATTCCCAAACCTAAGATTGTACGTGAAAATAACTGTCTTGAGTCCTTGCTGAGAGCCAGTTTGGTGTAGTGGTTAGAAGTGCAGACTCTTATCTGGGAGAACCCGGTTTGATTTCCCACTCTTCCACATGCAGCTGCTGGTGTGACCTTAGGTCAGTTACAAGTTATTTCAGAGCTGTTCTCTCATGAGCAATTCTTGAAAGAGCTCTCTCAGACCCACCTACCTCACAGGGTGTCTGCTGTGGGGAGGGGAAGGAGACTGTAAACTGCTCTGAGACTCCTTCGGGTAGTGAAGAGTGGGGTATAAATCCAATCTCCTCCTCCTCTTCTTCCTATGATTTTCTGGAGTGGTTACATATGTCTGCGATTCTTAGGCATAAGAATAAGAGTTGGTTTTTATACCCCACTTTACACTAAGAAGTCTCAAAGTGGCTTACAATGCCCTTCCTCTCCCCATAACAGGCCCCCTGTGAGTTAAGTGGGTCACCCATCAGGCTTCTGTGGAGGAGTGGGAATCAAACCTGGTTCTCCAGGTTACAGCCCACAAGCTGGAATTGGCAACCCCAGTATCTGTCTACCAATTCCTTGTCACCCTTCCTAGTGCTATTTCGCTCCTGCCATCTCTTAAACACATCTTTAACATGGAACTTTAAGCAACCATAACTTTATTTAAGAAACCCCTGAATCCTTTCACACTTTCAAATCACCCTCTTTTTCCTCCAGACTTCTGAAACTTCTTGTTTATTTTCTTTCTATCAGTGTGAAGTGACTTCAACCAGTCAACTGGTTTCAAAGGGTTTAGATTGTAACTCTGCTTGATTCACATCGGTTGCAGACCATCTCATCCCACCAAAATGTTTCTTTGGTAGATTTCAGATAAATGATAACAGGGTATCTACTGTGTCCTCCTTAAATTTTGCAACTGTTTTGTTTTCTGTTCTCTTTACTTGCTTAGCATCCTTGATTTTGTTCTTAGCTTTATTTTTTTATCTCACTAGCCATTCTTGTGTTATTTCTGCAAATGTCTCCTTTTTCTTCTTCTCCTCCATTGTGTGTTTTCCTCAGGGATCTGTCCTTAGGCCTTTTAGAATGCTCCTCTTCTTTTTGGTAAGCTCATTGTTACTTTGGATCTGTTATCACCATGATGCAGATGAGGTTCCAACATATTTCTGCACTGTTTTCTCATTCTCCATCTGTTTTTGCCAACAGTTGTGTCCACTGCAGTTAACTTGTGGCTGCCTAGGCATTATTTGAAATTGAATGCACAAAATATTGATTTTCTTGTTTTTCATCCTAACCCTTCACTTTCATCTACCAGCTCTTTTTTCTTCTAATTACTTTCATCTTCAATCTTCTGTATCTCTCTGCAGTTAAGATATCATGTTTGATTTTCTCTTTCTCATCTCATATGAATTCTTTTCTTAAGTCCTTTGGTTTTTTTATCTCTATAACATTGCCAAGATTCTTCCTTTCCTACCAATCTGATAATGAAAAACCCTCTCATTCAAAACAATTACCATCTATATATCTAATAGCCAAGTATGGGCAAATCTGCAGATATCTAAATAGCTAAGCCTCAGCAAGAGCCATGCTGGGCTCTCTTGGAGATGTGATGGGGAAAGGAAGCCTTGATGGTCCCAGCAGCAGAGGCTTCCAGCCATGTCAGGCCCTGCAGCAGTTGCTTACCAAGTCCCCCCGGGGGGCGAGTAAACCCCCGCCTGAGAGGCCCATTACCCACCGCCAGAAAATCGGGCCCCAGGGAGAGCTCCACCCCCTTCCGGCAAACGTCCCCAGCGTGATGATGTCACCTGGAGGTGACATCATCATGCTGGCCACGTTGGGGGCGGGATGCTCTATGATTTGAGGGAAAACTCTATGGTTTTCCCTCGAATCCTAGTGGCCCCGCTCCCAATGTCCCGACACAATGACATCACTTCCGGGTGGCATCATAGTGGCGGCACGTGAGCGTAGCGTGTGCACATGAGCTCCAGGGACAGCGCAGGACTCCCCCGCTGTGAGTAAATTTGAACTTTGCAACCTTATGCAGGGGGGAGAGAATAAGGGTTGGAGGGGGAGGGATCTCTATGAGCCTTTGATTTTCATCAGGATATTGGGTGCTGAGTAGAGTGCCAAGGGTGAGGGATAGCGAGGGCAGCAAAGGTTGGTGGGTAAGTTGGGAGATCAGCTAGGATGGTGAGTGAGTGGAATGCCAAGGGGGGTAGTTAGGCAGTGCCAAGGGTGGGGGTAGGGAGGAAGGAGGAAGGAGGAGGAGGAGGACGAGTTGGAATTGGTTTTATACCCCACCCTACACTACTTGAAGGCTTACAATCACCTTCCCTTCCTCTCCCCACAACAGACACCCTATGAGGTAGGTGGGGCTGAGAGAGCTCTAAGACAGCTGTGACAGAACTAGGGTCACCCAGCTGGCTTCATGTGGAGGAGTGGGGAATCAAACCTGGTTCTCCAGATTAGAGTCTTGCTGCTCTTAACCACTACACCAAACTGGTAAGCAAACAGCAAGGCGGCAGTGAGAAGAAAGGGTACAGAATGGTGGCTGGGGGTGTCAGAAGCCAGAGGACTAAGCAGTGACCAATGGGAGAATTTTCCCATGATTTTCTCACAGGCCCCCACCTATATATCTATTTCTCACTGCAGGGTACACCTGAACATAAATCCACAGATTGGGCCCATATGGAGATAAAAAAGTTTTCATCCAAACTGAGACTTCCACATTTGTAGAAAAATCTGAAATCTGTAAAAAAATTACATGGGGGGGTAAATCCTCCTAAAAACTAAAGTGTTGTCTGTGCATGGGCAGACAACACACCTCCCTCTTCTTTCAGAGGGCCCAGCTGTGTTGCTCAGAGTATTGGGGGAGGAGGAGAAGCCACAGTGGCCCAGCTGCATGCATCAGGAGGAAGGTGTGTGTGGAGGTGGCCGAGAGCCACAATGGCCCAACTGTGTTGGTCTTCGGGAGGAGGCCAGAAGCCATGGTGCCTAGCTGCATCTGTCCCCCCCCCAACCCTGCAAATGAAGTAAATAAGTAATAAATATAGCTGAAGATTGGAGGCAGATAAAAATATATTTGTGAATGGCTGAGGAGATAATGAGGCAGGGAAAGAGGAGAGGATATGGGGACTGACAGGAGTAGTGAAAGGGCAAATAACGTGGGGAGGGGTATACATGGGAATGTGATGTGCCCCCCCCCCACAAGTCCTTGAGGGTTTCCTACTATGCAAGTGGGTCTGTCTTGGTGGCCAGCACCACACAGCTATGCCATAGTTTCCTAGTTAGAAGGGGGATGTTTCCTGGAGAAGGGGGATGAACACAGGGGAGAATGTTGGATGGGAAGGAGAGAAGGAAGTAGGAAATGGGAAGACGGTAATGGGGCTTTCAGGAAAGGGAAAAAGGAAATAGCAGAGGTGGCAGAAATGAGAATTCCCCTCTAATCCTTGCAGGTTCCTGTTTGGTTTGTTTTATCTAATACTAGGGAGCAAAGCCCATTATGGATGAAGACAACAAGCCCTAGAAAGGTAGGGTGGGTGGTAGATAGATAGATAGATGGATTTGGAGACAGAGACAGAGGAAGGTAGGAAGGAAGGTAGGAAGGAAGGAAGGAAGGAAGGAAGGAAGGAAGGAAGGATGAAGGGTGGGGGAGACAGAGACAGGCAATCAGAAAGACAGATAGACAGGCAGAGATGGAGGGAGGGAGGATGAAGGGGGGAAGAAGTCAAAGCGATGGGGAGGAAGAGAGAAAGAGTGAGAGAGGGAAAGAATGACTGGAGATAGGGGGCAAAGGAGTGAGGAAGGGGGGTAGCTGTGAGAACATGCCCGTAGTGGGTGGCTCAGCGCCACTGCCGCCCCTCACAAACCTGTGAAGGTGGGGGGATAGAGCGGCGAAAATGGGCCAGTGGGGGTTGGCTAAGGGCTGCCGCCCCTTGCCTGCTCCCCCCGAAAGCTTGTGAAGGTGGGGGGGGTGGAGCGGCGAACAGGTCTACCCACTCCCTTCCACTATCTTGGTAGACCTGCCCTCTGGAAAACAGGTCTACCCACCCCTTCCACTATCTTGGTAGTCCTGCCCTCTGGAGAGGAGGTCTACCCACCTCTTCCACTATCTTGGTAGACCTGCCCTCTGGAGAGCAGGTCTACCCCCCCCCCTTCCATTATATTGGTAGACCTGGCCTCTGGATAACAGGTCTACCCACCCCTTTCTACTTTCTTGGTAGACCTGGCCTCTGGAGAATAGGTCTACCCCCCCTTCCACTATATTGGTAGACTTGGCCTCTGGAGAACAGGTCTACCCACCCCCTTCTACTTTCTTGGTAGACCTGGCCTCTGGAGAACAGGTCTACCTTCCCCTCCACTATATTGGTAGACCTGGCCTCTGGAGAATAGGTCTACTCACCCTCTTCTACTTTCTTGGTAGACCTGGCCTCTGGAGAACAGGTCTAACCCCCCCTTCCACTGTCTTGGTAGACCTTGGGGGGGGGCTTGGAGGCCTTCTCCTGGTTGGCCGGCTATCCAGGTGGGCGGGAAAAGGTGGTGCAGGGGGAAGTTTCAGAGGGCTTCTCCTGGCCAGCCAGGTGGGTGGGAGAAGGTGGCACGGGGGGAAGGCTTGGAGGGCTTCTGCCAGCTGGCCAGCTATCCAGGCGGGTGGGAGAAGGTGGCGTGTGAGGGGAAGGTTTAGAGGGCTTCTCCCAGCTGGCTATCTGGGCGGGCAGGAGAAGGTGGCACAGGGGGGGCCTTGGAAGGTTTGAAGGTGATGGGCGGGCCTTGGCCTCCCAGTCACCTCAGAAGCCAGCTGGGGCGTTCTAAGAGAGACCCTACCTCCTGCAAGGACACAGGGTTGGCAAGCAAAGGGCATGGCTGCTCCTTGCTGATCTTCTAATGGCTCAACAGTCGCTCTGAGGTAAAGGGAATGTTGGGATTGCTGGCTCTGTGGGTGGGACCCAGGCACAGCTTCTGATGGGCAGTTCATGCTGCCAACCTATTTTGGTGTGCATAGAACGTTGTGGGGGCAAAAAGTCAATTATATATAAAGACAGGATTGTTGTGTTTTATGTAATATTGACTCTTGTGATATGTTTCCTACATCTTTCACTACTTCTCATCTTGCATATTTACAGTATGGCCCTAAACTGAATTATACCATTCTGTGTTCACTGATCTCAATAGACATAGAAGAATGTAGAAGCTTCTAGGATTGTACTGCTTGGCACAAAGAGATGCAACAAAGATCATGGACCTCCATTTGTTCAAAAAAGGCAGACTGCATGCAAATGTGGCCCCAATCCCAGGGTATAGATCTGAGCTTGGAGGTACAGGACAAAGGGGTGTAAAAACTTCAACTCTGATTTGGCTGCTCAAATGGAAATTAGGCTCCCTGTTCTGCCACTAGCATTTTAAAGGGGGAGGGGAAGAATTATACACACACATCCTTTCCCTCCTTTAAAATGCTAAGAACAGCATTGGAGCTTAGTCTTGATAAATGAAACTGAGCAGCTCTGAATGATTTATCCCCCTCCCCAACATGGCTCCAATCTGACTCATACTATTTGCCTTACAGAGAAGACTGGAGGTCTGTGGTTTTGGGCACATGTTTGTGACCTCCATTGTTAATTTATCACTATAATTAACTTGATTGTAGCTTTCACCAGAGTTCATACACATATGCACCCTTTATTACTCACTTTGCTGGCTACCATTATCTACTTCCACAGGGATTATGCTCAGGCCTGTAGCTAGAGTGAGGCATTTCAGGGCCTGGCCCCCTGACTTCCTGCCAAGGCCCCCTAACTTCCACCCAACCCCCAGTTCCTCCAGCTCTCTGGGCTGCCCAGAGGACTCCAGACACTCTGGGCCACCTGGAGGACTTCCCACTGCTGCCCCTTCCCCAAATGTGGCTTGCTTCCCCACGTAGGCAAGCAGAGTGCAAACGCCGCAAAACTGAGGGGGTTTTATTCTATTTTTATTTTTTTATTTTGTGATATCAGTGCCCCCTGACTTATTTAAAGGCCCCTTGAAATACAAAATCCTGACTACAGGCCTGATTATGCTTCTTCTTACCCAAACAACCTCACACAGTCATATTTTTGTGCCTTACTTTCTCCGACATTCTTCTTCTCATACCCTTCATTCTACCAAGACTAATTTACCCATTAAATGTCTTATGTCCTCTTCTCTCTTGCTGTACAATATACCTATGGAATTCACCTCCCTTTAACATTTGCGTGGCTGCCTTTTTTATAGAAAGCTTTTTTTAAAAAAAAAATCCCCCCTTACTTTCCCAGTATGATTGTTGCTGCATAGTTAGCAATATTTTAGTTTCCGTTTCTTTCCGGATTTTATTCTTTTTTCATCCAGTGTTGTCAAAGCTGCATTCTTTTCCCTCCCTCTTCCAGCTCCTTTTGTGACCTGCCTTATTAAAACGTAAGCCTGCAGGCAGGAACTGTTGTGAATTTCTGTTTATTGTAAAGAGCTTTGTTGTTTGCATTAAGTGCTGTACAAATAATAAGGGATGATGTCATTGGAAATCAGAGGATGGCTGCAGATATGTAGCCCCAGCTGTTAGACAAGGCAAGCTTGAGCCATGGGAACTGTGCATGCATCATTTTCTAGCTGTATCTTTATTATACTGGATCCAGGTGATAGAACTGTAATATTAGGAAGATCTTTACCAAGTGTACCCACTTGCTGAAAAGTTGTTTTCCCTTCCTGTTTCAGATAGTTTTAATGCTAGGGCATAGTTTATGAACCTTGACTTTGGATGAGACTGCCAATCAGTCCAGGACCCACCCAAGATGAAATTAGATGTTCTGTTTGTTATTTATTGTTACTGTTTCTATTATGCATTTTTTTTGCTATGCTTTGGGTCCCTTTGATAATAAAGGTGGGGTACAAATGATAAATAGATGACTATCAACAGGCAGCTGATGTCAGTCAGAAAAAAACAGCAACATAGGATCTACTGTAACAACTGCTTTCTTTACATACTCAAAGTACTCAAAGGTCCTGATGTGCAATATCTCACTATGCCCTTGCCATCTGCAGGCAATGGCAAAATCCATGAATCCTTTATGTGCCCTGCCCCCTCCCCCACCATGCCCCCCTCATGGGGGGGGCAGCCTAGTACCCTGGCCAAGCAAGTGTGTGCTAGGCATGCAAGCAAATGGCCACAGTGCATCTCACCAAGTATGCCCACTATCACACACTGGCCAGCACTGAAAAGTCAACTATCATTGCGAAGCAAGGGCAAGGCCAATGTGCTCATACCCAGTTTCCCTCTCCCAGTGCATGTTCAGGGCTAGCTGCATTACGTGTTCAGGCTGTGGACTGTGAATAAGTGGAATTGTAACATTGTGAATCCATGATTGGCCATTGTGAATCCATGATTGGCAAAGACCTTTTGTAATCCTTAATACAGTCCTGCAAGTCAGGACAATGTTATTATCCTGATATATCTCACAGAGTGAGGGTACCATCTGGCTCTTTTCTGATTTTTACATAACCATCCATACAAAGAGCTGCAAAAAAACCCAAGGCGTGCCATATTGGCTCCATGAAATTTCATCCTGACAACAGCTGGTGGGTTAGGATGAGAGCTCCTGTCCTTTGTGGCTTAGAGCTGCAAATTGGGCACCTGGACCGTTCAAGGCTGAGAAGCAACAGGCTATAGGTTAGCTCCTCCCCTATAAAAAACATCTGCTGGTTGGAGCTACACAGCCATTGAGGTTGCCAGCTCTGGGTTGGGAAATCCCTGGAGATTTTGGGGGGTAGAGCCTGGGGAGGGTGGGATTTGGGGAGGGGAGGGACTTCAGCAGGGTACAGTGCCATGGAGACCAACGTCCAAAGCAGCCATTTGCTCAAGGGGAACTGAGCAAGGTTGGCTGAAGACCAGTTGTAATTCTGGGAGATCTCCAGCCACCACCTGGAGGCTGGTAACCATACCAGCCCCATTTTTGTATTTGGCAAGGTGAGTTCAGGGTCAAATAGGATTTTTTTGGCTGGGAAAGGGCTGGGTTTTTGCCTGTTCTTCTTTGCCACTTTTCAGGACACCATTATTTGTTTTTAATTAGGCCTGGTCTTAGACTGGTTAAGTCCTAACTGGGGTTAGCTAGAACTCTGTGGATTTTAGCTGCCTCATGCGTGGAGGGGGGTTACCCTTAACACCGGCAGAAATCTTGCAGCCCATTAGGTAGGATGCCCACACTGATCAGTATGTCTTTAATGACGCTCAGAGTACTTGTTAATAAATAAAAGCTCAACTGAACACATGAAACGGACTTGTGTAATGTGTAGTAATGTGTAATGTGTAGTGTAAAGCTTGTGTAATGGACAGGCAATACAGGACTAGCCCATGGCAAAGGAAGGACTGGATCCCACCCACCCCACCTCGTCCAGTCCTCTAACCACTACACTATGGCAGCTTGTCAGCTTCCGTTGTTGAGCAAGGGGATTCCTTTCACAGCAGTCCACTTAATTATCATCAGGAAGGCCTTTATTGCATCTCAGCTACCCCACGCCCAGGGAGACACCACCATGTAAACAAACAGCAACATCCTGCCAACCAGCTCTTTCTTCTGTTCTCAGGAATTCTGCCAGCAGCTCACCCAGGCCACCAAAAGAGTGGGTGTGGTACTATTGCCTACCATGCTGGCTTCTGTGGAAAGCTGCTCCCACAGACCTCAGTCTCCTACATACTACACTGTTTCTCAATGGCCTCTTTTTGCTTCAACTTCTGCTCTAACCCTGACATACCTGAGGGACCGCCTTTCCCCATGTATACCCCAGAGAGCACTGCGGTCAGGGTCACAGAACCAACTGACACCCCCAGGCCCCAAAGCCGCCAGGCTCGCCACCACCAGGGCCAGGTCCTTTTCAGTAGCAGCTCCTTGCTGGTGGAATGAGCTCCCGGAAGAGATCAGGGCCCTGCGGGACCTCTTACAGTTCCGCAGGGCCTGCAAGATGGAGCTCTTCCACCAGGCTTTCGACTAGGAGTCACCCTGATCATTACCATCAACAAGCCCAGCCTTTAGTCCAACATCTGGCCTATACCATTGTGCGGCCCCAAAAGACCATAAGCTGGATTGTCTACTTGTAGCACTCTTAGCACGCCATCTCAATTAACTAACGATGGACACTAGCACCTACGATTTTATGATTTATTTATATCTGAAATTTGCTTTAATGAGATTCAGTGCGATTTTATTGCTTTTGTACCAACTGTGTGAGCTGCCTTGAGCCTGCTTGCGGGGAGTGCAGGGTACAAATTGAATTAAATAAATAAATAAATAACCAGCTAGCTGTAACTGCATCTGGTGGGACTCTAACCACCATCCTTTGCATGTCTATCTGCAGCTTACAGATTCCCCTTCCCGTTATTACACATACCATTCTCCTTCTTTTCTGCCTCTTGGGGAACAGGTCATGTCCCTCTTTTATCCTCTTCTTTCTTTCAGGTGACCATACATCTCTCTCTGTAACCTCTTCTTTGCTTGGATTTCAATTTGAATTTATTTATTTTATTTATTTACTTTCAATTTATATCCCGCCTTGCGGGTGTGAAACGGGCTCAAGGCGGCTTACACAATTTGAAGTAAAGGTCATCTCACTGCAAAATATTACAGATATAATACTTTATTTATTTATTTTACATCCTGCCTTTCTCACCAATGGAGATCCAAAGCAGCTACATCATTCTCCTCTCCTTTTTTTATCTTCACAACAACCCTGTGAGGTAGGTTAGGTCACCCAAGCAAGCTTCCATGGCAGCGTGGGGATTCAGTCCTGGGTTTTCCGGATCCTGGTCCAACACTCTAACCACTACACCACACTGGTCTTCACACCATGCTGGCTCTCAATATAATATAGAACCTCTTGTCTCTGAGTACTCACTGAAGTCAGAGCTTTTTCATGAAGCGCTAAGAAGTTTTGTTGGAATTGTGCTTTTGCTTTTACTGAGTCAATCAGATGACAAGAATAATTTTGATTCAGTATTTGGTTCGGCATTTTGTAACTTACAGTTTTCACTGCAGTCCTATAAATCTGTACTTTGATATAAGCCATATTTAATGCAATTGGAGTTGCTTCTCAGCAATCATGCCATCAAGACACAGAGCAGCAGCCACAAAAACAGAGCTAATTCCAGGAATGACGCCTGTGTCAAGTCCAGACACTAGTGATTCAAGCACATTCAACTGTCTTTATGGTTATCTTTTATCTAACTTTGATCTCATTCTTCCTCCAAGGAATTCAAAGCATCATCTATCACCCTCCCTTCCTCCTGTTATGCTAACAGCAGCCCTGTCAGACTGAGGCATTTTCCAGACTGCAGTCATCTTTCGGGTTTTTGTGGGTGTCGTGGCAGTTCCAATGATTATGCTATCAGTGCAATCAGTTTACACTTACATTCCCCCCTGTTTCCCCCCACCATGGTTCTGTCTGGTCACATTCACACTGAAGACTGATTTTCAGCTTTTTTTCAGGGAGCAGGGGCACAAGCACTGAAGTGCTGCAGTGCTTCATCAGCCTCAAGGGGGCTGTACAATCCCCATCAAAGTACATTCCCCACCCATCACACCACAGCTGAGGGTCACTATTGGTGTATGTGTCTCACCCCTTATTGGTTGCCTCTTTTCCGACATTTGAGTGGTCTCTCTGATTGGCTCCCTCCCAAAAATTTGAATTCTGTTGCCTGACTTGCATCAGGTACACAGCTCCAGTGGCGTACCTAGCATATTTGACACCCAGGGTGGATCGTTTTTTGACACGCCTTTCCTCTATATAACAAAATTGTCCAGGTCAGGGCTCAAGCAGGCTCCCAATGAACTCGGTGTGGCTTACACTTGGGTAAGTAAGTGTGGAGAGGGGCACTTCCAGGATGAGCCTGAGCCAGTCTCCCGCACCTGTGTCCTTTCTTGTGGAGAGTCTCCATGAAAACCCCTTCTTTGCTCTGTTCTGCTAAGTTGCCAACTTCGTATGGAGTGGCGGCTGATCTTCCAGGAGAAGCTCTGTGTTTATGCAAACAAACACCCACCCCTCTGGACTGGTCTTTGGCCAAACAGTATTCTTTCATGTTTCCATGAGGGCCAAGGGCTCCACACTATTGACACAAGATAGTCCCACTGAACACCTTGAAATCTGCTGCCACCAATGCACACATAAGATGGAATGGGCTGCTGAGACGACAAATGGGTAATGATTGGCCAGTGTCGGGCTTCCCAATGGGGCTGACCATTCATTTCAGCACAGGTACCCTCCAGCACTGAAATATTTATGTGCTAGTATGCAAATATTTTTTTAAAAGCTTGCTCCTAAAACCTGCCCTTTCTGGGAGGGTTTCGGGCAGCAATCCATTAGGTGGGAAAAAATGTTCAGATTCTGAGTAAGAGGGTACCTTGCAAATTCATTCCACAATGGAAAAAAAAACACAGGAAAAACTAATTTAGGAAAGAACAGGGACAAAACAAGGAAAGACTGGGACAGAATGGGGGTGTTAATGAAGTTGTCTGGACACAAGGAAAAAAACCCCAGTAACATTGGAGAATGAAAATGGAACATTAAGGCAATCTGGAAAATGCCTGAGAGAGTGAGTGATGAGCCCAAGAGAGTGCAGAACTTGAATCTGGGTCTCCCCAGTCCTGGATGAACATGGTTTTATGTGGCCCTAGAAACTGCCCGAATTTGATACACAACAGACACTAATAGAGAGAGCATTCCATAAGAAATAAGCCCTTACAGAAAAGGTCCATCTCTGGTGACCACTGATCTAACTTCTGAGAGCAGGAACACAAAAATAAGCCCTTGCTCAAATATCTTCGTTGACTGGCAGGTTCCCATGGGTGCACTTTTAATGTATGTTACTACTTATCTTTCCTCAAATCAAGAGGTCATCCAGGACAGCTCTTATCCAGAATCAGATAGGAGATGGCAGTCCACTAAATAGATACAGATATGCTTACTTGTTTGAACTTCGTTTCCAGGAACTGTGATGAAAATCTCTTATCAGTGAGAATGTATGTGCTGTTCCAAGATTCATCTGAAGCCACAGATTGATACTCCAAGCTGATTCATAATAAGCTGCAGCCATCAGGTGCCAGACAGGTGCAGCAGCAATAACAATGAATGGAGTGGTCATGTCATGCCAGAGGAGAGAAGTCCTACAGCATAATACACTAAATGTCAGAGGAGAGGGTGAATCCAAGAAGATGGAGTTAAGGCTGTCTTGCGCAGAATTTTTAAACAGATGGTGTTTGAGTATCTGGAAGCTGGGCTGAGTGAACAGCACAGTTACTTGCTGGCCTAGTTGATTCCAACCTGTTCCAGGTACATGTGGACGACTGTCAAGTTGTACTTCCATACTGTGATGTGCACAGTTTGTATTTAAAAGCTGCTGTTACTCTTGCTCTCCCATTGCTCTGCAAATAAATCTGAACTTCCCACAGTTCAAAGGCTGAAATGCAAACAGTGACAGGAAGCAAAAGACAAAAGATTCAAATACAAAAGTAACAGATGCTGCATGAATGCAAATACTCTATTCAGTAATGTATGGTTGAGGCTATAGATCCAGAAGATAGTTTCACCAGCATTGTATTTTATGGGAAATTGAGTATTTTGTTCTTCGAGCAAACAACAGCTGGAGATGGTGGGGTGGAGGCAGGTAGAAACTCCTTCACATTTTAAAACATATATAGAGAAAAATAGAATGTACAAATGTAGTACATCAGAGACCATGCAAATCTATCCCAGCAGATAAAGTCAGCATTCCTGGGACTCTATCAGGCTGCAGGTGAAGAAGCTATTACATATGTGGATTTTTCCTCACATTAAAACCAAAAGTAGCTTCATGCATGTGGAAGGTTGGTGTGGAAAGGAAAAGACAGGCTAGAAATTTCTCCCTGAACTATGAAAGGGTTCCCCATTAATCCACTAGCATTTTCTATCCTCTGCAAAACTGAAGCAATTGCCCACAAGAAAATGCAACCCAAAGTCTTAGATTTTCCCCCATTACATATTTCCTCGCATCTGTCATCACTCAGGGCCCAGTTTAATCATCATATGAATTTACCAAGTCATTTTTTTTAACCAACTTACTTGTATCAAGCATGTCTTTGGGATTTCTAGTCGTTTTGGAATCTTTGGATGTGGCTAACACATGGAGTCCAAGGGAAGGCATCAAACTGACCTAGCATTTGGCTAATCAGAAGTTCAGTCTTGCAGCATGGATGGGAGGGTGATCTAGATGCAACATCTATCACCCTATTGATTGCCAGAGTTGATTCAGCTGATTTGGCAGCTTAGGCAGGTGTCCCCTACTTACCCCACCACTCCATATGTGTCCCTCCCAAAGCTGGATGCTTGATGGAAGAGGATGACCATCCCAGATAGAAAGAGTGTACCATTCTCTGATCAATGGTATATGAATCTTACAACATTGTCTACCCAGTACCCTATTAAAGACTGCAGTTGTCTCAGCTACATTGTCGTTCCTTTGTGTAACTGTTTTGATCACAATAATGTTTTGGGGGCAAGAAGGGAGATTAAATGTTGCTTTCTTCATTTTCAGACCACACTTTCTGAACAAAGCAAGTGAACAAAGAAACTGGATTCATTATTATCCAGGCTTAAATAGTACTGATTATCTGAAAATTGGCATGCCCTACCACAGCAGAAGGTATCTTAACCTCCCACCCATAAAAAATATCCAAATAAAAGACCACTTGACTACCACAAACTGCAATGTGTTTAATCCAATAGGATCTCTCTGAAGAAAATTCAGCAGCATTTGAGTCACCAGGTTGTAGCACTCCAAATAAATGTGGGGAGTATCATGAGAAAAAGAGGACAAGGATGCATTGATGAAGCAGAGAAGGAAGAAGCAGCGGCCATAAGCATTGCAGAGACGCTGTGCAGCAATATTTTGAAAAATTTATTTGATTGGTATTGAGTGGTACTTGCTGGAAAAGCTTTATCATGATAAAAAATTAATAGTTTGCTTTTCGTTACCATCAATAAGCTTAATACAGTACATGGAATGCTGCAATTTCAGCTCAAAGTAATCTCTTTAATAGTGATTGCATGCTGGGGAATTATTCAGGACTGTGGGTGGGGAAGGACACAGGCTCCATTCTGAACAAGAGGAGGCAGACTGAGAAATGTAGTAATGTCAGTAGCTTTAAATACCCTAGTACAAGCTGGGAGTGGCATCACTTCCTTTATGTTCCTTTTAGCTGGTGTTGATCAAGCACATTGGGGGTGAATGCAGAACTGTAGTTCTGTTGATGAATGAATTAGAAGTAGGGATGGACACAAACTGGCTCACGAACCAAAGTTCATAATGAATTTTGGCCAGTTTGTGCTTCGCAAAATCAAGTTCATGGCAGGTCACCTGGCACGAACTTTCAAGCTGTTTGTGGAGGTTTATGGTGGTTCGTGAGTAGACATGTCCAGACAGACTGTCTCCGCTCAATCAAAATATTTACATAACTTCAAAGCAACAACTTGGAAGGCATATAGAAGAGCATCTGTGGAGGTCCTTTGTGACTTTGATGTCTCTAGCTTGCATGGGATCCATTCTATACACTCCTGAACCTTCGTCATTTTGACAGGTGCAGGTTCAGGAGATTCGGGAGTGTATAGAATGGATCCTGTGCAATGCTCCTCTACATGCCCTCCAAGTTTGGTTTCTCTAGCTTGCACAGGATCCATTATATACACTCCTGAACCTCCTGAACCTGTGCCTGTCAAAATGACTGTTGGATGCCACCAGCAAGTAAAAGGATTGTCCATTCATACATGGACATTACTTAATTTCTTTTCACTTGAATGTTCTGCATTTGGAGTTGTGTCATACACTTGTCTATTTCATACCTTCCTCTACCATACACATTCATTCATTCATTCAGTTTCTATTCCACTCCCCCCCCCCACAATCGTGGGGCTCAAAGTGGATTATAACATAAATAAACAATTTAAAAACAGTTAAAATCTATACATACAGAATCAACAATTAACCAGATAGCACATAGACTATGTCACTGTTCCCAAGGAGAGAGGGAAGGGGAAGAAATAGAGGGCAGTATATAAATAAAGACTCCCTGATCTTACCCATAAACTCGGCGATACAGTTCCATTTTACAGGCCCTGCAGAACTGAGCTAAGTTCTGCAGGGCATGGATTTCACTTGGAAGTGCATTCCACAAAACTGGAGCTATCACTGAAAAGGCTCTAGTTCTAGTTGAAACCAGGCTAATGGTCAGTGGCACCCGGATTGTCAGCGTATTGTTGATTGAGGAGAGTAACACTCTTTGGGGGGGGGTGCCAGAAGAGCTGGTCCTGAAGAAATGTTGGTCCCAGAACATGAAGGGTTAAAACCCATGAAGGGTTTTAACCATAAAGGTTGAAACCAACACCTTGAACTTGACCTGGAATTCAATCTGGAGCTAGTGCAGCTGACGGAGCACTGGCTTGATACGTGCCCTGACAGGAGTTCCAGTTAGAACCTCACTGCTGCATTCTGGACCAGTTGAAGTTTCCAGGTCAGTCTCAAGAGCAGCCCTACATAGAGTGAGTTACAGTAGTCCAGTCTGGAGGTGACCATTGCATGGGTCACAGTAGCTAGATATAGAGTGTAGTATGAGTACTCCACACACGTGTTCCATTTATTTACTTTATTTAAGCATTTTTAATCTGCTTTTTCCCACAGGTGGTGGTGGTAGAAAGTGCTATCAAGTTGCAGCTGACTTATAGCAACCACAAAGAGTTTTCTAGGCAAGAGATGTTTAGATGTGGTTTGCCATTGCCTGCCTCTGCATCGTGATCTCAGTCCCTGGACTACCTTGGTGGTCCCTATCCAAGCACCAACCAGAGCCAACATTGCTTAGCTTTTGAGATCTGATGAGATCAGGCTAGCCACAGAGTTACCCCAAAAAAGTTTCACGTTCCAAAATACTGTAAACAATAAACAAAGAAAACACAAACAAATCTGGCCTAGTCCGGGTCTGCCATGCTGATAAAATCAGACCCCACATTGTGAGCCATTAGCCAAGGGCTGAGTCCTTCAGCTCTTGCTCTTTGGTTCACACCCAAGGACTCACTCCTCTGGCTATGCCCACATGCCTGTAGGAAGTGGAGGGGGAAAAAGTGAGCGTAGATCACTGGTTCCCAAAGTGGGCAATACCACCACCTGGGGGGCACTGGAACTCACTGAAGGTAGATTTCTGGGAGAGGTGCTGAGTAATTTTTTTTCTGAAAAGGGGGTGGTAGTCCAAATAAGGTTGGGAACCTCTGGCCTAGATGAAATTCAGTTACAGCAGTGTTGTGTTTTAACAGTTATGGTTTATTTAGTTGTTGACGTTTAGAAGTTTGTCCTATTAGGGAGACCATAGTCTGTTGCTGGGGAGATGTAGCCCCAATAGACTGAGAGGGAGAAAAGCAAAGCCTAAGGAGGGGGGGAAAAAGATGGAGGAGAAAATACAGCCGGGGCTACAAGAATAACTGAAGAATAAAATCTCGTTCTAAAAATCCTGCCTTGTGTTGGCTCCTTGCCTGCAGCAAGCTACAAAAAACAGGCTTAGGGCTGGGACTGTGACCTCTGAACCTACCAAGTGTCTTTGAAAAATATGTGAGTAATAAATGACTGACTACAATCACCCATCCACCATGGGAAGATGACTGCTAGGCAACAAGGCATGGGAACACTTTCTACATGACTCACAGCTCAGTGTATGAATGAACGCCATTTCAAAAACATTGTATGTGAGGTGATATGGAAGTTCTTTTGGATGCAAATTTTCATTGGAGGTATCCACGTACAAACGTCACTACTTAATGCTGCTTCCATTAAGAGTAAATAAGCATGTGTGATCCCACCCTAAATAGATGCCACTAACAAGGTGGTTGTAAGCCAGGGATCTCCAACATAGTGCTCATGGGTGCCCTGTGCCTGCAGACACCTTTCCTGGCACCTACCAAGTATTTTAGAAAGTGAGCAGGCTTTTGCTCAGCATTGCATCTGATTGGCCACTGGACATCCAATGGCTGTGCAGATTAAAATAGTATTTCAGCAGTATCTGCTACCACCTTGTTGGTTTTATTCTCTCTCACTCCACATTCCCAGTGTATTTTTAAAATTACCCCTCTTCTCTCCTGAACTTGGGCTTCCTCCGGGTGGTTGCCTCTACCTCCTGAGGCAGCCATTTTGTGCTTGTACCAATCACCCTGAGTTAGAATTCCAAAGGTGCCCACAATCTCAAAAAAAGATTGGTGATCCCTGTTGTAAGCGATGGCCTCATGAGAGCCTTCAAAATACATATTTGTTGATCCACTTCACCTAGACATTTTTGGCTTTTTAAGAACTGGATCATCCGTCTCTAAGGCAAGAAATATTATTCAGGACAATTTTGAGTGACCAATACCAAGCAAACTCCTCCTCCTCCTCCTCCATGTTCTAGGGTGCTGCTCACAATTTGAAATCAGATGGTGATTCTAGCAGAGTTGTAATCATGCAGTACTGATTTTACCATACTTATGCAGAATCTTCATTAGGCATTTGTTACAGACACTAAACAATCTGGGAGCCAATTTGGTGTAGTGGTTAAGAGTAGTGGACTCTAACCTGGAGAACCGGGTTTGATTCCCCACTCCTCCACATGAAGCCAGCTTAGGGAGTTTGGGCCAGTCACAGTACTTTCAGAGCTCCCTCAGCTCCTCAAAACAAGTCTAGCTCACCGCTAGCATAAAGCTAAATTATGTGCTAAAAACACTCTGCAAGATGCATATGTTGTGCAGATTTATAATTCATGGTTTAGAAACTTATACAGCACCTTACATTGAACATGGAATCACCAAGCCAGCAGGAGATATCACTGTTTGTGCTTATTCAGGCCAATCAAGCTATCAGCATTATGAACTACCCATTAACTCAGATATGTGTCTGCCTTCTAGACACATGAAATAAGTCCAGCAGACTTGACACTACCAAGTCCACACACACACACACACACAGCTTTGACACTAGAGAGATCCTAAGAGAGTGCCAATGCCCACACAGTTATACAGCATCATATCCATGAGAAGCTTGTTTTAAAAAATATGCAAAAATAAACAGTGAGTTTCTCAGGATGCTGGACTTCAAATACCACATTCTGCTTGTATAGAATCACACAAAACACACAGGCCTGAATTGGATGTGCTCAGATCTAGCTATTTGATTTAGCAGAAGACCCAGCTTGAGACTGCACATTCAGACAGGGAAAAGGCAATCCATGTTTATTTTGCGACAAACATCCCCGGTATCAACCTGATCGGCAATTCAAGAAACAGATGTGAGTGGTGGATAGTTCAAAGGATAGGTCAGCATTAGTCATTCAAACCCGGAGTTAGAATTTTTCAACAGTTCCCTGAATATTTCATTTCCCCATTTCCGATTTCGGTCCACCATTCTTCTGCCAGGGGTCCTTTCACCTCCTCATGTTAGAAACAGCAGGAGCTTCACTCACTCATTGGATTCTGTATCCAAGGCTGCCCTACTTTGCAATTCCAGCCCTGCCTTTTCTCCTTTGAGCTCAGCCTCACGCTGTGTTAATCACGAGGCTGGCTGGAAGACAGCAGCGCAGACAGGATGTGATAAGGCTTCTAGGCTGAGACGTTTAAGTCATAAAGATTTACCTAACTTAATATGCATTTATGTCTGACAAAACTAACCCAGAGTCACACAGGGAATCATAAGATTCCTCCAGATTTGGGAGACCTAATAAATATCAAGCCTAACTTCAGCTACAATTTCAAAATGGTCTGTCGGGATCTTATTCCACATGCACACCCACTCCTTGCTATAGCTTCAGTCTACAGAAAGTTTCAGCCCTTAGATGAGATGTTGGTTTTTTTTAAGAGAGAGAGAGAGAAAGCGAGAGAGAGAAGTCTGCAGCTTCTGCTTATTTTCTTCCTCTTACATCCAGCTCAGGTTTTCTTTCCCCAGAGTAATCTGGAAGTAGAACATACCATTTAAAATGCTGCTGCAATGTCTCATGAATTCCCCCTGGCCCATCCTCTTGTTCTAAGCACACCCATCAATTCCCTGACCAAATGGGATTCAGACTGGAATGGTGTAGTGAACACAGGACAAACTATTTAGAGTCAATAAAACCTTATTCACAGTCCCATGGAATTGATAGCAAACAGAGAGTTATCTAATTGAAGCCAAACTGCAAGATGCAACCACATATTGCTAATGTGAGAGACTGAATGGGGATAAGTTGAGGAGGGAGGAAGGAAGGAAAGTTCCAAACAACAATGATGGATTTAGACTAGTGCTGCATAAATCCCATAAAGTAAGATTTTAAAAATGTCCTTCCGGTCAAGGAAGATGTCCTCCTGTCCATAGAAGGAGTCTTCTGTTAATTTCATCTAAGAACAGATAGATTCCATGAGTGGAAGGGCACTTTTGGATCCCATCCAAATGGTTCACTCAGTCTTCTTCCGCTGGCTATAAGATTGCAGAGATGAATAAGCAATTCCATCATAGTATTTGTGAGCTTCCGATTGGCAGGGGGTGAACTACATTTGGCTAGCTAGCACTGGCAACTGGTCAGATGACCATGTACTGTGTAGGAAAAGACAGTCTTCCACTCTCCGGCTTCCCTACCTCTTCCCTCTCCATTTCTCAGAATTATGACTGACCAACAGGGCCTCGGTCACATCTCAGCCTATGCCAGAAAAGAACAAGTGCTATCCGCCCATCTACCATAGCTAAACCTGTGAGTGGGAGTAGTGCCCAGGCAGAGAAAAGAGGGGCTGTATTATTGTTTAACAACTGTAATGCTTTTGACCTGTATCACCCAAAAACTCATGAGAAGCAAGAACAGAAAGTATAAAAAATTCTGTAAACTAGAAGTTGTCCATTTGACACATGAACCACCTAGCAGACTGGTATTCAAGTTGGCTGGTGCCCAGAGTTAAGAATGGAGAATCCGTGGACAGGGAACTTGCTTCTGGTGCACGTTAACATAATAAGGAATGGAGAAGGAACGGGGGTAATGGGTGATCTGTATCTGTACATGGGGCTGAATCCTGACTAAATTTTCCATTGGCAGAATGGAATTTTCCTCCTTGCCTCCTCCCACTGATCTCCACAAAATGCTGCTCCAGGGGGAAGGGAGACTGCACAGAACAACATGGAGGGGGGAGTGCAATGGTAAAGGGGTATCAATGCAAATTACTAACTCAGTCTGGATCTAACCCATTGTATATTTTACACAATGCATCCCTTAGGGAGTCCTATCATCCACACACAGCCCTTTGGATAGGGATGGCTATGTAGCAAATTAAGAAACAGGTGAGTTGACATTGATTGCTACAGATGTAAAAGCTTCTTAGATGATTTAATCTCAGTGGTGGTGGTGGTGGTGGTGGTGAAAAGTGTCATCAAGTCACAGCTGATTTATGGTGACTCTGTAGGGTTTTCAAGGCAACAGATGTTCAGAGATGGTTTGCTGTTGCTTGCCTCCACGTTATGACCCTGGTATTCCTTGGTGGTCTCCCATCCAAATATTAGCCAGGGCTGACCCTGCTTAGCTTCTGAGATCTGACAAGATCAAGCTAGCCTGGCTATCCAGCTTATAAAGAAGGAACTTTCGCAAGTGGCAGTTCCACTCACCCCCTTGGCCATGAATCATGTGGTTGGGATAGGAACCCAGAACGATAGAAGTTACATCCTGTTAAAAACAACAACTCTAGATGGTTCACCCTAATAGGGCAAGCTGCAATGGAATTAAAGAAATAAATTAAGTGATGTGGGGGAAAGCTCCCACTGAAATTACACAAATATCCAAAGATTAAAGCTCTGCTCCCTCCCCCCTCCACTCTCTCTTTCTCTCTCTCACACACACACACAGGAGTGAGTCAAATTAAAATGTAATGTGCTTGAAGTAATCATTGGCAGTTTCATAAGAGAAAATTACCAATTTATATGTCACACACTTCCAGTCGTTACTATAAATGCCACAAATGACTTTTGCAATATACCGCGAGCTCATAGGGAATCGACGATTAACTTTGTCGGTGGTCTTTAGCATTCTCTTTTCTTGGCATTGTGCAGCTTTTGAAATAGCTGCTTGCAGGACTTATATTAAATATTTTTTCCCCTCTGTGTTAGATTGTTCGCTTTTTCACCTGCTGTGAGAGATCATCAAGAATGGGATAGCATAATCAACCTGAGCAAAGACAAATCAGCATCCAATGAATTCAGAATACAGAGAACTTGATAACGGTAATGGAAGGCAAAGGGAAGGAAGACTGGACCCTATTCTGCATTGTATGACAGCTCAGGAACCAAATTGCTGAGAAGGAAAAGTGTGAAAAAAAAATAATTTGACCCAAATACATGGAGTGCAAAAGCTGTTTCCGCTTTTGCATGAATGTCACTGCAGTTCTCTGCACTTGTACACTTTGGCTGGCTTTGTGCATGCATTTATTTATTTATACCCTGCTTCTCAGCCAGACTGGCTCTCAACACCACTTACAATTCAAATCCATATGAGTAATGACAACAGTTGTTGCCATTAAAGCAACGGAGCGGCAGAACTTGGGAAGAATAACCACCGAACAATGTTCAACATGTTGGAAATGGGGAGCAGATGACTGAAGGATGGTGCTTTTGCCCTCATTGTAAACCATAAGCGTTCAGTTCCAGTTTTGTTCCCCAAGCCTTCTGCAGACTTGTCTGCTGCAGTTCCAGCTGCTCTGCTTTCCCCATCTCCAGGATGGCCCATCAGAAAATACCCTACCAGATGCTGATAGTTTCTAGCAGGGCAGGACTTCTTCAGTCAGTCACAGCTGCCAACTGGTGGCTCTGGCGCTCTTCTCTCCTTCTTCTTCCCAAGCACAGCAAGGAGGCTGGGGAGGGATGACAATGACTCAGGTCTTCTCCTCAAGCCTCCTGCATTATTCCAACGGTTGCAGGCACAGCTACAGTTCTTCCACAACCCTGAAGAAAGTGTCTCCACCCGTTTTGACAAACTAGCATGGGGCTTTCTCATTCAGGCCCAGCTGCTGACTGGTGGATTTGGCTCTCTGTTCTCTGGTCCTTGTACACAATACAAATGATGTTGCCAGATGTTGCCATAGAAGCAACTTGCAAAATTCTGCCTGCTTAATAGAGCAGTAGGTTTTTGCATTTGGAGATCAGATAAAGTTGGCCTGCGCTGTAGAAAAAGCTTTTTTCAATGGCCGATGCAGTGGAAATGGGGGCAGATGATACAAGGATGACTCCTATGCCCTTATTCTAAATCCAAAGTGTTAGCTTTTAGTTCTTATGTCCTGTTGACTTGGCTACTGCTGCTCTTCATTTCCAGTTCTACAGCAGTCCCCACCACCACCAATTTTCCTCATCTTGAATGTTGACAGGAGCACGGGTTAGGTTTAGGCCAAGCTGCTCACTGGTGGCTTGGGCCTTCTCCTCTCCAGTTTTTCCTCCTTCCTGACAGCAAGGAGGAACATCATTCCTCAAGTCTGCTCCCCAAGTCTCCTGATGACCCAGTTTTTCCTGTTCTTTCAGCAGCACATCGCTTGGTTGCTTCACTCATGATGACTGGCAACCAACTGGCAATTGAATGCACGAACTGATTCCACTGGAAAGCACTATATGCAAAAGGATATGAAATCCCACCTGTGTCACATTTGCATTGGCCCATTCACACATGCCATTGACATTCATTGAGCAATAAAAGATGCACACATGAAACAGCCCTTCTCAAAAAACCATTCCCAAAATGGTACTACTTTGCATCAACAGGGCACAAAACTTAAAATCTACTTATGGAAATAAATCTAATGCAATTAAGCATTTGTGAGAACCTTCTTAATATCTGATGGCAAAATGCTATCAACCTGGGGTCTCCAACACGGAGCCCGTGGGGCCTGCCAACACATTTTCTGGGTCCCGCCAAATGTTTTTAGGAAGTAGGCAAAACCAGGTAGGGCTTTTGCACAGCAAAGTTTCTGATTGACTACTGGATTTGATTGGCTGTGCAGATTATTTTAATGCTGCTTTGGCAGCACAAGTACTGTGTTACTGAAGTTAAGCTGTGGCAATCATTTTGTGGCTGGCTCCACCTCCTGTGGCAGTCATTTGGTGCCAGCTATTTTGCTGTTGTACCCACCATGCCCTGTCAGAATTCCAAATGTTCCCACAGGCTGAGAAAGGTTCGGGACCCCAGCCATAGATTTATGAAGGACTGGACAGCAAATTTCTCGATGCAGACATAGACACGGCATTGTGATTTGGCAGAACTACAAGGGATCATCTGCATCTTTTCTTATTTTAGGATTCTTCCACTCACCATGATTTCCATTAGAGGTAGCAAGTATCACAGCTGTATATTTCTGGCAAGCTTACCCAGATACTGAAGTTATTTTCAACCACCAAAAAAGTTTTAGCAAGATTTGAAGTGTTTTATGGATGGGAAGAAATCATTCCCTTACTATCTAATTAAACTCGAGATACCTGGCATGAATCTATACCATGCATGTTTCAAGCTGTCTGGGGGTTATTTGCAGTCCTCCAAAATATAGTATGATGGGAGCAGGGTTATCATAAAGTATTTCAGACACCTCTAATGGTTACCAATATATCTAAAGCATTTAGAGCGACTGCATGTTGCCACTCACTGTTGAGACAAACGTATTTATAACGCTGCTTTGAGTTAATAACGTTCTAAAGAGAGAGGTGAGACATGACAGAGATTATAGCAAAGACTGTGTTTTGTTCTGTTCAAATTCAAAGTCATAAAATGATTTTTCTCCCTTGCTATTATTTCAATCTCTCCTTGATACAGTAAATATAATTTCGTAGCATGAGAATTGCAAATTACCCTCCGAGCCATCTAGACAAATCCCGTGTTCCAAAACAAAGATACCTGGGATGCCTTTACTGCTACCGTAGCAACACAGCCTTTGCTCCAGTAGTCACTCTGAGGTGGGATATTCCAGGAGATCTGGGAGCAGGGCTGAGGGATATAATGCCACAAAGCCCACTTTCCAAAGCAGCCATTTTCTCCAGGGGAGCAGATTTCAGTTGTCTAGGGATCAAGTATAATTCTGGAAGATCTCCAGGTCCAGGAGAGCCAGTTTGGTGTAGCGGTTAAGTGTGCGGACTCTAATCTGGGAGAACCGGGTTTGATTCCCCACTCCTCCACTTGCACCTGCTGGTGTGACCTTGGGTCAGTCACAAGCTCTGGCACAGCTGTTCTTGAAAAAGAGCAGTTGCTGTCAGAGTTCTCTCAGCCCCACCTACCTCACAGGGTGTCTGTTGTGGGGAGGGGGAGGGAAAGGGGTTTGTAAGCCACTCTGAGACTCAAAAGTGAAGGGCGGGGTATAAATCCAATCTCTTCTCTTCTTCAACTATTTTTTTAAATTATTATTATTATTCGTCCAACCTGAGAACAGGCACTGGGCAATTTACAGTCATTATAAAACATTTAAAATTATAATTAATCTATAGTTAAAAGCAAAGCAAAAAAAACCCAATAGAACAATACATCCAACCAATTCAGATGGCAATTACAGTTTCTCTTTTGTCAGCCATACCACTGTCCCACACGGCAGGAAAGGATAGAGTATGTGGGGGCCAAAGGAAGGGAGGGAGGGAGGGTGCCAGTCTCAACCTTCCACTGCTGTCCTTAACTAAACCCTGGCAAAACATCTCTGCCCTGAAGAACTGCATCCATAGTCTTTGCAGATTTTGTAACCAGTGATCTTTTATTTATAAAATTTGCACTCCACCTTTCTGTCTTTGTCAGGGCCACCAAAGTGACTAATTGCTAGCAACTAGTAAAGTTATTTTTTTTTCTTTTTATGAATTTGGCACAGTTGTGGTTGTTGGTCTTTGTTACTTCCTATGACGTTTGGTTGTTGAAGGGTTCTAGTGAACTTGAAAGCTCACATACTGTTGTCTACCATTTGATTTGCCCTGAACAAAAGATAAGATGGAGACAATATTCTGCAACCACATTAAGAAGTCTACCTTCACCTATGCATACCAAAGAACAAGGGAAGTGATCAGGAAAAGCCTGAGGAAATGATCTTTCAACTGCAAGAACAATCTTTTAAAAGGTTTTTAAAAGAGATGGTATAATCTCTGTGTTAAGTTTCACCTGCATTCCCTTCACCTGCAGCTGGAAGAACTAAGGACTTATTTGATGCTGCTCAGCATAGGGTTGCCCGCTCGATGGGCCCCTTACCTGCTGGCCCAGGTCTGGTCGCTGGGGGGAACCCTACCCCCAAAGTGCCAGAATCGCAGCAACAGGCCTGGCATGATAATGTCACATCACACTGGGCACATTGTGGGGGGACGCTCTATCATTAGAGGGAAAAATCTATAGTTTTCCCACAAATGATAGTGGTCCTGCCCCCAATGTGCCCAATGTGATGATGTCACTTCTGGGTGGTGTCATTGCGTTGCACATGCTTTGCACGCTGTCAAAGAAGTCCCAGAGAGGGGCCAGGACTCCCCCACCGCAGCTTAAGATAGGACCCAGCAACCCTAGCTCACCACTAAGGGCGTCTCTTCCCCAACCCACCCGACTGCTTCAGTTAATGATGGGCTGGCTTAGGAATGGTCCTTCATTCTTAGATAACTCAGGGTGCTTGACAGTTCAACCCATTTAAACTATAGCAATCTGTACTATTCCTGCCATCTACAGTTATGGCCTAATTAATCCAAAACCCAGGAATAATTATATACACACACGCATGAGCCAACTCCTTGAACTATGTGGAACAGGTTAAAAAAAGCCCCCTTCCATGCCAGTTTGAAGGGATCCTACAACATTCATGTTCAGCCCCTCAGAGGGAACCAGCTAATTTCACACTATTCAACAGGGAGGGTGGATGGGCCAGATTGCCTCCAAATCCCATGAGGAGGATGGGAAAGAAGCCTCAGTAGCTGTTCCCAGATGCTTTCTCCATTGGCTGCAATGCACAAAGGAAAATGGCTAAGCTTGCACCCAATCAACACACCATGCTTCCTTCAAAATAGGGGCCATCACAAAGTAGTACCTAAATTTGTTGAGCAGGGATGTAGATTAGAGCCAAAATACGCTTTTTAAAATATGACTCTATCTTAATTTAACATGCTCCGACAATTTTTCATAGTTTTTTGACAGTTTTGCACAACTTAAAAAACTGGAGGATGTTATTAAGTAGAACGGTTTAATCACACAATGGTTTGTAAAAACCATTTAAAAGATAGACATTTTTTATTTATTAGTCTCTCGTGTGCATTTTCCCTCTTGTTTTTGTCTTATTTGAAACATGCAGCACACGTACATAGTAAAAGAGCCAGTGACGTGCGTGGGGGATGTGATGCTCCACCACTCTATAAACTGCTACAATAAAAACTGTTTTAAGAGAACTGAAATAAATGATTGTGCCACATCAGCAGAAAGGCTCACTTGGATGTGTGATTAAAAGAGCTCACCGTCAGTATTTCTCCTCGTTCTTCTTAAACCCCGATCTTCCTTTTACACTGTATAGCACACAGTGAGATCATTTACCATGATTTCCATTGCGAAGTCCCTAATGTCTTTCATGTAACTGAATTTCCCATTAAAATAACTTATCCACAATATTTGTTTGATCTGTTGTTCCAGCTCTGTAGAATATATTTAATATTTAAACTCATTTAAATTGCTTGCATGGGAAAGGTGGTGAGGGGGAAAAGCAATTTTGTTTCTCCAACTGCTCGGCTTTGTTAAGGAAGACCTATGAACTACCTTGGATTAGATACGATGCTAGAAAATCGCATAGTTATATCCTCTTCATTGTTGATGATGTCTTGGAAGTAAAGCAGAAACTGGCTGTCTCTTTATTACCGTGTTTCTAATAGCTGACCTGCTTTTGCTGAACCTGGTACATGAAATAAAGAAGTGCTGAAAATTCAGATGTAAGTTCAGAAACCTCAGTGGGATGCCCAAGGGAAGAGAAATAGTTTGGCATTTCATTTCGACTACTGCCTTACAGCTCTCACCAAGTCCTTCATGAACGATGCTTTTAATACTACATTACTCAAGACAACATTCAGCCACGATGTGCCAACACTTTTTTTTTTCATTTTTCTCTTCTGTTTGATTCCATACAATGAAAATACCTAGGTGAGATATTGATGAAATTTTAATAAGGACCAATTCCTGCAGCGTCGACATTGGCAGGCTCTTTCTTTACAGATATCAGAACATGAAAAACTAGGACCTTTTTTGCAAAGGAAGCCCACTTTAGCACGCAGAAGCTTTGGTTCCACTCTGGGTAATAATTGACTGAATCCATTCTTGGAAATAAGAGAGGTTAGGTTGGGGGGGAGTGGATTGTTTCCTCTAAAAGCTGAAGCAGCATATAATCATGCTCTGAAACATTCTCTTACAAGAAATGCACCGGGGGGGGGGGGCATTCTGCTTAGCCTCCTTGAGCAAGCAATTTTTTTGGGAGGAAGTAACTTAATTTCTCATCTAATGTAATTATCTCCAACCACCTTGGATGAGACCTTTTAAGCTACGGCTACAGAGCTTTGCAATCCATCTGTGCAGGCCTAAATATAAGGCCTGGGTGGTCAGCAGGTAGGATAAGATCAGGGTGTTAAAGTAGGTGATTTCAGAAATAAGCTTATATTTCCCAGAAGGGTAAAACAAACTTGCAATACCATAACAGTTTGGTGTAGTGGTTAAGTGTGCAGACTCTAATCTGGGAGAACTGGGTTTGATTCCCCACTCCTCCACTTGCACTTGCTGATGTGACCTTGGGTTAGTCACAAGCTCTGGCACAGCTGTTCCTGAAAAAGAGCAGTTGCTGTCAGAGCTCTCTCAGCCCCACCTACCTCACAGGGTGTCTGTTGTGGGGAGGGGAAGGGAAAGGAGTTTGTAAGCCACTCTGAGACTCCCTTGGGTAGTGAAGGGCAGGGTATAAATCCAATCTATTCTTCTTCTTCTCTTCTAACACATGTCTATATCTACTTTTTCTGACTCTGCATCTCTAGCCATTAGATTTTTGTAAGTTATTTTCAACCGTGTCAGATATATTCTACAATTCAAATTTTGCACAGACCAACATCTCATCTAGGTCTAATATTCATTTACGTTTCCTCTAGTGTTTGGATAAATATTGTTCTTAATGTCTGCATACCAGGACTTTCTAGCAATGTCTACACCGTCACATTAGCTAGCATTTATCTGAGGCAAACTTCTTTTCAGGACTATGGTAACAGAACGCTAGTGCAGAGCAACTGAACTGATCTAAGATGTCTGAAATGATGTATAAAAAAGGAGACCAGTCTTCTGAAATTGCAGCAGTTACTGGACTATGTTCAAGAAGATGTCTCAATTGAATATATTGGTCCTTCTTCCTGTGATGGTGTGGGATTTCCCCCCACAGCTCTATGAAGGTAGATAGAGGATCTTCTTTGATCGGCACATCTTTTAAACAAGGTATCCCTTATGTCAGCTAAAAACTACTAGTCTTCAAAATGTTTCTGCTGCCATTACTGTGGGTAGGGTAATATGAAGCTTGCCATTATAAATTGCAGTCAGAATGGAGAGGTCTTTTATTGAGCCACAAATGTTTCTCCAAAGTTCCCCAGTTGGGCAAATGGTGCTTTATTCATTCAGCCTTATATTGTCAGTATAAAGGAGCTCTGATGGGCAAATGAAAAAAAGAAAAAAAGGACTTTGGATTCCCCTCCCCTTTCCCCCCTCTGGGTATTTGTGGGTAACTCAAGGTGTACTGAAAGGGCATAAAATGTGTGGAACACTCAATTCTGCAACAATTGTTGTGAACATGGAACAAGACATGGCAGTTATTCCAGATTAAAAAGTAAAAGGTTTCCCTTGCTCAAGAACCAGTCAAATCCAACTCTAGGGGACGGTGCTCATCTCTGTTACCAAGCCAAAGAGCCAGAGCTGTCCAAAGACTTTTCCGTGGTCATGTGACCAGCATGGTTAAACACCTAGGTGCACGGAACACTGTTACCTTCCCACCAAAGTGGTACTTATTTATCTACTTGACAATTCTTGCTTTTGAACTGCTAGGTTGGCAGGAGCTGGGGCCAGAGACAGGAGCTCACTCCATCACACAGCACCAGCAACTGCCAAGCTACCAACTTTCCAGTCTGCAGCTTAGGGTCTTAACCTCTGAGCCACCATAGCCAGATTACTAAATACAATTAGATCTGTAAAATGTGTGACACACTGGGTTGGATCTGGTCAGCTTTTCTTCTGGTGAAAAAAGGAGGAGAGACTCCCTCTGGCCACCAAACAGGCTGTCCTTGGGATCACAGGACCTGAATGGACAAAAGCTACTTCTGATCAGGGTCATAAAAGAGGAGAATTGGACCAGATTAGCACAAAGCTGGCTGGATCCTACTCACTTCAGAAAAGTGTTTAAAGAAGTGAATAAACTTCAATAATAGGAAACCAGTCTGTCCTGGTTGAAATGAATAATGAGCCAATTAAGTTGTTTTTCAGTTGGCCAGTGTTTCTCAAAGTACAGCTGTGACTCACTGCACATGGGACCAACGTTAAGACTTGGAGGAAGAGAAAATTTGCCCCAAATAAAGTTTTGTTTGTTTGTTTTTTAATGCGTTTATACCAAGGTAATGCCATCACTTGGGTTTCTTGCTATTAATCCTGCAGCGGGGAATAATCAACATGAGGGGGGAATCCCTAGCGAGGGAAGTGTTTGTGTTCCTATCAAAACCATGTTGCCAACATTTTAAGTAATTACAAAATGACATGAAATCTGGCGGAGATTAAGAAAATCACTTAATTTTGTTGCAAGCAAGAGTCCAATTAAAGCTAGCAGAATAGTGGGGGTAAACCAAGCCATGGTGTTATTAAACACTTAAATGCCATCCTGGTTAGCTCTGACTAAAAACAACTCAATTAGAGTATGTTTTAATTACTGCAGACCACTACAGAAAGTGCCAATTAGCCATATATAAACTCAATAGTTTAAGATGTAACTAAACATTAATGAAAGGGAACCACAATAGAGATAAAGAAGCAATAAAACAGCTAGTTAAGCAAGCTTTACTTAGCAAATGAGCGAACATTTGGCAGTCCATCATTGGAAGTAAACTGTAATATCATTTCAATGGGATGACACGAAGCAAGTAAGGATGAAAAACAAGTGAGAACATTGACTGCTGTCCATTTAGTTAATTGAGAATTGCTCATGTGGTTTTCTTCGTGATTAATTTCATTCAATATGTAGCCCACCTGATCCCAGAGAATCACAGGAAGAAGCAATGGGTTGTATCTCTTGATCATTCCAGAAGAGCACTCCAACCCGTGAAGGGCAGGGAGATATCTGGCAATTCCCCCTTCCTTTTCAGAACCAAACATTCTACCCAAGTTTGAGTCCAGTGGCACCTTTAAAACCAACAAAGTTTCATGCTGGGTATAAGCTTTCATGTGTGTGAACACGTCTTCAGATACATTGAAACAGACTTCCTCAAGCCTTACATATAGGTAGAGAGGGGGCATTAGTTGCTAGAAAGGGCTAGTTAGAGTCAAGATGCATGTAACTGAGTGGTAAGTATACCTAAGATTGCATTAAAGCAGTTGGTAAGATCTGTGAGAAGTAGCAAATTAGCATACAAATAAAAGTTAACAAACAAATGTGAGAACTAAATTTGAGTCCAGTGGCACTTATAAGACCAACAAAGTTTCATTCTGGGTATAAGAAAGAACTGAATGACCTAGCATGTGTAGATGCACACTTCTTCAGGTACATTGAAACAGACTTCCTCAAACATTACATATAGATGTGTGGGGGGCTAACTTGCAATTTTGTTGGTTTTAAAGGTGCCACTGGACTCAAACTTTGTTCTATTTCTTCAGACAAACTCAGCTACCTACCTGAATCATTCTATTCAGTGCAAATTGGTGTTACCCAAAGAGGTTGTCTCCTAATTAGTTGGGAAAGTTAGCTTTAAGGAGACAGAGCAATAAGGGATAACTTGGATTCTCCACGTATATACACCAGGATTTTTCCCTTTCAATTCGAAAGTTTTTTATTTAAAAAGAGAAAGAATAAAACATGATGCACACAATAAACACCCATACAAGAGTTAACTAAGAGAAATACAGGGAGGAAGGGGAGAAAGCGATTTCAGGGATGGTGGATTACTGGTCTTGAAGAAAGAGGTCCACGGAAGCAGCAAAACAACCAGCATTTTGTGAAGAGAGCCCAACAAAGTGGGAGTGTATGCAGAGGATCCAACGCACATATACCACACTGATGGCTGGGTGTTCTTGATATACGGCAAAATGCACCCTGGGGCAAGCTTACATATTTGCCCTCAAAATAATAAATTGATGGTTTTTTTCCTAAGGTGGTGAAAAGGTGTGGGGAAAGCTTGATAACCCTGCAAGTACCAGACAGGGAAGCTAATGGGTTTGGAGAACAGAATTAAGAGTTGATTAAGTGGCACTTAATTAGGGTAAGTGGGTGCAGAGGAAGTAAGTTTGGACTTTATGAGATTAGTCCAAGGTGAGTCAATAGATCCTGATGGACCCATTGTCCCATAGTTTTGCATCTCTCCAGGGTGTGGAGGGGGCAGTAGAAAGTCAGCTGCTCTGACCCACACTTCCAAAATTCTTGCCCAGGCTTGTTCCTGACTGGCATCCATTTTGTTTCATTTTGGGTCAAGCAGTGTCCTGTACTTATGATTTCTGGGGTGATATATTAAGAAGGTTGTTTCTAATTATTCTAGCTACAAACTGTCCCTCTGGGAGGGGGCCTGACTACTAACATTGGGAGAAGTGTTTCAGGGGACAAAGTGGGCTGAAGCAGAAAAGGGAATCAGGAAAGCCCCAAATAAGAAATATATATATATATATATATATATATATATATATATATATATATATATATATATATATATGGAAAATAAGCATTTTGTCCTGTCCCTACCAAACGAGAATTTGAATCAGAGGCTTTCCACTTCTTCAGGAATAAAACTACACTTTAGCTGTTTGGCACACAGTTGTTCTGAACATTCACCCATTTCCTCCTCAAGGCATAAACTTTTCCCCAAAAGGAAGCTGAAATGCTCCCCCCTGTTATACTTGATTGCTCACCACTTGGGCTTATGTCCCTCTTGGTCATTATCAGGAAAGTGTTTGACAAGCTATTTGGAGGAATCTGAACAAATTTGGTTGGGTCTGCACATGATTATCACAGCTGCCACTCCTTCCAGCCATCTTCTGTTGTTCTCTCCATTTGTTACCTGGTGAAAAATCTGTTTTGAGTTTTTTAAGTTGAGAGTTGTTACTTGAATGGCTCCAAGGACGTTCTGTGACTGCCCATGAATATAGCTAGTTCTTTGGTCAGTTCCTGCAATTGCAAATTGACCCCACTGATTGAACAAGCACAAAAAGCAGGTGATGAATGTATACCATGTTGGTCATTTAAAGGATGCATCCAACCATGGAATTGTAAAGAGGGGACAAAGTGTGAGTGATTCCATGAAAGACCAGAGGTCATTTCAATAATCCAACCATGATCCCTCCCCCCAGAAGATAAGTGACTCTTCTCTAGTAATCAAGAAGGCTTGTCAATTTGTTATTTGTTACTTTTTACCAAGGCGTGACCTGGCCCTGTGGCACAGATGGTTACTACATAGATGCAAAGTTGTTTAGCACAATGCTAGAGTTGACAAAAAAAAATGAGGAAGCTCATCTTGCATGTAATCAAATACATTCAATCAGAGTAAGTTCATCACTCAGGGTAAAGCCAACAGAGATTGACAGCAGAGTTTTACATGTACTGCCCTCATTCTAGACAGTGAACACTTTTCTCCTCTTTTGTCCTGCTTTTTGAAACTAAAGGTGCTGTTTTCCTATCTGGGGGTGGGGGGGTTGCAAGAACTACTTCCCCCTTCCATCTCAGCCCTAAATCTAGAGCTGGTAAACATGACTTACATATTATTTTCTCATTCTTCTTAGCCAAGTTGTTTGAAGAATCAACTATGTTGATTTACACTTGTAATTTTAACCCCCCAAATTTGAAAAACACTCACAGTGAATTTTGCAAAGAAGAAATCCTTTAAAATTACACCATACAGCAACAAATCAATATATCTTGACAGGTATTCCCAGAGCTCGTCTGTCTGGATGAGACCTATTGGTCTTCTTTGCAACTTGCTTAAGACAGATACATTTGAGGTTGACGTATTAGGGATTTTTCCCCTCCCTCACCTTTATGTCAAGGAGCAAAGTATTGATTTTTGAATGTGTTATTCAACATTTTCTTTATGCAAATGCACTGCCTCAATTCTGTCAGAAGCTTTGTTTTCACTTAGAGAGAATTCTAGGCTGTGGAAGATGATAGTTCAGCTTACAAAGCACTTCTGCAGCCTTTTATGTTGTTGCTGCTGTGTATATCCAACAAGAAATTTTCTGGGATCCTAGCATAGATCTCCTGCCCAAGCTGACTCACTCCCAATAGATGGCACAAGGACTACCCCACAAGGCAGAGGGGTTTACCTGGAGGTAGCATAGGGTAATAGATATACCTGGATAATGTCAGGTAACAACAGGAAGGCAGAAAAGCACAGGATCTCTCTGGTTAGTGGGCAACAGCAGGGCAAGGGAAAGATGGCTTCACTCCTGGTTACTAAGGGAACACCAATGCTGGGTCTCACATTCTCCTGGCAGTAGAGAAGAGTGCAGGGCAAGTACCAGACTTGCCACTGGGCATTGAAAGCTCAAATATCAGGAGCCAAGCAGGAGTCCACCACAGTCTCTGGAAGTCAGAACAAGGGGAAGGTGTAGGAAGAGGAGCTGGGTGTCATAAGCCCCCATATACTGTTCTGACATGAAGATTCTGACAGACAAAAAACAATCTTGCTAAAACAAGGGAAGTCCCTGATTCCCACCAAACATAGCTGTCAAAACACACAACAAATGAATTTATCAATATTTTCAGCTTCATTAAAAAAAACAACTATAAAAATGCAACATAAATGAAGTCTTGCTGTGACTGAAGTTGGAGAAGAGCACTATTCTTTGTACTGAGACTGTTGGAATCAGGAGCTTAGAAATTCAGTCTATTCTCGCAAGGCAAACCTGTACAAAATAAGAATTCAACTGGGCCTGATAAGGGAGCGGTATTCACCTATCCTACTCTCCACAAATTATTTACCCCTTCCACTGAATTAACTGCAACTGAATTTGGAAGGGATTTACATTGTGGAAATGTTACAGGAGATAAGGAATCTCTCCTTATATATAATTGTGAAGTGGGGTGGCACTTTCTGAACATTCCACACACTCCTAAATCAGTTGGCTCCATGATGTGTCACTCAGAAGCTTTCCCTATCCACTGGCTGCATTGCCTGAGTCCCGCCTCCAACATTCCAAACAGTTTGCTGTTCCTCTCCCCCCCATAGCCAGTCAGAACACAGAGGTCATTTGCATATGCAGCCTGATTGGGCTTTGCCTCTAACATTCTAAACAGTTTGCTGTTGATATTGGGAGTCATTGAATGTGTCCTGAGGTAAAATACATATCTTCCCTTAAATGGTCAGTGGAGTTGCCAATCTCCCTATGGGGCCTGGAGATCTCCCAGAAATCACCATGTTCTTCAGCCACAGCACATCATTTCCCCTACAGAAAATTTCCCAGCTATTACAACTGATCTCCAGATGACCAAGATCAGTTCTCCTGGAGACAATGGCTGCTTTGGCCAGTAGACTCCATGGCACTATGCCCTACTGAAGTCCCTCCACACCCCAAACCCTGCCCTCCCCAGGCTCTATCCCTCAAATCTACAGATATTTCCAAACCCAGAGTTGGCAACTGTGTAATTGGCTATGGAACCACTTTCCAGACCCTTGGAACCCAGAAAACATGGCATAGGAGGAGGTGCTTTTCTACCTTAGCAGCCACTGCATAGCCCCAAATTAACATAAGTCAACCTCCAGGCGGCACCTGGAGTTCTCCAACTATTACAACTGACATCCAGATGACCAAGATCAGTTCTCCTGGAGACAATAGCTGCTTTGGCCAGTGGACTCTATGGCATTATACCCTGCTGAGCCCCCCCCACGCCTGCCCTCCCCAGGCTCTACCTCTCAAATCTACAGGTATTTCCCAACCTAGAGCTGGCAACCCTGTAACTGGCTATGGAACCGCTTTCCAGACTCTTGGAACCCAGAAGACATGTTATAGGAGGAGGTGCTTTTTTACCTTAGCTGCCACTGCATAACCCCAAACCAACATAAGCCAGGGTTGGAGGAAACCATACCTGTTACCATGAGGCTGTCCTCCCATACTACCCACTTGGGGCAGCAAAATTACTTGAGACAGCCCTGCTTTATAGCTAAGCAGAAAGAAATAAACATGGCTTGCCTCCCTCTGTTTTCCCCTTCCCTCTGCCGCCCCACCAGCCACAGCCGGGACACTCACCTGGAGCTTCCTTCTAGAGCTCATTGTATTTCTTCCCACAGTGGGCCTTACTCCTAGTGAATGTATAAGGCTGGAATATCCCTTCCCTGTAGGGCTGCCCACTCATGTCTGTTCTCTACCTCACAGTATACCTTCTCAGTTTTTGGAAGTAAAACAAAAATGGCAGGCAAGAGTCCATTTTTTACTGTATCAGTTTTAAAGATAGAGCAAGCCGTTTTGATCCTACAAAATATTTCCATTGATGGAATGGTTTTCTGTCTGTAGAGGAGACTTTGTTCCCCTCTCACTGAAACTCAAAATGCTGCTCCTGGGGGACAAAGCACCTCCCTCTGGAAACAATTTATAGAGGTCTGAAGTTAGAGATAGAATCAAAGAAAATCAATGAAAATTACCCTCTTCTTTTTTCACGGTTCCAACCCCAATATATAGAAATACTGGCATTTTAGCAACAATTTAGTATAGCCCTTACCATATTACATTAAAAGAAAGAATGCAATTTCCCCACAGTCCTGGGACTTCATGTCTTCAAGTGCAGAGCAGGCCCATAGCCAGACTTTTTTTAATTTGAGGGGCCTTTAAATAAATTGGGGAGCAAAGCCAGCAATGACAATCACACCTGAGACATTGTTGAGCATAGATACAATGTAAAGAGTTCCAACTTATTGAATCTCATTTCACATGATACAGATGACACTGGTGTGATAATGAGAATACTGTAGGCTGAGAGAAGATTTACACAGGTTTTCCTGAACATGTGATTCAAGAAAACATCTGCTGGGTGTAGGCTTGCTTCTACATCTGCCTGCATCCCTTTCATGATTTGTTTTAAATGTATTTTTTATGAGAATGTATGCAAGCAAATTATTTCATGGTTATCACCAAATATTAAACTATATATAATGTCTAATCCTGTATTTCCCATTCCATGGGCATTGATTTTTGTTTGTGATAAATGTATCAATTTGTACATTAACTTCTTCAAGGATTCTATGCTGGTACGCTAATTAAGATGTAAATGTTATTTTACAAATTCTCAAAATTCAGTCATTTATAAGGAGGTGCTTCTTGCAGTCCCCATTGGGAAGTGATACATTACTAGGCTGCTGGCAAATTGTGTCCTGTAAGATCATAAATAATATCCAGAATTTGTTGCCAAAAAGCTGGCTGATTGGACAAATCCAAATTATATGTATGACATGTTCAACCTAGAGGACCATCTCTAACAAGCACTAGAAGACCATGGATATGTATGACCCAACCTATTTGATGTAAAACAATAAGTTTAAACAATAACTGGCAGCCAACTTATAGCAACCCCTTAGACAATTTTCAAGGCAAGAGATAAGCAAAGATAATTGGCCATTGTGTTCCTCTGTTGTTTAATACCAACTGTATATAGTTTTTGGAAAAAAATCTTCTTTTAGATCACAAGATACTAAATCTGAGTGATATAAAACCATAGCCATTCCATGGTTCCACTGGTATTTCAATTGACAACATCTTATTTGTGCCTTCTGATACATGGCAATGCTTGTTTCTTTTTCTTTCTTTCTTTCTTTTACTGTATCACTGTTGAAACCTGAGATGCTTCCTTTGATGACATTAACTCTGTTTTATCACTAAAGTTACCATAGTTTCTAACCAATGAAAAACACCACATGGAGAACTTGCAAATGCTGAAAGAAAGGGAGTTTATATCCTTCCATTCACTGCCCTGTCTCTTGAACTGATAACATTATGCCAGAGAAAAATGATTTTCCAGCCTATCTGTTTGCCAGAACTGAAAATAATTAAACAGTGAAATCTCAGCTGATTGCTTACTGAAAAATATTGAATTCAAAGGAGAAAGATCTGAACTCACTCTGATTGTCAGTCTATGCCAAATTTATAAATCCTCTGTAACAGTAAGAGAATCACAGTACCAGTTTCTTTGATGAAACCGTAGTAAATCCCAAAATTAATCTTTAATATTCTGGAAATAACTGTCTCATCTGGTATCAGCCATTCTTTCAGTGATGTAATTCTTGACACTTCATAGCATGTTTTAACACTGGATGCATCCAAGCCATAATGCTAGTTGAGAAGGCAGAGGTCTTGAAGGACATTATGCTCCTCACTTTTGATGGGTTATGTTGGGCCCAACATTATTGATGGAGCAGCAAATTAATGCAGCTGCAACTCAGCCTAGATCAAAAAATGGCTCCTTGCCTTGATACAGCTGATCTGGCCATCTGGATCTATGATACAGTGATATCAAGACTATACTACTGTTATGTGCTGTACATTGGTCTCCCCTCAAAAATCAATTTGGAATAGGAGTGCCAGACCCCCTGGTTGGGATGGGGGTCACTTGGTGCCAGGCCCCATCTCTCCACTGTCGGCCAGCTGTCCAGCAGAGGGGAATTACCCCTCCAAAGGGGGGAACACCCAGCATTTCAGTGACATGCCTACATGACTTGGAAGTGATGTAGGCACATCGGGGATGACATTCTGGTTTGGGGGCAAAAAAACTCTATGGTAGGAACTCCACCATAGAGTTTTGCTCCAAAACCAGAGTATCTCCCCCTGACATCCCAAATGTGCCTACATTACTTCCAGGTCTTGTAGGCACATCGCTGAAATGCCAGGCATTGCTCCATACTCCTGGTAAGTGCACCCCACATCCCACACCAGCTGCATGGAGGGACTTGACAACCCAAATTTAGAAACACCACTTGGTGCAGAATGCCACAGCTTGGCTATTATTGGGAGCTAGAGGGAGTATATATTACTGCCATTTTATAGCCTCACCACTGGCTGCCCATCAGTTAATGGGCTTGTTTTAAAATATTGGCTTTCATATTCAAAGCTCTTCATGACCTTGGACACGCATATCTGTGGGACTGGCTCTCCACCTATGCTCTGCCATGACAGCTTCACTTAACCAAGCAGGGCCTTCTGCAGGTGCCCCAGGTGTGCAAAAAATAATTCGGCCTGATTCGGTTCTGCCGAATCAGGCACAATCCATTTCAGAGGGCAGAAAGGCTCCCAAATGTCAGTTTCGGCAGCAGGAGCTGATTGGGAGTCTTTCCGCCAGCCAAATGTCAATTTCAGCCCCATTATATCCTGTGGGCCATTGAAGTCAATGGTGAAAACATAAGGTATATTCTGGGGGCTGGAGGGGAGACCGTTTTAGGAGAGGCTCCAAACTCACAGGGTAGCTGCTGGAGCCTCTCCCCAAGATACGCACCAAGTTTCAAGACCATTGGACCAGGGGATCCAATTCTATGGACCCCAAAAAAGGCTGCCTCCATCCCCTCCATTGTTCTTTGTAGTGGGAGAAAAAGTTTCTTTTTTCCCACAGTGCTGTTTGTAGCTCTGGGGGGGAAGGGGTTTGAGGGAGAGGCTCCAAAGTTTCAGGGTAGCTTCAGAAGCCTCTCCCCACATACACCCCCAAGTCTCAAAGCAATTGGACCAATGGGCCCAATTCTATGGGCACCCAAACAGGCAAGAGAACAGATTAGAGAATCTGAATCGGCCCTCAGAAGCCCGAAAGGGGCCCAAATTGATCATTTTCAGGGATGCATTCGGTTTGGATGAACCAAAAGCACATCCCTAGTGCCAACTTGCAAATGGGCAAAATCATCAACTGCCCCCATACACGCGCCTATTCCACTGTGCACCTTTTTGTGGAATGGTCTGCCTGAGGAGGTTGGGAAGGCTCCTACTCTCCTGGCTTTCTGCAAACTATGCAAAACTGAATTATTTAAGAGTGCTTTTCAATGCAGGCAGTAGGGTAGCAGTGTACAAAATGCTTTAAGATGGATCCAACTATAATTGCATTATTTATTGTGTCCTGTTAACACTTCCGCTTTACTTTAGTTTGTGGAGAGGGGGATGGTTTGGGGCTTTTTAAAATTTTCTGGTTGGTTCTACAGCCCAAATACTATGTCATTGTTTACTGAACGCCCCATCCTGTTGATTGCATTGACTTACTCTGTGTACTCTGCCTTGAGTCCCAGGAAGAAAGGCAGTCTAGAAATAGCATAAATAAAATTGGTTCTGTTATATGTGGCACACATGGCAACTCAGGGAGGTTTGCACATTGGGACAAGAAATCCCATCTTCAAGTACAGGCTAATGGGGTCTGAACTTGCTGAGACTGAGAGGAAAAAAATAGCTTGAGGTCGTAGTGTCGACCCAGTGTGCTGCAGCAGCGAAAAAGGCAAACTTTGTGTTAGAGATTATTAAGAAAGGAATTGAAAATAAAACAGCCGATATTGTAATGCCCCTGCATAGATCAATGGTGAAGCTTCATTTGGAATACTGTGTACAATTCTGATCCTCGTATCTCAAAAAAGACATTGCAGAGCTGGAAAAGGTGCAGAGGCTGGCAACCAAGATAATTAGGACGCTGGAGCATCTTCCCCATTAGGAAAAACTGAAGAGTCTGGGACTTTTCATTTTAGAAAAGAGACTAAGGGGGGATCATGATAAAGGTTTATAAAATTATGCATGAGATGGGGAGAGTTGGCAAAGAGAATTTTTTCTCCCTCTCCCAAAATACTAGAATTTGAGAGCATCCAATGAAACTGATGGACAGTAGGCTCAGGATGGACAAAAAGAAATACTACTTTATACAGAGAATGGTTAAAATGTGGAATTCACTGCCAGGGGATGTAGTAATAGCCACAGGAATAAACAGCTTTAAAAGGGGATTAGATAGATTCATGGAGGATAAGTCTATCAATGGCTACTAGCCCTGGTAACTGAAGGGAATCTCCACATTCAGAAGCACTAATCCCTCTGAACCCCAGTGCCAGAAGGTAACATCAGGGAAAGGCCTCAGCCTCTATGCCCCATTGTTGGCCATCCAGAGGAACTGGTTGGCCACTGTATGAGACGGGATGCTGGACTAGATGGACAATTGGTCTGATCCAGCAGGGCGCTTATTATGTTCTTTTTTTTTTGCCAAATAAATTTTCTGCCACCACTGACTGAGGATTTCATTACTCACTGGCCAAAGAATACATATATTTTTTTAAAAAAGAATCTTTTTTAGTTAGACATTCTTTCAAACCATGGAAGTGGTAACAATGACCAAAACGACAATTTATTTACTTCAGATTACAACTTTTTATGATTTGCTTTTGCCAAAAGACTTAATTCCCAGATATCTAACTGGACTACTGATGTGTACATTTAATATTCAATTTTTTAAACAAGGCTTCTCTTAGAGAAAGCCTCTATCCAATTTATTCATTTTTTTTACTTTGTATCCAGATGCCTCCCTTCTGTGATTTTTATAATACAGGTTGAGAAAATCTTTTTGAATGATCTTTTTGAACTCCAGTATAAATTCATCACAGTTTGTCTTCTGGGTACAGAAGATAAACTTTCCTACATAATTTCACATCTGCAATTACAAATATACCTGAATTCTTATCCTTACTCTCATCTGTTGACTTCATCCTTGACAAGCTCTTTGGTGTTAAAATCCTAAATGTATCAGCCACAGTAGATAGCCTTCGGTGTATCTGATTTACAGCAATGTCCTTAACAATGTAAAATTATTTGTTAATCTCAACATGTTTCTTTAGGCTTATTGAGTTTCATCTACAGTCATTTCACCAGGCATCATCTCTTTGTGATTATGATGAATTCTGTGTTCACTGTGGGGTAAGATAGGGTGAGATGCTATCATGTGTTTACTGGTTGTTATAAAACCACCCTCCTTCTCTTCGATGAATATAAAACCATCCTCTCAAGGAGTCCAAGGCTGAACCCCATGGGTTCCTGGGGCTGATGCACACAAGTAGCAAAACCTTTTTAAAAATATATATAAAGTTTTAGTTAACATCTTTCAGAATAAAATGTTCAGTCTACAGGCATCACAAAACTCTAAAATCACACAGCAAGAAAAACAATAAAAACTAGCTTAACTAACATGTTTCTAAGACCTGTTTTAGATGGCACAAACCTTAAGCTCAAGAGTCAAAGGCCATAGCTTATGCATTCTATACACTGCTGTCTGTTGCAATATGAGCCTATCATAGTCAAGATCTTTAGTTCATCAGAATCCAAGCTAGCTTTCTTTCTCCAGGCTCTTAGCTCAATTATAGTTTTTTGGCTAAGAGGAATCAGGTGATGATGACATCCAATCAGGACATGTTCTTGCTGGAACCCTCTAGAAAGCTACCTCATTACTCCTGATTTTTCCCCTCCCATCCTGTGGGCCACAGGTTCTCATAAGAAGCTAATTACTACATTTCCAGCTCTGGCCTTGAATATTATAAGGGCTATGTAGGCAGAGAAACCCCATTAGCAAAACCTGCAAAATGGAATAAGCTTGTTACTATTCACGTTAACCTTTGAGAGGAATCAGGGGTGCTTTGCCTCACACATCCACAGGGGGGAAAAAATCAAATGAGAGTTGCTAAGAAATGGTTCAAGCTCACACCCATCATGGTCAAGGATGAGTAGCAGCAATAGGTTCTTCTAGGCTTGGACCTTCAATTGCTGGATGAAGAAGAAGTTGTTTATGAAAAGTTTTATATGGAAACATCCTGGGTTCTAATAACTTCTAGGCTTGCCCAGGCTAGAGCTGTTTGTGGAGCTGTGCTGCACCCACTTGAACTCTTCTACTTCCTCCACCCATTTTTGAATTTTAAGCCTCAATTCTTCCTGGGGATATGTTCACATCCATTTTTGGTCATCCTTCCATGGTTTTCAAAGCATCCATCTAGGGAACAATTAGTTTTAGAAATTCACCAGAGATCCTACCTTTTAACACATTTTCAGATACCTTACAACAAGCCCAATTTGTCCCTAAGAAGCTAAATTACCATCAGGATGTAAGACCTTGACCTAGGGATGAGACCATATTTCAAAGGCCTTCTTGTTCAAGTTGCATATCCCCATTTCAATTTTGTGTCTGCCATGTTAGATTTGTGTGAGTCTTCCCTGAGAGTCTCGTTTTCCTTGCACCAAATATTTCCTTTTACAATTATTGTACTGTTCAGTGTTACTTTTCTGTTCCATGTATATAAATAGCATGTAACAAACATGTGGCACATAAAAAACGTCAAAAAGACAAATGAAACAAACAAAAAAAATAACGAGAACATCCAAAATGGGGTTTCCCCCCATAGTTGGAATAAAGAGACTCGCACAGGTGTGTTGGTATAAATAAAGGGCAGCTTTATTAAATTGAATGACGTGTAACTCGGCAAGGGCCAGCTACAACCATAAGCTGAGGCAAAGGGATACAACCCCTGTTCCCTTCCTGGCCAGAAACAGGCGATCCACCAAGCCCCTGACACAAGCCAGTGATAGCTTAGCTGTTGCCAGGCAGCAAGACATGCAACTAACCCCCTGAAAGGAATCCAGCCACCTCAAGCCACAGAACTTGAGGCGAGGCCCAATCCAAGGGGCATAGCAGGCTGTTTGCATTCCCCTCTGAGGCTCCTGTCAACATATGGTTCCTGCAAAACAATCAAGGGAAGGGGTTCTGCCTGCTGGTGCTCACCACCCTAACCAAATCACCCAGATTCCTGCAAAGGGCAAACCTAATTAAAGGAACCAACCCTCAGCCAGTTACCCAACCACAGCATACAGTGTGAGGTAGGCAAAAACACCCCCTCCCCAGGCCAATTTGAGAGACAGTGAAAAATTCCTACCCAGCCCCAAAACTGACAACGGGCAAAAGCCTGCACTATAGAGGGTGGGTGGGCTGATTTAAATGAAAACACTGCCCAACAGAGGGGCAGGCAGAGCAAATTAAACCAAAGGCTCCACCCCCAAAATTACCCATCTGGGCGGGTACTGCCCAACCAGTCTCTTGCTCCTTCCAAGGCGGCAAAGAGGGCCCTCCATTCTAAATCTAAGGGACCGCCTTTCCCCACATGTTCCCCAAAAAGCACTAAGATCAGGGTCCCAAAATTGCCTGGCCCTACCAGGCCCTAAAGAAGCCAGGCTAGCTGTGATGAGGGCCGGGGCCTTCTCAGTGGCAGCCCTGCACTGGTGGAATGAGCTCCCAGATGATATCAGAAGAGAAGAAAAGAAATTGGATTTATACCCCATCCTTCACTACCCAAAGGAGTCTCAGAGCAGTTTACAAATGCCTTTCCCTTCCTCTCCCCACAACAGACACCCTGTGAGGTAGGTGGGGCTGAGAGAGCTCTTGACAGAAACTGCTCTTTTTTCAAGAACAGCTGTGCCAGAGCTTGTGACTGACCCAAGGTCACATCAGCAGGTGCAAGTGGAGGAGTGGGGAATCAAATCCGGTGCTCCCAGATTAGAGTCCACGCACTTAACCACTATACCAAACTGGACATCAGGGCCCTGTGGGACTTTTTACAGTTCCTCAGGACCTGTAAAATGGAGCTCTTCCACCAGGCCTTTGATTAGGGAGCTGCCCCTTCTAACATTGCAGCCCTGGCCCCAACACCAACATCAATTTAAATATTGTGATCCATAGCCTGACAAAAACCCAGACTATGGCAGTAGTTGCTGTGAATATCACCATCATCTATGGATATACTAGAACTGTAAGAAATGCTTTATTATTATATTGTTGTACTTTTAATTTGGTATTTTAGCTGTTTTAACATATTGTGCGTAAGCCACCCTGAGCCTGCCTCGGCAGGGAGGGTGGGATACAAATCAAATAAATAAACCAACCAACCACAAGGATTTCAGCCTGCTAGGGCCATAAAACCAACACCAATGGTAGCATACAAAGTCAACGAAGATACAAAAAGCGGTCATATCAATCCATTCTTACATCTACTCCAGCCTGGCCTGGACCTCAGCAGGGTATAATGCCACAAAGTCCACCCTCTGTAGCAGCCATTTTCTCCAGGGGAATCGATCTTAGTCGTCTGGAAATCAATTGCAACCGCAGTAGATATCCAGGTGCCACCTGGTGGTTGGCAGCCCCATTCCCAGGGCAGAAAACAGGATGAGGCTTCTGATACTCTGATCAGCAATTAAGGTAGCAAAGGGCAACATGCTGGTTGTTCTTTTCACAATTGTGTAACAGAGAGGATCGGGCAAGTGCAACTTTTCATACGTGGCTGAGAAAAACAGTATAAGAAGTTCTGTTAACAACAGAAATTCACAGATTAAGCATGCCCCAACATTGCATTTCCATAGTGGGAACAGCTACATTTTTTGAACATCTGCCTTCCACTAAGTTGAAGCAGCTGCCCCAGGAAAAGAAAGGAACAGCAATGCTTACATAGCTGCCATTATTAACTTGCTACAATGTTATCATGTCCCTTTTTGGCTACTGCTTTCAATATTCCTTATACAGATTAACTCAGCCTGTCTGCCTTGGAAAATACAGATCATTGCTTGTTACTGATATTGTTCTGCAATATTGTTCTGCAATACTGTTCTGCCTTTCATGGTCGCATAGGGAGTACAGGTATATTGTACCCACTTCCATGAGTTAATGCCAAAGCTTTGTGGGCTCGCACTCATCAAGAGACAGTCTTGGAACGCTCAAGAGTTGTATGTAACTCAAAGTGGTTTCCCTTCTATTTTAGGCCTGATTTGAGCATGACCCTGGCAGGACAGGTGGAATTACTCATGTAGTATTGCAAATAACAGAGGCCGTGATCACACAGGCAGTTTGGCCCGACACAGCCACTCCTCTCCTCTGGATAAAATGGCCATAGTCAGACAACCACATCTGTCAGGTATTCCCCAGCCATACTTATCCCATCATAGGATGACTTGGAGCTGGATTAGAAAGGCACCACATCACAAGTGGTGTTTTTGGTTCCCCGCACAGTCATTATGGATGGCTGGATGGCTGAACCCGGGGGAGCACACGTAGAGCGGATTTGGCCATCTGAACCTGCAGATCCATTCTGCCACGAGGGAGGGTTGTTGATTTTTTAAAAAAATGTCTATATGTGCATGTGTTTCTTTTTGGCGGCACGCTCTGTGGCTGAGGCACAGCAATAATGTGGATGTTTACCACAGGTTGTCAGCATGGGTAACCCGCAGCAGAGTGTGCTGTGTGGCTGATATGCCCTGCAACACTTTCGACCAGTTCAATTAGAGGCAGCACCATATCACACCAAGCCGCCAGTGTGAGCACACCAAGAGTCTCATTTAAATTGGGCTGCTATACGTATTATGCAGCTACATAAACAATATTAGAATACTGCAACAATGCTCATCTAGGATATGGATCTCAACACCAGCTGAGCATGCATACCAGCTGAGCACTCAGTTTAAATGAGATACTGGGCATGTGCATAGTTTCATGGGTCAGTTCTTCTGACCCACCAACATTACATTTCAATCAGGCCTTAGTTTATAAGACTGAGGGTGAGACTACATCTTATTTCTCATCTATCTAGCTCAGTGGCTCAAGAGCCGCCTGTGGCTTTTTGACATGCCACTTGTGGCTCTTCTGAGTACTTTCTAAGAATGTGGCACTTGCCTTATATTTCAAAAAAGAGGGCAAGGCCCTAGTCTGGTGTGGCTTGTGGTTGACAGTAGGTTCTCACTTTGAAACAGCCACTTCCAGATGAATGGGTAAGCTGCAAGCATCCCTGAGGTGCAGGCTTCATGCCAGGGATGGAAGTAAACACAACTCTTTTCGTTAATGGTAACTGCAAATGTGGTTCTCCATGAGCCACAGGCTGTGTAGCATTATTCTAGCTGGTCTAGAAATCAGCAGCAGTAATATACACCTTCTGAAATTAAGATTTCCATTATTCTTCAGTGAACTGTGCCAACCACCAGATCCCACTAGGTTGATTTCCACACCCAGACGGATGACAGCACATATCGACCTGCAATTTGTGACATGCCCCAAGGCCAGGGCCTCATTTCTCAGCTCCCTAGTCTAGAGACTAAGTCATTGTGGCAACTACAGCAAACTCTCTGAGGATCGTCAAAGAGGGCAACAATAGCACTGCACTTTGCATATTACAAGTGAAATATACCTGATGATTAATCATAAATGAGTCTCTTAAATGCACGGCTAATTTTAAACACAAGGGCAATTGCATTATAATTGCATATTGGCTTTAATACCCTGTTGAACCATGAATGTAATGAAAAAGTGGGACAAGCTGTGAAGCTGTTATCCAGGTTTCCTACTGTGTTTTGTTCGCATTAAAATATGGGAGAGAGAGAGAGAAAAAAAAACAAAAGGGAGGGGGGAGCCATCATCTCCTGTGATTTCCAAAGATACAATGAGGTGCAATTCGGATCAATTTTAGAATTACACTTGAAAAAAAAAATTAACATTTGTCAATAGATATTTTGAATTATGTGTTTTCTGTTGGAAGCTTTGCAAGGAAGTTACAGGAAAAGAACAAGCATAAATATCTCATAAATTGAGGTGATTGATTAAAGTTGTTCAGATCTCCTAACTTTGGAGAGGGTTCTAAGACGACACATCACAGAAAGATGACTTTACAGCGCTGTCTTTTTCATCTATTTTACACTTTATTTTACAGAGGCATAGTGCGGCTGCTACTGCTTGATGTTATCAAGCACAAACAAACTCGCCTCAATGCCTATCACGCAATCATATTTTAACATAGAGATGACATGAGACCTTCCAAGGAATATAGGTTTCGGTCAATCCATCTTGTGAATATCGGAACACCTGTCACGATTGCAGCTCACCATGCTCTGGCTCGAGCCACATTTTGAACACTTCCTAGAAAATGGCAAGCTCTGTTCTTTATACATATCACACGTACTCTACATGAAAACCTCCTGAAGAAACCATCTTAGAGGGACACTAGGGATGAACAGATACTTGACTTTCCACCCCATTTCTTGATGGTAAAATCCATAGTTTTAGGTGAATGCTACAGTGTTGCCCCAATGTATTGATAACATTATCAGTAACTGAAAAACAAGAGAGGTAGACTGATTCCCCCCTCCATTTCCCCCCAGACACCCTAGGAAGCAATGGCAGGGCATCAGCTGCTGGTGGGAAACCCAGAATCACTTATGCAGGCCTAACCCTAAGAACCAAATGGAAGTTCTCAAAGAATAGAGGTTACTACAAGCTACAGCAATTATTCAGTAAAGATACCACCTTGCCTATAAATTTCAGGTCCTGATTTCAAATTTGGCTGATGCAGTCAACAGCTGCCTATATGGAATGCTTCACTGTCCACAAGACTCCAAAAAAAACAGACATCATCTTCTGGTTATAAAGTAGCAACACATTTCAAAGATCTTGAACAGGTTTCCATTTTGGAACCAAGGAAGAACAATCAGAGCCAAAGTACTTCTGGAAAAGTTTCACCGACCTAAAACACTATATGTACTGATTCGCTGGCTGTCTATTCTGGACACAATGAAAGTTAATTGTGCCTTTATGGAGAATGTCAGATGAGATCACTACTTGTGTAGTGTTACTGGGGGAAAATGACGCTGAGAAAATGTCAGTGCTCATTACAAGGCTAAAACGTTCACCAAGATCAGTTGGCAGAGTGTCAAAGTCCAGCCAGTAAAATTTATAAAAGGCCTTTGAGGTTGTTTCAGCACTTGATAAAAAGGGCTGGACGCTTCCTCCTAGGCAAGAGTAGAGTTTAATTTTACGATCTTTTGCTCAAGAGGCTTTGAGGCTGGTGGACCAGTTAAATTTTTACACAAGCCATGTACTTTAATTGCCTATTTGTTATCTCCCCAACTATCAAACGTTATTTTTCTATTACCTTTCATGTGCTTTTCATAGACGCAATAGCCACAAATAAATGGCAGTGTGCATTAACCAGAACAGGAGTAACAAGCAAGCACAGAAGAATCCTAGGATTACTTCCTGTCTGCAGATGCTGAATGGGAGGGGCAAAGGATCTATCTGTGGCTGGGAACAGAGCCACCCATATACATGACAACAGTAAACATGAGAGTGATCTGGCTGTGACATCTGTCACCCCATTCATTGCCAGGGGTGATTCGGCTGACCAAGGCGGATGCCCCCTACCTGCCTCACTGCTCCATGTACATCCCTCCCACAGCTGCACACTCAGTGGAAGAGGATGACCATCCCAGATAGAAGGAGGGTGCCCTTCTTTGGTCAATGAATACCTAATGCTTCACCTGTGGATACTTAAATATGGAGTTAAGATACAAATCTGGAGGAAAAATAAATTCTCCCAAAACAACAAAAGCAGTGCCTGCAACTTTATGAAATGAATGCTCTCAATGGCCATTGCTTGGCAGTATGGATGCCATCCTCCAGGTGGGACCTGGAGATCTCCCAGAATTACAGCTCATCTTCAGACTACAAAGATCAGTTCTCCTGGAGAAAAAAGGTACCTTGGAAGGAGGACTCTATAGTTCCTCTCCTTCCCAGCTCCACTCCCAAACCCCCAGGAGTTTCCCAACCTGGACCTGGCAACCTAATCACCCACCCCCCATGCCAGTGACTAAGGGTGACTGGCAACCCTGCTAGGCAACCATAACAGTATTGCCAGTCCTCAAGCCTTGGTTTCTGTCATTGAAAGGCAGGGGGCAAGGCCCTTTGTAGCATTGTTTGGGCCTGGCAATAATTACCAGACAACCTGCTACCACTTGATTTGCATTACTTACCCAGGCCTGGCTCAATAGCAGCCACCCCATGCTAACCATTGTGGTGTAGAGTTTTAGATCAGGATCTGGGAGACCCAGGTTTGAATCATCGTGCTGCTGTGGAAACTGACTAGGTGGCTTTGTGCCAGTCACACATTCTTAGCTTAACCTACATCACAGGGTTGGAGTGAGAATAAAATGAGGAGAAGAGAATGATGGAAGCTGCTTTGGATTCCCATTGTGGAAAGGGGTGGAACATAAATTGTTGGAAGTAAAGAACCGGGTGCTGTCCCTGCCTCAGCCTCCAGACTGTGTGGCCAGAGAGTCAAGACAGCTAAACAGGCAGACTAAGCTTTCTTCCTGTGTTTACTCTTCTGCCACAGTCCCTTTGATATATAGAATGGGATTCTCAAGGAGCAACTTCTTCCTTCTGTCCATCCTCTCCCACAACACACTTCCCCTTGCGCACACCAAGAAGGAGGACATGCTGTCTCCATCTCGGCATCATACGCAGATGGTCCTCTCACCATCTGCATCCATCCATCCATTCTATCCCTGTCTCTTAAGCTTTCCTATCTAGAATGTAGTTCCTAAACAAAGATATTATTATTAGTCGTCAAACTGAAGAGTGGCTCTGTGTAACCTTGTAACTTGGCTTGAATAACTGGGGCAAAAGATGCTGCTGCGTGTATAGCTTAAAGCACTCTGCTAAACTAATCAGTGGGAACTGGACTAACTATACCAGTTAACCAAACATAAATAAAGTAAATAAATAATTAATACAGCTGATGGTGGAAGGAGAAATAAAAGCTGGTGGGTGGGTGCGGAGGAGAAAAGGAAGCAGAAGGTGAGGATATGGGGGTTGCCAGGAGTAGGAAGAGAAAAATAGCGTGGGGAGGGGGATACAAGGGAAAGTGAGTGCCTCCCAAAAGTCCTTGCAGGTTCCCCACTGCACCTGTGGGATGGCAGTCAGCACCACACACCTGAGCCAGCAGCTAGCCCAGCTACTGGAACCACACAGAGTATTCCCAGGGAGAGACTGCCAGTGGGAGGGAAAGGGGAAACACTAAAGACAGGAGGGCAGATAAAGGCAGGTTGGCTGGTAGAAGGAAGTAGATCGAGGAGAGACGCTTTGGGAGTTTTCAGGAAAGGAAAAGAGGAAATAGTGGTTGAAGGGGAAAATGAACCCCCACACACCGAATTCCTCAAGGATCCCCCAGTGCCTTCCCCTCTTTTCAGTTTTTGTTTTCCATTCTTAGGGGCTGATAACAAAATAAAGGAGTTTGATTAGGAACCTCCTAGGCAGGGTTGCCAGGGGGTGGCAGGCAAGCTCCCACCCCAGGGTTCCAGGCCCTACCAGGCCTTTTCCTTCTTTCCTTCCTGGAAGTTACATCACACACATATTGCCCTCCCCCCGCCCCGGTGTTCAGCTGGCAGCCTTACTCCTAGGTTGCTAGTCCATTGCCATCCATTCGTCGGTACCACCTTCTCCCCTAGAACAGCCTCTTTTTCACAGTTGCAAACTCTGTGGCTCAGCAGGCCTCAGGATGTCCCTTGGAGAGATGCCAAGGCCACAAATAACCTGCTCCTGTACTTAGATATTGCTTTTTAGCATCCATTTCTCCACAGCAGAAACAAGGCTTTTCTTATTTTATTAAAAATTGTTGACATTTTAGTTCACTCTAGAGCAATAAATCAAAACCCAACAAAACCTACAATATTTCAAAAAATAACTGTTATTTGGTATGTTTTCCCCTCTCCACACTGGAAACCCTGCCTTCATAATGAGGTGTTAGAAGACAGGGTGGCAGGAAGATAAAGTAACCCAAAAATCAAGAGTGTCAAAACCCTAATGCACACATTATGTTGTTGTTCAGTCGCACAGTCGAGTCCAACTCTTCGCGACCCCATGGACCACATCACGCCAGGCCCTCCTGTCTTCCGTTGTGCTCCAGAGTTTGCCTAATTTCATGTTCGTTGCCTCAGTAACACTGTCTAACCATCTCATTCTTTGCTGTCCCCTTCTTTTGCCTTCAACCTTTCCCAGCATCAAGGTCTTCTCCAGTGAGTGCTCCCTTCTCATTTGGTGGCCAAAGTATTTGAGCTTCAGCATCTGGCCTTTCAGGGAACAGTCGAGGGTTGATTTCTTTTAGGACTGACTGATTTGATCTCCTTGCAGTCCAAGGGACTCTCAAGAGTCTTTTCCAGCACCATAATTCAAAAGCATCTATTCTTTGGCCTTCGGCCTCCCTTATGGTCCAACTCTCACAGCCATACATTACTACTGGGAATACCATTGCTTGGACCATACAGACTTTTGTTGGCAGAATGATGTCTCTACTTTTTATTATGCTGTCTAAGTTTGCCATAGTTTTCCTCCCAAGGAGCAAAAAAGGAGCAGATGTCTTTTCATTTGAGCTTCAGCTTTAGTATCTAGCCTTCCAGGGAACAGTCAGGGTTGATTTCTTTTAGGATTGACTGATCTGATCTCCTTGCAGTCCAAGGGACTCTCAAGAGTCTTCTCCATCACCAAAATTCAAAAGAATCTATTATTTGGCGCTCTGCCTTCTTTTTAGTCCAACTCTCACAGCCATACATTACTACCGGGAATAGCATTGCATTGACCATACGGACTTTTGTTGGCAGGGTGGTGTCTCTACTTAATTGTTAATCTCAGTAAAGATGTCTTTATTTTCCCCTATTGCACAAATATTTATCAGTATCAATTTTCCCCCCCAGAAAACAAATCTAGAAAGATTTGTCAATGACTAGAAAAGAGGATCGTGGCTTAAAGAACTGAAAATATCGTTTTTTTAAAAAACTACTTTTGAGTGGTTCTACTGGACAGAGTAGAAATGGATCTATATGTAGAGCCACTCTCTACATATACCTCAATGGGAACAATTGTCCCCCATATTAGCCAGGGTGAATGTAAATGGGTTCTGCTCAAGTTTCTTGCTGATCTTGATAACCTTGTCATCCCCATGCTTCTTGAAGAGGTGTGTTTCCTCAATGAATGCCCCAATTGCACCACCTTCTAGTACAAGAGAAAGGAAATGATGGAAATGAAAGGGGCTAAAAACTGGGGTAGTGGGCACATTCCACAATCCTTTGACCCAAGGGCCCGGGGGTGAACACATGAAGCTGCCTTAAACTAGATCAGACCATTGCTTTGTCAAGATCAGTATTTTCTTGCTAAAAGGAACAATTGATCAGTCTCAAATGTGCCATTCTTGAGGAATGTGATTGAACAGGTGGAAGATGGACAACTTCAAGATTTCTTGGCTTACGCAAATTTGTTTAGATCTCTTCTCATCTGGTTTTAGGTCTGTTCATGGGACAGAAACAGCCTTGGTCACCCTGGTGGATACCCGGTTCTAGGAGAAAGGGAGTGTGATTCTGTTGATTCTCCTGGGCCTCTCCATAGCTTCCAACACCATCAATCATGATATCTTTATGGATCACCTTTGCAGGCTGGGATTCTGTAGTGATTCTGGTCTTACCTGGAGAATAGGTTTCAGATGATAGTAGTGGAGGACCCCTTGGCCTTTGGTCTCTGGGGTCCCACAATGTTCCATTTTATCCCCTATGCTCTTTAACATCTACATGAAACTAGTGGATGAGATCACCCAAAGATTTGGGCTGGGTTTTCACCAATATGCAGATGATACTCAGTTCTCTCACACACTTCTGGCTGATCTTAGGGAAACAAAGAAACATACAGCTGGAAGGGACCTCAAAGGTCATCTAGTCCAACCCTCTGTACAATGCAGGAAATTCACAATTACCCCCACTTCCCGAATGATCCCTGCTGTATGCTTAAAGGAAGGCAAAAAACCTCCAGGATCCCGGGGTCAATGTGGTCTGAAGCAAATTTCCTTCCTGACCCCAAAGTGGCTTTCAGCATTACTCTGGGCATGTAAAAAGGGGCCACAAGAGCCAAGCACTGGCTCATCCTTTCCTGCCCATCCTTTTGTGACCTGCCTATATTCACAGAATTTGCATTGGTGTCAGATGGTCATCTAGTCTCTGCTTTAAAAACCTCCAAAGAAGGACAGCCCACCACCTCCTGAGGAACCCTGTTCTACCGAGGAACTGCCCAAACTCTTCCTAATGCTTAGCTGAAAACTCTTTTGATTTAATTTTAATCCATTTTCTCTACAGGGAGGCTGTAGAAACTCTGAACTGGGGCCTGGATACAGTTTTGGAGTCAATGCTGGCTAATGCACTGAAGATTATTCCAGACAAGATAACGGGCTACTAGTGCACAGAAAGTCTGACCTGGGATTTAAGGTGTTAACTCATTCTAGAGTTGCACTTATTTAGTTAGTTCAATTTATATCCCGCCTTCCATGCAAGGAGGCTCAGGTCATATAAGGCATGACATTGAAACAGTAAAGTATCACAGATATTACAAGTTAAAAGTTTAAAATTCAAAGAACACTAAGATCAGCATAAAACATTGCCATGGTGGCAACACTATGATGTACTTCTGAGTGGTGCTGTTGATGTTGGCCACCGGACACACAGCAGGGCTGCTGGTAGGGGAGGCCAAAAGATGGAAGAATTTGGATGCCCGACAACCTCAACTAAAAGCCCAGCGGAACAGCTCCATCTTACAGGCCCTGCAGAATTGCAATCGATCTTGCAGGGCCCTGATCTTGATTGGTAGCTTGTTCCACCAGGCTGGGACAAGGGCTGAAAAGGCCCTAGCCCTAGTTGAGGCTAGTCAGACATCCTTCAGGCCTGGGACAACCAGAAGGTGTTGGTCCATTAAGTACAAGGCTCTATGGGGCATATATGGGGAGAGACGGTCCCTAAGATATGCAGGTCCTTTCCCTTGAAGGAACAAATTTGTAGTCTGGGGGTGCTTTCAGACTAAGGCCTACTGCTTGAATAAACAGGAGGCAGCCATGGTCAAGACTACCTTTTACCACCCTTGACTAATTAGCTACAACTTTTCCTGGGCAGAAACGATCTGGCCACAGTGGCACATGCCCTGGTTACATCTGGGTTAGATTACTGCAATGCACTCAACACAGGGCTGCCCTTGAGAAATGTTAAGAAACTTTAGTTGGTGCAAAATGCTCCTGCAAGGACGTTGACTGGAGTGGGTCATGAAGACCACATCTCTCTACTCTTGGCCCATCCATACTGGCTCCCTATTTGTTTCTAAGAAATTCAAGGTACTGGTGCTGACCCTTAAAGCCCTATATGGTTTGGGACCAACATACCTGAAAGACCACCTACTTTCTTATGAACCCACTCAACTACTTTGGTCATCTTCAGAGGCCCGGATTTGGGTGCCCCTACCTTCTGAGATTAGGGTGGTGTCAACCCAAGAGAGGGCCTTCTTGGTAGTGGCACCAAAACTCTGGAACTGTCTCCCCCAAGAGATTTGTCTGCCCCTTTCTGTTACCATCTTCTGCCAGCAAGTGAAGACTTTTTTGCTGGTTTGGTTTGGCATTCCAATGTTTTAATTGTTTTTTTTAAATGTTTTTGCATGTATTTCAGCTTTGGTTTTAATTGTTTTAATTATGTATTGGCTGGGGAGGGTTAATGGTTTTTAAATGTGATTGTATTGCATATGTTTTAATTTGCTAGATACCTTGGTGGCCCTTGTGAGGGTAGAAAGACGGGCTAGAAATTTTGTTAAATGAAATAAATAAAAAATGTTTTCTTCTTATCCTTTTCTTTGTTATGCTAAGTGAGACAAAATATGAACATGACAGCAGTTTTGACCCCCCCCACGCCCCATGAGGAGTAGCCAATGAAGTAGAATGAGGCTGGGTGCAGCGAGAAAAATATATATGATACAAAATGGGGAAAATATGTATAATATGAAGCCACTAAACAACATGATCTAGAGATTCAGGGTTGGCTGTCATAAGTATACCGATGATACCCAGCTGTATATTTCATAAGCAAAGCCTCCAAATGCATTTGGTTCTTATCCTGGGATTTGAGGCCATGGTCAGGAGGTTAAGGCAGAACAAGCTAAAGTTCAGTCTAGACAAGACAGAAGTAATAGTGTTCTGAAGGCTAGTGTTTTACAGGGATTGAATGTAGTGTTCTTTCTAAGCTGAGTTAGTGTGAGCTGGCTCGCAGTTTTTTAGCTTCCAGCTCACATGTTTGGATGGCTCCAAAGCAAACTAATTTATGCAGTAGCTAAATTGCTCGCTCACAACTTTAATGCCAGTAGCTCGCAAAGTAGAATTTTTGCTCACAAGACTCCACAGCTTAGAGGGAACATTGAAATGCACTTGTCCTGAACACAGTAGAGTTGGTTTTTGCAGTGCAAGTTGAGCTTGCTAGTACTCATTGACTCAGCCTTGCTGTTTGAAAGGCAGGCTGACACAATGGTCAAGACTGCCTTCTACCTCCTGAATCTGGTTTGCTGACTCTCTCCGTTCTTAGACCCAGATGATAAGGTCATGCTGATCTAACCTTCTGTAAGCTTCTGTAACCACCAGGCTAGATTTCAGTAACATGCTCTGTTTGGGGCTGCCCTCGAAGACCATACAGAAACTGCAGCTAGTGCAGAATGTGACAGCCTGATTATTGTCAGGGGGCAGTTGATGGGAATATCTTGTATCCATTTTAAAACACCTTCATTGGCTACCAGTTCAATTCAAGGCGCTAGATATTATCTTTCATGTCCCCTGTGGCCAGGGAGCCACATATCTGAAGGACTGCCTCCATCGATATATTCCCATGCACCAACTATGTTCTTCAGGCCATCATCTGCTGGCTGTTCCCCAACTTAGGATGGCCCACCTGGCACTGACCACAGCCTGGGCCTTTTCCATTACAGCTCCCACTCTGTGGAATCAGTTCTTGTAACCGCTGAAGAAATCCCCCTTGTTGAAGATTTTGAAGAGGCATTGTAAGGCTGTGGTCAGACACACTAAATCTACTTTCAGTGCATTTTCCAACTGGATTTTGCCAGTTCACACAGTAAACATCCAGTTGGAAAGTGCACTGAAAGTGGATTGAAAGTGGATTATTTAGTGTGTGTGACCATGGCCTATGTCTTGCTTGTTTGCAAAAGCTTTTGATGGGGTACGAATAATAGGCATCTTTTATGTGTATGTGTTAAGTGCCATCAAGTCGTTTTCAATTCATGGTGACCTTTTATGCAGGGAAGGGAGCACTGGAAGGTTATTTCATCTGCTTTCTAATCAGCAACATTTTGATTATTAGCTGTAAGCCACCTTGAGCCAAGAGGAAAGCCAAGGTAAAGGTATTTAAATGTCTAAATAAATAGATGTCATCACACCACAGTTCTTACCTTAGTAAATGGTAGGGGGAAGAAGAGAAAAAGACACAGGGCTATCACTTTTTAAACATGTTTTTAAATGGCCTGCTTCTTGCCTGACGACTGTTTAAAGTGGGGTTTTTTATGCTGTCTCATGCCCCGACTTGGTTATGCTTGTTTTTCCACAGTTATTAGTGACAATTTTAGTGCTGATTTTACAATTGGATGGTACTGTTTTTCTCTGTGAGCCACCTCCAGCATAGAGAAGTGGCATGTACATTTAACAAGTAAATAAAAGAGAAAAGCAGAGCATCAGACTCGACCTGGGATAGCAGCAGGGGTACGGTGGAGATCAACCTGGCTCTGTTGTTTCGGGAATCCTGGATGCTGAATATTTCAACTAGTGTTTGCTATAAGAGCATTGGCTACTCTTCCTCCAAACATTTAGAGGGAAGTATCTCCCCAGTGATATAGCTGGTAAATTTTTGGGATACGGAGAATTTGAAAAACAGTCTTTTCTATTTTCTTCCCCCTGCAAGCGCCGATGATGAACAGCAACCCAAACATGTATTCCCCCCCCCAAGCCAATTTATCTGATCTGATTAGAAAATGTCATCCTACCTTGCCTGCACAAGTATAAGAGAACAGACTGACAAGGAAGCAGAAGGGGGAGAAAAAACATTCCCGCCTTGTCTCAAATTCAATACAAATACATTATACATCAATTGTGCAAACAAGATAACAATGGTAATCTGTGTCAAACCCATTTGCAAATGGGGGGGTTACTTTGTTTGAGGCAATTGCCTTTTCCACTCCATTTTATTAGATCATGCAAATGAAATGTCTTTTTTTTTTAGCCTTAACCGAAAAAAGAGAGGCAAACAAACACAGTCTTTTATTTCAATGCATTTTTTTTTTATTGTTGAGCTGTTTGGCTTTATACAGCCACTATCTATTCAGCTTGGGATAACAGTACTATAGTAACAAGCAGATGGTGGGGAATATCTTGGTACCAGCTTTAGGAGCTCTGGTTTGAGCTTTTGTTCCTCTTCTGCTGCAGGTATTTAGCCTGTGCAGGGCTAGAAGCAGGAGCCTTTGACAGAAGCTGAAGGCCTAGAGACCAAGGGCTCTTTGCTGAGCCAATGGATCCAAGACCAGCCCAGGAGTCAGAGGACTGTCTTGTTTGTATTTCTCCAGGTATAAATTTAAATTGTAGTTTTGTGTCATGTAAGTTGTGTTGAGTTCCCCTTAGGAAGAAAAGCAGAGTAGAAATAAAAGTATAGAGTTTTGGTGTACGCAGTTTTGGCGGCCCATCCTCGAGAAAGATGCAACAGAATCAGAAAATGGACAATTAAAGCCATGAAATGCATGCATCTCAACCCAAACAAAATTAGAAAGATTAAGCAACAGGGGTTTAGAGAAAACATGGGGTAAACACAAATGAATCATCAGCGTCAGCAATGAAAATGAGACACACTCAACTCAAAGACAATGGCAACTTACAAATTCAGAAAGAATCAAGAATAGCCATTTTGTTTCATCCCTGCTTTGCTGAATTTTCTTGGTGATCGTATCAAAATATCACTAGAGGAGTAAAAATACATTCCCCCCCTCCCCCAGTTCTCTCTTGCTACTGGTGTTTAGGAATTAAATGTAATACAGATGGAGCACAAGAGATGGGTATCACCATCGCACCTTTCTTCTCAACTTCCCTAAAACATCTGGCTGGCTGTAGCACTGAATGACCCTCTGGAATACCTAATGTGGCAATTCTGAAACCTTTATAGAAGCTTATGGAAGAGAAGTGATGAGAGGTCCATTCCGAAACACTCTTAGTCTCCTCTTAGAATATATTACCTTGCAATAAGACAGGATTATGCTGCTGCATTAGAAAGAAACATGGTAACCATAAGAGAAAGACATTTATCATGCGGCTCTCTTTCAGGTTTATCATTCCATGCACAAAAGCGATTCATAAAATAATTTGATTCCACATGTAAATCAGTCATACTATTATTACTACCAAGCAACATAAAAGTCTTTCATATCTTCAGGGGGAGAAAAAGTGTCATTCAAACAGAGCTGCAGTCACAGAAAGCAAGTTTGCTCATGCAGCAACAAATTGGGAGTTCAAAGGCATCTGGACTTGAGTGAACTTTGCAGGAACAATTAACAGACTTATATTTGACAAATCTTATGTATACAATTGTGATTCAAGCAGACACCTGTGCCACCTTGGAACAACTGGCAAGGGATAACAGACATGGCAGGAAAGGAAATTAGGCCCAAGGCAAAAGAACGTTCATTTAGGCACCTCCACTGATTTAATATCGGCTTTACCTCCAACCCAGTGAATGTATACCAAAATATCTTTCCCAATTGACATTTTTAGATCTGAGTGCTGCAGAGATGTCATGTCAATCATGTACGGTGGATGACAAATATCTTTTCATATGCCACACAGAGTTAAGCTGTATATGCTAGGGTTGAGAGAATATTCCCTTTTCTGTATTTTTAAAAACGTTTATATTTTATCAATGGTTGTAGTATTCCACTGTATGTTTTTGTACATCAGTTTCCACATGTTGTACAGTTTTCATATGCATTCGATATCATCAGCCTATATCATTTATCTTCATAAAAGGCATGCCAGGATCCCAAATTTTCTGAAGTCCCCGGTCACCTTGAGAGCCCATGGAGCAGGGTAAATCATATGATTTATTATAATACAACATTTCATATGAATGTCAGAGGAGCCCTATTGGATCATACCAGTGGTCCATCTAGTTCAGCAGCCTGTTTTCAGACAGCAGACAGCCACAGTGGCATAGAGGCATAGAGGCCAAGGCCTTCCCCTGATGTTATCTCCTACAACTCATATCCATAGGTTTAGTGCCTCTGGTTCCCTCTAGTCATCATTATATGTCACTGATGGATCCCTCCTCCATGAATCAGGCAAATCCTGTTGGGAGCTGACACCTAGCACCAACTCAACCCTTCCCCAGCAACGAGTCACAAACGGTTAAGACTCTGGCTTACCCATGCAAGGAGGGCCAGGAGACGGAGGTGGCTGGGACCTGAGACCAAGGCTGGGAGTCAAGCAGCTACAGGGGAGGGCCTTGTCCAGAAGGCAAGGCTGAGCCTGGACTTGGGGATGACCAGGGTGGCAATGAGTCAGCAGCATCCCTAAGCAGCAAGGGAAAAGAGCAAGACAGGGAGGCAGGCAGTGGGGGGGGAGGACGTGGAAGAGGCTTCCCTTTCCTTTTATAGCCTTCCAAAGGGCATTGGATCCTGACCAGATGAGGGGTGGGGTTGGGGAGTCCCATAAAAAGAAGTGTGACACCTGATAGAGAGGAAGGAAGGGACTGAGCTCCCAGAAGGTGAGAGAAAAGGCCAGAGCAAGCCGGTCCAGGGACAGAAGAGGACCAGTGTGCTTGAATCTTCCGAATTCTAAAACTGCAGTGAGGGCCTCCTTCTCATCCCTTTTTTGTCTGGGGAAACACCAGAGGACTGGGAGCCTGCCCTGAGTAGTCTCACAAATCCTCTTTTAAAAATATCTATGCTGGCAGCCATAAGTACACCCATGGGCACTTAATTCCATAATTTAATTCATTCTTGAATGAAGAACTGGGGTTTTTTTGGGGGGGCAGTCATTCCTGAATATTTTGGTCATCAGTTGAGTTCAATCTTGGTGGGATAAGGCAAGTACAAAGGAAATATCTACCTGTGGGCCCATGGTGATTTCTGACAATCCTACTTAATGCTGATGGTGAACACTGTTGACAAATGTGCATGTTTTAGTAGAAAAATTCCCAATCTGATTAGGAAATTTGTAAATGGATGCCATCATTTGAATTAGGCAAAAATATAACTTTGTCTTGACTGACATTCAAAAGTGAGAAGCTGAAATATATACCAGCAGAACTCTGCCAAAACCTCTATTTTTGTCCACATGAGCAGAAGGAATGGATTTTCAGAGACCCCTGCCTGTATTTCGGTTTGTGTTGGAGAATGTCTTTGAGTTACCTATGAAAAGAGATCTGTAAAACATCTTCTTTACAAGGCAGGGCTGTACCTTTTCCAAATGAGGCTTTCAAAAATGAAAAAAAAAAACCACCAATAATTTCTTCATCACCAATCAAAATGTCTCTAACGCTGTTGTTCGTTGTTGTTCAATTGCATAGTCAAGTCAGAATCTTTGTGATCCCATGGACCAGATCACTCCAGGCCCTTTGGTCCTCTGACCTCCTCCAAAGTTTGCTTAATTTCATGTTCGTTGCATAGATAACACTGTCCAACCATCTCATTCTTTGCTGACCCTTTCTTCTTTTACTTTCCATCTTTCCCAGCATCAGGGTCTTCTCCCGTGAGTGCTCCCTTCTCATTTGGTAGCCAAAGTATTTGAGCTTCAGCATCTGGCCTTCCAGGGAACAGTTAGGGTTGATTTCTTTTAGGACTGACTGATTTGATCTCCTTGCAGTCCAAGGGACTCTCAAGAGTCTTTTCCAGCACCATAATTCAAAAGCATCTATTCTTTGGCCTTCGGCCTCCCTTATGGTCCAACTCTCACAGCCATACATTACTACTGGGAATACCATTGCTTGGACCATACAGACTTTTGTTGGCAGGATGATGTCTCTACTTTTTATTATGCTGTTTAAGTTTGCCATAGTTTTCCTCCCACGGAGCAAAAAAAGGAGCAAATGTCTTTTAATTTCATGGCTGCAGTCACCATCTGCAGTGATCTTGGATCCCAGGAACGTGAATTCTGTCACTGCTTCCATGACTTCCCCTTCTATTTGCCAAGGAGTGATGGGGCCAGATGCCATGATCTTAGTTTTTTGACGTTGAGTTTCAAGCCAACTTTTGTGCTCTCTTCTTTCACCACTAGCCAGAGACTCTTTAGGTCCTCTTCACTTTCTGCCATTAGAGTGGTATCATCTGCATATTTGAGGTTGTTGATGCTTTTCCCGGCAATCTTAATTCTGGTTTGTGATTAATCCAGGCCAGCATTTTGCATGATGTACTCTGCATATAAATTAAACAAGCAGGGTGACAATATACATTCTTGTTGTACTCCTTTTCCTATGCTAAACCAATCAGTTGTTCCATATCCAATTCTGTCACTTCTTGATCCTTATACAGGTTTCTTGGGAGACATGTGAGGTGGCCTAGTACTCCCATTTCTTTAAGGACTTGCCATAGTTTGTTGTGAATGAAGCAGAAGTAGATGTTTTTCTGGTACTCCCTTGCTTTCTCCATAATCCAGCGAATGTTGGCAATTTGATCTCTCGTTCCTCTACCTCTTGAAAACTCAGCTTGTACTTCTGGCAGTTCTCTATCCATATACTGCTGAAGCCTAGCTTGTAGGATCTTGAGCATGACCTTGCTAGCGTGTAAAATGAGTGCAATTGTGCAATAGCTTGAACATTCCTTGGCATTGCCCTTCTTTGGGATTGGAATGTAAACTGATCTTTTCCAATTCTGTGGCCACTGTTGTGTTTTCCAAATTTGCAGGCATATTGAGTGCAACACTTTAAAAGCATCATTTTTTTAAGACTTTGAATAGCTCAGCTGGGATACCATCACCTCCGCTAGTTTTGCTGTTAGTAATGCTTTCTAAGGCCCATTTGACTTCACACTCCAGGATATCTAGCTTGAGGTCAGTGATCACACTGCTGTGGTTGTCAAGTACATTGAGAACCTTCTTGTATAGTTCTTCTGTGTATTCTTGCCACCTCTTCCTAATCTCTTCTGCTTCTGTTAGGTCCCTACCACTTTTGTCCTTGATTTCTCCAATTTTCTTGAAGAGATCTCTAGTCCTTCCTATTCTACTGTTTTTCTCTATTACTTTGCATTGTTCATTCAGGAAAGCCTCCTTACCTCTCCTTGCTGTTGTCTGGAAATCTGCATTCAGTTGGGTAAATCTTTCCTTTTCACCCTGCCTTTCGCTTTCCTTCTTTCCTCTGCTATTTGTAAAGCCTCTTCAGACAGCCACTTTGCTTTCTGAGATTTCTTTTTCTTTGGGATGGTGCTGATTGCTGCCTCCTGTACAATGTCACAAACCTCTGTCCATAGTTCTTCAGGCACGCTATCAAATCTAGTCCCTTAAACCTATTCTTCATCTCCACTGTATATTCATAAGGGATGTGATCTAGGTCAAACCAGAATGGCCTAGTGGTTTTCCCAACTTTCTTCAGTTTAAGTCTGAATTTTGCAATGAGCAGCTCATGGTTTAGGTCTTGTTTTTACTGACTGTATAGAGCTTCTCCATCTTTGAGTGCAAATGATATAATCAATCTGATATTGGTGCTGCCCATCTGGTGATGTCCATGTGCAGAATCACCTCTTAGGTTGTTGGAAGAGGGTGTTTGTTATGACCAACATGTTCTCTTGACAAAACTCCATTAGCCTTTGCCCGGCTTCATTTTATTCTCCAGGGCCAAACTTGTCCATTATTCTGGTTACCTTTTGACTTCCCACTTTAGCATTCTAGTCTCCTATGATGATAAGGACATATTTTTTTGGTGTTAGTTCTAGGAGGTGTTGTAGGTCTTCACAGAACTGGTCCACTTCAGCCTCTTCTGAGTCAGTGGTTGGGGCATAGACTTGGATTATTGTGATATTTAATGGTTTTGCCTTGGATTCAGACTGAGATTATTCTGTTGTTTTTGAGATTGTATCCCATTACTGCCTTTCTCACTCTCTTGTTGACTATAAAGGCTACACCATTTTTTCTATGGAATTCTTGGCCATAGTAACAGATATAATGGTCTTCTGAGTTAAATTTGCCCATTCTCGTCCACTTTAGTTCACTGATTCCCAAGATGTCGATGTTCAGTCTTTCCATCTCATTTTTGACCACATCCAACCTACCTTGATTCATAGATCTTACATTCCAGGTTCCTATGCAGTATTGTTCTTTGCTGCATCAGACTTTCCTTTCACCATCAGACACATCCACAGCTGAGCATCCTTTCGGCTTTGGCCTAGCCGCTTCATTCTTTCTGGGGTTACTTGTACTTGCCCTCTGCTCTTCCCCAGTAGCATATTGGACACCTTCTGACCTGAGGGGTTTATCTTCCAGCATCATATCTTTTAGCCTTTTGTTACTGTGCATGGGGTTTTCTTGGCAAAGATACTGGAGTGGGTTGCCATTTCTTTCTCCAGTGGATCACATTTTGTCTGAGTTCTCTGCTATGGCCTGTCCATCCTGGGTGGCCCTCCATGGCATAGCTCACAGCCTCAAACCATGCAAGCCCCCTCGTCACATCAAAGGCAGTGATCCATGACAGAGTCTAACACTGTAGACAAGCGCAAATTTTGATGTAAATTTCAAATGCTTATACCTACTTAAAACAACAAAAAAAGTCCTAAATGTATTAAGCTTTCTGCTACATTTACTAGAGATGGGCATGAACCACATTTTTGCAGTTTGGTTCATGAACCTGCATAAACAGATATGTTGGTTCACGAACCAAGCCATTTGTATATGCTCATGAGCCATTTAAAATTTAAACCTCTGCATTCTGCTCCCCGTGAAAGTGGTGGGGAGCAGAAAGCATGGGTTTAAAGTTCTGCTCCCCACCACTTCAAAGCCAAAAGTTGTGGTTAGCGATCATTTCGTAGAAAAAGAGGTGCAGGAGTTTATTAGCATAACTCATTAACATAACTGAGTTGCATATGCCACACCCTCTGAGTAGGTAGTAGGGTAGTAGGAGTAGAGATATCAGCACTGGTAATGAGACACTGGTAATTTGCCTCATAAAGTGTGGAGCTCAGAGCATTACTGGTGGTTAAAGATGCTTGCCCTACACAGCAATCTTAAATCCATCCAAAATCCAAAAGATACAGAAGTCATTAGAATCAATACATTCAAGAGTGATTGACCTTGGGCACTTGCTTCTGTGCCAATTTAGAAGAATTGTGCATTCAAGACACACTAAATTAGGGACCCATTGTGACCATTCCAATTAACAAAGGCAGCAGAGAAGTCTGAAGGTGTGGAATCAAATGCCACATCCACAAACAAGATCAAACTTTGGGAGGACAAAAAAGAAAAACATTCCTGTTTCTTCTGCACAAATAAGTTTCCTGCAGTTAATTCAATGAATCTGAAATATACATCTGCTTTGACTGCATTAAGGTTTCACAGTCAGGGCTGGACCATCATAGGCTTATTTTAGGCAGCTGCCTATAGCGCCTCCTTGAGGAAGGGCACCAGGCTGGCCTGCTGCCCCGCCCTCCCTCGCTTCATCAAAAGCCCTGCTGCTCCAGACAGAGAGAAAGGAAAGAAGCAGCAAAAATGGCTTCCCTCCCCTCTCCCCTCTCTGGCCATCTGCAGCAGCATGGAGGCAAAGGGAGCAGGTGAGGGTGCCAGGAGGGGAAGCAAATGGAGGGGAGGAACAGAGGTGAGCCACAACTTTTTCCCTAGGAGAGGAGGGGGGAGAAGGAGGGAAGGGCAGAATGGGTGTGGTGGGTGACACTCTGGGCGCACAGAGGGCATCATGTTGGTGTCAGTCTTTCGAGGGCAGGCAGGTGATTCAGACTCATTCTAAACAGGTAGCTTCTTCCGAGGGGGAAAGATTCCTCCACTCTGCCAGTGTCTTTCTCTCGGGAAGAAAGATGACCAGTAGCACCCTCTACCCCTGTTCGAAAGATAGGGAAGGGAGGTCCTCGTGGCCAGGCTGCAGATCTGACCCCTCCTCCTCCTCACTGCCTGGCACACAACCCCTGGGTGGATGGATGGACAGCACTCTCGGCTGCAAGGCACCTGGAAGTAGCCTGGCCTCATCCCTGACTCCTGAGCTGCTCTCAGTGTGCTCCTCTGCCCAGCATATCTGCAGCTGCCCTGGCAGTTGACAGCTGGCCAAGCTCCCACTGGAGGAATCCAGGCAGGGTTGCACAGTGGCGGTGGGAGGGAGCCCTTGGAGAGCCCTCGAAGAGATGAGCCTGGCTCGAGTTGGGGGCACCAGTGGTGTCCAGGGTGGGATCTGGGAGCTCCCTTTCACACAGGGAAGCCTGCTGAGAACCAGCTGGTTAACAGTCCCAAGAGAGAAAGAACTTGGCACAGGAGGCAGAGCTGATGTGCCTTCCCGAGGAAACACATCCCAGACTCTGAGCAGGCTTTTGGTTTTATGTTTTCCTGCTGCCAAAAGAATGGAGTTTTGCAGATGCTTCAACAGAATCTCTCCACCCCTCCCTGGCTTAATTTTTGAGCAGCTAGCAAATGATGATAGGGAAGAAAGGAACCTTGAGTGTGGTTTCAAACATGAGTAACATTCTCTTAGCAAGGAAAGTAGAGAATTTTTGTTTTGGAATTGTGCACAACTATGAGAAGTAAAAAAGGAGGAAAGCAGGCAGGGGAGAGCTGGGCCTGACCCTTTGGGACCATCCCTAAGGAGGGAGGGGGACTGCCACCACATTAGTAACCTGCCTGCTCCCTGGGAAATGAGGTGGGAAGTGAAGCCGCCCTGACAGCCCACCCTTCGGTCCTTGGAGGGAGACCAACATGCCCGACCTGGTGGGGGGAGAGGCACAGGAGGAGGCCAAAGAGGCACAGGAGGCTGAGGCAGAGCTCCTTGCAGGCCTCACAGCTCGCAGTAGCACTCTGCTCGGTCAACCAGCAGGCTGGGAATGGTGAGGGGGGACTGCTGGGAGCAGGGGGTGGGGCTTGCTGCATGTGCTCACCTCCTGGGCTCCTTACTGCCGGAGCGTTGCTCCAGTGCACTCCAGCAGGAAATGAGCCCTGGTTGTGGTAGTCTGTTGCAGTTCTTCAGTTCACAAACCCTTAATAGGCCAAAATTCATGATGAACTTTAGTTCATCAGCTAGTTCATCCCCATTCCTAATATCTACAACCACAGAAACTAAAAAAAAAAATGATTTGTGGTGATTTAAACTAACTAACGTTAGGACAATATATTTCTTCAGCATTCTACATTTAGCCTTGGGTGGGTCAAACAAGCTAGGTCAAGAGCTGCTATTGATTCCCCCCCCCCAAGTTACATTAAATAAAATACCAACAACAACAAATAACCTCTTATTTTTCAAGTGGAAACAAACATTCATGTTACAGATTTAAATGCTTGTTCTCTCTGAATGGGACAAATCAGTGTTCCATGTGAATGACAGACCCACTGGCCATAATTTCCTGGTTTAAAATTCTGAGTTTGGTTCTACGGACTAAGCAGATAAACTGAGGATGAAACAAAATCCCTGTCCTGAAGTGACAGTCTATTGATTATTCTTATTTTAGAATTTTCCCATTCATGTCAGTGGAAATATCTCAAGAACAACCACTAAATCACAGTGACTGTTCAGCATTTAAATAATTATAAAAATGTACATCATTTGTGTTCAGATTGCTTCACATATACCATAATAATATCTCTTAAACTTATAAGGTAGGTCAGTATGGCAGCACATGGAAATCTGAGGTAGAGAGATGATGGGTTGCTTAAGGCTGCCTAGGAGCTAGAACTGCCAACTAGGTAGTGGCACAAACCAGCTCACAGACTTAAGTTCATCATGAAGTTCGTCATGAGTCATTTAAACCCCTGGTTTCTGCTCTTCATGAAAAACAGCTGAGTGGCGGGGAGCAGAAAGCAGGGGATTAAATGATTCAGAAACTGATTCAATTCACAAACTGGCATATTGGATTGTGGTTTGGTTTGTGGTTCAGCCATGAACCACAAACTGAACCACAAAAATGAACCATGCCCATCCCTATTGCCAACCTCCAGTTGAAATCTGGCGATATCTCCTAGAATTACATCTTATCTCCAGACTACAGAGAACAGTTTCCCTGGAGAAAATGGCTGCTTTGGAGGGTGCACTGTATGGCATTATACCCCACTGAAGTCCCTCTCCTCCAGGGGCATAGACTTTCCAATTTCTTGAGGAGGTTGGGGCTGGGCCAGAGGTGTTGCTTTGCTAGGACCTTAAAAGAACTGGGGCCTAGTAACATCATAGGGAGGAACCAGTTACATCACAGGGAGGGGCCTCCATTGTCACTATCTATGAAGGGGGTTTAGGGAGTAGCTCCCCAGAAATTTAGGGGGGCTGGGAACCCCCCAACACTGCCCCTGGGCTGGGCCAAACCCAGGAAAAGGTGGGACCTGGCCAGTGGTTATAGTGGTATCTCAGCAGTCTCCTGCTGTGTCCTGTTTTTGAAATTCACTTTTTAGGATAGTCACTTTAAGATCTGCAAATATACATACCATGTGCATAGGACAAACTAATGGTCACAAATTTGACAGTAAGAAAGGCAGCACAGAAAAACCTGTAGGGGAACATTTTTAAAGTTTTCTTGGATGTTCATTTACAGGAGCCTTGTTTCTGCCTTATTCATAAGAGTAACTTTTACTGAAATTCACTAAATTATGGCATCACAGATGCCTTCATTTGGTAAACGCATGGCTGGAGTCTGAGCCAGGGCAGAATACAAAATAGTTGCTGTGGACTCCATTTCTGAGCAATGTACAGAGTTCAGAGTAGCAGCAATCTTCTCACTTCAAACTCATATCCTACAAGTGCGTACAAGTACATTTTTAAGCAATTCAGAACAGTTCCCATAGCCATGACTCCAAAGAAAACTCATAGTTATGCCACCTAGGATTTTATATGCCTTGCCTTCTTAGCACACTGCTTAGAAAATCCACCTTAAAAACACATTCAGCACAAATTATCAATAAAAAGATCACATAATTCAGTTTATGGAAAATGATTGCATTTCTGTGCATGGTTAATTTTTGCTCTTTAGGCTCAACTTGCAAAATACATTTTGCTTCAATGAATGACCTTCAGACAGCTGAAATATAACTAACTTAACAATGTAAACGGTTTCTTTCTTTACATTTTAATAAAATCAAATATTCTCCCAGTCCCCTATTACCTCTTCTCCTGATCCCATAAGCATACTCTCCTGCCATATCCCACCTGTTCTTCCCAGATGGTCAGCAGTAGAACAAATTTAGAGTCCAGTGACACCTTTAAGACCAATAAAGGCTTATTCAAGGTATGAGCTTTTGCGTGCATGCACACTTTTTCAAATACCTCTGAAAAAGTGTGCATGCACACAGAAGCTCATACCTTGGATAAACCTTTGCTGGTCTTAAAGGTGTCACTGGACTCTAAATTTGTTCTGTCATTCCCAATTTCCCTTCACCTCCCCACCCCAATAGCTGGCATGTTGGTATGATAGCAAACCTATACAGATAGCCTCATCTAAGTACAACCCACTTGTTAAGATGCAACAGTTCAGAAACCCCTGTACTTAGATGACTCTGGATGTGTTTGTTCTAATCGATGTCCTTTGAAAAAAGTCATTAGCTATAACACTGAGTTCCATTTTCCTGAGAGATCTGTTAATGTCCATGAAGAAGAGCCATGTGCTTGAGCCTTGCCTGTCTCATGCTTGACTGTAGAAAGGTCTTTATGAAGGGATGAGAATGACCTTTCTGAGGAGCAGGAGGAAACAGGTATGGTGAGGCCTATTCTGATCAGTTTAGCTAATTATGCTAGTACCTGGTGCAGACTTTTTCCTTGTTCTCCACTGAATAGATCAACCACATCATGAAGTCCTAAAAGTTTAATGTTCTGCGGCCTTGCAATATCCCAATGAAGCTGTAGTTGGCCAGCATCCAAATCAAGTTTTGTAAAAGTTTGGAATGTATGTACCATCAGCCTCTCCTTTGGCAAACTTTTCAATTTTGCTCCTGTTTTGGGACACATCTGAGGAAAAGTGATTGTGTAAACTGCTGTAGATATTATCAGTGGTTTCATAAAAGATTTTCTGGTAGAAGTCCTCAGGAGATTGAAACAATTGTCAATACACCCCTACTTGACCAACTCTTTACGAGTGCAGACTTTTTTTTAATGTTTAACAGGCTTGCCGGGGGCATTAATTAACTTTTAAAAGGATCTGCAGCATCCATTTCAGCAAACGTAAGAAAATCACCGGCTTGAAGAAGACACACAATATCTATCTACCAAAAGAATCCCCAAATCCTATCACAAGCCATTTGCTGTGGTTTTGAAAGTGCTACTCAACGGTTCTTTTCAGTTTCTTCTCTAAGCATTAGTTAGTTGGTTGCCCCTTTGAAACTGCACCACGTCATTTTAGGTGAAGAGTATGAACATGCACAGAGACCACATTCCTTACTAATGTTCTCTCTGGGCAGCACATAGGGCAAAAGGAATTTTAGAAGGCCTCTGATCTGGACATCCTCTCCATCTCACTCCCCCCCCCCAAATACAAATTGGAGTCAAGGAAGCATGTTGGGCCCAACAGAGGCCTCGCAGTCTGACTGCTGCTACATTGAAAGTTGGTGGAGCCAGCCAGGGTTAAGGACAGGGCTATTTTTGGGTAGGAACACACAGGAACAGAGTTCCAGCCAAAAAGACTGCATGCGTGGCTACAGAGGGAAGGCCTGGAGAGCAACCCCCCCCCGGTGACTCCGAGGTGGGTGGGCCAGGGGGCCCCCTTGAAGGATTGGGGAGATATTTAAATGCCTCCCCGGGCCTTCCCCAGCCTGTCCTTCAAGGGGGGCTTGCCTGGGCTCCCCACAGCCTCAAGGCACCCGGGCAAGCCAAGGGAAGGCATGGGGGTGTGGACTAATATGCTAATGAGCTGCACTGCTGTTCGGTGTGGCCTATTATGCTAATGAGTTCCTGCTGGGCTTTTTTAAAAAAAAAATGGTTTTCCCTCGAGTCACAGTGCCCCACCCCTAATGTGGGCAACGCAAAGCGCACGCGCAGGGAGATTCCCAATGGAGCCCAGAATCCTCCTCAAAACCTGCTTCACCAGGCTCCACCTCCAAGTAATAACATAAGAGAAGCCACATTGGATCAAGTTAGTGGCCCATCCAGTCCAACACTGTGTCATACAGTGTCCAAAACCCAGGGGCCATCAGGAGGTCCACCAGTGGAGCCAGACTCCAGAAGCACCCCCCACTGTTGACCCTCCCAAGCACCAAGAACACAGAGCATCACTGCCCCGGACACTGTGTCCCATCTATATCTTATAGCTAATAGCCACTGTCAGACCTCTGTTCCATATGTCTATCCAATCCCTTCTTCAAGCTGTCTATGCTTGTAGCTGTCACCATTCCCTGTATCTCCAGAAATTTCCCAACCCAGAGTTAGCAGCCCCTACAGATCACTCTACCTCCATTAGCTACTTCGGTACCATAGCTGAAGAAGCAAAATATACATAACCTATTTTTCAAAACTGCCTCAAGTATATTAATACCATGATGCCTCATTCCTAGCAATTTGAGTTTCCTTCTCCCCCCCGCCCCAAGCTTTGCTTCCAGCTACTGTGCTGTACTATTTGCTTCCAGCTACTGTGCTGTCTGGAGCTGCCTCTGTTTGGAGTCTCTGGCTCCCTCCTGAGCTAGAATTAGATCAAATTAAGTGAACACAGCGTATACATTTGCCATTTTGAAAATAACAGAAATTCGGTTCTAGCCTGCTGCTTCTTTCCCAGCCAAGAACCAGAATTCTGGTCATTCATACAACCCATAGATCCCTGCAGGGCTTTCTTTCGGGGGGAATACACTGGAATGGAGTTCCGGAACCTCTTCAACAAAAGTCTTTTAAAAATGTTTAAAAGAGTCTGTCATTACTCTGACCATTCCACAGTTAAGGATATATCAGTCTCCAGTTCTGACACTTATTTCCTTGCTATGTTTCCCCCACAAGTTGAACCCAAATGGATGATAGCCATATAATCTAAACTTGTTCTCCTTTTAATCTGTTGAACACCATCCTCATTCTTCTGTATGCTAATTTACTGCCCGCTCTCTATAAGTGTGACTTTCATTCCTATTTCCATTTCATTGTACCTGAAGAAGTGTATGCACACATGAAAACTCATACCTTGAAAAAGCTTTTGTTGGTCTTAAAGGTGCATCTGGACTCAAAACTTGTTCTACTGCTTCAGACCAACATAGCTGCCCACCTGGATCTATTACCTATTATGCTCATATCCTGTCTTTCTTCTACCATGAAAACCAGTAAGTATGGTTCCTTATAAGCACGTACAAGATGCAGCCCTTTCTGGCCTCAGTAAAACTGCTGAACTATCTGTCTTCAGACCGAAGGTAGGCAACCCTGGAATGACAAACAGAGGCAAGCCAGAACATTTTGCTCTGCATAGCATCTACCTTGTACCTTTTTAAAAGCAGGGTCAACCCAGGCTTGAACATAGCTCTGGAATTCCTTTGCATTTCACCAGCAGCCCTGCCCCAAAGGTTACTGTCGAGTCCTGCTCAGGTGTGCAATATTGCTACTCATTTTCATTAGCATGTAAGAAAAGTCCAAGTTGTCAGCCACATGTGCAGTGTCGCTGCCTCCCTGAGCAATGAAAGATCACACCGTCGTCATCCTCTGATGGAGACTCATGAGCGGCCAGCATAATCCTCATCCCTCTCTCCTTTGTTTGCTGGAACACCAACATGTCCCATGTAGACATCATGAAACAATTGGAATTTAGGCCAAAAATGTTGCTTACACCTGCTGTAGACAATACCCTGGAATACATGCCCGTTAGAGCCAAAGTAGGTGACATAAGTGATGCAGAACCTGTCAGTCTCGTCCTTGCAATGCCTAGTACAAAATATGATGCGACATCATCAAGCTGCAATCTGCCTGCCCAGCAAACAGTGGTGTGGCCATGTCGCTAATGGTTTATGGTAGACATTCTGCAGAAGAGAGGGAGGAGACAGTGGTGTCCATATCGAGATTCTGGCTCAAATAAGTCTGCTTATAAAGAATGAACACACCTAACTACCATCTGCTCCAAAACCAGATCTGCTTTCAAAAAATCACTTCCTGTCCTGGGTTGGGAGAGGATTGATTCCTCTCACCTCTATCACTTGGTTAAAATAAACTCTTTGCATTCATGATGTTTCATTAAACCTTCCATACCATACATCTCAGCTCCCAACAACAGAGAAATAAACATCCAACTCATAATATTCTGCAGTTTGTTCACTAGAGGGCATGCTTTAGCTGTAAATAAAAAAAATGTTCTATAGGAGGGGAAAATATCACACACACAAACCCCCTTTTTCCTGGTCTAATGCGACAAAAATGGCTAACAAGATGTTAACATTAATTTTATCACAATCATTATTTTTATCCTGCTTAAAATTGAGGGATTACAATTTCTTTAGGTGTTCTACAGCCTCTCTTGCTCAACCACTGAAGCAGAGACCGCTCAGGATTAGGGGGGGGCTGCTGATGCAAGATCGTTCCCACTCCACGGATGAGGAAATTATTAATGTACAGTGAGTGAACAGAACAAAACAAAATCCCCTCCTTTTAAGCCCCTTGGATCAAGGAGACACCACTGGTCTGGGAACCTGCATGTAAAGGCGAGTCTAGCTCAAAGAGGACCAGCAACATTTGCCTCTAGATTAAAGGTTTCACTTGTTTTGATGTAATTTCCAAGTTATGGGTGACTAGATTCACACCAACAATGCTGGCAGTATGAAAGAAAGGGAGAGAAAAAAAAGACACAGAGAGAGAAGGAGGCGGAGGCAGATGAACTGAAAGGAAAAAGAAATAGAGCTGCAATTTTGGGAAGAACTTGAATGGGGGGGGGGAATCTGTTCCTCTTGTAATAAAATAGCCAAGATTGTTTAAAAGAAATAGAAAGGTTTGAAGTTAACCTCCCCAAAGCAAGACCCCTCAAGAGAGCAACTCCAGAGCAGCAATTCATGGGCAACTGTACCACCAACATTAGATTAGCCAGAATTACTTTGCTGATGTCAACCAGAATTGCACTGCAGAATATACAAGGATTATGAGACCCAAAATATAAATGCATATTTATTTCATTTTCCCCTCCTTGTCCCTCTAGGCACCTGAGAGATAATGTTTAAAGACCAATAAGTGGATAAAATTCGAACACACATGCACAAAATAGTTACATTCTGAAATATAATTGCAAGGAAGTTTACCGCTAAAAGATGTTTCCTTCTCACACACATACTACAATTTTCACAGTTGTACGTATAAGAGGGGACCCGCAACAAAATGTTGCTGGAGCCCAAGCCCGCTCCGGCAGGTGGGCCAGCTGATGGCTGGCTTTGGTCGCTCCTGCTTCTGCTGCTGGTACTGCTTTCTCCTCTCCCTCACCTAACAAAGTTGTGGCTTAAAACAAAAGTGGGGGGAAGCATGTGAGGCAAAAAGTTGGTGGGGCAGCCCACCTAATGGCTGCTCAGTGCTCTGTTTGTGTGCCCACTGAGCTTAGCCACTCCTCCAGTGCTGCTGCTCCTTTGAATAGAAGCCCGCGGCAGCCACTGATGGGGCACAGGACTCCAGCTACAGGGGGGAGAAGAATGGCAGCTCCGGAAGGCCCCCTACCATCCCTCCTACCGTCCTCCTGTTTACTGGCAATCCTGCGGATGGTTCCTGCGGCGACATGGATGGGTCTTGCTGCAGCAGGTCAAGCAGCAGCTGGGATGGGTATTGCCACCGTGGGTTACCTTGTGGCTCCAATGGCTTTTCCCAGTGGTCCCAGCAGTGTAGTGAACAGCAACAGAGACAGCTGCTTTTCCCCTGGCTCAGTAAGCACACATGCGCACAGAACACAGTTTTACTTTTGGGGCAATTTGAGTATTCCCCCTACACTTTTAAAAACGTTTTAGATTTTTCTACACAACTGGAGATTGCCCCAAGTGTGCAGAAAAACCTCTTTACCCTCCATGTGCCCCAGATCTGCGGAAATAAGTATCCACACGCACAGGGGACCCTTCACTATTAGATATATGCAAACCATGCAAACACACTCACATGCACATATATGTACATTATGCCCATCAGCTGTCTGTGGCCAATGGGTTTCCATCAAACATACCAAACCCACTCGCCCAGTTGGTACCCACAAGGCATCATCTGAAGGTCCATGCCATGTGGGCATCACTTATGCAATTCAGTTTCACTAAGGTCACTCTGACTTTGGAATGTCAGTCCTAAATTCTCTCCCATCTCTTTTAAGAACCCACTGGTTAATCCAAGGATATCAGCCCCTCTGTGACTTTGGAGCAGCCCAGCCAGTATGGTGTAGTGGTTAGTGTGTTGGATTAGAATCTGGGAGCTCCAAGCTCAAATCCCCACTTGGCCACAGAAGCTCACTGGGTGAACTTAGGCCTATTAACACTCTCTTGCCTAACCAACCTCAAAGGGTTGTTGTTCGGAGTATAAAATGGCGAAGGGGAGAAGAATATCATCAGAAGCTTTGGATCCCCCTGAGGAGGGAAATGGGTTATAAATATCCAGGGCTCTTTTTGTAGAAAAAGCCCAGCAGGAACTCATTAGCATATTAGGCCTCAACAGCACAGCTCATTAGCATATTAGGCCACACCCCCATGTTACCAGAAGTGTGCTCATCCAGCCACACCCACCTTTTGCTTCTTATTCTGTTGACCTTGTTTGTTGTCAAAACCCAGGGCTTCTTTTGTAGCAGGAACTCCTTTGCATGTTAGGCCACACACCCCTAATGTAGCCAGTCCTAATGAGTTTCTGCTGTTTGGCCTGTTATGCTAATGAGTTCCTGCTGGGCATGGCCAACTCAGGAGCCAGCCGGAACTCCATTCCTGTGCGTTCCTGCCCAAAAAGAGCCCTGTAAATATCTAAATAAATACATACTGCCCTGACCTGGACAACCGAGGCTAGCCTGATCATGTCAGATCTCAGAAGCCAAGCAGGGTTATCCTTGGTCAATACCATCAAGGAATACCAGGGTCACTATGCAGAGGACGGCAATAGCAGACCACCTCTTGCTCTCTTGCATTGAAAACCCTATGGGGTCTCCATAAATTGGCTGTGGCTTGATGGCACTTTACATATTAGGGTTGCCATTCCCCAGGTCCAGGAAGGGAATCCCGTCGGGGGGAGCTTCTGACCCCTGCCAGCTAGCTGACTAGCAGAGGAAGCCTTGCCCACAAACAGCAATGTCCCTATGTGACATCCCTGATGTGATGACATCATCTGGAAGTGATGTTATCATGTCTGGGACACCACATAGTGATGCTCTGGCTTTTGGGCAAAACTATGGTTTGACCTCAATTCTACCATAGAAATTCATCCCAAAACCAGAGCATCATTCCTAACATCACTTGCATTATGATGTCACTTCCAGGTGATATCAGCACATTGAAGATGTTCCCACCCACTCCCCAAACACCTCCCAGATCCCCCCACTGACAAGACAAGAGGATCTGGCAACCCTGTCACACACACACACAACCATATTGCAACCAGAAAGGCTGCTGCTTTCCATGTCATGCTTAAATTAGTTCCACAGTGACATCAAAATAGACCGTTGCTCAATAACAGCAGTAACCCTGAAGAGAACAGTGGTATATATATATTTTTTAAAAGAAAAAAAATAATTTCTTTTAAAAAGAAGAGAAAAACTTCTATAGACTCACTTAGGTTTTATAGGCAAATCCTAAACTTTTAGCATAACCAGATGTACCCAGAGAAAAGTTACCAGAAATCTGGTAAGGAACAGAATGATGACCAATGTCCCCAATCACAGGAATTGCAACTGCAGCACTGCCCACTCAACCTTATAATATCTATTCCAAGCCACTTTAGAAGACCATTATTAGTAGTCACATCCTACAGAGTTGTCAAAAGACAATACATTAACATCTGTTTTACCTCAGAACATTGTGCTGAACTACATTTCTGGTTTCACCCTAAGCATACACCCCCAAAATACCCCCCCCCAATTTGCATGCAATATGCCTAAAATATAACCAGGTTGGAAAGAGTCTACATCCCCCTCCCCCAAAAAGTGTTTTCAACCTCAGCGTTAAAGGTCCCTTTATCGATTCCCTCTGTTCTCACCGCTGCGCCTTTAATGCTATTAGCTTAACTAGGTTACAACTGATTTCCGCTATGTGAGATTCAAACGAAGGGGGTGAGGATAAAGCAGGCACTTGCAATGATCCTCAGAAAAGCTCAGTAATGAGAAATGTTGCCAGGTGAGTCAATCATATTTTCCTCTGGAAAGTAGTTTAACCTCCGACTTTTACGGCTAGAAGGCAATTGTGATACGCAATCAGCCACCCCGTATTTTTCCCCCCTCAGACCCTGGTCCCAGACTCGCTGAATTCATTAGCAAGCAAACTTAGCGGAGGGAAAACTGTTGAAAACTCATGGTGGCAATGGGGTATAAAAGTCTTTAATGGTAATAACTCACAGGGAGAATGACAATTTATGGTTTTTTACAGCGCAGGGTATAATTTATGGGATGTTACACATTGAGGTGGATGCCTAATGAGAGTTGTATAAAGCCATAAATCACCAGCATTTCCAGACCCCCATTAAGGCCTCTGTGTTCTCCGCTAGCCCAGCCAAGCAATACCTCATGTTAACCACACCCTTGTCATGCCTTATTACTCAAGGCAAGATAGAGACAGCAGCGAGAGCTTGAGGCTATATCTTTTTTAAGAGAGGGGGGACCGTCACATATACAAAATAATCTGAAATGATTGAACAGGATGCAACCAGGATGAGACGAATGCACTGACCTAGCGCATTTTATTATCATCTCGAGTAATACATGGAAAAACATTTCATCGTATACATCATCTGCTGCAATGCAATGCTGTATTTGATGTTATAATATAAAGGGGGGAGAGTGAATGGCATCATCCTCTGCAGCAATAAACTGTCTTCTCCATCCATGATGAATGGTCATGACTACAGGGTGTTTTGAGCACCCCAAGTGAGGACAGATTGAAAAGGCCGGACTGTTTTACTATAATCTTTGGGGATTTTTTATAGGGCAGTGTTTTCATTTATTTATTTTTCCTGTCCAGGATCAAAAAAGTCACCATCTCATGAAGAGCATAAGAAGCTTCAGATTGTGTTTCAGAGTCAAATGCAGATCTCTTGGGATCTGAATATGTTTATTTATCTGTACAGTATACAAGGATGCCAGACCCGGGGATCCTCTGGAATTACAGTTCATCTCCAGACTACAGAGACAGGCCTGCAGCCACAGTGGGGCATTGGGGGGAGCTCCCCACCCACAAGCCCTGCCCCACCACCTGATGATGCCGGACACCCCCACCCCCAGTGCACCTAGCCCCACAGCCCAGAGGCTGAAGGAAGAAAGGGAAGCTGCCCTGCAGCTTCTGGTCAGTTTCACTTCTCAGGTTTAACAGCTGAAAGGAGGGGAATGAAATTGACCAGAAACAGGGGGCAGCTTCCCTTTCCTTCTTCAGCCTCCCTACTGTTGGGTGGGGTGACTGGGGAAGGTAAGAGAAAGAGAGAAGGCAAGGTGATGTTGGTGGGGAAGCCAATCTCTCTCTTCCCCCCCCCCATAACTTTCCATGGTGGGGGGTGGGCAGTTTGGTGATGGTGGGGGAAGCCAATCTCTCTCTCCTGGGGTTGCCAATCTCCATATAGTGGCTGGAGATCCCCTGGCATTACACCAGATCTACAGGTGGACTTTGTGGCATTATATTCAATATATGCAACCCCTTGCCCAGATTGCACGGAGGCATGGGTTGAGGTGCCATCAGTACACTCATGATACCCAGCTCTATCTGTTGTTGGGTGGTCAGTCTGACTCTAAACTGGAAGATCTGGACCAGGCGTTACAAGATGTGGCTGGATAGCCTAGACTGAGTCAACTGAAAATGAATCCAATGAAGACAGAGGTCCTGTGCCTGAGCTGGGGTGGGCCGAGGGTAGGGATCTCACTCCCAACCTTTGATGGGGCTCCGTTGGTGCCAGCATCGGTGGTTAGGAGTTTGGGAGTGGTCCTGGATGCCTCCTTAACGAAGTAGGTCCAGGCAGCAGCCACTGCCAAGTTGGCCTTTTATCATCTTTGGCTGATCAGGCAGCTGGTTCCATTCCTTGAACACAACAACTTGGCAACAGTGATCCACGCAATGGTCACCTCAAGACTGGACTACTGTAATGCTCTCTACATGGGGCTGCCCTTGTCACAAATCTGGAAGCTACAACTAGTGCAAAATGCTACAGCCAAGCTCCTATTGGGCCTCCCAAAACGGGAGCACATTCAGCCTGTGCTGAAAGCTCCCAATAGCATACCCAATTCGCTTCAAGTAGCTGGTGCTTACCTTTGAAGCCCATTATGGTCAGGGGCCTACATACCTGAGGGCCTGCCTTTCCCCACATGTTCCCCAGAGAGCACTGCGATCAGGGTGGCAAAATTGACTGGCCCTCCCTGGCCTTAAGGATGACAGGCTGGCTGTAACCAGGGCCAGGGCTTTCTCGGTGGCAGCTTCATTCTGGTGGAATGAGCTCCCAAAAGAGATCAGGGCTCTGGAGGACCTCATGCAGTTCCACAGGGTCTGCAAAACGGAGCTCTTCCACCAGGCTTTCAACTAGGAGCCGCCACCAATAGTTGAAAGGTAGAGTGCCCTGTTCCCTGGAGCCATCAACAACAGCCTGTGCTAGCCGCATAGGGATTAGATCTATGGGCCAATCACCAGATTAGACTATTGATTGATGGCTGCCATTGTTTAATAATAGGTCTACTTTCAGTATTATTTATTGTTTATAGCACCTTTTAATGCTGGAATGTTAGATGATTTTAAAATTGTTTACATTGTTATTGATGTGTCTGTTCCTTATGTAAGCCGCCCTGAGCTGGCCTTGGCTGGGAGGGCAGGGTATACATTCAAAAAATAAATGAATAAATCCCTCCCCCTCCACCCTCAAGATCTCCAGTCATTTATTATTTTTAGGCAAAAGTATAGGTATAATGGGTGCCCTATAAGAATTGTCCCACAAAACAAGAAATCCTGGCTATGATTGCATACAGAGATCAGTTCTCCTGGAGACAATGGATGCTTCAAAGGGTGGACTATATGGCATTAAAGCCCACTGAGGTCCTTGTCCTTCCCGGGCTCAATCCCCAAATTTCCAGAAGTTTCCAAACCTTGATCTAGGAAGCAACCCCATCCACCCCATCCCCCACCGGTGGACAAGGGGGACTTAGCAACTCTAACAATATGGGAGACTGTCAACAATAATACCTAGAAAGCATACCCCAAACAGAAAAGAATCAGGATGCAGGTCTAGTGAGGAAGTATTTCATTTCATGTGGTTGGTGACGGGAACCTCCATATTCAGAAGCAGTAAACCCCTGAAAACCAGCACTAGGAGGCAGTGTTCCCTCTAAGGTGAGTTAGTGTGAGCTAGCTCTCAGTTTTTTACCCTGCGGCTCACACATTTTTGCCTTAGCTCAGGAATGATGGCCTCAGAGCAAACTAATTTATGCAGTGGCCAAATCGCTTGCTCACAACTTTAATGCCATTAGTTCACAGAGTAGAATTTTTGCTCACAAGACTCCACAGTTTAGAGGGAGCATTGCTAGGAGGTAACATCAGAGGAAGGCCTTGGTCTTTGTAATGTTTGTTGGTCTTCTGGGGTAACTGGCTGGCTGCTGTCTGAAACAGGATGCTGGACTGGATGGACCACTGGTCTGATCTGGCAGAGTTCTTTTATGGGAAGGCAGAAAAAAAAATTAAACCTCAAAATGCTATCCACAAAATTCATGGTAGCTCTAGATGTGAAAGGAAAGGGTAGTATAAACCTAACATGTAACATTAATAGCTCAAAGTAAAAAAAAAAAAAACCAGCAGTGATCCACTGAAAATGCAGGGGGTTAGACGTTCCTTAGGAACTATCTGTGTAACAATCTGTATTCTTATTTAAAGAAATACTGAAACAGCATTAGAATCGTCCTAATCAGGGCCACAGCAGGATTTGCCATCCCCAAATTAAGATGGCATTTCTCAAGCCGGGGTCCTTGGCATAATTTGCTTGACCGAGGTGGGGGAGAGGGTTGGTTCATTACAGATGGAGCCCAGCCAGAGGTACAACACAGACTTGAGTAGCAGGATGGATTCAAGCTGCCACACAAAAGGCAGGTAGCAGAAGGTCTTGCCATACCGTCAGGGCAGAAGGCCAAGCATTTACACCAGGCTCAGCCAATCCAGACACTTCATCGTGCCTATCAGTCACAGTTGCACATCTTTATTCCCTGCTATGCTTGAACGGGCATCTGAGCCTTGAACACCATCCAAGGTAACTCAAAAGGCTAGCCTCAGGCCACAAAGATCCGGCATTTACAATCCCCAGATTCCCCCAAATCAGATAGCTGTTCCGATTTTTCAACAAGACCAACATCTCTGAAACCTACCAAGCAGCTTGGCAAACTGCTTTTAATTTCAAGATTGCTTCCTGTTCTCCTGTATCATCTCCCACATGGAGGTTTTCCTCAGACTGCTTTATCCAAGCATTCATTATTGCTAATGCTTATATATTCTCTCTCCGAAAAACTGTCACTGCAAGCTGGAGAGAAGTGTCCAGGATGAACAAAACTGGGAATAAAAACAAAAAATAACCCATTAGATTTTTTTAAAAAAAGCTGTGAACTAATCTTGGATTCCTCTCCAAAGAGCCTGATTTAGCCCCTGGAGCACTTCAACCTGCTCAGCAGTGATAAAAGTTTGCGCTTGTGCTTCTGCCTTAAAAAACAATTATCTTCCTTATGAAATTCCACTCCATTTATTCCTGTGCAGGTCTCTGAGCAGAAATGGCAAAATCCAGCCTCATTGTACAATAGGGACAGGTTTGAGGCTGCTGGGGTTAGATGGTGTTCTAAATATTTGTCGGCTTTAGTTGTGTGATATTTCCAGTCACATGAGGACAACATGTGGCCAAGATGATTAATCAGGTCAGCAGAGCAATGGAAGGGTTGGAATCATCTGGTCAACACTAGGTTGGCGGGGGGAGAGATACAGAAAGGGCTTGGGGCAGATTGCATTAGTGGGACTGATAATGAACAATCCAAGTGGGTTGATTACCAGAGTGCTTCCAGGGAGAATTCTCATGGCAAAATTGCGCCATGAGATGAAGACTATAAAGTTCAGTCCATTTTGAACACAAACAGAAAGTTGAAAGCTGAATTCGACAACTGGGGCTTTTCTTTCCATGACGAATTCTTTTCTGCCACCACAATTAGCAGTGGGTGAAAGGTGAGTCTGGGAACATTCTGTGGCTCCCCCTGTTCTCACCAAGATGTGAGTACCGGATCCACTTCAAGGTGTTGGTAATCACCTTCAAAGCTTTATACGGCCTGGGATCAACATACCTAAGAGGCCGCCTCTTCCCATGTATGCCTCGGAGAGCATTATGTTCTGAGAATCAATATCTCCTGGTGATCCCTGGCCCAAAGGATGGCCACCTAGCCTCGACCAGGGCCAGGGCTTTTTCCGCCCTGGCTCCCACCTGGTGGAACATGCTCCCTATTGAGATCAGGGCCCTGTTGGATCTTATTCAATTCCACAGGGCCTGCAAGTTGGAGCTTTTCTGCCAGGCCTTCGGCTGAGGCAGCAGGCGTCCACATATGCACCCCTCCTGGGGTTGCGGTCTCCCACCCACTGATAACTGGCCACACTTAGTTACATCAATGGGCCGGATTCTCCCTATGGCAGGCATGACTATTGTTTTTATATGTTTTAATGTGTTTTAAATTTTATTGTATTTATTGAAATGCTGTGACTTGTCCTCATCCCATTTACGGGATGGGCGGGATATAAATGCAAAAATAAAGATAAAATATAGTGCCCACACCTCTAGATCAGTTTTTCACCACAAACCCACATGTTAACACTCTCCATAGCGTGTCAGTAGCCTGACAAACAGTGATCCCGGAAGCCTAATAAGCAAGACATTTTAATTGTGATATTCCTTGGTTTTATTCATTATCCAGAAGTAACTTTAGTAGTAGGCAACTGCTTCCATTTAGCATGATAGTGCTTCAGAAAATCTTTCCTGATGGAAGAGATTCCCATCCATAGAGCACAACTTCCTCACCTCCCATATCCTTACCCAAAACACTCCCACCCCCAATGCTGCTTTGGAAATTCAGGAGACCTTTTGGGAGAGCATGGAGAATCTGAGGTCTACAGCAGGGCATAGGGTTGCCCAATCCCACCCTTGCTAGGGTTGCCAGATCCAGATTGGGAAATTCCTAGAGATGCGGGGATGGAGCCTGGGGAGGACAGGGACCTCAGTGGGGTACAGTGCCAGTGGAGTCCACCCACCAAAGCATCCAGTTTCTCCAGGGGAACTCATTGCTGTACTCTGGAGAGGAGCTGTAATTCAGGGTATCCCCAGCTCCCACCTGGAGCCTGGCATCCCTAAGCAGGGGGAAAGGGGGGGGGTTGGCAAAAAATTGAAATCTTGTTAGTGGAAATCTCCTGCTGGTTCCAATGATCCTTCCTTACAAAAATATTGTTCATTTTCATTTCATCAGTTACTGATTTCCCCCCATTGGTTTAAGTGGAAAACATTTTAAAGGAAAGCACATATGTTTAGCCTGTGTAACTGTTTTGTTTTTAATTCAATTGGGATGGAATTTTCAGGGATTCCATCTACCGCAGTTCAGGAAGATCAGAGAAAGGGTCACAAGCTTTACAGGGACTTAAATCTCTCACTTGCAGCATATGCAGAGGAAGATCTTTGGCACTTCCAAAAGTACAGAAGTATTGCAGAGCTGGTAGAGGGAGGTATTTGACAATACAGGTAGACCGGGAATTTGGCAGATGAAAAATAGAAGTTTGTGTACGGACGGACAGAGGAGGAGAGACAGGGATCCTCTCATGTTGCCTCTCTGGATATCCTCCCATTTCTTGGCTGAGAAAATAGGTGTTTAAAGGAAAGTACCATTAGTGCAAGTGAGGGAGATAGTTGTGCAATAGGTGGATAGAGGCATTTGGGTGAATAAGGTGCTATATATAAGGAGATAATCTCACTGGCATCAGCTCACGGGACCTCCAGATTAAGCTTTTGGGTGAGCACAAAAAGCTGAGTGAGGACACTGCCACAAAACATGAAGGTACTGAGATAGAGCAGCGCCAGTCTGAGTGGTAGTAGACTAAAGCCGGGGGGGGGAGTTCAGTGTGTACTGTTCACACCCTGAGCAACCAGCCCTAGCACCAGCAGTGTACTCCTTACAGGCTCTCCTTGCCCCCAATTACCATGGCGACAGAAATAGCAAGTAGTCACATTAGGGGACTTTGGGAAGGATGATGCTTTGGGGGAACTTCTTGTCAGTGAGCATTTCCTTAAATGTGAGGAGAAAGTTCACAGTGAGGAGAGCCCTTGAGTTCCTCCACCACTTCTGTGGGCCCTTCACAGCCTACACTCCCAACAATGGGAAAATGAATTAAATTGGACTCTGATGTGTATGAGCACATCAGCTTCAACTATGATCTCCATTTAGAATATCGTCTATCTGGGAGGCTGTATTCAGGGAGCAATTCCAAGAAGGCATGGTCAGTCAACTGAAGGGTAACCCTTACCCTTTAACCTACATTGAAGTTTCCCCCTTTAAAAAGTGACTGGTACAAAACCAGTCATGACTAGGAGTGTGCAGGAAAAAGCATTGACTTTTTTGGATTAAGATATAATGAAGCCGAAAATTTTTGGTATTCCCGAATATTCCTGAATATCAATACTAGTATTGCATTGGTATCTGGAAATATTCAGGATTCCTGAATATATTTGGCTCCATTATATCCTAGGTGCTGTTATAGTGAAAGGAAAAATCTCCTCAGGAGTATTCAGTGGGCTGGGGGGAGGGGGTTTAAGGTAGAGGCACTGAATTTGTACTGTAGTTGCTGGAGCCTCTCCTCAAAGAACCCTTGTATTTGGAAAAGATAGGGCCGGGAGTCCGATTCTAGGGGCATCCTAGGATGGTTCCCCCATTCTCCATTGTTTCCAGTGGTGGGAGGAAAGCAAGGCAGGCAGATAAAACAACAACAGCCCAGGAGTTTCTCCCAGAGAATCTCTGCGGTAGAAAGAAAGTGAAGTATGGTGTGGTGGGGAGGCATGTTTGCAAGGCCAGAAGCAGAACCAGTGCCATGTTCTAGTGTCCCGCAACAGAACCCAGTGCCAACCCACCAATGCGCATCAACAGAACCCAGTGCCAACCTGCTAGCTAAACCCAGTGTCATTGTGGCAAATACCAGCTTAAGAGAAGGACTGATGTCAGCTTAAGCACAGAATCATCACAACAATACAGAAAAACCCTGCCTAGTAATGCTTCAGAAAGTGACAGGGATAGTGTGTCCAGTGATCCCCCTCTCTCAGCAGAAGTACGCCAGCCATCACTGCCTCAGTGCAGGAGGCTTAGCCTAGATGCAGCAGTTGCCCTTCACCACAGGCTCTCTCTTTCCCTCCTCACCCCTGCAAAGAAATACCATGTTTCAATTTAGATTCTTTATGGTACTCCTATGGGTTCCACTGGTTTGTTTGGCTGCTTGGCATCTATCCTACTCTGCATTGTTCATCTCCATCAAGACGAAGAACATTTTTTGTGCTGCTGTTTTAATTTCAGCATGCAGTTTTGGTTTGGGGTGGCTGGTTGTGCAATTCATGTGCGCATGCACACCACTCTCAACATCACCCTGTGCTGCACTGCTACCAGGGTTCTGTAGAAGTATTCTGGTGCAGGTGGAATGCAAGTGGGGAGATGGGTGGAGCATTTCTGTGCCAATCAAAATGGTTAATGGCCCTGGCTGCTACATCTCTCTAGTCTCTCTTGTTTTAATTTTGGGAAGTACATTTCACTCCTACTTCCCAGCACAGACTGAGAGAGGATGCAGGCACAAGTATGTGTGCTCACTTCAGTCACCCTCAAACTGCAGGACCAGGTAGCCAAACAATGGCAAGATGACCTTCAGGAAGATCAACTGCTCAACTGCCCTGGGGAGCAGGCATGAGCAATGCAAGACGACAATGTTGCCCACATGGGGGAAAATATGCTCACTCTGCACATTTGTTGGGGGGCATGAGAGGAGCTTCTGGGCCACAGCAGAGAGGTCCAGCCAGACCATCTCCTTCATGGCCCAGTAGCTCAGTGAACAGGTTGCCTATGACTCATAGGGCTCTGCAAGGTAATCCCTCACCATCACAGCTGCTGTATTCTCTGTCATGTGCCTGCTGCTCCTAGAGGGGCCGATGATCCACCCAATTACTGCCATCTCAACAGTTGTCTTAGTGGGAGCCACAGGAGGATGCTGCCTAGCAGGGGAGGGAGGGGATGAACATGTTAACCGAATTGCTCTATTATTTAATAAAGATGGGGAATTATAATTATTAATATGCAATTGGCTTAACTATAGAATCAGACCTGTGTATACCAGCATTAGAATTCCCAAGAACCCAGGAATAGATACAGAAACTGGGTGGCTAAAATAATGATTTCTTTACTAAACATTCTCAAGCATACAAACAATATTCACATAATACATAACTAAGAAGCAGATGTGATCAATAGCTTATAGAGGGGTGATACACCTGTCCAGATGTGCAGAGGTCCATGAAGAAAGGATTGTGGCCTAAACTCAGGGAGTTTAGGGGTGGACTGCCAGTTGGGCTCATGGCAGAAAACACACAGTCTAAGGCCATGTGTTTGCTGGAATATAGCCACTAGCAAAGAATGCAGACCAATGGGCAGCCCTGGGGGCTGGTCTCAGATGAGAACAATAGATTACCTGGACCAATGATTAGTCCCAGGGGTGTGTGGCATCAGGATGGGCAAGGCCTTGATGTGACCAATGAGCTTCCAGGGAGGCAGGGTCTGGATTTAACAATAGAAGCCAGGCGCTGGGTAGCTAATTGAATGGACTGACCATTAATGGTCCTGGCCAGCGTAGACAAAAGGTGGGAGATGAGTCCCTGATTAGTGTCAGGAAGGATTGTTAAACATTTGAATGATTGATTGGTTTATCCCAGTATTCTGAGGGACAGAGCAGGAAAGACAAAGAATTTACACATAGGACACAAAAGGGCTGGGTGAGGTACTGGAGAGACGAGGACTATTTGTCAGGTGGCCTCTGAATAGACACTAGAAATGTAGATACTTTACCTGGTGGAACTCATTGTCATTCCATAAACATCTCTGCTGGGCAGAGGGAGAAGACTGGAAGTTGGTTCTGAGGTTGCCTTACGAAACCTGAAAATGGAGACCCCCTTTTAAGAGCTGTGGCTAGCGCTGTGTTTCAGAACCAGGAGAGCTTTCCTTGACCTGAGTTTTGTGGGTCTTGGGTCAGGTTGGAAAGTGGGGTGCCCCTGCTTTGTGGCTACCCAAGACTAAAATGCAGTGCCTCTGGCAACAAACAGCAGTTGCTTTCACACATACCCCTTTCCTCAGCTTGTGCCAACATGTCCCTTTTGGCCCACATGTGCTCAACTTACTGGGAGAGCTCACCTTGCCATCAAGTGAACTCATTGGCCTGCTCAGTGATCTTGCCTTTGATGCATGGGTCACACATGGTTGCCAGCATGTAGACCTTCTGCTGAGCTGAGAGGCTGGAAGCCGTCCTCAAGTCCTTCTTGCAGTCTTCTCACCAGCATGCACACTGCTGGAAGTATGTCTACATGTCCTGCAAATGGCTCCAGAAATGAGGTCAAATCCTCACAAGCTGTGTGGATAATGGGGATGACCAGAGCCAGACTTGCCATGTCACACAAGAGCATCTCTGTGTAACTCTTAAAGGGTCTAAGAACTTGCACAGACTGAGAGATGGTCAACCAGTCCTCTTGGATGAATCAGCTCTCTTCCCGAATGATCCTGCTCTCAGAGATCCGGGCAGTCTGCTGCATTTCCTTCCTGCCACTCATCTTGCCCCAGGCCAAACTCAGTCTAAGTTGTGGGGAGGGTATTATGCACCTAACTACCTCCACTACAACCTGACCTAAAAGAGCCTAACACCTTTTAATAAAGCCGCCCACCCAAAAATTAGGTTTTTGCTTCTTTCAGTACAGCCTAATCTACCCTTGCTTCAGTTTGGGTTTTCTTTCATGGTTTGTTTTTTAGAACTAGTGGTGAATTCCTACACTGTCCCTCCCTGACTATGGTTTAAAGACTATCCTTGAGATGTAGCTTGGGAACCTTTTGAAAAGTTTAAGGGTCTTTAATCAGACCTCTACTACCTAGTTTCTACTGTGGAAATGCAGGTGCTCCCTAATTAAAAAACAAAAGCTAAAGGGGAGAAAGTTGTCTGAAAAAAGTGCCTGCCTTCACCAAAGTTCAGTGGAACACACTACTTTTTGAAAAGTAAATATACGCAACTTATTATACCTCTGTTATGAGTTGAAGACAAAACCGGGACTCTTATTTCTCCTAGCACTGGTCTAGTTAAAGGTAGAAGAGCTAAAGCCCTATGCAGAGACTTATTTAAAGGTATTAGTTACAAAATTCCTGAAATCTTTATTAAAAGCCTATTTAACAATAAAGCAGCTAATCCAGAAACACACACACACAGCAGTGCGATGTCTCACTCACCCAAGAAACCAAAAAGGCCCCTGAGGCTCCCTTAGACTAACACCCAACACAAACACACACACACAACCAGTCCCTCCCAACAAATCAGGAAACTCCTTAAAACTGCAAGAAGCCAACTACAAATCAGATTTTCCAATTAGGTTCCACAATCACCTAACCTTACTGAACCAGGAAGAGGCCTGAAAGCCTACTCTCCAGGCAGAAGGCCTAGTCAGTCACACACACCCCAAACCAACAAGCCCAGAGATATCACAATAAAATGAGATTTTTTAAAAACAAAGTTTTAAACTGCAACAGGCATTAAAAGTACAAAACAAAACCACAAACCACAACCACCACCACTACCACTCCAGGAAGAGGCCTGAGAGGTTCTAGGGCCCATAGGTCTAGTCACCCACCCCCGGGCCCCAACCCACCAGCCCACAACAAAATGAGAAACTTTTGTAAAAAAAAACAAGCAAAAAACTATCCCTAATCAATCAAATCAGTGGATGTCTTAGTCTTCTGTTCTCTAGCAGGACAGCTCAGAATGCTCTTGATCTGAAGAAGTCCAAGTTAGTCTCTCAGACAGCAGAAAAGTCAGGCTCAGAGCTGTAGCTGAAGCAGAGGCCAGCCACACAATCTCCAACCAAAGCTGTCTCAGCAGGAATGGACTCAGCCAGCCAAAGACCCCTGCTTTTATACTCTCTGGCCATACACAGAAGAATTTCAAAAGAGAACAAACTTCTGTGATTGGCCAGAGAGCAGTGTGCCCACCCTTACCTATAATCCTACTGGCCAATGCTCCTCCCCCCTCCTGTCTCTGGGAAAGCAAGCTAGTACTTGGGCTTCACCTGTGAAGCCAGCAGCAACAGCCTTGCAAGCTGCAATGCCATCTGCAAATACATTGCAGTGATTGACTGTATGTAAGGTTCCTCTCCCCCCCCCAAAAAAAAAAAGAAGCAGAACAAATGGCAGGAAAGAGACAGCAACAATGGGAAAGAGAAGGTAAGTGCAGCCCTTTAAAGTTTAACCCTACCAAGCCTGTATTCAGCATTGCCGAATAAAGCCAGATAAAAGCCAAATAGATTCAGCTCTTATTCAGCATTCTATATTTGGCAGCCAAATCAGATCAGAGATTCGGCTTGCCAGATACCCAAAAAATGCCTAAAAGGCTCCCCCCCTCCCAGTTTGGCTTTATTGAATACACATCCCTAGTCGTGACATGACAGCAACACATAGCTACAAGAGTTACTCAAATAGTTGAATTGGTCTTAGAAATTTAATAACTTTTGAAAAATCACCTTGTGTTGATGTCATTGCATAAAAAAATATTTCTATGAATCAGCTCTAAGATAGTGAAATACGGAATGAGGCACTTCCTTTGCTTTACAGGGAAAAGAAATCAGAGTACCTCCTGACTTAGCAACATATTTTTTTCCAAACAGGCAGAAATATTTTCTCCTGTTCTACATGTTGGTAATTAAAATTAATGGACTGTATTGAAAACATGTGCATTGTTTAAACAGTTACAGGAAAAATTAATACTGCATTTCTGTTGGTAACTGTAATTTATCGTTAGGTGGTGTTATTGGCAAAAAAGAGCAGCATCTTTTGTTAATATGTTCAGGAAGATTTATTCCATGCAACTGTGAACTAATGAATACAATCTATATTCAGATATTGCTTTTACTCAGTTAACTGTTCTGCTGTGAATTTTCAGAACAGTTGGCAGACGGAGGTAGGGAGGAAGCAAAGAAAAAAGGAAGACCAAATTAGCCACACTTAATACATATAAGCCAAGAAAACAGAAGGAAGGATTGACACATCCATCCGATAGATCCATGAGGAACATAGCAATCTCCTTTTTTAAAATAAAAAGCTTTCCCATAAAATCAGGACTGAACACTAAACTTATTGTGATGGAGAACAAAAATATTTTCAGAAATAGAAGGAGAGATTGGATTTATACTCCGCCCTTCACTTGGAGTCTCAGAGTGGCTTACAAACTTCTTTCTTTTCCCTTTCCCTCCTCACAACAGACACCCTGTGAAGTAGGTGGGGCTGAGAGATCTCTTTTCAGAGCTGTCCTTGACAGAACTATGGCTTGCCCAAGGTAACCCAACAGCTGCATGTGGAGTGGGGAATCAACCCCCAGTTCTCTCAGATTAGAGACCGTGTACTTAACCACTACACCAAACTGGAGCAACTGTCAGCCCTTTGTGAAATCTTTCAGATACTGTAGCTAAAATGCACTTTGGCTGTCTTCTCTTTAAGTCTGCAAACTCTGACAAACAAAACTCCTTGAGTAAAGACAGAACAGACTCTCATCAGGTTATCAAACACCCCCTTCAGTGCCAGAGGAGCTATAGAGACTGGGAGGGGGATTCCTCCTCTCTCTCCTTCCAGCCATTTCTCCTTCTGAGCTGCCAGCTTCCCTTCGTTGGCCGACATCCTTATTCTAGGCACATCTTTGGACAGATTTCTTGGCTCCAGCACTGTCTCGCCATTGACTTTGTCTCCAGATAGGCAGATCCATAGGTGGGTCAGTTGCCTCATCCATCTATAGCTAGGATCTGTATTCCAGAGCCAATAGGGCGCCCAATGGACACAGCCATCAAGAATTATTGAATTGGAAACTGTAGAGGTTTGACTTTTTGCATAGCAACTACACTTTCCCCCATAAGTCCTTGAACTCAGAGAGGGGACTTGAGAAAACTGCTTCCATCAACATCCATTCCCCATCTGTAAACAGGAATAATAGTAATTTATATTGCTTGATTAGTGTGAGTCATAATAAAATTCCATTCAGAAAGAGGGTAGGATATAAGTTCTTAAAATGTAAACAGGAATGAGGAATGGTGAAGAAAACGCTCCTTAGATGCACGTGATAGACACATAAGTAATCCATTTGTAACCAAATTATTAATTTTTAAAACCCTGCTCTTCTCCCAAGGAGTTCAGGGAAGATGCCCATTCTATTAGCCACAAGGTATATAGGAACTCTCAGGCTGGGGCAAGTGAGCTCTGTATTCTTGGTGCTTGGGGGGGGGGCAACAGTGGGAGGGCTTCTAGTGTCCTGGCCCCACTGCTGGAGCTCCTGATGGCACCTGGTATTTTTGGCCACTGTGTGACAGAGTGTTAGACTGGATGGGCCATTGCCCTGATCCAACATTGGCTTCTCTTATGTTCTTATGTTCATTTTCTCCTCACAAGTATCCTGTTGGGTTAAGAGAGAATGAGAAGTCCAAGTTGAAATCTGAACCAAGATATCTCTGGTCCTACCTCACTGCTCACCACTACACCACACTGGCTGAATCTGAAATCTTAAATCTCTACAGATGACAGAGGAGAAAAAAAAATACTCAGCAAACAATGATTTGTAAAACAAAGCTGTGTTGTTTTATTTTGCCTGAAATACAGTATTAAATTGGAATGCTTGATGTATGTTTGTGATAAGAAAACATACTTTTGTGGTCTCTCCCCCCCTTCCCGTCAGAGAAATCGGTATCTCAGTAAAAGACAGTTAGGAAACAAACAATGAGGTAAGAGAAACCCATGAATCAAATTCCACACACAAAATCCCAACAGGTTTCTCTCACCTCTTGCTTGTCAGTTGCTTGTTTAAACTGCATAATAAAAGATATTTCTCAGCACAAATGACAGGCTCCTATTTATTTCATACCTCTTGTCCAACATGCCAATCTATAATTCTTCCAAAAACACCTTGCTTCGGGCCAAATTAGATAGAATCATAGGAGTCTGTGTGTTTAAGCATAGAAACATGTCCACCTCACAGAAACAGGAAGAATGGGCTAATTTGCAAAGCAAGAGAAGCGCACTACTGAGAGCAGCTCAATCTGCATCCCCTCTCCAAAAGCACTTCTCTCTCAGATAGGAACACTTCTAGGTTCAAAGTCACAGGTGGAACAAAAGTTCCAAAAACAGTGTTCTGAGATTGAGACGGAATAACACAAGATGGCTCATCTCACTAGAACCTGATTTGATTTCACTTTGCTTGGGAGAAACTTATCTTGTTTGGGTTTGGCTTTCTTGGAGGAGAGAAGATTTTCTGTCTTTCCTAACACTGAGTATTTCTTGTTAAAATCAAAGCCTTTTAATGTTATTTTTGCTATCAGTAATGGAGACCCAATGTAACAATGACCTAAAATGGCATAAAATGAACAAAAGAATCATCAGTAACATTAATAAAATGAAACAGACCAAGAAGACCACCTGCCCTCCACTACCCAAAGGAGTCTTCTCAGAAGAGTTTACAATCAGCTTCCCTCCCTCTCCTACAACAGATACCCTGTGAGGTAGGTGGAGCTAAGAGGACACTGAGAGAGCTTTGGTTGACTCAAGGCCACCCAGCTGGCTTTAAGTGAGAGGGGAATCAAACCCAGCTCTCCAAATTAGAGTACTGCCACTCTTATCCACTACACCAAACTGGCTCAAAATATTACAGTGACAACATAACTCATACCTAAAGGTAAATCACAGCTGGGGGAGGATTCTTCACTCCCTCCCCATGAGCTCTTTTTGCTTTTAAAATTGGAGTCATATCTAGGTACTGGATGGTTCAGTGCCTAGACTTAAGGATCTGCCATCATCACATCATCTTTGCATGTAATGAGACAGAGCAAGTAGATCCAGTTATGTCCCTTGCATCCTTTAGAAGAAGAAGAAGAGATTGGATTTATACCCCACCCTTCACTACCCAAAGGAGTCTCAGAGCTGCTTACAAACTCCTTTCCCTTCCCCTCCCCACAACAGACACCCTTTGGGGTAGGTGGGGCTGAGAGAGATCTTTCTAGAACTGTCCTTGAGAGAACAGCTCTGACAGAACTACGGCTTGCCCAAGGTCATCCAGCAGGTGCAAGTAGAGGAGTGGGGAATCAAACCTGGTTCTCCCAGATTAGAGTCCACACACTTAACCACTACACCAAACTGGTGGGTCTTCCTGCAGCATCCGAGGGCTAAGGCCAGCTTCCTCCATCTTTTAGCTTGCCACAAGTCATATTCATTGTCTAGCCATACCACATTTGTAACTCAAATCACCAGCTGCTCTTCACATTGGCCCATTTTGTAAGAAACCCAACTGTATGCAATCATTAGCTAAATGCACTGTCATACACCACAAAGACCATATCCAGGTCAGCAATATTACTTTCAGAAAAAGTGAGATCCCAACATGCAGCTGTTGGATATATGCAAAACTAGAAGTCCATCTCACTCAGCAACAAACTGCAATACCATTCCAGTGTTCCCAACATTCTTTCTTCAGAAAGTACTTTTCAGATGAAGCATTCTACCAGACTCCCAAAATATCTGTCATGGAGCCCCGTATATGTTACAGAGGAATGTAGGGCAAGTTTTAAGATGCATCCTTAGTTCACAAGAAGCACTAACCGGAGCTATGAAGTTGCAACTATCACAACCATGCAAATCAGAAGTAAACCCAGAAACACAACGCAACAGCATTCTCTTACCACAATAATATGCAAGGTGAAATTGATATAAATAGACAACAGAAATATTTCACACTGAAGAGCCCCAATAACAATTCAAAGAGCACCACCAAAGCAAACCACATCACACAATACAACTGGAAAGCAAGCACTGGGGCTGTTAACTCTCTCTTCACTGCTTTATCAACTCCAATACCCCTTTCCCAAGCCAGTTTTCTTAGCCCAGTAAACCACCAAGTTCTCAAAATGCCCCACTGACCTGGTTCAGACAGGCACCTACAGCAAGAGACATAATCCAAGCAGAGATATTCAAGAGTCCAAGCATCAAACCGGATCATGGTTCAAGTAATCAAAGCACACAGATGTTTCCAGCACAACCACACAGGAAAGCTGCAAACCAGTTGATTCAACACTGGCTCTCCCTTTTTGGCTGCTTTTATCAGGAGTCATTCAAGGCCAGGTGCAACTCCCCTAACCTGCTGAGTCATCCAGGGACAGGTGCAAGTCCTCAATGGCTGAGCAGCCTACAGGGCTATCAGCCCTGATCCTGCAATGACTCCAACTCACAGGCAGAGGTTGCCTGGTGCTGGGCTGCCAACCACACACTATGGCACCACTCCTGTGCCTCCCTTCTCTGGCATTCCAAGGGCTCTGGTGACCCTGGGGGTGAAGTTGCAGGGCCTCCATTTTGACTTCCAATCCTGGGGTGCAGGCCTGAGGGCATGGCACTCTGACTGCAATCTGAGTAGGGTTGCCAGGTCCTACCTTCAAACTGTCGGGGGGATTTGGGGGGCATTCCTGAAGGGAGCAGGGATGTTGCACAGCAATGCTCTCCTTTTGGGGCAAAACTCTATGGTAAAATTGCCCTCAAACCATAGAGCTTTGCCCAAAAAGCAGAGTGTCACCATGCAACATCCCCGATGTGATGACATCACTTTCACATGACATCATCACATTGGGGATGTCATCGCACAATCTTGCTGTTTGGAGGCAGGGTTTCTTCTGTTGGCCAGTTGGCTGGCAGCAGACAAAAGCACTGAAAAGTGGGGGATCCCATGCCCTAGCCTGGGGAATGGGAACCCTAAGTCTGAGACTCCCTGTCTGCATCTGATGGAGTCTCCACCTTGTCTGGTGAGTCTTCCTGCAGCCTCCAAGGGCGAAGGCCAGCTTCCTCCATCTCTTCCTCATCTGAGGAGATGTTGGCAGGCAGGCCTACAACAACTACATCTGCTTCTGTGTGATTAATGAATGCCACCAAATGTGCAGGCACAAATATGCACTCAGCATGCTGCTAGTTTTAAAAGGTGAACAAATCAAAGCCAACATAGGAGGTGCCTGATGTTAGGGAAAGTGAGCATTGTAAGCAGCATACATTTAGTTCTGGAATATGTTTTTGATTAAGATTACTGAGATTGCTTATCATTGACAAGCGCTATGAAGTTTGAGTGCACAAAGGGCTTGAAAAGACCTTCCCTTCCTTCTTCTCCAGATAATCATTCAATCTCCTGTTCTACATGACAAAAAGAAAACCCTCAAGAAAGACAATTATAGAACTACTAGGAATAAGGCCTGTTGTGGAAATAAATACAACGGGATCTAGAAAGAGGCTCTGGGAGAGTGCCCCAGCTTTGGGCACTCAGTGACAATTTGCTGTGGCAATCTCAGCAGGGTATAATGACAGAGTCCACCATTTTCTCCAGAGGAACTGATCTTTGCTACCTGAAGAGCAGTAGTAATTTTGAGTGATCTCCAGACCACCCCCAAGATTGGTAACAGTGGTTCCCCAGGAGGGAGTGGCTGGTTTGGAGGGTGGAGTCTATGGCATTCTACCTATCTGAGGTCCCACCCCTCCTCAACACTCACCCTCTCCAGGTTTGACCCCTCAGATCTCCAGGAATTTCCCAACCTGGAGTTGATAACCCTATCTCCCTCCCAGCCAACCATCAACCTACCTTTAGTTTTCCATCTCCTCCCCCTCCCTCCTAGAGAGCAGTTGTAATTTTGAGTGGTCTCCAGGCCCCACCTGGAGATTGGCAACAATGGTTCCCCATCAGGGAATGGCTGAATTGGAGGGTGAAGTCTATGGCATCGTACCTGTCTGAGGTGCCACCCCTCTTCAAACCTCACCCTCTCCAGGCTCCACCCCTCAAATCTCCAGGAATTGCCCACCTGGAGTTGGCAACCTGATCAGGACTGGGCCCAATGAGTTTTCTCCCAAAGGCCAACATAGGTGTGGAAAGGGCCTTTTACTGACAGAGGAGAAAGTACAGGTGCCAACTCTGATTAGGGAAATATCTGGAGATTTGGGGGGTGGATCCTGTGGAGGGCAGCATTTGGAGGAGGTGTGGAAGGACTCAGCAGGGTATAATGCTATAGAGTCTACCCTCCAAAGCAACCATTTTCTCCCAGGGAACTGATCTCTGTCATCTGGAGGTCAATTGTAACAGTGGGAGATCTCCAGGTCCCACCTGGAGATTGGCAACCCTAGGGGAAAGTCAGCCACACAGCAGGGAGTTGAAGAAAATGGTTCGATGGTCGCTGGCCCACCTTGTTAGCCAGCCAGCCAGCCATGCTGAAGCTAAGCAGGAGAAAGAGCCTTTTTCCATTTATTCTGACAGGAAAGTGGCCGTTGGGGAGGGGGTTATGGGCGGGGGAGAGGGTTATGCTGAAAGTCCTTTGTTTTTTTACTCACAGAACCAAGCTTGGCTGCCTACCAACAGCCACTGAGGGGACAGTCCCTCACAGAAGTCAAGAGAACTGTCTTCCTCAGGAGAGAGAGCTGTCTGCCAGTAAATCTGACATACAAATCTGTCTGAAGGGGGAGTGGGTGGGGAAGAGGAGCAGACCCAGCACCCGGCCAATGGCATGCGAGTACTCTTGAGTGGCAGCTGATGGGCCAATGGCTGAGGGAGGGCACTTTACAGCCAATGGGAGCACATGGAATCTTACGAAACCAAAAGATAATTATTATAAGGAGAGATACATAATGTGTAGTCTCTGAACCTGCTACTTTTCCATAGCTTGTGCTCTCACCCATTTTATCAGAAATCTGGAATCAATTTCCTACTCCAAAGTAGACTGATATGAAGACCAGTATCTACTAGGTCTGATTAATAAACTAAGGACCTACAGCATAGATGGAACAAGACACAAGGGTGAGGGGTGGTATGCCAGAACAACCCATCCTTGTCCCTCATTTAACTGCCTCTTGCATATTAGTTTCCCATCTGCTATGCACAGTCTCTGAGGCTGGCCTCCATGTTCGGAGCAGTGGGATTGTGGCCACCAAATGGATTCTTGGAGCCTTTTAAAAAATGCTTTCTTGTTGCATTTATGACTTTCTAAGGCCCTTCGGGCTTATTTTGGCTTCAGATTTACGTAAGTGATTTTAGATTAATATCCTATGCTTTTTTCCTCCACCTCTGTATAATTTATTTACACTGATATACTCTACGATATGTTTTATGTAGCAGATTTACAGGTCAGCAACTCACGACTTGTGCCACTGTAAATTAAGCTAATAATTGGATTAGAATAGATGGTGGTGTGATTCTGTTTGATGAGGTTTCATCAATCCATAATGAAGATGAGCTCAGGCCGCAATAAAAGGGAATTAGCAGACATGTGCAAAAACTTCCATGCCTTCATTATTGAATTACAAAATTCTGATGGCAAGAATTCTTTATAGTGTTAACACCAGCCATAAAACTGGGAGAAGTACTTAGTATGGAAGGAAGGGATAGGGAAAGGCATGAATATCCATAGGTGATTGAGTTCCTAATTGACATTTTGTTGCTTGTTTAAATCCAATACTCATAAGAATAAAATTTCAAATACTCCAAGATCAGGATCACACCCCCACAAAAGTTAATAATTTATCTGTCACTCCACAGACATTCAAGTCAGTGCATCAGTTAAAAATTGCTATAAAGAACGGTAATTGTTGCACATGCACAGTATTTTTTTCAAGCTCAAAATATATATCATTGTACTCTACTTACATAATAGAAAACCTGATAAAGTACTAGAGTACTAGTATCACCCCACTCAAAGTAGGAGAGCTTTACTTCCTCAATGGTTTTGACAGCTGCCTACTAATCAGAAATTGGGATCAAATAGGTGAGGAATACTGATGTTCACAAACCATTTGAATTTTTATTGTTCATAAAATCCATAACATCAGAGGAGCTTTATGCAATATGATCAAAGGTCTATCTGTTTCCATAGTGGATAACCAGAAGCCCCTGGAAAGCCTGCAAGCACATGAACACATGAGGGGGTCTTAGATTGAGTCAGACTATTGGTCTGTCTAGATCAGTACTGTCTGACTGGCAATGGCTCTCCAGGGTTCCATCAGGAGGTCTTTCATAGCACCTGCTACCTGATTCCCTTAACTGGATATGCCAGGGATTGATCCTGGGACTTCCTGCATACAAAGTGGATGATCTACCACCGGGCCACAGTCCTCCCCCTCCCCCACACCAAAGCACAGAAATTCACGTTTCCCCTATAGCTGCCCCCAGGAACTGTTATTCATATATACAGTGGCCTCTGAATGCTGAGATTCCTGTGACACCTTTAAAGAATGCATAACCTGCTTCCTCACCTTATGATTGGCAACTAGATCTACTACCCTATCATAGGCCATCTGGAATACTTTCATAGTACATGAAAGCACCTGCCTAATAGACTGGAGTGTGCTGAAGGAATCAATTTGCAATTCAAGGTCTCCCAGTGGTGTGACATCCTCAAGTGTGTCCCAGAAAGGCATAGGGTTGGGTGCTCTTCCACAGTAGGTGACCAGACTCTAGGTTTCAGTAAGCGAACTATTGTTAGTTTAGTTGGATTTTAAACCCTTTAGAGAGGGTACACCATCACTAGTGTAGCTCCACTTTAAGCCTGCCCAAACGAGACAGGCAATAACACGGCACCAAAAAGCACCTCATCAGGCAGCCTAATCACTGTGCCTTTTAGCCATCCTAGGTGTATCAGCTGCTATCAGTCATCACCCATTACTTGGTCTAACCCCCTTATGAAGCCACCTATGCTAGTGGCTATCACTGTTTGATGCTATGAAGTCCATAGCTTGCAGTGCAGTCCTAAGGAGAGTTAAGCTCCCTAATTTGTTTAGGATTGCACTGCACTTTGTGCAAATGTACTGTCTTTACTCTGTCCTGAATATACTATCCTAAGGGTTGGCAGGTCCTACCTGGCTGCCAGTGGGCGGCTCCAGAGTTCATTCTGGAACATTCTGGCATGTGCAAAGCACTCACACTACAACTACATCATCTGGAAGTGACAATCACATCGCCAATGTCAGGGGTGACAGTCTAATTTCTGGGCAAAACTCTATGGTTTGAGCTCAATTTTACCATAGAGTTTTGCCCAAAAACTAGAGCTTCACTCCCCAACATCAGCAACATGATGATGTCACTTCTGGGTGATGTCATTATGCTGCATTTGGGGGCATTTGCAGGCAGGGGTTACCACCACTGGCCAGCTGACTGGCAGCAGAAAGAGGCCCACAAAAGCAGGGGAACCCCCACCCAGACCAGGGGCCGGGCAACCCTACTTATCCTTCAGGTTCACAGGGTTCCCCCAATTTCTAGCAATACTGGAGACTGACAAGTAGCCATGCCATACTCACAAGTAGCCATGCCATAGGTGTGAATGCCAGGTGGATTTAAAGGGTCAGACATGAACATCTGGGAAGTGCCCCGCACCTGTTGGCAACGTGTTTTGCTCCACCGCAGAAGTGGAGTAAAAGACACCAGGGAAAGTCTAGTAGCAAACAGGTTACTATGGGCCATGGATGGACTTTCCCCTGTCTGATCGCTCCAGTGCGCTCTCATGGCATCGGGATGGCCTCATCAGGCCATCCCGACTCCGTGCTGTTGTTTTTCCCCTCCTTCTTATCACACACTCCATAGGGAGCCCTCAGTGCTGAGATGCAATTCATCAATTCCCCATTTAAGTGCATCAGAAACAAATGGCAAAAAACAAAACAAAACGGCGGTTGTGTCTGATCACGCAGTGGAGGGCTGCCCCCGCAGCTTCAAAAGACAGTGTGATTGTGCAACTGTGGGTCAAATTCCTCCGGAGGAAATAGCCGTGCTTCCCCCACACACACATTATTTTGTGCATGTGACCGCCACCTGAGAAAGTTACCTACAACTCTACCTATTTCCCCCACCTCATGAATAATTTTATAAGTCTCTACCACCCTTAGTCATATTTTCTTGTTTGTTTGTTTAACTCTCTTTGGCTTTTTCTTGTAGGGAAGGTGTTTCAATCTTTATTATGAATGTCAAAAATTATGACATGCTTTATTTAAAATATGTATATCCCAACATCAAATTATCCTCAGGGTAGCTAACAGAAGTTAGAAAACAGAATACATACAATTAAAACTTTTTTTTAAAAAAAACAACCCTTACCCCATGAACTAGACACATTTGTTCTCTCCCAAATTCCACAATCTGCTACTTTATTTACTTATTTGATTTATATAGTGCCTTCCCCCCGTGGGGCTCAGGGCAGTTAACAACCATTTATAGGTAGGTCTAATAGATACAATAAATATACATACAAATTAAAAATTAAAAACAATAAAACAGCATCAATCAAAACTAATCAGATGGTGTTAAACACTCTGTATCCCCCTGTGGGGTAGGGGGAGACAGGGAGGCTCAGCTTGATGGTAAACCATTGCCGGCCCGTCCTCAACCACAGGCCTGGCAGAACTGCTCTGTCTTACAGGCCCTGCAGAATCGTTTCAAGTTCTGCAGGGCACGGATGTCATTAGACAGAGAGTTCCACCAGCCTGGTGCCGGAGCCGAAAAAGCCCTGGCTCTGATTGAGGACAGCTGGATATCCTTTGGGCTAGGGATCACCAGAAGGTTCTTATCTCCAGAAAGTAATGCTCTTCAGGGGGTGTACTGGGAGAGGCAGTCTCATGTTATTTTTATCAGTCAACGTGCATAGTAGTTTGAAGAATTCCAACCAACAGTAAAATGAGCCAATGAGCTTTAGGTGAGCCAAGTTTTAGGAAAAGTAAAAGTAAAATATTGTGGTATATCATCTCAGGGAAGCTATTCCATGGTAAGCAGGGTAGGCAAGCTCTAGGTTGCAGCTGTTGATTTCCTGGAATTACAACTCATCCCCAGGTGAAAGAGATCAGTTTACCTGGGGAAAAAATGGCAACTTTGGAAAGCAGACTGTATGGCATTATACCCCAATGAAGTCCCTCCCCTCCCCAAACCCCGCCCTCCTCAGGCTTCACCCCCAAATCTCGACCCATAGCTGGCAACCCTAAAGAGGCAGCCATTGAGAATACCCAATTTCTAACTGAGGTCAACGAGACTGCCTATGACAAAGAGAGATTGTTAGGCTGATCTCAACATATGTACAGCTCTGCCAATAAGGAAGATTCTCAACAGGAGGGTCACTAAAAGTTAGCTCCTGCACTGCTAAGCTTCATCCTCACCCATAGACTTCAGCTACCACCTCCCTGACTCCAGTGTTCTTTTAGTAAGCTGTCCATTAATTTTTTTCTCACACAAATACATTCAAGAATTTGAAAATCACTGAATAATCAACTATTTCATTACAGGAAAATACTTAAAGTATGACTTGGCACAGCTTAGGTATAGTTTTATATTTTTTTAAAATATTTCAGTTACTCCCCCTCCTCCATTATAGATGTACTAGCAAACATTTCCCCACCAAAAGCATTATTGTTTTTAATTGTTTATATGGAAGCCACATTAGATGCTTAATTGTTAAGAGGTAGGATATCAATATCCTAAATAAATGAATCATCCTCCAAGCCCAGAAAATATTGAAGGAGGAATGAAAGACCTACACAATCATGTACCACCCCCCACCCCCCAAGAAATTGATTTGCCTTTTAACTGGTTCACTAATCAAATTTACACTGATTTGCATATGATCAAAAGCCTAATGCAAGTGACTTTTGAGTTATTGAAGTACAAGATAATTTTGCAATGTAATTCTTTTAAAAGCCTACTATTGTTAGAAGAGAAAAGGCATCTTTTAAAGGTTGGTTTCCGTTCTATTATGAAAACATACCAGAACCAAAATAGCTTTTTTAATGTAATTAATTTGAAGCCCCACAGATGAAAATCTACCCTTGCTGCTTCATCAGTGGGCTGCATGGGATTGCATGGGATTACAGTGTAAATCTAACTAGTTCTAGCTCATAGCAAATGTATGATTACATTAATTTTAGATTGTAAGATTCTTGGCATAGGGGACTATTTAAAGCACTAAGCACATAAACGCACAATATAATAACAAAAAAGTAATAGAAGTAAATATATATATTTATTCATTCTAAAGGAACAAAACAGAGGCAACACATGCACAAAAAGAGGTTATCATCAAACCAGCACAAAAGTAGAAATCTAATATAATCCTAACATGTTCTGATAAAAGAATTTCCTCAGGGCAATAATTCAGATGTCCTCATCCCTTCCTCATGAAGTTCCTTTCTTGTGAGTGTCTCTCCAGACAGTTGTCTCTTTCTTAATCCTGTTCCACAGTTATCCTTTTTATATGCTCCTTTGAATAATATATTACAGAGAGCCAGAACAGAGTAGAGTGTAAGACAAGAACTGTGGAGACGTGGGTTGAAATCTCCATTTAGCCACAAAGCTTCTTGGTAACTGTGGGCCAGTCCCTCTGAGCCTAACCTATCTCATGCGGTAGCCACAAGGATAAAAATAGGCAAGTATGCCAACCTAAGCCTCAGTGTGTGCCATCAGGGCCGGCCCCAGGTGTCTGGGCGCCCTAGGCAGGACAGCCTGGGGCGCCCACCCCACCGGGGATGCCAATCTCCTGGTGGGGCCTGGAGATGGCCCAGTGCCCGAGAGAGCCGGGGAAGGGGTGGGCTTAGAAGCCCGCCCCTTCCTTCACAGCAGTGGTGGTGCGGCTCTCCCAGGTGCCTCGCAGCTGCAAGGCGCCCGGGAGAGCCGGGGAAGGGGCAGGCTTAGAACGACTCCCCTTCCCTTCCAGGGGTGGTGCCGCGGCTCTCCCGGGTGCCTCGCAGCCGCAAGGCACCCAGGAAAGCCAGGGCTGCTGGCATTGGGCGGCCTGGGGGGCTTTTCACGGGGGGGGATTTTGGCGCCCCTGCAGGGCCGGCACCCTAGGCGAGCGCCTAGCTCGCCTAGTGGGCAAGCCAGCCCTGTGTGCAATTAGAAACCCAGATTTTTGAGGGTATGACTTTGTAGGTAACAAAACTGGGAAACACACATATTGCCCTGTTCACACAAAACGATGACTGCACATTATCAAGAGAATGCATACAGCCTGACCTTCCCCTCCATGTGTGGTTGGATTGCAAAATTTATAACAACTGAAGAGGGCCAAAGAAGCAAAAAGGAGGCCATCCTTAGTTCCAGTGGAAGCCCATGCTAGAGTGCTGGAGCCACAACAAAATGTGGTCTTGAATGGGCAGGTGCCCTATGCACCTCCCAGCCTGATGGCATGGTTAGGAGAAAAAGCTGGGAAGAAGTTGTGCATGGGTACATTTCAGGAGATACAGCTTGAAATGTCAAGCCCAATTCCAAATCAAGCCTTGGTAAGGTGGGTCATCCATCTGTACTGGAAAAAACACCCCAAATTTTATATGTTTGGGACATTTTTTTTTTTTTACATTCCTGTACTTCATAGATGCCTTCTTCCACTGCTGAACTGCTTTGCTGGTAAGTGCTTCCCAAATATATCTCTTCATTGGTGTCTGTGTATTCTTCAAGTATCCTCATCTCCTTTATTGGTATGGAAGGTCAAAAGAAATGCCTTTAAGAGTACTTGATTCACACATCAGTTTAAAGTATTGTTGAAAGACAGAATAAATACCACTTGTGCCTGGTGCATGGCTGTTTCTCCATGAGAAAATGTGGCAGAAAGCATCAACTGTGTTGATTGTAGATAAATGTAAATCAGCCGAGAGGTAGATCACAGATCTTTCTAGCCCACCACTGTTGTCTTAAACTGGCAACAGCAGCCTGATCTCAGGCAGAACTCTTTCCAAGCTGTACTACCTCTGGCAATGGCAAGGACTGAACATGAAATCTTATGGGTTGGATCTCCTCTAATTTGCCAGTTTCCAGTGATTCCCCTTTACCACTGTACTCCCTGTCCAATTATGTTGTTCCTCAAGTCTTGTTCCCTAGGAATAGTATTCCATGGAGATCAGTGAGATGTAGTGGAAGGGGAAAGGCGGGAAAGTTCTGTTCCACTGAAGGAAACTTTAGTTTGGATTTAACCCTGTACATGCAATGTACAAGTTATTCAGTAAGGAGTGGCTTTATACTGCACCTGACCTGAATGGCAGCAGATAGCACCTGAAACCCTTTAATTGGAGCTGATAAGGATTGTACCCAAGAGCCTAAATCAGTAGCAGACAGCCCCAGCATGTGCACCAACAGTGCCCTGTAAGACCATTTTACATGGCACCCTGGGCCAGATTTCTGCCCAAGCAACTGAGGCACTGGCAGTGATGCTGGAGCCAGCAGTGTGGAAGAAGTCAACAGGAAAGGCTTCTGCCCCACATCACCTCCCAGAACTGTACATCCATCAGTCAATTCCAAGGTAAATCTGAGATGTCCTCAGAGCTTGCTGGGATTTGGCCTGCCTCAAGCTTATCTGGCCAGGTATAGCCTTCATCCCCTATTTTGTTTGCCAGCTCATCAGCACTCATAGGTAGACGTTGCATTTCTTTTTGGCTTTGGGGTCAAAAACATTGCCTACCCTTGCCTTACATCATAACGACAACAGCAAAAAGAACTCAGCCACCATGCTACCCCAATCTTGTCCCATTTGCAAAGGAGACAATGAATGAGAATTGGCCCCCCTTTTTTTTTCATTTTCTACCCGCTAGCCTGCACTGAATTATTTTTACTTCAAGCAGGATTTTTCCACCCTTGCACCAAAGTTTCTTTGAAAACCAAAAGCAAAATCCATTGCTTCTGTGTCACACTATAAAAAGAATAGATTTGTGACTCTGGATGGTGTGCTGCTGTTTCATTAAGAATGCAGTCATAAAAAGTCGCACCAGCGCGAAGAGTGAGGGGGCTCATCAGACCATCACGGCAATGAGCAATTCTCTTGTTTTAGTCAAGAGGCAGGTAATAGATTCAGCTATAGATTTTCCTCTTATTTCATTTTTTCTGATATCTATATTTTCAGAGATAATCGTGCATCTTTTTTTTTTCTTCATGCATTTAAAACGAAGGAGCAGGGGAGATGAATTTGGAGGCTTTCACTAGCCCAAATTCATGTCAAAAGCATTTCCTTTTAGGTCAACAACTCTTTGGTCCCGGTCACACCAGCGGGATACTGTGCCACTGAAGGGAGGCAAATTAGAGCCGGAGCAAAAAGACGTGCGGTAGCGTGATCAGACGGATCCTCAAGATGCTGCGCAGACACTGAAAGCCGGCGATCACACGGCAATGTTGAAGCACATCAAAGGGTCTTGCGCATGCACACTCTTACATTTCTTCGCATACTGTGGAGGCTTGGAAAAAAACACATCCGGTGCAATGGGACACATGCATGTGCCGGATGCGCCAGATTAACTCTGCTTCCACGATCCAACACTTGCCTGCGACCCACATTTTCTGGTTGTTACTACCCTTTTGCTGGTACTTTTAAAATCTGCTTCTTCGAGTCAACGGTACGGGTTGGTGATGGGTGCGCTATGCTTCCCAGATTTTGCTGTATGATCGCGCCCATTTGATGCGCCCTCAACCTGTCTGTTTCATGGGGCAAATCCTCCCGTGTGACCGGGGCCTTTGTAAGGATAAATTAACACACATTGATTGGCAGTTGAACATATGTGCATGTAAGAAACTACAACTGCAGCCCCTACATGTATCATCATTACATCGAGCAAAACACTGTAGCAAGCTACTTCACTGGCATGGGCCAAGGTAAATGATCTCTTTGGCGGAAGAAAGGAAATAAGTTGTCCTTTTCAGGAAGCAGCTAAGAGAACCACAAATATGAAAACTGTCAAAGAAACAATATAGTCAACCAGCCAGATTTATACTTAAATGCCGTATAATCTTGGCATCAGAAGGACAAATGTTGACAGGGGAATACTTTTGGGCAGGTCTCCAAAGGCAGACCTTGTGAAAAATAAACCCTTGAGAGGATTCCAAAGGTATGCAAGGTCTCCCATGTCTAAAATGCAGACAGGTGTAATAGCCGGCTTTCATGGATGTGTCAGCCTGTAGATTGCAATAATCCAGACATCTTTTTTTCCCCCAAGGAGAGGCTGAAATAAACAGCATCTTCAAATTCAGAGGGTAACTTTGAAGAAACCATAAAGGCAGGAATTTGACCATTTCTGTCCTTGATCAAGCATGCTAGGAAAAATTATCCTTACAAACCTATATCCAGTTCTATAACCCTTCAGTTTCCAAAGTGATAAATAAATCCCTTGCAAATTGGGTGTAGTGTGTATTCAGATGCATATGGCAGAACACATGCAGGTGAAAAGGGGGAAATTAAGACCTACACCCAACCACCAAGCCAGAAAAGGCTGAAGGAGGGGAAAATCTTGAAAACCAAATGCAAATATAAGGCAGAAACAGTATTATTTTAAACCATAATACCATAAAAAATCTAAGCAAAATAATTATAATTTAATGCATGTACAAAAAAGCAGTCATAGCATATGTAAAGCATTCATTTCAGAGACACACAACAGGAGCCCAAACATGTTTTGACACCAAAGTCTTTATCTGTGGTTAACCTAATATTAATAGTGCCCTAATACTGAATACAGATTTCCCCTTTATTAACAAGAAAAGCAAATCCACTGGATGAGTCATTAAAGCATGGCCAGTTTATATTCCATTACTACAAATGCTTCTAACTATTGTATAGTCAATCAGTTTGATGTATGATCAAGTGACTTTATTAAAACAGATTACAGAAACCCAGCATCACCCAGCAAAATATGCTGTATCCCATGACTTCATAAACTGTACTTGCCTAAAAATCAGTATCTCTGATGTTTTTGATGCTATTTAATGGTAGTGTTTGATTACTAGCCTCCCATACACACTTGCCAGAACTCAGTTATTCAGATGGTTGGAAATCAATGAATTTTCTATGTAGGAATCATGATTTTTTTTTTACAAAATAAACATGTAGCTGATCAATACAGACCTACTGATACATGAAATGAAATATTTCATCATAGCCACAGGCTACTGATACACGGAATTAAGAAAGTGCTTGATAAGTAGTCATGTTTTCATAATTTGCTACATTGACTGCTAATGTTATAAACGGTGTAGCTGGTAAGAGCTTTCCTTGATTAATTAACTAGGGAGGATGTGGGCATCCTAGGGAGACCCATGTGAATGCATTTTTCACTAATGGATATGTTGGATAGAAAAAGGAAGATAAAAATTGCATGAGCATTGTTACTGATTTATGCCCAGATGAAAACCAGCAAGAACGATCACCGGAACAGATTTACAGTGATTTATAAGACTGAGAATTACATTCAAGCTTGGCTGTAAAGAACAACAGACATGGTATATACCGATTGGATTCTGCATCCACCCTTATCCACAAAAAAAGGCTTAAAAAACAAAATTCAAACAACTCTCAAGTTCTCCATTTTAAAATAAATTTCCCTTTCTATCAAGACCAAGACTGTTCTTGATATAGTTTTTTATGGGCTCTCAAGTGAAGGGTGGACCTTCTATCGCTGCTTCCCTCTCCTCCCCCCCCCCCGCTTCTCCCAATTGTGGTTCACCGCCACCACCCCTTTGTACTACACTGGAGAAAGATAAAACGTTTGGGCACTCTTGGTATTGTCACTGATGCTGGTAGGTAGAGTTGCCAGCACTGGGCTGGGAAATACTTGGAGATTTTGGGGGGTGGAGCTGGAGGAAGGAGGACCTTGAGGCATATTTGGAAGTTCAACTTCCACAGCAGCTATTTTTTCCCAGGTGTCCCTTGGAGATCAGCTGTAATTGTGAGAGATCTCCAGCTACTACCTGGAGGTTGGCAATGAAAGGTCTACAAAGACCAAGGAAACAGGGACCGGAGGTGGCAACAGAGCACAATTCTCTTACACTCAGCTTCCCCGCTGCCTCCAGAAACTTCCCCCAAAGTGAAATGACATAACAACCCAGCCGCGTGCCTTGGAAATTGCCCTACCATGCAGCTCAGTGCCAGTCCTGATTGAGACGCACCTCACCGATAGTAACACAAGTATGTAGCAGTTTGGCTTGAGGTGTTGAATCATGGTGTTTGAATACTGCCGAGGCTTCATTTCTACCATGCTGAGTGGTCAAGTGTTCTGTCAGCAAGAGCTGTGGTACCGAGAAAGCACACATGGATTCCTTCAAATTACCTGTAGCCCAATGCAATCTAAAATGATCATATTAAAAATACATCCTTTTGACATATCTACCCTTTGGATTTAGTCAGCTCTTGGGGGGTTAGCAGCATTGTTAATCAGATGGATAGAGAGAGGCTTCCGACAAGGTAAAGGGAAAAGAAATTTCCAGCCATCATTCCAAATTAGTCAACAACTCAGGAATGCAGAGGCACCAGTCACCAGGACAGTGAGACATGGATGCTGACAAAGGCAATTGGTGGCAGTTGGTCTTGGTCATTTCCAATAAACATCCTCTTAACATAGCCAAATACTTAGCATCTCTTTGAGTCCATTCCTTCAGAGACGTGGCTTGGTTCTCCATCAAAACTGTCTTGTTGACATGGGAAAAGCTATGCTGGAGCTCTTTGAAATGTTTCCTGTTGCTTCATAGAAAATTCCATCAGTCAAAATTACAAACTTTCACGCAGGAACACTCGCAAAAGGCCTTGACAGATTGTCAGCCTAGGACCAGCGGGAATCTGTGTTTCTCAAGAAATACCCATCCACAGGAAAATCTCTTATGCCAAACACGGATCTGTTCGAAGGGCTGCTCAAAATGCATTTTCTCCCCCCCACCGGTATGACTGATGTCTAGATAGCCACCCTCCCATCTTGAAGAAGTTAACCACCACCATTATTGTATTTGATTAAAACAGCCCAAGTCTGAATTTTTCATTATAATGTATGATACAAATAAAAAAAAGTATTCCAGTTGTGTTTTTTTGGTTGCTGTTCAACCCTGAAGCTGTATCCATTCTGAATTAGATTAAGTTGAACAAGAATAATTTCACTGTTTCAGAACTACCACTTTCATTTTTCCTTCTTCCTGAGACCTTCTCAAGCTCAAATTACTTTCACTAGCCTGTAGGTTTTCTCAAGATGTTATTTCCAAGGTGTCAAATATATACTGTCTAGTTTCCACTCTGCCTGTAGCACAGAAAGATTGGTTGGGCTTGCATGACTGTGTTAAAATATGTTAATGCACGTCATCACAGCCTGCTTCCAATTTCTTTTGGAGCTTAGATCATGCAAGTTAACAGGGACTCTTGAAAAGAAATCAATAGCTACCAGGCTTAGGGTGAAAAATCAAACCATACCTAGAAGGGGTTGAAAGCCTTATTTTCAATTCATTAAGAATGTGCATGCACCATATAGAAATTCCAATACGATGCATGGACCACAAGGAAGATTCTGCCTCATTCATGCCAGCAATTTGCTGAATCATGGATAAAGCACACGTAACTTTCACTCACCTTACTATATTTTTAATAAAGTGGTCATTTGTTCTTCAAAGAGTCCCCTAGGTCAGGCCTAAGAATGGAACATACCAGTTTGGTGTAGTGGTTAAGAGTGTGATTCCCCACTCCTCCACTTGCAGCTGTTGGATGATCTTGGGCAAGCCATAGTTCTGCCAGAGTTGTTCTCTCAAGGACAGTTCTGGAAAGAGCTCTCTCAGCCCCATCTACCTCACAGGGTGTCTGTTATGGGGAGGGGAAGGGAAAGGAGTTTGTAAGCTGCTCTGAGACTCCAAGTGAAGGGCGGGATATAAATCCAGTCATCTCCTCCTCCTCCTCCTCCTCCTCCTCCTCCTCCTCCTCCTCCTCCTCGCCTGGGAAAGAGAAGACTTAGAGGGGACATGATTGCAGTCTTCAAGTATTTGAAGGGCTGTCATGTAAAAGATGGAGCAGATCTATTCTCTCTTGCTCCGGATTGCAAGACTAGATCTAATGGGTGGAAATTACAAGGGAGTCGTTACTGGCTAGATATCAGGAGAAACTTCCTAACTGTAAGAGTGGTTGAGCAGTGGAACAGTCTGCCTCGGGTGGTGATGGATGCTCCTTCCCTGGACGTTTTCAAGAGGAGGCTGGACGACCATCTTTTGGGAATGTTGTAGGTATTTAGGGCTATCTTTTGGCTATGCTCCTGCAGAGTGCAGGGGGCTGGACTAGATGACCTGCAAGATCCCTTCCAACTCTAACATTCTATGATTCTATGATTGCTCCTCCTCCTCCTTCTTCTTCCAGACTTGGAATCTGTATTCACAATACCAACATTCCTAAGATCAGCTCTGGTTTACAGGGCATGAATAGGAACTAAGATTTGAAATGACTTATACCAGTTCAGATAATTTGTCCAGCTAGCTTAGTATTGTCTGCTCTGACTAGCAGCTGCTCACCAGGGCCTTAAGCAGAGAAACCGCTTAACTGGAGATGTGTTGATGCGCTTATGCTATGGGCCATAAGGTCAGAAAAGGTAGTGGAACATCAAAAAAAGAAGAAGGTCCCCTAAAGATATAAAATGATTAAACATAGGAACAGTGCTAGAATCATTTTTCAGTATTTGTTAGGGTCACTAGAACCCCAATTTCAATTATGCATAGTACTTTCACTTTCAAGCCAAATCTAATAGGGGCCAGATTGACCCCATTTACCCTTTTGAGAAAACTCAGACTTGAAAAATATAGGCAGCGGGGAGGGAAGAGAGGGACTTCAAGGCACTGCAGTTCATTGGGGAGAAAGCATAACAGGAGTTTGGTGGCTGTAGAAAGCTTTAAATGGGTAAACCAATTTTTTCCCCATTACTTCTGCAGAAAAAAGAAACCCAATTCCTTGGAAGGGGGTTATTATTAATTAATTTATTATTTATTAATTTAACTTTTACCCTGCCCTCCTGCCGAGGCAGCTCAGGGCGGCTTACATAAAACCAGTAAAACCAGTATACATTCCAATATAAAACATAATTTCATTTCAATATAAATACAATTTAAAACCATTTAAATGGGTCTCCCCCTATTTTATAAGAAATTCAGAAATACACCAAATACACCTCTCCTGCCCAATAACTCCCCCCCCATTTCTAGTGATGCACAAACATCCCCATGTTTGACCTGAAACATTCAGGATTTTGAAAACATCTCTGCTGGACACTCCAAAACATTATAAAGGTACAAGTGGAGACCCGCAAGAAACTTGCGGGATGGTCATCCCATTCCTCACACCTTTGCTTCCTCCCCTCTACCCTTACCTATCTCACACTCCTTCTCCCTTCTGGGAGTGGAGCCATAGACTCAACCCTCCAAAGCAGCCATTTTCTCCAGGGGAACTGATCTCTGTCACCCGGACAACAGTTGTAATTCTGGGTGATCTCCAGCCCTCACCCAGAGGCTGGCAATGGTAGTTCTCATGGAGGAAATGGCTGGTTTGGAGGGTGGAGTCTATAGCATTATACTGGTCTGAAGTTCCTCCCCTCCTCAAACCCCACCATCCCCAGGATCCACCCCTTAAATGTCCAGGAGTCTCCCAATCCAGAGTTGGCAACCCTATTTCCTTCCCACCCAACAGCCAACTTAACCTTTATCTGCCTATCTGTCTTCAGCTTTTTGTCTCCACCCCCTCCCCCACAGCTTCTACCAAGGAAAATTATAGTCTTTCTCCACAGTGGGGACCAAAGCAGCTTACATTATTCTCACCTCCTTTTTATCTGCACAACAACCCTGTGAGGTTGGTTAGGCTGAAAGTATGTGACTGGTCCAAAATCACCCAGTCAGCTTCCACCGCAATATGGGAATCTGAACCTGGGTCTTGGAGACCCTACTCTGAGGCTCTAACTGCTGCATCACTGCTGGCTTTCATAGGGTGGCTGCTGAACAGCAGCAAGCAGCCAGGCCAAGTTGAGTCATGCAAATTAGGTGGTATCAAGTCACCCAGAGGGTGCTGCCTAGGGATGCCAGCCTCCAGGTGGGATCTGGGGATCCCCTGGAATTACTGCTCAGCTCCAGACTACTGAGATAACTTCCCCTGGAGAAAATTGATGCTTTGGAAGGTGGACTCTAGGGCATTGTACCCCACTGAGGTCCCTGTCCTCCCCAGGCTCCATCCCCAAATCTCCAGGAGTTTCCAGACCTGGAGCTGGCAACCCCACTACCCCCATCCCCTGCCAGTGCCCGTGGGGAGACCTGGCAACCCTATACTGCTGCCAGGCCTAGGGTTGGCAACCTCCAAGTGGGGCCTGGAGAGTGAACTCCAGAGATCTGTGAACAACAGAGATCTGTCTCCTTGGAGAAAATGGCTGCTTTGGAGGGTGGATTCTGTGGCATGATGCCCAGCTGAGGCCTCTCCCTTCCCCAAATCCTGCCCTCCTTGCACTCCACCCCAAAACCTCTAGGAATCCCCCAGCCTGGCCCCAAGCCTCCCTCCCTCCCTCCAAGGCCAAAAGAGGCCTGGAAAGAAAGGGCCCTTCCCCCCACCCCCTTTTACTGACAGCCAGTCAGAAGCCTCCCCCCCCCCCAACGTTCTAATCTCTCACCGTTGAGGCCTGGAGTCAGGTCCCTGCAGAGGCCATTTCAAAAGGCTTTTTGGGGGGAATTCAACCGTCCCTGCAGGGATTTTCTCACTTTTCGGATTTTTCTACAAACCCAGGAAGTCTACTGACTATGTAGGAAAAGCTGTTGGGGGAGAGTGAGGCCCCTGTTGGTGGGAATAGGTATCCGCACAGGAAAAAAAAGTCTGGGAATTAGAATAAGGATTTATGAGTGTTTAAGGGGAAGCCCACAACACAATGCATGCAAGTGTGAGTGTACATGCTCAAACACAAACAGCTCCCCTCACTACCTTTCCAAACTGCAAACCTAAACTTTTAGCGGAGGGCAGGGGAGTAACCTACCATGGCAGATGAAGCCTTGAACACAGGAGGATAGGCTCCGTTGGTGAGTTGGGGATTTTCAAGATTGGTTTGGCTTTCCAAACTTGTAGTACCAGTTAGCAATAATTGCAGCACACAAGAAACAAGTTTCCTGAAAGCCAATCAACAGCTATGCTCTTGAGATACAGCCAATTATGAAGTTTGTAAATACCAAGAAAAATGAAGTGTTCACAGTACAATTAATATGATTATTACCTACTTTCAACCAATTCCCTCCCCCCAGGATCCTATAGGACCACAACCTTTGATTATGTTGAGATTCACATTCATGATTTTAATAGGTAGGGGGAAATAGCTTAAGAAGGGCCATGGGAGAACCAGTGGACAAACAAGAGGATTCTCTTTGTTTTTGTTATCTGACTAAGATGCAAATCCAGCAGTGATTAAAGTTGTCTCTCAGTGCCTGATTCCAATGAAAAGACTCAACTGCACAGCCAGATTCTTAGTTCAAATTATACGTTAAGGAAGCTAAAATCAGTGATGTTTCTTTCATTAAGTAATTGCATGAGCAATTATAATTCTAGAGAAGCTGCTTAAGCATCTCCAAACAGCAATAATGGTGGTCTCAACTAGACATCCTCATTTACCCACTAGTTTGGTTGACATTCTGCTTGTTCATCACAATTACAGAGCTAATCATGTAGCAAGCTGTTCAGACGCAACCAAATCACACAATTGCAGTACTTTCTTTGCAACCAGTGCCTCCCATTTTAAAAAGGCATGTAACAATACGGAAAACTCTATCTGAGATCTCTTGAGTTGAGACTTACTACTCGAGTACTTCTGTGTGCTTTTGATATCGTCTCATGAGCCCAGCTTATCTGACTGTGCATGGTTGGTTGGTTGGTTTTTTAAAGCAATGTAAGTTACATGAAGTTGGTTATTTGAAGAATGTTTCTGACCACATAGTCACAAAAAAGAGACAAACAGCAAATGGTTATGTGTTTTACACAAGCAGGTTAATTTAATGACCTAGCTATACATGCCTCTTCTCAGTTAAGGTGATTTAATTGTCTGCCTGGACAAAAGCAGCTGCAATGAACTGGCCTTGTAGCAAAAGTGACCATGCATATGCAGAGGTGCTAGGCCCAATGCTGTGCTTAAGACAAAATTCACTGGGGAACAATCAAGTGATCAGATCTGGAGTTTTCTTCATATGTAAATCAAGGGAGTTCGGGCAAGGTAAGTTTGTTGGTGATCATGTTGAAAACTGCAGCCCATCTACTCTCAGTTGAAACACAGTTAGCTGTCTTTTCCAGAGATGGTTGTTAAAAACTGTATTTTATAAATGTGGTTTTAAAAGTTTAAAGCTCAAGAACACCGCCAGCACATAGTATACTACCAACCATGACAAAAAGAGCAAGAGTAAGGAGGACTCTTTAAATATACATCACAATGCCTGCTTATCTGATCAGCCTGCAGCTTCAAAAGAAAATTGACCAGAGCTCCTGTATATTAATCCAATCTGCTAATTACCTGCAAAGATTGGGGAACGATATTCATTACTAGAATTAATTTGCCACACAATTGAGACCTGACTCTTCAGGGTGGGTGCAGGGAACAACCAATATGAAGCTTATTTTTAGCAGTTCTCCTAATAAATATGTCACAGGCCTGCTACAGGAAGGAGAAATAAATGAGGAAGCTAAGAAACACTGAGACGTAGAAGAATACGCAAGGCTATATCCTTCAATTGGACTGCCTGTTACCGTTATCCTCATGTGAGGTTTGGATCATTACAGCAGTCCATAAGCCCTGGATGGTGAACGGATTATAGGAGCTACATTTGAAGTGTTAAAGGTTTAGTGATTCAGCCAGTATTTACCTTAAGCTACAATAACTATTTGTACTCACAGGCAATTCTGTTCTCTTCGCAGCTGGCAATTAGTGACCTGCCACAGAAGGTCTGCATCACTTGAGAAGGCTCTTACACAATCTCAGCATGTGATCTCACAAGATACAACACAAAAAAAACCATGAGAATCATCTTACTGCATGCATATTTATTCATATGCACCGTGAAATTTTATTACTCAGATTCCCATTTTGATTGGATGCAGGCAACCTTCACAAACCTGCTGTGGATATGCCAGTCAGCAGGTCTGAAGGGAAATACATCCGACTTCCTGCTTCCCTTGCTGCCCTCATCACGTCCATTAGGGCCACTGAGAGGTGGAATTGGGGGGGGGAACAGAATCCCCAGGGCCCCTGCGGGCAGTGTCATGCTACACTCAGAATGCATCCAACTTATTTAACTTCTAATGCACTTCTGCATTGCAGCCACTGGGGCACAAGGAAGGTAAATAACAATCACTCTGCTTTCTGTTTGCTGGGCCTATCTGCAAAATTTACCAGAAGGAGGCAAACACTTGCATATCCCAAGCCATCACTGGTGCAAGGCAAGATACACAGCTCATGGCTGCTAGGGACATGCTGCAGCCCCCTAACAAGGTTGTTGTTTCTAGGAGTCTGTTTCCCTCTTGCTTTCCTTCCACCTAGCTCCACAGTTTTATCTCCTCAGCCAGATCTTCCCTGTTAGTTTGTTGCAGAAAATAAATCAAGCTTTCATCTTTCCTTAATTTCTCTGTCTCTTTTCCACATCTTGCTCCCCCATTTTGCCCTCTTCCTTTCAGAGGGTTGCTATGCCCCAAGTCCCAGTGGGAAATCCCCCAGTTTTGAGAGCTTCTGCCCACTGCCAGCAAGCTGGAGGCAGAGGAAATCCCGCCCACAAATAGCAACGTCCCTGTGCAATGTCCCCAACATGATGACATCACCCCGAAGTGATGTCATCGCATCAGGGATGTTACAAAGTGACATTCTTGTTTTTGGGCAAAATGCTGTTGTTTGACCTCGATTTTACAATAGTGTTTCACCCCAAAACCAGAGCATCACTCCCAATGTCGCTGACATGATGACATCATTTCTGGGTGACATCAGTGCATTGGGACATCCCCACCCACTCCCAGAACACCTCCCAGATCCCCCCCACTGGCAAGATGAGAAATGGCAACCCTATCCTTTCACGATACTGGTCCCGGTCACGCAGAGAAGTAGCTATGCAAATAGGACGGATTAAGGGTGGATCAAACCAGCACGATCAGATGCCAACATCTGGCAAGCATCACGCACCCGCCCCTAACCCATCCCATCTGGCCGAAAACATGGATCGAAAAGGTACTAGGCAAAATGCAGTACCTACCCGATGATCTGCAGCAAGGGCACGCGTGAGATCACCAACGCGCCCAACTCCCATTGTAAGCGAGGCCCTGCCAAACTGTGCATGCCCACAAATGCGCAGTTGCCTCACCTCACCTGTCATCCCATTGCTTCCCCCTCGGCATGTGATCGCGTCGGAGAGCAACTGCACGGCGGCTCGGGGGATCTGTGTGATCCTGCTCTCATTTTGCCGCGCCTCTGAAAAGCTGCACTTCCACTGCAGCTTTTCACGGTAGTGTGACCGGGGCCACTTGTGCTTTTCTCTCCCCCCTCCAATCTCCCCCTTATTTGTCAGTCTTTGTCTCAACTCCTTCTCTTCCATGTTTGGCAACTTAGAATGTACTAATTGACAGTATAGCAGCAAACTGATGTTAACATTATGAACAGAAGTGGGGGATGCTTAGTATTTCCCCATGATCTATCAAACTAGTAAAAGGATGTTTCTCTCCCCCTCACCCTTTATGGTAAGTGGAATATTAATCCATTTTAGTGGTGGTCACACATGTGGCATAGAACATAGAACCCCTTCTCCCGCCCCCATTAGATTTAATTACATTTTAAACAGGCAGTGAGTTGTTGTGTTGGTGGGACATCTAATATCCCTTTGTAAATGCTAATATCCCTTTGTAAAAATTAAATTTCATGTTATACGACAAATGATATAATCTTTTTAGAAAATGTCTCAGCAAAATCAATCCCAATGATGCCAGTACTTCTCATCCAGCACAACTAATCAATTTGTCCCAGCTTTTCTGCTATGTAAAGGTACAAGGGCAAACTGATTTTACTGATCTTACAGAAATAGATAGTTACTAAAGCTTTATTGTGATATGAAGTTTTTGTGAACTACAGTCCACTTCATCAGATGTGTTGTTAGCCAAACTGCCGTATTTCTTAATAATTTGGGGAATTATGATATTAAATGGCAGTAGGCATACAAGGGAGCAATAGTCTGTGTAAACAAGAGTCCCAGATTTCCAGAAACAGATGCAGAGACCAGATCTTAATGAAATCGTTTCTTTACTAGGGAATTTGCACACACATACAATAAAATCCAAGCATACAACAATGCAGAATTAGGAAAATTAGAAAGGTATAGTGATGTTTGCATTAGCAGGAGAAATTCATTGGTTGGGTGATACCTGTCCAACAAAATGAAGCGATCCTGCAGTGAAAAATAAGGGAGACTATAAGGGAAAGGGGTCGTGTTCTAACTGGCAGGACATGCGGTAAACTGAGAGTCAGCAACGTAGGGTAGGGTCAGGTAGAGAAGAAGTGAGAGAGAGAGAGAGCATGGGCAGATGCTCTCCTTTTATACCCTAAAAGAGGCTTGGGGGTATGAGCCACCAAGCATGTAGTCCCCAGGAACATACTAGATGCTGCTAGTGCTTTAATAGGCTAAAAGAATAGAATTAATGGTTGGGCAATTGACATGATGTTTCTTTAAGTAACATCTTTCAGAGTTGGGCCAAAGACAAAGGAGAAGAACAGGCAGTCATTCAAGGCACTTGGCTAGCCATTAGCATCATCCATCTGATGGTCTGCAGCTGTGTTATCTTGATGGGCGATGGGTGTGCTAGTCAGCTCAGTTAATCCTGTCATGGCCAAGGACTTTTGTTTAATTTGAAGATTACTACATGCAGTTTTGGGTAATGTTGCTAGGAGAAGGTGTGGTGGGGAAAATGCCTGCAGGATGGAGACACTGCTTGCTATGGCGTTTGAGCAAGACAGTCCAGGTTGCCTCTGCGAAGTATGGCTTCTCTGTAAGTCTGGATGCTGGTTCCATGTGGCTGCAATTCTCTGGGAGGCTGGCATGCCATCTACTTGGGTCTGCAGTCACTTTCGAGATGCAGGGATGGATGGCGTCGGGTCTTCCATGGGTCCACATCTGGTTCAACATGCAGCTTCAGTGCAAGGCTTCCCTTGGCTGGGCACTTGTCTCTTTGTCCAGTAAGTTGGCTTTGTCTCATGGTCACCAATCAGTACATTTTCCCTGGCACACTTATTGTACAGTCCAGATTTAGAGTTAAACTTCAAGTCCATACTGTATAAGAAGCTTGCAGGGCAACAGTGTCCTATATTGGTATACACATGTAATATAAAATATAAAATTTTAAGATTAGACACATGGTTTGGATCAGGGTCATATGGGGAGCCCATGGTGGCTCTTGGCAGCCCTGTGTCCTTTAGGGAAATTCTACATTTCCTGTAGCCATAAGCACATGTACAAGTTGTCCCAGCAATGGCAACTTGTATCTCTCCATAGCCTGTGTTTACACTACAAACATGACTATGTCACCAGCAAACTATGGAACAGACAGCCTAGCCTGGACACTACCAGTGTTCAATCCTGGTCACTGAAATATAAAATGGTCGGGGACCTATCTACCTAAGGGACTGCCTTTCCCCATATGTGCCCAGAGAGCATTAAGATCTGGATACCAAAATCACTTGGCCCTTCCAGACCTGAAAGAGGCCAGGTTGGCTATAACGAGGGCCAGGGCCTTTTCTGTGGTGGACCCTCACTGGTGAAATGAGCTCCCGGATGACATCAGGGCCTGTAAAACAGAGCTCTTCTGCCAGGCTTTCAAGTAGGGTGCCGCCTTGACATCATGGCCCTGGCCCTAATAACAATACCACCAACAACCTGGTCTTAACATCAATACCACCACTAGCCAGATGATAAACAGCCTGGCAGGAGCCTGAAGGCAGCTAGTCAAATGATGACTGTATGTCGCCATCTGTTTTATAGCTATGGGTAGTGTATTTATAGTCTATATTGTAATTTTAATGGAATGTTGGTTTTAGTATATATATTGGAGTTTTAATGCATCTATTTATACCTATGTTGTTAGCTGCCCTGAGCCCGCTGAAAGCAAGAAGGGTGGGATACAAATATAATAAATAAAATAAAATAATGGAACACCAGAAAGAAGGGTAAAACAATGAAACAAAATGCCCACGGAGCAAGCCACATGACAGTGACTACAAAGGAAAAGAGCATGCTGAACAGATTTTGCAAGGGTTGGGGCACCAGCAGCCTTTTGCAGGCAAGCTTGCAAGTTTGTTTGTTGTTGAAGAAGAAGAAGAAGAAGAAGAAGAAGAAGAAGAAGAAGAAGGAGGAGGAGGAGGAGGAGGAGGAGGAGGAGATTGGAGTTATATCTCGCCCTTCACTACCTAAAGGAGTCTCAGAGCGGTTTACAACTCCTTTCCTTTCCCCTCTCCACAACAGACACCCTGTGAGGTAGGTGGGGCTGAGAGAACTCTGACAGAAACTGCTCTTTTTCAAGAACAGCTGTGCCAGAGCTTGTGACTGACCTGAGGTCACATCAGCAGGTGCAAGTGGAGGAGTGGGGAGTCAAACCCGGTTCTCCCAGATTAGAGTCCGCACACTTAACCACTACACCAAACTGGCTCTCAGTTTAATATATATATATATATTTGATTTATACCCCACCCTCCCCACCGAGGCAGGACTAAGGTTCTGTTTGGGTGATGGAAAATGCATCAAGACACAGCTGATTTATGGCAACTCTCTGGGATTTTCAGGGCAAGAGACAAACAGAGGTGATTTGCCATTGCCTGCCTCTGTGTATCAGCCCTTGACTTCTTTGGCAATCTCCCACCCAAGTAGTAACCAGGGCTGACCCCACTATGCTGTCAAGGGCCAACATTCACATGTTCAAACATTGCCAGTTGGGCTCATACTGTGATTCTAGCCCAGTACAGAGGATAGCCCCACAAGTTCACTTAATGTGTGGGGAAGGACAGCAGGCATGAGCACACTAAGCCCTGCCTCTGCACAATCAACTGCTCGTCTCCAGGGAGCGAATGCACAGAGGAAGTGGCCACGTGTATGCCCCCTCCCCGTGACTCGCGATGCTGCTTTCCAGACATCACTGATCACAAGGAGAGTTTGCACAGCTGTCCTCATAGATGAAAAGACAACCACACGAGGTGGAGGCCAGCACACTCATCATGGCTACTCCCCCTCCCCACGCCTTCAGTGAATGCACGGACCTCCCGTCTAAAATAAAATAAATAAATAAATAACAGGCTTACATGTCACAGGCATGAGACCTGAACATTTGACAGGCTGTTTGGCACATGTTCAAACAAGTTGAACATATTCACCATAGAAATGCCACCTCTGCACTAGTCTGGACCCTGAATATTTTGTGCATGCATAAATAAAGGGCTACCACACATAGAGACCACACTGACAAAAAAGGGGGGGGCACCCTAGCTGCTCCAAATTGGAAATCAATTGGTTCAAATCAATTTGTTTCTTGTGCAGATTATGCAATGGATAGTAACCCATCCATGCTCCTAGGTGATGAATCTTGCAATCAATAGATATTGCCCTTAGCAGTCAAGGTGTCCAGAGCAGGTCACTTATAACAATGCACCCTACTGTGCAGGCACCAAGAGAGAACATAAGAACATAAGAGAAGCCAGTGTTGAATTAGGCCAATGGCCCATCTAGTCCAACGCTCTGTCACACAGTGGCCAAAAATACCAGGTGCCATCAGGAGGTCCAGCAGTGGGGCCAGGACACTAGAAGCCCTCCCACTGCTGCCCCCCCAGCACCAAGAATACAGAGCACCACCGGCCGCAGACTGAGAGTCCCTATCTATACCTTGTGGCTAATAGCCACTGATGGACTTCTGTTCCGTATGTTTATCTAATTCTCTCTTGAAACTGTCCATGTTTGTAGCTGCCATCACCTCCTGTGGCAGTGAATTCCATGTGTTAATCACTCTTTGGGTGAAGAAGTACTTCCTTTTGGGGTTTCGGTTTTGGCGTTGCAAATGGCGGCCACCTTTCGGGACGCTCCCGGAGGTGGTTAGCGCATGCGCAGTTTGGGGGGGTCTTTGTATGTATGCAAGACCCTAGTGAGCCTTAGGCAAAGGCTCCGAACTGGGGGCGCTTGGGGAGTAGCCTCTTTGCCGGCAGACAGCCGGGAAATTGAGGCTTTCTCCCCGCCCCAATCGGCCCCGCTGCGTCGTGCCCGCAATGGGACTTAGCAGCGCCTCCGAATTCCACCAGGAGTGAAGAAAGCGGCATGAATTAAAATAAAAAGAAGAATTGCATCGAATCGTGAGTTGAAGATCTAATTTGAAGCGAGAATTAAAACCCCCCCACAAACGTAGGGAGGAGGGAGGAGTCCCCACCCCCTTTGAGAAGCGAGATTTATAAAGGGAGTGCGAAGAGGGGGGTAAAGAGAAAAAAGTGTTGGTGAAGGTACCGTTGGGGTTTGGCAGGCGATTACGACATTGTTAGCTTCTTGGGGGATGCGGCACGAACTTTGAAAAAGTAAACAAAAAAGAAAATGTCGACGCTGAAAATTGTCCTGCAGAAACCGGAAGAGAAGAGGGGAGGGACTTCCGGTCCGGGTAACCCCCCCCAGAGCTTGCTGTCAATCAACAAGAAAATGAGCTACTGTGGCCCCTGCTGGAGCAAATGCAGAAAATCAACGAAACTTTGATCAAAGTGGAAAGTGTTCTCATCAGTCGGCAAAAGCAAATCTCGGAAACAACAAGAAAGGTTAATCTGATGCTAATCTTTTTGGGCGAGAAAGAAGAAGAGAAAGAAGATCTCAGTTTTATCTTGACGAATGACTTGGCACCCCTAACTGGCAGTGAAGCGAATGAATTAAAAGAAGAGGTGGACATGGCTCCCAAAGCCTATTCCACTTTTATAAAGAAAAATATTCTGCCAGGAGAAGGGGTTGCCGAGCCGAGCAGGCAATACATCAGAGATCTAATTTCATCTGTAGTGAGTATGGAGCCCGTAAAAATTGATGGTCGGAATTATAAGGAAAAAGAGAAACGAGAGAAGATGGAATCCATCCTTAAAGCAACAAAACTTCTGAAGAGACACGCCAGCATGGAGGAAGCAGCACTCAAAACTTGGATTAATCTAAGCAGCGAAGAAGACAACAGCCCAGGGGAAAGAGGTGACGGAGCGGGAGTCATCAAGATTAAAAGGACTCAACTTTTAGTTGAAGAGACTTAAGAAGACACCTTGAGCAGTGACTGTTTGTGTAACATCTGGAAGGAGCTGTTTAATAACTAACCCCAATGGACTTTACTAACTTTATTAACAGAGTTATTTTGGACTTTGGACTGTTAAAAAGAAGATCTTCTAACCGTGATGGATGCTAAAAATAGTACTAACTAAAACTAACCCTTATTAACAGAAAAATTTCACTCCATCCTTTTTCTTTCTCCAGCTGTCTACCCTACCCTTTTCTTATAAAAAGAATAAAATTATCTCCTCTTTAGGAGAGTTTTACCAAAAAAAAAGAAGAAGAAGAACTTCCTTTTATCTGTTCTAACCCGACTGCTCAACAATTCCATTGAGTGCCCCACGAGGATACACTGAGTGGTCTGAGTGGTTTAATGATTTGACCCAATCATGACCATGGGGAGAGAGATTGGTTTTCCTAGTGTGTAGGTGCAAAAAGTGATGAAATGAAAATTCTCTACCAGTGTTGCCAACCTTGTTGTTCAGGTTGAGAGGCAAACCGTAAAAACTGGGCAAGCCAATCTGTGGCTTAAGCAACATGTAATGTATGGAACTCAAATAACTGCATTCAGCTGGTAGCCAGGTTCACACCAAGTTGTTTGCACATGCACATTCTCTCAGGCTTTTCCTATGGTTGCCCCTTTCCACATCTGTCATGGCACCCACCTAACCAAAGAAAATATTAGTTTACAAGAGAGGAGCTTTCCTTGGCAAAGGATCCACAGAATGGTCCAGATTGGACCACAAATTCTTTGCAGAGTTACCTGGCAAGGACTCTTTAAATTGTGAACATGCACCAACCTGATGAAAGCTGCCCACGGACAGCCTGGGGCACCCACCCCACTGGGGATGCCAACCTCCCAGTGGGGCCTGGAGATGGCCCAGCACCCAGGAGAGCCGAGGAAGGGGCGGGCTTAGAAGCCCACCCTGTCCCTCCCAGCAGCGGTGGCGCAGCTCTCCTGGGTGCCTCGCAGCCACGAGGCACCCAGAAAAGCCGGGGCTGCTGGCGTTGGGCGGCCCGGGGGGCTTTTCACAGGGGGTGGGGGGCATTTTGGCACCCCTGCAGGGCCGACGCCCTAGGCAAGCACCTAGCTCGCCTAGTGGGCGAGCCAGCCCTGGCCCTGACTGTTCAGACAGAAAAGGAGCACATAAACTCAAAATGTAGTGGATTTTAGATGATGCTGTGATGATATATAGCCCAAGCAATCATCTACATTGAGAGCAGGGTCCAACAGTAGTTAGACTGCCAGTGGCCATGCAAAACTAGGGATGCAGCTGCCCGTGGCCACTGGTGGGGGGATGGGGGTAAGGTTCCCAGATCCAGTTTTGGGAAGTTCCTGGAGATTTGGGGATGGAGCCTGAGGACCACCAGGGATCTCAGTGGGACACGATGCCATAGTCCACCCTGCAAAACATCCATTTTCTCCAGGAGGAACTGATGTCTTTAGTCTGGAGATGAGCTGTAATTCCAGGGCATCCCCAGGTCCCACTTGGAGGCTGGCATCCCTCTGAAGAATGCCACCTAAATGGCAGACATGAAACCCACTAGAACTGCAGTTGGTACCAAATTACAAATCCTATCAATGCAATCAAATCAGAGTCTCAACTCAAAACAAAAAGGCAGTTTTATTTGCAACAGCTGAATTATTGCCAGGGATGGTGCACTGCATTCCCCCCCCCCATTGGAGTACTGCAACAGGCCCTACTTCCATGCTTCTGCTATGCTCTGTAATGAGCAGATTCTCTAGTGCATCGCTATGAGCCACAACGCTGCAGCAGTCTAGCAGATTATGGCTGAAATTGCCTGCAGAATGCTCAAAGAGAGGCAAAGTCATTTGAGATTTTGCATTTGCGGGTGGTTTTTCCCTCCCCCTTTTTAACGCATTCATAATGCGTCTCCCCAGAACCGATCCCATTACAACTGCTGTTTTTTTTCTTCACTAGCAACTATAAGTAATGCTAAGTTTGACAAATGTGCAGCGCAACCAACTGAGTTATTAGACTTATACTTATTGCCTTCTGGAAACATTGTAATTTCCTGACTAGTTTTCGAGCACTTCTGCTACTCTAGTCACTTTGCCACACACTACAATTTATAGGCAGGAATGTACACAACATTCATTTAGCTGATCAGCCACCAAAGAGCAGAAGGAAATGCTGCCAGAGAGTGCCAGTTTCCTGTTCTGAAGTTTTGTGCTACAAGGGGAAGGGTGGGGGAGTGTTCCAACTCAAAACAAAGGGATGAGCAAACGTCTCCTACTTTACATAGCCATTCATAATTTTCTCTGCTTTTCACTAACAGATTCATAACTTCTTTTGCATTGTGTATGGATGTTTTACATTCAATTTGTATAGTATTCACACATACACACACACACAAACAAAACAAAACAAAACCAAGGACTGCAGAGTCAGCCTGTCATGGTTCGGGTTGCATTTCCCCCGAAGGTGCAGAGTCATAACTTGCAGTTGCTGTTCAAACCTGGCCTATGTTTGGAGGCTCAGGTTTCCTCCACAGTATGTAGCACCTTTTATCAGCATCAGCTATGACTGTTCCTCAGAAACTGCCTTTTGGGCATGGTGATCCCTTCTCTGATCACATCCCTGTTAGATTACTGTGATGCGCTCTACACAGTGCTGCCTTTGAAAAACATTTGGAAACATCAGTTTGACCAAAATGCTTTGGCCAGGCTATTGTTTGGTTGCAGGGACAATATCACCCCGGTGTTCAGATACCTGTACCCATCTGTTTCTGTGCACAATTCGAAATGCTGGCTGTTACATTTAAGGCCCCAAATGGCTTGGGGCTTGACTTTAATGGCTTGTTAAGAACATAAGAGGAGCCATGCTTAATCAGACTAAAAGCTCATCTAGTCCAGCATTCTGTTCACACAGTGGCTGACCAGCTGCCTCTAGGAGGCCCTCGAGCAGGATGACGGCAACAGCATCCTCCTGTTTTTGATTCTGATAACTAATAATTTTATCATTGTTTTAACTCATGAGCTCTCATGAGCAGAACTTGGCTTGCTAAATCCCTGCCCGGGGTGGGGCATCCCCTGCTTTGGGGCCCTCCCCCCACAATAATAAGCTGCCTGGTGGGGGACTTACCAGCAGCAAAAGAAGGCTTAGGCCTGCCTCACCAGCAACACAACCATGTCACTTAGAGCACACACCGGAAGTGATGTCATCACGTTGCTGGTGATGCAGGGATGCTCTGGTATTTTGGCAAAAACTCTATGGTAAAAATGCCTTAAAATCATAGACTCTCACACTTCTACCTTAGAGGTTTTGCACGAATACCAGGGTGTCACCATGTCATCAGCAATGTGAAAACATCACTTCCAGTTCTCACCAGAGGTTACATCAGCATTGATGGTGGCACTGGCCTAGGCCTCTTTTTGTTCCTGGTAAGTCCCCCTAGCCCCCTGGTTGCCGGGGGATACCTGACAACCCTAAGCAGAACTCTGGAGAGGTGACATTAAAATTTCCTAAATAATTAAATTACACACAAAGAAGCATAGATGGAAGGGACACAAATAGGGTGGCCAGGTCTTACCTGGCTGCCGGTGGAGGGCTTCAATCCAGGTCCCTGGAAGTGACGTCATCGTGCTCGGCATGTCATGCAGAGGGCACGCTAGAATTTGGCCAAAAGTTCGATGGTCGCCATAGAGTTTTTGGTTGAATGCTACGGCATCCCTTGAGTGATGATGTCACCTTCAGGCACCTCCAGGCACGTTGTGATGGGCACATCGGGCGTGATGGGGCTTTTCAGGGGCACGGCTTGGATTGGGGCTCTTCAGGGTGGGGCTCTTCAGGTCAGATTGGGGTCCCTGAAAGTGAGGGAACCCCTGCCTCCATCAGGGGATGGCAACCCTAGGCACAAATTACTTTCATCTACCACCCCTGCAACATCATCCATTTACAGAACGGATGGTGGGAATAACCAAGGAATGTCTTGCTTACTATTCCCTGTGCAGCAATTCAGAAAGCCAGGATGGTACAGTAATGTTGATGGTCAAACCTTCACTTCACTATGAAGCTTAGTAGATAACCTTGGGCCAATCATTCTCCCTCTCAGCCCAGTCTACCAACAGGGTTGTTGTGAGGGTAACATTCAAGAGGAAAGAACCAGGTATGCTGCCTAGTGTTCTTTGGAGGAAGGGGAAAATAAAATGCATAGACCATAATTGGAGCAATCAGTTTCCATCAGCAGATGCAGGAGACTGTTCTCCGTTTTCTAACATGTTGTTTTAATTTAATTTATTTGATTTCATTAGCCACCTTGAGCATAGTAGTGGAAAGGCAGGATATAAATCTAATTAAACAAGGTATTTGTATGTGTAATATAGTTCTAATACATAACACAGAGCAACAAATACATACATTTTGTGAGGAATATTCTGACCATCTTGAAAAAAAACAAAAAACAAGGAATAGTAGGTTCAATTCACCCAAAGGGAGAGAAAATCCTCATGGGGATATATCAAGTCAAACCAACAAGGACATTAACAGATGATGACAGCAACCCGGGGGGGGTTGGCGCACAACATTCCAGAGGGCTGCTTAGAAGATTTTAGCTTCGACTCACAACATTTTTCCCCTTCCATAGGAAACAATGGAGGATTGGGGCACCTACTTCTGGGGGCCATGGAATTGGACCCCCTGGTCCAATCTTTTTGAAACCTGGGGTGTGTGTGTGTGTTTTTAGGAGAGGCACTAGCAGCTATGCTGCAAATTTGGTGCCTGTACCTCAAAAAGCAGCCTAACCTCCCCCCCGAGCCCCAGATACATCCAGCTCAATTCTCCATTATAGCCTATGGGACTCATTGACTATAATGGTCCCCATAGTCTACAATCGAGCCAGAATCACCAATTTCTTTGCACACCCCTATTATGTTTTTCAGTATGATTTATAAGCTGCCTTGAGTCACAGGGAAAAGGGGGATATAAATATCTGAATAAATAAGTAGTTTGGGCAAGTTGACAATATTTATACAACTTTCTGTTTGTTAGGTTAGGCAGAGTTCTTGTTTTTTTTTACATATTATTGTTTATTTAGTTTTTCATTCCACCAACAACAAACAGTCACACATAACCCATAACTATACATCACAACAATGAACACTACAAACACTAAACAACAGCAGTCATCCCATCACCCCATTATATATAAAACAAAAATGTACATCGAGTCTTCTTACTAATCTATTTAAATTGTTTTGAGGTCGAAGAGGGATATTAACAATTTTGTCTCATCCATCTGTATACTTTTTCCTATCTATCTTGACATATTGTTTCATCCTTTCCTGAGAGTAACACGTTTAGTTTATCTGTCTCAGCTATTTCCATCAGTTTCTCTATTATTTACTAGGGATAATATTTGTCTTCCAACGTCTGGCTATCCCAATCCTTGCCATCGTAACTATATACAATATCAATCTTACATCCTCTTTCTTGAGTCCTACCGGTACCATATTAAGCAGAAAAATTTCGAGCTTAAATTCTAGGTTTAGATTAGTGATTTCCTTAACAATTTTGTTAATCATTCGCCAGAATTCTTTAATTTGTCTACATTCCCACCAAATATGAATATAGGTCCCTACTTTTCCCCCACATCTCCAACACTTATCAGATGCCTTTTTATAACACTTAGCTACTTTATCTGGGGTCCAGTGCCATCTGTAAAACATTTTATAGATATTTTCTTTATAATTTGTTGCTCTTAACAGGTTCAAAGATCTCCAAGCTCTGGACCACTGTTCGGTCGGAATCGTGTGCCCTATGTCTTCCATCCACCTAATCATATTTGGTTTGATAGTTTCATCCATCATATCTTCTCCTAGGAAAAATCTATACAACTTCTGTATTAACTTATCCACTGATGAAAGCCAAATCTTGTCCAATTGAGTGGGTGTATTTATAAAAAAAAATTTTTGTCTTTAGCAAATCTGGATTTTAATTGGTTTTTTCCCCAAATAGTTAAGCTTGCTGTTTTGATTTCTTGCTTCTCTAGGGATTTTAATTCATTCTCTTTTGTCAATAATGTTTCATACGTTAGTCCTTTCTTTTTTTCATATAAGGATGGTAATATGAATGCCTCTAAAGGGGATACCCACTTTGGAATTTTAGTGTAATGCCTCATTTTAATTTCCTTCCATATTTTACTTAGTGGGCCTCTAAATACATGGTTTCGGAATGTCACTTGTTTTTTATCCAAATTGTACCAGATGTGGGCATGCCAGCCCATCTGCAGGTCATGTCCCTCCAATTGCAGAAGTCTCTCATCTTCCAAGAGGACCCAATCTCTTATCCAACCCATAGCCGCTGCCTGGTAATATAGCCTCCAGTTTGGGAGGCCCAGTCCGCTGTTTTCTTTTTTATCTGTAAGAAGTTTTTTATTAATTCTTGGTTCTGATAGTGATTGTTCCACCTCTGTTATACCTAACCTGTAATGCTGGTTGTTGTATTTCACTTTTTTAAAAAAGTAGACTGCAAGAGTTTTTTCTCCCCTAAATGCTGGTGTGTTTTCTAAGGGTCAGCACAATGTGACAGTCCAAGCCCAGATCTACCAATATAACGGACTGGGGTAGGTAGACCTGTTCTCCAGAGGCCAGGTCTACCAATATAGTAGAAGGGGCAGGAAGAGCTGTTCTCCAGAGACCTGGTCTACCTCTGTAGAGGACAACATTTTGTATAATGAAATTTGATTTGGCTTTCTTTCTCTTATAAAGTTTAAATTATTCTTAAAATATAGTTTAAATATAGTTTAAAAGAATTTATTCTGAGAAGGTTATGGAAATACTCTTCTAAAACTAATTTATGCAATAGTCAAATGTAGATTCGTTCACAACTTTAACACTATTGGCTTTTTTCACTCACGAGGTAGAATTTTTGCTCACAACACTGTGGAGCTTAGAGGAAACATTGATAGCAACCTAACTCAAGCCCATTTGAGATTCAGTCCCAGTATTCAGACAAACACTGGTAGTTTATTCTGCCTACTAACCTACAGCTTTCAATATACCAGATACTGGCAATTGCAACAACAGTTCTTTGTGTCAATCAAGATATGGAAGAACTTGCTTCTATAAAACTCGGCTAACTGCAGAGGCAAGTCAAAGTCCCATCTGCAGCAATCTGAATTCTCACAAAGCTTTGAAGCGGAATGGGGAAAAATAGATTCTTTTTCTGCTTTGAAGTCTGGGGGCTTTGACTATGGGTTTGACATTCTGGAGCTTCCATTTCCCCTGCATTTCCCCCTACATGGTTTCAGCAGTTGAATTTCATTAGATCACATTTAATCGAGGAGGGAAAAATACTCATCTTGCATCTCAATTATTATATTGTCAGGTTTGTAAAAAGGTGGCTGTGATTATAATATATTAGACAAACAATTTTTTTTTCTAGCTCCAAAAAGCCTGAAATAACTGAATCTACACTTTTTGTAATAACCTGAACACTCATGAGATTATTTGTGTAAGGGTGAACTTTACTCTGTCAATAATTAATAAAGGGAGCTTGGATTTGAACATAATTTTTGATCTTCTGCCTTTCATTCTTTTGTTATGGAAGATCTGGCATACTAGCAGTCATAAGGTTACTTCGTAAGCTGGTTTGGTTTGCTATCCTAACTAGTTTTTACAAACTGCCCTGAGTGCGGCATAATGTGGAATTACACAGTGGTGGTTTTCACACAGGGACACACTTGCATGGTTTCCCGGTTGCTGGTATGGCTGCTGATACAGCACATGTGCAATAGGGCTTCCATATGGCAGATTTCCCCACAGTTTCCCTGCCCCATACCCTCCAGAAACAGACATCCACCCCTACCCTGGGCCACTAGGGATTTTTCAATTAAAAAAACAACAACATTATAACAATATTGCAACAGGTTCTCTGAAATCCCAGCTTTCATTTCTTTGGCTGCGGTCACACACACTAAATAATCCACTTTCAATCCACTTTCAATGCACTTTCCAACTGGATTTTTACTGTGTGAACTGGCAAAATCCACTTTGAAAGTGCATTGAAAGTGGATTGAAAGTGGATTATTTAGTGTGTATGACCACAGCCGTTATAAAGTAAATGCCTAGTTCCTTCTGTTGTAGAGTTTTGCCTTTACCCTTATATCTCCACAACAGATATAAATAAAAGCTGGGAACTAAGAGAACCTGCTGCACACATTGTTATAATATTATCTCAATATAACATTATTTGATTGCATATTTAAACAAAATGGTGAGGGATCTATGCACCCTGTGAGTTCTAGGGTTGTCAGGCAGTGCCTAGCAATCAGTGGAAGGGTTCCTGGGGGTGGCAGCATCCCAGGAGAAAAAAAAACCAAAACAAAAGTAAGGCCTTGTCTACTTACAGGAAGTTCTTACCATAAAGTTCCTCACAGTTCCTAGAACTACCAGGAAGTAAAAAGAGTAACTCTAGGAATTACTGGAAACTATTTGGTAAAACCAGAAGTTCTTGCCATAGAGTTTCTGGTGATTCCTAGAGCTACCGTTTTCATTTCTGGGTAGCTCAAGGAATTGCCAGGAACTCTGTAGTAATAACTTCCTGCAAGTAGATGAGGCCTAATTTTTAATTTTTTCTCCTGCTGCCACTTCCAGCAGCAACAAGCAATGGGATGTAGGGGGAATGCCCTCTCCCCTGGGTACTTGGCAGCCCCAATGGAGACAGTGTCGGAAAAAATGGCTGCCACCCACATGGCAGTTGTCCAGGCATTACTGCAATCTTTCCCAAAATTGGCACAAAGCGGGTTTGACAAAGATTGTAGAAAAACTGAGGATACCCTGGGGGATGCATGAATCTACGGATGATGGCAAATCCTGTGAGGAAGCAGGAGAAAAATCAACTTTTCAAAAGCATTGAACCTGGGGCAGAAGGCCAATGTGGAGATGCAGGTTGCTGGTGGGAGCTGCCCTGCCACAGTGGGAGACCTAGCAACACAGACTATTAGAGTTGACAGCCTGCAGGTGGGGCCTGGAGATCTCCCGCTTTTACAACTGATCTCCAGCTGACAGAGATCAGCTCCCCTAGAGGAAATGGCTGCTTCGAAGGGTGGACTCTGTGGTATTGTGCCATGCTGAGTCCCACCGCCCCCTCCAAACCTCACCCTTTCCTGGATCCACTCCCAAAGTCTCCAGGTATTTTCCAACCCAGACCTGGCAACTCTGCAGACTATGAACACAGGTTGAGCAGTCATCTTGTTTTCTGAGCAAACAGATTTGTGCTGCCTTACACAGAGGCCCATTTGTTCCTAACGACAGTTCCTCAATGCAGACAGCTAGTGAGAAGGCTAGAGGTGCCCGCAACAGTCAACCAAATGAGGCCTTCCCCAACCCATCTCCAACTCTGATAGCCAGTTGGCCTGGAATGTTCTGTTTGAGAAGAGCACACTTGCCTTTCTCTTCCCTTTTATGATTTTTTTTCAACATTGGAAGATATCCAACTAACAAATTCTTTAAGCAGAGCCCACCAACATATATAGTGTCACTGGACTCTGTTCTTGCATTTTGCTGTGTGCTTTCATAGCAGTGAACCGAAGAGTCCCTCCCCCCCCACTTAGGTTTTTAAAAAAACACAAATGGAACAAGAGTTTCAATGTGAATCACCCAGTACATGTCGGAAGAGAGGTACAAGTGCTCTTGCCTGATCTGTTAGGCAGATGAAAACACAATTTCGAGCTTTCCTTCTCTTCAGATCCCCACCTTTCACCTCCTGCTAAATTCTCTTTGATAGAAGAGAGTGTGGGAAACCAACAGCAACAGTTTCTAACTGTGATGCAACAGTGTCAATTATGTTTTTTAAAAGGATTTTCAAGTCAGAGATTTCTGTTAAAAGTCATTGTATTAACTGAGTCAAGCTGAACAAAATCTCTGCTTTCAACAAACCAGTTAGGAGGTGATTGGGGGGGGGACACCTTATTTGGTCCCTAATATTCAATAAAGTTTATGTTAATGTTATTCTCTAATGAAGAGGTTTTGCTCCAACATGACTATGCTAATACAACATCTGCAGCATCCTTCCTACACGATGACCTAAAATTTCTCAGACAGGAGATTTTAGATGCAAAAAAATACACATTTTTACTAAGGGGACATAGGCATTCTGGAGTGTCTTTCATCTTAAATTTTTCACAGAAAAGAAAATGTAGCAGTAAGGTATGTAGGAAACTGTTCACCTGAGTGGTGCTTACGTGAAATCTTTTAATAAATATATGCAAAACCCCAGTCTGATATAATCCTGCATTAGAAATCCCTACTATCCTATTTTTAATATATATAAATTATATAATTTAAAAATATCAAATGTATACTATGTGAGACAAAAAACGAATTCAGGTGGAACCATTAAATGCTCTTGCCAATTGTACATAGTGCCAAAATATTATATCCACATGAATTGCAGCTGCTTTACAGTTAAATATTTAATGTTAAAAAAGTCCCCCATTCAGTGCCTAGCTCCAATATGTGGATGACACCCAGATCTACTTTGCCTTAACAGCTGAGCCAGGTGGGTCTGTGGAAGTCCTGAACAGGTGCCTGAAGGCAGTAATGGAGTGGAGGAGGGCCAGTAAACTGAAGTTTAAGCTAGACAAGACTGAGGTGCTATTGGACAATGACAAAGCAGCTCGTGAATGAGGAGTCAGTGTGTCCTGAAGGGGGTTGCACTCCCCATGAAGGAACAGATTTACAGCTTGGGGGTACTGTTAGATCCTGGCCTACAGTGGAGACCCAGATCTCTTCTGTGGCACATAGCACTTTTTTTAAACTTCAGCTGACATGCCAGCTACAATTGTTCCTTGAAAAGCATGATCTGGCAAAGGTGATCCATACTCTTTTACGCTCACGTAAGATTGCTGTGATGAGCTTTTGATGGGGCTGCATCAAGAAACTTTCATTTTGTCTAAAATGTCCAAAAATTCAGTAGCCAGGCTGTTGTCAGGGCCAGGATACAGGGATTGTATCACCCTGTTGTTTAAAGAGCAGCAGTGGCTACCCATTTGTTTCTAGGAACAATTGGTTCTTATCTTGAAAGCTCCATAAGGCCTAGGGCCAGGGTAACTGAAGAACCACCTCCTCACATATTGCCCAGCCCACCAGATAAGATCAGCCTCTCAAACCAGGCTCTCTGTTCCGCTGTCTTCAGAGATGAGGTGAGTGGCAGCCAGAGACAGGGCTGTTTCAGCAGTGGCCCGTCACTTTCCCTTTGTTGTTGTTGTTCAGTCGCACAGTCGAGTCCGACTCCTCGCGACCCCATGGACCAGATCATGCCAGGGGCCCTCCTGTCTTCCACTGTCCTCTGAAGTTTGCTCAGTTTCATGTTCGTTGCATCGATGACACTGTCTAACCATCTCCTGAAACCTAGGTGCCAGGCCAAAATGTTTCTGTTCACCCAGGATTTAAATTAGGGCTTTGGTCTTTCTTTCTTTTTTACTTTCTTTTTACTTTGATCTTTTAACGCTATTTTAGCTTGGAAACTGTTGCTTTAAGCTGTCTGTGGTCTGTGGGTTTTTTAATTTTTTTATTAAGAAAAACGTTTTGAAACAGCAATATGTATCAAGGTGCAAAATACATAAAACCAATTTGTGGGAGAGCATATAACAGTTACAAAACTAGTAAAGTAAACATAACCCAACTATGTTACAATGTACTGCAACTTGCTGTAACTGCGTAACCTCTTAAGTATGATAGCCACATTTAAAATTTATAAATAAATGAATGATGATTGATCTTGAAAAGGATTAAATGAACTCTGCCAGTATATGTGGATTGTCCTAGAGAGATAGATGATTGAACACAATTAGAAACGAATCCAGGGGTGGCATGAGGATCTTGAAGGAAAAATGTCCTTCTCTGACATAAACTGGAGGACCCTTGATGATGGTCAAATCTGCATTTGCATTTGTAAATCAGTTTCTTGCTGCTGTGATGCCATCTTTCTCTATGCTTGTTTGAAGAGTTGTTTGGAGAAGATTAATTTAAAGTGGTGTGGAGGCTCAGTGACAGTGGACCTGCCACTAAAGGGCAATAAACATATGCAGACATGCAAAAGTATGCTAGCACTGTTGAAGTGTGAAAACTAAAGCAAATGTAGACAGCTTTTCTGAAGATGGAGTCAGAAGGCTGGGAAACTGGTGGGAAAGACAAATGCAGATTTGACCCATGTAGCAACAAATCGTGAAGAGGATGCTGATGTATCAACATTTGTTGTCTGGGTAATATGTGTGAGTTTGTCCAAAATAAATTGGTCCCCAATTTTTTCATACTAGAGTTGTAAAGATGGAGGAGAACTGGATTTCCACACTGAGGCAATAGTCAACCTCACGGCAGCAAAGAGAATAGAGGTGAGTTCTTTGTGAGCCATTGTATCCGAAGCCGACTCTGTTAAATTAAGGAGTGATAGGTTGGGTGTTTAATGCTGGATTTTAATTAATATATTTTTAATGTTTTGTTTTTATTATTTTCATTTTTGTAATCCACCTGGAGCAAGATGGCACAATATTTAAATTTGGTCGGGATTTTTTGTTTGTTAGATTTGTACCCCGTCCTCTCTGCTGAGGGAGGCTCAGGGCTGCTTACATAAATTTTTTGAAACAATTTAAAACCATATAAAATCTAAAGTGCTACACATAAATTTTAGATGTACCACTGTGAACAATAGTCCAATATTTTCCGTAACAGGTATCATTTAGTACAATCATAGCCAATGGTAGAAATCCCAGGGAAGGCTCTGATGTTATATTAAGAAGTTAGAGGTGGTCAAATGCCTGGTGGAAGAGCTCCATCTTACAGGCCCTGTGGAAGTGTAGTAAATAAATTAAAAAGGCAGAAGAAGCTGTTTTGGACTCCTTAAAACTAATCTGTTAATACAACAATCCCTTACAGTTACAAAGGCTCCAGTGTACCTACAGAGTTCTTTAACCCTCGAGGGCTTCCAACAAATCCACCTTCTATGAATTTGTCTAATCACCTTTTAAAACTAAAACAACCTACTACCACCACCACCACCATACCTTGTGGCAGTGGATTCCATAAATCAAAAGTATGTTGCATAAAAAGAACCTTTCTCTGAGAAGCAGCACATCAGTTTCATTCAGTTACCCCAAGGCTCTTAAACTGGATCGCACATAGATGCTCACTTGAGATGCCTGTAGACTTCAACTAAAAGTGAAACTGGCAATCAAATTTGGACATTACATTTCCATCTGAAGAACTGGAGATAAATTTAAAAAAACATCCTTGCGAACTTGGGCTGGGGACATCTCAATGAGTGCCAGAAGTTATTTACTCAACCACCCAAATAACTCTGTACAGCCATACATTCACTTGAACTCATTGGCAAACCATTTCTTTCCAACAAACAGTAACAAGTCCAGGAGGAACTCGAGAACTAATTCAGTTAGATCAGGTAGTCAGCTGTGTGGATCTGAAGCAGTAGAACAAATTTACAGCCCAGTGGCCAACAGATTTGTGTCCACTTATCCTCTGGTGTAGAGTTTGTCCTACAGGACATCTGACATCAGGAATCACAAGACTGGGAAACACTTCATCCTTCCAGAACATTCAGTGGGTGACCTCAAGATAGCTGTTTTAATGCAAAGGAACTTCAGGAACAGAATGGAAAGGGAAACTGCTGAATTACAAGTTATTACAACACTTGGAACAAAAAAACTCCCCAGGACTCAACAGTGATATTGGTTTGTTATCTCATTACATATGCTAACTCATTCATTCCTCACATATGTATTTCCATACAGAGGGATTATACAGCCTCTGTATTTTAGTGTATTTCAAAATTTCAGAATAGTATATTAGAATACTGAGTGTAATACAAGGAATATTGGAATGTTTGGCTGACATACACTGCTCCCCCCTTGAAAAAGAAAGTAAAAATGCTGTTAAGTGACCTCCATGCTCTGGGGGTGAATGGAGAGTCTCAGACTTATTTTGACACATTTATTTACAACTGTTGACTTTATAACCTTAGCTTGTTATTTAATTCTGTTTTTGCATATCTTAAAGCATCTTCATCATGTTACATGTTAATTTGCTGTTCAGCCTATCTATAAGTTTGAACCTTAGCTCCCATTAAATTGTATTTTAAAAAAGTGTGCGTGCTCACGAAAGCTCATACCTTGAATAAACCTTTGTTGATCTTAAATGTGCCACTGGACTAATTCGGTGTTTGGCCTTCATTAATTTATCCCCTTGGACTACTGGAACTGAGAAACAGTTCTTATTCAGGCATTCACAGTACATACAGAAAGGAAATGGCATCACAACCACTGGCCTCATCTAGACATCCACATATACATGCTGCAGGAAGACCTATGCACAGAAATATGTTTATGAAAAGGTTTTGTGCATGTGATCAGGAACACTGCAAAAAGCAAAGTCTTTGACCATGCATACAAAGCCTATACATAGATTCAGATGGGTAGGCAAGTTGGTCTGAAGTTTGAGTCCCGTGGCACCTTTAAGACCAACAACATTTCATTCAAGGTATAAGCTTTCATGTATCTGAAGAAGTGTGCATGCACACAAAAGCTTATACCTTGAATCAACCTTTGTTGGTCTTAAAGGTAATTAAATTAGAATTCACACACATAGCATACGTGCGCTTTGAACAACTGAACACACATCTTCTCATTTATTCTATACAGTCAGGATATCTAACTTTAATAAACCTGTATTCAAGCCGATCTGTGCTTTTTACCATAATGCATAACAGAATCCATGTTACTATTCCACTATGAGATGGGGGGGGAGAAATTACTTATCTAATCCCGCCCTCCTCCTTTGTCATGGAAACAGAACAGAGAACTACTTTCCTCCACCCCACCCACTTTTCCCATCACATTATCTCTTCATGCTAAAATGTCTGCAATGGAATCATAATGACCCACAGGGAAATGTATCGATTATATTGTCCTGAGAGGATACATTTATGTAATATTATTGTTACACACAAAAAAGGGCTTCTTATTATCCCCAAGAGAACATTTTGCCTGCATTACCTCAAACTCCACGGTCTCAGACTGTATTCTCATCAGGAAGAAGAAACCACTGTGATGTGTGTGTGTGTTGATACATTTTAAAAGAGATATGTCCCCCCCACCCCTTCCCTATACAAATGTTCCATAACTATCTAACTATTAGAAATTATTCTGTCACTCTATTAAAATAATGGGGGGGGGGGAACTGAGCATAGAATACTGACAGTTTGCTCTTAGTTTGAATAAAGGGAAGTAGAGAGATGCATGCTAAAAGAAGCAAGGCTAATAAGGAGAGAGTTGTGGAATGCCAATATGGCAAATTCTACAGTTGAGAATATTACTTTCTAAACTTACCTTGTCTCAAGACAGAGTTAAGGATGTGCTTTACACTACAATTAAACAACTTACTGGGTTGTAGTCAACCACTCTTTTCCACTGGTGAAAGAGCACTTCCATCGGGGAGGGCAGGGAGATTTTTTATTATTCTGACCCCACCCAGACTCCCAGGAACAAAATTTGGATAGCTTTTTATGCTGCAGTTGGAGGTAGGAGAAAGGAGGTAGGAAAGTCCTCCCTAGGAACATCATTTCACTCACAGTTTGTAAGACACAGCCTGTTACTATCACTTTATTCTTACTAGTACATTATTATTGATGTTCGCAAATAGCACCACCAGTGGGCATAGAAAATGAGAAGTTCCTGCACTGTGATTTTATCACCTAAAATAAGGTGGAGAGGAGAACAACAGAAAAGAAGGGAAGGGGGGAACTATTTGTGTATAAAACAATGCACTAACCATGAATATCCCAGTGAATAACTGGTTAGGAGGTAGGGGAAAACATACTAGTGGGAACTTCAGGTTCCTCCCGTAATCCTGGACCTGGTTCCAAACAAAACTCCAGTGGAGTGCCCTGTTTTCAGTGACAGGGTCCATCCATCTCCTGGCAGCCCTCTGTATCATGTTGCTTCCCCTTGGACCTTGCCTAGAATCCTAGGCGACCTACAGAAGGGCCCTAGTTTGAAGCCATCTGCCACTGGATATAAAATAATACTATTTAGTAAATTAGGGTTGTCAGCCTCCAGGCCGTGGCTGGAGATCTCCGAGAATTACAATTGCTGGCCAGGCTACAGAAGTCAGTTCCCCTGGAGAAAATGGCTGCTTTGGAGGGTGGACTCAGTGGCATTATACCCTGCTGAGGTCCCTCCCCTCCCCAAACCCCGCCCTCCCCAGGCTCCACCCTCCAAATTTCTAGGAATTTCCCAACTGTGAATTGGCAACCCTAAGTGCATAAGACCTTTTCATGCCTTACCTTGGCAGGAATTACAACATGATCGTAACAAAAGCCAGTACTCTTTACTATTCGTATTACAGTAGAGGCATAGTCAGCTCAGAATAGATGGCTGAGCTTAAATTTGGAGTGGGATTTTTTCATCTCAGTACTTGAGCTCTATAGTACACCTGTTTCAGCTTTATACCACACCCATCTTCCAGAAATTTAGAGTCATACTCATTTATTTATCCATTCATTCAAAGTATGTTTTCTCATTCTCATTCAGATAATCATTTTTTGAGGTAGCTAAGAAAGATAAGTATTAAAAGAACAAACAGTTAATAACACATGGCACCATTTCCTAAGATTCCCAAAATTTCACAACAGCCATTCTTGTCATAAGCAGCCAACTTCCAAATAAGGATTGATATCATCTTGTAGCAGCAAACATATGGACAGCACGTAAGACCAGCAACACTTTAAACAATAAACTAAAAATATACAATACTACTTCAAATTGATTTTAAAAAAAATCTTGTTAACTGACAAATAAAATGCAAACCAAACTGACTTAAAATCTCTTTTTAAAAATGGCCCAGATTTGGACTTTGGCAAGCCACCACTGAAGGACATTCCATGGCTGTGGGGTAGATGAAGAAGAAGAGATTGGATTTATACCCTGCCCTTCCCTACATGAAGGAGTCTCAGAGCGGCTTACAATCCCTTTCCCTTCCCCACCCCATAACACACCCCGTGAGGTAGGTGGGGCTGAGAGAGCTCTCTTGAGAACTGCCCTTGAGAGAACAGCTCTGAAAGAACTTGTAACTGACCAAGGTCACACCATCAGCTGCATGTGGAGGAGTGGGGAATCAAACCCGGTTCTCCCAGATTTTTTAAAAATGGTTTAAAACAATAAAAACACATTAATTGCCTGAGAAATGATGCTAAAAAATTCAGTAGTGCCATTGCTATGGGGGGGGGTGGAAGTGCCAGAAGGATGAGACCGTTGCTGTCTTCAACCAAATGCCTGGTGGAGCATCTCTGCCTTTCAGGCCCTGTGGAACTGCATCAAGTCCCACAGGGCATGGATGCTATTCAGCAGAGAGTTCCTCTAGGTTGGAGCCAGGGCGGAAAATGCCCTGGCCCTGGTCATGGACAGTCAGACATCCTTCAAGCCAGGGACCACCAGTAAGTGCTGACCTACCCAGCACAATGCTCTTCTGGAGGTATACCAGGAGAAGTAGCCCCAACGATACGTGGGTCCCTGACCATTAATGGCCTTGAAGGTCAACACCAAAACTTTGAGCTTGATCTGGTACTCCATCAGAAGCTAGTGCAGCTCTCATAGCACAGGATGGATGTGTGCTGTACACAGGGGCCTGGTAAGGACCCATGCAGCTGCATTCTGTACCAGTTGGAGATTCTGGGTCAACCTCAAGGACAGGCCCATGAAGAGCAAGTTACTGTAGTCTAATCTGGAGATTCAGGGTGGAATACAACAATAAAACATCAATTGCAAATAAAAATACATAATATATCAGATGACAAGATCAGACACTAGCCATTCATAAATAATCAATAAAATATAAACAAGTGAATGTGTGGATGAGTTCCAGGAGGGCCAAGAGAACAAAAGCAGAAGAAGGCCTCCCTGAACAAAACTGACTTGCAAGCCCTGTGGAAGCTCAGAAAGTCCTACAGGGCTTGAACCTGCAAGGCAATCCACCAGAATGAGGCCAAGGTGGAAAAAGCCCTTGTCCTGGTGGTAGCCAAGTGGACCACTTGGAGGCCTGGCACCAACAACAAATTGCACAATGATGAGTGCAGAGTATGAAAGGGATTATAATGAGAGAACCGGTCCCTCAGATATGATAGTTTACAGCTTTAAAGATAAATACAAGCACCTTGAACTTGATCTGGAAACAGGTAGCCAGTGTAGCTGTTGCAGCATAGGATGGTTACGTGAATCCCAGATTACACCAGCCAACGATCTGATGGCCAGATTCTGAACTACCTGAAGCTTCTGAAGCAGCCTCAAGGGAAGCCCAGTGTAGAGCAAATTACAGTAATCTAAGCAAGAGGTGACCATGACATGGATCACTGCAGCAAGGTCAGAACAAGACAGGTAGGGAACTAACTGGAGGGCTCGCCATAGATGATAAAAGGCAGTCCATGAAATGTTGGACACTTATTTCTCAAATGAGAGAGAAGTATCCAACCATACTCCCAGACTCCTGATGAGCAATTGAAGCAGAACCCCATCAAGAGCCAGTGTTGTATATTGCCAACAGGTCCATGCCAACCCAGCCATATGACCTCGGTCTTAGAAAGATTTAGCTTCAGCCAGTTTCCCCTAAACCACAGTGTCTAGACACTGGGATAGTCTAGGGAGAGCAGACTCCGGCCAATCACCAAGCAGGAGATAAAGCTGGGTGTCATCGACATACTGATGGCATCCCACCCCACAACCTCTGATGAGACTGGCCAGAGGGTGCATGTAGATGTTGAATAGCATCAGCGACAGGATCATGCCCTGAGGAACACCACCAACAAGTGGCATGCAAGGTGAATTCCTGCCGCTGACAACAACCTTCTGTAGACGTCCCTGTAGGAATGAGGCAAACCAATGAAGTATGTTACCCTGAATCCCCAGGGAAGTGAGATGGTCAATCAGTATCAGGTGGTCGACCATGTCCAACGTGTCTGAAAGATCTAGTAAAATCAGCAGTGCTGACCCACCACAGTCTAATTGCCACTGAAGGTCATCAACCAGCATCACAAGTTCAGTCTCCGTCCCATACCCAGGTCTGAAGCCAGACTAGAATGGATCTAATGTGAAAGTTTCATCCAGGAATTCCTGGAACTGCTCAGCCACTGCCCTCTCAATTACCTTCCCCAGAAATGGCAAATTCAAGACTGGATGGTAATTGAGCAGCTCTGTCTTACCCAAATAAGGCTTCTTCCAAAAACAAGGTCAAAAGTGGGACCTTCTTTAAAAAGCTGGGGAAATAGCCCTGAGAAAGAGACAATTGATTCACAATCTCTCTCAGGGAGTCTCCTACCACATCACAGCAAAATTTAACCATCCAAGATAGCAGGGATCAAAGGGGCAAGTGGAAGTGGTCCAAAAGAGTACCTGTATAAACCACAGAAGCCCCTGGCACATTACCTGTATACAAACTGGTAGTGAACTCTTAGCAGAATTTTGAGATTTTGTCTGCAAAATACATCACAAAAATGTCACAGCTAATGGGCAATTCCCTATTATTTGGGGATTTCACACTAGATGAAATTGAGTGCTGGGCGCAAATTTGCAGATGCGATGGGGGTGGGGAAATAAGATATTTTCACTACCTTCACCACCACCTCATAGGGCCTCAATTGGGCTCTATAGCATGTTCTCATCATTTCATCCTGGGTCCATTGCCAAATTCACTCAAACTGTCTAAGCAACCTTTTCATATCTCTCAGCTTCAAAGTATACCATGGAATGAAGAGAGAGTGAGGGTTTAGAGGGCATCGGGGAGCGATGGCATCAATGGCGACCCGAAGCCTGACAAACCAGTCCTTGGTCTGAGCATCAAGAGAATCGCCACACAGTATATCATGAATTTGTTCATGAATGTTATATAATAATTTTCTTCACTTGTATGATGTTTTGTTCCAATTGGTTGTTAATGTTTAAACATTTTTTCCATGTTATATCTTTCTGTAAAATTTTTGATGTGTATTTGTACACTACACAATTTTTGCAATAAAATTTATATAAACATTAAAAAAAAAAAAAGAGAATCGCCATAGATCCCTCAGATCATTCTGGAAGCCTGTTGGGTCCTTAAGTCTCTGCAGATGGGCATAAATCAGCCCTTCGCCCAATCAGAGGGGAGCTGCAGTTCTCCACTTGGCCTTAAGGAGGTAATGAACTATCCATAGCACCAGCTCTACATGAACCATGGTCATATTGAATCAATCCCTGCACAGAAAATCAAATACAGTATATCGCATGCTTTCTGTGTGGGAACCAAAACAATGTGGGAGAGTCTCAATCCTTCCATGGCAGACATGAAGTCTGAGGCCAAACCCAATTGGGCGCTATTGGCATGGACGTTGAGATCCCCAGGTACTACCAGCTGAGGAAAATGCAATGCCCTCTCTGAGACCACCTCAGTCATCCTCATCTGCCAGTGCACTGGGTGGATGTTAAACTAGCAAGTTAGCCAACCTCTCCCCCGTTTTCCACACCAGACCAATGGACTCAATGCCAGCAATCAGCCATACAGGGACTCTCCGAAAGGAGACACATTCTTGAATGAAAAGTGCAACACTGCCTTCTTGTCTCCCAGTTTGTGACCGATGAAGGACCACATATCCTGGAGGGGTTAGCTGAGACAGAAAAACAGAATCATTCTCCCCCAGCCAAGTCTTGGTCAGACAAGGCAGATCATAGCCACCATCCAATATAACTTCATGGACAGTGGCAATCTTATGCTTTATTGATCTGAAATGATATAACATCAGTGACAAAGTGGTAGATTCTTCAGAACTCTGTACAGTCTCACACAAGGAATGGAAGAATCCAAAGAAAACCCAAGAAAATTTTGTATCTTTCCCATTCAGTCACTGCCAACAGTAGAAATTATGATCATATTATACCAGATCGTGCTGTCTGTATGGGATTATACCTTAAAGAATTGCCTCAGACACTATTTCAGGTACACTAAACAATATGTACATGGACAGAAGATGAAGGCAATATAGGCAGCAGCAAGAAGACATGTATACTACTCCAAGGTCATATCAGTGCAATGCAACGATACATCAGTTATGGAGATGCTGAAGGAGAAAATGGACGCTTAAATGGTTATATTCTGTTCTTTCCTGCTTTCTGTGTACATCTTATTTGCCTGAGTGCTTTGCAGTTAGAATTGGGATTTATTTTATTCCTGCACAGCACTGAGCAGGCTGTGGACTCTTAAGAAATAATACATATCTTCTGAAACATGCAATGCCCTTTCAAAGTATCCCCGTAGTGCAGAGGTCTGATTTGGAGCTTCATCAAGTATTCTGACAACACCTGCTCATATCTGCAGGGGCTCACCTGTATACGAATAATGTAACATGACAAGGAGGGGGTCCAAATGAGTGACTTCAGATGACATGACCCTGGGGGACAGTACTTTGTTGGGAACTGCAGTAATCCTGTAGGCCAGAACAAGATAATTTAGGGAGCTACACAGAGCAATGAAGCACCCATCAAATGGAAACATAGTACATTTAACTTATTAGCTATATTGATTTTTTTTTAATCAACACCGCTCCTCAAAGCATTGCTGAGGCAATGAATGTGAAAGAAAGAGAATGTAACCATAGTAACCTTAGGACTCAAATTTAGATTCTTCACTTCAATGCTATACTCCTGCTTTTATGGAAAGAGCAGGAAAACATAAAAAGTAGGCTTTGGACAGTCATCTCTCTAGGTTACATGCTGTTTATTCTAGTAAGGAGACCATTTGAAAATATGATATTCCAATATATTTAATCAGATTGTTATTCCATGAAGCTCAGTATTGTCTACACTGACTTGTGGTGGTTCTTTGGAGTTCCCAGAAGGGAAAGGTCTTCCCCATCACCTCCTCCGTGGGATCTCAACGATGACTAGAGATACTGTGGATGGCGGTGCTGCTGTTGTTGGACCTGTCAGTGGCATTTGACACGGTTGATCATCTGTTGCTCGCCCACCGCCTCGCCAATGTGGGGATTCAGGGACTTGCCTTGCAATGGCTTGTCTCCTTTCTCCAGGGTCAGTGACAAAGGGTGGCATTTGGGGAGAAGCTGTCCCGAAGGCACCCACTAATCTGTGGAGTGCCACAAGAGGTGGTACTCTCCCCGATGCTATTTAATATCTATATGTGCCCCTTTGCCCAGATTGCCCAGAAGCATGGGCTAGGGTGTCACCAATATGCAGATGACACCCAGCTCTATCTGTTGTTGGGCGGTCAGTCTGGCTCTACCCTGGAAGATCTGGACTGGGTGCTGCAGGACGTGGCGGGATGGCTTAGACTGAGCCAATTGAAATTGAATCCAATGAAGACGAAGGTCCTATGCCTGCATCGGAATGGTACTGGGTTAGGGTCCTACTACCGGCCTTCGGTGGGGTACCGTTGGTGCCAGCACCAAGGGTCAGGAGTTTGGGAGTGCTCCTGGATGCTTCCCTGACAATGGAGGCCCAGGTAGCAGCCACTGCCAAGGCAGCCTTTTACCATCTTCAGCTGATTAGACAGCTGGCCCCCTTCCTCGAACGCAATGATCTGGCTTCAGTGATCCACACTATGGTCACCTCGAGGTTGGACTACTGCAATGCTCTCTACATGGGGCTGCCCTTGAGGCAACTCTGGAAGCTGCAGCTGGTGCAAAATGTGGTGGCCAAGCTGTTGATGGGCCTTCCTATGCAGGAGCACATCCAGCCTGTGCTAAAGTCGCTGCCAATAGCATTCCAGATCCACTTCAAGGTGCTGTTTTTGACCTTTAAAGTGCTTTGTGGTCTGGGGCCTACCTACCTGAGAGACCGCCTTTCCCCGCATGTTTCCCAGAGAACATTGTGATCTGGAACACAAAACCACCTGCCCCCCCGGGCCTAGGGATGCCAGGTTGGCGTCAACCAGGACCAGGGCATTCTCCCTGGTGGTGCCAATGCTCTGGAATGAGCTCCCCAGTGAGATTAGGGTCCTGTGGGACCCCCAGCAATTCTGCAGGGCTTTGAAAATGGAGGGTTTTTGTCGGGCGTTTCAGTAGGAATGATATTATATCGACTGAGCTGCACCTGCACTTTATTATATGACACTGCCACACTCAAATGGTTTTAACTGTGTTTATTTGGAACTGAGTTTAGTTATTTTATGTAAGTACTTATGTTGGTTTTATGAATGTATGTAAGCCGCCCTGAGCCGCTTCGGCAGAAGGGCGGGATAAAAGTCGAATAAATAAATAAATAAATAAATAAATAAATAAATAAATAAATAAATAAATAATACTGAGATTTGACTATGAGACCTTCTGCCTCCAAACTACATGCTGTACTAGATGCCCTCTTGAGCCTCTTCATGATGCAGAAGTGGGCATGATGTTTAATGGCAAAACTACTCATGTAGTCCTAAGGCAAATCCAGATTTTCTGCCAAGTCATGTGGGAAATAACCTTCACGGAATCTCAAGAGTGAAATCAAACAAAATACTAGAGATGTGAACTTTATTGTAGAGTCAAAAAAAGAACCAATGATGTTACTAGACCTGTGTTGTAATCCATTTTACTGCAGGGACAGCAATGTTTCATCATACTCTTACAGATATCAGTCACAGTGCCCGGTGTACATACCTGTACACAAATGGTGGTGTATAGGTTTGCACATTAGGTTATATATATCCTACTGGGTCTGTAGCTGCAGTTACTATTTGTACACCATTTAAATAACCAAATTTCACAAGATTACTGGTTCAATTCAAACATTCTGCATACATTTAAAAGATCACTAATAGCTGGAGATAAACACAACCAAATAAAGCACAAAACAATTAAAAGTAACAGCAAAGCAGCAAAATACTAACATTAAAACAATAAAGGGTAAAAACAGTAAAGGATGAGTAAATTACATCATGATCAGGTGAATAAAATTACATTTGTCTGGAGCCTAAAAGCCAACACTGTAAGAGTCGACAAAGAGGCCCTATAAAGACTAGTCACCAGATGGGAAGCCACCATTGAGTAAACCCTATCACCATCTTCTAAAAGCAAATCAAAACAGGAAGACTCACCGAATGGACTATGAAAAATCTTAAAGAATGGGGAAAGTTATTTTAGCTACCATGGTCTCATGCTTTTAAAGTTAAAAGGGGGTCTTTATTTGTGCCTAGAAGCAAACTAGAAGCCAGTGTGGTAAGTTCTATGCCTAGGACACCCAAGTGGCTGCTTGGAAAAGCACAATGAGGAGGGTGCAGGCATTATCACTGTGGCTTGGCTTGATCTTGGATAGCAGCAGCACAGGAGGAAGTGATGGGCACAGCCTACTCCCTTCACTGATTCCCTTCATTATAGGGTTGCCAGTCTCCAGGTGGCAGCTGGAGCTCTCCTGGTATTACAACTAATCTCCAGGCGATGGGAATTAGTTCATCAGGAGTAAGTGGCCAATTCAGAGGGTGGACTTTACGGCATTATGCCCCCTCCCCTTCCCAAAACCATCCTCCTCAGGCTCCACCTCAAAAAATCTCCAGGTATTCCCCAGCCTGGAGCTGGCAACCCTATAATGTAATCTGGCCACCATCTTCTGAAGTTTCTGAGTGGTCTTCAAGAGAAGCTCTGCATACAAAAGACTGCAGTTACCAAATCTTCATATTAGCAAAATCTACCTGAGGCAAGGCCATCTCTGTCTTGATTGCAGGAGTACAGAGACCAACTCTTGTTCCAAACACAATAATTTGGGCCTAGAAGCATGCTTACTACCCACCACAGTGGATCCCAAGACCTACTTTACTTAGTCGCACCTAAAGTGTTCCCTTATACCCAAATAAGTGAGGGAGACACTGACATTGAGTGTCATTGTTAAGAACAAAGCTGCATTCTTACCATATTTGATAGCAGCACAGACCAACCTCCGATGACTAGCTTTTAGAACAGAAGGTTCCCATTGCCATTCTACCACTCCACCGGTACACATCTCCCATCATTTTACATCAAGATGGGCTTATACTGTCACATGTTGAGAAAAAGAACAGAGCTTGAGCAGCAGATGTCAGAAGGCCAGCTACCAGCATTCAACAAGCACTGTGATTTATGCATCTTTCCATCTTTGAAATAAATTCTCTTTTATGGTATCATTTGAATCTATTCCTCACAGGAGAAATAAGAAAATATCCCATCCCTTCCCTCTGAGATATCGCTTTTCGAGGCTGATTCACACTCTGTTCTTAATCTCAATCGGTGACTGGGGAGGGGAGTGAAATACCATGCCCCACACAGTATCTGTTAGCATCTGGCAGCCTGCATTTGTTATTGAGTGCAGAAAAACTACCCATTGATTTCCCCCGCCTTGGTGTCACTGCCGCATGACACTCTCATGCTTTAATAGCCTTATTTATTATTGCCCAACTGCTATTCTGCCTGCCATTCTAATGGCACATATTATTCCTATGCTAATAAACATCCAACATGGCCCGAAACATTGACAATTTCAGTCTTTTAACAAGTCACTTTTGCGTTTTTAACCCATAGAATGGAGGGGGGGGGGAATGACTGAAGGGAATCAGTGCGGATGATCTTTTTTTTGCTCTAAAGTTTTAAGTTCCTGTTCCAACAGTGTTATCACAGCATCTACCAAAGATTTCTTGAAGGCTGCAGAGAATTAACTCTGGCTCGAATATTGCTTTATTTCCACTTCTCTGTTTGCCTGTGCTTTTTTTGCACTCTTAAAGCACTGGAGTGACTGCAGCTCCTTTGGCTGACACCTGCTGACATGGCCTCAGCAACCAGCCACTGATAGCAGACAATAGGAGATTAGATAAGGGGAAAGCTTTGGGAAGGAACCAGTAGGGCAAAACTGAATCACACCCATTTGAGGACACAGCAGAGAATGGCTGGAACAAATGAAGGACCACTTTATACAGCAAATGTGTTTGCAGCACCAATGTTCCTCCAGCATTTGCAGTGGATGGTAAACATACGAAGGAACTGAGCGTCTCCAAACTTGTGGACATGCACTGGAGTCCCACAGCTAAACATGGTTTTCTAATACACATATTTATCCATTTATTTAGGAGATTTCTACCCTGCCTTTCTACTTAAACAATGTTCAAGAAGGCTGACAAATAACATATGAGAGGATAGCCCAAGATGAATAAGATCCCCCCCACCAGAGCAGCAACAGCCTATTCATAAAACAGTGAAATATCGCAATGTCTGTTAAAGCCAGTAAGAGATACCTCATCTTTCCTAGGGCATGAATTTACATCACGATTGTTGTACACCAGATTCCTGGGCATGAAGGATTACACTCGTGTCAGGTTTTGTTCTGTTTCTTTATCTGTGTATTATTTTGACAATGTTACCACAAGGGGAAAAAGGGAGGGGGGGGAGGGTTCGTTCACTCTGCTTGCATTTTTTCCTACATTTGTTGGATCCGTTTCACTAATGGTGGCACTTTCCCTTGGTACAAAGAAACCTCCCTTGTTGGAAGACCTGCTCCACATATCCTGAACACGTGCATACAGCCAACAATAAAATATAGTTGCGATATATGTTTCAGAAACAAAAATCCACGATGCTATTTGCGTTCCAAAGAAATGAATGCAGAGCAGAGGGAGTAGTGAAATGGTCTTCACTTTGTCTCTACCACTTTAGTCTAAGGCAGGGACAAAAGAAGCATTTGTTACTGAATCCCAACCAACAGGAGATTTAAAAGTACAGTTAGTGGATACTTGAGCCCTTTTTTGGATCCTCTTCAGAGAAGAGACTACGCAAATACAAATGTACTCAAGTCCATATGATCAGGAATCCAAAGTATGCACTTAAGCTTGCTTCCAGCCTTCAAATCAATGTGCGAGGGTCAGGAGTCATACCCCACGCACACATGCGTTCTCACACTCTCCTGGCTATTTATCCATGTGTTAAACAGAAGTGAGATACTGCATCCTTTAAATGAGAATCCAGGAATAAAAGAAACTGAATCTGGGCATTTTATTCATGCCAAGCGCTGAGCTGATTCTCTTCCTGGAGAAGCAAAGTCACACCCCCAAAACACACATGGTGTTGCACCATCGAGTAGCTCATTCGGCATGAAACTCATTCCATGTATATGGCTGCAACTTAGGGTTGCTAGTCCCCAGATGGGACCTGCAGATCTTTCACTATTACAATTGATCTCCAGAGGACAGAGACCAGTCCACCTGCAGAAAATGGCTGCTTTGGAGGGTAGATTTCATGGCATTGTACCCTGCTGAGGTCCCTCCCCTCCCCTCCCCAAACCCCACCCCCTCAAATCTCCAAATATTTCCCTACCCAGAGCTGGCGACCCTACTGCAACTGCTGATATCCACAGAGGAGCAAAATCTAACACCGCCACCTTTTATTTACTTAAATATGTACCATCATCCATGCTGGCCAGAGCAGCTCAAGGTGGCTTAGCAAAACTTGACCAACAGGCAGAAAACCATTTAAAAGGATTAAGAAGAAAAGGAGAGAAGAGATTGGATTTATACCCTGCCCTTCACTACCCAAAGGAGTCTCAGAGTGGCTTACAGACTCCTTTCCCTTCCCCTCCCCACAACAGACACCCTGTGAGCCGTGTCTCCTCTAAGCTGAGTTAGTGTGAGCTAGCTCAGCTTTTTTTATCCTCCAGCTCACACATTTTTGTCTTAGCTCAGGAAGGATGGCTCCAGAGTGAACTAATTTGTGCAGCAGCCAAATCGCTCGCTCACAACTTTAATGCCAGTAGCTCACGAAGCAGAATTTTTGCTCACAAGACTCCACAGCTTAGCGGGAGCATTGCCTGAGAGGTAGGTGGGGCTGAGAGAGCTCTGCAGAAATTGCTCTTTTTCAAGAACAGCTGTGCCAGAACTATGGCTTGCCCAAGGTCATCCAGCAGGTGCAAGTGGAGGAGTGGGGAATCTGTGCAGTTAACCACAACACCAAACTGGCTCTTCCTCAGTCTCCTACAGTATATAGTCACTGAGTGGAGATGGCATTCCCTTGACCCTCAAGCCCTGTGATCTGGGGGAGGGGCAACCAACTTGCCCTCCAGGAAATCCCTCCTTATAAACTTTGCTGCCAAAATGCTTACAACTCCTGCAGAAAGTGAACATAGCATAAGCAGGGGAGTTCTCTACACCTGCTCAGGATACTACAGCTGCTATTTTTAAAAAATGCATTACTGTTAATGCTGTCTTGTGTGCTTGATTGTGCTCTTAATTCTGTTATGTTGTCTCATTATGTCTGGCGGGGGTTATTAAAAAAAGGCTGTCCTCAGGGACAACCTATTGCAACCTCATGATTTTTCATTCACTCAGCAGCATCTAAAAATGCAATCACAGCTGGTTGACAAACTGAAGACCCCCTTTGGAGAAGATAACCCCAGTCTTGAAAGCCTCATGTGATGTTGAGCTTCATAGGGTTTTGCCACCAACAGCAGAGGAGGGTATACCATGCATGACACAAAGAATGAACAAGGTTCAGAAGTTAAGTGAACTACTTTTCCATAAGAATATCACCGTATTAAATGCCTGACAGTTTTCCTGTCAAGGGCTTGTATCTGACTATCTGGGAACAGAAGGCAAGCAAAGGTTTCCCATGTTTTTCTCCATTCCTGCAGTATCTTACAACTCACAGGAAGATCATTCCCACACAGGTCATGGGGCTTGAGTGTCAAGGGAATGAAACTGCCATCTCCACTCAGTGACTATACACTTATAGGAGAGTGAGGAAGAGCAATTTCAGCAGCTTGTCTCAGCCTTTTCTAGCTATTACTCTATGTGGGTTCCATGACCCAAAAATTATCTTTCAGTGCATTGGAATGAGTTGCAGAAAAGGAGCATGGATGCCTGCATATGGGTCAGTCATCCTAATCCCAACTCTACCATAACACAGATACTTAAAACATCTCGTTGATTGGTGCATTTGAGCAGATATGGGCCCTTGAGCATCTTTCCAGGTTCAAACACAACTCCTGACCCAATACATCATTTTTAAAAATCATTATTTCCAAAGAATATGGGATTCACATGATCCGGCTTATTAGGACAATTTCTGTTGAGGAACAAATATGCAATATCTTGAAATTATGTACCATATTTCACCGACAAAAGCCAGTCTAACAAAGGCTACAATATTATCCAATTTATATGTTTTTCCTTGACACCAATTATTGTGTTTGTTCACCCATGTTTGAGTCACCTCTGCAGCTGCACATTAAATTGTTATGAGTTGCTACATAAAATGTGAAGAAGGAGGTGGGGAAATAGACATTTAAGTATATCTGAAATGCATCATGTAAACTAGTAGGGTGTAGTAGCTACCAGCACAAACCTATGCAGAGTTATTCCAGTCTAAGCCCACTGAAGTCAATGAGCTCAGACTAGAGTAAAACTACATAGGATTGTACTGTAAGAATGAACTATGCTGGGGGGGAGGGCTCCATGGTTCAAATATCACCTCTACCACACATCCACTATGTGGCAAGTCCCATTCTCAGCCTCAGCCCATCTGCTGTACAGGAATAATTTTGTACAGAATGCATATGTGTGCAGTTTCTTCAGTTCACAAATATCTCTCTATATAATAATTCTGTTTTGGTCATGGACTCTCCTGAACATTCCACATGCACCCACAGCCTTTGGCTCCATGATCTGTCATTCAGAAGCTGTCCCTATCCACAGGCTGCGTTCCCTGAGTCTCACCTCCAATATTCTAAACAGTTTGCTGTTCCTCCCCCCCAATAGCCAGTCAGAACACAGAGGTCATTTGCATATGTGGCCTGATTGGCCTTTGCCTCTAACATTCTAAACAGTTTGCTGTTGAAAGCCACTGAATGTGTCCTGAGGTAAAGTACATTTTCCCTTAAATGGTCACTGGAGTTGCCAAAATACATATCCCAATCTTCCCTTAAACCGTCACTGGAGTTGCCAATCTTCCTGTGGGGCCTGGAGATCTCCCAGAAATCACCGTGATCCCCAGCCACAGCACATCATTTCCCCTACAGAAAATTTCCCAGCTATTACAATGGCTGCTTTAGGCAGTGCACTCTATGGCATTATACCCTGCTGAAGTCCCTCTGCACCCCAAACCCTGCCCTCCCCAGACTCTCCCCCTCAAATCTAAAGGTCTGACCCTCCCCTTAGTATTGCCAGCCTCCAGGCAGCACCTGGAGATCTCCAAGATCAGTTCTCCTGGAGAAAATGGCTGCTTTGGGCAATGGACTGTATGGAATTATACCCTGCTGAGGTCCCTCCGCACCCCAAACCCTGCCCTCCCCAGGCTCTACCCCTAAAATCTACAGGGATTTTGCAACCCAGAGTTGACAGCCCTGTAACTGGCTATGGAAGCGCTTTCCAGACCCTTGGAACACAGAAGACATGGCATAGGAGGAGGTGCTTTTCTGCCTTAGCTGCCACTTCATAACCCCAAATCAACATAAGTCAGGGGTGGAGGGAACCATACCTGTTACCATGAGGCTGTCCTCCCATAATACCCACTTGGGGCAGCAAAATGACTTGAGACAGCCCTGCCTTATAGCTAAACAGAAGGAAATAAACATGGCTTGCCTCCCTCTATTTTCCCCTTTCCTCTGCCACCCCACCAGCCACAGCCGGGACACTTGCCTGAAGCTTCCTTCTAGAGCTCGTTGTATTTCTTCCTGCAATGGGCCTTACTGCTAGTACATTGATAAATCCTGTCTGGACCAAGGACAATCCCTCTCCCATTCTCGGGCACCGAACCCACAGCCACCTTGGACCTCTGGGGGTCTCACTTGATCCTGATCCTCTGTTGAGGCTTTTTAGCTTCTGGGTTCCCTTTTGAGGATGTAAGCAGACATTCAGCAAATACTCCTGATGCAACAAATTAAAAACTACCTCTGCATTTACTCGATCATTCAAATAATGAACATTCAAATAATGCTAAGCAGGAAACACTCTCAAATCACAACAGTGGCAAAAACAACAACACTACACTTGTGCTGGCCAGAGACTGAGTCTCTGAAACATTAAATGCTTGCTGGTTTCACACATATGACTGTATCATTTTTGATGCAGTGTTTTAGCAATTGAAGGAGGGCTTGAGCATACTAGCAGATCACCATGCTGAAAGATGCAGCCATATGCGCTATCACACCAACAATAGATAGGTAGAGAAACAGACCCAAGAAACTGGAAAAAAAATGTGGCAAACTATATGGTCTAGTTCTGGAATTAACCTTTAGGACTGTTCCTAGTTAAAGAACCAAGGGGGAGTAGGACACATAACAATAAAAAATCAAAATAAGAAAGGGATTGGGGGGGGGGGTCAGCTCATCCCTACCCATGACTAAAAATGAGCTTCAGAATTTAAACGAAGTAACACAAATAACAGCAATGAGGAATATGACAAACTATGCACATTTTCTTGATGTAGAACTGGGGTAATATTGACACAGAATTTCCATCATTTTCTTTAGTGCCCAATGCATAAGGCATCAATATTATCCACTGAAATTCATTTTTAAATTTATATCATCACACAGTCTCTCTGTGTGTGAAAAGCTGAGATTCCATTTCCAAACTCACAAGTAGTTTCTAAAAGTTTCATCTGGGGAAAAAAGAATCAAGCTTAGATTTAAAAAAAAAAAAAACACCACACATGCATAAAAAAGTTATAATAACCTTCAAGTGATAGATAAAATTACCACACTGTCCATTATAATTTTCATCTTCCTTTAAATTAAAAGAAAGATAATTTTCATGATTAACTCGTTTCTTTTTAGCTCATCAACCCTTTCCTACATCGATATTTCTAGCAAAATTGGCCACTTAGCTGTTTTCCAAGTGATTTGACCTTTATTCTTGTGGCTAAATGAAAGTTCCTTTTTCCATGTCAGGCCAGCAAGAAGAGCTCTGAAGGGGGGAGGGGTAGCGTTAATATTGGCTCAAAGGCCCAAGAGGCACCACTTCAGCTGGAATGCGGCAGTTGGAGTATTTCTCTGACTTTCCCTTGAGAAAACTGTTTGAACTAAGCTGGTATTTTAAAAGTCAGACATCCCTATATTAAAAAAACCCAACAATTAAAAAGCAGTATTAATTTGGGACAACTGGAGCAAGTATCACAAAAAGATGGTTCAATTAGCTTTGGAAACACTTCACAAGGCAATAGCAATCCAAACTTTGTGTAAGTGAGAAACAGGTCAAGCGGAAAGTCTGTGAAAGTATTGCACTTGAAAGCAATGGGTTTCCAACTGTGCCCTGGAGAGCCCTGGTGAGCTTTAGAAGGTCATTTGTTGTTCCTCAATGAGAAACCTCAGTAGGGGCAGACAAGTTTCCTGAAAGGTAGGCTGCCTACCACAACCAGTCTTCCGCTGCAAAGTGCAGTGCCATGGGAATGGTGAAAGGCATGTTTGAAGTCACGCTTTTAGTTCAAATATGGGCAATGGCACGGCCAAGGAATCTTGTCCAAGGCCCCACGTGGGCTCAGTGCCCACATCAGAATCCATGATATGCATTCTCCCTGCTGCTCATATCACAATTTGATCATGCTCTTAAACGATCAGCAAAAGGACTGCTTTTAGTGAGAACCCAGATTCTTCTAACAGTGCCAGCTTACGCAGAATGACATTGTTTTAATGGACTTATGTATTTATTAAAATATTTATATCCTGCTTTTCCTCACAGCTGAAGGCAGCCTGCAAGTCACAATTAAAACCTTCATTTAAATTAATTATAACCAGCACAATAAAATCAACAGAACAAAACCCCAGATGACTTCTCCCCACAGATGACTTCTCCCCACAATAGATGCCTGTACTGTATACTCAGTTAAAAGTCCCAGAAAATAAAATAGACTCGCAGGGCCTCCTGAAGGTTTCTACAGACGGCAGTCCCTTCTTTTCCTCAGGATGCCCTTTCCACAGAGTGGAAAAGATGCGAGCTCTGATTGATGCCATGGGGGGGGGCAGTTAGTAGGTAGCAGTCCAAGGACCATAGCTGGCACGTGAGGATATATGGGAGGAGACTTAGAAAGGAGTAACTTTGCTTAGGATTGCACTGTAAATTGTTCTGCAGATGTCTGCATGTATGTATTTTTGCACTGTTTTCTTATGATGTTCCCCTGCCAAACAGCTCAAATGATGAAGAAATTACAAATTACCATGAGGTTGCGGTCACATGTGCCAGACAAAGTGGAGGGGAAATGAAGCTACTTCCTCCAGAGGAATTTGACCCTCAGTTGCACAATCACAAAGTCCTTGGAAGCTGCAGGCACAGCCCTCCACTGCATGATCAGACGCAACGATGGGTGAGTCAGGGTTTTCTTTGGCTGTTGGTTTCCAATGCGCTTAAACGAGGAATTGATTTATCGCATCTCCACAGTGAGGGCTCCCTATGGAGTGTGTGATGATGCACATACTGGGGGGTGGGGGGGGACAATGGCATGGAATTGGGATGACCTGATCAGACCATCTCGCCATCACTGGAGCAATCAGACGGGAAAGTCCATCCGTGGCCCGTTGCAACCCATTTTCTACCAGATTTTCCTCTGTGTAATTTAACTCCATTTCTGTGGCAGAGCAGAACAGGTTGCCGATGGCTGTGGGGCGCTTCCGAGATGTTGTTGTCTGATCGCGTCCTTTAAATCTGCCCGGCATTTGTGTCTATGGCGGGTCTAATTGTATGTATGATCTCAGCCTGAAACAACTTTCCTCGGCTGCCTTGAACATGTCAATGCATGCACATGGATATTAAGGCACATGCAGTATACAGTCGATCAAGGGATATACTACAGTCATTGAGCTAAAATCTTAACGGTTGGTGACATATTGGACAATTATGTCTGAATAGTAAATCTGTAGCCTAAGGAATGTACATAAATCCTAGGCTTTAAATTAGTGGAAGTTTGTGAAATAAACAAATATAGCATACTGACGGTATGCCGTAGGTACAGAGGAAGGTGAGTCAGTTCAACCAGTGATCTTCAGTACAAGAACTGAAATGTTACATGCACTCTTATTTTCCTCTATAGCATAGTGGATTGTACACACATAAGATCACACTGCAAGACTGCATTCCTAAACATACTTCCTGGACAGTCAATCCAATTGAATTTAGGGATAATTGTTTCTGAGTAAACATGTAATGGATGCCTGGCTGTGAATCTAAAAATATAAATAAGTACCTGCTAAATGCCCAAAATTTGTCTTGAGAGCATCCAGCCAACAGGGTTACAAGGCTTGCACCACATCATTGGTTATAAGGCTTGTAGTACATCAACACAGCCTAAAGAGAGCCTTGACACATGTCAGATAGTTTACAATTACTCAGGAAAGTGGGCAAGAGCTCTAGCAGCCACATCTGTGCATTTTGTTTTATGATTATGCTCTACAAAAAAGATCTTGATTTATTTCCACAATGAGGGCATTTATTCGACCAATGTATAAAACAACATTTTTTTCCAGAAACTTCTAAGTCCCAGTGGTCAGACAGAAATAAATTCTCTGTACAGTATTTGTTTTTTGTTACGCCAAACAAAGTAATCATATAGCCCTTGATTCCCACAATGGTACTATAACAAATCCTTCCCTATTGCATTTTGATGCAATGCTTGCTTCCATTTTCTGCATTGCAACGCTGGTCAGGCTGTGGTATCATCTTTAATAAGCATACTTCTAAATCTTGCTTTCAACAGGGGGAGGGAGGGGAATGGGGTGAGAAAACAAGTGTGCTATAAGAAAGCTATTCATCACATCTGGCCAAAACAAACTGGTCACCGTGTAGGAATGAAATTATTTTTCAACTGCACTTGTTAGCCATTTATAAAAATTGAGTAATACACACTGTGGATATTTATGGCCTAGGAAAGAAATTTCTACCCAAGTTATTTCCCCAATAAGGAAAAGAAATCAGACTATATGGTTTGGGAATAGAGAGAGCTGGAAAATATATCTAGGGCAGTGTATATGGATATCACAGTCTTGTTTCCTTTCTTCAGAGGGAAACACAACATTTCTGTCAACCTTAAAAAGTATAAGGAGTTGTTCAAGGTGAAAATCCTACTAGCTTCATGGGGGGGCAGAATCAACAAAACTCTTACCAAATTTTGGTATTCTGTAGTATTTTAAGGCAAAAAAAGTGTCATTTGGGGGGAATATTTTCAGTTAAAATGTATCAGATGGGGATTTCCATCTTTTAAACCCCGATTTATAGTCTGCTTCTAGCCTGAGGACCATTTTATAGCTGTCATTTTAGGCAGCTGAAATGATTTTATACTGATAACTAGGAATAAGGCCCGTTGTGGAAATAAATACAACAGGCTCTAGAAAGAGGCTCTGGGAGAGTGCCCCGGCTTTGGGCACTCAGTGACAATTTGCTGTGGCAATCTCAGCAGGGTATAATGACAGAGTCCACCATTTTCTCCAGAGGAACTGATCTTTGCTACCTGAAGAGCAGTAGTAATTTTGAGTGATCTCCAGCCACCACCTGGAGATTGGCAACAATGGTTCCCCAATAGGGAATGGCTGGATTGGAGGGTGGAGTCTATGGCATCGTACCTGTCTGAGGTGCCACCCCTCCTCAAACCTCACCCTCTCCAGGCTCCATCCCTCAAATCTCCAGGAATTGCTCACCTGGAGTTGGCAACCTGATCAGGACTGGGCCCAATGAGTTTTCTCCCAAAGGCCAACATAGGTGTGGAAAGGGCCTTTTACTGACAGAGGAGAAAGTGCAGGTGCCAACTTTGATTAGGGAAATACCTGGAGATTTGGGGGGTGGATCCTGTGGAGGGCAGCATTTGGGGGGGGGGGTGGAAGGACTCAGCAGGGTATAATGCCATAGAGCCTACCCTCCAAAGCAACCATTTTCTCCCGGAGAACTGATCTCTGTCATCTGGAGGTCAATTGTAACAGTGGGAGATCTCCAGGTCCCACCTGGAGATTGGCAACCCTAGGGGGAAGTCAGCCGCACAGCGGGGAGTTGAAGAACATGGTCTGATGGTCACTGGCCCACCTTGTTAGCCAGCCAGCCATGCTGAAGCTAAGCAGGAGAAAGAGCCTTTTTCCATTTATTCTGACAGGAAAGTGGCCGTTGGGGAGGGGGTTATGGGCGGGGGAGAGGGTTATGCTGAAAGTCCTTTGTTTTTTTACTCACAGAACCAAGCTTGGCTGCCTACCAACAGCCACTGAGGGGACAGTCCCTCACAGGAGTCAAGAGAACTGTCTTCCTCAGGAGAGAGAGCTGTCTGCCAGGGGGAGTGGGTGGGGAAGAGGAGCAGACCCAGCACCCGGCTAATGGCATGCGAGTACTCTTGAGTGGCGGCTGATGGGCCAATGGCTGAGGTAGGGCATTTTACAGCCAATGGGAGCGCATGGAATCTTGCGAAACGAAAAGATAATTATTTATAAGGAGAGATTCTAGTGTTATTTTTTTTAAAAAAAGATTTTATTGTACTGTTTTCATTTTAGTGACTCTCTTAAAGCAAGTCTGGAAAGGAGGTGTATACATTTTTGAAATAAATCAATTTGAGGCAGTTATTTTTTAAAGGGATTCATTGTAAGTAGATGAAATCCGAACTTTAAAAAAATTGAATTAATTGAAGGGGAAAAAATAGCTATTTTTCAATGCCTCTCACACCACCACTGAAACATGCACATTTGGACCTGACAAGAAAGTTCTAAACTTATTGGTTCCACAAATCACTCTTGTTTCTTCATCCCCACCCCCCCAAAAGAAAGCTAGATGATCTTCTGGCTAGAAAACCTTCAGGAATAATTGAAAAGTCAGTGTTGCCAGGATAAAACACACAATCTACTGAAACATTTTTCTAATACAATACACAGTATTACTCCTACAATTCCACTGTCCCATTAGGACTATCCATAGTCATTCTGAGTAAATATTTTCAACATGTAAAAGGAGGTTTCCCCATAATTTATCCAATATCAGATCGAGGATACACCTGTAAAGCAGGCACAGGAAGGAAGGGTAGGTGAAAGGCACTTTTAATGTACTGCAGCCTTTCGATTAGGCTATTATTCTGACTAACTTCTGATATATGCACACACACTCACTGTGCGTTTATCAAAAAAGAAAAACCACCCTGTTAGTTAAGCTATTAGCTTTGTATCAATTTAGCATTTTTCCTCACTCAATCTCAAGAGAAACTTGACAGGGCAAAAAACTGAATTATGATCAGTAACAAGCCTATTAATATATTAACCAATCAATCATGATGGCTTCCGGGGGGGGGCGGAATGGAAGTGAGCATAGCCAAATAAGGATTAAGTGCAGACAATAGCTAATGTCAAATAACAGAAATGCTGGGGTTCACACATCCCTGAGAATCCTGTATCTTCTACACAAAGTAATAACTTGGTAGGCTAAGGTCATTCAGTAATAATGAAAACACACCAAAACTTGTTTTCCCAGTGTCTATTTCAGGAGACAACAGAATTTTTACCACACATACTCCTCTTCTTACAAGGAGTTCATTGTTGCATTTGACCCTCACAACATGGAGGTAAGTTACAGTGAGATATAGTGAAGTGGCTGGCCCTTTGATCGAAGCGATCTTCAATTAAGTCTCCTTGGCCCTAGTGTATCTGTTAAGCTCTACTTTATTAGGTGATTTCAGGAACACTATAAGACAAACTCCAGGGCAGCTACCCTGTTTTTAAGCATGCAAACACCACACCCCAAACACACCCCACTCCCAAAGATAGGCTATTCATATAACACTGTATCTCTGGTGGTCTACTCTAGGATCCTAGTAAGCTATTGTTTGGGTGGGGGGGGAACAAGCTCAACCAGATCCTGGTACTAGTTCAGGGATGACTCCAACTCAGTACACAACAGTACACAACAGTCCATGGTGGTTTTCCACAAGCTGTAAGACTGCACTTGGATGGCTGATTCACATTTTATACTGTAGACAAGCTGGCCTACAAAGCTGTCAGAGTTCACCAACAATGCCTGGAACAGTGACACGTGTCCAATATGCTTTTACCAACCTATCTCTGGCTTCAAATTTATTCAGAAAGACAACTGTCATGGATGAATAGATGAACCATCTACTGGGCAGAATATGAATTGTCCTTTCAAATTATGTCCTGACAGTGATGGTGGAAAGTGCCATCAAGTCACATCTGATTTATGGTGACCCCATAGGGCTTTCATGGCAAGAGACGACCAGAGTTGGTTTGCCATTGCCTGCCTCTGCATTGTGTCCCTGGACTTCCTTGGTGGTCCCCCATCCAAATGCCAAGTAGGGTTTGACCCTGCTTAGCTTTGGAAAACTGACCAGATTGGGCTAGCCTGGGCTATCCAGGTCAGGGCATCCTAACAGTAGTTCTCATATACAATTATATTCTGACCAATATACCAGGTTTGAGACTGGAGGATAGGTTTATCTTTTGACTATGCATCCTCCCATGACAGGTAGATGGATTTTTTTGCCTTCAGAAGTATACCTCCAAGTTCCAGAAGTGGATTTGAACAGCAGGAGGGAAGACCTTCCCTTCCTCGTGCCCTGCTTGTAAGCTTCCAGAAGTATGTGGTTGGTAAATCCTTGGAAACAGGATGCTTGAATAGTTGGACATTGAACTGAATCTGCAAAGCAATTCTGCTGAGATATCTGACTTCTAAAGAACAACATATATGTGAAACCTCTGCCTTTGACTAGAAGACAAGGCAACCCAGAAGAAAGTCAGTGTGTTCCTCATCTCTGAGCATTTTCACCGTAAAACATTACAGCTCTTTAAACTACCCAACATAGGCACTTTAAAATGTCAAGGCTAGAGAGAGAACACTTCGAGACTAAATCCAATGATCAGGGTCCAAACAGGCAACTCTCACAGTTAACTTGCACCAACCAAGCGCCGATGCCCTTGGCTTTTGCCACTGACCTACATACACAATTTGACAATGTTTATTCCAGTATAATTGAGCAAGGTGATGCAGATGACTGATATGGTTGTTACCAAGATAAAAAGGAGGGGAGAACCATGCATGAGCTCGTTGGAGTGGGAGGGAGCAAAAATGAGATAAACATTGTTAAAGTTATGTAGGAGGCATGCTGCAAAGTGGGGCTACAGCAATATTCAAGGTCAAAAAAGTGTAAGGATAACTAATCTAAATAGATGCCTCTAGTAGCTATTTACAAAATAGTGTTATTACCAATGAAAATGACATACTATTCCTCAAGGTATTTTGGGACTGCAAACCTAGAATATAGAGATGATTACTATTTAAAAATTAATTCATATTATTTTTAAAAATCAGAACTCCATAAAAGAAATGACATTTTTATGACCCCTTAATTACAAAACTAGGTTTCTGTCATAAATCTGAAAAGGGTTTTGACTTTAAAAAAAACAACCATGTGAACTGATGAGTGACGAACATGCATTAAAGGAAAGTTCAGCTTTGGAATTCGTACATTTAAGGCAGCGAGCACAAGAAGACAAGGAAGTCAGCTCTGTCTGTTTGGGAGGATGTTCATTTAATAAAGGAAAGTCCCTCTGGCCATGTTAAGCTGCCAGGTTTATAATTAAAAACACACACACAAATAAATCCCTGCAATTTCAAATGCTTAAAATAGACTTTGGGCATTGTGTTGATGCCATGAAGAAACCTGACGACTGGCTCTCTCCTTTACAACTATGAAAGGGCGGGGGGGGATTAAAGAAGCACACAGGACAAGCTGAATGAACAATGTTATTGTGCTAATGTATCACAAGTGAAAACCCATGGCTTCTCTTCTTCATGGCTTGACCTTATGGGCTGCTGGGTAACAGAACGAAGTGCCTAAGCCACTGCAGTCACACAATGCTGCACATTTCTGGTGGTGCACAACATCCAGGGCAAACACTCATTGCGTTGTACCAGTGCAACACAACAGCATAGCGACAGCAATCCGAAAGGACTGAAAGATGTGCAATTTCATGTAAATGAGAAGGGAGTGGTTAGGCAGGAAGACAGAACAAGGTCTAATGGTGGATGATGCTGTGCCAGCCTTAGGCCAAGAGTATCATAATCATTGATGATAAGGACGCAAGTAGAAATACTACAGGATGCTAGGAATTGGAAAGACACAGAGAGAAAGTCCCATCCTTTCCTTTGTCACCACCAACCCTGGAAACTGATACATGGTAACATCTGCTGATCCTATTATGCTTTGGGATCATTATGGTTGTCAACCTCCAGATGGGGCCTGGGGGGTCTCCTGGAATTACAGACTACAGAGGTCAATTCCCCTGGAGAAAATGGCTGCTTTGGAGGGCAGTCTCTATGGCACAATACCCTGCTGTGTTCCCTCCCCAGGCTCCACCCCCAAATCTCCATGGATTCCCTAACCTGGAGTTGGGAACCCTAGGGGGCATAGATCCTGGACACCTGTCCATCATTTTGGAGGATGGGAGACATGCCACAAGACTGGAGGAGGGAAGATGTTATCCCAATTTTCAAAAATGGAGGAAGGATGATCCAGGAAACTACATTCCAGTCAGTTTGACCTCTGTCCCAGGGAAGACACTGGAGCAGATTTTAAAGGGATCGGTCTGCAAGCATCTAAAGGACAACTTGGTGATCCGGGGAAGTCAGCACAGATTTGTCCCCAATGGGTCCTGCCAGATCAGCCTCATTTCCTTCTCTGATCGAGTGAAGAGCCTACTGGATTGAGAAAATGCTGTTTATGTTGTTTGCCTGGATTTCAGTAACGGAGTGGATGCAAAGGAAATCGATGAGGATTATCAAGGGCCTGGAGACCAAGCCCTCTGAGGAAAGGCTGAGGGACTTGGGAATGTTCAATCTGGAGAAGAAGAGGCTGAGGGGGGACATGATTGCTCTCTTTACGTATCTGAAGGGCTGTCACTTAGAGGAGGACAGGGAGCTGTTCCTGTTGGCAGCAGAGGATAGGACTTGCAATAATGCGTTTAAATTAAAGGTGGGAAGGTACCAGCTGAATATTAGGAAAAACATTTTTATAGTAAAAGTTGTGCAACAGTGGAATCAGCTGCCTAGGGAGGTGGTGAGCTGCCCCTCACTGGCAGTTTTTAAGTAGTGGCTGGACCAACACTTGTCAGCTCCAGGCTGATCCTGCATTGAGCAGGGGGTTGGACTAGATGGCCTTTATGGCCCCTTCCAACTCTGTGATTCTTTGATTCTATGAACCGGAAAAATTAGGAACAGTAAACATATTATTCTTGATTTCAGAAACAAAGCCCAAACTTCTGAAGTTGTGACTCGTAGGACATAATGGCAGAAGCAGCACTCAGATGTTTTTTCAGAAATAAAAGCTAAGTGATGCATAGCTTACTTACACTGCAGAAGTTACACACATATATAACATTTTAACATCAGGTGGGCAGCAACAAAATGGATGGGCTTTTCTAGTACAGCTGTGCAGAAAAGTATATAAATGTTATTTCCCATTCCCAAAATGTTCCTTTCCCATCTCCCTGTACAGCTGGTGGGATACAGATAGCTATAACCACAGTTCTGTTCATGGAAATAAGTCTTTCCTTCTTCCCTCCAAGGGTCCCAGCCCTTCAAAATAGCATGGGATGCTCAGGGGACCTCAGCTAGCAGGAAAATTTGCAGAAATTGTGGCTCTGCCTTGCATATGCAGAAGTGCTTCTGTTCACTTTGAAGCCAGCTGCATAAATGTTAATATTTATACATGCAAGTGGTATTATTAAGAAAAGAAAAGAAAAGAAAAAAGAATCCCCTTGGGGATGCTAGAAGGTTGTTTTTTATTATGCCATCTATGGACACAGGATCTTTGCACTAAGTTTCTTGGAGGCAAACAATGTCATGTTGAGCCAGGAAAGAGTTGAAAGTGTTATCAGCTCTCTTGGAGGCCCAGCATGCAATATTCCATGTTAGGAATGTAAGTGTATTTTTGTCCCTTGGTCCAAAGGAATTGACACATGGTCTTTCTCAGGGCTTTTTTTGTAGAAAAAGCCCAGCAGGAACTCATTAGCATAATAGGCCACACCCAACAGCAGAAACTCATTAGCATATTAGGCCACACCCCAACAGCACAGCTCATTAGCCTATTACGCCACACCCCCATGTTACCAGAAGTGTGGTCATCCAGCCACACCCACCTTTTGCTTCTTATTCTGTTTACCTTGTTGTCAAAACCCAGGGCTTTTTTGTAGCAGGAACTCCTTTGCATGTTAGGCTGCACACCCCTAATGAAGCCAATCCTAATCAGTTTCTCCTGTTGGGTGTGGCCTATTATGCTGATGAGTTCCCGCTGGGTGCGGCCAACTCAGGAGCCAGCCGGAACTCCATTCCTGTGCGTTCCTGCCCAAAAATAGCCCTGGTCTTTGTTAGTTGGTTGAGTATTAAGTTCAGTCTTTGCATTAGTTTGTGAGCTTTCTGCCCAAATAGTGGGTTATTCAGGGGATACTGTGCTGAAAGGGTTTAAGAGGGGTTGGTGTAAAATGTCTACCTCTTGTATTGTTAGTAATTCAGAGGAGGCAGATTACAGTGCGCTTGACTGGACTGAGAGTTGTTTTCACAGAAATCGATTACAATATCACTTCTCAGCCTTTTGGCTAAGATCAAAAAATTACCATACTTTTAGAAGACAGCAGGAATCAGTTTTTGCCCTACCCCCTTTACGTAAATATATATATATATATAGATAGATAGATATAGATATATAGATATAGATATATATAGATATATATAGATATATATAGATAGATAGATAGATAGATAGATAGATAGATAGATAGATAGATAGATAGATAGATAGATAGATAGATAGATAGATATAGATATATATAGATATCAAGCACTGGGGATGTAGCATGGTTGGGAGCATCTGCTTTCTGATTATAGGCATCAAAGGAACAATTTAAATGAATTCCACTGTTCAGGGCACTTGTCATTTGAGCCACCTCCACCACGTTTGGACAACAGTGTGGTAGGTATTAGCAGGCTGTTTTAGAGCCATAAATCCTCCTGGACCTCATAGTGGCTTTTCATACCACTGAACACTGTACTTCTATGGAACGCCTTTCCCGGTTGGGATAGGGAGGAGGCACCATTCTGTGAACATTCTGATCCCACTGCAAAGGTAGATTTCAGGTGGTGGTACTGGGGGATGCTGCTTAGCCTCTTAGCCTCGGGGGTCCTGAAAGGTTCCATATTGTCCCGTATACTCTTTAACATCTACATGAAACTGCTGGGGGATGTCATTCAGAGTTTGGAGCTGGTTATCACTAATATGTGACCAATACTTAGCCCTATTTCACACTTCCAGCTGATCCCCGGGAGAGTGTAGAAACCCCGAACTGGGGCCTGGAGGCAGTTTTGGAGTGGATATAGGCTAATAAACTGAAGTGTAATCCTGACAAGATGGAAGTGCCACTCGTGAGCAGAACATCTGACACAGGATTTAAGTTGTCACCCATTCTGAATGGGGTTGCAGTAACCTTGAAGGAACAGGTCCATAGTCCTGGTGTGCTCTGGGATCCAGACCTACTGCTGGATAAGCAGGTGGCAGCTGTGGCCAGGAGTGCCTTTAACCAGTTTTGACTGGTTAGCCAGCTGCAATCTTTCCTGGGCAGGAAGGATCTGGCCACTACAGTACATGCCCTGACATGTAGATTAGATTACTGCAATGCACTCTACATGGGACTACCCTTGAAAAGTGTTCAAAAATTGGTGCAGAATGCTGCAGCTAAGATGCTGACCAGAGTGGATCATAGGGACCATACCACACCAGCCTTGTTCCATTTACATTGGCTCCTGTTTTCAGGCACTATTCCATGTGATTAGGCTTGCCAGGTTCCCAGTCAGTGCACATTGCTGATGTCACTTTCCCAAGGGATGTCAGTGTGTCACCAATATCAGGGGCAACACTCTACTTTTTTGGCAAAACTCTATGGTTTGTAGCCATTTTTACCTTAGAGTTTTGCTCAAAAAGTAGAAGATTGCCCCCAACGTCATGATGACATCACTTCCGGAAGTGATATCAACGTGTCACTGCCCCTGCCCACCCTGCCCACACAATCCCCCACTGGCAGGAAGAAGGCATCTGGCAACCCTAAATGTGCCAGTGCTGACATTTAATGCTCTATGGTTTCAGACTAACTTAGATCAAAGAATGCCAAGTCCCTTGCATTTCAGTTGGCATTCCCTCAGTGATCTCTCCTTCCTCCCCAATGTTTTAACTGTTGGGTTTATTAAAACAAATCTTTTGTATTTATTTAAAGTTTTGGTTTTAACTTGTTTTAATGATGCATTTGTGTTTTGGTTTTAATGGCTTTTGAAATAATATTTTAATTTGTATGTTTTTATTTGTTAGCCACCTTAGTGGTCCTATAGGAGCAGAATGGCAGGCTAAAAATCTTGTTAATAAAAAAAAATCAGAATAACCATTTAGGCCCCGATATTGGCCAAGGGAAAAGCCCTTTTATGCCGGCATCACACTAAAGGCTTTCTTGTTGCTTAGGCCCAAGGGGTCATACAGAAATTGTGTGTGTGTGTGCGCATGCGGAGGTGCACAATCTGGCAATCATCCAAATGCATTTCACAATTGGGGAAAGTTCTCCAAACCAGTCTCCTACAGCTGACTCATCAATGGGAGTTGGGAATGGAGAGTGACCCATCTATGGGAGTTGGAAAGTTCCTTCACTGCTGGTAATCCATCAGATGAAGTCAAAAACTGTCTACCATGTTGGAATGCTATTGGGTGCTTAGATCCTATTAGCATAACATTTGGTACACAGGAAGCCATGCAAGGTTAGCCAACTTGAGCTTTGAACCAGAGTCAGCCATGCAACTACGTCACTTCCAGAGAAGGCCCAGAAATGATGTGGGGTACCTCTAGGAATTGCAAGAAATTTGATGGTACCATTGAGTTTCCAGCAATCCCTAAAACTAAACTACATCACTTTCAGGTTTCCCCAAAAATGATGTATCAGCATAGCTGATGTCATACCCCCTCACCCACCTGGCAGTTACCAGTAGAACAGGCTGGCAGCACTTAACATAAAGTTGCTGCTACTTAGACAAAATTGTATTATCAACAGAGAAAAGATATAGGTGTCCTTACACCCACTCAAAATTTGTTGTCGTTCCAACGCAGTGCAAATACTGACTATCTCTATATCAATTTTAATGTCATATCCTTCTCACACATACGTCTATCACATTCCATCCCCTTTCCTTTGCAGATTTCACAGTGCAATGTATAATGTTCCTCTTCCCTATGGTACTGCCACACCTACGTTTTGAAGTAGGTTAGGCTGAGCAAGCATGACTCGTCTAGTGTCAGCCAGTGAGCTTCATGGAGGAGCTGAGATTTGAACCCATGCCTCCTAGGTGCTTTCTGACAATACCTGCTGCACAGAAATGGGCTAACCCTATAACAGCTTAGTGGTTAGCTGGGGAAAGCTCTTTAAGTCCAGTGCTGTTGGAAATGATTTCATCCCATATTGGATAATTGTCATTTATAAGTTCCACTTCCCAATGGTAGGATAGTTTAAGAGGGCTTCTGGGAACTTCTGTCCTGTAATTTATTATCTGTAGTCTAGAACCACAGTCCATTTAAAAAAAAAACTTTTAGTACAATTCTAAAGTAAAAGTGAAGAAAATATGTATGAAATTCCCCATATAGTCAGGTTTTAATGACGTCTGCTACTCCCTAAAGGAAGAGTTCTAAATTAAAGAGGGAGGTAGAAAATTCTCACCCTTCCTAGGACATTTATGTAAGTGTCAGAACCACAGAGATTGGTTTTTTTTGCCCAGATGTGGCAGGTTGCAGGCCTCAGCTTGCAAGATAAGTTAGTTTACTTCCAGGCATTGCATCTTCTACAGTGAAATCCTAAAACCTATTCACATATACAAAATCTCACATATGGCAGGCAAACACAATTAGGCAGACAAATTTAAGTATGACGTCTGTTTAGAACAAGAGAATGAAGCGCACCTTTCTTCCTCTGCATTACAAACGTCTCAGTTAGAACACAGCAGTGCCATTTTTTGTAGACGTTTAAAGTGTGTATCAAACCTATTATAGAATACATTTTCTGTTGGCTCAACTCCAACAAAGCTACGCTTGTGGAAAATACATTTCTGTAAATTGCTCAAGTCTGTTTTCTTCCCATGTAGCCATCTATCAGAACAACAGGCTGTATCAAGATATGAGGGGTTTTTTTTAATGAGCCACAGTCTGTAATTTGTACATCATCTGACACTAGCATGGTGTACTTGTTAGAATGTCAGACTAGGCTCTCGGAGGCCTAGGTATGACTCCTCACTCTGCCAGAGATGCTCCACTGGGTGACCTTAGGCCAGTCATACACTCACAGCCTCACCTGCCACCACAAGGCTGCTGTGAGGACAAAATGGAGGTGGAGAGAAAAAATGTTGCAAGCCACTTTGGGTCCCCAATGGGGAGAAAGGTAAAGAAGAAGAAGAGGAGAGATTGGATTTATACCCTGCCCTTCACTCAGAGTCTCAGAGTGGCTTACAAACTCCTTTCCCCTTCCCCTCTCCACAACAGACACCCTGTGAGGTAGGTGGGGCTGAGAGAGCTCTGAGAGAACTGCCCTTGAGACAACAGCTGTGCCAGAACTATGGCTTGCCCAAGGTCATCCAGCAACTGCAAGTGGAGGAGTGGGGAATCAAACTCGGTTCTCCCAGATTAGAGTCCATGCACCTAACCACTACACCAAACTGGCTCTCAAAAGGTAAAAGGTAAAGGTTTCCCTCGCTCGAAAGCTAGTCAAATCCAACTCTAGAGGGCGGTGCTCATATCCATTTCCAAGCTGAAGTGACAGCACTGTCCAAAGACATTTCCATGGTCATGTGGCCAGCATGACTAAACGCCAAGCCGCACGGAATGCTTGTTACCTTCCCACTGAGTATTCATCTACTTGCAATTTCTTGCTTTCAAACTGATAGGTTGGCAGGAGCTGGGGCCAGAGACGGGAGCTCACTCCATCACGTGGTACTAGGGTCTTGAACTGCCAAACTACAGACCTTCTGATCTGCAGCTCAGCATCCTAACCTCTGAGCCACTGCAGTCCCTGGGGAGAATGGCAGGATATAAATAAATAAAAGTTAAGTTTCAGCATTTTCTTTCTTTATACTCTGTGAAAGCCAGACTAAAGTTTTAGTGGCATCCCCAGTAGCAAGCAGCCTCCTGAAGGTTGCCATCATGTCAAGAGTGCTCTTCACAGCTCCAAACATATCTGGAGGTAGGGTAGTGAACTCAGGATGGGAAATTCATCGAGATTTGGGAATAGAGCCTGGGGAGGTCTGGGACCTCAGCAGGGTATAAGGCCATAGAGCACATCCTCCAAAGCAGCCATTTTCTCTAGGACAAATGGTCACTATAGCATGGAGATGAGTTGCAATTCTGGGAGGCCACACCAGGGTTCCCAGTCCCACCTGGAAGTTGGCAACCCTAATGGATCTGCTGGTGGAAAAATGCAACACTGTGCCGGTGATCAATGGGATGAGCATTTCTGTTTTGTGCTTTCCCCCCTTTCCCTTTCCCTTTGTCCTTTTTCATTTTGTATCCCCTTAAATGGTAAAATAATAGAAAAAATGGGATAAGCAGTTTGAATGAGCCACCTTAGATCCTCTCAGCACTCTTCTTACTGTGCCCGTAAGTCGATGAGATCTGCCACAGCTCAGACATGGTATTTCGGGGCTGTAGCACCAGCCCTCTGGAGAAGACTACAAGACAAATTTAGGAGACCTCAATACAAGGCATAGCTTTGGAAGCACGTCTGATGGAGGCTGGTGTGTTTGCCTGTTGCTATTAGCGGGGTTAGGAGGTTTAAAATTTTATGCCGTTGTGTGAATTGTTTGGGGCAGTGTTTGGTTTGCACTATTTTTGAAAGCTTTGCTGAGCCACCATAGATGGTGGGAAAGATGGGGATAAATATTTCAGTAAAATAAACACCACAGCAAAGGGGAGGAATGGCTTAGGGTGGTTATTTTCGATGGCATCCTTATTGGGAACATAACACACACATCAGCCGAGAGATTAAGATGTCATTTCATTTGCTCTGTGAGTTCCAACAGGCTTTATTAAAAGAAAATACTGTCACAGGATTTAAAGGTTTATCACATTCAGATTCGAAGATTAACATTTCTGTAAAATGAAGTAAGCTTCCGCAAAAAGATCTGCTAAGCCCTATTGTGTCGATAACTTATACACCAAGCCCCAAATAAGGATTTGCTATGGACCATAATACTTGCAAATTACAGCAGTAATTGTCTTCCAAACAGCACAACAACATAATTCATTCAGCTAAAAAAATAAAATAAAACACAGTTTCATAAGAGCATGAAATTGGGTTATTTTTAGACCCAGATTCTGCATCAGAGCATTTTTTAAATATCATTTTCTTGGCAGCCACCCTTTGTTGAGCCTTCTAAATTAAAGAAAAATAGCAAGCCAACATCTCACAATTTATGTCATTAAGGAAGAACTATGTTCTTATTATGAAAAAAGCTTTGAAATACAAATTTGTAACAAAAAAAAAAAGATGCAAGCCTCACAGTTAGCAGCACAGGTTTTGTGTTTTTTTTGTGTGTTTTTTTAAAACCACCTTACAGTTTTCCTTCTTTTTCCCCAAAATGCCAAAACCTATTTCAGAGAACCATAATTGCCCTCACCTCCTCTTTTCCCTTCCAATCAGTCCTTCTGGTGGTAAGGCATAAGAACACCATCACTAGGTGACCTTGGAAGGAGCTTAATAACACCCTGGTCAAGAGGAATAATGAATATGTAGGAAAGGTTGGGTCAGGAGAACAAGCCACGGAGATGCCAGGGGATCCGTGATCAGATCTCCTCAGTATTTTGTAAAGTTAAATTTGAAGGATTTGTTCCTTCTTCCCCTGCATGGTTTTGCCTATCAAAACTGCGTCACACCATTCGGCCTCTGAACATCAAGGATCCATTTATGACTCTATCCATTTATAGTCCTATCATCTTTGACTGTCTAATCTCCTTATGGCTTCCCTTGGTAGAGACAGGAGCTTCAGCCAGTCCAGGGAGAACTCAGATACAGCAGGCTAGAACTGTTCAGGTGACACTCCTACACAAGTGCCCCAAATCAGGCTTGCTATTTTGAGAAAGTAAGGAGCTGAGTTTTTGTTCACAGAGTTGTAGATTTTAACCTATGAACAACTGAAGTAGGGATCAGCAAATGTTCCTGTACTTAAAGGAGTGCTGCTGAGGAGCAGGGCTATTTTTGGGCAGGAACGCACAGGAACGGAGTTCCAGCTGGCTCCTGAGTTGGCCACGCCCAGCAGGAAATTATTAGCATAATAGGCCACACCCAACAGCAGAAACTCATTAGGATTTGCTACATTAGGGCTGTGTGGCCTAGCATGCAAAGGAATTCCTGCTACAAAAAAGCCTTGGGTTTTGACAACAAACAAGGTAAACAGAATAAGAAGCAAAAGGTGGATGTGGCTGGATGACCACACTCCTGGTAACATGGGGGTGTGGCCTAATATGCTAATACATTCCTGCTGTTGGGTGTGGCCTGTTATGCTAATGAGTTCCTGCTGGGCTTTTTCTACTCCTCTACTCCTGCTGAGGAGTAACAACCAGGAGAAGGAATGGAGAAGCCAGGGACAGCAAAAGAAATGGTAGGGAAAGGATGAGGGAAACAGGGCAAACAATACTGGGGAAATTGGAAGGGAAGTTAAAGCAGCCAATAAGCTGCTGGATGATGGGTGTATGGGAGGGAACTGAGATAGTGGGATGGGGAACCTGAGAAAGAAGCAACAAGGAGACATGAAGGGATAAGGAAGCTAAACCAGCAGGGGGAGAGTAGGACTGTCAAGAAAAGGAAATGGGCTTTTTCCATCCCAAATCCTCATTTGTCCATACCCCCCACTTGGAATGGATACAGGGTATGCACTGTTGCACCAACAGTGCTGAAAAAATGTGAATGTTCTATGTGTGTGTCTGTTTGTGCATGTGTACATACACACATACGCAAGGGTTTTTGATGCAAGGAAACAAAATGGTGCAAAACGAAGTGTCACAAGTTCCATTTGCACGAGGAAGAAGTGAAATCTTTCAGGTCAAAACAGCAAGGATGAGACAGGAAAGGAAAGTCACCTTGAAGATGAACATTACCCAAAACATCTTGCCTTCCTGCAAGATTCAGTACTGGAAATCTAAGGACTGTACTTGAGTATAAGCAATCAATACTGGCTTGGATCAGAGGACATTGTTCCCCTTGTGCTTCTCTCTGGCCACTGTGGAAGCTTTCCTCCACTTTGGATGCTCTTTTCCTCTGCTGCTGATGCTTCTATGTGCATGAGACCAATGGTTTCCACAGATCCCTTATGCATGCAGAAGTTCTACAGCAGAGGACGACAGCAAAGGAAAGCCTTGGCAGCCAAAGAGGACCCCAGCCCTAATATCTTGGGTAGGAAAGGTATCCTCGCTCCTAATTACATTTGCATTTAATTTCACCTTAACCACACATCAAGTATGATACAAGCTGGACCTCATAACTGGTCATAGAACTCAGCTTTTCACACTGAGGCTGTGATCACACACACTAAATAATCCACTTTCAATGCACTTTTCAACTGGATTTTACTGTGTGAACTGGCAAAATTCAGTTTTACAGTGTGCTGAAAGTGGATTGAAAGTAGATTATTTAGTGTGTGTGATTGCAGCCTGACGGTTTCCAAAATACCTTTGAGCAAAATTTCAGTTGCTCACCATAGTTTATACGCACCTCAGTATCTGGAAGATATAATCCTATATATACTCTCTGAGAACAAAGTTCTCCCTCTTCCAAGGGCTTCAAGGACACTCTTTTCCTCTTACACATGTCACTGAATTTGTCTTCTGCAACAGCTACAGTAAAGTGAGAAAGGGAGGTCTACTACACACAATATAAAATAGATAAAGAGAGGGAAAATTTATCACATATAGGATATGGGTATAGAGTCCTTTTTCATTGTCTTGGTTTCCAGCAAAGTCCTGAATACTGCAGACACACAGAAGTAAAAAGTAAATAAAGCCAGAAAGGAGGCATAGAAATTGTTGTTTTTTCCACCTTGCAAATTCATATCTTACCATTCTTCCAAGGAGCTCAGGGCAGTGTACATGGTTTACCCCTCCATCAGTTTAACCACACAACATCCCCAAGAGATAGATTAGTATGAGAAAAAGTGATTGGCCCAATGTCACCCTGTAAGGCTCATAGCAAGCAGGGAGTTAAAACAGTCTTTCCTCAGTCTTAGTCCAACACTATAACCACTTTACCATACCAGTTCTTATGCTAGTAGACAAACACTAGTGCTAAGATTTATAGCCAAAAAAGTGTCATTGGCATTGGTACAACAAGCATAGAGGCAAAATCAAAGAGGTACATTCTACGGACCATCTGCCTTCCCAGAAGCAGAAAGTTAGATAATGAGGATCATTAAAAAAACCTTTCAGTCCTTCCAAAATAGACAACAGGAACAAAGTTTTGTAGATAAGGCACCGTCACCCGTGCTAACTCCTGGCAGAAGTTAGTCCCCCTTTTAAATGCCCAGGCCTATGATAGTTATCCAAGGAACCAGACATTAGTCACAAACCACAGAGCTTGCTGGCATGCTACACCAAGAAAAAAGAAACCCAACTGCAATGCAGTACTAGAGGTTACATGTTGACTTCCAAGCAGTATGCTGACAGACAGAGGAATAAATACCATGGTGGCGATAATGTGTCAAAAGGAAAGAAAATGAATTTTTGCAAAACCAGCCTTGAGTTTCAGAGCCAAGCAATGTCCTTTGTTAAATTCAGCATGGATCTTCTAATTAGATGACATTGATTAGGCCGGTCAAAACTGCCAATGTCTAGAGGAGGGGGGGTGGGGAGAAGCAAGAGAGAAACGGAACTTTCTGCATTTTGAGTAGACAAGGGAATTCCTTGGTAAAAATGAGACAAGTTTCATTCAAGAACTGTCTTGAAGCTGGCTTAATATATGTGTGCATGACTTTTCCTTCATATTTTCAAGCCTATGCCTCACCAAGTTCAGACTGGAGTTTAATGATGTACATTTAAATCAAATCCAGAATTCAGCCAGAATTAAAAATGTATTCATTGTCCAAAAACACAAACCACAAATGGGGGGGACCTAAATCAAGCAGGAAGTTTTGAACTTTGCTTCTGAAACTTGGAAGTAAAAATCCAGCTGTTTTAAGTGTACTTTCTACTGAAACTCCACGGAGCTGCCCTTGAGTTTTGGCTTAACTGAACTGCCAGCACCTTTGCCATGACAGCATGTATAAAGGAGGAGGAGGAGGAGGAGAAGGAAAAGATTGGATTTATACCTACCAAAAGGAGTCTCAGAGTGGCTTACAAACTCCTTTCCCTTCCCCTCCCCACAACAGATACCCTGTGAGGTAGGTGGGGCTGAGAGAGCTCTGACAGAAACTGCTCTTTTTCAAGAACAGCTGTGCCAGAACTATGGCTTGCCCAAGGTCATCCAGCAGGTGCAGGTGGAGGAGTGGGGAACCAAACCTGGTTCTCCCAGACTAGAGTCTGTGCACTTAACCACTACACCAAACTGGCTCACTGCATGAGTTTTAGCTTTCTTCCTGGGACATCTTATCATCTTGCTGAGAGATCTTGGGCTCGTTGTTCTCTTTCAACCTACCTAACTTTCACAGGATTCTTGTGAACTTAAAATGGCAGAAGAGGAAAGGATGTGAGAGAGCAAGATGGCAACCTCTACAAGAGATTGCAACTCCAATTATGGGGCTTCCCAAAGGTAACTGGCTAGCCATTGTCTGAGAAAGAGTGCTGGTTTAACCTTTGGTTAAAGAATGCCCTGGTGGTCCTCAGCTTCTGTAAATCTGAGATATACTGCATCTAGCCATGGATATTCCATTGCAATGACAATGACTCTCCATTAATGTTTAATCTTTGCTTTTTACACTACCGGCCATTCTTATGACAACCAGTTCATTATCTTACGGAGACAGTTTGCCTTTAGGCTTTGGATGAGGATAGACTAAACAACTAAAGAAAATAATTATAGCAAAGTAATTCCTGCAGGGTGGGAAAACAGATTAGAGATGACTTAATACTTCTGGCTCCATTTTAACATTTTCCTGATTATCTGCACAAAGGTGTTCTTCCATTGGCTCCTTTATGTGTGTTTCACTTCCAGTTTGAGTACATATTTTCCTTTGCTGTTTGACCTGACATTTTGCATGTGTTTGGACACTATGGTCATATACTATTATCTAAGGTAGTAGGTTTGGACTTGTTTGGAGTGTGGAAGATAGGATGTCCAAAACATGACATCTGAGACCAGCTGTTTCTCCCCAGGTTGCACAGCCTATGGGTTTTTGACATAACAATGAAAGAGTTATAGCATATTAAATAATAATCTGCATAACCAGTATGTAAGTTAGTGAATACTAAATGGTTATTGTGTATGTAGCAAAATGGAGGGCGTGGCTTTAGGGCTGCCAAGACCTCAGTCAGGTTGGGGAATCCCCTGCTCCTATGGTCTGATGCCATCATAAGAACATAAGAGAACCCATGTTGGATCAGGCCAATGGCCCATCCAGTCCAACACTCTGGGTCATACACTGGCCAAAACCCAGGTGCCATCAGGAGGTCCACCACTGGGACCAAACTCCAGAAGCCCTCTTGCTGTTGCCCCCAAAGCACCAAGAATACAAATCATCACCATCCCAGACACAGTGTTCCATCTATACCTTCTGGCTAATAGCCACGGATGGACCTCTGCTCCATGTTTATCCAGTCCCCTCTTGAAGTTGTCTGTGCTTGTAGCTGCCACCACTTCCTGTGGCAGTGAATGCCACATGTTAATCACTCTTTGGGTGAAGAAGTACTTCCTTTATCTGTTCAAAACCTACTACTCATTCATTTCATTGAGTGTCCACAAGTTCTTGAACTGTGAGAAAGGGAGAAAAGTACTTTCTCTACCATCAAGAGAGGGAGGGCAGGAAGGGCTGCATGACTGCTTAGTTCTTGTTGCCCTTTCTTACACACTCAGGGAAATGCTGATAGCCACTTCAGGGTCAGGAAGTAATTTTTCTCCAAGCCAGTTTGGGTGGAGATCCTGGAGGGTTTTTTTGTCATCTTCTGGGTGGGGAACAGTGGTCACTGGGGGTGTGGAGGAGGAGATATTTGTGAATTTTCTGCATTGTGCAGGGGGTTGGACTAGATGACCCTGGAGGTCCCTTCCAATACTATGATTCTATCCCATGCATAATTTTGTAAACCTCTATCATGTCACCCCTCAGTCGCCATTTCTCCAAGCTAAAAAGCCCTAACCTCTTTAATCTTTCTTCATAGGGAAGGTGTTCCACCCTCTTAGTCATTTTAATTTCCCTTTTTGCGCCTTTTTCAATGCTATAATATTGTGGTGGGTCAGCCAGGGCTCAGTGATAGCGAGGACTCCTCAGGAGAAGAGGAGCAAGCCCTGTGTAGCCAGCTCTGGATCAGCAGAAGCTGGCAAGCAGGAAGATGAGTTGCAGGCTTGTCAGACTTCACAGCGAACAGCTGGTACAGAACTACTGATACCCTCCAGCCTTGATTCAACAGATGAAACTCAGTTGATTGTGTCCAGCCCTCCAGTATCACCCACAACCTTAAAGTGATGCAGACGGAGGCGAAGATTAGAACTACAGGAGAGATGACAAAGTGTACGCCTCCTGGCCCAACGCCAGCTGCCTGCGGATATCAAAGATGAGTAGCTGCAGGATTACTCCTGAACAGCGGGCTGCAAGCATGACCCTTCAGCATATGGTTATAAAAACCAGCCAAGGGAGGCTGTTAGGAATGGAAGTGACTAGCTGAAATCCTTCTGACACTGTGACCACTGCATTGGACCCTTCCTTGTTCCTGTGACTCTTCGGACCATTCCCTGACTCTGCCTTTGTTTTGCCCTTGAACCTGCCCATGGATAACTCTTGGATTTCTAGAACTTGTTGTATGGACTGTCCCTTGGACAGCTCTTGACTCATGTTTTGACCTTGAACCAGACCTTGACTATGCTTCTTGAGTTGGTGCCCTTGCCTTACTTGTTCCATGCTTTGATGGCGTGGCCTGTGCTGCCCTTGACCTAGCTCCTGACAAATATCTTTTTGAGACTATGGTGACCAGAACTGAGTAGTGGAGCAAGGAAGCAAACAAACCAATATGTGACACCAGCTGTAGTGTTGTGTCATTGAAAGTTTAAATGAGAGTTGCCAGCAATTCCTAAAGCTACCTACAGATGTTACTTCCTTTTTTACTGGAAGTAATGTGACACCGCAGCCCCCCATATCCCCAATCACAGCCCTCCTGCTGTTTGCTGGGCACAGCCTGGCAACCCTAGGCAGCTTAAAGAACCAACTTGGGTCCTTTTTGATGAGACATAAGAGAGCACAGATCAAATCTGGAGGATATAGCCAACAGCAATTTTGTCAGCATCCCTGACACAAATCTCCAGAGTGAACCCAAGTATCATTTCTCTGGGCCTAGGACATTCAACACATAGGCTCCCACACATCAGTTCCTCATTCCATGGCCAGTGCTCCCTCTAAGCTGAGTTAGTGTGAGCTAGCTCATGATTTTTTAGCCTCCAGTTCACAGATTTTTCCCTTAGCCCAGGAAGGATGGCTCTAGAGCAATGTTCCCTCTAAGGTGTGGAGTCTTGTGAGCAAAAATCCTACTTTGTGAGCTACTGACATTAAAGTTGTGAGTGAGTGATTTGGCTACGGCATAAACTAGTTTGCTCTGCAGCCCTCCTTCCTGAGCTAAGGCAAAAATGTGTGAGCTGGAAGCTAGTTTAGAGGGAACACTGCTCCAGAGCAAACTAATGTATGCAGTAGCCAAATCACTCGCTCACAACTTTAGTGCCAGTAGCTCATAAAGAAGAATTTTTGCTCACAAGACTCCACAGCTTAGAGGGAGCATTTTCCATGACCCTGATATTGTGACTCATGAATGAACCATTTCTATTTTTATTTCTGGAATGACGTAAACAAGACAAATTGTAGTAATGGATCTGAAGCCAAGGCTATGCCCCGATGCACTGGTTAAGGGGACCTATTTTGTCCCCCTAGTGCTTCAGTCTTGCTTCCACGGTTCCAAGATAAATCAAAACTGTGCTTTTAGTCTCAAGTTATATTTAGTCTCAAGTGCCAGAAGATAAGGAGGTTCACATTTTGTTCCTGCATCCTAGCCAGATGCTTAGAGGGAATAAAAGAGGGGGAAACAATAAATATTTTACTCAGCAAACTCCAGCTTAAAAAAAAAAAAACTGATTACATTTAGGGAATTGGATTGTCTCAGGACAGATTTAAAATGGCACCAAAGTAGAGTTGCATCCATAATGCTCTCCACCCAGTGCCCCTGTGTGGGCAGAATTTACATCTCTATTCATTAACCTTGTTTGTGAGCCATGTTTTTGTTTTGTTTTAATAAATGATACTGATTTTACAAGCCTGCACCACTTCTCCTCATTACAGAGATTCTAAATGACTTAAAGCTGGCCCTTGCCATTCTCCAGGGATTGCTAATAACACAACCACTCCAGAATGTAATTATCCTCATTCCCATAGCCAAATGAAAGAAACTTCTAAAATCTTCACTTTCAAGTTAAGGCTCAGAGGAATGAAGAGTCTAGAAGTTCCTTTAAAGTTATTTTGCTCAGTAGACAAAGGTTATTCATTTTTATTAGAACAATCTCATTACAGAAAGAGCTGAGTCAGCTTTCTTCTTTAGTAGATACAATGTAGATTATGAAAATCAGGACAGAAGCCAAAGCAGCTATTGGCTTGGTTTGAGAACAAGCTATAAGAATTTCCTTTTATTATTATTATTATCATTATCAAGGCGTCTGTGAGCTTTTGTTATCCTCTGACCAAAACCACCATGCTGGGTCATCTGTTGTGATGCGCAATTAGTTGTTATTAATTATTGCAGAGCTTTTTGTGATTAAGAAGCACAAGGATTCCTTCCCCCCTTTAAAGGCAGTGCAAGGATCTGATATCACTTAGGGAAATTCTAACACCATGGTTGCTACATGAAGGCCACAAAAAGGAAAGCGAGCTGGACCTACCGCACCCCAACACAGGACATGAAAGGCACCCCAGCTTTGGAGACCATCAAGGATGCAGAGGGTTGTCAGCTCCGGGTTGGAAAATACCTGGTAATTTTTTTGGGGGGAATGGAGCCTGGGCAAGACAGAGTTTGCAGAAGGGAAGAATCTCGGCGGGGTATAATGCCACAGACAGCTGTTTTCTCTAGGGCAACTGATCTCTGTTGTCTGGAGTTCAAGTGTAACGGAGGAAGGTCTCCAGGTGCCACCTGGAGGTTGGCAACCCCAAGAATGCAGTGCAGAGTCTTTCAGTGTACTCAGTGTTGTTGCCACCACATTTTTGACAGTTGGGGGACAATAACAATGAAATATGTTTTTGTATACCAGATCTGGGAATGCAGATGGCCTAAAATGTTTTGGCATCTAATGAAAAAGTCCAAATGGCACCCACCCTCCCAAGATAGTTAAAAATACAACTGCTGAAAAACTGAATGTAGGGTAACCCCAGTTATTCCACCTCAGGTCAACTCTTTCACTCTGTCTGTGCATCCTGATCTTCTATAATAATGACAGATATGGAGGCCATTCTCTAAGAGCATGCCCTTTGGCCCTTCGTCTGGACTTATAATTACCACAGCAACACGTTTTGCTAGACAGAGTTCAGAAGGACTCTAGCCTTGAAATTTTATGACATTAATCTCAACAAAACTCCTTCCTACAGAGGATTCAGATTTATGAAGACCTCATGAATGGTTCATGGTACCCAAGTGCCTAATAGCTCTCAATAGCCTGGACAGGTAATAAAACCCATTATGATCCTTCTCTTTTATAATATCTGGGACATCACCCCAGCATCCCCTACTCAGTAGCAATCCTTATGATCATCAGGTTTCTGTATAACAAGCACTTCCTCAACAAATTAGATTTTAAAGAATGCAATATGCACTGTGGGGCATGGAATGATATAGCATAGCCCAATTTCATCAGGTCTCGGATGATAAGCAAAGTCAGTACTTGGATGAGAGACCAGCAAGGAAGACTTTGCAGAGGAAGGTAAAACCAGCTTCAGACCATACAGTTTTGCCCTCAAACCACAGTGTTGCCGCATGACGCCCCTGACATGATGACATCACTTCCAGATGGCATAATTGTGTCAGGGTCATTGCATAGCAACATCAGTATTTGGGGGTGGGTTTTCCCCTGCCAGACAACTGGCCGCCAGAGGGCAGAAGCCCCAAAAACCGGGGGAACCCCTGCCAGGATCTGAGGAGATCTCGAGATCAGCTGTATTTCTGGGAGAATTACAGGCCCCGCATAGAGGTTGAAAACCCTGCTCTTCCCTCAGCTTAACCCCACCCCCATTATTCAGTCGTTCAATGCACTATGGAGGTCCCCTTGCCTCTGGTGAAGTCAGAAAGCTAGCATCTCTTCCTCATGTGAATCATACAACTTCCTGGTACATGCTTGCAGCTTAGTGAGTCCCGTGCTGCCACCTGAGCATTAAAAATGGGTCTTGGGTCTGGAAAGGCTGAAATTCCATTTAGAACACCCATTCATCTGTTTCTCTATTGTAGTCTACTTTTATTTTATTACATCTTTAAAGTAATATTTATTCATTCATTTAAAACATTTATTAGCCACCTTTCTTCCTCTTGGAGTTCAAGGTGGCTTACAACAGACAAAATACATAAAATAAAAACCAACATTTAGAAGTATTTATATCCTTCCTTTCCTATTTTGCCCAGGATGAGTTACAAACAGGACTACAAAACAAATTATAACAGAATCTAAAGTTGCTATCTAAAAGTTCAGAAAGCTGCAGAAGAGAGCAAGACTACAGCAGACTGATTGCTCGCCAAAAATATAATTAATTCATTCATATTCCAATATTTTAAAAAAGCTTAAAAAGAAAGTCTCCTGGAAAAGAAAATTCTTACTTGAAACTTAATAGGCCTCATGAAAGGACAATGAAGTTGGTGCTTCCCAAACCATATGGGGGCAATGCTAAAAAACAGCATGGAAAAGACAAGGCAGAACATACCAAATGACTACTGGGGGGCTGAGAAGAGAAATAGGTCACACTTCCCATAAATATACACCAGGTGGCTCACAAATGTTCTTTAGGGTACACATCACAGTAGCCTTTAGAACAATCCTGTCATGTAGATCAGAATTATCACCAGGCAATTTGCATAAAGAAATACAGAGCTGGGTGTCATAAACATAGTCATAGCAACCTATTCCAAACCCACATATAATTTCTCCTGAAAGGCTTTACGTAGAGTGTGAATGGCAAGGTGGTAAGAATGAGCTTTGAGGAACCTCATGACAGGTCCCATGCTGATGAAGTAGTCCCCAACAATAAACCTCTGAGTCCTGGCCATAAAGAACAATGAAAACCAATTAATGGCACATCTTCTACTTCCAAACTACTCAATAAAATGGCATAATCTGCAGAACGGCTGATACATCCAGTAAGAGAAACAAAGATATGGTCCTTGCCCACATTCAAATGGAGATCATTGACTAAAGGCATCAGAGTGGCGTCTGTTCCATAGCCTGGCCTGAAATCAGACTGGAAGGGGTCTAGAGTGGAGATGTCATCCAGAAAGTCCTGGAGTTGTTCTGCAGTTGTTCACTCTCTCATCTTGCCTAAGTGGTGATAGCAGGCCAGATAATTTTTCTCTAGCAAAAGTTTTTAAATAGTGGACAGATGAACATTTGTCTGTGTGACAGAGGAAAGGTTCCCTGACTCTGTGCCTGATTTGTAGTGGACATCAGGGACTCACTGATGTGATCCTTACATAGAGTTGCCAGTAGGGATGGGCATGAACTGGCTCATATTTTGGGCAGCTCATGGTTTGCAAACTGAAGTTTGTGGCAGGTAAACTGGCACAAACTTCCCACAAATTATCTAGCAGTTCATGGCAATTTGTGAATGGATACATTTCAAGACAGACTGTCTCTGCTCAATCTAAATGTTTACCAAACTTCAAAGCAATGGGGGAGCAGAACTTAGAGGGCATGCAGGTGCCCTGCCACTTTGATGTCTCTAACTTGCACAGGATCTGTTCTATACACTCCTGAAACTCCTGAACCTGTGCCTGACATTTCCCCAGAAAGTACTTTCTTAGGGCACCTTCTCTGGGGAGCTGTAACTCAGACCCTGTAGATCCAATCCTCACCAAACTTAGAGGGCAGGTAGAGGGAGTGTCAGCTGCAGATCCCCTGTGAATTTGGTGTCTCTAGCATGCCAGAGGGCTGTTCTATTGCATCACAAACCTCACAAACCAAACCAGTTTGTTTGGCCGCTAAAAGTTTGTGACTGTTTGCAGTTCACAAACTGGGTATGCCACGGACCACACACCGAACCACAATTTCCCAGTTTGTGCCCATTCCTAGTTGCCAACTGTAGGTTGAGAAATACCTGGAGATGTCAGGGTGGAGTCTGAGGAGGGTGGGGTTTGGGGAGGAGGGACTTCAATGGCATATAATGCCATACAGTTCACCTTCCAAAGAGGCCATTTTCTCCAGGAGAATTGATCTCTGTGATCTGGAGATCAGTTGTAATCCCCGGAGATCTCCAGCCACCACCTGGAGGTTGGGAACCCTATCATTATTCAGTAACCAGGATGAACAAAGTTGCAGAATAGAAGTGGTGCCTTCATAGATCCCAGGATGCCATTGACATCCATTGCAGTAATCAGAACAGTCCATTTATGGATCAGGCACTGACTGAAAATTTCTAGCGTCTCAGCTATATTTCAACTAGGATCATGATTACACATCCTGCCCATGTGCATCCATAAATCCTAAAGCGTTTATGTTCTCTGTTCTTTTCAACTTTAACGTACATCTTTCACAGATAGATAAGCTTTTCTTCTTCCATTTCATGCCCCCCTCCATGAGCTACACCTTACCTAATTCACATTCTTTGTAATTTGTGGATCATTATCTGTTCCCATTCATTCAGTTCATTTGCTCTTGTAATTCTGTTCCAGGTTGACGATGGTCATAAAGTCAGGAGAGCAACTGCAAAAATGCCCGGCATATTTATACACTCTCAGCAACTTCCAATCATTTGCTTAAGTTGCAAAACAACAGTTCTACCGGTCAGCTTTAACAACTCAGCCTGGGAGTTTAAATGTAAGTGGTGCTCTTTCTGCTGTGTTAAATTCTCACTGGCCCACAAAACAATCAAAAACAGCAGCCTAATTGAAAATTTTGCAGGGACGCAAATTCAATAGCAATACAATGTCCAATGACACTGCTCCAAGTGGCTTCGACTGGGCAAAAGGTACATTTTCTTTTCCCCTCACTATAGAGAAATCCGTTATCCACAAACATGGGGAGGAGGGAATCAATCATTTGTGGCACAACCCATTGTAATTGGCTTACCTGTCCTGATGGATTCCAGTGGTATTTGAACACCTCTATAAGGCACAACATAATTGTAGATTTAAGGGGGAAGCTGGCAGTCACAAAAAAGGAGGAAGAGAGGCATACATAAATCACAACTAAGGCCTACTCCAGGAAGTAGGTAATTGCTAAGTAGAATTTGAAATGGCTGTCAACATCCCTCAGGGTAGATGTTCCTCTTCTGGTATAAGGGGGAAACAGGTGTTACGTGAAATCTCTGCTTGTATTTCCTGTGGAGTGACAAGTGTGTAGAAGAGGCTACCTTGTCTACATACACAGCTGGTACTTCATTCCACAGGAAACCTATTGCTGCATTTTTTTAAAAAAAGATGTAACAGACAACAACAGAAGGACAGAAACAGAGGATGAGGATGGGAAAAAACATTGCTTCCACATCATGACAACAATCCATTAGTTCTCCAGACAAAGATCCAAGGAGCAGTCTATATCCAGCTCACCACCTTATGCTTACATGGCCTTAGATGTTCCCTGGGACACAAAACCTCCTTGTTCTCTCTGGCCCTAAAGAGGCCAGACTGACCACCACCAGGGCTGAAGCCTTTTCTGTGGCAGCTCCACACTGGTTGAATGAGCTCCCGGAGGATACCAGGGCCCTGTGGAACTTACTACAACTCCACAGGGCCTGCAAGATGGAGCTCTTCCACCAGGCATTTGACCACAATTAATATCTGAACATAACATCAGAGCCTTCCCTAGGATCTTTTCCATCGGCATTGTTTGTATTGACTGACTCCTCTTATGGAAAATATCGGATATGGAAATATCAGATTATTGTTCATTGCTGCATAGGAAATTCATGTATAGCACTTTAGACTTTATGTGGTTTTAAATTGTTTTAAAATTTTATGTAAGCCACCCTGAGCCTGCTTTGGCAGGGAGGGCGGGGTATAAAACTAATAAATATATAAATAAAATAGATCAGGATATATCCCTTGTTGGGTATTGCATATATGACTCATTCCTCTCTTCAATTTTCCTGTGCAAATTAGAAAATCTAGGAGGTGAATTATTGCAAAAACTGTGTGGCCCAGTTAAAATTAAAATTGAAAGGACAAAGAGAACTGTGAAAACAACTAGGAAGCTGTGCTAAGTCTTCAGGCTGGAGAAAGACCACTGTATTGGTTGAAACGGATTTAATCATTCCGGAGGACGCCATTGCGACTCTGCATGTGACTCTGCATTTTTAGTCAGCTGTTTTTCAGTTTAAAACTGTTTGTTGTTACTGAAAATAACATATACATTGTTAAAAGCACAATTTGTATTGGAACTCTGTAGCCTTTTCACAGTTCTCTTTGTCCTTTCAATTTTATCAGTAGAACTGTGACCTCTTTTGTATACTTATCCAGTTAAAATTAAACCATCACTATAATGAAAAAACAGATTCCAGTTTCCTTTTTTTTTTTTTACCCATTATCAGGGGGGTGTCAACAAATGGAATTTGGCATGTGTTCCCCATGCTATGTGTTCCCCATGCCATGGCTAATAGCAGTTTGGAGAAGGAGAAAGTTTCTTTCAGGGAAATTGCAGAGAGAGAAAGGGTTAATTTCTTTCCCAGCATGGTGGCTCCAATCCCAGCCCAATGAGAGTTGCTTTTTACTGTTAAAGAACATTCTATGAGATATGAGCACACATCTCCCATAACACGTGCAGCTTTGGCGGACCCATAGCCCAGATTTTTATGCTCAGGGTTTGTTTGTTTTTTGTTTTGTTTTTGCTTGTGGGGCTGCCATTATGTGTGTCATAGTTCTATGTAATAAAATTCTATGTAATAAAGCAAGGGATAAGTAAGACAAGTGTTAATTAATACAAGTGTTCCTGATTTATTCTACACTGTGTCAGTGTTTGTTTATTACGAAGACGCCAACCATTATTACAAAGATGCTAACCATTACACAACTTGTTTGCCAGTCCACCCTTTTCATCCTATTCAACAGTTAGAGTAGAAGGCGACATGAATTGGCATGAAATTTTTCTATGAATGCATTCATATTTGTTATTTGTGAGGTTTTCTTTTTCCTCATAACCTAGCAACACTAGGCTATTTTTCCAAAGATGGGACATTGACAGCCTCTGTGGTTGTAAAACCCAGGTAAGGCAAGAGAATGCTGGCTTACATGTGGCAGTGGGGGCTCCAAAGGTTGCAGCAGCTGTGAGGACTTTGTATACATTTGGAAATCCACTTATATTTGAATAGCACAGCAAGAGCATTATGGATGCTGTCCTCTTCTTTCAAGCTTTGTCGGTGTTAAAACGGTCCTTTTCGCAAAATATACTTCTTTGGCAAAGGCATCCACATTAGCATGTACTAATTGTAGGCACAGCTTTACTGCATTTACTTCTAAAAGGGAGTTTGAACTTGGAATCAGGGAGTCCAAAGCAGATAAGTATTCCACATTACATGAAAAATAAGTTAAACTGGAGATCAGATGTATTTCTGGGAAATCTCCAGACCCCCACCTGGAGGCTGGCAACCCTCCTCTGCATTTGCAGCAACAAGAGGGGGACTTCAGCTAGCCTGGCTAAAATGCCAAAGCAGCCATTTTCTCCAGGGGAGCTGGAGATCAGGGGTATTTCTGGGAAATCTTCAGACCTCACCAGACCTGGAGGCTGGAGTAGCACCCTTACTCTGCATTTGCAGCAACAATAAGTTTAAGTTTTAGTTTTATAATACGGCTACTTTTGCCTCCCTGCCCCCCCCCCATTTATTTATTTTTTTGCAAAAAATGGAAATCATAACTGACTAGCAGCAGAGAACCATGGGTACTAGACCATGGGAAAACTGAATGCTGGCTAAAGGGACAGGCTACTGGAAAAAATTAACCTCCTCCTTGATGGAGGAGTGCATGCAATGGCGGCTGCACTTTACAGGCAGCACCAGCCAGCCAATCAAAGGAGGAAGGATTAGAAATGAGAAAGGAAGCCCAGACTGACTCTGTGGAATCAAAGTTTAAAAAGTAAGATGAATATTTCAAAATTAAAATGGGAAATTGGGGAGATTTTGGTAGGGGGCTTTGAAAATCCGCTAGGCAGCTTAGCCTCTAAAACCCCAGCGCTGGTTATGACCCTGAGCTTTGCCCTCCATTTCAAGTGGTCCCATATGAGTTTCCTAGGGATATTGGAAGTCATTCCCCTTTTTAGAGACAAGAGAAGATAATTTTGTTCTACCAGGTATGTGCACATTAATTCATGATTTCTTTTAAAAAGCTGCTATTAAAACTGGATTGATTTTACATTTACTTCTTAAATGACAATCTTTTTGTGAATATTTCTGTTAAAAGTGTCTAGAAATAATGCAAGTGAAATTAAAAAATAAATACGGCTCAGAAAGCTACATGTTCCCTAAAGGCTTCAAGTGTCTAGAGTCTGGAATGGGGAGTGCATACTGCAGCTCTACCTATTATGGGCAGAGAAGCCACATGCTCAACCCCAGACTTAGAAAGTTCCGTATGAATTGATGCCTGTACATAAAATTTGTTCACAAATTCATCCACACCAAGACACCCATCTATGACAAATGGGGAGGGGATTTAATAGGGAGTTCCAGCTCCTGCCAACCTAGCAGTTCAAAAGCAAGAAATTGCAAGTAGATAAATAGGTACCACTTTGGTGGGAAGGTAACAGCATTCCGTGCGTCTTGGTGTTTAGTCATGCTGGCCACATGACCACAGAAATGTCTTCGGACAACGCTTGCTCTTCGGCTTTGAAATGGAGATGAGAACCCCAACCCTAGAGTCGGATTCGACTGGCTTTCGAGCAAGGGAACCTTTACCTTTACATGCATATGACTCTGAGGCCATCCGTGGAGAAATGGATGAGCCTACAGGCTGGAATCACCTTATGTACTTCACCAAGTGAGCCATAAACTGGTTCCATATTGGTAAATACAGCAGTGGGGGAGAGGAGTTTGTTCAGTAGTAAAGCACATGATCTACAAGCAGAAGATTACAGAATCAGTACCCAGCATTTCCACTTCAAGGATCAAAGGTAACAGGTGATAGGAAAGACTCTTCATTGCTTAAGGTTCCAGGGGGTTCTGCAACTCAAAGTAGATAATACCTGAACAAGAAGGATAAATGGCCATGTTATCACAGAACCCTACAATCCAGAGTCCAGAGAAATCATCAAAATACCAGGCAAACTTCATTTTGGTTAGGCCAAGGTATTTTGATAGACTTTTCAATCTTCACTCATCTGAACAAGGTCTTTTGAAGGTGGTACCCTGCAAATGGGTAACTAGGGATGCCAGCCTCCAGGTAGGAACTCGGGATCTCCTGGAATTACAGCTCATCTCCAGACTACAGAGATCAGATCTCCTGGAGAAAATTGAGGCTTTGGAAGGTGGACTCTATGACATTGTACCCCACTGATATCCCTGTCCTCCCTGGGCTTCATTCCCAAATCTCCAGGAGCTTCCCAACCTGGGTATGGCAGCCCTCCCCCCACACACACACTGGTGGCTGTGGGGACCGGGCAACACTACAATTAACCAGCTGACCCTTCCCAAACATTCCCTGCTGTGGCCCCCAACTGGTAGAGTGGTCTGACTGATGACATCAGGAAGGTTCCCATACTCTGAGTATCCCAACATAACTGTTTAGAAACTATGTAATCCCTCTGCCTAAAGACTTCTTGTGTGACTCATGAGATCACTCTAAATCCAGGCAAATGGAACCACCAGTGGTTCTGAGCCACTTACGGGCATTCCTGTAAATTTGGCAAATATCCAAAAGAATGATGAATCTTCAGGTAGGACAATCAAGCAATCTACCTATGTTAATGAGCAAAGATCGCATCATCTACTGATCTACTGTACAAGTCACCATGTCCCTCAGAGTAGTTCTTGATGAGGTAATTTCTATCCCTCTCCTAGTGTTATAGGACCAAAAAGTTTGCAAAATTGTGTTCATACTTTAGAATCTGGGTATGTATGATTTACCTTCTCTCCATCTTTCTCCCTCATGTTCATTCTCTCTTAGGACTAAAGCCCACTGAATAAAACAGACTTCCAGGAAAATCTGCTTAGGTTTCCTCCCTTTTCTTTCCCCTTTTTCTCCTGGGTCCCACTTTGAAACCTTCCCTCAAGTCATTCTTCTTAGGCTCCCCCATTATATTCTCCCTTCCGAGGGTTGGGGGAACACTTATGAAAGGTTCCTACATGTGTACCCTCTTTCCTGGTTAACAGCCTGACTCATCTTAAGGAAGTCTGTTATGCTCGAGTATCAATCAGGGTACACTGGCTGATCTGGAATTTTCATAGGGTATTTGTTATTTTAAAAAAGGCTAACAAAGAATCTGAGCATTAATGAGAATGAAATAAGTGCCATTTCCAAGGCAGTTACTCAATGTTTCCAGAAAAATCATTTCATTCATTTGCCATCCAATGAAATATGGATTTTGTGCAGACAAGCATGCTGAAACCCAAGATTTGTAGAATAGTTTAATGCCACTCAGAAATCTTACCTGACAGGCTAAAAGCAGATGGTATTTTGAAGTGTGTATCTCCCCCCTCCCATCTCAGGCTGCTCCAAGACTATCTTGTGCTGTTACACTCAAATGGGGGGGTGGGGGAACCAATCTCGAGTCTAAATATTTACCATTGGATTTGGATAAAAGTACATAAACATGGAACCAGGCACGGAGGCAATACACCTAACGCTTAAGAATCATCTCCGGTTTACAAAATCACAAGTCCAAAATGTGTCCTTTAGACCATTTTTTTAAAAAATCAACAGATTTCTCTCTTTCAGGATCTTCTCTATATCCCTGCCTTTTCATGATTATTGTAATATAAGACTGAAGGGCGCACTTTTATAGCAAGATAAACTAAATAATGTTCAGATACTGGATGTCCCAAGTTATGACTCTTGTATTTGGCAGCTTTCCCCTACATATCCCCGCCTAATATGCATTTGATTACAGCCATGCAGCTGTGATATGAAAGGACAGTTGTTTATGGCCATGGTTATTGTAGAGTTTAATGAAAACCAAAAGCAAGCTCCTAGAATGTTTGATTACACTATAAACCAACGTTTAGCTTTATTTTCAGATTACAAGATCTTCTATCAAAAAGGGATTAAGTGTGTGTTCTGGGAAGGGAAATGACATGAGAAAATACAACGACAGCAAAATGCAGACCCACAAATGAGATACTCTATTAACAGTCTGGTCCTGCATGAACTGATATCCCATAACAGAGGACAAAACACAGCTGAAGAAAATGGTGGGCACGGCCCAGTATCCAAGGAGGAAGAAACTCCTCAGTGCTTTCTATAGCCAGACCATACCTGATTACATGTAGGAGATGATATGTTTGAATCCTACTGTAATGTCCCCCTTTGGCTGTGGGTTCCCAGATCAGAGTACTCATTCAGGCACCCATTCTCAGGTCCATTCAGCAGAGACAACCTGGCTCAAAAGATCACCTGTTTATTTGCAAAGGAACAACTCTCATAACCAACAACAACAGCTGACATATAAAACCGGAAACCAAAACAAGAGCTTCACCCAATCAGACCAAACTAGATCACACAGATATCAGGGGGAGGTGACTGTTATACATATATACATTAACTATACCACATCTACATAGGGAAAAAGACACCAGTTGCACATAGAAAATAGGGATGTGAATTACTCTTCAGTTAGAGCATTGGTTTAATTCATTTGGATAAGGAAAGGAATAGAAAAACCATCAAATGCCATTTATCCATTTAGCTGGAGCAGGCAATGAACTCAAGGAAGCTGGGTGAGAAGCAACTACTCTTGTTTGTTATTTCCCCAACAACACTTTCCTTGGGTGGTGGCAGTAGCTGTAGGCTTGTTGTGACAAAGCTGGCCACTTAGCTGGGTGGCCAGCAACCAGCTTAAAGAACCTCTGTTTCTCCCTCACCTTACCTTCCCCAGTGCCTTGATGCACCCTAGAAAGGCTGGTGCATTACTCTTTGCTCTCACCAGCTTTGCAAAAGTTACTGATCAGAAATAACCGGCACACAATCATTTTACCACAAAAATATGACAGGAATCAAGGACAGCACAAAGCCGACTTTTGTAGGGATGACTTTGAATTCCTCATCGCTGTTGTTTAGACCCCAACTTTGGCTTAACTTCCCCCAAGCGTGTTTATTTCCCCACAAAACATTGCTATCCACAGAATGTAAGAATTTCCAGTGTCATTTGTGCATCAATACAGATTAATCAACAGCCAGAGAGAAAGAGAGGTCCTGATCATGCGCAGAAGTAGCCGTGCAACAGGCACGAATGCCAGGTGGATTTTAAGGGCACGATCACATGGGAACATCTGGCAAGCGTCCCGCACCCATCAGCAACCTGTCTCACTCCACCGAAGAAGTGGAGTTAAAAAATACTAGAGGAAGTGCAGTATCAAACGGGTTTGCAATGGGCCGCAGATGGACTTCCCCATGTAATCACTCCGGCATGCTCCCATTGCATCAGTGATCCCTCGTTGAAGTGCACCAGAAAAACGTGGCGATGGGAAAAAACCAATTCACCCACCGGTGCATCTGATCATGCAGTGGCGGGTCAAATTGCTGCGGAGCAAATAGCCTCGCTCCCCCCCCCCACGTTATCTAGCACGTGTGACTGGGACCAGAGAGAACATAAAGAGAAACCAAGACTGTGACTTCATGTTTGCTTACTTGAGAGTAAGCCTCATTTTCATAACAGTATTTATTCCTGAGTAGACATGCATGGGATTGCACCATAGATCTGGTGCATTCCTTTCTCTTAGCCTCTATAAAAATGGCTTGAGGGGCGTTTCAGCACCCTGTATTCTTTAAGCTCTCACATCGGTGATCAGAAGTGAAGAAGAAACTCCCCTGCATTGCTAATTTACATAATCCGATAGTGCATTATTCCCATTCTTTGTGTTATCTAGAGAGAATTTTCTTTAGGGGTCAAGATGAAAAAATGTAGTAGAAGACTACAGTCTCGATATAGCAATCAGGCTCACAGCCTATGACTCCTCAGAGAAAAATCCACTTGCAATTAAGCCTTTTCTGTGCTGTGATATATAGCTCTCTCAGTTAGTATTCCTTGGCTTATAATGCTCTCCTCCTAAAAAAAAAAAAATCAGAATTCATTTAATTACACCATATGTAGATCTTATAAAGTGAAAGCTAGTTATAAATATATAATGCATGAACTGGTATTTTCTCAGGGCTGCCAAGGATTACTGGCAGAACAATCAAGAACTCGGTGAACCCCCTACTATAGTACCAAAGACAGATATCTAACTTGCTGATTTCCCATTAAACCGGTGACCATTATAGCGTTTTGTGTGTTAACACATGGTACCATCAAAAGGCAGTAAAAAATGTATTTCGGTCTGAAACTCTTTACCATTCATTACCTCTGGAAGTGAAATCAGTAACTACTCGACTCGCTTAGTATCATTACATTTGTTTTTTGGGTTTTTTTATTATTATTATTCACTGTACATGTACCACCATCAGTTTCTGCCATCTGCTTTCTCGGGTTCCAATTTTCACATGATGATCCATAAACCTCACATTATTTCACCTCTAACTTTTTTTTTTTTTGCACTTGCTAAACCCTGGCTGTTTGATATTTTTTTTCCTTAATAATATTTCTTTTTCCGAGTAACTGAACAGCAGTATATTTGTCTGAGAAAGCACATGAAGCCCAAGCCACTCCAAGGACATACCAATACAGAGAGACTTTGGGGAGGGTGAATCCCTTTCCAGCTTATGTTTAGTGGTACACACAATGGGGTAGAGGAGGACAACTAGGGTTTCGGGCACTGGATTGAGAAAGACTTGGCAATTTGAGGGGTGGAGCCTGAGGGCAGCATTTGGGGAGGGACCTCAGCAGAATATAATGCCATAGAATCCATCCTTCAAATCAGCTATTTTCTCCAGGATAACTGATCTCGGTTGTCTGGAGATCAATTGTAATAGCAGGAGATCTCCTGGAGGTCATCAACACTAAGGGCAGCATAGAGTAGAAGGACGCCACCTCAGTTTTCTTCCTTGCTGGGTCAGGACACAGTACACCTGCTAAAAAAAAATTACTATGGGCAGAAGGATAGATGGGGTGGAAGGATCCAGTGGAAGAGTTCAGAGGAGAAGTTGCCCAAGCAGATCTTTCCCTACATTCTCCAAGCTCTCTTCCATTTGCCTCATCCCAGAACTCCTCCAATGACCTGGAGAGCCTTGCAGGCACAACATGCCATGTGATGGTGTACTACAGCAACTAGGGGGAACAAGGAAAAGCTGCTTTTCTCCCTTCCATGCTGATGCAAGTCTGCAATAGAAGACTGAGAGGCAGTTTTACCCATTTTCTCTTTCATGGCTGCAGGACCCCATCCTCCTGGGCATTTTGCTAGTCTCCTAGCCTTCAAAGAGGGAAGGCTGGAAAGAGCCACTCCACCAACTCTTTCCATGAACTCTTCCACTGAATATAAGCCATTATATGGAGTTCCTTGATGATCTATGTTTCAACAACAGACTTCTGGGCTGCAAATTCAAGGAGGATGCCAGCATGAGGTGAGAGATTTTTAACTCTCCCCCCCCTTTTTTTTTTGATGAACAATTTTCTCCGTTAGAGGTAAAAGCAGCTTGAAGGTGGTGATTTTTTTTACTCAGAGACTAGTACAAGGGACCAGAGTCCTATAGCCCCTTCTCCCCCATCTCCATGCTGGTCCTCTCCTTTTACATCACAGTCCTCATGGATACTTTCTGTTCAAAAATTATCATCAGGTAAAATAATCACACTTAACATGCAGTTCTACCAGGGTTGCCAGCTCTGGGTTGAGCAATACCTGGGGATTTGGGGGGTGGAGCCTGAGGATGGTGGGGTTTGGGGAAGGGAGGGACTTCAGTGGTGTATAATGCCATAGAACCCACCTACCAAAGCGGCCGTTTTCTATAAGTGAACTGATCTCTGTCGCCACCACCTGGAGGCTGGCAACCCTATGTTTCACTCAGAGAAAAGAAAAGAAATAAAAGTGCATCCATGCCAACCAAGGAAGTCTCCATACACCAACAGACTATAGCTGATCTGATGCTAATCCTTGAAACCTAGAAAAGCTTCAGGGTCATATCTGCTTGTTGATCTGAACAATCAAGAGTTCAGCTCTGGTTGGCTCCATACTACTATGTGGTTCCACTCTTCTCCTCGGACCAACATCACAGAACAACAAAAGGAAACCTTATCTATACCCAAATGTAGATATTCTCAGAAGGATATATATTCGATACATGGGGGGAAAAAAACAACAATTATACACTTGCCCTTACATCTAAACACCCACAACATAACTACTCTGAAATATTTATATATAATCTTGTTACTCATAAGGTCCTTTTAGTCCACATGCAAGCAGAAAAATTCACAAGTATGTACACAGATTCTACAGCATGCCTGTTGCTAAAGCGCCAAACTCCCACTGAGTTAATAGACTCCAGCAGTTTGTAACACACTGTTACTATCCCGTCAATATCAATACACCACAATAATTACGTTTCCCTGATATGCAGCGATGCGATAGAGCGTAACATCTCTCCTGCTTTCGGTAGAATTCCTGCTGCCCTAGGCATAACAGAAAATGTCCGTGCCTCCCAGTTGTAACAGATTTCTCACCTGACTCTTCTCCACCACAGGCAACTGCCTTTGCCACCTCACAGAGGGTGCAAGGTAAGAAGACCAAGTCGCAGGAACCCATGATACAAAGTAGCCCATTGGGGTTTGGAAGGAAGGAAGGAAGGAAGGAAGGAAGGAAGGAAGGAAGGAAGGAAGGAAGGAAGGAAGGAAGGAAGGAAGGAAGGAAGGAAGGAAGGAAAAAGCACTGAGGCCGGAGGCTCAGCAAGGTGAAATCAGCAAGACATTTATGGATTACATAGCTGAACGAAGCATGCTTTTGCCAGTCCGTGCCCTGTTTATATGCATACACCAGTACCACACCCACACACACCCATCACCCATAATTGGCTCTATTTACAAGTCTTTCTTTCAATAGGTTCCCTTTCAGATCCAGGCAAGCCCATTGGCATGCTTTAGGATCCGAGGTGTATATTGTCTTTAGGACCAAAGGTCAGAGCGTCTGTCTGACCGCATGGCCTGGCTGGCAGGCCACGGCCAGGAAGGAAGGAAGGAAGGAAGGAAGGAAGGAAGGAAGGAAGGAAGGAAGGAAGGAAGGAGAAGGAAGGAAGCCCCAAATGACCAACATTTCTAGGGAATTTCAATCATACCTCTTGTTGAGTATCTTTTACCATTAACAGCTTTAACAGCTTTATTTTTATTTCATTCGTTTTAGAGTATTCCTACCCCGCCTTCTTATTAACTGTCTGGAGAGGTGGCAGACCCGTTTTCTAAACAAATAATAAATAAAATAAATAAATACCCAAGGAGGGTTACAAAGAAAGTTTTTAAAACACTACAAAAAGATTGATTTAAAAATGCATAATTGCTACATTTTACATTTAAAATTACATTTTAAAATATCTCAATACATACTAGGGAAGAAATGAACTTTAGAAGACTTGCCAAAACAAAACAGTCTTAAAAACTGACACGGTGAGGCCTCCAATGGAAAAACCATGGGGAAGTAAGAGGGCACTAGAGGGCCAAAACCCATCTGGCAGATCCACAGAACTGTCATCTCCACCTACCAGAGATAATCATGCAATTGTGTATATAATCACTAACTAACTGTCAGGTATACCAGAGCTGAAAATATGTGTATTAACCCTTTCAGACAAAATGGCAGTTATGTTTATCAGGAGGACTACATACAGTGCATTCTCCCCATATGTGTGGTAGAATGTAGTAACTGAAATGGGCAGAGAGATAACAGTGCACAGCCCACTGAGTTTCATGAAGGAAAAGAAAGTTAAAAATAATCTAATAAAGGCATTTTAATGATTGGGTTTGATCCAAAGTGTCCTTCAACACATGGAAACCTAACTGCCTACAACTTATGGAAATCCAAGCAATATTTTTCTGCTTCCAGACAAGTTTGTACAACCTCTTGCTGTAGCACTAGGTTTACAGATACTGGTGAACAAGTACTAGTGCATATTTTATTTCTATGCATGATTTTGGGGGGTTCCAGTTATTATCAGCATCTGTGTTTATATTTGAAACTCATCCTTCCCTTGAACAAATAAAGTACAGTGAAGGATTATGGCTGAAACTTGTCTTACTCAGTGACCATTATATTAAGCAGAGATCAGGGGTGCTTTTAGCCAGCAGGCCATAGGGGCAGCTGCCCCAGGCCCCAACCAGCCTCAGATCCACCACCAAAGGTGGGGGAGGTGGGGAAGAAGAACAGGGTTCTGCTGCCATATGCACCTGCTATACCTGGTGCTCAGGTATCTGGCTTTCAGTAGCAGTGGTAGCTCCCATCCACCTCGCACAGGCCACCCCTTGTTTAGCCCCAGCAGGGGGGTGAGGAGTGGCATTGATTCTGGGTCCCCATCCCAGATTTTTTCTCCAGAACCCCAGAATCACTAAGATCATCCCTGGCAGGGATTTAAGCCAAAGTCTGCAAACCCACCGCAGGACTCTACGTCACAGTTGGTTCTCTTTGGTTTGATTTACCCTTTGACAGAGCAAGCCAATGCTAAAGAGATTCAAAGTGTTATCTTAGCGCAATGGACTGTGGAAAACCCTTAAAAAGGATGCATTTCCCACCCACCCCCATCTATTTCACATGCATTACCATTTAAAATGAGTATAGAAGAACAATGTGTGGATTTATATCTCAGAGGCACTAACAGCTAAATCTGAAGGGGTGATAGAGTTTATTCTAACATGCAGTTGAACATATTTGGGGCCATAAGGAAAATGAAACTGTGCAGTAAAAAAATGAATTTTGGTACAGTTGGGCATATGGGATTTAATGAGCTAAGTTGGTTCTTAAAAGTAATAGGCAAAAAAAAATCTAGCAAATCCAAAATGGAGATTAATATTGTTCTGTTTCTTCTTCCCTCTCTGTTAGTAAAAGTCCCATGGCTCATAGATAGAAGGGGGCGGGCACTGCACTGGCTGTTTGAATGGGAGGTGGTACAATAAATCCTGGGTAACAGACATCTCACAGATATGTCAGAACAGTATTTTCCTGTTTTAAAAACACTGTCCTTTTCCAGCAAATATCCAAACAATGTTGAAATTCTTCAAACAGGAAGCACAAAACACATATACATTTGCACTCAGATAATAAGCTAGGATCTGGAACACCCACTAGGTATGAGAGCATTTCAAAAGCAAAAACTGCATGCCCATTTGAAACCAAAGAATGGCAACATTCAAAAGAGAAAAGCCACTCCAGTGAAGTGCAGTAGGTATACTGTTTTGCTTTTGAATTTTACCTCTTTTTTCCCTCTCTTTTTTTTGCTTACAAATTGGTTCAGAGTTAGCACATGATGTTTTCAAGGCCATACAATTTGGCAGTATGCAAGCCATCGGAGAATGCAAGAACCTTCTGGCTGAACCGCCCAACCTCTCAAGGATTCAAGATTTGAAATGTCGATCAGGTTCCCATGGCAACTGATGGATCTCACATTATTTATCTTTCAATTTCTACCCCGCTCGAACCCCTCCCATGGGTCTCTGAGTGGCTTACACAGCTTGTATCATCCCTATCTATAGGTATTACCTAACGGCACCCGGTGGGCTTTAGTTGACATGTCTCCAGCTCGGCTTGGCTCGGCTTCTCGGCTTCGGATAGGCATCTTCCTTCTATTCTCTTCAGGCTCCTCGGGAGTTGGTGGGCCCATTCGTTGTGCTGATCGCAGCGGCGTGGCCCTGGCTCCATCCCTCAGGCTCCGCCGCGCCTGTGCCGAGCGTCCTCACACCTTCTGGGCTCCGCCTTCGCCACCGGTTCACCACTAGATGTCGCATCTCCTTTTTTCTTCCACTCACCACCTCGACTATCACCCCCATTACGCCGCTCCGCTGTTGCCGCCACCGCCGCTCGTCGAGCCGTTGCTGCTGAGGTTCCCACCTCACCTCCCAATGGAGGAGGAGGGTGCTCCCTGCCTACTATTATAATCAGGAGTTACTTTTTACCACAGATGTTGCCACAAGATCTTAACAGATCCTGCCATCAGTGAAACAGCTCTGTAGCTCCCCATCTGCCTCCCCCCAGCAGAACTCTTCCTCATAGAGCATGAAAGCAATTGAAAATTCTTGATATCACCTTCTTCAAATGGTTTGGAGGTGAAAATGGGAACTAGTTCATAACGCCCCATTCCTCATAGCAAGAACGATAGTCTGATCTGAGCTCCATCCTGCCAATTTTTTACACATTACTAAAGAATGTACTCTATCTTATGTGCTCCACTGACCTGAAAGCCTAGAAGGCAATTGTCATTTCATATCAAGATGTATTAGGCAAATCATCCTATTGTCTGCTACCACCGACTGTTCAAAGTATACCTGAAAAACTGCAGTGGGAGAGAAATGGCAGGCCGTATACTACACAGCTCCTTAATGCTCATGTATTTAAATGGCTGTGTACTAGAAAGAAGGGGCATCCATTCCTCACCCAGAGCTTTAACTTCTGAAGACACTCAGGGAAAGAGACACACCTGGAAAGAACAAAATTCTAAGATGCTGTAATACATATGGTTCTGTTTCTTAAATTTTACTATAAATTTTATGCATGTTAGGAATCTTATATTTCTGTAATAGTATTTCTGTAACCTCCTTGGGGTCTAGGGTTGCCATTCTTCAGGTGGGACCTGGAGACCTCCCAGAATTAAAACTGACATCGGGAAAACAGAGGTCCATTCCACTGGAGAAAATGGCTTCTTTGGAGGGTAGACTCTATGGAAGGTGGTCTCTATTATTTCCCATTCAGGTAGATCCCCTCCCCGAATCCCAGCATCCCAGTGCTTCGCTCCCAAATGTTCAGGAATTTCCCAACCCAGAGTCAGCAATCCTATTAGGCTTCTCGGCGTAAACTTTTTTCGTTTCAGGCCTGTAAACCTGGAACTGTTTTTCTTATGGAAACAATGCTTTGCTACTTGTCAAACTTGTACTGAAAAAAAAATCAGCAAGAATATTTGTAACCTTTACAAAACTAGCCTCCAGGTTTTTGTGTTTTAGGAGGTTTCATTTTTCATTATTCTGCTTTCATAGCAAACTAAAATACTCTTCCCAAAGCAAAAACGCGCTTGATGAAACAAGAAAGAACAGAGCACCTACCTGGTAAAGGTCACACTCCATTTGAAAGGCACTTGAACACAAACATGTCCGTAAGTGGAAAGTTTGAGTCCAGGGGCACCTTTACGACCAACCAAGTTTTATTCATGGTATAAGCTTTTGTGTGCAGGCACACTTCCTCAGATACAGTGCACACGAAAGGTTATACCAGGAACAAAACTTGGTTGGTCTTAAAGGGGCCACTGGACTCAAACATTCTGCTGCTTCAGGCCAGCACAGCTACCCCACCTGACTCTACATCCTTAAGTGATAAGTGCTCTAAAATAAGGGGGGAAAGTAACCCTAGCACTGATCACTGGTGTATCACCAGGGCTATTTTGCGGCAGGAATGCACAGGAACAGAGTTCTGGCTGGCTTCAGAGTTGGCCACGCCCACTACAGCCAAAACCTCTGCATGCGTGGCTACAGAGGGAAGGCCTGGAGAGTGACCCCCCCCAGTGACTCCGAGGTGGGTGGTCCAGGGAGGCCATGGAAGGATTGGGGAAGCATTTAAATGCCTCCCCGTGCCTGTCCAAGGGCCGGCTTGTCTGGGTAAGCCAAGGGAAGGCATGGAGGTATGGCCCAACATGCTAATGAGTTTCTGCTGTTGGGTGTGGCCTATTATGCTACTGAGTTCCTTCTGGGCTATTTCTACAAAAAAAAAGCCCTGTGTATCACCATGGGAGAAACAGCTACTTTCTAGGGGTGCCAGCCTCCAGGTGCATGGAAAGGGGGCAAGATCACTGTAGCAGGATCCAAATCCAACTAGGCATATTATTTTAAGGGTTGATAGAGCACATGCACATAAGGCTCTTCTTGTAATTCTTGCCAGCCTTGAAAAATTAGTATTAATGACCATGTGGTAAGAATTGTGCATGTAGAGGCCTTGTACAGAAATCCATTTTAAAACTTGTGTCATAGGGTGACCACTCTGGCCTGTGGAAATCCTGAAGATTGGGGGGGGGGTCCCCTGTGGAGGAAGGAATTAGGGATTTCACCTAGAATTTATTGTATACCATAGAGCCTACCCCTCACCAAGGTGCTGTTTCCTACAGAGGAACTGATCTCAGTCGATTATAGATCCCTAGTAATTTCAGGAGAACTCTAGTCTTCTAGGCTATGCCTAGAAGCTGACAACCCTAACACACTACTAGGAATTCCTACCCTCTTCTTGAAAAAAAATTTTTTTTTTCCTGCTTCTTGTAGCTTAAGAACATGCTGCTATTGTTGGAAATGTATGAGTTATAAGGTCTAATCCAGTCATTATAGGGTTAACTTGTTTACCTTTCTGTCCTATTGTTTAGATTGACCTGGAAGGGAAACTTGGCTCAGAGCCAATGGGAAGATAGCCCCGGGAACATCTTAGTCTGTTTACTAAACCATTGGTTACTAGTTTCAGGTGACTTCCTTCTAGGGGGCAAGAAGGAGGAGGATTCTCCATTATTGTAGTTTTTAGTGTGACCATGCTTCTGTAGCAGTAAGATGTAAGGATGTAGGTCTTAGATATGTTCGTTATTTTGTAGGTTCCCTGTGCACTTTTACCCTTAGATATAAAGCTTTTTAAACAGAAAGAAATGTCTCCTTTCCAGTGAAACAAAGATCCATGGCAAACTTTGAGTATTTAAATATCTTGACTATTTTCCCCAACATATTCTGGCAGCAGAGGATAGTTTCCTAAGTGTCTTTTTAAATACTCACTGGATAGAGAAAGGGGGGAGGCTGAGAGGCTTATCTTAAAAAGATTTTTTTTTTTTTCTGCAGCTACAACCTTGTCTTTCCTGGAAGGTCATTTCCATTTGGTAGCAAATTTCTTCTCTACACAACTAAATAGGACAACTAGTTAATAACAACGTTTTAGTAGGGCTTAGAAAGATCCTTCAAGTCCCACAAAAAACTGTTCCCATCCTCTTATGAAGGAACTCATGTTAATCAGACATGTTATGGATTAAACCCTAACTACAACCACACTAGCAGCCGTCTTACAATATCTACTTCTGGTTCTTCCTCCCAGAATCCACCAGGAGGCAGATGGCCTCTCCTCCCATCATTAACTGTCTAATCTTTTTGTACTCTCTTCACCACACACTGAACAATGGCTGTGGAGAAAAATGTTTAACATAGGACAAAGTGGACCATACAAAGCCTTGGATCAAAATGTCTTAAGTGAGCAAGAACTGAATCTGGGTAGCAAATATTTTGAAAGTCATTATCGAGACCCTCTCTTCTTTTTCACCATAAATACTTCTAGGCTCCATCATAGATAGGATCTGACATTTATCTCAAACCCTTTCACATAGCAAAAGTACAAGTTATTTACTGTTATCAAAGAGATAATGCCAGCTCTGCAGTCCTCGTTACCATGTAATTACCATTGCTTGAAGCACGTTGCCATGCACTTTCCTGGGAAAATAGTGTGTTATTTTCACTGTAACTATGTAATTAGACATTTTCTCTCTGTACCTACAGGAGGAACACAGCTTTGAGGTTTAACCAAGACTGCTACTTAGAACAACTCAATTTTGTATTGATAGGAATGCCAGGCCAACATTACCGTGGGAGTAAAAGGAAGATCTGAAACTCCCTTTAAGAACCTAATTTACAGTGCAATGCTACGCAGAGTTATACCCGTCTGAGTTCATTGAAGTTAATGGGTTTAGACGAGTGTAATTCTGCTTAGGACTGCATGGATGGACTCTTAATAAACTATTTTTTTCCTTTGCCAAACATTAGTGTGCATGCACCTTGCCATTATTTTTACGAAGAGCACAATTTAGGGCTAAAGAATTCTTAACACTTATTTAAGAACCATTTCAGGCATATAGCCACTGCCATATCTATTCCATTGTTTAACTTCATCTTTAAGCACACACCCATCCCTTAGGGTCAGCATAGTAATAATCAAGCACGGAAATTAGCACATGTGAACAGGAAGACAGCACATTCCAAGGCCCAGCTTTGGGTCCCCAACTGCTGAGGTTAGGCAGATGGCAACTCAAGAAACAGCAGGGTTGCCAGCCAGCCCCCCTGCCCCCCAGGCCACCACTTCTCAGTCATGGCACCACAATTACTGAACTCTCTTCCCAGACTCACCACGGATCTCTGGCTGTTTCTTTCCTACATGCCCTCCAAGTTTGGTGAGGATTGGATTTACAGGGTCAGGAGGTGGTGGCAGCTACAAGCATGGACAGTTTCAAGAGGAAATTAGATAAACATATGGAGCAGAAGTCCATCAGTGGCCATTAGCCACAGGGTATAGATGGGAACTCTCAGTCTGGGGCAGGTGATGCACTCTATTCTTGGTGCTGGAGGGGGCAGCAGTGGGAGGGCTCCTAGTGTCCTGGTCCCACTGCTGGACCTCCTGATGGCACCTAGTATATTTTGGCCACTGTGTGACAGAGTGTTGGACTAGATGGGCCATTGGCCTGATTCAACATTGGCTTCTCTTATGTTCTTATGTTCTTATTCTCCTCCCCCCCGAAGAAGATGCCCCATCCTCTATTGTTTCCAGTAGGGGGGGGGAGAAGAAGAAGAAAAGCAAGGACAACAGAAGCCAAGCAGAACAAAATCAAAAGTCCCAGAGAATCTCTACAGTAGAAACTGAAGGTGGGGAGCATACTTGCGAGCCCGGCAGAAACAGTTCCACTGTGGCACTGCAAACTCAAGAGGGCCACAGTCAAGCCAGAAAAGTGCTTTGTGGGGAAATGTCAGGCACCTGCAAGCTAGAATAGACACCTTGCAAGCTACGTACACCAAACAAAAAAGGAACCTGACCCTGCTGCCCACTCCTCTACAATCTCTCAGAATTGGGGGTGGATTACATTTCTGGTACCCCAGATATGGACCCCCAGAAGAGGTCTCCTCACTGCTCTCCCTGAAAAAGACAGCTGCAGTTACAGGAATCCATGGAATGGTGTTGCTCCTCCTTCATCTTCCTACAGGTGCCGTTCTTTACTGTTTCCCTATCAGCCTGTCAGTCCGGGTCCTGTAAGGACTCTGCTCCAGAAATTAACACTGATCACTGCTGAGCAATAAGGTGAGCACTCTGTCTTCTCTCTAGAGCAGTCAAGCACTCTCTCCGCCTTCTACAGTCTGCTGGTTTGAGAGAGGCCAGAAGAGAGGGAGACACCGGCTTATGTGGCGTCTTTTATCTTGGAAGACTGAGCGGCCTGGCCATGACTGGGAAGCATTCTCACTTCCCAGTGCTTCCCTCACTGGGTCTGCTGCTGGACCCAGATGCTCAGGTGGGGATTCCATCAGTATGGGGCTCAATACTTCTGATTCCTCTGAGGAGGAGGAGGAGGAGGAGGCAGCTGGCTAATCCATGATGGGGGGGTCACAGATACAGGCCAGCTTGTACCCCCCTTCCTTCATAGAGAATGCAACCTGGTGGTGATGCCCACCTGCAACCACTGTGCTAAGGCCCTGACCTGTGGGAGAACAGCCATCCCTTCAGGGCACAGGTCCAGAGTGGAGGCCAGCGCCTGGTCCAGCCCTTGAATCAGGGGGATGACTTGCCCCAGGCTGGCCATATGAGTGCAGAGCATGTTGGTGGTGTCCTGGAAGGGTTTGAGAACTCACACCATTTGGGTCAGCCAGTTGTTGGCGCTGATGCTGAGCTCCTCTTTCTCATGCAGGATGGTGATGGAGGACATGACATCCTGCACAGTGCTCTTCTGCTCCACCAAACTTGCAAACATGGCACAGGGAGTTCCAGCTGGTGGGTAAGTCCAGGATGAGCTGGTGTTCAGGGTCATCCCTCTCCCCTGTATCTCACGCAGCAGACTTGATGCTGCACAAGAAGTGGGTGGCCAGGTACTGGCATGTCTCCAGAAAGGACCATATCTTGGGGGGGGGGCAGCATCCCAGGTGGCCTTGGCAGTGCTCCCCAACCCCAGAGCATCCTTCACCATCAGCTGAAGAATGTGCACCAGGCAGATAATACCCTTGAGGCACACAGCCTTCACTGCTACCAGCATGTTGGTGCCAGCATCCATGACCATGTAGCCACAGATGATGTTGCCGCTGCCCACCCACTCCCTCAGGCTACTCTGTATCGTGGTGGCAATGTTTTGCACCATATGGTCTGCATCCATCCACATGGAGTAGAACCACTTTGTAGCCTGGTGGTCCTCTGTTGCCACCAGTGGGTGGTGAGGGAGAGGTAGCCATGCTGCTGGCTGCTCCAGAGGTCTACTGCAAAGTACACCATTCTGTCTTGTGCTCTGGAGAGCTCAGCCTTGACCGTCACCACTGTGGAGCAGTGCATGGCAAACAAGACTTGTTGGCTCATGGTTCTCCATGAGGGGATGGAGTACCAGGGAGCCAGGTGTTGCTGCAGCTGGCAAAAGGATACATCATCCATGAGGAGAAGGGTTGGCCATCCACAGCAATCATCTCCCCAATGTGAGTGACTGCTTCCTGGGCCCTCCACATAACCCTTTTGGGTGGCACTGTTGGCATCCCCAGGGGAGTGATCTCTTGGAGGGTGGCCTGTCTAGATGTCCCACCCAGGGCACCTGGATTGTGGGAGCCTTCTTCCCTCCACTTGTCCCTGCTGTGAGGGAGCTGGCCTGTTCTTCCTCCCACTGGCCACCACTCTTTTCCCCAGTGACAACATACTTGTGTGCACCCTTTGCAGATGCCTGAAACGGAGAGAGAAGGACAAATATTGGGGGGTTGTGCTTCTCCGGATATGGGCATAACACACACAGGGATCACTGGGGAGTGTGTGGAAATGTTTCCAAAGTGTGGGCTGGAAACAGGGCCCCAGTATTGGAGCAGGTGGGAGGAACAGCCACTTTCTGGCATTGGACAAAAGGGGCCACAGACGGGTGTATGTGGAGTTGTGTGGAAGGGGAGGATGCTCCCCCCCCCAAAAAAAAACCTGGTGTCAGAGATTTCTCCAAAGAGTGTTAGCAACTGCGGGTGTTTGGGCAGGTGTTGCGTTCAGGGCAGAACCTGGTGCTTTTATTCTACCTGGGGTTTCCAGGATGCACAAATACAAACATAACAGGTAAGACAGAATGCAAGAGCACAGTCTACTAGCCATGAGTTGCTAACTGTATTATACACTAGAAAGAACCAATGCAGGAGTTCAGTTGTCAGACCAGGATCAGAAAGGCTTGAATTCCTGCTAAGCCATGAACCTTGCTTGATGACCCTGGACTAGCCACTAATCAGTCTAAACAACTTCACTGAGTTGTTGTGAGGCTAAGGAGTGGGTTGGGATGGGGAGACACCATGCATACCCTCCTTGGTAGATGGAGGTGATAATTCAATCAATGAATACATACCCAGACAGATTCCAATATTTCAGGCCTTATCTGAATATTTACCTAAGCCTGGGAATATTTGGTTTCTTACAAAGTGGTTGTTCAAGGGAGACTTCTTCAACTTCACCTCCGTGCATAGTGAGTTTAGAAGAAGGTCTCAGGGTTACACTTCTCTTTCCTGCTCCATTCCTTATGAAATCAGAAGGTGCCAAATTTTGACCTCATAATTTTGTCCCATGTAGAGATGAATGATCAACCACGGTCTGAACAACTTCCAAATACTACCCTTGAAAAAACTCCTAATGCCCTACAGAGGACATTGATGATTTCCAAACCATAAAAATGCAGTGTTAATCTCATGCCACATGTATGGTAACAGCTGCATATTGTCTGAAGAGCGACAAGAAACATACAGCTAATGTGCCTCAGTAACAAAGAGGACTGTGGATTGCTCAGGTTGGGGGGGGTTGTGTGTGTGTTTTTTGGTAAGATGGCAAAGCACACAGGGCTGGAGAGAGTTTGTAACAACAGTGATTCAGAGACAAGCAGCCACAAAGAAGAAAGAGCAATTTATGCTTCTGTGATTAAAGCTTCAGGAGAGAGCATTTGTGATGGAAACGAATACAGGCTTGGGGCACTGGAAGACAAGAATCGTAAAAGGGGGGGGATCTGTTATTACTGTGCTCATTTCTCTTCCTAGTAGTTCTTAACTTCATCCTCCTCCTCCCATACCTAGAAATAAAAAATGCTTTTTTTAAAATGGAATCACCTGTAGAAAGGAATAGTCATTCTCAAAAACAGACTGGCTCCTTGAAACATTTAGTACAGTGGTTTTATTCTTGAGTCTTCACAAAGAAGGGGGGTTATTTGTTTGCTTGTTTCTATCCTGCCCTCCCCTGCAAATGGGCTCAGGGCGGGTCACAACAGGAATATGAACAATAAAACCACATCATAAAACCATAAACAATTAACAAACGCTTCTACACATTCTAATGCTTTCCCCAAAGCATTTATATGGTTTCTCCCTAGTATGAATTCACACATTTTATAGTCAAAGTAAATAAATGAAACAACAACTGCCTTTATTCCCATAAGGCTTTGCTATATACCTTGGTGAAGTTAGTTTATTTTCTTCTGGGAAATATATAAAGGTATATGTAAAGACGTGAGAGCCATCATGTACGACTCACTCATCTATCTGGCAATATGGTGCTGATACAACTGCACCATCTTCTATCTTCATCTTTGGACAATACACATACTTGTGCTGGTGTGGGAGGAAGCCGAGCGCTTTGGTACCCAATGACTGACTTATTCATGTATTTTTACAAAGGAAGGCTGCCATGGTTAGTATTTAGGGTTGCCAATTTACCAGCTATGGCATGGGATCTTCTGCTGACTTCTCCCACTTAAAAAAGTGGAGGGAGAGAAATGTTGTCAACATCAGTTCCAGCTAAAACTTTGAAGTGACATCACCAATGCTTTAGAATTTTGCCAACTCTGATGAAATCCTAGGTGACATCACTTCCATGTTTTAGCCAGAAGTGATTTCAACAGTGGGGGGTTTTTCCCACCATACGCTGCCCTCCAGCCTCCCAGTTAGGATTGTCCAAATATCTATGGAACCATGAGAGAGTCATACCTTTAAAAAAAGGTTTTGCCAATAAGCTGTACAGTAAGGGCAGTTCTGAAGTTCTGCACATTTAACTGTATAGTTCCAAATTGTTTCCGAAAAGATGCATTAGGAATTCTCTTTGGTCCTACTATTAATTTTTGAATTTTAACCAAAGAACCATGCACACATAAGCCTGCATCACTATGAGTTACTTCAGTTCATTTGCAGCCCCCATTACTAATACAGAGATGTGCTATGATAAAATATTGCAAAAGGGAAATCTTGACACAATGGTTATATTATGACTTTGTGTACACAAGCAATGTTTTGCCACTGCAAGGAAGTGCATACATGTGTGTAAACATAAAAACACACTCTATAAAAATCATATGTACCAATATCACCAATATCACTTTTTTTTTGGTAGGGTTTTATCATTTCATATTTAGCCTAGAGGTAAAGATTCAAATAAATGAAAGGAACTAAACATTCTGACACTGGTTATTCATGTTCCAACTTCCAGAATTAATTTCAGAAACTCTCTTCACTAAACTAGAAATAAGAAATAAAATGCAACATAAAGTAAAATTTTGTGGGAAGATAATATAATGCTACAGGGGGGATTAACTCATCCCTATTACAAAGTGAGCTATCCCAACCTCATCAGATCTAGGAAGCTAAGCAGGGCTGGTCCTGGCTAGTACTTGGATGGGTGACCTCCAAGGAATACCAGGGGCATGATGCAGAGGCGGGCGATGGCAAATCACCTCTGAAATGTCTTTTGCCTTAAAAAAGCAAGTCTAACTCACCACCTAGTGGTGCATAATGCTAAAAGAGCTAGAACTTCTGGCTGCCAGACAATCTTAGGATCTCCTGGCTATACTACACACATTGCCATATGATAATAATAATAATTAGCATGATAGAAAAAGCAAAAGAAACGGGCATGGGGGCTGAACCCCTGTCTCTATTGGCTGCTTTTCTTGCCATAACCTTTCTGCAATACTGCCACTCCCACACACACAGTCTCAAGACCTGGACAGAAGAAAAATAGCCAGAGGGAAGAGATTGTAGGTTTGAAAAGCATTGGGCAGAAAAACTACCTAACTATCCCTACATACCTTAAAATCATCTCTACCAACCCTACTTCACAGCTGAAGACAAATGTCACTTCTGCTCTCAGAAGAATGGTGGCTGCCCATTTAGGCTTGGCGAATAAAATAATTAAAGTTCTGATTATTGATTTATTTAATTCGATTTATATCTCGCCCTCCCCACCGAGGCAGGCTCAGGGTGGTTTACATTAAATTTAAAATATTAAAACACCGATGCATTGACACAATGCAAATTCATAAAAATTCATAACAAACAATAGCAGCTATTACATGGAAAGGGAATAAGCTCAGTGGTAAGTTCTCCCATTAAACATGAATCAAAGACCCACAGGGGTATGTATCATTGGCCCAGTGAGGCCTGAACCTTATATGGCAACCACCACATTCAGAGCTGTAGTCTCAGCGGTCACCATCCCTGAGCCCGCTTGCAAGGTAGGGCGGGATGCACATTGAATAAAATAAATAAACAATAAAATCCCCGGTGATGACTTTAGTTGACTCAGCACTGCCAATGAATTACAATAAGTGGAAGAGCATGCTGCTTTTCTGAAGAAGACCTTCTTTCCTGATATTTGTCAAAGGCAGAGACCAAGTTCCTTGTATTTGTACCAGAACTGGCCAATCCAGAATCTTCATCCTGCCTGCCAGTCAAATAGATGGTTTTATCCACTTATTTATTCTAGGCCTGGAGATTTAGAGACCCAGGCTGCTCGCTAGGGCTAAGTGTCAGCCTCCAGCCATGAAGTCTGTGGTTTGGACTATGGAGTTTAACATCATGCCTGTGGTACTAGAAAGATGTTCAGCTGAGAAAAAAAGGATTTGATGGACTCCATATGAGGTAGTACTTTTCATTCATTATCTGTGGCCTTCAAGAGTTAATGGTACACCAGCTTGGACGATCAGAAGCAAAAAAAAATCACACTAGATACCTTGTGGATATTATTTTGTTGACATGCTCGATGTTCATACTGCCAAAAATCTGGTGATTTAAGAGAAAATCAGTACACTGAACAAACCACCCTTGTAAACACGACATCTCACTTCCAAACCGCACGTTACACCTACCACACAATTGTCATGGGGACCTGCAGCCATATGCTTGCTGCATGTTCCCCATGGAAACTCAGTTCAAAAGCTCCACAGGGGCCTGATTCATACTGGGACTTCAGAGCAGCGGGAAGAGGGCTCCCACTCCCCCCCCCACGCCGTTCTTCCAGTCCAATAACTACAGAAAGATAAACTACAGAAAGAGAAAACTGGGCTTTGGAAGGAAGTGTTTGGATAGCATGAATTGTATCCTAATAGCCAAACTACCTTCTATGACTAGAACTACTAATATTGGCCTCCACTGTGGAAGAAGACATTTAACTTATTCTGAAATATGTGGCTTAACTTTTCATGATCAAAATTCCCCCCTCTGCTTAATGTTTGAGCATCATAGGGTGCTTAAAGAGAAATATAGTAATTTAAGGGGCTTACTGTTGATTTAAGAAAGGTGTTCACTATGAGTTGGTAGGTGCTTCCATTTCTTATTATCAATGGAGGCCCAGATCACAATGTTGCCAGACTGGCATTCTTCCAGTTATGCCAGGTCAGGCAACTGGCCCCCTACCTGTCTCACCCAGACCTGTCCAGGGTAATCCATGCAATGTTCACCTCCAGATTAGACTACTGTAACTCATTCTACATAGGGCTACCCTTAAGACTGACCTGGAAACTCTTAACTGGTCCAGAATGCAGCAGTGCAGGTCCTTACCGGGATACCATGAATGGCACAGACAGCCTGTGCTGCATGAGCTGCACTGGCTTTCAGTGGAGTACTGGATCAGGTTCAAGGTGTTGGTGTTAACCTTTAAGGCCCTAAATAGTCCAAGACCCATGTACCTTTGTGATCGCCTCTCCTGGTATACTCCCTGGAGAGCATTATGCTGGGCTGATAAGGACCTGCTGGTGATCCCCAGCCCAAGAGACATCTGGCTGTCCTTGACCAGGGCCAGGGTGTTTTTCACCCTGGCTCCAACCTGGTGGAACCCTCTGCGGAATAACTTCTGGGCCCTGAGTGATCTATTGCAGTTCCGCAAGGCCTGCAAGGCAGAGATGTTCTGCCAGGTGTTGGGCTGAGAGCAGTAACAGTTTCCATCGGTCTGGCGCTTTTGTCTTCCTGCCTCCCCCCACTGTGGGGCAATGGCATCATTCTACCATTTTTATTATTAATTTATAAATGTATATTTGTATTATTGTACACCGCCCTGAGCCCCGTTGTGCAAGGAAGGGCAGTTTAAAAATCGAACCTAATAAATAAATAATTCATTTCTAATGCTAAATATTCCTTGATACTAAAAATACACACGCCGAATCTATCTTCTTAGAAGGATAAACTCCATCTTGTCCGCATTAGTCGTTGGGGGGATTGTGTTCTGTACAATCGGGGGAAGGGGGAGTGCTGCTGGAAGAGGGAGTCCCATCCCCTGCCTCTCCTGGCCACCACAGCACTACTGCTTATTTTATTTTATTTTATTTTATTTTATTTTATTTTATTTTATTTTATTAATTTGTATCCCACCCACCCCCTGCTAGGGCAGGCTCATGGCCGCTTACGTAGAATGTATTGAGCAACAACAATATAATTATAAAAAGACTAGGGAGCAAAGCCCGTTGTGGTGGAAGACAACGGACCCTAGAAAGGAAGGGAGGGAGGTGGAAGGGAGAGACGGTTGGAGGAAGGAAGGAAGGAAGGAAGGAAGGAAGGAAGGAAGGAAGGAAGGAAGGAAGGAAGGAAGGAAGGAAGGACAAGAAGGCTCTGGAAGTGTGCTTATCATGAGGAAATCACTGATTTTCTATTAATTTCTTTGAAACCCAGCCTGAAAATGTGGCAGCCCACCCACGGGGAAAGTTGCCTATACATGTTCCTTATTGCATCAAGTCCCTGAGAAGGATTCTGAGGCCTAAGCACATGAAATCCAACCAGTAGTCCATGAGGTTTCTGATTCAGACTGCAAACATCCATCACAAACACACACACACAACATTCCAACAGGAGACTCACAGACTCTTACCTAGGATTCCTAGAAGAATGACCCATATCTGCTTTGGTTCACATGTGTGCACTTCTCTTATATCCTGGGAGTAGGGTTGCCAACCTCCAGGTGGTGGCTGGATACCTCCTAGGATTACAACTGATTTCCAGGCAACAGAGATCAGTTCACCTGGAGAAAATGGTTCTATGGCATTATACCCCACTGAAGTCCCTCCCCTCCCCAAACCCTGCCGTCCTCAGGCTCCACTCCCCAAATCTCCAGGTATTTCTCAATGCAAAGCTGGCAACCCTACCAGAGACCCAGTGATTATGCCTACAGGTCTTGAAGAGCCAGAGGCTGCAATCCTGATAATACTTCCAAGATATAAAATGGATAGAAATTGTGTTTACTTTTGAGTAGACCTGGTTAGGATCACTCCCTAAAATGCTTATTTCGAGGCTAAAGCATACACACCTCGTTCCTGCTGAACTGTACCTATATCTCAATATTATGAAGAAAGTTTATCATCAGCCTGCAGATCTTAGTTTCTTGGCTAAAAATGGGATCCATCTTGTGGCCAACTTACAAGCAGCATTCACAAACTCAGTTGCCCTCTTTCAGAACCTGACAACTTCATCTTTTGCCAGAAATTCTGAGGTCATCTTCTTTTTCAAGGGAGATCAAAATCTCGCCTTTTTTTAATGCCTGGAGGAAATAAAGTGTGAAAGCTAAGCCTTCAGCTACCCCTCTGGCAATACGATATTTTCTCAAATAAGAGCAGCCAAGCTCCAGGAGTGATTTTCTTTTACCCACCAAGCCAGATGGGAGGAGCTGGTGACATCACAGCAGGAGAGATCCTTTGAGATTCTGATTCAAAGACAATGCCGATTCTTGGGGTTGCATTACAGATGTGTTTGTCTTTTTTTTCTCTGGCTTTCACTTTTCACTTTCTTCTAAAGTGAGACAAGCAATCATCTCACCCTCTCCGCAGAACTGATGCTCCTACAGATCCCTTTACCCATATGCAGGGATGGCATCTGCATACCCTGAGGTGGGGCAGCTGCCAGGGCCCAGGTTTTCTGGCAGGACCCAGAGACACAGAGTCTGCCTGGGAAGGAATGGTGACACTTCTGGTGGACAAAGAGGTGGTATTCCTATCTATACACACCACCCAGCACCATCAGCGAAAGGACAGATGGTCAGTTTGAAAGGCTCACAAATGGGCAAGGGAAGGAAGGAAACCCAGGCAGGTGGGGATGTGGGCGGGCTGGAAAAAAGGCATGTCTGGGGGTCCTAGCAAGATTGCCAGCTCTGGGGTGGGAAATACTTGGAGACTTGGGGGTGGGGACTGAGGAGTGTGGGGTTTGTGGGGGGGGGACTTCAGCAGGGCATAATGCCATAGAGTCCATCCTCCAAAACAGCCATTTTCTCTAGGGGAACTGATCTGGTTCATCTGGAGAGATCAACTGTAATAGCAAGAAATCTCCAGGTACCACTTGGAGGTTGGCACCCGTAGATCATAGTGGTGGTAGGTAAGAAATCGGGAACTGGCCCTGCCCATAAGCAAAGGGACTTACAAAACAATATTTAATGCGTTTTCTTTTTTAAAAAAATGTATTGTCATATAATTCACTATACTCTCTGATTTTATTTGATTTTATTTTATTATTTTGATGTATTCTATGCAGAGGGGAAGAGGTGCTGATCAGGCCATTCCACACATGCAACAGAAAAAGTACAAGCGAAGGAACAAAAAGATATTCTTTGAGAATTCAGCACAGATCAATCACCTCTGTGCACTTAATGTTTCATTTCCTCATTAAAATAATCAAAGGAAACCTTAACCTTTCACTGCAGGATCCATATTTTCTAGAGTTGGTTAAGTTGTGTTTGAGAAACTTTTGTATGGTATTTGCAACAAATCCTAAGCTTAGCAGATTGCCATTACTGGAAGCAAAAAGAAACAAAACCTCGAATTAAAGACATGCCTGTTTTTCAATCATTTGCTCCTGTTTGCATAGCATGGAAAGTAAATATCCTTCGTAATCACTATTTCAGCAAGCACAGTTCCCTAAGGGTTTGCATTCATTTGTAACACTGTGATAAGACTTCGGGGTTTAAAAACTGTTATTTTTTTTTTAAGATGAACCTATAAAATGTTTTATATGCAGATGAACATAAAAATATATCAGAGATGGGCAAAAGTATCCTATTTCATTTTTAGGATTTAAAAAAAAGTATTTTGGTGACTATTTTGACTCTCTGCATTTTGATGATTTGCATGTCTCATATGTGCATCTTGTATAGCCATGAGATGGCATATCTGCATACAATACATTTCATTCACATATCTATAATGATGGCTTAGTGGTGCAATTGCTGGGAAAATGTGCTTTTTATGGGAGAAGTTCAGTGCAAGGGAACTGAAAACCATGTTTAGTGTTTCTCCAATGGGTGGTCTGTATAGTTTATGGCTGGTGAATTAGGTGGTATATTGTAATGACTGATAATGGTAAATTTCAGTTGTTTAGGTATTGCTGGTTATGTTAGTTTGTGTTAGTTTTAATTTGAGTAGTTCTATATTATTCTGTATCTTGTATTATATCTTTTGAATAGCTCTGATGTGTAATAATTATTGTATAACATCTATACTGACCTGCATTATGATTTGTTTGCAAAATTTCAAAAAATGTTAAATAAAAAAAAACTATGAGCAAATAATCACATTTAACTTGCACAAGGGAGAAGGGAAATGGGGATCTTCAAGTCAAGCTAGCAAGGATGAGCCTCCATTCTACAAAGCAACAATGCCAACTATCATGAACTACCAGGAAGACTGGTCTGACTTGCTGGCCGATTTGCTGGCTACCCCTTCTCAGCAGCCTGGTTGCCTTTCCTGCCACTCAGAAGGTACAAGCAAAAGCTTTGCCTCTTTTACTGAAGGTCCCAGCCAGTAGGCTTAGAGGGAAACTGGACCAGACTAAAACCTCCATTTCTATCGCTCATCCTTGTCTTCTACAGTTCAGGCAAACGTTTGTATACTCCCAGCACCCAGCTAATGCTGGATAGCCGGAATGACACACCCAAGGAGAATCTCCAATTATACTGAACTCAAGCTCTCCCCAACCCAGTTAGCCAGCAATGGGATTAAGGGAAACTGCACAGAGAAACACCAATCAAGAAAACAATGTTGCATGGCGTAAGCAATGGGCTAAGCGTTCTGGCGGCTGGAAAGCCTATCAGGAACACAGCTGTTAAATCACTCTCTGGCCTGGCCTACCCCTAGCCACTCTGAAGGAAATGGGAATTTAAACACGGCAAGCAGAAAATGGAAACGATATAGAGAGTGCAGTCACAGAAATTGTGCTGTACTAGAACAGCCTATTCAGTTTCTGACAGTTAAATCGGAGGTTAACAAATGGGGCATATTAAAGTCAGTTAGTTACATTCCAAATGCACATCCCTACTCCGCAGACCACTTGGGGTTTCACCTTCATAAATAATCTGGGGACAGCTGTCAACTTGCTACCCTCGTAACCCCCCCACACTTGACTCCAGATCACGGAGGAATAGGTTAGCCTCATATGAAAGTTAATGCTTGAAGTGAATATTGTTTTATCCACAGTGATAAAAGTCTCCGCTTCATCTCCTCTAACAAGTGAGGCCTCGCATGAACAAATCTTGCTCAGCCCTCGGGCATGAGGACCTTCCACTGGAAACACCAAGAGCTCATGAAACATCAGCACGCGCTGAGCCACAAGCATTATCTCAGCCTTCAGAGTTCATAGTCTTGTCCCAGTTTTTCCCCTCAGCTTCCACAAGACCAAAACCAACTTAAGCTCGGCTTAACGAAATTGCTCGCTGAGCTTGTCGGAATGGTTTGACATCACCCATTGAATCTACCATGGCAAATAAGAACGTCGTCGCAGGCCCGCTAGGAGAACAAAACAAGAAGAAGCTTGGTATTCTGGGTCCACTTCCATTTAACAGAAAAGAAAGACAGAGCTCCCAATGCCGCATGGGAATAACCGTTCTAGTCTCCATTAAAGACTACAGCGATAAGATTGCAGCCTGTTATCATTCTCCTTTCAAATTTTTCGGCTGCTACAAGGTTCCGTCTGTGCACCCCGCAGCTGGCGATGTGTTTGAAATAAAATTATACATTCAGACAAAACTGAAGGGGCCTATCACAATTGCTCCATTTCTTCTGCTTTGTATGGCAAGCATTACCAACGCAACAACAACACAAAAAAGGTTTTCTTCATTCCTCAAGAGCTGACAAGGATGTGCAGCGACTAGCAATCGATGCCAAACAGGCTTGGTTTCTGCCGCATAGAGCTTCACTTTAGTGGGTTTTTTAAAAAGCATTTTTTTTAAAAAAAAAAATCATTGCTGCAAAGGAACTATACAGCACAAACATTTCCAAATTTTAAATCAGAAACCATGCACGGCTTGGTGATCCATAGCATGCAATTGACAGGTTGATTTGCAAGCCCCTTTGCTGCTTTAACTAGACTGCAGAAATGGATTTGAAAGGTTTTATTACTGCACTGGTATCGTGTTGTGTCAAAGATAATGAGCTGTGTTTCCAGAGGTCTCCAGTTCAAATTTCTCCATATCCACAAATGCACTAGATGGTTGAAGGCAAGACATTCTTTCACCCTCTCATCTGTAATATGGTAATAACAATAACACTGGCCTACCTTACAGGCCTTCTATAAGTCTGAACATGTTATATAAATGCTAAGTATTATTATTGGAATTTTAGATGTGTTAATACCAGACTTTATTTAAAATGATTCTACCCTGCCTTTTAGCCATTGTTTTCAAGGGATTATATGTTCTGGGGTGGGTGGGAATAAGGCTAACCTGCCAAGAATAGAGTAATGTATTAGAGAACATATATTAGAGACCATTGAACTATGAACCACTGAAAGTAATTGAAAACAGTAATTCTTACCTGGTAACTGAAGCTATCAAGGTGGACACCCGTTAAATAAACATGGTGAGAGTTCCACAAACAGTGAGCCACCACTAAAAAGTCCCTGCATTTTTTTTCTTCACTCTTCTCGCCTGCAAAGGTGGAAACATTTCCAGAAGGTTTTGACTAAGATCAGTAGGCAGAAGCATACCAGGGCAGACTTATCCATTAGGCATAGCAGGCATGGTGCTGCCTAGGGCTCATGATCAGGTAGAGTCATATGGAGTACGAAGTACAGCAGATAGATCAGTTCCAGACTTTTTGCTTTGGGCTGTGTGCAATGCAATGTTTAAAGATCAGAAAGTGGTCTAACTTCCTTGCCATTTCAAATATGTTGCAGCAGAATGTGGTGGCTTTAATGGATGGACTAGGGGCACCGAGATCCTACAGACTTTCAGAGCATTTTTCGCTTAATAATAACTAGAGAGTTCATAGCCAGGTTGCGTGAGAAAGACAGAATCTTTCTGTGGCAGACAAAAGACTGGCTTGAATCTTGTTTGTCACTGGTGGACAAAGCCCAACTCTTGCCTGAAGGCTCTACTAGCCCTACCTGGCCAATGGAAACCAATGGGCTCCTAGCTGGATAGAGCCACCTTGTTGTCCACTGATACATCAAAGGTTTGGAACTCCATTCTAAATTTCTTGAAAGGGTAGCAGATCATAGATCTGGAAGTTCTACTAATTCTAGGTTCTCCTGGCTCAAGCACTAAGCACACTACTCCTCTGTCCATTCAGCCTACATGTGGAGAGGCAGAAGCATGCTGTCCTGGCCCTAGGGATGCCAGCTCTGGGTTGGGAAGGACTTGGAGATTTTGGGAGAGGAGCCTGGGGAAGACAAGGCTTGGGGAGGGGAGGGGAGGGACCTCAACCAGGCCAGACTTATCCATTAGACATAGTAGACACAGTGCCCAGGGCCCACAAAACTTTTAGGGGCCCATGAAAATGTTTTCATTTCTTGTGAAGTCAGAAGAAAAATAATGAACTTTTAGAGCTGAAGAAAATATTTTTGGGGTTTTTTTCATACCAGAAAAAAACCCAAAATATTAGGGCCCATGAAAACCTATTAAATTTTGCCTCAAACTGAAAAAAAAATGTTGAAGTGTTTAAATTAACATCAAAAACAATGTTTAATATTGATATTATTATGGTGGGAGAGACCCACGAAGGCAAAAGTGACTAGGATGCACGAAAGTCACAATGCGGCCCTGACCACAGCAAGATGTAATCACATAGAGTCCACCCTCCAAAGCAGCCATTTTCTCCAGGGAAGTCTGATCTTGGTGGTCTGGAGATCAACTCTAATAGCAGGAGATCTCCAGGTGCCACCCGGAGGTTGGCAACCCTACCTGGCCCCCATCACCGCATGATCACCAGCTTTTCAGCACTGTGCACAGAGGACATATGTGCAAGCATGCTCTCTCCCTCATGATCAGGACTGTTCAGAAAGCACAGGCTCCGATCATAGGGAAGGAGCAAAGACGTGCACGTTCATGGGCACAGCACAGATAAGACAGTAATCGTGCTAGGGCTGGACCAGCATACTTGCACCTATTCATGCTCTCTGCCTGTTAACAGAATGTAGAAGGAGTTATATGTTCAGGATACTGTGGACATGTTTGTTTGTTTTTCTCATTCCAGTACTGCACCACAAGCTCTAACACAGTTGATGTGTCCACTTTGAGCACAGAAGGTTCCAGGTTTACTCTTCCAGCATCTCCTATTAAAAACATGCAGGTGGAAGAGCTGGGAACAAATGGAAGACTGGAACTTCAGAGAGCTGCTTCCAGTCAGATCAGACAATATGAGCCAATGACTTGACTCAATAGAAGGTAGTTTCATAGGCCCTTCTTTCCCAGTTACAAGGTGCCTCAAAGCATTCTGAAGTGTTATTTTAGGCCTTTCACTCATCTGGTCTTTTCTCAGTTGTCTTCACCAACCTGAAAACCCTCCTCCAAGCTTCATTGGAGGTTGCTGGTGAAAGACTTTGAAAGACTTTTTGCGTGTCTGGAAAGGATATCGCTGGGAGCATTTTCTTTTATGCAGTGCTGATCGCAAAGCCTTTTTTAAAAAAAATACCTAGCAGGTTTTACACCAAGGGAAAAGGAACATTTATTGAGGAAAAAAATGACTGCCCTGTGTTGCAAAAACAAGATTATCCATGAGGGACAAAAAAGGCATTTGTATTATTAACAGTTAAATGCATCATGGTCTCTGTTTAAGTACAATTTTGATGAATTGCTCCTAAAAATAGTATTGATCTGGGTAATCAATCTTACACCTTTTGTCAAAAGGGATTTTTTTCACCAAAACTACATTATTGATTACCCACATCAGTACTATAACCAAGAAAAAAAGGCATTCCAAGTCAATGCAGGCTTTGCAAACACTGAAATCTAAAGTAATATTACCAACAGTAAAAAAAAATCTTATTTCACCCACATCTGCCACTAATCCTCACCTCTAAAGTATCGTCGAGCTTAACAGAGTCCTTACCAACTAAGTTAACAGCAAAGTAATGGCTTACGTTAGAGCAACCAGACCTTTAATAATGATCAGATCCACCCCAAGGCCTGGGGGACTAGGGAGGGGGCAAATTCTAAAGGCTCTGGTCCCCATAGGAATGTATGGTACCTGACAAGTCATGGGTAGGTTTGTGCACCAAAAAAACACCAACAACAGTATTTTCTAGGTTTGGTTATAGTGTACCCCCAAAATATAAGTATTTCCCAATATTCCCAAATCTCAATATTGGAAAGGTATTGGGATTTGGAAAATAATCAGGATTGCCAATTTTCCCCGCTCCTTGGATACTTTCTCCTTGGATACTTTCTCCAGTATTTAAAGGGACTGATCCCTTTGGATGTCTTCTCCAAGCAGTGAGCAATCCTTTTGGACACCTTCTCCAAGCGCAGAATGAACTCACTGCTTGGGGAGGATGTTTGAAGGAACCACGATCTTTTTGGGAGCCTTTTCCAGGCAAGTTTCTCACCATTTGGAGAAGGTGTTTAGAGGAGACTGATCCCTTTGGATGCCTTCTCCAAGCAGTGAGCAAACTCACTGCTTGGGGAAGGTGCTTAAGGGAACACCTCCAAGTGGCAAGTTCACCCACCACTTGGAGAGGGTATTTGAAGGGACCACAGTCCTTTTGGGCACCTGCAGGGGGAAAAACAAGTCCCAGGAGCTGCTGCCTCTTCACATTTTTATTCCCAGATTTATTTTCATATGATTATGGAATATGATTTATTTTGTAATGAATGGAGTTGTGTTGGCATTTGCGGAGTAGGTTAAGAGCTTGTGGGTGCTCATGGATCCAACCTTGCTGTTTGAAAAGCAGTTTGAGGCCGAGAGTTTCTTCTTGCATCTGTGTCTGCTCTGCCACCTCTCATCATGCTTAGACGCAGCTGACATGGCCACGATGATCCATGCTTGTGCAACATCACAGTTGGACTACTGTAATGTACTCTAGATTGGTCTGCCCTTGAAGACAACCTGGAAATTTCAGATAGTTCAGAATGTGGCAGGTTGATTTGGGGATAGCTGGTGGGAACAAATTTTGCCTATCTTAGAAGAGCTGCACTGGCCACCACTTTATTTCTGAGTTCAATTTAAGGTGTGGTTTAAGATATCCTTAGACTGCTATTTGGTGGCAGATCCTCCACCAGGTCGATGTAGATTCAAGGTACAGCAAGGCATCCATAAAACAAGTTTGTGGTCTGTGGTGTGGTCTGTCCTTCAAGTATAGTACAGTCACAAAAAGAGATGGAAACACACTTACCAATACGCTTTCTAGCTTCTACAGGTTCAGAATGTGAGGAGAGATTACTTGTAATAGCAAAGGTTTTATTAGATTTATATTGTGATCAAAGGTTCAACTCACTTAGAGAGCAATCCTAAGCAAGTCTAGTAGGATCCTACTGAAGTCTATTCAATGGGGCTTACAACAGGCCAGTGCTCTTAAGGTTGCACTGTTATTCTTTTATGGGATCAGCATTTACACAAAGGTTCAATTCAGGTAACCTGCGGTATTATCTTACCACATCACCCCATCATGATGGAAATATGTATTTTTGCATCATCTACAACTAGGTTGTGGCCACCTTGCTGTATTAAATATCTGTTATACAAAGGCTGGTTATCCAAAAAGAAATAACTAAACTTGTTCCAAGCATCATGAAGCAGCAGGCTAATATACTAGGAGCATTAGTGCTTAAATGGTGTTTTATGGACGATTAGTGGTCTCTAGTGCACCTTTAGGTGATCTCAGTTGAGACTAATAGAGAAAATGCTGAACAGCCACAAGTTTGGGGTTTCTACTGCATGCTGAAGAGGCAAGCCCATTTTTCAGTTTACATTTTAAGATCTGAGGCTTGCCTCTTCAGCAGTGGAAGAAGCTGCAGAGAAAACCTTGGAAAAATCTCTGTTTTCATTTTGCAAGGTTTATGTATGGTTTTCTTCCATGCATGTACCCCTCTTCCATCAAGAGCAGCAAACAGAACTCCAGATATGATGATGTGGGGCAGCTAACAGGGCTAGGAGGGGAAACAGTGGAAGAAGTCTGAGGGATTTTAAAAATACTGTGTCAGTCTCCAAGCTGCATTCTGGCAGTCATACTACCTCTAACTTAGCAACTGACACCACCCAGAACATGCGTCAGCCATGCCAAAATTTCTTTGTGCCCTGAGAGAAGCATATAGTTCCATACCTATCAAGCAGGCCTTCACTGTCTAACAGTTTCTGACACTGCTACATTTCTTTTTATCTTTCCTGCATAAGCACAATTGCCTTCTTCCTACAGAAAAGGGATTGGAAGGGAAGGGGAGTTTTTCAAGTGATTTTAAAACAGGCAGAAAGGTGGCAGCTGGAGCTTACTCCAAAACACCTCAGAAGTTTTATTAAATTTTTATCAGAAGTCCAAAGGGGGCACCTACTTGAAGCTAAGCATTTTCTCAGGTTCTTTCAAAGAGATTTAAGCAAGCTATTTTAATGTAAATTATTTCTCCATGATTATAAGGCAGGTAGCAACATTTGTTTGAAAAGATGGCAGTAGTTGGAGGGGGAAAACTCTTAGTTTTAAAAAAACAACAACCATCTTGGCTATGTCATTTTTCACTCTGCTAAAAAAGAATAAGTTCAATGGAGCATTAAAGACCATATTACTACAGAGACATCTCAAAGCTAGATACCAAGTCAGGAAACATCCAGGTTCCTGGCCTAATTTATGGGTCCCATCATATCTTTCTGCCAAGACTGAGTCCCATGACATCCAGAGCAGGCTAATTCAAAAGGTATATGCCACACTTCATCTTCTCTCAAGCTGCTGAGGTAGTCGGGTGAGCTGACACTGCAACGGAAAGATTTATAGCAATAAGCAATGTGTGTGGCCTGCCAAGACCTGCATTAGCCAATGACCAAATCTTTGCTCACTGAATATAACCACTAATTAGACCACAGATGCCAGATCAACTCATGGGAGGGACGAACACATTATAGTGTCGATCATGTTCTTTTAATTGATCTGGCATTCTTTGAACAGACAGAGCACATGTAGATTGTACAGATGTGTTTTATTGTGTATAGACCATGTAAAAAAAGGCCTAGTGTGCTGCACTACAGATATATCTCTGGCTTAACTTTCCAGCATCCTGTGAACACTAAAGTCCAGTATCGAACTGACAGAACCATTGACATTGGTATAAAAAGCCAGCATAGCCATCCAACCCTTTAGGGTTCTGGCATTCAGCCCTTTCACCATCAAATGTGCTAAAACTTGCTAGCCACTATTTCTGTAAACCACTGATACCCCTACCATAGACAACCTTTTGTTTAGGAGCTAATGACAATAGCCCTTATGCCTCTCCTTGCCCACTCGGAGAACATATCTGCTAGTTCCAGTCCATCCACTGGTCCTCCAGGGCAACTGGTTAGCTGTATGCTGGGCTAGATGGACCAATGGTATAATCCAGCTCTTCTTATTTATTATTTTGATTTATACCCCACCCTTCCCACAAGCAGGCTCAGGGTGGTTCACAACAATAAATTACAATCATTAAAACAGTTAAAGGATAAATATCAGAACAATAAAAGCAATTAAAACAGTTAAAAAGTAGGCATTGCAACAGATTACACGTTCAGCAATCTTAATAGCTGGGAGTGATTGGGCTGCAGCCAAACCATAAAGATCTTGTTAATGACAGTCTAACATTACTAGATTGCAACAAGGAGGCCAACTGGTGGATGCCCACCACCTCAACTGAAGGCCTGGTGGAACAGCTCCATTTTGTAGGCCCTGTGAAACTGTAGTAGGTCTCGCAGTGCCCTGATCTCAATCAAGAACATGTTCCACCATGCTGGGGCCAGGGCAGAAAAAGCCCTGACTTTGGTTGAGGCTAAGCAAATGTCCCTTGGGCTGGGGACAACCAGCAAATGATGGTCCACAGAGCAGAAGGCTCTCTGGGGCATATACGGGGAGAGTCGGTCCCTTAGATATGCTGGTCCCAGGCTGCATAGGGCTTTGAAGGTCAACACCAACATCTTGAAACAAATCCATTACTCAACTGGTAGCCAGTGCAACTTGTGAAGCACTGGCTGGGTGAATGCCCACACAAACATCACAGTCAGCAGGTATGCCACTGCAATTTGCACCAGCTGGAGTTTCCAGATCAGCCTCAAGGGTAAGCCTGCATAAAGCGAGTTACAGTAATCAAGCCTGGAAGTGACCATTGTAGCCAAGTCCTGGGGGGAGAGATAGGGAACCAGCTGCCTGATCTGCCAAAGATGATAAAAGGCAGACCTGGCAACTGTGGACCTGGACCTCCATAGAAAGTGAAGCATCACACCTAGGCTCCTCACCTTCTGGGCTGGCAGAGTAGGGAGCCTAATCCCCAAATCTACCCCCCCACACACACACTCAGGTACAGGACCTCTGTCACTGTAGGATTTAACTTCTACTGACTCTGCTGTAGCCACCCAGCCCATGGCTTCCAAGGCCCTATCCAAACTCTCTGGGATGCAGTCCAGGCGGCTATCTAACAACAAACAGAGCTGGGTGTCATCAGCATACTGATGGTAACCCAGTCCAACTCCCCAGCTCAACTGGGCTAGGGGGGGCATGTAGATGTTAAACAACTTTGGCAAGAGGACCGTCCCCGCAGGCACTCCACATTCCAGAGGCTATTGCAGGGAGACCCTCTCTAGCACAACTCTGTCCCTGACCAGGGAGAAAGAAGGAAAACCATTGCAAGGCAGTCCCTCAAACTCCTATATCAGTGAGGCAGTGGGCCATAAGTGCGTAACTGACTGTGTTGAATGCTGCTGCTAGCTCCAAAAGCAACAGCAGTGCTGACCCACCCCAGTCCAGGTGTCTCTGGTGGTCATACATGAGGGCGATCAGTGCCGTCTCCATCCCATGGCAAGGCTGGGAACCTAACTGGAATGGATCAAGGAAGTTCCTATGTACACCATTACCCAACCAGCTACATGCCTAGCAATTAGACAGACAGACAGATAGATGGATCAAGGCACTGTAAAACAAATTCCTTAGCTAGCTACGGAACTCTAGCTGACCTGTAAATCTGAGACTCAATCACACATATACTACGTTCTTATTATTGCACCAAAATCTCACCACAGAATCTTTAAACCTTTACGCTTATCTGTGAACAGCCAGTAAGATTGGGGGGGGGAATCTTTCTTAAAAATCAGATCTCACACCACCTCAGACTCTGCCTATTTATCTTATTCTGAACTCTGCCCACCCCAGCATTGAGCTGAAATGCTCAAAAGCTAACCATGATATAGACTTTTCCTTCAAAGGGAAACAAGAGGCCTATCAAATTAAAATATCCATGGTGAATGGGCAAATAGTCAAAATGAAGACTTTATATCACATCTCCCCAGGCCCTTGCCATCCAAGGAAGAAGAGCATATTTTCACTATATAGCCATAGTCAAGTTACAGCAACTTATGGTGACTCTGTAGGGTTTTCAAGGCAAGAGACAAACAGAGGTGCTTTGTCATTTCCTGCCTCTGACTAGCAACTCTGGACTTCCTTGGTGGTTTCCCATCCAAGTACTAACCAGGACCAACCCTGCTTAGGTTCCACGATTTGATGAGAGCGAGCTAGCCTGGGCCATCCACGGCGGGGCAAACACCCTTCTAAGTCCAATGAAATCAACAGGCTTAGAAGGGTGTTATTCTGCTTAGGATTCCTCTGCAAAATGTTACACTGTAGTTCCTTGAACTCAGTCAGTGCCTTGTACTACAGAAAGCTTGGCTCAAACCCTCTTTTAGGCATAAAGGGCAGCAGTCACACTGAAAGCTTGGCATGATCTGCAGCGTCTCTGTTTGCGGTGGTTTAAATCATTGCGGGAAGGGGTGACCAGACAGCACACTCTGAAGCGGCCTCACTGCACACTCAACCCATGGTGGTCCACCATTCATATTATTGCTGTGGGGCAACCATGGAGTTGGTGGTCGGGTGGCTTCTTTTTTCTTAATGTGTCTTTTGCATATGCACATAACTGCTTATTCGAAGCAGTACTCCATTTTGATAGCTGAAGGAGGCTGCCTCCCCCTCTGAAAAAACTCACCTTTTCAATTAACCCCTTCCCCACCCTGTGTGCTGCAAAGCTGTAGACAGAGGAACCAGCGTGAAAAAAGACAAAGGAGGCTTCTCAGCCTGCCCTCCCCTCCCCCCCTTCTCACCTCAGAGGACAGCTGAAAGCTTGCTGGTGTCCATTATGCATCCATTACTGACTAAAAATCAAACAAACAAGGAGCAAAAACAGAACATAGCGATCAGACTTCCTGATTGGGTTGAGCTAGAACCAGGAGAGTTCAAACATCTAGAAAAGCGGGGTGAAAGAGCTGATATCCATAAACACCAGACTTTCCCCAGTGCCTGATTAATCTGCTTCCAAGTGGGGCAGAACAGGGTGGCGACAACTGGGGCACAGGAGGCAGAAGTTGCTGTCTGATCATGCTTTTTAAATCTGCAAAGGTACTGCAACGATATCAGCAAAAATGGCTCGTGACCATAGACAAAATGACCTGGTATACCTTACCTTAAGCCACTCCCCCCCCCCTTTCTGCCTAACCTACCTCTGAGAGTTGTTGCAAGAATAAAAACAGAATGATCTCATGTGCTTTGTCCTGAACTCCTTGTAAGATAAAGATAATAAAAGAATGAAATCTCTGTTGTTCAGCTATAGCAAAAAAAAGAAGAAGAAGAAGAAGACGAAGAAGAAGGGGGGAGTCGGTTACTTCAGGAATCTTAGTCTTGTAACAGGAAACAAAACAGAGCAATGGATCAAGCAGCAAGTGGGATTTATGAATTCCCTGGAAATATTCCTGAACTAGGCTTAGAATAATTAGATTAAGCCTGCCACTGTGCGGAGCAAAAGAACAGATAACCCATTAGAGATACCTTTCAATGCAACTAATGCAAGGAATTTGAAAGATTTCTTGTATTCCCACTTGTTAACAGGGCCATTTATAAAGCTTAGCTAAAGAGCATATGTATGCATCCCTAACCTCCTGCAGATTTTAGAATATAAAATTATCATCATGTTGCCAGCCAGATATACTATCCTTAATGTTGCTATTTCCAATCTGCAATTTTTCAAGCTCTGATTGCTTGTATGGCAACATTACCATCCTCAGTTGAACAAAAGAATTATTTGTACACATTTGAGTTCATCAGATGTTGAAGAAATTATATGGTTAGAAGTGGAAATAAGGCTGCCAGAGTCTCAGCTTCATCCAGTCTGTTCCAAGTGCTGGTGCTCAGCTCTGTAATGCGTAGGCAGAAAAGATGGCAGGGCTTCTGAGTATGTGCAGAGTATACCCCTCTCCAAATAATCACTGCAGTCCCCACACACATCCTGAATTCAGTAGCAGAGACTGCAGTTTAGAGGGTGTGAGTTGCATGTGATCTAGGGCTCTGGCGCTCCGATTTTAGAAACAATGCAACATGCTTCAATGACTCAATTAATCAACTAAGAAAATAATATATTTCCTATTTGTATCATGATACATAACTCGTTCCATTAGGTGGGCCATAATGGTCATTTCATATGATTTCTTTTTTCATATATATCATTCCTTTCTCCCCAAATGAAGATCCAAAGTAGCTCACATCAGGAATAAAGGACAACAATTCAAAAACAAAGAAAGAAGGTAGCCAGGATGGCTTTCACATGCAGAGCCCCCCACCCCCCACAGGAGATCTTCCTGCTGGCTCTAGGTTAAAGCTCTCAGAAGAGTGAGGCAAACACTTAGCCTGGCTGTTACAACCCGGCAGCTATCGTCTCACAATTATCCTTCCTAAGGCCTTCCATTTACTCACCCAAGGCAAGGAATTTCCTGTTCCCAGCCCCAATTTCCTACCCCCAAGTCACGCTCTGAGAATTTCCTCTGGTCTCTGTGGTAAAGACCTCAGAGACTAGGGGAGGTGGCCTAGACCATCACCTGGAAGTGTCATCACATCCTCTCCAAACTTCAACACCCCCCCCACCATCTGGCACCCCAATTCTCCCAGCGTTTGCCAAGGCTGGATTGAGAAGCCTCTCCTTCCCACTAAAGTCCTTGATTGGAGTTAGGTGGGATGCAGCAGGCTGTGCCGCCTGGCATAACCAGACCATGCAACTCCATCCAGCATGCCTGATCTGCCCCCTTAACTTATGAATGAGCTGTCAGGAGAATGACAAAAGGATGTGAATGAATCAAGGCATCAGAAGGTGATGGTGGGCACCACAGCAACTGAGCAGTCCTACACTTGCCAAATGTTGAATTCGCATCCCTACACAGTCATCCAATATTATTCCCAGATAAGGTAATCAGGGCCAACTCCTGCTCTGTCACTCGAGTGGGGGCAAAAGCCTTTTTACCTCCAGCACACTTTCTCATTAGATGTCACTCTGAACAAATAACAAGCTTAAAGCAGCTTATGATGATATATCATACCTTCTAATTTTTGAAATTCTCCCTAGGAAAACCTGAGGCCTCCCAGCTGTGACTGAGGCACTATTATCACCACTGCAACCCCATTGTCCCAGCTGGCTACAGTGTGAGAGCCAGATGTTTCACAGGAGGAGGACTATTCCTGTAAGACGTCCCAGTCTCCCACTCTGGCTGGCCGGGATGCTGTGGTTGCTGTGGCAACCACACACTACTTCAGACAGGAGATGCCAGTTTCAAGCTTCCAGGAATGGGGGAGCCGGTTGGCACAGCAAGCAGCCCATGGGCCATAAATGATGTATAAGGGTGTGGTTTTCTTGACAGAAGAAGATGCAGAATGTAGGATTCCGAACTGCAAACAGAATATTTGGTACGGCACAAATTCTCATGTGGGTTATTGAGGCCTGTTACAGAAAAAGGTACATTATTTCCACAATCAGGTGAATCACATGGTGGAGTATTTCTCCACTGTAAAGCTTCACATAATGAGAAAGTGCTGCATGTCCAATATCATAACAAACCTAGCATGCTCATGGAACAGCTTCATTCACACTTTGGCTTGGACTCTGAAGTGCTGAGGCCTAGCCTAGGACTTGGTTCAAGCGTGCATGTTCACCACCTGACTACCACCAACTTAGACATATGAATGAACTACCACCCCTTCCACACTATTGATAGAATTTTTATATCACATTAAATGTGAGGGGTTGTAGTCAAAGACATCCTGCTACTTAGAGAAGAACTCCTCCTGTGACCAGAAGAACATCTTTGGTCAAGGCCAATGTTTTTCTGTGCATTCAGTTCAACACTAAAACTGTACATCAGACTAAGAAGAAGAAAAGAGATTGAATTTATACCCCACCCTTCACTACCTGAAGGAATCTCAAGTTACTTACAATCTCCTTTCCCTTCCCCTCCCCAGAATAGATACCCTGTGAGGTAGGAAGGCTGAGAGAGCTCTCTCAAGAACTGCCCTTGAGAGAATAGCTCTGAAAGAACTTGTAACTGACCCAAGGTCACACCAGCGGCTGCATGTGGAGGTATGGGGAATCAAACCCACTTCTCCCAGATTAGAGTCCATGTTCCTAACCACTACACCAAACTGGCAAGTAATCAATGAGATTTTTTAAAAAAAATCTAACCATGTACACATTTGTATTCAAGCCCTAGAAAACACTCTGCCATGTGGGTCTGCTGATTTAGAACTGCACACGCTGAAGAGAAGCAAGTATATACAGCTGGACAGAAGATGCTTTTTTATCCCCAATCCATGTGTCTCTTCTGGTCCTACATATAGAAAACAAAGAGAAATTTTTATGAAAATGCTTCAAGATTTATGTTTGTTTCCCTTTTTTTGCTTACATCCCCAGTATGACACCCACCCACAATGATATGCCCCTTCCCATGCAATCACCTGCACGTTCTCAGCGTAAAGGGGACAGGTCTGGCTGTGAAAGCTCCAGCAAGGCTTCCAAGAAGCCAAGGTCATGATGAGATACTAGGAAGCCTTCAACGTCTTGTTTAATATTGATGCCCTTCAGCTCAAAGACTTCTACCAGTTTTTATAACACAGAACATTTCACGTGGCATTCAGCTTCTAAAGCCGAAAGAGATTTGAGGGTAGCCTCCCCATAAAACCACACTCTGGCCTAGATCACACGTGCATCTTTGTTGTGGGACACCTGCAGCCGCAAATGATGAACGTGATACATGAAATCACATATCTTTCATGTTGCCTCTCCTGACCTCAAACACAATGCTTTTCAATTAATCTAATTTATGAATGCAGTGGTTAGATTGTTATGCAGAAAAATCATGGGGTTAAGCATTAGGGGGAAAAAACGTTCCGTATTGCTAAGAGCAATTCAGCAACAGAAGGCACTATCTGGAGAGGCTTTTATTCTTGCTTCCTCATAAAATGTCAAGGAGAGCCCAGGCATCTCTCTCTTGAAACAAATCTAGATTTAGAGCATATTGTGGTAGCCTACACACAATCCCACAAGGTGGGTTTCCAGAGGAGATGGATGCACAAGCACGTATCTAAAATCCTTGTGTTAGCCAGCTGAACCAACTTCTCTCCATATGTGCAGCCCGGGGACAGAATTGGGAGGTTCCAATAAAACTATTTTTTAAAAAAAGACAGTATTATGAATTAAGGACACAAATGGCCGGGTCCAAAGTTATCCTCCTGTTCACAGAAGGAGACTTGGCTCATGAAAGGGATGCCTTTAGATCTAATTTGACGGATTAAACCTACCCCACCAGTCTTTCCATGAAGCACCCCACCGGTCTTTCCCTGAAGAGAAGCAGTTTTGAGGAGAGAAAGAGTGTGATTTTCCCCTTATCTGCCTTATAGTGCTTTCTGCTGAGGCAGCAAAGGTCATTGCTCCTGACTATCTATCTTCATCATCTGTTTTATGGAATAATCTGGCCTTTTTACTCCCCACTCAGAACCATCCTGCTGTCCATTCCTTCCTTCCATTTTATTGCATACCCTTCGGCCATCACTTCCTCCTTCTGTCCTGTATCTTGATTTATGTATGCTGTCCCCTTCAAAAGCCCAGTTATTGTTTCCCCTAGAAGATTTTCCATTTTTCCCCCCTAAAAGAGATGACCATGTAAGAGAGTAACATGCTACACCAGGGGTTCCCAGCTTTTGGGGCCTGTGGGCACCTTTGGAATTCTGACACAGGGCAATGGGCACAACCATCAAATGGCTGCCACAGGAGGCAAAACCAACCGCAAAACTTCTGGAAGCAAGGTTATGCGTAGTTATAATGGTAACTCTTCCATATTTCAGGCGGAAGGGATGTTTAACAGGATATCTTTCCATCTCTACAGACAATAAATCTCCAGTGGTTTATCAGAAGCCCAGATGGGCAAAAGCCCCACCTGGCTCCCACCCACTTTTTAAAAGCATTTGGTGGGCAACAGGAAAAGGTGTTGAAATGCACCGCACTGTCGACCACTGTGCTACATGATGTGTTCAACTTCTTTGCGATTTGTCCTCAAATGCACACAGATACAGATACCGAGGACCACCAACAAAGACTAATTAGTGGGTTCTAGATCAAATCAAGCTTTGAACTCTCTCTAGAAGCCAAAATGACTAAACGGAGGCTGTCTGGCTTTGGTCACATTGTGAGAAGACAAGACTCATGGGGAAAAGGCAACGATGTTAGGAAATGTTGAAGGCGGGGGGGGGGACCTGAAATGAGATGGATTGACTCTATAAAGGAAGCCACAACCCTCAGCTCGCAAGACCTGATCGAGGCTGTTAACAATAGGGCATTTTGGAGGAGATTATTTCATAGGATGGCCATAGGTAGGAAGTAACTTGATGGCACTTCACACAGGGAGACAGGCAGACACACACACACACACACACACACATTAACCCAAGGAAAGCAACATGATTTTACCATGTTCTCAAACAAGGCTTTTGAGGGGGTTGAATGGCAGGCATCTTTTAAAGGGGGGGGGGAATTTGAGGCTTGCTATTTTATATTTATTTATTTATTTGATTTATATCCCACCCTCTCCGCCAAGACAGGCTCAGGGCAGCTAAAAAGGCCATAGGCATTACGAACAGTAACCTTTGGTTTTAGTGGGGGATGTTTGAATTATTATTGTAAGCTATCTTGAACCAAGAGGAAAGGTTTATTAAATGAATGAAGAAACCATCTAGAAATTCATTCTGAAATGAGATGGAATATTATACTTATACCTTTCCTCTATTTCCTGATGTAACTCATGAAAGCAAACATGGAGTCTGCAAGCTCCCATCCAAGCACTGACCAGTCCCAGAACTGGGCTAAAACAAATAAAATGAATTTCAATGGGGATAAGTGTAAAGTTCTGCATTTAGGTAAGAAAAATCAAATGCATAATTATAGGATGGGGGAGACTTGTCTTGGCAGTAGTATGTGTGAAAAGGATCTAGGGATCTTAGTAGACCATCCATTGAACATGAGTCAGCAGTGTGATGCAGAAGCTAAAGAGACAAATGAGATTTTGAGCTGTATCAACAGATGTATACTGTCCAGATTACACAAACTGATGGTACCGTTTTACTCCGCTCTGGTTAGACCTCACCTAGAATATTGTGTTCAGATTTGGGCACCACAGTTTAAGAAGAATATAGACAAGCTGAAGTGTGTCCAGAGGAGGGCAACAAAGATGGTGAGGAGTCTGGAGACCAAGTCGTATGAGAGCTGGGTGTGTTTAGCCTCGAGAGGAGACAACTGAGAGGTGATATAATAACCATCTTCAAGTACCTGAAAGGTTATCATATAGAGGATTGTTTTCTGTTGCCCCAGGAAGTCGGACCAAAACCAACAGGTTGAAATTAAATCAGAAGAGTTTTCTGCTAAACATTAGGAAGAACTTCCTGACAGAGTGGTTCCTCAGTGGAACAGCCTTCCTCAGGAGGTGGTAGGCTCTCCTTCTTTGGAGGTTAGATTGCCATCTGACAGCAATGCTGATTCTGTAAACTCAGGCAGATAATGAGAGGGGGGGCAGGAAGGGATGCATCAGTGCTTAGTTCTTGTGGCCCTTTCTTATACACCCAAGGAAATGCTGATTGCCACTTTGGGATCAGGAAGCAATTTTACTCTTTGGCTGGAGGTCCTAGAGGTTTTTTGTTTGTTTTTAATCATCTTCTGGGCATGGAACAGCAGTCACTGGGAGTGCGGAAGGGGAGGGATTTGTGAATTTCCTGCATTGTGCAGGGGTTGGACTAGATGACCCTGGAGGTCCCTTCCAACTCTATAATTCTATGATTCTATTATCAACATTATTGCATTAGATGCCTTCAGACTATACAGTGACCATCCGCTTAATGCCTTCTTCATAGAGAGGAGGAAAGAATAAGGTAATTGCTTCTTCTTTTCCCCTCCAAGTCAATCTAACTTTGCAGACTTTGGAAGTGGCAACATACCACAGAGGAGAAAGCAGTCAGATTTTTTTAATACCAAGCTTTACTATTTTGTACAAATCCATAGAGAAGATTATGCTCTGGGACTACAGAAAAGAAATGCCTGTTAAGGAACCAGTTTTTGGCTGAGCATTTACATAGCCTCAGTAAGTTTAATGCCAGCAAGCTCTTTCCCCCTACAAAATGCAATCCAGTACAAACTGCCCCACTTCCTATAACAACCAAATGCTGAACGAGACACAAAAGATCAAATAGTACTATTCAAAGATCAGAGAAAAATCCTGCTGCGCTGATCTGCAGTCTTTCTCCCAATTAGTTACCTTATTGCTGAATCAAACGTGTGAACCTACGAGACCCATGTGAGAAACACAATTGACAAAATAATAGTTGCCATCTCGGCATACGCATCAGCCATCATGGCAGAGCGACAAACTCATCCCTGCTGAAAAAAGAGAATTTTTTATCTCAAAGCGTATTAAAAGACCTATATAAATGCAAATACAACCAAAAACACAATTGATTTTTATGGATTTTCAAAGTCTTCAGTATAACTAACTGCTCTGCCAAATAGCAGACATTGTCTGATAAATGTCACAATGGCTCCCTAAAGGGAAATGGAAGAATGTTACAGAATACTAGGATCTTTTCTTTTCTTTTTTTTAATGGTGTCTGGTCTCTCCTTGGCAGTTCTTTAAGCTACAGTGGAGTTTTTACACACAAAAATGTACATGTACTGTAAAAGCCATCTAAAGGAAATCTGAATTGGAAATCCCTTTTGTGTTTCTACTTGAAACCATAGAAAAGTTGGTATTTAAATACAACTACAAAGTTCTGCAAATCTCAAAATATTTCTTTTAGACAAATTGTTTTGTCAATAATATGGCCAACAAGTGTAGGCTTGTCATTCTCCCAGTCAGCATGGGGGATCCTCCACCTGCAGATCCCATTGGCCATTGCTACTTGGAGGAACAGCTGAAGAAAAGAAGAAAATAAAAACCTGGTGGTGGTGTTTGCTCCATCACATTACTTCCAGTGAAAACCCAGAAGTGACGGAGTGGAACTCTAGGAATCACTCAAAACTCTGTGGTGAAAACCTAGAAGTGATGTAATGCCATGTGCAATATCACACCCCCCCCATCGCTCTGCCTCTAAATCCCCCAACTGTAAGACTAGGTGTGATATAGCAGCTGGAGTGTTTGACTCTGAACACAAGAGACTTGGACTCAAAGCCCACCTTAGCCAGGAAGCTCAATGGGTGACAATCACTATTTCTTCACCTAGCCTATTTCACAGGGTGTTTGTGTGGATAAAATGGCCTATATACATTTTCTGTCTTAAACATCTTGACAAATCCGATAAGTGACCCTATGAAGAACTGATTGAGGCTGCAAGGAGACTAGTAAGGGTTAAGACCACCATTTGCACCATTTCAAGTGTAGGGAAAATATCTCTGCTTTGAAAAGAAAGATCTTGAAATATAAAAAACCAAACACATTCAAGCCATTTCAACCACACTTAGGGCCAAACTAGGCATTACGGCTACCATAGGTCCAATCCCTGGCTGCACATATCATTCTAGAGAAGATTTTGTCCATTAAAAATACTGCAAGGGCCCAGTAAAGTTACCACAGGACTGTTATAAGAAAGAAACAGAGGAGGTGACTACCAATATATCTATTATGATTTTATCCTATCATCATGCCTTACCTTCAAATAACCTGCAGATAACATCAATAGTTCTTCTCCCCCCCTCCCTGTGAGGTAGGTTAACCTGGGATGGAGTGACTGGCCCAAGGTCACTCAGTGGGTAAGATTGCCAACCTCCATGTGAGATGTGGAGTTTTCCCAGAATTACAACTGATCTCCAGGCTGCAGAGATCAGTTCCCCTGGGGAAAATGGCAGCTTCTGAGGGAATTCCCACCTCTTCCCAAACCTCCCTCAAATATTCAGGAATTTCCCAAGCTGGAGTTGGCAACCATAAGTTTTATAATTGAGGAGAGTGAGTCGACTCTTCATTGACTCTAAACGTTTTCCTCAACATGAATGCTGCTCTGAGACACTTGAGGGAAGAGTGGGATTTTTTTTTTTTTAAAGGTATGATAGACGCTAATATTTATGAATCTTGGAACTGAGGACAGTAGTAACACCTAGAGCACCAGCACTTCAGTGCTGAATGTGATTGTTTTTAACTTGTGTTTTAATCATGGCTTGTGCCCTAATTGTTAGTTGTTTTAATCATGGCCTGGTGCCTAAAGTGTTAGCCACCCTGAGCCTGCTAGGGGAGGGTGGGATATAAATTGAATTATAAATAAATAAAATAAAACGAACAGCGCCCAAGTATATACACAAAAACTCCGATCCAACACGAAGCTGAGAACCTGAGCTTTACAGTGCAATTTAGCCTTGCTAGGAGGAGGACCTGGAGGAACCAGTGGAGTTATTAAATTTCTACTCCTTTCTTGAAGCAGGAAAGTTCTGCTTCTTACTAGTAGCCTGAGGCCATGGGCATGGAAGATGAGACTTCAACGAGATTTAGGATGTATAAAACCAAGGTTTAAGGTGAATGCAAGAGTGCTTTCTGATTTACTAGAAAATACACACATATATATTTCCCAAGAATATTGCTTTGGATGTCTCTCAAGACAGACAACCAGACCACTTAGCTGGAGCTGATATAGAAAGCATCTCGTTCCTGGCCCAACACAATATACTCAAGCTCCGGGATACAGAAGAAATTGTGTAACAAAACAAAGTGATTTATCGAACCCCAAACACTTGCTTTTTTGATTATGTCACCTCTGAGCATACAAACCAAGCCAACTGATGAAGACTGTCTCTCTAACCTATGAAGTAACTCGGTAAGTAGCAGAATAAATAGGTGTGTAGGGAGAACCGCAGGACCAGAGAAGTGACAAAGAAAGAACTTTGATTTCATCCTGTAACCACCAGGAGACCAGGAGGGAAGAAATACCAATTACAGAAAAGAGACAGCAACAGAGCAGCACGTACAGCTGGGGCTGGGAAGGGAGAACCTCAAGTCGAGAAGAGGCAAGCCTATGAAGAGTTGCAGAGAGACAGGAAAGCTCACAAATATTAGCTGTCTGGGTTTTTTTCTTCAGGTCTCACTTTCTAAATGTGAATTTTGTCTAGGGCTGCAGCCTTTCAAACCGTAGATTAGTCATATCAACCAATGACTCAATGACAGCTTGAAATGATTGATTGGCAGGGGCCATTTTTAAGGGCAAAGGCAAATCCTAGTTGATGGGGCTCTTAGTTCAGACTACACATAAGTTCCTTAGGATATTTTGGCTCGGACATCTTACTGAACTAAGGAATGGAAAAGGAAGCATTGGAGATGGTCTTTGTTAAGCGTTGGGCTTTATTTGATCATTTTATCCAACCTGCCCTCCGAGGAGCACAAGGTGGTTCCCCCCACCTCCATTATATCCTATGGGACGGTGCTTGTTTGAACTACAGGTTAAGATGTTGAGGGCCAAATCACACAAAAAAGTATTTTAACAAGTTGGGACCAAAATGCAGCCATGAAGTGAGATAAGTAACTCTTCTCCAGGGCCATTTCAGCTCAGGAAAAGTACTGTGAAAAGGTAGGAGGCTCTGCTCCTACCACAGAGCCAGTTTGGTGTAGTGGTTAAGTGCGTGCACTCTAACCTGGGAGAACCGGGTTTGATTCCCCACTCCTCCACTTGCACCTGCTGATGTGACCTTGGGTCAGTCATAAGCTCTGGCACAGCTGTTCCTGAACAGTTTATGTTAGAGTTCTCTCAGCCTCACAGGGTGTCTGTTGTGGGGAGGGGAAGGGAAAGGAGTTTGTAAGCCGCTCTGAGATTCCAAGTGAAGGGTGGCGTATAAATCCAATCTCTTCTTCTTCTGCTGCTCCTTCGAGCCATGGTCCCAATCCAAATTTGGACCACGCAGAGTTTTAAAAGGTTGTTCCCTGCAATTGCCATGGAGAAAGCGACTTAGATTCAACTCATTAAAAACGTCTTGTGTAGTTTAGCCCTGAGAGATCCTGAATCAATAGTTCTTTCTACCTTTGACAGTTCTGATCCTCTGTCATCATTTCTCTGTGTGCATTGTTTACTGTTTATTATGTGGGAGAACAATAACTATTCCATCCATCTGAAAAGTAGTGAGGCCTCCTACCGTGTGTGCGGGGGGAGGGGGGCTGGCTGTCACCAGGTCCCACAAAATAGGTCCCACAAACAAGATTTGCCCTTCATTGCCTAGCACGCATGCAGTCTAAATTACAGAACAGCTCCGGTGCACACCCTTCAGGAAAAATGACTTCCCAATAAAGTCTGGATGGTAATCAGAAGAAATTTCATTCAGACTAATGAACAGCTAAGATCCAAATTCACATCCCTACTTCCTAGGGATTTTTTTTTTTTCTAATAGTCACATGCTCCAAATTTTTAAGTAATATCCACTATTCAAAACATCCCAGAGAACAGTGACTCCAGAAACCCTTTCACTTTAATGGTAAAATACATCAAATGTCACTTATCCATTAAAAGGAAGCTACTTTGCTTCATTAACTATTGAATATATGAAGTACCTCTTAGTATGAGAAAACAATGTTACTAAAAGCAATTCCAAAGATGCACATGGAAAGTGATTTCTATTAAGTCAAATCTAGAAGGAATTTGATTGTGTACATCATAAACTGTATCTAGTCATGAACAATGGCTATTGATCTTTGGAGACATAAAAGAACAGGACAGAATTACAACTGAATCCTTAGTGTCACTAGTAAAAAAAAATGCCAGCATTTTTTTTCCAAAATGCACCTTTTAGTCTTACCCTTTTACAATCAATAGACTCAACATCTCCAAATTTCTTCTGCCACTGAGATGAGGCTCCTCTGCCACAACGAAACAGTCAGGTGTTCCACATGCATGGTGCCATCACTTGGATTCGTAATTCTAAATAGCCATTTGGTCCTTTATCTGTACAGAATAAGAGCTTGCTCCAGGTAATTTGGATATACATGGATTCTTTAGAGGCTCTTGCTGTGCCACAAACAAATTACTTTGGTATGTATGCACCAGTGGTCTTGAAACTTCTGAGGCCTTAGTTGCAGGCTACCTTAGTTTATAGGTATTTCAGTTCAATGCTCTGGTCTTGCCCCAATGTGTTCTAACCTTGCACTTTTTTTTGTAACATTGAAAATTATTTAAGGATGTTGTCTTCTTTCTTCATCAGCTGCTCAAGCATGGTAGTTGCAAACCTTAAAGAGAAAAACCTTGATGGAAGTGATACCCATTAACCAAAGGCATCAGAGTCAGTGCTGCTAACGGTAAACAATGGTTGCCTTTCTACCTGCCCTCCTCTTTCTAGCAGTGTGTTCTGACTTGGGGATGCCAAATTTCTGATTGGGACAGGAGTTCTACCAGAATCATAATTGATCAGTTCCCTGAAGAAAATGGCACTTCAGGAGTGTGCACTCTATGGTATACCTGAAGAACTCCACCTCCCCCAGGCACTGTCCTCAAATCTCCAGGAGATTCCCAAGCCAGAGTTGGTAACCCTATTCTGACCAGAAGTGGTCCATATGGGGAGAGGCTCAATTGATGTCTAACTTATAGGTTATCTTCTTTTCGTCATGCCAGTGAATCCACTGAACAAACCACACTCTTGGAAGTAGGAATGTTTATGCATTTCCAGGGTTAATCTAGTCACTCAGTATGACACGTCAAAACTTACTCTGTTGTGTTTTCTTTATCTTTTCACCTACAAAATGATTATTTAACAGTATGTATGTATGTATGCAATGGGATGTAGAATGGTATAGTGTTGCCCAATCTCTTCAGATCTTGGAAGCTAAGTAGGGTTGGTACGTGGATGAGAGACCACCAAAGAAAAATTTGCAGAGGGAAGCAATGGCAAACCACCTCTGCCTCATGAAAGCCCCATGCTGGGGTTGCCATAAATTGGCTGTGACTTGATGCCACTTTGCACACACATTTATGCAAGGCTTTTTCTACAAAAAAACATTAGCATAACAGGCCACACCAAACAGCAGGAACTCATTAGTGTATTAGGCCATGCACCCCAACAACATGGCTTATTAGCATATTAGGCCACACCCCCATGTTGCCAGAAGTGTGGTCATCCAGCCACATCCACCTTTTGCTTCTTATCCTGTTTACTTTGTTAGTTGTCAAAACCCAGGGCTTTTTTTGTAGCAGGAACTTCTTTGCATGTTAGGCCACACACCCCTAATGTAGCCAATCTTAATGAGTTTCTGTTGTTGGGTGTGGCCTGTTATGCTAATGAATTCCTGCTGGGCGTGGCCAACTCAGGAGCCAGCCGGAACTCCGTTCCTGTGCGTTCCTGCCCAAAAAATAGCCCTACATTTATGCAACTAGGTTCAGTCCAGTGCCAGAACCTACAGAAACTCAGATTACGCAGCTCATCACAAAGGCCAGCATTTCATGACTCCCAGAACACCCATCCCAAAGCAGCTTCCATATGTATACGTGCATAAGGGAGAACAGTATACTACTGCAGTGTCCATTCAATCAGACATATATTTTATTTATTTAGTACATTTTTATCTTGTCCTTCCTCAGAGGACTTTAGGGAAGCACACCTCATTTTCCCTGACTACATTTTATCTTTATAACAAACCTCTGAGATAGATTAAGCTGAAAGGGAGAGGGAGACAGAGGAGAGAGAGAGAGAGAGAGAGAGAGAGAGAGAGAGAGAGAGAGAGAGAGAGAGAGAGAGAGAATGACTGGCTCAAGGTCATTCAGCAAGCTAGACAGCAGAGCAGGTCTTCAAACCTGGATCTTCTAGATCCTAATCCCCTGTCCTCCTAACCACTACACCACACTGGCAATATGAAAGTTCCAATCAAACAGCAAAGTAAAATATCTTCAGGTTGAATGCCCCCCCCAATCCAGATTAGAGGAGGAGAAGTTCAGAAGAACTGAACGTTGGAGAAACAATGGTTGAATGGAGCCAGGGGAATTTGCTAATCCCTAATCTGAAACCATGAATTGCCCTTGTATATTGCATTTGAAGTTCCAAATAAGACAAGAGCTGGTTTAATGGAGCAGCTAAAAGTTTTATGTTGAACTCCATGGCTGATGCCGCCTGACCCAAAGACAGGCCCGTAGCCAGGATTTTTCATTTTGTGGGGCAATTTTTTTTTTCCTTGTGGGGCACCTATTATGTTTATACTTATACTTTAAAATAATAAAGAAATAATAAAGACAAGGCATTTATCACTCAAAATGTTTCAGGTTTATTGTTGAGGATGGGCTTTTTAAACAATAATTCAGTGGAGGGGATCCCCAGGTCCCACCTGGAGTCTGGCATCCCCCCCCAACTCTCTTGATACAAAAACATTGTTGGGATTTTTAAACTGTACTTCCAGACTTGGGATCTCCAGGTCCCACCTGGAGTCTGGCATTCCTCTCCCCCTCCCTCTTGATACAAAACAAAATAAAAACATTGTTGGGAATTTTAAACTGTAATTCCAGATTTGGGATCCCTTGGAGACTGTCAACCCTCCCCCCAATGCTGATAGTAGACAGATATTGTTGGGAATGGGATTCTTAAAACAGTAATTCAGGGGAATGGAGCCCAAGTCCCACAGGGAGTATGGCATCCCTTCCTCCCCACCCCCCAGTACAAAAGAAAACAAGCACGTAAACTTCACCCTACTTGCCGGCTTGGGAATTGGGGGGGGGGGGCTTGCTTGCAAAAAGAGAGAGATCCCTGCAGCCACACGAGAAGAAGTTGGGGCTTGCTTGTTTGTTTTGCCCATGAGGAAGGAGTAGCCGCGTGGGGATGGAAGTGGGGCTTTCTTGCTTTGTCACCCGGGCAAGAGGCAAGACAAGCAGATGACAGAGTAGCAATGTGGAAGTGGAGGGCGGGGCTTTCCCTGCCATTGCTGAGAAGAGATACAGAGAGCTGGGGGGAAGGAGGGCAGCGCGAGGCTTGCAGCAGCAGTGAGTGTGAGGAATAAGTTGGGGGGCCTGTCCAAGGTAGTAAGTCGGGGGGCTGGGCCCCAAAATGATCCAATGTAGCTACAGGCCTGCCCTAAGAACTCACTGGGGGGTATAGGTGTGGCTAATCTCCTGTGTCTGCACTACAGAGATTGCACCAGCCTACCTTTATAAAGCCCTGACCTGGACAGCCCAGGCTAGCCCAGTCTTGTTAGATCTTGGAAGCTAAGCAGGGTCAGCCCTGGAAAGTATTTGAATGGGAGACCTCCAAGAAATACTAAGGGCATGATGCAGACGCAGGCAATGGCAAACCACCTCTGAAGGTCTCTTGCCTTGAATACCATATGGGGCTCTGACCCGGATAACCCAGGCAAGCCCGATCTCATCAGATCTCGGAAGCTCTAAGCAGGGCCCACCTTGGCAAGTATTTGGATGGGAGACCTCCAAGGAATAGCAGGGCTGGGAGGCAGAGGCAGGCTATCAAGCCGCTTCTCTGAATGTCCTCCCTCCCCCAGTAGGAGTTGCCAGAGGTCACCATGACGTCCAGGCACAGGCACACATGTGCGTGCACATGCACACAAATGCAAACATAGCAGAAAAGAAAAAAAAGAAAGATATGGGTTGCCATATGTCAACTGTGACTTGGTGACAACCAACCAAACAAAACCCTTTGTAAAGAGTACCGAAATAATGCATGTAAAACCCTTTGGACTCTCAAAAGTTCTAAATAAATACTCAGTGTTGTACCTTTCTGTTTTACTTTCCAGCCTGAACACAAGAGATCTAACCAGCCTTGTAATAATTCCACACTTCTTGAAACTATCCATAAACTTGCTTCAGATTTTTTTGCATTCCCTATGGGGCAAGGCTAGATTGGACTCAATTTTCGCAGCAACGAAAACTTGATAGGCAATGTGGATTGCGGATGTGTTTGGAGATCTACATAATTTTTTTTCCCCCTCTCCCCCTCCCCTTTCTCTCTTCACATCTCACTGAAGCATCCTCTCCCTAAATTCAGAGCCATCTTTTGCTTGCCTCTGCAATTTCTGGTAATTTGATCGTAATCTTTCTTCAGAAAAAAAGCAATTCACCTAAGCAAAGGCGTGTAGATGAGGGAGGCATGCTTTCTGGGATGATAGGAAAATTTCTTTCAGCTTCTTGTTTCAATCCAATCCAATCTGCAGCATTTGCACAATTGGGCTGACTTCTCATAAATAGCCTCTTCCGGCATCCCTCTGGGAACCTTTGCGGCAGTCGACCACAACATCCACAGGTCTAGCCCAGGTTTTATCCACTTGTCCCCTTCGCGTTCCCCTGAAGTCTTAAATTAATCAGATTCATTATCAGTTGGAATAAGAGTTTGTTCAAACAGCTGCTGCAAGTTACCAAGTCTGATTTTATCTAGGGAAGAATGCTCTATGTAATCATTAATGACCAACATTTGTATTCACAGGGACAGTTTATTCTCCAGACAGCAGTCTGAGGGTAAGAAGCCTATTTTTGCCACATTTGCTGACCTCTTTGTGAGGCACAGTACAACCAGTGCCTTGAAGCAGGTGTTTCAGTGGTTTCTAACTATTTCGGCAAGTTGACAGCCGCCAAAAAGGCATCCTAGAGGCACCAGCCACATTAATAAGTAGTAAGATGAGGAAAAAGCATCAACAGATGGAACAAAACCAGCCACAGTAATAATAATAATAATAATAAGAGATTGGATCTATACCCCGCCCTTCACTCAAAGTCTCAGAGCAGCTTACAGACTCCTTTCCCTTCCCCTCCCTGCAACAGACACCCTGTGAGGTAGGTGGGGCTGAGAGAGCTCTGACAGAAACTGCTCTTTTTCAAGAACACTTCTGACCAAACTTGTGACTGACCCAAGGTCACCTTAGCAGGTGCAAGTGGAGGAGTGATGAATCAAGCCTGGTTTTTAACCATTAGGGGGGAAATCAACATAAACCGTAGGATTGCCAGCTCTGGGTTCGGAAATACCTGAAGATTTTTTGGGGGTGGAGCCTGGAAAGGGGAGGGACCTCAGGAGAATACAATGCCACAGAGTCCACCCTCCAAAGCATCCATTTTCTCCAGGGTAACTGATCTTTATTGTCTGGAGATCAGTTGTTATAGCGGGAGATCTCCAGGCTCCACCTGGCAGTTGGCAACCCTAGTCAACAGTGACTCTGACTGAGTCAAAGGCCTTCTGGAATTAAAAAAAGTCTTGAGACTGAATGGGAGGCCAGAGGGAAACAAGTCAGATGGCTTCTACTTTGAAACATTCCATAAACTGAAAACAAAGGCCAGGGAAACCATCGCTCCTGTACCTGCCAATCTTACTTCTGACAGCATGGGCTTGCAAAGAAGAGCACTTCCCACAGTTCCTGTACCACTTGCCCTGGGAAGAGATGGACCCTTCATGTACTTTTGCTCTAACCCTTTAGAACATCAAAGATCAACACCAGCCCTTTGATTGGGGTCCAAAAAATGGGGGGGGGAGTGAGCCACTGCAGTTAGTACAACATTGTCCACAGCTGCTCATCACAACAGGGTAATGCAGGGGTATCAAACATGCGGCCCCCAGAGGGCTTCTATCAGGCCCGCAAGGGACTGGCTGTCTCCTGCTTCTTCTTCCAGTTCTGCTGCTGCTGTGGAGAGATAGCTAGGCAAGCTTCTGCTCCCTGCACTGGGCTGAGGCTCCTCCCCCTCCCAGATTGCTACAGCACAGACATTTTGATGCAATAATTCAGAGCAAGAAGTGTCAGTTATCATTGCAAGAATGCTGTTTCTGGCATGTTTTTACTTTAAGTAAAAAAATCATTGTGTTTGTGTCCTTTATAAAGTTTATCCGCTACCTGGCATTACATTTTATGGCACACATGGCCTGGCCCGACAAAGTCCAATTTATGACAAATCCAGCCCTCTACAACAAATGAGTTCAACACCCTTGGGTTAAAGGGAATGCATATTCAGGCTCAGGATATATAAATATCACTTTTGTTTATTGTTGCTTTCATATCTTAGAAGTCTCTATTGGTTTTGATGGATACCATCACAGGTAACTGTATAAAACAGGAAACAATAAAATACAGAGCTCAAAGGCACAGATCCCTAAACAAGAAAGTCAACACTATTAAAGCAATAGCCTTGCTTCCCTAAACTTAAAAACATGTGATAATTCCAAAACAACCATAAAAATACCCAGTTAGGAATAAATTGCAGGCTCTCATAGGAATTCTCTAGGGGATCCCTGAAAGTTCCTGGCAATCAGCTGCCCTATGAGCAGCAGTGACTATGGTAGGGCTGCCTTCATTCACTGGAAGTTTTGGTTCAAAAGCAGGCACAGCCCAGCCAAGGTTGGAGGACATTCCTCCTCACTCCTGTGAGGAAGCCTTTGGGTCTTCAAGAAAGGCAGATCAGCCAAGTGCTGGGCTAGCTTTCACACCACACATCATCAATGGCACAAGAAAGAAAACAAAGAAGATAAAGACCTTGGGAACAACTGTCAGGCTGTGGTCACACATGCCAGATAACGCGGGGGTATGCGAGGCTACTTGCTCTGTAGCAATTTGACCCGCATTTGTGCAATCACACAGTCTGTGGAAGCTGCGGGGGTAGCACACCACTACATGATCAGATGCAAACCGTGGATGAATCGTTTGTTTGTTTTTTGCCAGGTGTTTCCGATGCACTTAAAAGGGGATCAATGAATCGCATCTCCACACTGAGGGCTTCCTATGGCAGTATGCAATGGTGCACATACTGAGAAGGGAGGGGAATGGAACAGAGTCAGGATGGCCTGATCAGACCATCCCAATGCCATGAGAGCACGCTGGCACGATCACACAGGGGAAAGTGTACATCCGTGGCCCGTAGCAACCCATTTGATAGTGTATTTTCCCTAGTGTCTTTTAACTCTGCTCTTGCGGTGGAGCACAATGGGTTGCCGACGGGTGCAGGGTGCTGGCCAGATGTTCCCGTCTGATCACACCCATTAAATCCACTCAGCATTCGAGCCTATGGTACAGCTAATTGTGCATGTGATCGCAGCCTCAGTTTGGTGTAGTGGTTAAGAGTGGTGGACTCTAATCTGGAAAATCAGGTTTGATTCCCCACTCATCCACATGCAGCCAGCTGGGTGACCTTGGGTCAGTCACAAGTTCTCTTGGAGCTGTTCTCTCAAGGGCAGTTTTCTCAACTCTTTCAGCCCCACCTACCCCACAGGGTGTCTGTTGTGGGGAGAGGAAGGAGAATATAAGCCTCTCTGAGACTTTGAGTGAAGGGCAGAAAATTGGGGCAAACCCCGGCTGGACCAGGGGTTTGGAAACCCTAGATGTGGTTCAGGGACTCCCCAGGTCCCACCTGGAGGCTGGCATCCCTGGACTCCAACCTGCAATAAGCTGGGTAATGGGCTCTCTTCAGTCTGATACAAAGTATATGAAGGAGAAAAAACTTGGAACAGTTGTGACTTCTAAATTGAGATTTCAGTACCCAACAGTCTTCACTGGGGTTTGCCATGAATTAAATGCACATAGTTCTAAAGTTATTTGGTTTGTTTTCATTCAATCTGATGGGTTTGTTGTCATTCATGTAGCTTCTTTCTACCCAGGTTTGTGCCCCAGCCATGTCCCTAAGTGATGGCTTAACTTAAATGATGCTCATAACTGCGCAAACACAAGGAGATGTCCAACTGGGCGATCTATGCAGTGTAATGACTTGATCCAACTATGACTCTGGGGGTAATTTTTTTTTCTTCTGTGCAGGCATGATCAGGCAGCCACAAGGCATAAAGAAACAAAGCAATCCTCCACAATCAACCACAAAAGTGCCCAGGTCAGTGCTCAAGTAATTTCATGATAAGCAAGGGCAGGGCAAAGAGACCCAAGACTCAAATCAAGGCTTAGACGTGGCTGTCAAAGAAGGTATCTTGGCCAGGCAAAAGTGTTCAAGGAAAACTTCCCAGTGTGCCTCAGAATGTCAGCCTCCAGTTGAGACCTTGGAATTACAGCTCATCTCCAGACTACAGAAATCCATTCCCCAAAAGAAAATGGATGCTTTGAAGGGTGGACTGTATGGCAATGGTACCCCCTGTCCCTCCAGGCTCCATCCCCAAATCTCCAGGAGTTTCCTAACCTGGATCTGGCAACCTGACTCCCACATTCCCTGTTGGCGGCCAGGGGGGACCTGGCACCCCTATGCCTAGCCTGGATCCTCCTTTCATGACTGTGAACCCAGAAACACAGGGCCCAATTTTGTATGATTGTTGCATAACTCCTGAAGGCCCTAGTTCAAAACTGTGGGCAAATGCTTTGCTATTCCTTAGTCACAGTTTTGTTGAGGAGGCAGGGTTTGGTGTAGTGGTTAAGTGTGCGAACTCTAATCTGGGAGAACCGGGTTTGATTCCCCACTTCTCCAGTTGCACCTGGCTGGATGACCTTGGGCAAGCCGTAGTTCTGATAAGAACTGTTCTTGAAAAAGTTTCTGTCAAGAGCTCTCTCAGCCCCACCTACCTCACAGGGTGTCTGTTGTGGGGAGGGGAAGAGAAAGGAGTTTGTAAGGCAGTTTGGTGTAGTGGTTAAGTGTGCAGACTCTTATCTGGGAGAACCGGGTTTGATTCCCCACTCCTCCACTTGCACCTGCTGATGTGACCTTGGGTCAGTCACAAGCTCTGGCACAGCTGTTCTCTCAAGGACAGTTTCTGTCAGAAGTTCTCTCAGCCCCACCTACCTCACAGGGTGTCTGTTGTGAGGAGGGGAGGGGAAAGGAGTTTGTAAGCTGCTCTGAGACACCTTTGGGCAGTGAAGGGCGGGGTATAAATCCAATCTCCTCTTCTTCTTCTTCTTCTTCTTCTTCTTCTTCTTCTTCTTCTTCTTCTTCTTCTTCTTCTTCTTCTTCTTCTTCTTCTTCTGATAAAGCCACTCCAGGGGACAGTTCCAGCCCAGAGACTCCAGGTTGCTGTGTTATCAACCTATCATTTCCTTTGCATTGCTAGAGGTCCTCTCTCAGCACATGTTTATTCTTCCAAATCAAAATGTACTTGGAACTTCTTCCCTTTTTCTTCAGCCATTTACGAGCAGGCATTAACACCAGCTTATGTGTAAGCATTCCATTGCGCCTTCACTGGATTTAATTTGTAGCTTCAGTTTGTCTTTGCAATGCTTTGATGCCCTTTATGTGCAAGTCTTAAAAATCCATGTGCTCAATTTTCATGGTGTGGCTCTTCTTGCTATGCCTCCTTGAAAGCTTTAAATGACGGCAGCATAACAAGAATTGTAAACCCTGCTTTAGATACATTTCCTCAGGTTATTTAAGTCGGATTTTTTTTTTTTACTGTTCCAACTTACATAAAGTACTATACTTTCTGCCAAGGAAGTAAGGATTTTCTCCCCCTGTTTTGCTCTTAATATACTGAGATTCTGTCACAGCCTTCCGCCCCTTAAGCTACAGAACCAATACCTGGACATCAATGGCTGTCAGCATTTTAATAAGTAGATCTGAGAGATGTGTCTACTAAAAAATATATGTTGCCAGAGACAGAATGCCACAACCTGCAACACTGTGTTTATCTAGTTCAAAACAAGCATGAATCTGCATGGTAGTGTAGCTTTTTTATATTTTATGTGTCATGTACCTTGGGGGTGGTCATCTGTTTGTCTCAGTGCTCCATTTTCTTTTACTTGTTTCAGATCACATAGGGCAGTCCCAGAAAAGTATTCGAGAGATTTTCCGTACTCTTCAGTGCCAAGCCCTCTCAGATATACCAGTAGAATCCTTCTATAGGGCTGCGCTGAGACTGAATTTTGCCTAAAGGAAAACTCAAGATGACTTGGAAAGTGAATTTTGCTCAAGCAAGACACCAGAAAAAAAAGATCAGGGGACACCAGGAAAAAAAGTTTTAGAAAGACCAGCAACAAGTAAAATGTTTTTATTCACCGCTAGGTTAAGCCACTACAGAACACATGTGGGAAATTTCATGGTCAAAAGTATCCCTTTTAAAAACCTAATATATCAAGGAGAAATGTTTTGGCTTGGTTTCCCCTCTGCTGTGGCACCTTTCAGCCTGCAGGAAGATTCTAAAGTAGGATCTCTTCCAAACGAGTAGTATGTACTTTTGATGCTGACAAACTTTGACCGGAAGAAATTCAAAGTGAACTCAAAAAGGTGGTGCCATTTTCAGACTGGTACTGACTGCCTTGAAATAGGGCCTAAATGCAAAATGGAGGTGTTCACCCAACACTTACCATTAACAGGACTACCTCTTAGGCTGTGCTGACATGGAGGTACCAGTTACATGAACTTGTATGACATAAACATAACTGCTGAGACTTCTACAATGGTAGCAACCTGAAAATGGGATCTGCCATCGCAATCTTTATTACCTCATGGCCAAACTAGATATGTGGGAGAATTTACCTATTCATACCTAAGTGGTGGGAGCTCTGTTTGTCTTAACTGAAAAGATATCTTGCCCCTGAACTTGATGGATGCACATTTTGGACCGAAAAGAAGAAGCAACTGAATCAGGGTACTTGCGAAATCTTCACAGCTGAGCATCAGATATGTTGTCATGGGTCAGCGGGTCTTTGCAGTAAAGCAGATAGGCTTTACTGAACCCCCACTGGTCATCTGAGCCCAATTCAAGAGCCAGATCTTTAAAGATACATAAAATACTGCAAGTGAGTCCTAACCATGTTAGCTTGTAAAAACGTGTCTGCATGTTTTTCAAGAAGTGTTATTACCATTAACACCAGGAATATGTAATATTAATTGAAAATGGGGCAATATTAACCAGCTACAAATTGCAAAGAACTTGCTGGCAGCCAATACACACTGACTCATTTTATCAGTCAGAAAATGCTCGAGGCTGCAGTGCCACCTGCAATTAAGGGCTGAAATGGAAAACTATTTCATTGGAGTATGGAAATTTTAATGAGCTCACTATTATTGTACCTGGTTGATATACCCAAAAAAATATTATAAAGGTCAAATGAAGAAGTCAAGGGATCTGCAAATTGCGTCTGTATATGTAGCCAGTCAGTTATCTGCTAATGCTTTTGACCCCAGCCTTCCCAGATGAAACACACAGAATACGGGGTGCAGGGGGGAGAGATTCTCTCTCTTTGCACTGGTTTTGGAGAAAGTCAGAAACTGCAAATGTCTTTCACTGTTTCTAACATTTTGCTGTGAGTCCTGCAAAAAGATAGAAAGGATCCTGATCATCTGTTGCACATGACAGAGAACTAAGAGGAAGAGGAACATAGTTGGGTTACTGTTTCTGAGACTTTCCTGTCCAAATTCTCTGCAATGTGCCCAGTGCTGGTCACTTTACACTGGGCATGGGACAAGTGGTTGCCAACAGTAAATGCTGGCAACCATATTTGTTGACACCCTGACAAAGGGCTCAGAGGCAAAAGATTTAAGATCCTAATCCCTGCTAATCCATTTTGTCACTATGGGGGTTTTGAGAACAGGCAGCGGGTGCCACAGCAAAATGGCTGCCATGGGGTTGTGGTCCCAATAAAATGGCTGCTGTGGAGGTAGGTGGCAACAAATACAAAACAACTGCGATGGGAGCTCACAGTACAATCACAAAATAATAGATGTTCCAAGCCAAGCTTACTCCTATGATGGAGGCTATAATATAAATCAGGATTAGGATGTTCACTCAGGTTTCTGCTGTTATGTTCATACAACAGAGATGGGTGTGCTACAAACAGGAGCCAGCAGGACCATTTGGGGAACAGGTACAATTTCTTCAGCATCACATTCCAGTACAAAACCAAAAGTGACATCATTGTGTTGGGACAATGTTCTGCAATTCACCACAAACCTCAGAGTATCACAGGATTGTGGCACACTGTTCAAAACCCCCAACCGGGAGATGTTGATTCAGTAAACCAAAAAGTCTGGGACATCAACAACGAGAAGGACGGAGAGCCATGATAAAAGGTTTGACTAATAGACATGTTCTAAGAGTGATTCAAATGCAAACCACTAAGGCTTTATGTAAATTCATCTCTGAAAAGCCGGCTCTACATACAAAAGAGACTGTTTAGCACTAAGATGTCAGAAGGGGGTAATTTGCGTGACCACTTAAGATGAAATGCTTAGTTAAGAAGCACTGGGAAAGAATTTGCAGACCAGGACTTGGCTGTATTGCTGTTGATTAGCCTGCCAAAGTCTTATGAAAATGCTATGTCTTAAATTGAAGCGAAATGAAAATTGTCTCTCACAGAATAAACCAACTTGAGCAGACATACAAACATAGACAATTTGAGGAATTCAACAAGAAAGTTGAACCAAATGTTGATCAAGTCGCTCTAAATGTAAAAAGCAAGAGTAAAATAATGTGTCCTTTATGTGGAAAACCAGGGCACATTAAAAGAAACTGCAGAGCTTTTAAAGGGTGCCTTTGCAAAAGAAAGAAAGAAAAGGGGAGAATTCCAAGCAGCCACCATTGAAAAAGTATTTTATATTGACTCAAGGAGCTACAAAAGTCACACTTAGTATTTAGATAGTGCATGCACAATGCACTTCAAGATTTCTTTGAGAGAAATGAAGAAAGGAGAGAGACATTAAGTGTGGCAGACAGCAAATTCGTAATTGCAGAAGGTATTGGCTCAGGAACAGTAAAATGCAAGCTCCCAGATGGACAAGTCAGAGAGGTCCTCATCAAATACTGTGTTTATGTGCCACAATTAGCAACCAACCTGATTTCTATAAGACTATTTGCAAATAGAGGAATGGTCATATCTTGTGGGGAAAAAAATTAAGCAAAAGGGAGAATTGTTTGCAACTGGCAAAGTGCATCAGGATTTCTGCGCTTTAGAGACATGCAGTTATTGTAATCACAAGAAATGTTCCTGGCTGTGGCATAGACATTTAGGACATAGAGATAATTATGCTATTGCCCAACTTGAAAGCTGGAACTTGACTAAGGGCATACAGATAAACAAGTGCACTACTGAAAGAAACAAGTGCACTACTGAAAGAAACTGTATGCATTGCATTCAAGCTAAAGGAATCAGACTTATTTCAGTAAGGACCATGAGACAAGCAAGAAACAGCGCCCTCTGGAGTTGATACATTAGTAATGTTTGTGGTACAACGAAGACTGAGACCCCTAGTGGGAACAGATATATATTAACTTTTATTGATGATTTCTCAAAGTATACAGTAACCTACTTGATCAGAGATAAAAATCAAGCGGTGGAGAAATTTAAGGCATATGTTTCAATGGTCAGCAACAGATTCCAGAAAAAGCCACTAGCAATTTGCACCGACAATGGAGGAGAATATGTGGGACATGGCATGAAGAACTATCAAACTGAACAAGGAACAGAGCATCAGATATCCATAACAAAATGGCATAGCAGAAAGGAAGAACCATTCCCTGACTGAGATATGCAGATGCATATCTTTCACATATATCCTCAAGGAGAAACAGACCAAGATAGATCTGAGAACTGAACAAAGTATTTTTGTAGGATACACACTGGGATGTAAAGGGTACAGAATCCTTAACCCAAGAACAGAAACTGTAAAAATCTGCAACATAGTCTACATTGACAAGAAAGAAAATTCTACAAATACAGAAAAAGTGGGAGTCAGAGAATGCACACCAACAGAAGAAAACAGAACACAGCAACCAGAAACATTGCAACTGAGCACCATGGTCCATACAGATGAGACAACTGCAGAGCCACAAGAATCGAAAGGCCCTGTAGAGCTAGATGTCAAACAGTCAACTAGAACAAGGGAGTACCACCAAGAAGACTCTCTTACCTGACAAAGTCAGAGGCTGTAACTGCACCTTCCACATGGGATGACATAGAAAGAATGCCTACCAACCAAACTGAAATAATTAATTCAAGGACTAAACACATAGATGTAAAGCATTATCTTGTAAGAGACATGCAGAAGGAAGGGTTTGTTGAACTGGAATATTGTCCTACAAAAGTTATGATTCTGGATACACTTACCAAGCCACTTCTACTATTTTCAAATAGTCTCCTTCCTGTCTCCTGGTTGGCTCAGTTAGGATTTTTTCCACTCCCGCCGAGATCTGTTTGTTACTGACTCCCAGCTAGCTAGTTAGACTTCTCTTTCTCGCTCCTCTTTCTTGCAAAGTTTGTTCTGTTCTTAGTAAACCAAGTTTATTCTTTAAACAACTTGTGCTCTGCTGAACTATATATCTAAACTCTGCCAACACAGAAAAGGGGACTTTATGCCATCTATATGTCTAGCTAACAAACAGAACTAAAGCAACTGAAACAAATCGGGGAGAGGGAGCAAACTGTTCCATTTCAATGTATCCAATAAATATATGAAACAGGCAATGTATCCAATAAATATATGAAACTCCTCTGAAAACATAAGGATTATGCATTCAGGCACTAGTGAAGTGAAGAAAAGTCAGGAATGGCTTTCACTTTTGGGGTGGAGCAAGCAGACTCCAAGAAATCTATCAGTAGAGCATTATGCTCCAGTGGACACCATATAGGGGAATTACCAGTTTGGGCTATTATCATCTCCCCCTTTTCCTCCTACTCCTGCAGAATCTTCACTTTCAAATTGTTTTGAAAGACCAATTTAAATTTTCCTCTCTTCTGTACCATATCACATAGCCAGAATAGAACCTTTACTATTATGTTATTTCTTTTGTGCAGCACTCATTTTGTTTTCAATGCCTCCTGCTATTTCCACCTACTTTACAGCTGACCATTTAGAAAGATGATATAATTTCCAGCTCAGATGAGATATATAGTTATACATGTTCATTTATCCCATCAGGCTCATCTAAATCCACTCATTAGCAATCAAAAGAGGTTTTTCCCCCCAAAGCTTTCTAACTCCATTTCCTTGTAAAGTGATACTTCAAGGGCCTCTCTGAGGATGTCAAACACCTAATAGTTTCTCATGATGTATGTCAAATATACAAGATTGTTGCCTCTTGCCACCATCCTTTTCTAATCTTTGCTTCCCCGTGAAGTTCAGATGGAGCACTCTCCCTGCTCCCAGGAGAAAACCCCTGTCCAGAAATATTCTCAACAGGAATGAATCATCATATGGTGCCTCTTAACAGCTTTGAACTCCCATGTTCAAATTCAGTTCTGATTAGCATCTGAAAATTACTAGGAAGCTGTGAGCAGCTTCCAGCTGCTATCATACTGCTTTTCACAACCTGGCATGTCCTGACAGCAATCGCATGCCATGCTGTGTACACAGAAGAACCAGGAGGCTGGATAATTTGCGATGACATCAAATGGAAGTAAAAGCCAGTGAGGGGAAATTTTGGACCCTGCATAGGATGAGCCATTGAGGCGGCTGTATTTTTTTTCCCTGCCAAGCTTCATAGGCCTGCATCCGATAAGATTATGTACCTACGGTTCCAAGTCCCAACAAAAACAAGAATGATAAACTTTTGATACTTTGAAAATAAATACTTCTACACAGCAGGATATAGAAACTAGATGACAGGCTTCCATTACCTACAAGAGCCCTGGTTTCCTATACTTGGTTTTTCTATAGTGCAAATTTTGGGTTGAATCCCACTTTTATCTAGGAAACTACTTCCCTTTCCTATTCCATTCTACAACAACTTCTTGTTGGCCCCGGTGCAATTATTCTCTGTCAGGGACATTTCATAAAATAGATTTATTTATTTTTGGAGACATGGCACATCATTTCAGCATAAACATTCATGGGACTAGAGCCTACTTTGTCAGAGGTGGGCTCTACTCCAAGGAAGTAATATTCGAAAATAAACACCTAGAGTCAGAATTGGAAGGGACCTTGTAGGAAATCTAGTCCAAGCCCCTACTCAGAGCAGGAAAGCAAAAGCCAGAACATTTCTGACAGATGAAAACCTCCAGCCACCCTCTAGATCGGGGCTCCCAAACTGTTCAAGCCTGTGGGCACTTTTAGCAGTCTGGCACAGGGTGGTGGGTGCAGCTACAAAATGGCTGCCATAGGAGGCAGAGCCAACCACAAAATGGCTGTTGCGTGAGGTGGAGCTGCACACACAGAGGAAGTCAAGTGTGGAGGGAGAAGATGGGTAATTTATAAAACAGACTGGGAAAGAGAAATGAGAGAGAACAAAACCAGCACTGTGGTGGTAGCTGCCACTGAAACATTATTTTAGTCTGCCTGGCCATTAGGTTTGCCTATTCCCAATCAGAAGCCCTGCTGGGCAAATGCCCTACCTGGTTTCACCCAATTTCTAAAAACACATGGTGGGCACTAGTAGAGGTGTCAGTGGGGTAGCATGATGCCCATGGATGCAACATGGGGGAGCTCTGCTCCAGATGACTGGTTCCATTGTCAGACCACTCTTTCTATCAGGAAGTTTCTAATATTTAATTGGAATCTACCATCATGTACCTTAAGACCATTAGAGCTAGTTTTGGCCTCTGAAGGAGCAGTGGACAGGCTAAACATACCCATTTCCTTCAAACTTGACTCACAAGACTTTATTAACCCGCTCACCATCTTTGTTGTCCTCCTTCTAAAGATGTGCATTAGTTTTTAACTTATTATTGATGATGCCACAAGACTCCTGTGCCTCCACACCACAAAAGCTGCTCATCTTAAAATAGAGTTGCCAGCTCTGGCTTGGGAAATATCTGGAGATTTTGGGGGTGGAGCTTGAGGAGGGTGGGGCTTTGGGATGGGTGGGACTTCAGTTGGGGATAATGCTATAGAGCCCACTTTCCAAAGTCCATTTTCTCCAGATGATCTCTATTGCCTGGAGATTTAATCCCAGGAGATCTCCAGCCACCACATGGAGATTGGCAACCCTACCTAAAAACTGGACATCCCATGAGGAGAACCTTACAGGTACATTCATCATAGAGCCAGACTTGCCTATAGCTCTCACAGCTGCAAAGCCAGGCATGCAGCCATTTAATGTGCAAAGAGGTCCTCAGAAACGCGAGCCCAAACAATAAAAAAATATTTTCTGGCAGTCTCCAGAGATGCATTAACATGAGAAACGTAACACATGACCCAGTAATAGCTGTGAATACAGCAGCAAATTTCTAACAGCATTTTATGCAATCAGAGCAGGACATTTTACAATCAAGGGAATTGCTTCTAAGATGCCCTGGATCACGTATTATGGTCTCCATGCAAATACATCCCCAGGGACAATTGGGGCACACAGCACAGAGAAGGTTTTGCCCATCTAAAAACAATTCTTAAAATGCTTCTGAAAAACTTTATCGGCAGCTCTGTGGACATGAACAGCACTACTGAGTGGCTTCCACACACCTTCAGTATAACTCTCCTTTCCCTGTTGGGGTTCCCAGATAGTGACCTGGACCCCTAAAATTCCCCTACACCCTGAACTATGCATACTGCTTTGCTGGCCTATGTTCACTGAGACATGGCCAGGAAATTCAAGGACTCAGAGGTTGCTCTGTGTTTCCCCTAACATGTTGTTCATCCATAGGTCCCCATGCTGCATGCTACTCTCAGGAAAAGTAGTGGCGCCTGCCAGACATTTGTATGGAAGGTCTGCCTATTCAGAACTTGCTTGAGGTGATGACAATGAATCTAGCAAGGCAATAGTTTGTTGAACAGGCCATCACAAACAAAAGACAATAGGAGTTATCCCATTCTGGATATGTACAGGTTATGGTTGGGAGAGGTGTAGTGGTTTGGTGTAGTGGTTAGGAGCTGATTTGGTGTAGGAGCACAGACTCTAATCTGGGAGACCAGGTTTGATCCCCCACTCCTCCACATGCAGCTGTTGGGTGACCTTGGGCAAGCCACAGTTCTCTCAGCCCCACCTATTTCACAGGATGTCTGTTGTGGGGAGAGGAAGGGAAGGAGACTGTAAGCCATTCTGAGATTCCGAGTGAAGGGTAGGGTATAAATCCTCCTTCTCCTTCTCCTTCTCCTCCAGAACAAAGTTTAGCTATCAGAACTGATAAAGTATGTTATCAGATAACTGCCATGTTTTCTGTATGATCTCATGCCTTGCTTGCTTGCTTTCTCGCATGTGCAGTACTTTGCTTTGATTATAGAACTGTGGGAAACATTCCTCTAGCTAGCCACTATCTCTGGCCTTGAACAGAAGGGAGGCCTTAGATTCTCAGACAGTGTGAATGTCTCGATCCTCCCCCCCTACAGAGGGGTTGTCTCCAGTTCATTATGTAATATCCCGCCAGGAGAATTCCCGCGCGTGCGCTTGGTTTTCATTTGCTTAGCTAGCTGAAGCATCAGAGTATATACACAGCTTCTTCTGCCCTATCTATTATTCCTGACAATGACTCTGCAATAATGGGCAACAGACTGGTATTCCAATAAAGCATAACTTTCTGAGTGAAGTGTGTTTGGACTTGCTTGCTGTTGAACCTGACATATGTATGTATTTGTGTATATGTACAGATATATTCAGGAAGTGAGTACTTCTGTAATATTCAAATACGAATTTTTGGGCAAAGCACCAGGAAAGGAAGAAAAAAACCCAAGCACTTCTAAACAAAGGAGCAGAAGGGCCAGAGGAACAGAATGCCCATGTACAGAAAATCAGAGAAACAGTGACGGAACAGAGCTGAAGGAATTCACTTATCCCTACCCATTGATCGCTCATGCAGTTGGAGAGGGCCCTACAGAAACCAGAGCTGCTTGAAAAGCATCTGGGATGTGCTGCAGTATATTTGAAAAAGTGCTGGTGCCTAGACTCGCAATTGCCCGAAGGGACACACGTTTTTAGTAAGTCATTGTTAAAACACCAACAGCGAATCACTGCTCTGTAGCAAATGGCAAGTCTGAACCATCCAAAGCCCCAACGCGCAAGCAGAAAATTAGGTTTAGGATGATTAAATATCCATAATAAAATAAAAGGAGAATGATCAGTCTAATTACAATAAAATGCTTTCCACCCAGAAACTTGCCTCCATTTCTCTCGGGCCCTGACAATAGGCAAATGGTCTTTTTTTGTTCTCAACTAATTCTTTTCAGGGCCTGTTAAGATTCAGGAAAATTGGCCAAAGTTTCAATTCTCAGAATCAATAGCTATACATTCTCTTGAAAGTACGTGGCAAAGGTATTTAATTTGTCAACAGCAAAAGTTCAAGCCTAGCATTACGCACTGTCTGCCCAGGCTTTAGCAACTTGTCCAAAGCGTTCTAGAGGACAGATAGAGAGGAGCAAGAGTCCATTAGCACCTTAAAGACCAGGGGTGGCCAAACTGTGGCTCGGGAGCCACATGCAGCTCTTTCACATAAATTGTGCGGCTCCCGGCAGGGCGGCTAGGGAGGCAAAGGGGAGGCATGCCTCCCTGATCAGTCTTCCCTTCCCCAGCCAGTGTTCCCTTCCCTGGGTAGACTTGAGGTGTGGGGGGGGGAGCAGGGAAAGAAAGTAATTTTAACTTTAAATGCATTCTTAAAGTCCCCCCCCCCCATGGGCTGGCTTGAAGAAAGCAGATATCTCTTTAAATCCCTTCTCCAAGTCAAGTTGTCATGGCAGCGGGGGTAGGGGGCTTGGAGAACACATTTAAAGTTAAAGCTGTTCTCCAAACCCTTGCCCTGCAGCCTCATCCACCAGCTTGGAGAAGGCATTTGTCTCTTTAAATCCCTTCTCCAAGCCAAGCCAGCTGGTGTGTGTGTGGGGGGGGAGGGTTGGAGAACACATTTAAAGTTACTTTCTTTCCACTTCTCCCTTCCTCCCCATTTATTTGCTTTTCTTTCCACCTCTCTCTTTCTCTCTCTCATCCCCTCCCTCTCCCAACTATTTGTGTTCTTTCCACCTCTTTCTTTTCACCTTTCTTTCTCTCTCTTTTCCCCTTCCTTCCTTTCTTTCTCTCTCTTCCTTCCTTCCCCTCCCTCATCTATTTTCTTTCTTTGTCTCTCTCTTTCGCCCTTCCTCCCTCTCCATCTATTTGCTTTCTTTCCACCTTTCTTTCTCTCTTACTCCCTTCCTTTCTTTCTCTGTCTCTTCCTTGCTTCTCTCTCCCTCCCCATCTATTTGCTTTCTTTGTTTCTCTCTCTCTCTCTCTCTCTCTCTCCACCTCTTTCATTCCTTCTTTCTACCTCTACCTCTCTCTCACTTTCTCTGTCTCTTAGGCAAATAAATATCATCATCAAACAAATTTCACTGGACAAATAAATATCATTAGCAATATCTGTTTTTACCCCTTTTTATTTTAGCATTTTCACTTCATCTTAATATAAAGTATATTTGCATATTTTTCAATAAAAATGTGTGTGTGATGCTTGTTCTTATGGCTCTCAAACATCTGACATTTATTCTATGTGACTCTTATGGTAAGTAAGTTTGGCCACCCCTGTTTAAGACTAACAAAATTTGTGGCAGAGTTTGAGCTTGAGTGAGTCACTGCTCACTTCTTCAGATAGGGAGGGAGACACAATTTCAGTCCTAAGTGATGTATTGCTAAGAAAGGTTTACCTGAAAATTTCATACAACTTTCAAGTTTTGGTGGTACATGGAATAGACAGGGTATATCTACACATTACAAAAAGTTTATCTACACATTAAAAAGATCTCATGTTCGTTGGGGAACAACATGAGGACTCTGCATCCAATGTTTGATGGAAGTTTTGTGCCTCCACATACAAACTGGTGTTGTTTTTTCTGGTTGTAACCAAATCAGGTAGGGAAAAGCAACATTAGCCCCATTTTGTGTGTGAGAGTGTGTTTCCAAACCACCCCCACCCCCGGAGCTGCATAAATTTCACAATGGAGCCAACTGGAGCTCTCCTGGGCTATTGAAGGGAGGGAAGCAAAAGCTGCTGCTTTCTACCAGCTTTGGTCACAGGCAGAAATGAGCTGGTGTGTTTGGGAGGCACAAAATTCCATTGTTCATCTGATGCAAAGAACACAAGGTCTTGGCAATGTATAGATGGACACTCAAGTGAAGCTACATTTGAGTATTTTCTCTGTGGTTCTTAGGTGAACTCCCACACGGCCACTTTTTAATTTGATGGAATTGTCCCCAAATTGTACTTTTAGAAATCACTGGATTTTGCAAGCCTGAACTAATGGGAAAAAATAATTCTGCGTCCTCAACTCAACTGTTGTGTGCCCTGAGGACCTTGAGGGTGTGGTCACATGGCAAGCTAATCACGATTTGTTCCCACTGTAGATTTGATCGGGAATATTTTTTTTCAGGTTGGGATGACCACACATCCCTTCCTGAACTGCTTGCATCGCACGGCGAGGCTCCGGGCACTGTTCAGATAGCCACGCTGCTGCTTGGGTGGCACAGCTTGTTTTTTTAAAAAAAGATTGGCTTTGTGCATATACACATAACCAAATCACCGCTCCCACTGGGACTCGCCATACTCCCTTGTTCTTGCAGGTCCCCCCCCCAACAGCAAACAAAATTAACCGGCGATGTACAGCTGAGCACTGGAATCTATATGTGCACTTGAACTTTTATACATTGAATTTATTCACTGCAGGATAGCTCATGTGCACAATGACAGAAGCTTGTAAAAAAAAAACCCATCACGAGAAGGACGTTTGGATGACCTAATCACGATCATTGCAAGAGATGGCTGTCCAGATCGGTGAAATCATGGATTCAAAGCGCAAATATCCAGAAAGTACTTGATTTTCCAGGTGTTCGAAAACTCACTAGGGAACCGGGAGGATTGCGTGAGTGAGCCCACTTCAGTGCGGGAAACGGATGTGGCCGTCTGATTAGCAATTTTAAATGTGAGAGGGAACAGCCGTGAAACCCAATCAAAATGACTGCGTGGCCATGGCCTAAGTTTCTTTTTAGGGTCTCAGCACAAGCTCAGGGATCTCTGCAGCACAAGCTGATGCTTGTAGTTGTAGGCTTCTGATTCCCAGCTCCACTATATCCCAGCCTTGGTGATACACAGAGTCTGGGGGGAGTGATCAGAGGCCATCTCCTAGCTAATCCCCTCCTCCAAAGCTGCAGATCAGAAACCCACAGCTGATCTACAACTGTCAGCTTGGGCTGCAGAGAATAGAATTAGGTTTGTTTTGTTCTCCCCAACCCAGTTCTCTGCAACCCAGACTAACAGCTTGGGGTGAGGAGAACAATACAACCCGATTCTATTATCCGCAGCCTGAACTAACAGAGATCAGCTATGGGTTTCTGATCAGCCCCAACCACTGCATCTCAGCAAGGATTGCACATAGCCCCGGTGAGCTCTATGATCTGCAAACCAGCATCCCGTGGTGGTCTCTGGCTCCAGGGACATCCGTCTTGCCTCAACCCTACCTGGTGGAATGAGCTCCCATATGAGATCAGGTCCCTGTGGGACCTCTTACAGTTCCCCAAGGGTCTGCAAGCTCTTTCGCCAGGCTTTTAGCTGAGGCAGCGGGCGTCCCCCTCTATTGGGCCTCCCCTCCAGTGACCCAGATCTAAACAACTATCTAGAACCACAATCTGTGGTAGGCCTCATCTGTTGGGGCTCTAGTTAGATATACAGGAATTATTACCGCTGTTTTATTTGATGTATTTTAATTGGTTCTAACTGTTTTTTGTACACTATTTATTATGGAACCCACTCCGAGCCTGCTACACGTGGAGGGCAGGATACAACTCTACTAAAATAAAATAAATAGCAAACTTGGAAATCAGAAGCCCACAGAAGGTCTCCGACTTTGCTGTGCCCTAGTCTTGTTGGGACACAGTGCTATTTGGAGGGGGAGCAAAACCCGCTCTCAGCTAAGCATCTGATACTCTTAGGGTTGCCAACCTCTTGATGGGCCCTGGAGATATCCCTCTTTTAAAACTGATCTCCAGCTGAAAGAGATCAGCTCCCCTGGAGGAAATAGCTGCTTTGAAGGGTGAACTCTATAGCATTGTATCGTGCTGAGGTCCCTCCCCTCTGAGATCCACCCCCAAATACTCCAGATATTTCCCAACCCAGGACTGGCAACCCTTGCTCTGGCAGCAAAAATTTCCTCAGCAGGAGATGAGAAGCCAACTCCCACCTGATGAGATATCAGCTGGAAGTCAGCTTCAGAGGGTTTTCCCTAGCCTGTCCTTGCCAAAAAGGCATGAATATGTTACAGTTAGCTGGCCAAAAAATCAGCTCTCTGATTGCAATTGGCTAACAGGTCACAAAGCAAACCAATGGTGTTCAGGCATCACTTCTTGTAAACTAGGATTGGGGAAACTGGGTTCAAATCCCCATCTATCCACAAATCTCCCTCAGCCTAACCTATCTCACAAGTTTGCTGCTAGCATAACATGGGGGGTGGAGATCCACACACATCACTCTGAGCTTCTTGGAGGATGGGTACAATTTTTTAACAAATCTACCAGACTTCTAAGGAGAATATCAACGCTGATTAGTGTCAGCAAAATGACATCACTAGGGACATGCATTTTGTGCAGCATAAATCAGACTTACAGCATGGCGACGTAACAGAGACAAAGATTTCTCTTTAAGGTGTATTATGCAAAATGCATCGCTAGAGAGGCATGAAGGCACGCGGAATCATCCTTGATGGATACATACTAATCAAGCATTGCAGGACAGCTGAAAATCCCACACATGTGGATACGCTATTGCAAATTCTGAGCAGTGTAATAAAGACTTACAGCTTGCCAAACAGAATGGAGAAGATTATTCATTTTTAAGATTTATACTGCAAACCACCAATGGCAATCGGGTAATTTTTGCAGAGGGGAGGGGCCGTCTGATCCAATGCCCTTGCTGAGAAGGCCAGCTTGGTATGTGCTCTGGAAACTTATCTAGCCAATTACCTTTCCTGTACATTTTTTATGGCAAAGTCAAGTTTATTTGGCACCAGCTAAAAATCAGCTCTCTCTAAAGTGTTCTCTTAAAGATCACCAAGTATTTTTTTATTAGTCAAATGCATTTGCAGTGCCAAAGAAATTCATAATTCCAGCTCTCTCCCCCACTTAAAGTAGGCAAGTGACAAATAGTTCTATTACCTCATTTCTTTTTTGCTTCATTTGACTAAACAAATGCCCTAGAGAAGGAACACTTACTTGCACCGAAAATATTAATCCATCTTTTAAAAAGAGCTCTTCAATAATCTTCCTAATTTTCCAGTGCCTGTGTCACAGATGACTGTCCCCCTACACTGTTCTGTTTGTCCCAAAATGCATCATTCTGTCCTTTGTGTGAGCTGCTGCAATACAATCGGATGAACTGAAAACAAATGCTTATTTTGACCACTGAACAATCTGCCATTGTACCCCTGTGTTTCAGTCATTTGCCATTGTCTGTATTTTTTAAAACGGTCTTAGACTTAGCCAATCTGGCCACACCAAACCATGGTTTTTAACCTCCAGATGGACTACTAAAGCCTGCTGTACATGGGACTATCCTGGAAGACAACCCAGAACTGCAATGAGTTCAGCTTGTGGCAGACCAATTAATGCCATGGGCTAACCAATGGGAATGCATCTCACCTGTTTAACAGCTGCATCGACCACTTGTTTGGTTCCAAGCTCAATTCAAGGTTCTGGTGATAACTCGTAAAGCCTACGACCATCTTTCCTCACAAGCCCCCATATGCCAATTACACCTCTCTAGTTGCCACCTTTTGGTTGTTCCCCAGCTTAATGGCTAAGCACTTGGCACCCACAAGAGCCTGGTCTTATTCAATAGCCAATTCCTGTTACTGAACAAGAGGTGAGGGAGCCCACCTTGTTGAACAGGAGGTGATGGAAGCCCACCTTTATAAGTTACTAAGGCAGTGCTGTAAGGAGATACTTTTTTCCAGGGCTTTTATTGGGATGAGAACTGTAGGTTTTTTTCTTGGGTTCATGTGTGAGGGTGCTTAATGAAGGTTTATTGTATGGTTCTGGTTTTAATTAGAATTGTAAACCACCTTGTTCCACAAGAGAAAAGCAGGGTAGAAATATTTTAATAAATGCATACAAAAAATCATGTATGCTGCTAGCATCCCAAAGGGACTGCAGTGGCCTGTGATGAGTTGCAGGTTTGAATGGGTCATCTCACTTTGAATATGACACCTAGAGCTTTCACACAGCTGTGTATACAGTGTTCTTCAATGGGATGAGTTGACCATATTCAGCTGCCAATCAACTGGTATATAGTAATCCAGTGTGTGCATCAGGCTGGCCCTAAAAATTCATCAGTGCAGTATGTACAATAGAGATCTGGGGAGATCCTAGAGTGTTGTGGATGCTGTGGTGTCATATCTATCTGCTCAGTCGTAAGTGACATCACAATATTCTCACTACTCTGGCAACTTTAGCTCCACTGCTATAGAATGCAAGTGGGGGGGGGGGTTACCTAACAAGATGGAGGAACACTTCATGCACAAAGAAAACTAAAATATGGTAGAGAAAACTAGACTATGCTAGAAACATTCTCCTCTATACTTTTGTTTCCTATGTAGAAGTTCATTTAATCATGTGAGCCCCCATCTCGAGTCTGAAACTCAGATTAGGATTACCAACTCTTGGGCCGAGTTCAGACTGGCAGTTTGCCCCAAGAGAGGTGCGTTTCAGCAACATTTCGCAAGAAGATTAAAGGGGGCATTCACACAGGCACATCTGTCCGGCGTTCCCCAGCCGTACTCAACCCATCTTGTAACGCTTCGTTCTCGAGTTAAAAAGATACCTGTTAAAAGTTGTATCAACCCCCGGAAAGCATGTCTATCTCACGTATATCCCACACCAACACAGTGTGAATGCTAAAATCCACAATTTTGATTGTGTGCTCATGCGCATATGTGCTCATGTGCATAAGCGCTCATGCACATAAACGCATATCTCCAGATTAGCAAAACAGAAAGCTGTGCCATACAGCCATGCCTTTGGATCAAAAGTGTGAACGCTCTCTCATGCCTCCTCCCCAGTATGCTCCCACATGAGTTGGCACAGTGTGACCAGGAAAACCTGGAACAGTTTGTTCCAGGGCTTTTTTGCCACGACTTGCTCCCGCTTCAAACTGCCAGTCTGAACTCGGCCTTGCAAAACACAAACTCTAGTAAGGGGCAAATCACACTTGGAGGTGGAACTTTACCCAAGGTCTCCCCACCAAAGAGGGTTATATGGTGGAGATCATGCTCCCAGGGCAGGGCTAAGAGATAAAAGTTCAGAGCCAACAGGAAAAAAAAGAAATCTTTCCATCTAAGACTCACAGCTATTCTACATGTTTACAAGTCACACCAAGCAATACACCTGTACATAACAGCCCATCACAGATAAACCTGCCACAATCCAGATTCTTATTTTACCACATGCATAAAACAAGAACTAAAAAGGCATATTAACTTCGACACATGTAATGTTTGCTAGAAGCTTGAATAGTGCACAACAGGTACATTTTCTAGTGAAAACACATCTTTCACAAAATCTGAACAAAACCAGGCCAAATCCATAACCTCACCCTTAGTTTAAACCCCACCTTTCTTTCTAGTGGGGACCCAGAGTGTCTCATATCATTCTCCTATCTTCCATTTTATCCTAACAGCTTTATGAGGTACATTATGCTGACTGTGTGTGACTAGCCCAAGGTCACAGAATCATAGAATCATAGAATGTTAGAGTTGGAAGGGACCTTTGCAGGTCATCTAGTCCAACCCCCTGCATTCTGCAGGAGCGTAGCCAAAAGATAGCCCTACAACGTACTGAAAGATGGTCATCCAGCCTCCACTTAAAAATGTCCAACGAAGGAACATCCACCACCTCCTGAGGCAGTCTGTTCCACTGCTCAACCACTCTTACAGTTAGAAAGTTTCTCCCGGTATTTAGCCAGTAACGACTCCCTTGTAATTTCCACCCATTAGATCTAGTCTCACAATCCGGAGCAAGAGAGAATAGATCTGCTCCATCTTATACATGACAGCCCTTCAGATATTTGAAGACTGCAATCATGTCCCCTCTAAGTCTTCTCTTTCCCAGGCTAAACATAACCAACTCTTTCAGCCTTTCCTTCAAAGACTTGGATTCCAACCCTCTCACCATCATGGTTGCCCTCTTCTGGACATGCTCGAGCTTGTCAACATCCTTCCTAAAATGTGGTGCCCAAAACTGGACACAGTATTCCAGGTGAGGCCTGACCATAGCAGAATAGAGTGGAACTACCACCTCCTGTGATCTGGACACAATGCTTTTGTTAATGCAACCTAAGATTGCATTAGCTTTCTTCACAGCCACATCACACTGCAGGCTCATGTTTAGCTTGTGATCAACCAGAACACCCAGGTCCTTTTCACATGTACTGCTGTCAAGCCAAGTCCCTCCCATTCTATATCTGTGCCTTTGATTTTTTGTACCTAAGCGTAGGACTTTGTACTTATCTCTATTGAAATTCATTTTATTTGTCTCAGCCCACTGTTCCAGCCTATCTAGATCATTTTGAATCCTCACCCTGTCTTCTTCAGAATTTGCAATCCCACCCAGCTTTGTGTCATCTGCAAATTTGATAAGCATCCCCTCTATGTCTTCCTCCAGGTCATTTATAAAAACAACTGAACAACACCGGGCCCAGGACCGAGCCCTGCGGCACTCCACTCGAGACTTCCCTCCATGTAGACGCAGAGCCATTTACGAGCACTCGTTGGGTACGATGTTCCAACCAACCATGAATCCATCCAATGGTTGCACCAGCCCACATCCAGGTCACCCAGGAAGCATTTGTGGCAGAGTAGGGATTTGAACATGGGCCTCCCAGATCCTAGTTTGATACTCTAACCATTACACCACATGGGCTTTGTTTGTTCTACAAATGTACGTGGTATATAGTATTTGAGCTTGTTATAAGTACTATGCATTTGCTGCTAAGAGGGTTGTTACAATGCTCAGTTTAATGTATCATGGAAGCAAAGATGGCTGACAAATTTACAAAGAAAAGGAGTTCTGTGACACCCTGAAGACTAACACTTTCTTCATGGCAAGGATTCACAAAGCAGACAGAATTTTTGCAGATTAAAGGAGGAAGCTAGTGGTAGAGCGCACAGTTTGCAAGCAAAAAGTTCAGTGTCTGGCATTTCCTGGTATAAGAACATAAGAAGAGCCCTGCTGGATCAGACTAATGGTCCATCTAGTCCAACATCCTGTCTCACACAGTGGCCAACCAGTTCCTCTGAACAGCTAACAACAGGACATAGAGACTGAGGTCTTCCTCTGATGTTGCCTCCTGGTTCAGGAATTCAGATGCTTAGTACCTCTGAATGTGGAGGCTCCCCTCAGTCACCATGGCTGGCAGCCATTGATAGACTTATCTTCCATTCATCTATCCCATCTCCTTTTAAAGCTGTTTATTCCTGTGGCCATATAGGGTCACCAGGTCCCCTCTGTCCACTGGAGGGGGATGGGGGATAGTGTTGCCAGCTGCAGGTTTGGAAACTCCTGGAGATTTGGGAATGAAGCCATACAGTCCACCCTCCAAAGCATCCATTTTCTGTAGGGGAACTGATCTCTGTTGTCGGGAGATTACCTGTAATTCCAGGCGATCTCCAGATCCCACCCCATCCCTAGGCCATCACTACATCCTCTGGGGGTGTATAGGTCTTTGGTACCACAATTGTGAATGAACTGTAGTTGCAACAAATAGGGCAACAGATTCCTTTTCTCTAACAGGCACTGGACAGTAAAATGTCAGATTCTCTCCTGTTCCCTCCATTACATGAACAACTATCCAGTAGTGGAAATACCAGGCTTGCCAGTGAAAATCTAGACAGTTTGCACCTGTAACTCAGATTCAAGATCACAAACAGGAAACAGATTTACTGCATCAGTGAGAACCAGGACAGTCCTTTTCTTCCTATTATTTCCAGGAAGGTATACAATCCACCATTTGGCATCCCGAAGTCTCTGTCACCTCCTAAGTGTCACATTCCTGCTAGGCCCTTTGATTGTTCTCTGCCAGCTAGAATCATTTGCATAACCAAGCCTTAAAAATTATATGCTTGAAAGAACTATCAGGAGGGGGGTGCTTGAGAGCAATTGAGTTCTCTCCAGTTTCCTGCCCTTGTACAATGGAGAAACTTTATGGAATGAATGTCGGGGTTTTGTAGCCCCAAGACTCTCAATAGTGTGATGTAGCCCATTTCTACACAAACTAGGATTTCAAGCCTGGGCCAGCTTAGGTGTCTTCCTACTCTCAGTCTTAAAGCACCAGGACTTGGATCCAATACCTTTGCTCTATGCATACTTCTCTCTACACATTGGGGAGGCAGCCTCTGATTTACAGCTTGCTTCCTCTGAGTATGTGACGTTTATGCAATTTTAGTATTATCCAGTGAGCCACAAACTGCCCTGCATGCAGACTTGCCAACCTCCAAGTGGTACAAGCCACCAAAAAAAACCAAAAAACCCTGTACAAAAGTATTAGACAACAAATAGTGTCTAATACTTTTGTACAGGGGTGGTGTTGTTTTTTTTGGTGGCTTGCATACTTGCATACGCTGTACATCCATTGGCAGTTGATTCTAACCTCCAAGGAGTGGCTGGAGATCTCCTGCGATTTCAACTAATCTCCAGGTGGCATAGATCAGTTCACATGGAGAAAATGGTCACTTTGGAAGGTGGACTCTAGGGCATTATACCCCATTGAAATCCTTCCTTCCCTCCCAAGCCCCACCCTTCTCAGGCTCCACTCTCTAAATCTCCAAGTATTTCCCAACCCGGAGCTGGGAACCCTACCTTTATAAGAGGAAATAAACCCCACAGTGAAGGACTACTTTCATAATACCTGTGTCAGAAGTGTGTGAGGAGCAAAGGTATAAGATCTAAGCCCAGAGGTACAAACTGTCCCACTGGACTACAAGGCCTCCACATTGCTTCATAATGCCTAAGGTAAGTGGACACAAAGTTGTGTCCATCTACTCTTTCACTTTTGGTCTTCAAGGCCTTATCTGAAAGAATCAAATAGAAAGCCTGCCTAGTGAATCAGTGTTAATTGTTATTAATCATTAATATAATACATATAATGCATACTAAGCTATATAATGGTGGGAAGGCAGCATGGTTTAGCCGGGTCTCGGAAGCTAAGCAGGGTTGGTACTTGGATGGGAGACCACCAAGGAAGACTCTGCAGGGGAAGGCCAGGACACCTCTGCTTCTCATTGACCTTGAGAGACCCTTGGTGGTGTCACCATAAGCCATTTGCAACTTGACAGCACTTATATACATAAACTATATAGTACAGTTATTATATTGATATACAATGTACTTTGATACCACATACTTATATGAACTGTTCTGTACTGACAGCATTTGAGGGATGTACAGAAGGAGCGCCTCAAGACAATGTTTTGCTCCAGTTCTCTGCAGGCCTATAGAAAACACTTTGGAAAATGCCACATCATAGGCATTTTGAAACTAGCTGATCCCCAGACTCCTCTTGCATTTCGTACCTCAACTCGACCAACTCTTAGGAATAATGATGATTGCCAACTCCAGCTTTGGAGATTTCAAGGTAGCACCTGAAGAGGGGGCAGTTTAGGAAGTAGTGGGAGCTCAGCAGGGACACAATGCCACAGAGTCTGCCCTCTGGAGCAGCTATTTCCTCCATAGTATAGAGCACAGCTGTAAATCCAGGAAAATTTGGTTGGTAAACCTGAATAATTCACATAACATTTCAACTGGGGCTGTTCCTCTCTGCTGAATTTTCACTGCCCTGGTGACAGCTGACTGGTTGACTCAAGATATTGTTTCCTCCTAAATCTGGGTGGTCATTTCCAAGGTGACTGATGTGCCATGAACAAATACCTTCTTATTCTACAGCCAAGTTCTGCCTCCAATTGGTTTTCCTTCAACCACAACAATTACTTTCCAAGTGCTCGATTATCACAGCTTTTTGTCTCTTTCATTGCAGCGCTTTTATCTCAAACTGTACTGGGCTCGAGAGCTCCATGCTTCATGTTCGCCCTGCAGCATGAGTAAGCTAAATTACAATACCAGGTTAAAGCTGACCTTACCAGAATTAGCTCTGTACGGCAATTGTTTTTAGCAGTTGTCCTGCTGTTACGTAAAAGGCCTTATACCGCCTGCATTTTCTGGTTCAGATGTGCCAGCTGGCCTTTAGGAATGCCCAGTTTGAGACTCTTCTTCCTTATGAAACATCAAAAATTTTATGTTAAATATAAGCTACAATCTTCTTCAGTATTGCAATTCTCTTGCAGCCACAACATCAAAACAGTCATACTCATTGGTTATTTAAATATTTTATCAGCAAAATGGTTCATTCCTATCTCATGTGACAGTAACCAAGGAACAGAACCTGACTGGAAGTTATACTGGGAGTGGAGTTGAGATAGGGGCTGGACTAGATCTCCAAGACTTCCAACATGTAAAGTGGATGAGTTCAAGGACACAGATTGCAGGTGGTGTAATCCAATTTCTACCTCATATAGCCGAATCACAAAAGGCAGTTTTTCCTCCTAACCCAACAAATTGCTATCACCATTCTTTGACGTTCCCTTATGTTCGTGAAACAACATCAAAAAAACTAAGATCATGGCATCTGGCCCCATCACTCCTTGGCAAATAGAAGGAGAAGTCGTGGAATCAGTGACAGACTTCATGTTCCTGGGATCCAAGATCACTGCAGATGGTGACTGGAGCCATGAAATTAAAAGACACCTGCTCCTTAGGAGGAAAGTGACGGCAAACCTAGACAGCATAATAAAAAATAGAGACATCACCCTGCCAACAAAAGTCCATATGGTCAAAGCAATGGTATTCCCCAGTAGTACTGTATGGCTGCAAGAGTTGGACTATAAGGAAGGCTGAGCACCGAATAATAGATTTTTTTGAATTATGGTGCTGTAGAAGACTCTTGAGAGTCCCCTGGACTGCAAGGAGATCAAATCAGTCAATCCTAAAAGAAATCAACCCTGACTGTTCCCTGGAAGGCCAGATACTGAAGCTGAAGCTCAAATACTTTGGCCACCAAATGAGAAGGGAGCACTCACTGGAGGAGACCCTGTTGCTGGGGAAGATTGAAGGTCAAAGAAAAACTAATAAATCACCAGGCCCGGATGGCATTCATCCAAGACTTCTGAAAGAACTCAAATGTGAACTTGTGGATCTCCTGACAAAAATATGTAATCTTTCTTTAAAATCTGCCTCCATTCCTGAGTACTGGAAGGTAGCTAATGTCACGCCCATCTTTAAAAAGGGCTCCAGGGGAGATCCAGGAAATTACAGGCCAGTCAGTCTGACATCAATACTGGGTAAGTTGGTGGAAACTGTTATTGAGGAAAGAATTAGTAGGCACATTGATGAACAAAAACTATTGAGGCAGACTCAGCATGGGTTCTGTAAGGGAAGATCTTGTCTCACTAACCTGTTAGTGTTTTTTGAGGGAGTGAACAAACATGTGGACAAGGGGGACCCAATAGACATTATTTACCTTGACTTCCAGAAAGCTTTTGATACAGTTCCTCATCAAAGGCTCCTAAGTAAGCTCAATAGTCATGGGATAAAAGGACAAGTCCTCTTGTGGATCAAAAACTGGCTTATAAATAGGAAACACAGAGTGAGTATAAATGGGAAACTTTCTCAGTGGAGGGTGGTAAGCAGTGGGGTACCACAGGGATCAGTACTCGGTCTGATGCTTTTTAACTTGTTTATTAATGATTTGGAATTGGGAGTAAGCAGTGCAGTGGCTAAATTTGCAGATGACACGAAGTTGTTCAGGTTAGTAAAAACCAGGGAGGATTGTGAGGCACTCCAAAGGGATCTGTCGAGGATGGGTGAGTGGGCGTCAACATGGCAAATGGGGTTCAATGTGGCCAAGTGCAAAGTGATGCACATTGGAGCCAAAAATCCTAAATATAAATACACGTTGATGGGGTCTGAATTGGCAGAGACTGACCAAGAGAGAGATCTTGGAGTCGTAGTAGATAATGTCTAGACAGTGTGTAGCTGCAATAAAGAAGGCCAACGCTATGCTGAGGATTATTAGGAAGGGAATTGAAAACAAATCAGCCAGTATCATAATGCCCCTATATAAATCATTGGTGCGACCTCATTTGGAATACTGTGTACAGTTCTGGTCGCCACATCTCAAAAAGGATATTATAGCATTGGAAAAAGTTCAGAGGGCAACTAAATGATAAAAGGGTTGGGACACCTTCCCTATGAAGAAAGGTTAATACGCTTGGGGCTCTTTAGCTTGGAGAAATGATGGCTGAGGGGTGACATGATCAAGGTTTATAAGATTATGAATGGGATTGAGCAGGTTGAGAAAGAAGTACTTTTCTCCCTTTCTCACAATACAAGAACTTGTGGGCACTCCATGAAATTGCTGAACAGTCGGGTTATAACAGATAAAAAGAAATACTTCTTCACCCAAAGAGTGATTAACATATGGAATTCACTGCCACAGGAGGTGGTGGCAGCTACAAGCATAGACAGTTTCAAGAGAGAATTAGATAAACATATGGAGCAGAAGTCCACCAGTGGCTATTAGCCACAGGGTATAGATGGGAACTCTCAGTCTGGGGCAGGTGATGCACTCTATTCTTGGTGCTGGAGGGGGCAGCAGTGAGAGGGCTTCTAGTGTCCTGGCCCCACTGTTGGACTTCCTGATGGCACCTGGTATTTTTGGCCGCTGTGTGACAGAGTGTTGGACTAGATGGGCCATTGGCCTGATTCAACATTGGCTTTTCTTATGTTCTTATGTTCTTAAGGGGACGGCAAAGGATGAAATGGTTAGACAGTGTTATCGAGGCAACGAACATAAAATTGAGAAAACTCTGGAGCACAACAGAAGACAGGAGGGCCTGGCGTGATGTGGTCCATAGGGTTGCGAAGAGTCGGACTCAACTGTGCGACTGAACAACAACATGTTGGTGAAAAGCTGGCACACGTTTCTAGGGAGAAAAGAGCATTTTGCATTTGCCCCATTTTTCTTCTGTAGAATTACAGCAGCATCCATGTGAACTATCACCTAGACCTTTGTCAAACCTAGTCCACCTTTTCTTTAGCAAGTCTGTCATATCAGCTACAGTTTGGTTTGCAAACCCCATGTCAGCAAGCCCTAGGAGACTGAGCAGAGCAATGTCACTTCCGGATGATCACTATAATAGCAATGCTCTAGGAATCCCTTCTCAGTTCCTGCGGAAGAGACCAGAGAGACTGTGGAAATTCAGAAAGTGTTGCAGTGACCAGAAGAGACATCACCACATCTTGCAACATCACCCTCCATTTTTCTCCACTGCTTAATTGCCCAACAGCAGGCAGGGGGTGGGAGGTCACCCACCATGAGCAGGCAACTGGCAGCCCTAACTTCAATGCTGTCCTGCTACCTTCACTCTTGTCAAGTTAAGTAGTCCTGAGGCATCCATACTCCACTCAACCCATGCACATAGTTGGCAGTTCAGGAAACCACCACTTGTTCTTGTCCCTCACTGCATCCAGCGCATGAAAAATCCCATAATGTTAAAGTAAAACTATGGACTGCTCAGCTCTTTTGTTGAAAATCCTAAAAGCCAAGCAGTTCACAGCAACAGAGGGAAGGAAGAACTGCTATTTGTTTCTACTTATGTCAGTAAAAATTATATGCTGCCTTTCTATCACTATGTTTTTGATATATTCATCCCTTTCCTTTTATGCTAGTTTCCTGTGCTTTTTTCCCCATCTAGTTCTTTGGGGGGAAATAGCCACTAAGAAAGTACATAGTTATAAAGCTGTGAATCAAGCAAGCCCTGCAGTGGCCTCTCCTTAACTACCTGCTTGGTTTGGATGCTGTCCACCTGATGCTGCCTATTGGCAGGGAGCTTCTGAAGAATTTTGAACAGGAACAGCAAGGCTTCCCTCCCATGGTGCATACAACATGTAGATAAGCTCTCCATCATCCAGTGCATCACAAAACACCTTTTTTTGTTGTTGCAGTCTTTCTACCAAACAACTTCTTTCAGTGAGCCAGTGACCTCAACTCCTACATTGGGGGGTAGGGAGACGGTAGCTTCTCTCTGTTCATTCTAAGAGAGAACCAATTATAGCCATTTTGACTTTATAGTATATTGACTTTCCCAGCATGCCATACTAGGAAGTGCAGGAATTTGGCCTCTTAACAGGAGCAGTTCCACATTCAATTGTCTGTTCAGTCTGGCTCTTGGCAGCAATCCATTCAGTCCAAGGTTTTCTTCAGATATTCCTTTTGTGGTTATAGTAAAGTTACCAGGTGGTTACGTACCTTCTCTGTGACCTCCTCTTCATGACACTTAATTGTGTTTTTATTCCTAAAGCTGTCACTGTCATCTGTCAGCTTCATTTTCATCATTGTTGAAGATTGTTGTTACAACATTTTGACACACACACAATTTTTACATAAATGCTATGCAACTGAGACAAAAACACCAAAAACATAATCTCAATGGGGAAAATGTGCGGTGTAAAAAAAGAGAAAATGACGCAAAAATACAGACGTATGGCGTTTATTTCTCACAAAGGACAAACAAAATCAAATTGGGGGTATTCTAATTACATCAGACAGCTTCAAAATCCAGCTTTAACTCCAGTTCACTTGTTCCACACCATTCATGATTTCATAAGCGATTATTGCACCACAAGACCATTCCTTGCCATTATTAGGTCATAATGGACCTTTCTACAAACCTTAAAAGCAAGGCATGAAGGTTGTGACCATTCCCTGTTAGTCAATGGCATCTTGTACACCAAAGGCACACTGTCCTTGGATATGAAGGTACCATGTATTTGCCAACAGGTGCTGATGTACCTATCCTCCATGAATTTGTTTAATGTCCCCTTTAGTAACTTCTCTTTACCCCTCCCCCCCGAAATAAAAGTTCCATTGTCTCATTTCTTTTAAATTTGCCAAAGTGAGTATATCTTGATTTGCCTTTCATTCATGTTGTCATTTAGTGCCCACAATATTCAGAGGACTTGGCAATGGATTGACAGTTTCATTGGCACAATCACCCATAAACTTGTGTTTTGCATCACTGCCTTAATGGCAAAGGAGGGTTTGAGAGGAAATGTGCAAATGCAGACATATGTGCACCAAGGGAGCTGGGCCCAATAAACTGGACCCAATAGCACTTAAAGCAGCTAGCTCTTCCCATAGTGGTTAAGGTCAGGTATCTCAGCAATATATGGTTACGTACTGCACCCTAGCAAGTGAAAGAGGCACATACAAGTGTTCCAGATGGGTAAATCTTGGTTTGACCCCAGTGACTGAGCCAGGACTTTTATCTCCTAATTTTTGTTGAAAGGGTGATGGAGAAGAGAAAGGGCTGAAAGCATAGGGACTAAGCACAAACTTTGCATAGAAAAGATATAGAGCCAGTAGTATAGTGGTTAGAATGTCAGATTAGGATGCTGGGAGACCCAGGTTCAAAACACCAATAAGTATAAAATGGGAATGGGGAGAATATATTGTAAGACACTTTAGGTCCTCAATGGGGGGAGCAGTGGGATATAAATCCTTCTCTGCTTGAGACAATATTGAGTTCAATGGCACCATTAGAAGGCAGTTTTGTATGTTCAGGAATGCAACAGCTCTGTGTACAGTCAGTCACTGCTGGCCCATTGTATTATGCCATGTCAGAGGGTGGCAGAGACAACATCCAACCCCACTCCTTCTCAGCCCTCCACATTATCAAGCCCGGCATCCACCAGGCCCAGAGGCATCCTGGATGTACCTGGTAGAGATCCTCACACTATCCAGCTGATCAATGGCAGCTGGCCCTTTAAAACTCAGGCAGACACTGACAGTTGACCCTTTGAAAGCCAACTCTCTGACAATCAGCTGTTGGAAAGTTCCATCCTAGGGATGTGGAAGGGCAGAAACTGCTCAGAAGTCACTATTAGTCCTTCACAAGCCTGGTCATACACCCACAGAGCTACAGGGTAGGAGGTTCTACAGAGCATGTCCAAGGCCTGCCTTGGGCCTTTAAAAGGCTTGAGAGAGAAGGCTGTAGAGTACAAACAGCTCTGGCTCCCAGCTAAGAAGGGAGGAGAGCTAGAAGAGAAGGGGTGGAATAGGGTGGAGGTGCTCAATCCCTGTCCCTCTCTGTCTGAGGCCAAGGGAAGGTGCTCTGGCCAAATGGGTGGGTGACAGGGCCTGGGATCTTATATGCCACTATTATTTTTTTGCACCAGTGAGAGAAGTAAATTTCATAAGAGGACCCCTGCAAGATCTCAGGAGACATCTGCAGTTGTCTAAGCAATCCCATACAATATGGCTGAGGTCTCTGTCTCACTTCAGCTGAGTTTGCCAGGTGAACCTTTGGGAGACTGGTGAGGCAGAGGTAGGTGGAAGTGGAGGGGGACCGCTGGGGAAGAGCAAGTGGATGGGGCATGGGGCAATGGTGAGGAGGGGACAGGATGAGGCAATAAGAAAATCAGGTAGCTGGATGACTGGATAAAAACAAAAGAGTGAGCAAGACAGAGGAGGTAGCAGCAGAGTCACAGCAGAGGAAGGTCAGACAAGAGAACATGGAGCAAGGAGGAAACAAATTTTTCCCCTCCACGAGTCCTCCTGAGTCTTGTTATACATAACTAGAGCACATGATTAAAAAAAATGGTTCACAAGTAATGGAACAGTTTCAAAATTATAAGTTATATGATCATTTATAGAAAGGTAAGTTATACCGGTCGTTTAGAAAGTGTTCCCACCTTTCTGTTGCTTTGTCTGCCAAGGATACTGTGCCTTTTGACAGCTGCCTGATAGCTTCACTTGATGTATTTTGGGTTTCACTTGCTGTATTTTCAACAACGATTAAAGACATAGGAACCCTCTTTGAAATAAGAATTGCCAGCATACTCTCTTCATATAAGACTTGTTGTATCCCCTAAGCACATTGTCCACCCTGGAAAATTTTAAAATGCCTGACTGTTTGTCTGTGGTCTTGAGGAACCCATCACCAAAGACGGCAAAAGAAGAATCCCAATTGTCTAGAGAAATGTCTGAGTATTTGGCAACTAAGTACATTGCTGAAGTCATATCAGGCCACGTTTTGTATTCTATGGCCTTAAACTGTCCAACAAAATCATCAGATCCCCTTCTTATTGAACAGTAGCTATTAGCATCTCTATGACTTAGACACAGGCATTAATGTTACTATCTGGATTAGTCATACCTAAGTCCATTGAAGTCAATGTGTTTAAAAAGGTGCAACTCTGCATAGGACGGTACAGTTGGCAATATAAATAAAGCATGATCAGCTTTGTAGAGAGGGCTTCAAGTCAGATAACTGAACAGAGAAAATTGGCCATTTCCTAAACCCTTGAAAAATAAGTTATTTCACCAGATTTTCATGTTACACAGCAGTTTGCTTCTTAAGTTATATATAAAGCTTATAACACCCCCTGTTCACCTGGACCAACCTTGCAATAAATGTATGCTGACACCGTGACTCCAGCTCCAAGTTCCTAAATTCCTGTCAAGTCTCTTGCTTTCACCAAGCTAAAGCCAGCAACTGATTGTCAAATTAAGGTCATGTTGGGAGCTGATCACCTTTACATCACACTATGACAAGGTAATATTAAACCCAGATCAGCCTGTGACACGTATCCTGTTTATAACATTTTCGTACTGAATAAGCTTTAACAATGTCTTTCCCTCTCCCCTTGTGAGTCAAAGCAACTTAATCCCAGGTTCAGTTACAGTATCTTGTAAACGTTAACATTATGTATTTTGTCATCACTCTGTCCTTCGGGACCTTGCAGCTGACTAACTCATCTTGCTTCTTGGAAGTCTTTCAAAGGAAATCTCCCATTTATCAAAGTCAGCCCTGCTCTAATTTATCAAGACAGTGCCAAAGGCATCATCAATCCAGCGAATGTTAAAATTCTAATTTATTTTAAATGCTTACAAACCATGTGCTCTCCATCAGTTGGACACTCAGGGGTCAAGAGTTATCACTAATAGATTCCAGCAAGCCCAGTCTACAACTGAGCAGCTCCACAAGCCATAGTTCAGCACCTATGTATTTTGATCCAGACAGCAGGTGTATCTACTGAAGATATAATAATCCCATGGCAAGCTAGGTAAATGGATGAAGGGCTGGCCAAGCTTCATGCCAACCCAGGGCTTTTTCTTTTCTTTTTTTGAAAGAGAGGTGCTGGAACTCTCAAGAGGGAAATGAAGTTTTCAATCTGTATACTGAAAACTCATGAACTATTAAACATTTGTAAAAGAATTTCATTGAAGAGGTTCTGGTATTCCATTCTGGCGCATTCCCCCAGAAAAAAGCCCTATGCAAACTTATCCTGTCCTGTCATGATCCATCTACAACATAGTCATTGAACAGTATAGACTCCTTCCACAGAACATTTGCATGACTACCAGTTCTTGTGTCATCAGTTACAATTGAAAAGGTAGTTCTTACCAAGGTTCCAAAGGACAGGAGAGGAGGTCTCCTTTCTTACACATGAAAACAGACTGAACATCATAAGCTTTATGGCAAAGACTCAGTCATGTGTCATATGTGTGGCCTGCAGAATGTCTTCTGTGCAGTTCCTGATGTCTCCAATGAAGGCATCCTAAGGAAGCCTTTTCTTTTCCTGAGACACTGAAGAACAGTATTGTCTAAACTGATTGGTAGGTGTTCTCCAGTGTCTCAGGAAAACAAAGGGTAGATAAACCTGCTGAGTGGATAAAAATACATTGCTGCTGAACTATATTCCTCAACACTTTAAACCATAAGGGAATGTCTCCAAATCATAAATTTTGTTACTACAACTTCCACATTAATAGATCAGTTTTAAATGGGCCACTAATACATTATAAAGGTGGACAGTCTTATAGCCCCAAATTTACCCACTGACATTCTACTCTTCCTTCAGTTAATGTCACTCAGCATATCAACATCTCAGTCAGAATTAAATTATCAGACTTAGCTAAATAAATGCTTACTAAAGGAACCAATCAAAGTCCATGGAGTCCACTTTGTCTAGAATCAGAAGACTTGGTTCCAGCTGCACTTTGTTTTACCTTGTTTTGACAGTACTGGAGCTCAATGATTAACAAACATTCCAGCTCAAAAATGAAAATGAACAGGGTTCTTCTAGTATGAGGTCTACTCCTCCTCTTAGATTTATTTTCAGCCCCTCAATATTTTTGCATATAAGTTTTACCTACAGGTCTCCAGACTGGGCTAAGAGGTGGGGTATAAGTATTCTTACCAGGACTCGATCCCTATGGACCCCCCACCCAGGCTACAAGTTGAGGAGGAGGCATGGCTTGGTAACAAAGTATGCCTTGTATTCAGAAGGCTCCAGATTCAGCTTCTGGTGTTTCCACTTACAGAAGCTCAAGTGATGAGAAGAACTTTGCAATGTTCAGATAACCTTTTAAGTGTCTACACTACCATAATCCCCCCCCTCCATGAGATTAGGAATGAGACACACAGGATGAAATTAGGGATGTCAGTTGCACTTTTCAGGTGGTTGCTCTTTTCCCAATGCTGTCCCCCCACTTGCCCTCACCTCTGAGGCCAACAGGAGAACAGTGGGAAATGATGTTGAGCTACATGCCCAACATCACATATGGGTAAAAACCCAAATATGACATCAGCCAATGCCCTGGGAACGCTGTAGATTTTCTAGGGTGTCAGATGACCCACTGACATCATGTCTGGATTTTCACCAAGACATACTGTTAGCATGCAGCCCAATATCACATATGCCACTTGCCTCACCACCAAAGCTCCCAGGGCTGCCAGGAGGCAGCCTGGCATACTTAGATGAGATCCTGGGAAGATGTGTTTATTCAAGGCTCAACTTTATCTCAGGCCCAAAGTAATGCACCCTAATTACCTCTCATTTATTCAGTGGGCACCAACCTAATTAATCTTCTGAAAAAACTACCAGAAGGGTGGTGGTTAAAAAAACACACCACTTTACAAAAACTCACAGAAAGCCCTACAAGGGAGAGCCTGTCAATTGGGGTCTTCTTCTCTGTACAAGGCACAAATATGCTACACAAGAAGGTCAGGTGTGCTACCAACCTCAAGGAGCGTTCCTGGAATGACAACTGATATCCCAACTACAGCTATGAGTTCCCCTGGAGGAACTGGCAGCTTCGGAGGGTGGGCTCTATCACATCACATCCTGGCTGAGTTCCCTCCTCTTTGTAAGCTCCTCCCTCTCCAGTTTTGGCCCCCAGATCTCCAGGAATTTCCCCAAGTCAGAGTTGGCAACACTAAGGTCTGAGGTGGGTCCTGTGGACAAGCTGATCCTATTCTGCTTGTAGTGACTTGGATGTTGTCATCGAGCTTCCTTGCTGAGCCCAAGTCTTCCTATCCAAGTCTCACACTCCATGTTGTATACTCCTTCCAAAATATACCAGATCCAATCATTTAATTGCTGGTATCAGAACCTGCTATCCAGCAACCTCAAGGAGTGAGAATGAGCCATGACATTAATCAGTGGATGAAACATACAACCCCAGAGAATTGTAGAACATATATCACTAGGATGGAGTTACTCTTTCGCCCTGGGTGGTGTGTACATATCAATAGCTGCACATGTGTGTGTCCTGCACACACGCACCTCTCCCCATGTTTTGTATTTCAGACTATTATTAAAGGACAAATTGAACAGAAAATGAACCGAGTTATGTGTCCTGCTGCTTACTAATCTCATATGAGAAGGGAAGCAGAAAAGTCAAGAGAGAGCTTTCGAAAGTAATAAAAGATGCAGAGAAGACTGAGAAAAGTAGTGAAAGTGATAATGAGAAAGGAGGGGGTGATTCTGTTGTGTCTCACAAAGCAAGGTAAGGATGAAAATAAATTAATTTCAATCTGCAGAGTTAGGGAGGAAGTGATGGTTTCTAACATAGATATCAATGGGAAAACTGCAGAGAGGATGCAGGTTCATTAATAAATTAAGGAAGACAAAATGAAACAATTCTGAAAATGACTGCACTATTAAGTTTCACTGTACAATCAATTAGCAAGAACAAAAATTGAAACTATTCAGAAGAGGCTTTTTGGGGGTTTAAAAAAAACCTGTTTATGTAAAGCAGGGTCAGAACAATTTGGGAATTACTTAAAAAACAGAGCAACGTACAAATCCAGGCACGACTGGGACCAGTGACTGGGGCATAAAACTCACAAGACATTATTTATGCAACATCTTTTTTAACGATCTGGGAGATAGACTATTGACTGGCTTCAAGAAAGCTATTCGGCAGCTCGTTAATTAAATGTGCATCTGATAACAAATTGTAAAGTGCTGCAGAGTGAAGAAAGAGAAGCAACACAATAAGAGCCAGAGAGGTTAGAAATAGATAGTAAACAGGATGAACAACAGCCACAACAAAACACAATAAGGGCAGGATGACCCAAACACCTGGAATTAAATAATGCTCAAGAGAACAAAAGTTGAATAAGTACAGAACAAGGACATCCTAGCTGTTCAAATGCTCTGGGAAAGCTGCATGCATTTGGAAAGCCATAGGCTTGCCTGCTGACAGGAGGAGGACAGCTCTGAGGGCCTTTATATCTTTATCAACAGCTTAGTATGTAGACATCACTTTGTAATGTCTACACGTGGTTTTTTCTTCTTGGAATTCATGTTGGACTGTGTCTGGGGATGGAGTCCCTCCCCACCCTTCCCCCTACCCTTCCCCCTCCTGAGGAGCCTGGAGAGATCCTGCCACAACGGTGCTGAGTGGCCTTCTACAGCCTCCACCACTAGCTGGGCCTGCCGGGGCAGTGGTGGCCTTGGTTGACCATTTTTGGCCACCCTCAGGTGAGCAGGGGCCAGATAGGCAGGAGAAGGAAGGACAACCTCTAGAGACTTCCTGGAGGAGGCCCAACAGGTCAAAAACAGGTCTGAGGAATATGAGTTCGACCTTATCCATGAGGGGAAGGCTTTTAAAACCTTGGAAGGGAAGGAGCAAGCTGGAGAGGGTGGAGAGATGACAATGCATTGGTCAGGAGGCTAGTCAGTGAAAGGGCTTGGGACACTGGGAACCCTACCCCTGGCCCCAGGTAGAATCTGACATTTATGAGGTCTCTATCCTGCAGCTTTTGCTGTTCTGTTAGCTGTCTTGAAGTTCACGGGGGAAAATAAGGGTGTGGATAATTTCAATAAATTAAATAAATGAAGTATCTGTTACAAGGCAAAGCTACAGAGCAAGTTAAATAGTTGGAAACTCTAGTTGCTCTCTAGGGAAGGGTCCATTCACTTAAAAGTAATGTATGTTGATATAATCTCATGCACTCACTTAGATAAAACCACCAAACTCTCTTAACTGTATTAGTCTTTCAACATAGGCCGTCCAACTTCCCTCGGTCAGAAGAAGGGCATTTTCAGTGGAAATGGTTACTAGGGCAGAACTTCCCTGATGTTATATGTCTGCTCCCTTTCCATTTGGGTTTGCAAAATGCTTCTGATATTTGGCTATTCTAGAAATATTTATGTTGCCAGTTTTGCACTGATTAATTGACATGTTAACAATTTGACCAATGCTTGTTATAATTTCTAAGTTTAGAGGACAGGTGAAATTGATGTGAGCTATTTCACAGTTGTTTAATATTTGGCTGAGTTTGTACCTTTAGCATTTTTTTAAAAAAAAATTCCATGGTGTTTACTAGCTTCAATTTGGTTTTAATCTTTGTTGTTCGCTGTCCCGAACCTATCATTCGGGCAGGATAGAAATGTTTTAAAATAAAGGCAATATGCACTACATGCAGAAGATCCCAGATTCAAACCTTGCCAACTCCAATTAAAGGATATCAAGTAGCAGGTGCTAGGGAAGCTCCTTCTCTTCCTGAGACCCTGGAACACCGCTTCCCGTTAGCGCTGAGTAAGGTAGACCAATAGTCTGACTTGGGAAGCTTAATATGATATGGCTGTATCTCAGTATACCAGGAGTCCCCAACCTTTTTGAGCCTGTAGGCACCTTTGAAATTTTAACACAGCAGGGGGGTCACGGCCACAAAATGGCTACCATGAAATGACTGCTGCAGGAACTGGAGCCAGCTACAAGAGCCTGCTGCCAAAGCAACATTTTAAAGAATCTGCACAGGCAATCAACTCTCCATTGGCCAATCGCAAGTTTTGCTGGGCAAAAGCCCAACCTGGTTCTTCCCGCTTTCCAAAAACACTTGGCCGGTGGCACAAGAGGCGCCATGTTGGGACCCCAGCAGTACACTCTTCTGCTTTGCAAGGGATTCCACTTACAAACAGAGATGCTCTAGCTCTGTTACAAGCTAGGGTTGCCAGGTCTTTGCTGCCGGTGGGTTCATCGGTCTGGGATGTCCAGAAGTGATGTCATTGTGCAGGGCACATTGTGGTGGACACTCTATCATTTACAGGAAAACTCTACAATTAACCATAATTTTTTCCCCCAATCAGATTGGGGCCCCCGAAAGTGGGCAAATCCCTGCCCCCATCAGGGGAATGGGAATCCTATTACAGGTTCCTGTCCTTCTTGCAAAGAATGTAGGGTAGCATACCAGGTCATGACTGCACTTCCCCCTACAACGACTCTATTACATAAATTAGGGAGCAATTGTAAGCATGTCTACTCAGAAGTGAGCCCCAGGTTATGCAATTGGGTTTATTTCCTCAAAATTGTCTTTGGGATTGCAGCCTGAGGCTGAGAGGGACTGCGCGGGTCAAGATCATCGGGTAAGCCCCAGACCCAGCTCTCCTCCTCCCTCTCCCAGCTGAGTCCACGACTTGGTCCATTTCAACCCTCTAGTGCAGGGAAATGATGCTTCTTTCTAGCAAGGATTTATACTCCTGGATTTTAAAGGCCTATTTTTGCAAGTTTTTATAAGATTTCATGGATTGTTTCCTGCTTTGAGTCTCCTTCAGGAAAGAAAATGGAAATCATAATTTTGTTATAATTATAAAATACATTTTAAAACAAATCCAATTGTATTTTGGGGGGCAGGGGGAGGAAGGGGAGAGAAAAAATACTGAACTGGAGAGAGCCGCTCTGTTAATTTGACTTTTACTACAATGTTCTGCTGAGCAGCAAATCCAGAAGGAATACATAGGAGATGCAAACATTTTAATTCATTAAGCATTTTCAGTGTTATTGTTAATCAAATTTGTTTTATACTAGTTTTTTTTTAATTTTAGCCATACATCATTTTATGACAGGTTAATCAATTCATGCCCATTTTCTTCTGTCATTCCCTATTATCCACTTTAACGTCTGAAATAATTTGCTTTATTCTTCGGTATTTTAGGAAACAGTATATAAAGCAAAATAAGGAAGGCTGTGCACCAAAAGAGTGATGAAAAAATTCTGGCCAGTAAAAGACTCAGCAATTATTTCTACCACGCTGGTTTGAATTGACATCTTAATTTCTTATCTTTTATGATGGATGGTTTTTTTTCTTTTCTTTTTTCTGTTACATGAGCAGTCGTCCTGAGATGACTCACCTCCATTAAGCGGTTGTAGAAATACTTGCTAGTCACCATTTTCAGAGTATCTCATTAAAAATAAAGCAGTGTGGCCTTGTAAGAGGAGGAACCTGTTTACCAATCATATTTTTAACACATTTTTTATCCTGTGCCCTTTTGTTGGGGCTCCAGGACAACTGTTTGACTGCTGTGTGAAGCATAACGCTGGACTAGACAGACTAATGGTCTGATACAGCAGGACTCTTTTTATATGCTCCAAGGAGCTCGGGCAGCATGCATGATTCTCTGCACCTTCATTTTGCCCATTCAATGATCTTGTGAGGGAGCCTTGACTGTGAGAGTAAATGGACTAAGGTCACACAGTGATCTTCACGGCTGATTCAGGAATCAGGATTTGAACCCAGATTTTCCAGGTTTGGGGTGAATACTATACACCACTGCCTTCGGAGATGAATGTTTACAACAAAGCCAAATAAAACAACTACTTCCATCTAATCCATCTCACCTCATGTTGTGAAGCTATAATGGAGTTTACAGATACTATCGCTAGCTCTTTGGAGAAAGGTCGGAATACTAATGTGATAAATTATCAAGGGGTAGCATCACACCTCAATGGGTTCATGGTTCAAACTTGAAGTCCAGTAGTTTCTGCAATAAAACAGAATTAAATTCCTGGCTCTTTTCTTCCACAATTATTTGACCATAAACAATACCAAGGAAAGCGATAGTCTTATAAATTGGTGATTAATTCATAACTTATAGCAGTTGCAACCCCCCTGAAAAAAATCAATCAAAATTTATTCAGCAGATTGCAGTTTTGCATAATGGTGATTGTTTGCCATGAATAGCGATGCCATTTGGGATGTGATAAGAATTTCCTTATCTGTATCCTGAATTATTTATTAATTCAAGTTATGAGAAACTCTTGAATCTGTTTAAACCTGTAATTTTATGCACATAAAATCTGTCAGTGCCTCTGATTTGTGATGACCAATGAGTTTTGAACAAAATTAACTTGATATGATCCACAAGCAATAATATGCATATGCACACATAACTTGGCCATTGTCTTGGAATCGGTTGTCTTCCAGGGTCTGTGTAAAAAGATGGCTTGCCACAATAAATAGCTGATAGGCTACAGTCAACTGTTGATTGTAAAAATTTGCAAAACTTCTTCAAGCAAATACTAGGAAATCTGTGACTAAAGGAATGAAGAGTACCAGTAAGCGGGCACAGTCTGAAGCAAATTTAGCTCCTAACTAGGAACTAAGAAAATGGGCACTGTGGTGAAATGGGCCTGCCCTGGCCTGCAGGCCCTGTTCCACTCTGCTCTCCAAAGTTTTCCAGCACCTAGAGAGGCTTTTCTTTCTCTCTCAGGTAGCCCACTGCCACAATCTGACCTTCGTAAGAATTGCCCCCTGGAAGGGTCAGGACTCCCAGCTTCCCTTCCATTTTCTGAGGCCTTGCTTCTGTGTCTCCCACTGCCCAGTGCCTGGTCACCATGAGGACAGTTTACTGCCTCCCCCCCCAAGAGGAACAGCCGCTTGCCAACTGTTGGCCTCCCCCAGTTTGGTGTAATGGTTAAGTGAGTGGACTCTAATCTGGGAGAACTGGGTTTAATTCCCAGTCCCCCACTTGTAGCTGCTGGATGACCTTGGGCAAGCCATAGCTCTGTCAGAGCTGTCCTCTCAGGAGCAGTTCTTGAAAGAGTTCTCTCAGTCCCACCTATCTCACAGGGTGTCTGTTGTGGGGAGGGGAAGGGAAAGGAGATTGTAAGCCACTCTGAGACTCCTTTGTGTAGTGAAGGGCAGGATATAAATCTAATCTCTTCTTATTTTAAAATAGTGTGTCCAAGATGGTAGAGATCTATGTGGTACAGACAACCACTATCAGCATCAAAAGTTATAAAGTATTTATTAAAAAGACAATGTTCAGAAGCATACATTTAGCACAGCATCAGACTGAGCAAGGGATTCAAAAGAAATGAGTAAAACACAAATCCTCTGTCCCTCTCTCTCTATATGCCCTATCAGATGTTAAAATAGGACAGGCTCCTAAAGTTTAGGAAGCTACAAATCTCTACAGTTTCCATTACCTTGAAGTTTTCTGTAGCTCTCTGGGACAGCACATGGTCTATGGCTGCCTCCTCCAGACCTTAGTTAAGAGTTCTATCTGCCCTGATGGACCCACTATGAAAGAGAGCTTCCTCCTTGCTCCCTTGAGTTTTATCACCTCTCTTTTCCCCACCCACTGACCAGGTCAGACCAGGTCAGAGAAGCGTTTCCCGGAGCTTCTTCCTGGAACCTTTCTAGTCTAAAGCCCTCCAAATCTCTGTTTCCTGCTTGGAGGAGGGGGAGGGCTTGACCCACCCATTATCTGGCCTGCTAGATCTAGTAGCATATCTTAAGAAGTAGCTGAGGTGAGCCTGGAAAGCCATTGACTGACTTCCTTCTCTCTGCCTGGTCTCTGCCCAGAGGGGGGGAAAAACCTTTTAAAACTCGGAGCAAGGTTTTGCTCATTTCAAACCTTCAAAGGAAAAATGCAGTTCTTCACAGGCAAACAAGCTGCTATTGTCCTTCGAAAGCTGAGCCCTTTGTCTGACCTGCTTCATAAGAAATGGGAACCACGTGGAGGTTGCTTTGAAGTTACATCTGTGTGACAGCTGCTTCATGCGGTGAGCTGTTTTGTACACTCTAGCCACATTGATCAGACTCAGCCAGGAGGTTCATCTGCTCAAAAACGCTGCCCAAAAATATTCGTTTGACACAGAATGGAATAAAATCCAATGGCAAGTGGTCAATCCATGCAATGAAAAGATGCACACAAACAAATCTGCTAAATGTCTGCATGTCAGTCAGCAGTTAAAGGTACAAACCCCCTGCCAGAACCACAAGCTCACATCAGTTGCTCATGTTCAGTCAGGAAGTACTAGTGGCAGGGAGAGGAGACTTGGGGCCCATTTGCCCAGCAGACTAAACTCATTGGGGCATTCAACTGTGAGATTATCCTTGCTTGCCTGGCTTCCTTGTGTATTCCCTCCAACTAATGATTAGAAGGCACAAGGAAATTCTTCTTCACTCAACAAGGATTAAAATGGTGGAAGAACAGAGTTTGAGTCCAGTGGCACCTCTAATACCAGCAAAGTTTAATTCTGGGTATCTGAAGAAGTGTGCATGCACATGAAGGCTTATACCCAGAATTGCTTTGTTGGTCTTAAAGGTGCCACTGGACTCAAACTTTGCTCTGCTGCTTCAGACCAACACGGCTACCCACCTGAATCTGAAATGCTGGAAGTGACTGCTAGCAGATGTAGTGAAGGCTACAAGCACAGATGGCTTTTAGAGAGACTGATGGTTATTATGAGAACTTCCACAGTAAGAGGAAGCAAACCTCTGCATACCAGTGCTCTGAGACCATATCAGGGGAATTCCTTGGCCACTACACTCTGTTAATTGGCACTCCAGGGAAACTGGTTGACCACTGTATGAAACAGAGTGCTGGGCTAGAGTACCAGGATCTGGCACTGGCCTGATCCAGTAGGACCTTATGGATTATATTCTTATGGACTACTGCGCAGATTATGCAGGCAATCTGGTTCCTGGATCAAGTTTTCCAAGACTGAGAACTGCACATGCATCATCCACCAGCCTATATGTTCCAAACTGTTGTATTAGAGCTAAGTGGGTGTACACTTTAGTTCCTGCCCAGGTGAAGAAAAGTACACCGATGATTTGTAACTGGGAGAGTAAGTATCCTGAGAAAGAGACAAGCAGAAATTAAAAAGGAGAATCACCACTGAGCTTCTTTTTAATGTGCAAAGGTAAAGGTAAAGGTTTCCCTTGCTCGAAAGCCAGTCGAATCCGACTCTAGGGTTGCGGTGCTCATCTCCGTTTCAAAGCTGAAGAGCCAGCGCTGTCCGAAGATGTTTCCCTAGTCATGTGGCCAGCATGACTAAACACCAAGGCACATGGAACACTGTTACCTTCCCACCAAAGTGGTACCTATTTATCTACTTGCAATTTCTTGCTTTCAAACTGCTAGGTTGGCAGGAGCTGGAAGTAGAGATGGGAGCTCACTCCGTCATGCAGCACTCTCGGGTCTCGAACTGCTGAACTACTGACCTTCCACAGCCTGCAGTTCAGCATCTTAACCACTTGAGCCACCGCAGCTCCTGTCTTTTAATGTACATATGCTGTAGCATATCAGCAAACTAGTAGATGCTACAGCCTCTAACCACTCCACTGCTGCTATTTCCTATTCCCCCCTCCACTTGCTGAAAAATGAAGCTAGTTACTTCACTCAGACACTAAGCTTCAGGGTGCTTTCTCCCAGCATTAGAGGACTTGTCTTCCCCTCTAAGCCTGGCCGGAGGAGGAATGTCAGCTGAGCTACTCTGGCCCCTTGGTGCCAAGGAGTCTCACTTGGGTGGTCTCACTGCAGTTCTGTTCTCTAGGCAAAACTCTACGGTGATGCAGAATCCCTACCAGACATCTCTCCCCACCAGCTCAAAATCTGATGCTGGGTTGAGACCATATGGGTGCAGCAGAGAGAGCTAATGCAATGTGACGATTACTATGCTGAACTAGGATCTGGGACACCCAGGCTCAGATCCATGCTGTGCCACTGAGCCCACTGAGGGACCTTGGGCCAGTCATACACTCCCAGTCAATGCTCCCTCTAAGCTGCGGAGTCCTGTGAGCAAAAATTCCGCTTTGTGAGCTATTGGCATTAAAGTTGTGAGCGAGCAATTTGGCTGCTGCATAAATTAGTTTGCTCCAGAGCCATCCTTCCCGAGCTGAGACAAAAGTGTGTGAGCCGGAGGTTAAAAAACTGTGAGCTAGCTCACACACTAACCCAGCTTAGAGGGAACACTGCTCCCAGTCTAACCTTATCTCATAGAGTTATTGTGAGGATAAAATGGAGGAGAAGGAATCACTGTAAGCCACTTTGACCCCCCTACTGGGGAGAATGAAGGGTAAACCAGCAGATGAGCATAGATCCAGGTGGGCAGCCGTGTTGGTCTGAAGCAGTAGAACAAATTTAGAATCCAGGGGCACCTTTAAGACCAACAAAGGTTCATTCAAGGTATGAGCTTTCGTGTGCATGCACGCTTTATCAGATACGTTAGAATGGCAGGCAAGGTTCAGACTTATAGCCAGAGAATGAACAGCAAATATAACATGTAACATGATGACGGTCAAGATTTTATTATTTGTATTTATATCCCACCCGTCCCACGGATGGGCTCAGGGCGAGTAACATCATTAAATAAATACAATTACAATTTAAAACACAATATAAACATTAAACCAATGTCGTGCTGACGTAACGGCATTTTTTAAGGGGTATGTAGTGTTAACTGCCCTCCACGCCTGGGAGGAGAGAATGAAGATTCCCAATCAGTATTTTTGCCACTCGTTTGTCCCTGTTGCTACAGGGTTTCCCCCAAAAAAAATGTGTTTTGCTCTCTTGCGTAGTCCCAGAGGGAGCAAAAAATATGTGGAAAAGGGGGGCACCCAAAGCAATAGTCGCAAAGGAGTGACAAAAGTGACACCGTTAGGCATGTATCTGCTAGTTTGCCAGATTTATTGCTTTACAACGGTTGACTTTATAACCTTAACACGTTATTTAGTGTCACTTTGCATATCTTGAACATCATCATGTTAATTTGCGGTTCATTCTCTGGCGGTTCATTCTGCAGTTAGTGCAGAATGCCGCGACTAGGCTTTTGATGGGTCTGCCTAGATGGGAGCACATCCAGCTGATGCTGAGGGCACTGCACTGGCTGCCAATAGCATACCGAATTTGTTTTAAGGTGCTGGTACTTACCTTTAAAGCCCTATGTGGCCAGGGTCCTACATACCTGAGGGACCACCTTTCCCCAGAGAGCACTACTCTCTCGGGGTCAAAACATGGTTTGCCCATCCCAGGCCCCAAAGATGCCATTACTAGGGCCAGGGCTTTTTTGGTGGTGGCTCCTCCCAGGTGGAATGAGCTCCTGGAGGAGATCAGGGCCCTGCGGGACCTTGTACAGTTCTGCGGGGCCTGCAAGACGGAGCTCTTCTGCCAGGCTTTCAATTAGGAGCCACCACTGCCGCCACCACCACCGCCACCTCCACCTCCACCAACTATTAGTATTATTAACATCTATGGCAGTGGTCTGACCCTTATGAAGATCGAGCCACTGCACAGGGAAAAGCCAAACACCGCTGGTTGTGGCTGCTATATGCTCCAGCTTATAGCATGCCATCTGGAACGTAGTGAAGGAACAATCTATGTTACTAGCACTTTAAACTGATTAATTGTGAATTTGGCACTGTTACTGAATGACTATTTTAAATTGTTTTTTAAATGTTTTATATGGATTTGGCACTTGGTGCCGTTACTGTGAGCCGCCCTGAGCCCGCTCGGGGAGGGCGGGATATAAATATAATAAATATAATAAATAATTAAATAAAATATAAGTTTGAATCTTGCCTGCCATTCTAATGTATTTGATAAACTATATCCTGCACACGAAAGCTCATACCTTGAATAAACCTTTGTTTGTCTTAAAGCAGATGAGCAGTGAGAGCAAAATGACAGCAGACAATTACTAATGAGTGAGCTTCTCTTGGCTAGACCCAAACCCGTTCTCAATTATGCGAGGATGCCCATCAAACAATCAAAATGTTCAATAGATATTTGTGAGTATTCAACAGGACATTTGCCAAAGGTATGCAAATATAGATGCCCGCCTGCTTCCTGTCAGTTACCCTCCGCCCTTCCCAAACCATGGTGCATGGCTCTTTCAGCAGGGATAACTTTCAAGTTAATTACCCTTCCTAATCTTCCTCATCATGGCTTCCTGACAGAGAAGATAGGCCTCCTGAAGCAAATTGGAAGAGCAATCCTAAACAGAGTTATACCACAAAGTTTAAGTCCAGTGGTTCCTTTAAGACCAACAACATTCAATTCTGGGTATAAGCTTTTGTGTGCATGCACACTTCTGAAGACATAAAGTGTGCATGCACATGGAGAAGTGTGCATGAACATGAAAGATTATATCCAGAATTAAAATTTGTTGGTCTTAAAGGTGCCACTGGACTCAAAGTTCGTTCTCTTGCTTCAGACCAAGATGGCTATCCACCTGAATCTATCTTCAGAGTTATACCACTTCATTGAAGTCAATAGGTGTAACTCTGCTCAAGACTGCACTGAGAGAAAACTACATTTTTCTTGTGGCTACGAGCATGGACGGCTTCAAGAGGGAATTAGGTAAACATATGGAGCAGAGGCCCATCAGTGGCTATGAGCCACAAGGTATAGATAGGGACTCTGGGGCAAGTGATGCTCTGTATTCTTGGTGCTTGGGGGGGCAACAGTGGGAGGGCTTCTAATATCCTGGCCCCACTGCGGGACCTCCTGATGGCACCTGATATTTTTGACCACTGTGTGACAGATTGTTGGACTGGATGGGCCATTGGCTGGATCCAACATTGGCTTCTCTTATGTTCTTATTTCCCATCAACATAGTAAGTTTGGAGCATGTGTCCAAAAGCCACTACTGCCTGCCTGCCTACATTGTGCTGGATTAGGGTTGCCAGCTCTGGATTGGGAAATACCTGGAAAGTTTGTGCATGGAGCATTAGAGAGGCGGAGTTGGCGGCAAATTGCCACATAGACCAATTCCCGAAGCAGCCATTTCCTCCAAGTGAACTGATCTCTGTCACCTGGAGATGAGTTGTAATAGCAGGAGATCTCTAGCAATCCCCTGGAGGCTGGCAACCCTATGCTGAATGTTGCCAACTACACAGAAGCAAAACATGCTTGAAATGTTGCTCATTTTAAATCGTGGACAAATCTGTAGTTTGGGAGTAAAGGGTGCTTGATGTGAAAGAAATCAAGAGCTGTGAACAGCATCAGTTTGACTTTGAGCACTTTATTTACAAGGATTGTAGCACCCCTGAAAACAGGCACTTGGGGGTGTGACTGTTTTTCTGCTCAGCAAAGATTAGTCCGTACACCGTTTCCCTGCAGCAATCAACAGAATGCACACAAAGAGCAACCGTGGCTTTGCCTCTGTTCAGCTTGGTTGTTCACCTCCCAATTTGCATCCCACGAAGCTACACACCTGCAGCGAGGCTCTTTATTTTCAACTGAGTGCACCGCAGCTTTTTGAGCCACCTAATGAAGTGACATCATCCTCAGTTACAGAGTAAATAGCAAGACAACAAAATCAGGGAGGCCTAAAATGAAAAGCTCATGCTTGATACCATCATTCGGGATTGCAGGCATTTCTGATAAGTAAGCTGATCGTGTGGGGTAAATGCTGAACACTGAACAGACAAGATTGTGCCCCCCCCCCCAGCGATCCTACATCTTTGAGTGTGTGTGCTTCAGTGGGTAGCCATGTTGGTCTGCGGTAGAACAATTAGATTTGAGTCCAGTAACACCTTAGAAACCACTAAGGGTTTCAGAGCATAAGCTTTCAAAAGTCAAATCTAAGGGTGCTTGAACGCTTGCACCCCAAAACCCTTGCTGGTCTCTAATCTAAATATTTAAATTAGGGTTGCCATCCCCTCGATGGGGGTGAGTTTTCCACCCAATTTCCAGCCCTCTAATCTGCCTGCTGGCCAGCTGCCAGTAGGGGGAGCCCCACCCCTGAAGAGCTCCCCGGTGTCCGGTGTGCCTGGTGCGATGACATCACCTGGAGGTGACATCATCGTGCCGGGCACGTCGCTGGGGGAACACTCTAGCATTTGGCCAATAAACTCTATGGTGCCAGAACATCCAGGAAGGGAGACTCCATCCCCCCCGCTGGCAGAAGGTAGGGACTGTAGCATTTACTAGTTTGCCTTGCACAATGACTAAATTAAAGGGCCACCTAAATGGAGCACACTTGCAGTGGCTTCCTAAGCAGAGGTACACCCTCACCTTCAATGGGCTTAGGAGGGTGGGTCTCTCATTAGGATGGCATTGCCAGTCTCCAACCTAGGATTCCCAACTGTCTGGAGAAGACAAATGCCCTGTCCCTTTAACACAGGCTTAATAGGATGCTGTTTACCAGGTGATGTAATATACTTCCACTTTCCATTTCCACAAATTAGGCTTCTGTTAAAGGGACTGATTTTTTTTTTCCTCTGCAGGCCTGTTGGTGACTCTATATATTAGGCAACACACCCCTAATGTAGCCAATCCTCCAAGAGCTTACAGAGCTCTTCTTACAGGGGCTACTGTAAGCTCTTGGAGGATTGACTACATTAGAGGAGTGTTGCCTAATATGGAAAGGAGTTCCTGCTGCACATATATCCACAGCCAGTTTGTGAATGTGATAAGGATGAGGGATGGAATCTATTAGCCTTTCCTTTCTACCCATGTACTTACACACTTATGCATGCTTGTTCCCATACACACTGGAAGGAATAAGGCCAAGGTGGCCAAAAGGCCTGGGAAAAAAATGGCCTGTGCCTTTAAAAGCGGCTTAATGAGTGGAAATGGGCAGCAGTAGCTTTTCACTGCATGGAAATAAGTATCATTAGTTAAAAACGCTCCACTAAGACATAATTAAATGGACAGGATTCCCCCCCCCAAGGAGTTGGCAACCATAGTTGCACATATGTATGCATGTAGGAGTAGACGGGGGAATGTATATGTATGAATGTGGTTGGCACTGGGTGGCTAGAAGAGATGCAAGCACACCCCAGTACCCCCTCTGATGGGGATGTAGGAGCTGCTATGATGTTACACACAGCAGCTCCTACATCCCCATCGTAAGGGGCATTAGGTGTGCCTGCACCTCCTCTCTCCACCCTGTGCCAGCCACATTCATACATATATTTGCACATCTACCTAGGACAGCTCCCAACCTGTTGTATGTATGACTATCCAGAGATGCCCAGAAGAGAAAGCTGAGGATAACAGTCATCCTTTTTTGTGCATTCAGATCATATGACAACCAAAACTGTACAATGTATAATTCAAATTTAACATTATATGAATTCAGTTTTACCTGTACTATATCTTTTGGAAGAATATATTGAATCCTTCCATAGCCACTGAACTCATCTGTGCATATGCACACATTTTAAAGTGAATTCTTTAACACGGGGACATTTAAATGCTCTTCAAATTGGTGACTGTATTTTGAACTGTATATATGCAGCTTAATTCTGACTTGATTTGTATTTGGTGTTGAGCAGTCACTGCTTTGCATTTATGCAAATGCACACCCTTTGCTTCCTGAAAATTTTGGCACAGCCTGAAAACAGGAAGTTTCGCTTTGTTTGCACAGAAAATGTACAGCTGGGCTTTAATTAACTTCTCAACATACTGCTTCTCTGCTTAAAATACAAGCACACACATAAACATACACACACATACAGATATATATATATGTGTGTGTATGCACAGTCTTAGGCAAACATTTATGCCCTATTATTAATTGACTAGTTTAAGTGCTCTAATACTAACTAGTTAAAATGCCAGCCACTGAGCAGAAACCTGATTCATCTTCCCAGGCAACAGGTGAGCAAATGCTAAATGTCTGAAACGAACACCACAAGGGCACGCGGCTCAATGTTAGCATGAAATCTTCCACAGTCAAATAAATTATCCAGCGTGTTAATTAACTCTCATCTATATTCGTGTCATTAGTGCTCATTCGGTCGTAAACTGTTTGATCATTTAAATAATTAAATAGCCTCGATACGACTCAGCAAACAACAAGCTACCGGAGCGGATGCAAAGAGACACCATGGCGGGAACTGAACCGTGGGCTCGGATTCCACTCCAGTGAAAGCGCTCCCAACTCAGCTGTGGGGAAACGAGCCAGACAATAACCCATATTGGCAGCAGATCATTTCCTGCAGTGAATCAGCATCGTCACTGCCGAGTCTGGACTGTGTCGCTTGCTCTTCATATTGCACGATTATTAATTTCTAACCCATTGTATGTTTTCCATCCAGGGCCACAGCCAGGCTAGGGCCACGGGGTGCATTGCACCACTTAGAGCATTGCTATGTCCCAGCTAAGTTAAAAAGCAGAGGGGCTGTGGCTCAGCTGTAGAGCATCTGCTTAGCATGCAGATGGTCCCAGGTTCAATCCGCAGCATCTCCAGTTACAAGATCTGGCAGTAAGTGATGTGAAAGACCTTTGCCTGGGACCCTGGAGATCCACTGCCAGTCCGAATAGACAATATTGACTTTGATGGACGAAGGGTCTGATTCTTTCTAAGGCAGCTTTTTGTGTTCAAAAACAAAAAAGCAGGCTTTTAAAATCTGTGACAATACTGCTGTAGTTTAAAGAATGACCACTTGTTTTCTTTCTTTTTTTAAAAAAATAAACATTTAAAGGAGAGATTATGAATGGGATTGAGCAGGTTGAGAAAGAAATACTTTTCTCCCTTTCTCACAATACAAGAACTCATGGGCACTCCATGAAATTGCTGAGCAGTCGGGTTAGAACAGATAAAAGGAAATACTTCTTCACCCAAAGAGTGATTAACATATGGAATTCACTGCCACAGGAGGTGGTGGCAGCTGCAAGCATGGACAGTTTCAAGAGGGAATTAGATAAACATATGGAGCAGAAGTCCATCAGGGGCTATTAGCCACAGGGTATAGATGAGAACTCTCAGTCTGGGGCAGGTGATGCACTTTATTCTTGGTGCTGGAGTGGGCAGCAGTGGGAGGGCTTCTGGTGCCCTGGCCCCACTGCTGGACCTCCTGATGGCACCTGGTATATTTTGGCCGCTGTGTGACAGAGTGTTGGACTAGATGGGCCATTGGCCTGATTCACCATTGGCTTCTCTTATGTTCTTATGTTCTTATGAGAGGTAGAACTTAGGGCCCCTTTCCAAAAATGATCCAACTCCAGCCTTCAACCATTACCTTCCCTGTTATGTTCCCTCTGATCATGTTAAAGTTATCTTGGAGGGAAAAAAGAGCCAGGGTGGCATATTGGTTAGTAAGAGTATGGCTGGGTAGACATGCGTTCAAACCCGCCTTTAATCATACAGCTTACTAGATGGCTTTGAACCAGTCAATTTACTCAGCCTAGTCTGTTTTCTTCACTGTTGGGAAGATAAAATAGAGGCAGGAAGAACCATGCTGTATGGCGTATTGATTTCCTTGAAGGAATGGTGGGATAAAATATGTGATATGATAGGGAGCAGGAATCTCTTTTTAGGTACTAAAACTGCAAACATGCCTAGGTAGCTTAAAGGTGGTAAGAGGCAACCTGAGGTAGTTCTTCTAACTGGGTAAAAGTTTTGGAACACAAAAAAATACTAGGCTGTGTTATTCCACTCCACAAAGATAAGCTAAGCATAAAGTACATTTTTATCCCCTTCTTCCTCCAAGAAGCTCATGGCAGCATACGCTGATCTCCTTCCTAGTTTTATTCCCCCAACAACCCCATGGCCCTGATCTGGATAGCCCAGGACAGTCCAGTCTTGTCAGATCATAACAGCTGAACAGGGTCAGCCTCAGCCAGTATTAGAATGAGAGCCCAACAAGGAATACCAGGGTCTAGGGTTGCCAAATACCTACCGTAATTCAGTGGGGGACACGCAGTCCCCGGCCAGAACATTCCTGCGGGCAACACCCACGCTGCACGATGCTATCGCCAGGAAGTGATGCCGGGCGATGCTCTGGCAGTGGGGCCAGAAGCTTGATGGTACCATCGAGTTTCCAGCACCATTGCCAGAGCATCGCCCGGCGTCACTTCCTGGCAACCTCATTGTATGCCGCGTCTTTCCTTCCCCCAGGGATGGTCCTGCCAGGATGTATCCATTCCCCACTGAATTAAGGTAAGTTCTTGGCAAGCCTGCCAGGGTCGCTACACAGAGGCAGGCAATGGCAAAGCACCTCTGAATGTCCCTTGCCTTGAAAACCCCACTAGGGGCCATCATAAGTCAGCTGTGACTTGACAGTGAAAAACAAAGCCAAACCAAACTATGAGATAGGCTTGGCTAAGAGAAGGTAACTGGACCACGGTCACCAAGCAAAGTTCAAGGTAGAATGGGGATTTGAAACAAGGTCTCCTAAATGCTAACTCATATCACCACACCACACTAGTTTTCTGCAGCAAAAGGAGCTTCCTGAGAAGAGTCTCTTTCTCTTTCCACTTCCATGCAGGGTGGTAGGATGCAGTGCACTGCTCTTGTTCACTTTACAATATACAAGCACTACAATATCCATAGACACTAGTGCTTGGAACACCTGCTTACAGATGTTTCTGTTGGTTAAGAAACGATCCTTGACTGATTTCTTTAAAGCCCCTCCTGAAAATGTGGCTAAGCAAAGCAAGGAAGGACTCAGTGGTCCCAATGAATACCAGTTTCTTGACTTAGACTGAATCCCACATGATGAAAGCAAGAATGGAGTGAAGGAGTCCAGTATGTCATGACAGAGACAAATAAGACAAACAAACAAAAACCTTTTGTTCATAAGTATTGTAAATGCAGTTCACTTTACAGCTGGATTAGCAATAATACTTAGATACTCTATGGATAAGAGACCCAGCTATGGTGTAAGTAGTGAGAAATGAGTATCCATCTTACTCAGAGCAATGTCTGATTCTGTTAGTAAAGGCAAAGTAATTCTTTTTTGTGCATAAAAGAATTCTTATTAATTAATGGGGGGGGTCGTAAGAGAGGGCTTGGGAATTCCCAATGTTCAAAAGTATTACTATTCGGATAGTATAGGCTGGATAACTAAATGGATAAAAGAAGATAAAGACACAACATTGACTCTTGTTAAGCAATCTTTTGTGTCAATACCTTTGAGAGTCTGGATTTGGTTAAATAAAAGAGATAAAATAGTTATTACGCGAAGGATAATGTTGTTATCAGTGCCTTTGAAAATGCCTGGATAAAGGTCAGACCAAAATTAGCTTCTAGACTATTGCCACTGGCTTCTGTTATAAGATCTAAAGGGTTTAGCCAAGCAGCAAAAGAAGGAAATTTTAAAATCTGGGAACATCTGCAGGTGTCCGATTATAAATCCTTAATCCCTGATGGGCAAACAGTTGTTACATTTGCAGAAATATCATCTTTAAGCAATGGGCAAATCCTTTGGTGTCAGTACCTACAGGTTAAACGTCTTCTACAAATATCACTATGTAAAGATGAAATAAGAACCCAATTGATAAGTTTTGAAAAATTAGCTATAAGCAGTGAAAGAAATATATTCTCTAAGATATACAATTTTCTATTAGATGCTGATAGTAAGTAGGAGAAAACATTTGTAAAAACTCTGGATGAAAGATCTGAAAGCCCCAGTAAGCTCAGAGCTTTGGGCATCAGTGTTAAAAAACAGTTTAAACTTCTCAGTAAACCCTTCTGCCAAAGAAAAATTAATAACAATGCTATATTGGTGGCACCTATCTCCCTATAAAATAGCAAAAAATATACCAAAGGGTTAATGGGGATTGTTGGGCATGTGGGGCTACCAATGCCAATTTTATACACATCTGGTGGGAGTATAGGAGAGCAGCAGATTTTCAGAATATGATCGCTACAGTTATCTCTAAAGGCATAAGGAAAGAGCTACCCTTATCCCATAAGGGGTTTTTGCTTTTGTTAAATCATGTAGAATTCTGTTCTAAAGATGTTTGTGAATTTGTTCTTAATGCTATAAAATCTGCAAGGCTAATTTTTGCTCAGAACTGGAAGAAGAACTTAATCCTGAAGAAAGAGGATTGGTTAGAGAAATTGCTAGATTGTATTCATCTATGTAAACTAACTTGTCTACTACATGGCCACATGTCTGATAAATTTGGAAAATGGAATGTTTTCCTGTCTAGAATGAGAAAGTGATGATTTTATGGTCTTGGCAACTTGCTGGCGGGTGTGCTCCATTGAGTTCTGATGAGAGCGGGCCATGATCATGCTGGATGGGAAGGGTCCCAGACAATTTTGGGTCCCCCCAGAGCCCTTGGAAGGGGCTCGTAGCCTGGGATGCAAGGAGTGCCTCTTTGTCCCAATAGGTCCCTCTGCTGCGAGACCAGCCATGGCTTTCAAAGGTGCACACCAGAGCGAGTGAGCAAGAGATCTGGCAATGGGAGACCTTCCCTACTTTTAGATGCAAGCCATGGAACACAGTGTGAGTGACTACTCAGCAAATAAAATAAGCGTTCAGGTGTAGAACCACAAAGCCACAGCAAAGCCTCAAATTAAGTGAAGGGGAAAAAGGAACCCTACCCTGGAAAGAATAGCCAAAAAAGGAGAAAATCAAAGGGCAAAGTGATGGTTTTGACAGGAGAACGTTAATGCAGTGAATTGGTGTGCAGATCAGTAGAAATTGGGCAATTTAAAAGACTTTCAAAAACTTTAAAAACTTTTACCTTTAATGTAAACAATGTCACATCAGGGCAAAAAAATGGCATCCAGAGTGAAACCTTCTTCAGGAACTGCCAGCTCAACAAGCCTGGTCACCAGACTGGAAGTAACCACAGACATTTCTAAGATGATTGCTGCAGCATTGCGCCCTCTGCTGGACCAGATGACTAACCTCAATAACAACTTTGAGGCTCTACAAAAGGAACTGAAAGAAACTAATACAAGAACAGAGAAGACAAGCAAAAAGCTGAAAAAGGTTGAGGATAAGACAAATGTATTGAACCAAAGAATGGAGGTAGTGGAAAAAGAGAGGACCTCCAAAAAACAACAGCTGTTACAGCTCCAGATGGAAAGATCATCATATGTCCTGAGATTTCAAGGTATTCCAGAACAAAAAGAAGAGAACCTGAAACAGATTTTAAGCAATGCTTTAGCTCCTGTGGCAGACTGTAAAGTGGAATCCTTACAAAGCAACATAGATGTGGTATATCGAACCTATCCAGAATTTATTAAGAAAAACAACCTGCCTGGTGAAGTGTTTGTGAAATTCTCCAAAAGGTCAACAAGATATATGATATTGAAAGTGACTAATGGGATAACCTTAAAAATCAAAGGAGAAGAAGCAAAAGTATTAAAAGATGTTCCATTTAAAGTGAGAAAGAGGAGGAAGCAATACAGGAATCTGACACTATTTTTACAGAAATATTCCACTTCCTACAGATGGATAACCCCAGAAGGACTTATCTTCAACTTCAAAGAGAAAAAGGGAAAGATTGACTCTTACAAAAGCAAAAGCATTTTTGGAACAGCACCAAAATCCAGCGAAAGACAAAGGAAAAGGAAAAACAGAGGACAATATTGCTACAGAAGCTAACAATGAACACGGATCGAGAAGCAGTGATAGTTCCTCGGGTAGCTCCTCAGAAGAAGACTTTGATTCTAAATCAGAACTAGGAGCAACAGCTCCCAAGCCACTTAAAGTTAAGCTGACCTTTGATAAAAACAAACATAGAGGGAAGAAAACCGCTATATAACTTGATTCTGACAATCAATTTTCTTTTTACTTACTGAAATGCACATATTATAGCTAATCTTGCTTATATTTGCTTAATCTAGAAATATTAACAGTTAATCTCCATCTCTGTAAAGCTAAATAATAGAGAAACACCAGGAAATCGAAGAATAGAATGTTATATGATCCTTGCCTACTCTGTATTTTAGTTTAGAACATCCCAGACCCTGTATCCCTTGTAGTGTGTAGAGAATAAAAGCAATACAAATGTTTTAAAAAAATAGAATGAGAAAGTAATTTCGAGCTTGTATAACTGATGTTTTATAATAGCTTTGTGGTTGTATTTCAGAACTTCGTCTGTATTAGTTTTATTTCCATATTTTTTTATCGAAAACAAACTAAAAATTGGAAAAAAATTAACCAGCAGAAGAACAGAAATGGAACATGTTTTTTTTACTATAGAAGACAAGTGATACTGTTATAAATCTGGCTGTCTTGATCAGCGTGAATGAACCAACTGCTATGGTATTGTCTGACAATTTTATTTTTTTTTGTAAAACTCTCTTAAAAAAGAGAGAATTTTATTCTTTTTATAAGAAACGGGAAGGGTAGACAGATGGAGAAAGAAAAAGATGGAGTGAAATTTTTCCTGTTAGTGAGGGTTAGTTTAGGTTAATAACCAATACCAATTTTGGCATCTATCATGGTTAGAAGATCTTCTTTTTAACTATTGCAAAGTCCAAAGTCACTCTGTTAATGCAGTTAGTAAAGTCCATTGGGGTTAGTAATTAAACAGCTCCTTCCAGATGTTACACGAACAGTCCTCAAAGTATCTTCTTTTTAAATCTCTTCCAATTATGGATTGAGTCCATTTTAACTTTGAAGTCTTCCGTTCCATCACCACATTCCCCTGGGCTGCTGTCTTCTTCACTTGTCCCAGTTTTGAATACTGCATCTTCCTCCCTGCTGGCGTGTCTCTTCAGAAGTTTCTGTATTTTGAAGATGAAATCCTTCTTCTTTCTTTTCTCTTTTTCCTTAAACTTCTGGCCTTCAAGCTTCCAGGGCTCCATAAACTCTTCAGATGAAATTAGATCTCCAGTTTGTCGCTTGCTATGCTCAACATCCCCTTCTACTGGCAGAATATTCTCTTTTATAAAAGTGGAATAGGCTTTGGGAGCCTCATCCACCTCTTCTTTTAATTTTATCGCTTCACTGCCAGTTAGGGGTGCCAAAACATTTGTCAAGGTAAATCCGAGATCTTCTTTCTCTTCTTCTTTAACGCCCTGGAAACCTAGAATCAGATTCGATTTCTGTTCGATCTCCATCATCTTTCTAGTTGTTTCCGATATCTGTTTCTGTCGACTGATGAGAACACTATCCATTTTAAACAGAGTTTCGTTGATTTTCTGCAATTGTTCCAGCAGGGGGCACAGCATCTCCTTTTCCTGTTGATTGACAGCAAGCTCTTGGGGGGGCTGTCTGGACCGGAAGTCCCTCCTCTCTTCTCTTCCGGTGTCTGCAGGACTTTTTCCATTATCGACATTTTGTTTTTTTGTTTACTTTTAAAAAGTTCGTGCCGCATCCCCCAGGAAGCTAAGATGATCGCAGTCTTCCATGCAACCCCAACGGTACTTTCACCAACACTTTTTTTCTCTCAGCCCCCCTTCGCGCTCCCTTTGTAGATCTTGCTTCTCAAAGGGGGTGGGAACTCCTCCCTCCTCCCAACGCTTATACGCATGCAGGGGGCTCCGATTTACACTTCAAAATAGATCTTCAACTCACGATTCGATGCTACTTCTTCTTTTTATTTTAAACCATAGCGCTGTCTTCACTCCTGGAAATCGGTGGCGCCGCTAAGTCCCATTACGGGCACGCCGCAGCGGGGCCGATTGGGGCGGGGAGAAAGCCTCAATTTCCCGGCTGTCTGCCGGCAAAGAGGCTACTCCCCAAGCGCCCCCGGTTCGGAGCCTTTGCCTAAGGCTCACTAGGGTCTTTCACACATGCGAAGACCCCCCCTAACTGCGTGTGGGCTAACCGCCTCCAGGAGCGTCCCGAGAAGCGGCCGCCATTCGCGACGCCGAAACCGAAATCCCATTTGTCTGACAATCTTAATGGATCACCAGGAGTTTAACAAAGGAGCTGGAAGTTCCTCCATGGTGGTAGCCTTTGCAGTGTAAAACTCAGCAGAGTTTTTGGACAGAGAGAGTGAGAAGGCACTTTTTCAGTCTGAATTTGGTCACAGATGGAGAGTCAGTGGTTGTGAGCTGTTTGAGGATGGAGCATCTTGGTTGCTGTTTTCAGGAATCTGAGGTAGGTCAAACAGTCATGCTGCCTGCTATTGGGGTCTGCTTGTTCCTGAGTTACTCTGCCTGTATCGTTGTTAAATACACAGATAGCACAAAAACACTGCTAGTCTGCAGTGGGCACTCATCTAAAGGAAATTAAAAGCTGCCGCACAATCCTGGGCTTCACAGCACATAGGGAAGAGTGTAATAATTAATGCAAAGGAGTGGAAGAGGGGACAAGAATGAGGATGACTGTGTCATTTTGGAATGCTTTTGTCTGGGTCCAAAAGCAGAGTTAGTCCTAAAAGATGAAAAAACATGGCTTTGAGTTGAGGACAAGATCCTTACAATATAGATGCGAGAGGGACAAAGGGGCCAAGCTCTCGCTCTGCCCACCGATCCAATCCTAATTTATGTAGATATTTACACCCTGCTTTTGTCTCAGTGGGGACCCCAAGCAGCTGACAGCATCCTTCTCCCTTCCTCCGTTATGGCCTCACAACAACAACCTTATGAGGTAGGTGGGGGTGAGAGAGAGTGACTGGCCCAAGGTCACCCAGCAAGCTTCCATGGTGGAGTGGGGATTCAAATCCAGGTCTCCCAGATTACAGTCTGACACCATGCTCATCTCCACCACGACGTTGCCGTAACACAGCTGAAACACACCCACTGTTTTCTAAAGCACAGGGTAGTGCAACAGCCCATCCTACACAATTCTGTGCTGGTGAAGGAGCAGGCTGCTTGCCCTCTTTTGTGTGAAACTCCTTTTAAAGGTGACCTTTTTCCAATTTTGCATCCTATTGCCCTTTATCGCTGGCATTTATGGAGTCTCTAAAGCTCGCCAATTATTTTTGCATCTGTTTTGTGTACTGTAATCGGATATTGCAAGACTATTGAGCCTGTACCTTTCTAAAGATGTATCTGATTGGTGGGGAGGGAGAAATCTAATAAAAGGATAATGGAAGTTTCCCCCAATCTCCTTCTCCATTACACCCTGGCATGCCCAGTACAAAAGGCAAGCAATTTCCCAGTGGAGTTTTCTAAGGGTTCCATAAAGTGATGATTATTCCTTCTCTAGTACTCAAGGCATCAACAGAACACTCATTTGACTCTTCAAGCACCATTAAATTAAACCCTTAACACTACCATAAAGTGTTACTAGCACATGCAATTATACTTCTTGGGTGTTTATCAGTGGGCTTCTCTCACAACAACAACAAAAAAGCCACATTTTTAAAAAGATGTCTCCACCAGGCCATCTCGACACACCATGACGTAGTCTCCGCAATGCACCGATGCAGCCAACGAGGCAACTGCAGAGAAGGGGCAGAGCACAGTCATTAATAAGAGTTCTACATTGCGATCACAGTGCCACTGAGAAATATAATGCCATAATATTTGGAACTGCAGGAAATAAACTGTATCATAAGCAGGTAAATACAGATCAATGGCGTAGCAAGCTTATATAAAAATAAAAGATGTCACAGTCGTTTATGATAAATATTCACAAGAGAAAAGATAAACGTTAGCCAAGGCGGGTTTAATTTTAAGCTCCCTGTCTGTATGATTTAATGTGCACTTTAGATTTCCTTCCCCATTATAATATAAGAATGTTTTAGCCCCAACAAAATCGTGAACAACAGAATTGCAGAGGCCTCTTCCTACTAATCTATGAAACCCAGAAAACAGCATGTTCCTACTGATTTATAAACGTCACCAACATTTGAAGTTCACTTGGTTTCTGTTCACTTCCTGGAACTTGAACCCTGCATTTATTATCCAGATTCTGAAACTGCAATTTATCACATTCTGATGAATTCTAGGATTATGTTACAAGTTCATCCCATTAGGCTACAGCCCAGAATGATAAAATCATGAAAACATAGCACAATCTCATAAAGTAATACTAAGTATCAGGGTTTGGGAAAGGGAGGGGGACACAATTATTCTTTTTGAACTCATATCTCACTGTGGCCTATTATGCATGAGTGTTTTTTCTCGTTTTCACTGTGCATGTCTGTCAGGTTTTCTTTGTCATTCTGCATTGATTTTCCTCCCTTCAGTGCTCAGTTCACTTTCTGGTCACTGTTTCCCTGAGCTTTCTGAGAGTGTTTTTGTACCAATTTTCTCTTGTTTAACTTGCAAGCTGAAGGTAATTCAAAAGTGTACAGATCCCCTCGAATTCCCCAACTTTTTGCCATCCCTTGAAGGTCATTCCCTTGCCCACATCGAGGTTGTTCCTACCACTTTGCACCTTCTGCCATCCTCCTCCCTTCATCGGTGTACAAGCTCCATTTTCCCCTCATTTTTTTTTTACAAGCGGCATGAGTCTAGTGATATAAGACTAGCACTAGTCTTGGATTGCTGATTTTAAAAAAAATTAAAATGATGGGGGGAGTTTAAAGGAGCTGCACTAGGTTTAGTTCCCTGCTAGTATTGACTAGAAGGGGGGATCGGAGAGGAGACAAATAGCAGCATCCCAGTGCAAAAAATGGAGGATTTTAGTACTACATGCAAACAAAATAAAGGGGATTGTCAGCGCAGAATGAAATTGACATGAGATGTAAAGAGAGAGAGACACTGGATGGGACTCCTAAAACTTTGAAAACAGATTTCCCTTTAATGCTTTAATGAGCAAAGTTTGTAAGGGGAGGTGTTTTGGCAGTCTCTGGAAGCCTAATATTAAAATGGCGGCTGAGCCACATGGACCTTCTGTAAATTGCTGATCTTAAGAATCACTTGGGATTGATCCATTTGGAGGACAGAGTGCAATTGGCACACAACAGGCTTTAAAAGACTGCCAAGGTCACAACCACTGTGTATGATCAAATTAGAGACTCACTAAGGGAAAACCAAGCAAATTTGTTAGGAAGGGCAGGAAATTAGCATTACTATGCAGCTGCACTAGGGCACTGACAAAAGTACCCAATTTTTTTCAATTTAATGGCACAAGACTAAAAAAACTCTCCAAAGTTTCTGCCAGAGGACTCCTCCCCCATACAAATTGCAGCCCTGTTGCAAAGTGTGATGGAGTTCCAGCTGACTTTGCATAGGCATGTGCACGCACACATATGCATGCGCACATGTTGCCAACAATCACAGCTTGCAATGCCACTGTCAGTGGGCTCTATCATGCATTCTGGACACTCAAGATGTTCCCCCATATTATGAGATTGTGTTACTCTTTCCCATTTTTCACAGTGGCCGATAACACAGCAGAGAATCCCCTAGTGTTCAGCAATATTCAAAACAGGGCTTCACAGCTCCTTGTCAGTTTCAAAAATAGTCTTGTCAGTTTCAACATCAGTTTCCCCCCCTTTTTCCTGCATTCCTTTCTGTTCCATTTCATTCAATAAACTTATGCTAAAATGCATGCACAAAACCTGAACCATGAGGATTTAAATGGAAGGTGCTTGCTGGATGCTACTGAGCAGCTGCAATAGGGCAGTTACATAATTTTTAAAAAAAACTTTGGACTCCAACCCCCGAAATATCACAAGTGATGATCCACCCTGTGGCGGAACGGGCCTGCATCAGCTGGCAGGGCCTGCTTTGCCCACCCCTCCTTTGCCTGACCTGGCATCTGAAGGGGCAATTTTTCTCCATAGCCTCCAGGTATTGCTGCCACCACTGTCCCTGTTTTGGGCTCTGGTTAGGCGGGACAGCCTCCTAACCTCCCTCCAGTGTCACTGGGAACCTGCCTCGGGGCTTCCTGGCAATCTTTGGGGCCCCCGTGGAGAGTTGGCAAGTGGTCATTTGCCCTTGTTCTCCTCCTTAGGGTGTCCCCAACCCACCCCTAGCATGTCCAAGTGGCTGGGGAAACTAGGTGGTACAGAGGGATTTCACTCCTTTATAATTTAAAGGATTTATTTGAAAACTCTTAGCTATTTACAGGCATAGCCACAGTGAACTGAAGAATCAAAATAAAGGTGACAAAACCATTCCCTCTCTCCCTCCCTTCCCTACACTCATGCCCTATCTACATGGTCTGCAAGGCAGGTACATTACTTCATTTCACTGGAGAAAGTTGGATCAGCATATCTCCCAAAATGGCCTCTGTCTCCTGCAGACTCCAACCAACTGTCTGACTGGCTTCAGACATCTGACTGACTGAATGGCTTCCAGCCTAAAACTCCCCAATAAAAAACAGCAGTTCCTGCCCAAGAACTGACTATCCCTCCTGCAGCATTCTGGGGCAGATCGCCTCACAACCTTGATGGACTTCTTGTCCTCTCTAGGGAGCTGCCCTCAGACTACTGGTTGGAGACAGGAGGGCAGGGGAGAGTGAGGAGGACACTAGGCCAAGACCTACCTCAAGTTTAATGGTCTCCTCCTATCCAGCCCACACAAGGTTTAACACATACACAAAATGGTGTTTCTCCACACACCTGCCTGTAGCTGTAGAATAAATACACTGGAGGAAAAAGAATGGTGCATAAGGCAGACACAGAATCCAAAGTCAAGATTAAAGGCTTACTGCTCTGAAACTCTACAGTAAGATGTGTGTGTGTAATGGGCCTATGTTAGATAATGCAGCTTCCATCTGATCTCTTGTTGACAAAGTCAGAATAGAATGTTTTCCATGCCTAGCGCAGACAGATGGAATTTTTCTTTGTCCTAGCACAATAAAGAAAGAGCCCTGAAGAAGGGTGCTATATTTCACAATTACTTCTCCATGGCTCTAATTGCAGAGAAATTAGCAGGCAGCCTTTACATTTGGTCTGGAGAGAAACAATAGAGATTCCCCCCCCCCAAAAAAAAAAAAAAAGTTTGAATATGTTCCGAGAGACATACCATTGTTTAGAGTTGGGTACATTCCTCCCATTGGTAAACATGTTTTGCAGGGTTTTGTATTGTTTCAAAAACCTGTTTGATCAGAAACAAGCACAGGATAAAAGTTATATTTGTCAAAGCTAGGGTTGCCAGTCCGTGGTTGGAAATCTCCAAGACATTGGTAGGGGTGGGGCTTACCTGAACAGCACTGTGATATCACTTCTGGTTATGTAGCAGGAAGTGACATCACAGCATTGGGAGATCACCATCCCTCCTCCCATTTCCCCCCTGCTACCCCACTGAGTGCTGGTGGAGGACAGAGGAGTGCTGGCTGGGGTTTCCCCACAAGTGGCAGGCAAATGGCATCCCTAAAGCATTCAATAAAACTATCAAATTCAATAAAACTCCCTGTAGAAAAGTCCTGATTTACAAGCAATCCTAAAGGCAAGCAAAGATGGTGCACCTCTCGTCTCACTGGGCTCCTCATTCCATAACAGTGGGACCACCGTTAAAAAGGGTGAGGCTATGGCTGAAGCTAACCTGACCTCTAAAAAATGAAACAGTACATGAAGATGGAGAAAGGAATTGCTTGGCACAGCAATAGCTTTCCTAGTCAAAATAAAAAAAGAGAATGAGGAGACAGAAGAACAGGCTGTGGCTCAGTGGAAGAGCCTCTGCTTTGCATTCAAAACATCCCTGGTTCAATCCCCAGTATCTCCAGCTAAAGTAATCAAGTAGGAGGTGATGTGAAAGATCTCTGCCTGACATCCTGAAGAGCCACTGTCAACCTGAGCAGATAATACTGACCTAGGTGGACCAATAGTCCAATTCAGTATAAGGCAACTTCATGTTTGAACATGTGCCCTCCTCCACTCATCCTTCCAAAGATGCCTTTCATCACTCTGCCCAGTTTTAACCAAAAATCTTGACCTCTCTCCCCTCAGTGCATGACATCATGACTTGTCATGATGGCTACCTGCCTCAAGTTAAACAAACTGGAAAGAATATGTGGGGAAAATATTTCTTGTTAGTGTAAGAATATCTTTGTTCTTCAGGTATACCCCCCACATTGTGGAGCCTTGCATGTCTAAGACGACCAGTTCTCCATGATGTGATAAATGGTAGGATAAATTCCACCAAATGAGGAGGGTATAGGCATAAGAACTGTTTATGTGCATGAAAGCAACCGGTAGTATTGTTCCACTGTGGTAAGTTTATTCACACCAAAGGTAAAATGAGTGGGCCTAAAAGAGGCAGCCTGTTTATCTGGAAACTAGTGGTTCTTCAAACATATTGCCTTTTGAGAACTATTTGAATGGAATTATTTGCCAAACGTATGCTTAGAATTCCAGACAGTTCCAAAGGTTTCTAGGTTATGTTCAATAGTAAATACATAGTTTACGTGTGGCACTGCCCAAATCTGCTGGACCCCACTGTAGACACATGTGACATGAGCAGGCAAAATAGACCATATCCATTATTCCCCTGTGAACGCACACTGCAGAGGAAAATTAGCAATAATGGCCAGGTTGTCTTTCAAAAAATCTTGTCCTTCATAGGTGGTAGGGGTGGAAAGCACCTGTAGGGTTTTCAAGGCAAGAGACATTCAGAGGTGATTCGCCATTGCCTGCCCTCTGTGTTGTGAACCTGGACTTCCTTGGTGGTCTCCCATTCGATTACTAACCCGGGCTGACCCTGCTTAGCTTCTGAGATCTGGTGAGATAGAACTAGCCTAGGCTATCCAGGTCAGAACTTTTGTTACTGTTACCAACATCTGTCATTACCATTTTTTTCCATTGAAGACCTCCTAATAAGCTTCTAAGAAACCCCAACGTTTGATAATCAGTGCTATATACTTGAGTAGCACTGTCTTTCAGCATAAAGTCAGCATAGAACCAAGACTATACGGCACAATGCTGTGATGTCATCCAAGCTCAAACTGCCTGTTTCTGGCTGTCTCACACATTACAATCTGGACAGCTTTAGGCCTCAGGCACGTTGCATGTGTACTCAAAGGGAACATGAATTTATATACTCAGTTTCCAGGCTGCACCTTTTCCTGCAGATAAAATAGGGCACTTCAATTTCCAGTGCTGTCAGATAGTATCATTTACAAGCATTCCATTCACTTAAACACTAAAGGAAACCAGGTCCTGTGCTGTTTGGGACATTGCTGTGCTATGAGAAGTCAATCAAAGTTACTTTGCCACTGGGCACTGGACAGTGACTTTAAGTGTTGTGAATAATAACATCGTAAGCTGCTTATCTAAAGTTAGAATTTAAATTCAGAGCCTTCAGGATACGGCACTCTTCCAACAATTGAAATGCAATATGTAAAATGTAAGTTTTTGTTGTTTTACAAGATGATAGAGAGGTGTATGTTTCTGGCAAAGTCTTGTATGAACAAAGCGAAAGCACAATCAAAATGGGGATTTTCAGCTCAATACAGCAGATATGAGAAATCTGAAATGATCCCTAGTTTTATTGGAGTCATGGGGTCTCACTTGGGCCCATTATGGCCTATAGGTAGTGGTGCCAGCCTCCAAGTGAGTCCTGGGAATCTCCCAGAATGACAGCTCATCTCCAGACTACAGAGATCAGTTCCCTTTGGAGGGTAGAGTCTATGGCATTGTACCCCACTGAGGTTCCTGTCTTCCCCAGGCTTCATCTCAAAATCTCCAGGAGCTTCCTAACCTGGAGCTGGCAACCCTACACCCCTCCTATCCTTGCTAGTGACCGGGGAGGGGGGGACCTGGCAACTCTACCTAAAGGTGCAGCCTGAGACTTTATCTAGCAGTTCAAGGCTTATTGAGGGCTTGAGGACAGAAAACAAGCAACTGATCATAACTGACAAGATCTCCCAGTGAGGAGCTTCCGGTTAATGGTGACTCGCAGACAGACGCACCTCCCGGACCTCCCAGGGGTGCGATCTACACGCTAGTGGACAGGAGGGGGGGGGCGATTGTTCACCATCCTCTCAGGAGCCTTTGGGTAAAGCTCCTAGCCATGGGGCTTCTGAGGGGTTGCCTCTTCGCCAGGGCGATGCTGGGGAATTGAGGCGCTCCTCCGCCCCAACGGTCCTGCCACTATGTGACTGTTTGGTACCAGAGCTGCTGACCGGGACAAGTGTTCGGAGGTTTAGTGATTTCCTCTGTCTAGCATGATCCCAGGGGCTGGCTCAGGACCTGTTGGATCAATTCAAGGACTGATGAGTGAGTGTGTGTTGAAACGAGACACCAAAGCCTAGATGTGAAGTCCCCCTACTACAAGCAGAGGGGGGGAGGAGACATCCTTTCTCCCGATGCTTAAGCGAATATGAAAGCGAATGTGAAAGCATGATTGGAGGGACTGATCAAATTGCAGTGATGGACTATAGTGGAGAGTTTTTCCAAAAGAAAATTGAGCGTTTAAACAGACCTTAGAGACTTTGGCATTCTTTCTCGGCTAATGTACACATCCCCAAAAGATGGTGATGAGAGGCAAAGAGGGAGGCGGGACCAGTGCTTTCTTCAGGAAGGAGAACAGCAGAAAGCCAGGTCATGTGACATAACCATAGATTCTGTCTTTAAAGTAAATCGTGGGCCCTCTGGTGGCTAAAGTAGAGTAGCGATCTGGATCTGTACTAAAAGTGGCTATACTTTTAAAGGGACAGTGTCTGGTGTGCATCTTTGATTAAAGAGACTTACGGACGGTAAGGAGAGTCTAAAGTTTAGTTTTCTGGCGGTTGGATTGGCAAGTGGATCTAGAAGTGGATTTTTTTCAGAGTAAAGGGCTTGCTACCCCAACTTCACAAGATCTGCTTGCTATGAGAAAAGGATGGATTCTCCAATGAAGCGTTTTTAATGTAACAAAAGGAAAGACTCTTATGAGTCAAGATGCTTAAAGAAGCGAAGATGTCCCTGGAAAAAGGAACTTGGTTTATATCATGAATGGACAGATCCGGACTTATAAAAGGTTAACTGGAAAAAGAAGACACATCTAAGACAGAAGAAGATAAACTGTTGTAATGTTCTTACTGAAGGATCATTGGTCTTAAATATTTTGCCTATGGGGGGGAGCAAAGCGTAAAAGGAGATGCTAATTTTTCTTAAGGAATGCATTTATGTGTTTTAGCTTTGGAATTACTTTCTGTCTAGCCTGATAAGCTGGTTTTGTCAACAGAAGCGATGATTAGCGGGCACTCTTCATGTTTGAAAGTAACTGAATAAGAGCAACAACTATTTTATAAGCACTGTATAACCTCCACACTTGGGTTTTTAGTTAGGTTCTTTTTACTTTCTCCTGTAGATTGTAGAATTTTCCCGCCCTATTTTCTGTTGTAGTTATATAGAAATGCAAATTTTAAAAAATCCCCTTCAGGGGGCCAAAAAAAAAAAAAAAAGATCTCCCGTTCAGGTATTAATCAGATCCATGACTTTTTAGTTTTAACAATGCAACAGCATCAGATGTTCCCCAACCACTAGTTGATGACCTGTTGTTGAGTAATGCCCCCTTTAATGGATAAGCCATATTTTACCTGAATTCTTAGAGTACATCTAAATTTCTGTGAGAAAAGCAGATTATAAATGAAGTAATAAATAAACTTTGCATTACAAAAAAATTATAGTGTTCAGTGCCCAGACCCGAAAGGCAAGAATAATATCCAATAGGTCACTGCAAGAAGAGAAAACTAAACATTGACAGAACTGTCCACCGTCCACAACTCCCTGATGCTCGGGTGAGGTTCTAAGAAAACAAATGCACATTGTTTCCCAAAGATGTCGCATGGATACAGTGCACCTATGAATCAGTAGAAATGTACTTGCTCTTCAGACAAATCAAAGAAATTGCCAGAAGTGATTGACCATTATCACTGCAAAAGTCAGACTGTGGACAGTTATGCTGCAGCACACTGCAGCTCTGCAAGGAGAGGTGATGAATACCTAAACATCCTTTCAAACAGGCAGAGAATTCCCCTGCAGAACCTACTTTTGCAGAATGAACAGCTCTTTGTGATTCCAGTTCATTCAGCTAAGGCAGAGTCAGACCATTTTCCAACAAATATCAGCAATTTTAATCATACACTACAGGGAAAGACAAAAAAGGCAAGAGCAATCTATAAGCCAAGCATATAGACAAAGCATTGTACAGTACATATTCACTGATAGTGAAAACTTCCTCTGGCACAACTTCCTCTGGCACAAGGAGACTTCTGGCAGGAGAGTCATGTTCTGCCAACAGAAGACTTCATGCACTGAAGGAAGGTTGTACCATTAGCAGAATGGAATCATAGGATCCATTTGAGACATGAAGAAGTGCTGCAGGTAGAGACTGACATAAAGTTGCCCACTTGCTCTGCTCCACTGGATCTATGTTCATGCAAGCAATCCAGTGCACACACATGTGATCATGCATGCAGAAGGGCTGGCCAATTTGTTTCAACAGCTAAGACTGACATGCATATCACACTGTATGCCCAGGGTTGTCCCACTACTGAAGTGGATGGAGAGTTCTGTACAAATGACAGTTCAATGTGTGCATTATCTTGTTGATCATTTCCTCATGTGCATATGTAGGAGATTTTCAGATATTCATTGCAGATCTTTGGATCTGAGGGAGGGACTCTGTAATTTAGCTGGGACTTCAACCTGATAGTCTAGCTCAAGACACCAGCCCACCAAAAAACCCCAAAATCAGCCACCAGCATAACATCATGAACTCATACATAGATATCCATGAGCAAGCTTGTAATCAGTCTTTAAAATACACATCTGTACATTCTGCTTCCAACTTGGACAAACAAACCCGAATGAATTCAACAGTTTCTACAATCCAATAATGTTTTACTTTGATTCCATCATTCATACTAATTTAAAAATCTTGAAAATACCATTATTTTAAGAATGATTGAAAGGAGAAAGCAAAGAGGACATCATATGCACGTGATGCTCTAGAAATTTCCTCTAATCTCTCTATGGTAGAATGACCATTTCTTTTCTCCCACTCTTCAATTTCTATAGGGCAGGGGATTGAGGCCAAGGACAGGGGTTTACTCATCATAGATGGGCAAGCCTAATAGAACCATGTTTCCATTTGTTGGAGGTGATTTCTATTAGAGATCCCCCTCCCCACGATGCTCCCTCTGACCTCTCTGAGAGTCCACTGACCCCCCCCAAATAAGTAGCAGGAGGGGGGAAGCAGGGAACTTTTGTCCCATGAGGTTTGCAGATGCTTGTTGGGCCATGTGCTTAGTCCACCTCCTAACTGGGGACAAATTGTGCAGACATAGTTATGACTACTGTCTTAGTGTCTCCGTCTCTCAGATTATAAAGGAAGCTCCAGGTCAATAAAATATTGAATAATCTTGTGTGTTAATATTCAGTGTGTAGGATTTCTTCTGCTGGTTTATTGCCAGATCCAAATTACTGAGCAGACTCTGTATAGCCTGCAGAGATGAATACAGGGAAAAGGAGATATTAACACAAAATGCAAAAGCAGATAGACATTGCTGCATTTTCTTTTTGCTATATCACAGTAGTCTACTTGATCTTTTGCCAGGTCTCCCTTCTCCTCAGTAACCATTTATGATAAAAGTCTCATTCTGTCATTGCTCTGCAGATCAGACACCCTGCTTTCTAGTCCAACTAGCAATTCTGTCCTATTTAGTGGCAAATTATTCAGTCCAGAATTATTATTTTTAATCACCTCTACAGGCTGATTTTGAAATTACACAGGAAGACCCAGCTATCACATAGAATATTAGCTGCTCAAACACACTACAGAGACTTTTGAAATACATTTCCACAGGCCTGGATCTTAAGAAGTTTTGCTTTGATTGGGGGGAAAGCCTTTGCAATTGGCTCAGTGGAGTTGATACAGCTTTTTGGTACGGCGATCAGAAGGAATAGAAACCTGGGCTCTGTATTTTAAGAACTGTGTAGAAGATCTGGAAGAATGCTTGAGTTACGTTGTCTTGCAATGGATGGGTGAGAAAAACTGTACTTGCAAATTCTCCTACATAATTATTCCCAATACCAAACTGAATCTAGTCATTTTACTCCACAGTAATTTTATTTCAGAGGGCACAGGCTGGTGAGGTCACGAGGTGCGGCCTGATGGCATCACATCAAAGGGCAGAACCACTGGCAATATTTTCTCTCATAAAGGTAGCGGCTGACCCTGAGATTTAGGGTTGCCAACCGTGGGGATCTCCCAGAATTACAACTGATCTCCAGCTACGAAGATCAGTTCCCCTGAAGAAACTGGCTGCTTTGGAAGGTCGATTCTGTGGCATTATACTCTGCTGAGGTCCTTCACCCCCCCCCCAAACCCTCCCCTTCCCATACTTCACTCCCAAATCTCCAGGAATTTCCCAACCAGGAGTTGGCAACGTTAGATTTAAGCCAACCTACCCTGAGAATGAGCCCCCAAACCTGAGCCTCAGGTTTAAAGCCCAAGACCTGGCAGCCCTAGGTAGTTATTTTGTTAGATTTTGTAGCTAATATAATGGAGGATTATTAGGTGTAGGAACTGAATACAGGGACAGTCTTGGTGATTCTGGGGTCCTGAGTAAAAGTCTGGATGGGGCCCCAGAAACACTGCCACTGCCACCCCTGCCAGGGCCAAGTGGGGAATGGGTCTCACCCCATGTGAGATGGGCAAGAGCCTCTCCGGCCACTGGAAGTCAGCTGTCCAAGCCCCAGACAGGACAGGTGAAAGTGATGGAAATAGCCTGTTCTCCTTTTCACCCCTCCCTTGAGGGCAGGGCTGTGGGTATTTGAGGCAGCTGCCCCTGTTGCCCATTGGCTAAGCCTGCCCCTGCACAAACAGAGCCTGAGACAGAGTGGGGTTGTGGCTCAGTGACAGAACATTGGCTTTGCATACCAAAGGTTCTGGGTTCAATCCCTGGCAACTCCAGTGTAAAAAACAAAAAATCAGTAAGTAGACTGCCAAGTAGACTGCCCTAACCTAGTGGAACATGCTCCCACCTGAGATCAGGGCCCTGCGGGACCTATTACAGTTTCACAGGGCCTGTAAAGCAGAGCTCTTCCACCAGGCTTTGGATTGAGGCAGTGGACGTTCAACCATTCCGGCCTCCCCTGTTTATGGCCCCTTTCCCAAGGCCTGCTGTCAGATAATATTACTGGGCACTGGAGCACCTATATGCACCTGATATGAGGCATGGGGCTTGATGATATTGTTTATTGTGCCATTTACTGTTTTATTGCTTTTACTGTTTTATTGTTTTATGGACTACATGTTGTAAGCCACCCTGAGCCCACTTGTGGGACAGGGCAGGGTATACACTGAAATAATAATAATAATAATAATAATAATACCTGAGATTCTGGAGCCACTGCCAGTCAGAGTAGATGACATGATATTGATAAATGAATGACCTGACTCAGTTCAGTATATAAGGCAGCTCATGGGACAGATTTCGAAAACAGTTTCCAATGTTTCTTCCCGGGTGTTTTGATCCCACCCATTCTTTCAGAGTAGGGGATCAGAGTTTTGTTGGTTTCTTCTAATTCTGTAGACCAATTTATAGTTACAGGGACCACCTGCAAGGAATTCTTTGGAATTCAAGGGAGCTGTTGCCCGGGGAGCTCCTGTGTGAAGCACAAGGCTGCCCCTGGGCTTGCGTCCAGACAGTACTCAAGCTGTGCCATGGAGAACAGTGTCTTTGTGTGGGGGCTGCGTACAAAACCCCTGCTGTTCGTGTGACCATGGTGACAAAAAAAAGGGCTGCTACAAATCACAGTGGCTGTGCATGTCACCCCTGTGTGGATCCACGAGTTCTCTTTCACGTGAGCAGCATCAGTTCATGCCCCCCAAATATAAGCTTGAACTGACTGAATTCCGGGCATATACAGGTATCTTTCTTTGGGGAAACTGCTACCAGGGTGCCAAATGTCTACGAAGTTACACCTTGCATGTGAACCGCACAGTCTCTATGGAATAAAAATTAGCATCCTGATGACTTTAAACTCCCACCGAGATGATGCAAGACATTTATTACATTTCCTGACAAGTTAATTATAAGGATGAAGAAACGTCTTCGCTCCTGGTTTGAAAAGAACGGCATTAAACAAATAAAAGAGCGTACATATATCAGCCGGGAGAGGAATCTTTAACCCAAAGCAATTAGCAATCCAAATACTATATTTTCAAACATGGGAAAGAATAAAGGTGCTTATATGCTTGGGGGGGGGAATACAGCTTGCCTTTATTCTAGGCTGCTGGATATCAGTAGGGATTGAATATCTAGGATCTTCTCCATTGTTTGAAGTGTATACAATAAATGCACGAGGGGGGAACTGTGGCAGCAAACTCTGCCCTCGTCTTATGCAAGTTCATTGAAAGTTGTGCATGCACATTGTTATGTACTGAATGTGAATCGCTCCTATCTATTCACATGTTAAGCTTGAGTCTGAATGTGGCTCTTCAGATGTCGCATTGCTATTGGTCGGTTTCTGTGAAACCTGTGTAATTACCCAATCACTGAGTGATATTGTTGCAAAGAGGGAATGGTCCTGATTGGCCTTTATCCCTGTATTCTGATTGGTCTTTAACTTGTAATGGGTGTGGTTTTGACAGCCCGGGAGAGTTTAAAAGAAGGAGCTGTGCTCCCCTTGTTGTTGTGTGTTCCTGACTTACAGTTGCTGTTTAATAAAGCTGAAATCACTTGAAGCTGAATCCTTTGTTGAGTCTCATACTTAACACACATGTACACATATGAATCCATGGGGTATACTCTGTATCACCAAGAATCCTGAAAAAAGCAGGACCCACAGTCATGTGGAAAAAGCCTTATGTACAAACATTTGTACTTGCATAGATTCTCTCTGTATACACAGAGATTTTGGTGGGAAATACTTATAAATACTGAGTGCAACAGGAAGAAAAAATCTCTCTGTATTTTCCAGTGAATGCACAGAGGTCATTTACCATTGCAGTATTCCCTTACTGCATATGAAAAGAAAAAAGATGCTGTTAAGTGACCTCCACGCCTGAGAGGAGAGAATGGAGAGTATCAGTTTACTTCCCACAATTAGAAAAGACACGTTTACACATTTATCTGCTATTTTGACATATTTATTTCTTTACTACTCTTGACCTTATAACCTTAGCTTATTATTTCGTTTTGTCTTTGCACATCTTCATCGTGTTCCAGGTTCATTTGCTGTTCAGCCCCTGTCTATAAGTTTGAACCTTACCTACCATTTCAATGTATCTGAGGAAGCGTGCATGCACACAAAGGCTCATACCTTCAATAAAATTGTGTTGGTCTTAAAAGTGCCACTGGACTCTAAATTTTTTCTGCTGCTTCAGATCAACATGGCTAACCACTTGGATCTATCCACATATGAAAGGGGCTCAGCTAAATCATTGTGAAAGAGACTCGCATGAGTACCCTGGGCAGCCAAAGTCTAGGTAGCCCATTGAACAGGCAGGTGTTTGTATTATACTTTGGGATTGCATTGCAATGTCTATATCTTTGGGCTTGCTGGGGACCAAGGGGACTCCAGGTAGGGTTGCCAGCCCTGGATTGGGAAACACCTGGAGATTGGGGGGTGGAGCCTGAGGGGGGGTTGGGTGGGGAGGGGAGGGGAGGGGCCCCAGCAGGATATAATACCATAGAGCATGCCTTCCAAAGCAGTTGTTTTCTGGAGAACAACTGTAATAGTGGGAGATAGTTGTTTGGAGAACAATTGTACTGACTGAACCCCAGGTCTGCCAATTCCAGGGGGTTCGAGGAGCCATCCTCAGCAGCCACTTGCCAAGTCAGCAACATGGGCCTACTAGCCAGTTAGCCAGTGGTGACTGGACTTGTAGTGGCCCTCTACCTGACTATCAGCTGAAGGCAGCCCCCAACTGGGGTGGGGAAACCAAGGGGTGAGTTACAGGGCATTGACAGCTTCAGCTCAGATCTCATGAAAGCTCTGGAGTGGCTGGCACGAGAACAAGCCAGGTCACTCATAAGTTTAGTGTCTCTATCATGTGGGGGGGGTGTCCTACCATATCACGAACCTCACAAACTGAGCCAGTTTGTCTGACCCTTAAGAACCTGTGATGGCTCACGAACCCGGCATGCCATGAACCATGAACCACAAACCGAACTGTGATTTCCCATATCGTCCCCATCCCTAGCCATAGAGTCCACCCTCCAAAGCATCCATTTTCTCCTGGGGAACTGATTGCTGTAGTCTGGAGATGAGCTGTAATTCCAGGGGGTCCCCAGGTCCCACCTGGAGGCTGGCATCCCTATACTCCTGCCATGGAAGCTCACTGGGTGACTTTGGGCCAATCATACTTTCTCAGACTAACCTACCGCAGAGGTTCCCAGTCACTTCCCGCAATTAGAAAAGACTCCTTTAGACATTCATCTGCTAGTTTGACATATTTATTGCTTTACAACTGTTGACCTTCTAACCTTGTTATTTAGTGTCACTTTGCATATCTTGAACATCATCACTTTACATGTTAATTTGCTATTCATTCTCTAGCTATAAGTCTGAAACTTGCCGAAAGTATTTGATAAAGTGTGCCTTGAACATGAAAGCTCATACTTTAAATAAACCTTTGTTGGTCTTAAAGCTGCCACCAGATTCTAAATTTGTTTTACTACAGAGGGCTGTTGTGAGGCTAAAATGGAAAGGAGAATGATGTAAGCTGCCTTGGGTCCCTATTGGGGAGAAAGACGGGGTATAAAGGAACTAAATAAATAAATCAAATAACCTCCCCTGTGGTATGCACAGGAGTCTAAAAGAGGTATTGCATGGATTTGGTGCACAAAGCCACTGTACATGCTACACAAAATCTTGATTTTCAGGATTCTGGTTCACATGTACTGAAGCTGAAAATCTTTCAGACAACAAGGCAACTGAGCATATCGGTACAATCTACTAATTGCTGGCAGCCTCCAGGAAAGCATGAACAGTAACAGGGGTCATTTCATAGAAAAAGAGGTGCAGGAGCTTATTAGCATAACTCATTAGCATAACTTATTTGCATATGCCACACCCCCTGCCATCACCAGAAGTGTGTCAGAAGGCAACACCCACAGCTCAGGCTCCACTGGACACTTTTGGATTGCTAGCTATGGGGGGGGGGGGAATGCGCAGATCTGCCTTCAGGCAGTGGCAGAGCAACTCAAGGGCCAGCTCGCAGCAGCACTCCACCGTGTTGGCCAGCGGACCCTGGAAAGGTGAGTGTGGGCTGCTGGGAGCAGGGGGTGCAGCTTGCTGCATCCACCCCCTGGGCTCCTTACTGCCAGAGCTTCGCTCCTGAGCACTCCTGCAGGAAATGAGCTCTGAATTCCCATACCTGAAAAGAGCCACAATAATTTTCACTGCAACTTTATATATGTACACATACACGTACGGAAGGAAGAGGGAGAGAAGAAGAAGCATGGCCATTTAAGAATATCTCGAATTATAAGAAATCTCCTGCAGGAGTGTCACTTAATCTCATTCCTTTCGCTTACCAAGCAACATAACAAAATCCTGTTTTTGGTTTTTGTCCCCCTACCCCCTTTGTAACATGGCAAAGACAGATAAGATCTGAAAGAAGGGGGGGGGACGACACATGTAAAATGTGCTGAAGGCTGTCAGCTAAAAAGAGTTGGACTCCAGTGGTGCAACTGGCAGGACCTGCCAGGCTTGCAGGAATCTCTCCCTCCCACCCCCAAGATTTGCTAATGCTTAAAGATCACAAAGCTTTCACCAGGACGTTATAGCGGGGTATTGTTAATGCCGGCAATTTGAGTGAGTTCTTCACCTTTGGGGTTGGTGGTGTAGATTGAATTCAGACTAAACTGGCAATTTCCACTGATTCCTCTTTCCCGCTGCAGCCCCGTTCATGCCATTTGTCAGGGTCCCCTATCCCCCAGGAGCAGCATTTTGCATAGATCAGTAGGGCTGCAGGGAGAGGAGAGGAAGCAGGAAAGTTCTGTTCCACTGATGGGAAGTTTAGTCTGGATCCAACCCAGTGTGGGATACTCAGTACCCCCAAAGCAATTTTCAATTGATAAGACAGCAAAGATTAGATCCCAAATAAAAATGGCAAGGTAGAAAGGTAGTTTTCAGTTCCGCTCAGACCAATCAATGAACCATGGCTGATAACAACTCTAATTTGCAAATCCACTTAAAGGCTTCACACCCTAGTTTGTGGCCAGTCCTTGACTATAATTTAGGTACCAAGTATAGTGTACTTTGGCCAGGGGTTTAAGACAATAAACCAAGAGGAAGCATTATGCTGGGAAAGACTGAAGGTAGAAGAAGAAGGGGATGGTAAAGGATGAAATGGTTAGACAGTATTATCGATGCAATGAACATGAAATTAAACAAACTCTGGAGGATGACAGAAGACAGGCGGGCCTGGAGTGATGTGGTCCATGGGGTCATGAAGAGTCAGACTCGACTGTGCAACTGAACAACAACAACAAGCATCAGACTGTGTCTTGAATGTCACGCAGGCAACACTGACCATGGAGCTCATGTTAACCTCTTTGTGCTATACGTAGGGCTGCCAGCCTCCAGGTGGGGACTGTAGTTCTCCTGGAATCATAACCTATCAGTGAATGGCAGAGATTAGTTCTCCTGGAGAAAATGGCTGCTTTGAAGGATGGACTCTAAGGTGTTACCTCCCTCCACCCTCCCAGGTTCCATCCCCAAAGGTTCAGGAATTTCCCAACCCAGTGCTGGCAACTCTAGTTATCCAGTGCTCTAAGAACCTACATAAGCCATTCAGCTAGAGGCAATAAGGGGACAGGAAAGTGGATACAGCACAGGGAACAATGATTATACTGTAGCAACTTCATTTTTCTTCAAATCCATTTTATTTATTTATTCATTTATTTTGCACAATTTACCCCCCACCTTTCTGTCCTGATAAGGGCTATCACAGCAGCTAACAAATTAAAAACATACACAGAAATCACACCTCAAAAACCATTAAAACCAACAAAAAGCTCACCATTAAAACACTGAAACCCAGAGCTGAACTGCTCATTTTTTGTGGAACAGACAAACCTCCCCTGGAAGAGAGTTCCAGAGTTTTGGTGCTATGACCAAGATGGACTTCTCTTGGATTGCCACCTGCCCAATCTCAGAAGGAAGGAACACCCAAAGCAGGGTTGGGTAGATTCATAAGGTTGGGTAGATTCATAAGGAAGTAGGTGATCCTTCAGGTATGTTGGTCCCAAACCTTATAGGGCTTTAAAGGTCTACACCAGCACTTTGAATGGAGCCCAGAATGGGCCAAGACTGAAGTGATACAGTCCTTACGACCCACTCATCATCCTGGCTGCAGCATTCTGTACCAATCAAAGTTCCCAAACATTTTCAAGAGCATCCCCACATAGAGTACATTGCAGTAATCTAATCCAGATGTAACCAGACCTTGCACTGAAGTAATCAGACCTTTTCTCCCCAGGAAAGGCTACAGCCGGCTAACCAGTCAAAGCCACAGGCTTGAGCCCAATCAGCCACCTCAGCCCCAGCAGACTGAAGTAGTCAGGAAGAACAAGAAGGTGGCAGGTGGGTGTAGGCCTCATAGTTCTAAGGAGCCTGCCCCACCCTCAGACTGAATAAATTGCAAAGGACCCCAAATAACTGGACAAGTCAACATCTTGGCACTATCAGACCCTGTCATTGCTAATGTAGACTCCATGTTGGAATGGTTACGAGGGATTTTACCTGCAAAGTGCTGACTGAAACAGTCACAGTGGGACACCAAGCAGGCTACCTTCTCTTGCAGGCTACGGCTGCAGTCACACATGCTAAATAATCCACTTTCATTCCACTTTCAGTGTACTTTCCAACTGTATTCTTACTATGTGAACTGGGAAAATCCAGTTGGAAAGTGGGTTGCAAATGGATTATTTGGTGTGTGTGACTGCAGCCCACATCCTAACCAGCCTCTCTGATGACCCAGAACAGCAAGCCTGGTGGTTGGGGAAGTATGATTTCTTTGCCACCTTCACCACCACAGAGTACACTTTAAAATGAGATTCTGCTCATGTCTCATTGGATCCATCCCCATTCTTTCTCCACTGATGCTCTAGTTTAGCTATCTCCCTTGTCTTTTCATCACTCACAGTCCCCCAGTAAACCAAGGGGCTACCTAGGCTCTAACACCTGAGAGACAATGCTGAGAATAACTGGGACCGATTTCCCACTAGCCGCTGCTCCGTCCTCGTTCTTCCTTTCCTCCAATTCTATGTATCAGTTTCCCACTACTTGCTGTGTGGCTGCATTTTGCCCTGCAGCTTTGCCTGATTTACCCCATGTCTACTCAGCCCTCAAAAAACAGGAGTGAGTAGATGCAGGGGGAATTGGGCAAAGCTGCAGGGCAAAATGCGGCCACGCAGCACATAGTGTGAAATTGACACGTATGATCGGGGCAAAGGAAAGAGCGAGCACGGAGCAGCGGCTTGTAGGAAAACGGTCTGTGTCTGTCTTCAACCACACTCAATGCCGGTGGATCTTGACCCAGTTTGGGCTGCAAGTATCTCAATAGTCCAAGAAGAGGTAGTGTGTGGGGGTGGCAACAGGTTGAAGGTTTGAAGACACCTATTTTCCTACTATTCTGGCCCTTCCTACATGTTTGGTGGTTTGTTTGTTTTTTGCCAAATATTTCACTGTTACTTTTGTCCTATGTAATGCTGGATTGATCAGCATGGCTGAATAAATCTAGCCTCCCACATCAAAAGCCAAAACTCTGCCCATGGCACCATGCTGTCTGGATTTTGGCCTCAGGGTATTTGCTTGGAGAATTGTTCAGGCATAGATTATATATAAATGAGTAGTCATGTCACTTTCTATTATTTGTGAGAAGAGGGGAGAGAGTGGGAGGCAGAATGTTCCTTTGTCAACTAGCTTCTGCAACTGGTGAACTCTGTAAAGATACTGTAGTAAACCACTGATTTTTAGCTAAGACTATTATCATTGTTCAGAATGTTCATGGTACATTACTTTCAGTGACTTTCATGTAAACTTCCCCGTGGAAGTGCTGGCACAATTATGATGTTCAGTTCTTTAATGCAATGCTTCTCCAACTGTGCCACTTTTGGTACCCTCCCCCCTCCACATGCAAGCCAACTGTAAGTGCTCCAAAGTAAGTCACACTGAGATCAATGGGATATAGTCCCAAATAAGTGAGTGTAGGATCACAGCCATATCTAGTGACCAGTAAGACAGCAACAGTTAAATTGAGCTTTTCGATACACTATTGGAATTTGGAAGACAATAACTGATGTCAGTCCCCTGACCTTGGCTGGTGGAAAGGAAGCTGAAAGGCAAAAATCTATCCTAATCAGAAAAATAATCTATTTTCTACTCCTCTAGGACATATTTTATCAATCTCTTCTGCTGGAAAAGGTGCTTTTTAAATATGTCAATATGCTCACAGAAAGGCTAGCAGCCAACAGATGGTGAGGCTTAATATCAATATTCCTGTGCTGGCAAAGTGGTTTTCAAACTGCGTTCCAGGAAACACTGGGGTCTCTCCAAAGCTTATCAAGGTTCCTGAACTAGGCTTATAAAGAAGCAGATTTCCCCTGTTTCATTGTTTTGGAATGTCATTTGAAGCTGAATTTTATTCCTCCTTAATTCCAGTTTAATTAGGAACATTTCTAAAATTAATTCTGAAATTGGAGCATTCACAATTTGTCACAGCTTTGTGTTCTTTTGGTTCATTCCATTCATTTATATATTTTTTTTAAAAAAAACCACCCAAATATTGATTCTTGTTATGGAGTGTTTGACACACACTGCTGTGCATTCCACACTCAGTAAAACATCTTGAATCAGTATGGTGTAGAGATGAAGGCTGGTTCACACTGGATTCAGATGCCCGATGGTTGAGTGAACTGGGGCCAGTCACACAGCATCAGAGAAACCTACATTGGCTGTTGTGAGGATAAAAATGGGGAAGGAAGAACAATGTGTGCAGCATCGAGCTCCTTGGAGGAAAGGTGAAATAGAAATTGATTTAACTATTCACAAGTTACAGTGAATGCACATACAACCCATGTATAGTGTAAACTTGATTTTTCCATATACTTACATGTATTAAGTCATTCTCACATTACATTCAACTCATGTATAGCTGAAAGTGTGATTGAAACCATACTTTTGTCTGGTTTATGGTCCCTGGTTTAATTTGCAAAGTGAACATATGAACAGATGTATGCAGACACATGCAGGATGTGTGCACGCTCAATGTAACATGAACCAGGCTTCTATGTGCAATGACACTGAGATGGGTCTTTAGCAGTATTTTATCATGTGTACATCAGTAATATAGGAGAGTCATGCAAATGACCTGAAGGAAACAAAATCTATGGCAAAGTGTAGGTGCCCTGCATAAAAGCTGAAAATTAAAATTAGGAGAATTCCTAATTTGGTCTTGGAAACAAAAGGAGGAGAAATTTAGAAGCAATTTTAAAGGAGATTGTTGAAATCTTGCTTGATCTTTCCCTGCAATCTACAGCTGAAAGGGGGTGTGGGGCATGTTCAGGGTATACATCCAAAAGGTGAAGCCAGTTCTCTAAATTTTCTGCATGTGCACCCTAGCACTTGTCTCATGATCCTTTACAGCACACTTGAGTTCTGCAGTAGATGAAACAAAGAAGATAGAGTTCCCTGAAGATAGAAATTTTGAAAACTACTAGATTCTTACTTTATGCACCCAGGAGGAAGCTGAAAAGAACTCAATGGCAGTGCATGCTATGCCTGTATACTCAGAAGTAAGTCCCAGTGTATTTACTGAAGTTTTCTTCCAGGTACGTATGTACAGGATTGGAGTCCTCAGAATAAATGCCCCTTGGATTGGACTTCATAGCACATGACTTTTATTAAAGTAGTATCATTCAACCTCAAATCCAAGGTTAGCAAATCCAGATTCTGAGGCTGTCCAATTTAGAAGTCATTGGTCCATTAATATGTCAGCCTGTTTAGAGTTATTCTCGCTGCCCTCCCCTTAGCAGGCAAGATACATTCAGTTAGTTAAAATCGCACTGTGCTCCTCCCTTGAACATATTATTCTGCTTTGGAAAGAATGAAACTATCTGCAGCCTTGAAAACCCCACCACTTCCATTCATATGATTATTACTACCACTACTCTACTTTTCTATTACAAAGCGTGGAATTATACCAGTGACAGACCACTTTCCTTTCTCATTCCATTACCCAAATTACTCCATCTGCTTACATTATCCAGAATATCCGAAATGTGTCTTGAAAACCATAATTTGGGCATTTGTGGGTGTTTTTTTTAAAAAAAAGAGAAAAAAAACCTTAATAATGTTGCAAAGACAAAGTGGCATTATGATATAGGGAACGAGACCAAAGTAGCCTTTTAGAATTCTTGTGAGCACAAGATATTGGCATTTAGGCAACACGTGACAGTGGAGATGGAAGCTGACCCTCACCCCCATCTAGAACTTGTACATTTCAAGAGAAAAACATACAAGCACATTCATGAGGATGTAATATGGAGGGTTTAATGAAAAGCCCATTTGAAGACTATGAGTTTGCATGCCTCAGACCTTTCTCCATGGGTCCTTCTGATGCTCCTCATCACCCCTAGGGTTGCCAGCTGCCTGAAGAAAAAGTCCTGTCCCTTTAATAAAAGCTTAATGGGATGTTATTTGCCAGGTGATATTATTTACCTCCGTGCCATGAAAAGCTTCAACTCCCCACTTCCACACAGAAAAGGGAAAGGACATTTTTCTCTTGATCTGTTGGCAATCTGTCCCCACTCTCCGGGCATCTAAATCTATATATCTAATTCTCAGTAGTCCTCTCTGCCTGCAGATACTTATTTCCACAAACAAAGGGCACACTCTCCCCAAACAGATTTTTCTACAGACTCAGGGGACTCTATTGATTTGCAGAAAATCCAAAAAGTTTTTAAAAAACTTGAGGAGGGTTGAATTTCCCCCCATACCTTTTTAAATGGCCACTGCAGGGATCTACTCCAGGACCCGCTGCATCAACAGTAAGAGATAGACAGGCTGATAGCTAGAGGGGGGGGATAATGAGTGGGAGAAAGGGGAGAAATCAAAAGTAGAACTGGAGCTGGGATTGGGGAGGATTCCACCTGTAGTATGAATGGCTAAATAGCAGGAGGATGTTTTAAAAGAACATCTGAACTTCTCACCCCACTTCTTTTGCTGCGGGCTCCACTGTCCTCTTAAAACTTTCTCGGGGGGAAGCTTCTAACAGCTTCTTCCCCTCCACAAGCTCAAGAAAGACTGACTGGCTAAGAGTGGGAAAGACACACAGAGAGACAGACAAAGAGAATGGGTGGGGGAAGAAGCGAGAAAGCAATAGCAGAACTGGAGCTGGGATTGGGAAGGATTCCTTGCTGCCACTCACGCATCTCCAATGCTGTTTTTCCTGCAGTGTGGATAGCTAAATAGCAGGGGGAAGTTTTAAAAGGACATCTAAGCCTGCAACTACAAAGCCTTGCAAGTGGGAGAGAAGAGTTGTTCTCACCCCAGTCTCTGTAGCTGTGGACCCCACTGTCCTTTAAAACCATCCTCTCCAGCTTCTGCTTCTCCCCCCCCCGCACCAGCTTGGGCACTGCTTCTTCCCACTGCTTCTCTCTTCTGACTGACTAGAAGCCAGAGAGAAGTTATAAAAGGACAACTGAGGCATCGTTAGTGGATGGGTGGGCACAGCGACTGACAGGTAGGGGGCAGGCGGAGAGGAGGCAGGATTTCCTCCAACCTGTGTCAATTTATACACACCACCTTTTAAAATGTTCCTTAGCAACCCTGACAGACAAATAAACTGCCAAAGACAACTGTGGTGCTGTGGGTGAATGTGGACTCATCTCAGGCTGAAGAAGACTGGATCCCTGCAACCACACAGTGCATCACTGCAAGATGAAAGACTGAACAAGCAAAAGTGCCTCAGGCTGATCCATTTATAAACCAGTGGTCATTTAAACAGCTGCTTTTGGCAAGGATACTCAGAAGAGGGAGAGTGGTACAGGACACCTGTAGCACCTCAAGACCTGCAGTACCCAGTAAGGCCATCTTTGAAATCTCACCACACAGAAACAAAATGATTGTAATTCCCAGGGCAAACTCCTCATTGAAGCCAACTTCAGTCGGCTGGCTGACTATGCACAAGGGAACTGACGGCCCTCTTTCCAGTGTTCAATAAAGAAAAAGAAAAAAAGGGAAAAAGGAGAAAGTGGGTTCCGACTGTCACTCCCTTCCCTTCACAGAAGGCTGTCACAGAGCTGCCTCCTCCCTTAAGAGGGCATCATTCAGAACAGAAAGAATCAAACTTTTTTGTCAGAAATAACAATCCTTCATCAGTACCATGCAGAACAATACAATGCCAAAAGTACCTCACAAAAGAGGACGCCCGGCCAAAATGAGAAAATCTAAAAAGCTAATAAATCGGTTCCTGCAAGAAAGCCATTTAAACAGTAACCAACTATACTATGAAAAAGACATTAATAATAGACAACATTTTCTGGGGGGGTCCCCACTTGCACTTGCTAATTTAGGTAAAATTCTCAGTTCCCACAAAGGGATGCAACTTGAAAGGGCAATTTTAAGGCAAAATTCAGTGAGTAAGGAAAGTAAACACAAATATCCATATGTATGCACATACCACCATGTATGTACACACCACCACTAGTTTTCTTATACTAATAACCTCCAAAGGCCGCTTTCCTTTAAAAAAAGAAATCCAGTCATGTTTGATTACATACAGATGAGCATAAAAAGACCTAACCCTTTTTTGGGGAGGGGTTGTTTGTTTGTTTTAATGAAAAACATCCCTTGGCAAAACAAATGGTGATGTGGTGGGGTATAGGGCAATTTGCCCTTCAGAGTACATCAACAGGAAGGAACCTTCCTGTTCCTTAGCCACTGCCAGGAAAGATATTTGGGTAGGGCTCTGCTCAGAATCCCCTCAAAAGTAGAAAGATCAGAAATGTTGGTCGTCAGGGAAGAATGAGTTTTTCTGGCTCTTTTCCTGAGACTGTGGAGTTCCTAGCTGTTAGCTATAACAGAATAAGATGGCTGCATACTAGATGCTGGGAACAAACAAGACAGAGCCATTGCATCCATGCCCTGCTTTTTGGGCTTTGTGGAAAGATTTGGCTGGTCACTGTTGGAAAGGGGATGCTGGGCTTGGTGGACCTTTGGTCTGATCCAGCAGGGCTTTTCTTATGTTACCATGGAGTCAAAGCACACTGTTAACTTTTCAAAAGCTTCGCAGAGTTTGAGGGCAGCCAAGGTGACGATTTAGTTTTTATGCCTGTCTTTGGCGCTCTGTGACAACCCAGCCAAATAGGGAAAAGGCATTTAAACCTATCATAATGAACCCAACTGCATATGGTGTCAGAATCCTATGATCATCAGTGCCACCCTGAGCAGAGTTATACCTAGGGCTGCCAGCCTCTCGGTCGGGGTCGGAGATTGCCTGGAATTACAACCAATCTCCAAACTATATAGATCACTTATTTATTTATTTATTTATTTATTTATTTATTTATTTATTTATTTATTTATTTATTTCTTACAACAGTCATTCCACTTCTCCTGAAGCAAATGGCTGCTTTGGAAGGTGGGCTGCATGGCATTATCCCTACCGAAGTCCCTTCCCTCCCCAAACCCCACCCTCCCAGGCTCTACGTTGAAATCTCCAGGTGTTCTGGAACCCAGAGTTGGCAATGCTGGTTATACCCTTCTAAGTCCATGGGAATTTATCACAGCTAATTCTTTAACACATTTAGTTGGGTGGCTTTATCAAGTTTTCCTTGTAAGCTGCCTCAGGCGTGTTTTCTAGAGAGGTGATGTAGTAATAGTCTAAATAAATAAATAGCAGCATATTTGTTAGGTCTAAACAGCTGCTGCAAAGGGGCCCGATATGGATCAGGGCCACAACGCTGAAGAAGGAAGGATTAATTTTTCTGTTCAATGCCATTTCCATGATTAACATTTGTCCTCCTTGGGCTGCTTTTAGTCCCAGCAGAGAAAAAGACAGGCTAGATAGGGTACCTGTCTTTCTTCTCTGCTGAAGTTAAAAGCAGCCATAGAGAGAACAACCATGGGGGAGGAGGGATGTTTGACTGAGCAGAACCACAGAACAGAGGGCTTTAAAAAAAACACACACACCCTCTTTCCCAAGATGCTAATTCATATATCCCATGCATAGCAGCTGCATTTAAGAGCCCAAAACACTTTTGGAAATCTACTCACAGAACTCCTGGCATTGCATACAGTTTGCCCCTGACATGGAAAATGGGATTGATGAAAAGTTAGTTCATAGTGGGCATGTTTATAGTGCGATGACTACAACATCATGATAAGCCACACATGTGAAGAGGCCATCAGAGACATGTAATCTCATGACAAAGCTTCTGTATCATCTCACACAATATGGAGGCAGTTCACATCTCTACCTGCCAGTGATCACATGCTGTGTACCAAGCACACGAGCCTTCTACAGATGACATTATGCCTATTGCAATCAGTGTGTGGAGAGAGGGAGCAGGCTTCAGCATGCAGTCCCTGCACCTCTCCTATATGCGATAATCAGCTTTTGAACATATAGGCACCATCCCCATGATTGGAAATGCTTCTGTTTGAACCTTCCTGATCATCAGGAGTGAACCTACATGCATACATTTCTTTTGCATATAGGCTCTGTTCTTACAAGCTACAGGTTTCATATAGGCAGGAAGCAGGGCCCGCCCAGTCCGTCTCATTCTCTCTCTCTATTTCAGTGTGCATAATAAGCATGTTACTTGTACACTATGAAAATCAGCCTTTCCTCTTCCAATCTCACAAGAGCATCCTCACATGTGCACATAAGAGATCCTCAACAAGAACACTTGTTGTTCCATACGTGCATGCAAAATGCTGACTTTCGCTGTTAGATCCGATCATCCCATGACTTAAAGGCCTTAATTCGTCTCCATGCTCCTCTAATTAAGCTATTGCAAATGCATCTACCACAAATCCGGAAAAGCTTGCCATTTTTCCTTGTAGCATTTGCTGGTAGTGAAGCAAAAAAAGAACAGATTTGCTACCTTAGCACATTTACGCTTATGCCCTGTTCAAGACACTCGTTTTTGTTCTCTTTTTTTAAGTTTTATGGCACTTCTTAAGTTTGGGCTTCACTTTCAACTAATCAAGCTTGACTAAAATGGAAATAACTCCAGATCTGTATTCCTAACAAGAAGTAAAACAGTGCAGGAGAAGAAAATGTAGCTGCGAGAAGAATACAAATGCTAAGTTTATTGATGCAAGAGAGGACACTATGATTAAGTTGTTTAATGTACTATGCAAAGCAGTAGAACAGTTAGTTTAATATATTTAACCAGGAGAGTTAGAACACAGCTCTGAAGTGCATTTATAATTAAACCCAATGGTCTCAGCCATTTTATGGCCCACCCCAGCCCCCTTAGCTGCAATTCTTTGTGTGTGCACATTTCCCTCGGATGCTTTGTTTTGTTCCTGTGTTTACTTCTGGCAATTTGGGGGAAGAGGGGAATTGAAACACAGAAGTTGAGTCTGGATAAATGTAAGAATGCTGCTTCAAACGTGGGGTCCAGCTGGCTAGGCACATGGCTTCTCCATTGGTATGACAGTTTATGAAGCAAGGTTGTACAATTAGAATGAAGTTAATGAGGTCCTTGCACCCCAGGAAGTGAGCACATTAGTTTTATTAACTTTATTGTGATAATGTGGCTAGCCAAAGAAGAGGATTCTTTCAGAATAGTGGTAAGAAGGGGGGAAAGATGAAAGACTATCTGATCCGTTCTTCCTTTTGCAAAAAAAAAAGCTCATTTCCATTTGCAGCAGCACGTATGTAATGAAACTTTTCCAATCAACAACTTTCAAGGCAAGCTAAGAAGGAGATGGGGTTGATAGTTATTTTATGGTTACAACTTAATACAGCCAATGACTTCAGACATCCTTGACCCAGAAATGATAATGATTCTTTATGAACATAGGAAGCTGCCTTATAGTGAATCATGCCACTGGTCAGTATTGTCTGCTCAGACTGGCAGCAGCTCTACAGGCTACCAGGTCTTTCACATCACCTATGGTTTGACCTCCTCCCCTTTTTTTAGTCTGGAAAAGCCACTGATTGAACTGGGGACCTTCTACAAGCAAAGCAGATGCTCTATCATTGACCCATGATTCCTCTACTGCTAAGCCATAGCCCTTGGTAAATTCCTCTACTACTAAGCCATTACCTTGGAAAATGGAATACACTTATGGTTGCTAACTCCAGGTTAGGAAATTCCTGGAGATTTGGGAGGAGGTGAAGCCTGTAGAAGGGCCTCAGTGGAGTATACTACCATAGAGTCCACCCTCCAAAGCGGCCATTTTCTCCAGGGGAACTGATGTTTTGTTGTCTGGAGATCAGGCTTAATTCTGGAAGATCTCCAGGCCCCACTTGGAGGTTGGTAATGCTAAATATACTTACAATCCAATCCTATGCAGAGTTACTCTAGTCTAAACCCTTTAAGATCAATGGGTTTGGACTGGGATAATTCTGCACCCCCAAAATCTCTCATAAGATGTACATGGCTGCTTTATATGGGGTGCAGCACAGTTTAAATAAGGTTCTCGGCCCATGCAAAGGTTCGAGGGGAACTCTTGTTCCTAGCCAGAATCATATTTGTATCAGGCCTCAGCGATGGTTTCCAAAAGTTAGTAGACCGAAGTATGCTAGTCGTCTTGATCAAAATTGATGGCAGTTTTATGACAGATCATCAAGTTTGGAAAGATGGAGACTCACCCCTTCAGCTAGCAGCTGTTCCAGGCCTTGGATGGGTGCCATGGCGACAGACCCTTCTACAGCCCAGCCTGCTCAGCCAAGTGGCAGCTGCAGGAGAGGTGGGCTAGCATCTGAGCCACATCAGGAGGAGAGACAGACTTCTTGTGAGAGAAGTAGCTCTCATTAGAGGCCAGTGAGCCCTACACAGTGCAAAGTTGTGCCACACACTCTTCAGTTGGGGCTGGGAGGTTGTTGTCACCCCCTGGAAAAGACAGCAGTCCAGGTCTGAGGACAGGCTACGTCCAATCTTCTTTCTCTTGAAGAAGTGAGGAGGCAGCAGCTGCAGCAGCCACACATCAACCACCCGCATGATGAAGATATTTGGCAGCTGCTCCCTCCTTGTCATGGCAGAGGTCCATGTTATGTGGCCCTTCCTCCTCCTCCTCCAAGAAGAGGTAAGAAGGGGAATAGGCTGCTGATCATCTATCTGGATCCTCCTCCTTCTCACAAGTAGAGTGGTACCAGGCATCGGGTTGCCAGCCTCCAGGTGGGGCCTGAGGCTCTCCTGCTTTTACAACTGATCTCCAACTGACAGAGATCAGCTCCCCTGGAGAAGGGTGGACTCTAGGCATTGTACTATATACTTCCCTCCCCAACCCAACCTTCTCCTGGATCCACCCCCAAAGTCTCCAGGTATTTTCCAACCTAGACCTGGCAACCCTAACCAGGCAAGAGTGTGGTGGCTGACACACTGCTTCCTTATCCTTAGTCGACCTTGCCCTTGTGAAGAAGACAAGTGAAGGTTTCTCCCTAGAGCAAAGGGCTCACAGGAAATCTCCCAGTGAATGAAAGGGTCAGGCTAAGCCTGCAAAACATGATGGCCAGAATCACTTCAAATCCATGCTAATGTTTAATGTATCATAATTTATAATCTGACTAGCTGTAGGCAACTCTTTGGCAGAACGTCAGAGTATTATTCCAACATTATTCAAGAAGGCGTTTAGTCGAGATGTGCATGGGCTATAAAAATCACCAGGAACCTCTTCCAGCAAAGAAATAACCAAATAGCTGACGTTTACAACAAGCCCTGTTGTTTGAATGTTGTAAGAACACAGAAAGAGCCCTACTGCATCAGATCAAAGGTCCACCTTGACCACGATCCTGTGGCTATCCATTGCTAGAGCCAGGCACCTGCAGGAATTCCACAAGCTAGACAAGGCTTGCCAAGTTCCACTCGCCACCATTAATCTCCTTTTAGTGTCATTTGCATAATTCAGCCCTCCAATGCGCTATGACACATCTTTCATTCAAAGCAAAACATAAAACTCTTATGTTGGAGCTAATGAATAAATTCCATTTCTTTCTCTTTTAAAAACTTTTCTAATGGTTTGCTTTACAGTTTTAATTAAAACATCACTATAATAAAAAGTAGTCATTATTAATTCGTTCCCTTTCCCCCTTCTTCTCCTCAATTATCTCCACGTTCAGGTTTTTAAATGTTGATGGCCTACAGCCCCATGTCGGGCTTCCTGGAGGAGAAGCCAATATGTGCCAACTTTCCGCATAACCTCAATAATGTTCAGTCACTCAGAACACCCCCATCTGGGTCTCCAGCCAACCACAGAACCAGCTGCTCCAAACAAACTCCTTTTCCTTGCCTGAAGTATCCAAAATCTGAAATACGTTGCTATACAGGTTTTCAAGGCTGCAAAGAAAAAGTCTATCCAGCCATATGTTAGAAGAGATCAGTCTTTAGTCACTTGATTAAATGTAGTATTTTTAGTCCATTCTACCATGAATTCTTTGTAGTTTACGATGGCTTCATAAAGAAGGAAATTAGAGAGTCTCATAAACCCAGAAGCAAAAAGGTTAGAAGATAAACCAGCATGCAGTTGTCAGTTGCTGCTCCTACACATGAGATTCATGCAACCATCCCTCACATCATGTTCAACTGAGGGGAATCTTCACACTCACAGAGTTAGACCCAAGTTGACTAATGTCCACAAAGTATAACTGTGCAGTACTAAACAGAATTACTCTCTTCTAAGTCCGGTAATGGGCAACTACTCTTGAGTCAAGACACTGCAATCTAGCTTGGCAAAACAGTATTATCCACATAATCCATTACCCATTGGCCTATTTAGTTAACGAGGTTACATTTAAAAACCAGTCTTGGTGACTGCATTCACAGGGGTCAGCTGGCTTTCTGAATCAAGATCCAGATTCACATTAATAAAAGATCAGAACGTGGGGAGTCCATTGCAAAGATTAGAGAGAGGAATGAGTAAAACAATAAAGATATTTGAGTTACCTTCTGTGTCCCTGTGTCAGAGGTGGCATAGCTTGTGTTGTAGATGAGCCCATATGTCTAAACATCAGCTTGTACAATGTTGCTATAGATGCTGGTGTTCAGCTGTACCTCAATGGAGACAGTATTTCAGGAACAATTCCTTCTGAAATATATTCTGCAAAGAGTTTCATAAGATGTTTTACCAAAGCCAATCCATAATGGAGTTAATCTTTATTTAGAAAAAGAAGAGATTGGATTTATACCCACCCTTCACGACCCAAAGGAGTATCAAAGTGGCTCACAATCTCCTTTCCCTTCCCCTCCCCACAACAGACATCCTGTGAGGTAGGTGGGGCTGAGAGAGCTGTTTCCAGAACAGCTTTTTCCAGAACAGCTTTGAGAGAACTGTGACTGACCCAAGGTCACACCAGCAGCTACATGTGGAACCGGGGATCAAACCCGGTTCTCTCAGATTACAGTCCACACTCCTAACCACTACTTCTAACTGGAAGTAATGGAAGTAAACTAGAAACAACAAATACGTTGAAACATCTATACAAAAGCTTGGTAACCTCTCACCATCTTGATAGGAACCAGTATTTTGGGGGTACTAGCAACACTAGCAATGACTGGTGGGATGTGATACTTTAGTAAGCCAAGGATCTCTCAGCAGCTGTGGGCCCCAGGACAATCCATTAAAAAGAATGAATAAGTAGGTTGCACCCAACACAGCACAATTTCAGACCATTCAGCATGTCCTCCTGACATATTTTTTGGTTTCTATGCCAAACCACACTTCATATACCTCCGTGAAATATTCCACAATTGGTTCCTTCATATTCCAATCTCAAATGAGAAATTCATCATTTAACTGGAGACATTTTACAGCCATCAATAGCAAATACATTGAACATGCAGCAATAATACATTAATAAGCAATTAACGTAGATCTAATTTGTTAATGTGATGTGCATAAAAAGGAAATGGAGGAGGAATGTAACTATTGTTGTGAATCATCGTACAGTTAATTAACAGCAGCTTATCAGGTTTGTTCTGGCAGCCTGAAACTGTGGCTGCCACCGTGCAAATACTCAGATTTTCCTTAGGAAATGATCCCCAGTTCTGTAAAACACATACGCCAATTCTTAAGTCTAAAGTTCGGTGCTCTAGTGGTGATGACCATTAGACCTTACAGTGGACTACTGCCAATACAACAGACCTATCAACCAGCTCAAGCCAACTTCCATATAAAGAGCAAACAAACCTTTGAATTTAAGTGCTAGGGAGCAGCATCAGGGAAGTCTTTGGCCTCTACGCCCTGTCTGTTGTCCCTCCAGGGCGACTGGTTGCCCCCTGCATGACACTGGATGCTGGACTAGATGGACCACTGGTCTGACCCAACATGGCTCTTCTTCTGTTATCTGCCAAGAGGGCAAATGACAGGAGGTTGGATGTGGTCCCCGGTGCTTTCAGATTTTAGTCCAGGGAGAGGGACAGACTAAGAAATTTCTCGATGAGGACCAGTTTCACAACTAGAGTCAAAAGCGAACTTTCAACTATATTCTTCAAAAATATTTTCTTCAGAGGGAGGAGTAATTTAAAAACATTTGTTGTGCTTTCCTTTTTTGTACCACATAATAACCAGAGATATCAGTGTTCTCAAAAAAATAATCACATACAATTTGAAAGCTGGAGTGGAAGGCGGGAGTTACCACAACCCTCCCTGTGAATATAACCCTGATACATCCATATTCTTAGTCTGCCAAAAGCATTCAGTTGAGGCGTGTATTGTATTTTTTTATGAACGTTCATATATTTCAACATACATTACACCGCTATAAGTGATCTATTGATTGTGCATATTCAGCTTTACCATATGGATACTCATCTAAACTTCACACCCTACCTAACACTCAGACATACTTGAAAAAGCTTTCATCACTACAGAAGAAAGCTCGTGTTTGGTTATTTATTAATGTGCCATACCGTAAGAACCTCACTCTGCTGCACTCAGTTGCCAAGAGGAGAGGTGAATCTAGGGTTGCCAACTGTGGTTCGGGAAGTTCCTGCAGATCTGGGGGTAGATCCGAGGGAAGGCAGAGTTTGGGGAGGGGAGGATCCTTAGCAGGGTCTATTGCCCCAGAGTCCACCCTCCAAAGCTGCCATTTCCTCCAGGGAACTGATTTCTGTAGTCTGGAGATCATTTGTAATTCTGAAAGATCCCCAGGCCCCAACTGGAAGTTGGCATCCTGAGGTGAAAATCTCTCTCTCTCTCTCTCTCTCTCTCTCTCTCTCTCTCTCTCTCTCTCTCTCTCTCTCTCTCTCTCTCCCCTTTGAGTCACAATACAGCTGGGGAGGGCCTGGACAGACCCACGGAGTCAAACCGATAGGCAGTAACTCTGTCTATCCCCTCACACCCCAACAGCAGCAGCGTCCTTCCCCCCCATTCCATATTCTAAACAGAAGAGATTAGCTTGCAGTCACCGAGGGGCTAAACAAGAATTTTTGAACTCTATTCACTGATGGGCTTAGTGCGTTTCCCCCTTGTTCTTTACTGTGGGAATGTGGGGGGAAGCATGCCAACTTGCCTAGCCACGGTTTGGTTAATTAGGCCTTGGCACAGCAGGCACAGCATGTGCAAGGGAGAGAGAATAGGCATATATTTGTAAGCTCCCCATTTTATCCGAATCAAGGGCTTACCGAAAAATTTTTTTCACAAGTATTACCAACTACAGAGGGTCTGGCCTGGGAATCCCTTGGGGACTGGTGGCTTCAGTGACCTCCCAAGGCTGACCAGTTGGTGATGTGTAGGACATTAAAGAGCTGTGCAGGACAGAAGCTGTACGAGACGTAAAAGTCTAATGGTATCTTTGCCATTCTGAGGCATGAGGTAGGGTGGAGTTAGCTGTTTGGGATGGGGAGACAGCTGGATTTGAGACCAGCAGCACTTTAGAGACCAACAAGATTTTCAGCCTAGAAGCTTTCAAGAGACAAAGCTCCCTTCATCAGGTATAGGAGCTTTGGCTCTTGAAAGAGTATCGACTGAGAACCCTGCTGGGACCTCAGGTGCTAACTGAACTCCAATCTAGCTATTCTACTACAGACCTTATGAAACTGTTTAAGGGTGTTTTATAAGCTGTCAGGCCTTACTATTAGGGATGACTGAATATGCCCTATTTCATTTCTTTTCCCATACATCTGTATTTTTGTCAACGGTTTCAGTTCTCAGCTGTTTGCTGCTGGTTTTGTAGGTTTGTTTAAATCTGGATTCATGTTGTTCTGCTTTAATTTGCAATTGAAGCAATGTTTGTGTCTATGGAGTATGCCATTTATACACACAGAATGTATGGATAGTATATTAAGTTAATGTACAGGTGCACAAATCACATCCATTTTGCAGGAAACCAAAAATGGTCAATTTGCACCCTCTTCCATGTCCCCTGGTGTTTCAACCTCAAAATCCCCAATTTAGCTTTATTTTATGAAGAAACACATTCAATTTATACAAGGGGGGAGAAGCTAAAATGCAGGTTGAAACAGCAAAGATGAGAAATTCAAAATTGCCCCTACTTACTATGAGACTCCTATTCAACTCCCAAATCCTTCCTTGGTTTTCTGCACTTTTACCTTTAAACTTTTCTGCACATTTGCCTTAAATTTTTGGCTAGGGCTTGAGGGTGGTGTATACATGGTTCTCCTCCCATAATCCCTCAAGCACTGGGATCAGCATCCGCTATGAACTGAAAGCCTGACGCCAATGCTCAGTATGTCCATTGGGATCAGCAAGTGCAAATATACAGTTGGCATCCACAGAACTGCCCAATCCCCGGGTTAGCAGTTCTGCATTTAAACCATGCCCCAATTTACATGGATTTTACCCATGTCACACTTTCCCCTGTGATGGAAGTTTACCACTGACAGTTTTCAGTCTAGTGATGGAAACTGGATTAATGTATGTGCAGACCTTCCCCTCATTCTTAATTTAAGTGTTCAGCCTGCCCCGTTCCAAAAACCCTGAATCACACCCAGCAAGTTTTAAAAGTTGGCCTCCATTTTTCAGCTGCAGCATTAACATTCCACACTCAACCTCTTCTTCTGTCCAATATTACCTCAGATTAATTGGCAGCGTATAAAAGATGTTGCCAGGTTCACAATGGTAACCATGGTAGCCTTCATACTATCTGCACAATGCATATGTAATTCATTCTTCAGGAAAACATAATTAGAACGTAATATAATACAGTCTTTTAAAGCATCACTATGCTATAGAAGTCAAGGAGGCGGGAGGAGAGGGGGAAACAAATCTGCGGAAAAGGCTATCGTTATTGAACGGTTACATCTCAGCCAAGTCTCTTTCCAAGCGGTGTTGCTGCGGCGAAGCTGACTTGCACGTTTTTCACCCCCTCGCTTCAGTGCACATCTTGTATTCTGCAGCCAAAAGGTGGCAGTGTTACATCTCTTATCATTTCTGGTGCTGTCCCACAGAACTGTATTCAATCAGTAGCAGACTACAGCAGTTGACGCCCAAAACCAACTAAAGTGACATCATTAACCATTTTGCTTAACTGGCCCCCAATTTTAGAGGAAGGCCCCTGCAGCTCAAAACCGTGGCAAGGCTTGTCAAGAAGCTGTTTTACATAACTATTCTGTCTAATAACAAAAGCCATAAGGGCAGCGGAAGCAGGCAGCGTTAAATGAAAGATTCCAGGGTTCGCTTCTGCAGTGATGCATCCGCAATCTGACATATCACCTCCATCAAACTAAATGGGAGTCTTGTCTCAACAGAAGGTCTTTCTGAGTATGGATTCTCCATTTTGGGCCATACCAGCATGGTTTTAAATGGCGTTTCACTCGATACTTCACCAAATCCCTTTAAGCAGGCAAGAAATAATAGGAAAGGAAGGTTTTAAAACACAGACACAGGCCTGAAAACAGGTATTGCCTTACGAGCAGTTTAACAATCCACGCTGAATCTACAAGTCAGGCAGACTAAGGGAGCAAGGCTAACAGGCAAATGAGTACAGTGTTTGTGAACACATGATTATTTATTTTACTATGAATGAGTTATGACGTAGTGCAAAGTTTCCACAAGGGAACATTCTACAAAGAACATTAAAAAGTAATCTGTTTTGTTTAAGATCAGATATCCCTATCTCCCAGTGGCCACCTACCTCATTTGATAGTAGTGCTTTGGTACAAGAACTTTGCAGTTGGGCCAATATCCAAGATTCAACAATGAATTCTGTATTAGTAGCTAGTGGAGAAGACTCGTGAGACTCTTGAGAGACCCTTGGACCACAAGGAGATCAAATCAGTCAATCCTAAAAGAAATCAACCCTGACTGTTCCCTGGAAGGCCAGATACTGAAGCTGAAGCTCAAATACTTTGGCCACCAAATGAGAAGGCAGCACTCCCTGGAGAAGACCCTGATGCTGGGGAAGATAGAAGGTAAAAAAAGAAGGGGACGGCAAAGGATGAGATGGTTAGACAGTGTCATCGAGGCAACGAACACAAAATTAAGCAAACTCCGGAGCACGATGGAAGACAGACAGGCCTGGCGTGATGAGGTCCATGGGGTCGCGAAGAGTCGGACTCGACTGTGCGACTGAACAACAAAAAGCTAGATTTCACCCATTGAATCTTGGGACTGAAGCACATCCAGTTAAGCCCTCCTTCAAAGCAGCGCGACAAAGAGCAAGCTGGACTTAGAGCACTGGACTGAGCCTCTTTTCTCCACTTGCTTCAGCATCTCACGCCCCTCTTATGGTTTGAGGAACAGGAAAGTGACAGCTTGAGAAGAGATCCCCCGGAACTCTAACTTTACCTCCCCCCCTGCCCCAGAATCCGGCTGGTTTGAATAAGTTCCCTGCTTTACTGAAGTGCTCCTTGAACCCCAGTCTGGGGAGGGGGCTGCTGCGAAACCATTCCTTCCTCTGCTCCAAAATGAAATAACCCAGCTTTTCCCCCCACACCCTTCCGTTAACAGCTAATTGAAAAACAAAGCACATGGTTTGTGGGTTATACTTTGCAAATCAAAGAAGAAGAAAAACAAGCATTTTTTTTCCTTTTTGCAAATCCAGAAGGAAGGGAGGGAGGGAAGGGGAGGAAGCCAGGCATTCACCCAAACTTCCAGCAGGGCTAAAGTATAGCCTCGAGGTGCCTGCAGCCAGACACTCTGCCCCTCCCTGTGCCTGCCTCCAGCCCGATTGTGTCCCCCCCACCCCTGTAGCTGCAGGCCTGGATGCTAAGCAGCTCTACTCAGTAGTAGAAATCCAATTTATTCTTTCCATGGGGTATTTTTTGGAATTTTTATGTGTGTTTGAGAGTGAGTGCATACACCTGGAAGTCATGGTGACCTCTGGTGACTGACCCCTACTGGGGGCCTGGAGGATATTCAGAGAGGTGGCTGAATAAAGCCTGCCCCCGCCTCCTGCCTCCGGTATTTCAAGGAGGTCTCCCATCCAAGTACTTGCCAGGGTTAACCCTGCTGAGCTGCTGAGATCTGATGAGAGCAGGCTTGCTTGGGCTATCCATTTTATTCAATGAGCTGAGGCTATTATTCAATGGGCTACCTCAGAAGGTGCCCTTAAAGGGCAATACATTTTCATTACTGTATTGTTGAGGTCATCAGTTGGATTTTTACCCTTAGCTGAAAAAATATTTGGGAATGGTCATATTCTCAACTGTCTTCACAGTAACTTGTAGTTGTTACCAGAGGAAAACTTTGCCTGAGGATGACCCCTTGCGCTCTTTCCTGTTACAGTGTAGCATAAGGTTTAGAACATCACACTAGGCCTGGGACAACCATACTTTAAATCCAGGATTGCCAAACAAGAGTTTGCTAGAGTGTCTCAGAGACATGTGATGTCACTTCCAGTTATAAACCTGGAAGTGATGTTGCAGCATTTCCATGACATCACTTTTCAGCCCAAATGACAGCAGCAGGAAACCACTCCTTCCTCTGCTCCAAAATGAAATAACCCGGCTTTCTCCCCCCCTCCCCCGCCCCTTAACAGGGGGCAGGGGCCAGACGTCTCCCACTACAGCAGGAGACCTGGTCCTCCTGTTCAAATTCTAGTTCAGCCAAAATTCACAGTGTAACTTTGGGCTGGTCATTTTCTTTTAACCTACCACCTCTCACAGAATCGTTATAAAGATATAATGAAGAATGAGAGAAACTCCTCCTCAAAAAAAAGACAGGATGAAGATAGGATATATATAGGATATATATATATATATATATATATATATATATATATATATATATATAGCATAGTCTTAGTTTTCTGACCTAAAAATGAACCCAAAACAAAATTGTTCCTTGTCCCCAGACAATCTGTTTATCCTCTAGTGGTTCCTTCCAGCTCATTTTGGACTTGCTACCACAGAATAGCAAGCTATTCAAAGAAAAACAGGTCCACCAAGAGAGAAGACCAGGGGACACGGTTCCAAAGGACTAGGCCTTCCTGTGGTCCCATAGAGCCAGGCAAGTAATGCAGTTTGTTTCTGTATAAGGCTTGATGTGAGACTGAGTGGTGCAAAGGGTGGCCCAGAGGAGGGAACCTTTTCCTGTGGAAGCTACGGTGAGTTGGTCGCCCGACATAAAATATTCCTGCAGCTTTAGTGATGACATCCCTTGATTAAATTGCAGCAGTTTTTCTGTAATTGTGACCGAGTGAAAGGATAAATCATTGAGACAAACATGTTTTCAGTCCAAGTAATTGAAATTCACGTCGGTTAATAATGATCTAATTGGCATAAAGTCAACAAATAATGCCCATGTATTATTCTGTTTCCTTCCCCCCCCCCCAATGTCCAAGGGGCTTGTTTATAGATCACTGGTTACTGTTCGTGTACAAAGATTTGGGGGCGTTGTATGTGTGTTTTCCCCTATCACATGCTTTTGCTTGGGTTATTCACAGACCAATGAGTTGCTCTAGGAAACCATGAGATAACTGTTGACATAATCCCTTATGCAAAGTGTATTTATGTTTGTGTGTGTGTGTGTGTGTGTGTGCACCCACTAGACATCTATCATGTTAGGCAGGGGGGGAAATGCATTAAATTCAACTGAAAGAAAAAGATGGCTAGAAAAGAGGGTTCCTAGCCTTATATAGAACACAACAACTTGAGGATATAGGAAAAAGCAGAGAAATGTCAGAGGGTCTGAGAGATACGTTGATAGATGGTAGTGGGAACAATTCAGTCATTGCAGACAAGTGCTCCTGTTTTTAGTCATGATGCTGACTGATCTCTTCTCCCCACTCCTAAAAGGAAGAGAAGGGAAATGAAGATCATAGTTAGGATAAGAAAATACCCTTCCCAGTCAGAGGGATCATAACTGGATGATTTAATTGGATGCTCTTCAGCAACTTAATTAATTGCAATTCTTTGGAAATAGAATTGTCGCCATCCAAGAGCACGTTATGGATGCTTAGGTTCCATGCACACCCAGCTTCATATAGTAGCATGTTACAGATGCTATGTTCCCATGCGTACCCGGGGCATATGGCATCCCAGTGAGCATCAAGCACAGAACACATTGCAACCTTTCCATCCATTCTGCTTGGATGCCACACCAGATAGCAAGCTGTTACCCCAGCCTGCAGGAAGAAGGCGTACTTAACAGATGCCCAATTCTCTCCCTGGTATTTATAGTCCTGGTTGCAAAACAGACCACTAGCAACATGGAGATTCAAGTTACACTGATTCCAAAAGGTTAAATACTTTTGTGTTCTGCAGTTCTCCTTCTGTCTGTGTGTGTGTCTGTGTGTGTTTCTTTTGTGATTGTCACTGGTACTGGATGGGCAGGAAGACAACAGTCATTCTTTCAAATGACACCGCTGTGGGGCTAATTATCATTGCTAATTACCATTAACAATGCCACTGATTTTGATGGCACCACACGTACACAAGAAACATCTTTGAAAAGATGTCCTTACTTCCTGGTACTATAAAGCTTGATTGGGCAATTCATACTCATCATTGTGTCCACTAATAAGTAAGTCACTGCATGAAAAGGAAACGGACGGGCTTACGAAAGGCTTGGATTTGACAGGAACAAACTAGACAGGCCAGGAAGCCTTCCTAGAGCTGGGGGGGAAACGCCATAGAATAGAAGAAACAGTTGCTTCAGATTCTGGAATTAACAATGGAATTTCACACTAGTGAAGGTGAAGGGTGGGGGGGTTAGTTTCCCTGCAATCGTTTGAAAAGTTGTGTAAGGATATTCTGTCTAAAGAGAATGACTTTAACACAATCTTGAAATGTATGCAGAGAGGCATAGATAGCAATAGACAATGGCTGATATCTAATGAGGGAAACTTTTGCTGTTCCAGAAGTTGGAGGACCAACAGCCTGCAAAGAGTCTCATTACTACAAATACAGCTGCCCAAAAGAGTAGTTTAGTCCACTTGTACGCTAGGGGAGGCTGAGGAGCGTTCTCTAGTGTTTAGGGTTTATTGACTGTTTTTTTCTCTTGTGGTTCAGCCTACCTCTTGTTTTCTCTGTCTGCTGTGTGTTAGTGCTTGTGCTCTGAAGACCTTGCTGCGACATTCATGGATTGTAGTCAGTTATCCTCTTTTTGCATAAATCCTGTTGCAGTAAATTCATAGATAGCAAACTCCAAAGCATGGGGTGAATTAATTCCTGAACTCTGCCAACACCAGAAACATTCCACAAGCTCGAGCAGAGCAAATGGTCAGTTTCTTCCAGTATCCCGTGTCTTTTCTTAGATCAGTCCTGCAAACTAATGGCATTGGCATTCTTTCTGTGCAGCCCCAGACGTATTATTCAGCCTCGAAATATAGCTGCATATGAAAGGATGGACTGTTATCCCACTCCTTCTCCAAGAAGGTCCAGGCAGTTCAATGGCATTTCCCTTCGTTATTTTATCCTCACATCAACCCTTTAAGGTAGGTTTCATTGAGAGATTGGCCTAAGGTTGCTTCACAGTGGTGGAAGGATCTGAACCTCTTTCGGACATGCTAAGCCTTATACCACACTGATTCCCACACTGGCACTACATCAGTGCTGGAGAAGAGGAGCATTTCCTGTGACATTTCCTGTTCTGGTATGCCCTCCCCCCCACACAGCTGTTTTACACCAGTTAGAGGGAAAGATAGGAACAATATGACAAGGAACTACACTGTGTTGTGTACAGCGTGACAAATGAAAACATATCACGGCTATGGATCGAAACATGACCTTCACCGGATCAAATACCTTGCTGTATAACAACGTCATTACTAGATGCCTTTTCTGCTTACTGAGTAAATGGCTTGCAGTCGAGAAACAAGAAGGATGCCCTTGTAGCTCTTGTGAAAAAGCAAATATTAGAGGGCTAAACACACAATCTTGGTCCCCAGCCCTTTACCTTGATCTGACAACAGAGGAGTATTTAGCACAATTAGAGCTGCCAATACCAGGTTGGGACATTCCTGGAGATTTCAGGATAAGAGTCTGAGGGGGTCAAGGTTTGAGGAGGGGAATGGATTTTAATGGGGTACAGTGTCAAATCGTTTACCCACCAAAGAAGCCATTTTCTCCAGGAGAACAGATCTCTGTGCTCTGGAGAGTATTTGTAATCCCATGAGATCTCCCAGCCCCACCTAGAGGTTGATAGTCTTAAGTGTAGCATCTGCTTTTGTCCTTAACAAACAACAACCTGAGTCAGCTTTCTGGGTGGACTGTCAACTGGTCCCTGGCTGTTCTTGAGCCACACAAAAGCCCTGGCTGCCCTGGCCTGGATAGCCCAGGCAAGCCCAATCTTGTCAGATCTTGGAAGCTAAGCAGGGCCAGCCCTGGCAAGTACTTGGATGGGAGATCTCCAAGGAATACCAGGGCCAGGACACAGAGGCAGTTTATCTCAAGCCACCTCTCTGAAATGCCCTAGCCCCACTAGGGGTCACCGGAAGTCACCATGACTTCCAGGCTCGCAAGCACACTCGCACACAATACTCATCATACACACACACACACACACAAAAAGCCCTGGCCAAACAATTTTAAAATATACTATCTAAATACCAAGTTTTTGCAGAAAGCAATGAGAATGGGGAGGCGTCAGAGCCTCACCATGGGCTCCAACCTTCAAAGTCTTATGTACGTTGTGTCAGATTGCTATTATGTCTTGATTCATTTCTGAAAAGAGGAATCCAATGTCTTTAATAGACAAATGATAATCAGCAAATGCTGTGATTTCTGGCCAGTATTTTTGGAGCAGAAAATTGTAAACTGTATTTTCCCCCCTCGAACCATCTGTACACAACAATGGAAAGAATTTAAATTCCCTCTGCAAAAGGCTGTTGGGAAGAGTCCCAAAACATGACACTATAAAACCTTTCAGCTTAGACAGATGTTCTTGTACTACTGCTCTTCAGCTGCCTGCTATGGTCTTGGTGCTGGAGAAAACATAGGTAAGGTTTTAATGCCTTCGAAAGTGAATCTACTGTAATTAATTAGCCCCGCATGCTTTTCTCTGATGCTGGCTGATCCATATTATCTAGGGGCAAGCTGAATAAGGGATGCACGTTCTGTGTGAAAAAGATCATACCATGCAAACCATGCTGTCCGCTTTCAGCAACTGTTCAGAGAGCTTGGAAAGAGGTGCAAATGAACCCTCCTTGGGGCAACTGTGCTCTCCAGCCTCAGTCCACCCTTCCCAAAAGAAGAAAAGATGCTTCTATTGGAGTGAGTGACTCAGCATGCCTGAACATTCGGGGGGGGGGGGCTATCCTTATTCTAATTCCCAGACTTTTTTTTTCTGTGCGGATACCTATTCCCTCCAACAGGGGCCTCACTCTCCCCCAACAGCTTTTCCTACATAGTCAGTAGACTTCCTGGGTTTGTAGAAAAATCTGAAAAGTGAGGAAATCCCTGCAGGGACGGTTGAATTCCCCCAAAAACCTTTTGAAATGGCCTCTGCAGGGACCTGACTCCAGGCATCAATGGTGAGAGATTAGAATGTTGGGGGGGGGGAGAGGCTTCTGACTGGCTCCGTCAGTCAAAGGGTGGGAGGGAAGGGCCCTTTCTTTCCAGGCCTCTTTCGGCCTTGGAGGGAGGGAGGGAGCCTTGGGGCCAGGCTGGGGGATTCCTAGAGGTTTTGGGGTGGAGTGCAAGGAGGGCAGGATTTGGGGAAGGGAGAGGCCTCAGCTGGGCATCATGCCACAGAATCCACCCTCCAAAGCAGCCATTTTCTCCAGGGAGACAGATCTCCGTTGTTCACAGATCTCTGGAGTTCACCCTCCAGCAGGCCCCACTTGGAGGTTGCCAACCCTAGACCTGGCAGCAGTCTAGGGTTGCCAGGTCCCCCACGGGCACTGGCAGGGGATGGGGGTAGTGGGGTTGCCAGCTCCAGGTCTGGAAACTCCTGGAGATTTGGGGATGGAGCCTGGGGAGGACAGGGACCTCAGTGGGGTACAATGCCCTTGAGTCCACCCTCCAAAGCATCCATTTTCTCCAGGGGAAGTTATCTCAGTAGTCTGGAGCTGAGCAGTAATTCCAGGGGATCCCCAGATCCCACCTGGAGGCTGGCATCCCTAGGCAGCACCCTCTGGGTGACTTGATACCACCTAATTTGCATGACTCAACTTGGCCTGGCTGCTTGCTGCTGTTCAGCAGCCACCCTATGAAAGCCAGCAGTGGTGCAGCAGTTAGAGCCTCAGAGTAGGGTCTGCAAGACCCAGGTTCAGATCCCCATATTGCAGTGGAAGCTGACTGGGTGATTTTGGACCAGTCACATACTTGCAGCCTAACCAACCTCACAGTGTTGTTGTGCAGATAAAAAGGAGGTGAGAATAATGTAAGCTGCTTTGGTCCCCACTGTGGAGAAAGACTATAATTTTCATTGGTAGAAGCTGTGGGGGAGGGGGGTGGAGACGAAAAGCTGAAGACAGATAAAGGCAGATAAAGGTTAAGTTGGCTGTTGCGTGGGAAGGAAATAGGGTTGCCAACTCTGGATTGGGAAACTCCTGGACATTTAAGGGGTGGATCCTGGGGATGGTGGGGTTTGAGGAGGGGAGGAACTTCAGACCAGTATAATGCCATAGACTCCACCCTCCAAACCAGCCATTTCCTCCATGAGAACTACCATTACCAGCCTCTGGGTGAGGGCTGGAGATCACCCAGAATTACAACTGTTGTCCGGGTGACAGAGATCAGTTCCCCTGGATAAAATGGCTGCTTTGGAGGGTTGAGTCTATGGCTCCACCCCCAGAAGGGAGAAAGAGTGTGAGATAGGTAAGGGTAGAGGGGAGGAAGCAAAGGTGTGAGGAATGGGATGACCATCCCGCAAGTTTCTTGCGGGTCTCCACTTGTAACACTCTAAGTGTGTAGAATTATCTCCTTGAATGGGATGCCTCTCTTTGTCTTAACCCAGGAGCTGCCCTCTGATTCCTCCTCTCTCTGTGTACCTTTTGTTCTATACCATTCTCCACGTGGCTTGCCATGGAGTCGCACATCTCTACAGGTCGCTCCCATAGAAACAATGCCTTCTTACTTCTATACACATGATGTCAGAGTATCTGGCCACTTGTCACAGTATTCTGCTTCTCAGTCCCCTTTCAACTGCAACCTGAATGCAAATTGAAATCATTTGAATAAATGTAATACTTTTGCAATATACTTCTTGGGAGATCTGTTTACTGCACACAATAACACACTTCTAAGACTGGACAAACTCTCCTATATTAACCAAATATCCCAGTAGCCTCGTCTCACCCCAGTATCTTTAGGACAGCTGTGGAGGTGCTCTAAATGAAAATATTTTGCAATTTCGATTAGTCTGCTCAATTGGTTTCTGTGTGTGTGCGTGTGTCTGTGTGTTTTACTTAAAATCTTCCTTTTCTCTATTGTTCCAACACCAAGTGCCTCTATCACACAGCCAGGAAGACTCAGCTGCTACTTGATGGGCATATTCTTCTGGAAGAAGAAAAAGAACACACTTTTAAAGATAAAGTGGTGCCAGTTCAGCAGTGCATTGGGGGCTGTGAAATGGCATGTGGAAGGTACAGAGCAGGTCAGCACTGGCGAAGGTTCAGAGAACTTTTGGTACAGCCCTACTGTCATCTCATTTTTATGCATTATAGCCATCTCTGATGTTCCCACTAGTCCATTTTTTCATCCCAGGGCTCTATGCTCCCATGAAGGAGATTGCATCTGTTAAAGATGCTCTCTTTCTGCAACAACCTGTCCAATATGGCCTCCAAACACAATTGAACAAGAGGTTTCAATGTGTTAGTCTATGCTGAGCCATTGGTTACCATATGCCCTGGGTATGTACATGAAAATAGTGTTCATAACATGCTACTGTATGTAGTCGAAGAATAAAAGATTCCCAGTATTCTAAGCTGCAGGAGCTATGGGAATAATGCCACACAGTTACCTACTGTATCATCCTCTTCCAATTGCAACCAATTTATGACATCCAATGAATTGCTGTTACAGCTAAAGTAAGGAAATATGGGGAAAAGTTAACTTTTAACATGCTTGCAAGTTAACTCAAGAGGACTGATAGAACTTACGAGGGAAGCAGTTACGTAAATTCATACTTTAACAGCACAGAGAAAAGGGCCAAGCTACATCCCCCCATATACACCGCCGTATAATTTGCTAGAAGTTTTAAAGGTGACGAGAGAAGGGTAGTGGAGAGAACTGAAAGTTGTCTATTACTTATTCTGTTGTTGTTCAGTCGCACAGTCGAGTCCGACTCTTCGCGACCCCATGGACCAGATTACGCCAGGCCCTCCTGTCTTCCGCTGTCCGCTGAAGTTTACTTATTCTAGATACTCATATTTCACATCTCTGTCCAAAAGACATTTAAACCATGTACAACAAAATCCTCAAACATAGATCTTGTTGTTAACTTGATTCCAAAGGAACGGAACACGTGTGTGCACATAAAAACTGCCTTACATCAAATCAGACCATTGGTCCATCTTGCTCATATCATCTATTCTTATTTGAGGCTCTCCGGAGTCCAAGGCAGAGAAGGGTCTTTCACAAACATATATCTAGAGACCACTGAACTTGCTGCATACAAAGCAAGTTCTCTGCTGCCGAACCATAACATCTCTCCATAATTCCTGGAGTTTATCTATTGATTTAATCATATTTCTATCCTGCCCTCCCCCGCAAGCAGGGTCAGAGCAGGTCACAACAGAGTAAAACAATTACAACATCACAGCATACTTATATTAAAACCAGTAACCCCAATAGCACAGTCCACAAGATGGCAATTACAGCTCAACAGGAACTCCTTATATGAATCCAGCATGTATGCCCAGGTTGAGACAAAATATCGGGCAAGTAAACATAACCACCATCAATAACACTGTTGGATTAGTGGAAGCCCCAGATATTAAGTGGGGCAAGATGGACGAGGGTGGGGCAGGAGAGGCCGATGTAATTTAGACACCCACCACATCAACCAAAGGCCTGGTGGAACAGCTCCGTTCCATCCAGCCCAGCCTGACAACTGGTGGGATGGTTTGGTACTGACTATGGTGCTCCATCACTTCTGGTAAAAAAACTGGAATGACATAGGGTAGCTCTAGGAATTGCCCCATAGAGTTTCTGGCGATTCTTAGAGCTATGCCACTTCCAGGTTTTTACCAGAAGTGACACAGCACTGCACCCAATGCTCCTGGGTTTTCTTCTTAAAGCAGTGGGAGCTGGCAGCCCTAAACCCAGCCAACAATGTCTTCTCTACAGGCATACTGTGAACTTCAACACGAACATGTAAAGGTTCCCTTGCTCGAAAGCCAGTCGAATCTGACTCTAGGATTGCGGTGCTCATCTCCATTTCAAAGCCGAAGAGCCAGCACTGTCCGAAGACATTTCCATAGTCATGTGGCCGGCATGACTAAACACCAAGGCGCACGGAACGCTGTTACCTTCCCACCGTGGTGGGAAGTGGTACCTATTTATCTACTTGCAATTTCTTGCTTTCAAACTTCTAGGTTGGCAGGATCTGGAACTAGAGAGGGGAGCTCACTCCGTCATGCGGCACTCTCGGGTCTAGAACTGCTGAACTACGGACTTTCCACAGCCTGCAGTTCAGCATCTTAACCACTTGAGCCACCGAACATGACCACCAGGTAAATGCTCCTTGCTTGAATTTCCTCATTTACACATGAGGAGGACTGTCCATCAGTTCACCCTGATATTCTCTAGTGAAGTTGGTTGCAAACCCAGTACCATGCGGAGCAGCTTTGCGTCTGCATAGCATCTGATTAATTCACACAGCTGTTTTGCCCACTTCAAGTCACCTGCCATTTCTCAAGGCAGAAGGCTCTGTTTGAATTACCAGTTCTGCTAATTTCAAGTCACTCCAGGCTAGGGTTGCCAGGTCTGGGTTGGAAAATACCTGGAGACTTTGGGGGTGGAGCCAGGAGAGGGCGGGGTTTGGGGAAGGGCCTCAGCATGGTACAATGCCATAGAGTCCGCCCTTCAAAGCAGCCATTTTCTCCAGGGGAGCTGATCTCTGTCAGCTGGAGATCAGTTGTAAAAGGGAGAGATCCCCAGGCCCCACCTGGAGGCTGGCAACCCTCCTCCAGACCTCAGGGCCTGTTGCTGGATGTCAATTGATTTAATCAGTTGGTGTTTTGGATTTATCCCTGGTGATGAGGATGAAGAAATTTGGAGAGGAACATATCTTTTGCCTTACAGATACTTGCCAGGCAAAACTCGTCATTAGTTGATGTCTGCACAGGGTCATTCTGGTGTCATGGGAACTGTAAGAGCTAAAAATGGTGCAGATGTGACTGTATTGAAAGATCTTTGATGGTTCTTTTTTTCTGGTAATGCAGCAAAAGTACTGTTTCACAGCATCAGGGATTCCACCATTGACAAGGGTTGCCAGGTACTCACCATGTGCCGGCGGGGGGTGGGAGGGAGCCTTCAGGGAGTGGGGAAGGGCTCTGTCCCCAAACATCAATGTCCCCACCGCAAGGGCCCACTGTGAGGGCCTCACACAATGACACTCTAGTTTGAGGGCAAAACTATGGTAAAATTGCCCTCAAACCGTAGAGTTTTGCCCACAAACCAGAGTGTTGCTGCATGATGTCCCCAACATGATGACATTGTTTTGGTTTGGGGGCAGGATTCCCCCCACTGACCAGTTGGCTTACGATAGGCAGAAGCCCACAAAACTGGGGGATTCCCTGCCCAGACCTGGGGAATAGCAACCCTAGCATTAACGTAGCTAGTCAGCTACCCAGGACATTGTGCACTCCAGTCTTGCAGTCCTTTTATGTCCCAGAAAAGATTAGGAGTGTGCAACATTTGCCCGTGTGATTGTTAGGCAGTATGAATCAGTCACTACTGGTATAAAATTAGCCTTTACTTTGGCAACCATGTAGTGCTTTCTGCTCACTACACGTTCATCTTCAGACATGGAGAACACACCTGAATGTACATTCAGGTATGGCTATGCACAGCCCTGGTTTGACCCTAGGAAACTGCACCACCATATCATGTACGTAAACATCAACACAGCATTACCAAGCAACTGTGGTGAGTCGGGGGTTTATTACACACAGTACATCATGGTGTCCATATGTTTTGCCAAGGCATCAGCACATTAATTCAGGATGTTAGCAAATACTAACTTCATTAATTAAGACTAGTCAGCCAATTAATACATTCTTAATCTTTTGGGGGGTAAAAGAGCTAAATAATACTGGCAGATATTGGATATAACCTTCAGTCTTCCCGTTCCTTATCAACATTTCTATAATTCTGATATTCCCCAATAGGTTTTATTATTCCATTTTCCATGCAGATAACTTAAGTGGATTGCCCATTATCACACAGAGAGCTAACAAGCCTTCTTGAAATGAGAACACTAGTTTTCTCCACACTACCTCTCCACAGCAATCCATGTAATGCATGATTATTTGAATCCAAAATTGGGTCTCAAGAAGCAAACTATTGATTTTCATCGTAACTTCTTTTGTACAATGGCCTTTCATTATTGGGGGGGGGTAGTATACCAAGTTTCAGTGGTCACAAGAGGTGGTTTTCTGCACAAAGTCATCTATTTGGCTCCATGTGCCACTGCTGCATGTGCCCATCATTGTATGCGAGTACAATGCATGGGGAAGTATTATTGCTCTTCTCAGGCATTTCTGTTTTCCTGTGCCATTTTCTTAGTACAGTTTAATCCCGGTTGAATTTATTATTTTGTTCCCCCCCCCTTCTTTCTACATTTTTGAATGTATAACTTTTTAAAGGCTGAGGAGAGGGGCTGTGATTCAGTGGCAGAGCATCTGCTTGGCATGCAAAGGTCTCAGGAGCAATCCCTTGCACCCCCAGTTGAAAGGATAAGACAATATGTGATATGAAAGACCCTGAGACCCTAGAGAGCTGCCTGCTGCCACTCTGAGTAGGCAGTAGTGACTCTGATGGACCAGTGTTCCCACTCAGTATAAGGCAGCTTCGTATGTTCAATGTTAAAGCTAAATTTTAACAATGTCACCTCCTAAGAAATTTTAGCAGCTGAGAGGACTCCCCAGTTTAAGCACTCTGAGAGCAGAAAGTAAGAGGCTGGCTGTCCGGGTGACGGGGAGTGGAAGGAGGGGAGCAGTATAAGAGCCCGGGTGTGAGATGACAGAAGGTGAGTGGGGGGTGGAGACAGACTTTGCTATTAGTAAATGACTACATTTGCAATTCACTTCTCTTGGGTGCACACTTTTTTTAAAAAATCAGCTTATTTAGCATCCAGCATATAGAAATGAGTAACAGATTTCTAGTCTTGCTTGAGTTGTCTGAAGTGCCCTGGTGATCACAAATAAGTAATTGCAATAATAACCTGACAAAACTCCAGGGATGCTGCTCCGAGGCACATCAGAGCTTGCACACTTTTCAAAAATGCTCAGACTTGCAGGCAATAATCCAAATGATCGTATTTTGAAGTGTATCTAAAACTGTTTTTTAATGTTTCTCTAATCTCCCTGTGCATATGTGTATACATATATAAACCTTGTGGCCTTGCAAGTTGTCCACTTAGTCAAATTGTATGCAAATTAGAGTTTGCAAATTGTTAGGAAAGCTCAGTTTCCTATGTGGATGTGTTTTGCTGAAAACTCTGCAAAAAGACTCTGCAAAAATGACACTTGACAATATTGGGAGGTGGGGGACATGGAGGGGCATGTGGTGATGGAGACGCTGCTGACGCCACTATGCCACAGTATGCACAATGGTTAGGTCTAGGAATTACTCCAAGAATGGTAAAATTATAGAGTTCCTCGCAATTCCTAGAGCTACCTAGGGTGTGGTCACATGGTCCTTTTGATCAGGGTTCGCTGCTGTTCCATCTCGCATTTAAATTTGCTGATCAGATGGGCCCATCTGCCTCCTGTGCCAAAGCAGGCTCACTCCCGCATTGTTCCCGGTTCCCTAGCAAGTTTTCCTACACCTGGAAAATCAAGTACTTTCCTGGTATTTGCACTTTGAATCCGTGATTTCACCCATCTGGATAGCCATCTCTTGCAATGATTGCGATTAGGGTCGTCTGACCGTTCTTCGCATGTTTAAGTGTTGTTGTTTTTACAGCTTCCAGCTTTGAGCACTTGAGCAATCCTGCACTTAATAAATTCATTATTTAAATGTTCAAGTGCTCATCCAGCACAGGGAAAGGTCCTGCCCACCCCAGGAGTGAAGCTGTGGTGGGCAGCAGGAGGCAGAATGGAAAGTTGCTGGGGAGGGAGGTGGGCGGGAAAGGAAGTGCCGGGTGGGCTTGCAGGCAAGTGGGCAGCAGAGTGCACCCCAGGAGTCCCCAAAGCTGCACCATTAGTAGGGAGGGAGGGAGGACCCGGCTTGCCAGCAGCGTTGAACCCAGGCTGGTCGGGCAGCAGGAGGCGATGTGGAACATTGCTGGAGGCGGGCAGGGGGAAGGAAGTGCCAGATGGACTGGCAGGCAAGTGGGCAGTGGAGAGAGAGGGGCTGGCTGCATCTAGATGGTGCCCAGAGCCTACTTGCTCAATGCTTCTGGTTTGGGGAGGGACATATGATCATCCCAACCCAAAGAAAAATATTTCCATTTAAATTATAGTGGGAACAAATCACAGTTCCCTTGCCGTGTGACCACAGCCCTAGCGTCACTTCCAGGTTGTACCCAGAACTGACATACCAATGCAGAAGCCAGTGGCTTAAAAAAAATCTCCCACCACCAGTCAGAGCAGCATCAGGCAACAGAAACAATTGGAAGGACACCTCCTGCCAATTGTTTCTGTTGCCTGAAACACTAAATTAGAATAATGCTAATCTAGACTGCTAATCTAGAAACGCTAAAGTGATCTAAGCCTGAAATAACTTGTCCTAAACTAGGGCCTCTTCCCAGTTCTGGGTGTCATTATGGTCCCACGGAATGTTTTGGGGAACACTCTGAAGCCATCCCTGTCCTCAAAGCCCTTCTGCCCTTCCCTTTCCTCAAAAACCTGCCAGCGGTGCCAGTAAGAAGAATAAAATGCCATCTTTATTAGGCATTAGAGTGTTGCAGGAAGCAACTCTCAGGTTCTGGAATCCTTGAAAATTGTAGCTTCCCAGGGATTCTGACCCTTTAAATGACATGGCACATAAGGCTGCATGCTAGGAACATTGGTGGGGCAGGAGAATTAGAGGGCTGGAGGGTTGGGTGTGTGATGCCACCTCCCCGATTTTGCTTCCACCTCTCCGCTCAGTGAGATCAGGATCTGGAGCAATGGTGGCAGGAGTCTGACCACCATAATGGTCAACCTGGCGTGTCTAGTGACACGTCTTCTCAAAGCTCCTGTCTTGGCTAGCTATTAACCAAGATGGGTAAAGTTGGAACGTGAAGATGGCAGGCTGAGCTTCTCCAGACTCATCGGCACATCTTCATGCTGCAACAAGTAAAAGTAATACAAATAATGGGGATCAGATAGCTTAAAAAGGGCATCCTGTGTTAGCACAGCAACATGGAATCTAACTCAGAGAGGACATAAGTGATTTTATTTGCAAAATGTTTAGCAAACACAGCCAGTAGCCAGCAGGTCCAGATGATCATCCTGGGGCTCTGTATTCAAGAAACCCTTCACCATTCAGGAAAGGTCCCCTTGACAGCACTGTGTGGACACTACAAGGTAGGAAAGCAACTGTTGTTCACTACTCTCATAGCCCCAGAGTTCTCCTTCAAGTGGGGTCCAGGCTCTGCTTGGTTGGGTTCATCTTGAGCTTTCTCTCATTCGCATTTGTTTACAAGTTCTAGCTGCTTTATCATCACTCAGGAGATCAGCAGGAGAGGATTAGTGATGCACGCTTGGCTATTAACTATTCAGAATTTAAACTGAAGACACCCTAATTATTAATAGGCTTATAAGTAAAGGAAATTGAGAAAGAATAATAGCTAACGACATTGAGAAATCTTTGGATCTGCTCTGATTTTAGTCTCTGCTATCTGGTTTAAGGGTCAATCAGGTCAGAGGAGGGGGGGAGGGTAAAGAAAGAGTGACTCAATAGGTATGTAACAGGGATGTTTGCCAGTGAGCACAGTTACATATAAATACAACCTCAGGAGGGGACCAGGATTGGTCATAAGAACATAAGAAGAGCCCTGCTAGATCAGACCAGTGGTCCATCTAGTCCAGCATCCTGTCTCACATAGTGTCCAATCAGTTCCTCTGGAAGGACAACAATACTAGTTCTTCTGGAAGGCCAAGACCTTCCCCTGATGTTGCCTCCTGGCTGTGGGAATTCAGAGGTTTAGTGTCTCTGAATGTGGAGGTTCCCCTCAGCCACTATGGATACTAGCCATTGATAGACTTATCCTCCATGAATCTCTCTAATTCCCTTTTAAAGCTGTTTATTCCTATGGCCATCACTACATCCTCTGGCAGCAAATTCCACATTTTAATCATTCTTTGTGTAAAGAAATATTTCCTTTTGTCTGTCCTGAATCTACTGCCCATCAGCTTCTTTTGATGCCCTTGAGTTCTAGAATTTTGAGAGAGGGACTCCACCCAGGGCAGGGGCATGGCCACCCTGCTCCACTTCAAAAGAAGCCTTCAACAGGCCAATGAGGACAGGCTCTGATCCTGGTAATGGGAAAGCAGAGATCAAGGGAGATGAGAAGGAATCAGGGGAACTAACCCCATTCCCTCTCCCTGCTGAGGCCATATGGGCTCACCTGACACTGGCAGAAGAAGTCAGTCAGGGGCCTGAGCTGCGGTGCCATATGCTGTTTACAGTTACCATCAGTGTTCCCTCTGAGTTGGTGGTCACAGTTTTTTAGCCTCCGGCTCACACATTTTTGTCTTAGCTCAGGAAAGATGGCTCCAGAGCAAACTAATTTACGCAGTAGCCAAACTGCTCGCTCACAACTTTAACGCCGGTAGTTCACAAAGTAGCATTTTTGCTCACAAGACTCCACAGCTTAGAGGGAGCATTGGTTACCATCCCTGTTTCTTTATATCTGAATGCACAGAGTCATATTCAGCACAGGAGGATCCTCCCCTTTAAACAGCCAGCTGTTAAAGGTCCATGCTGAACTTTTCCTCCCCTCCTGCTGCACGTACTTTAAGCCAGGGCATGGCCTGAGGCACAAGCCTTTTGGCAGGAGCCAAAGGGCAAGAGTCAAAAGGTTGTTGGTGCTTGACTCTTGGCTCACAGTGGCCTTCATGGATAAGCCCAGTAGATCCCAGGTATGACCCTGGTTAGTCTACTGTTTTTTGTTTTCTTTATTGTTTAATTATATTGTATTTTGTTTGTTTAAACTGTTGGAGGGGGGTTGTTAGCTGCTCTGGGTCCCCATTGGAGAGAACAGCACTACATCCCTTTCTGAACCCATTACCTGCTTCCTGCAGCTCCCCTGTGCCTTCCTGTACCCGATCTGTAAGCAATAATCTTAATTGCCTATAAAACTGGGACCTTTTCTCCGATCTGCCTGATATTTGGCAGGGAGAATTCTTTGGATGAGAGCTATAGTCCCTCAGAATTTATGCCAGTTGGAAGGGAGAAAGGAATTGCAGCCAGATATCTATATTTTTAAAGAAGAAAAAAATGATAGAAATGAAAAGTGAATATTTTTTAAAAAAGCATAATGAAAATGGGGGGGTGGGAATCCTAGGAAGCATGTGTAGGAGAGCTGATGTCCAAGGGCCGGGAATCTCCATATCCCAGAGACCAACCAGATCCTGGATAAAACCGCCCACCATGTCCAACAGAAATTACTGCAGAGCCCCCAGAAAACCATCAGCATTCAAATTTTAACCTTCGCCTCCTTCACTACTTCCCGGTAGGTTATACCCAACATGTATTACGTTCCTAAAAGTCATCAATGAGGATCATTCATACTTGGTTGGACATAACAGAAAAATACCCACCCCACAGTATAGTATCCAGAATGCTTTCCTTTGATAACAAGATGATAACAAGATAGGCAGCTCATCTTCAGAGGAGCCTGCTTGTTACCACCAGCTCTTTACAGGTTTTCATATCAAACACAGGCCTAAAAGGAGAGGTGGAAAACTTGCATTGTCTGCTGGCGCACCATAAAAATGGTCCCAGATGTGCCACTACCAGCTCTGTGGATGCCTACAACTAAAAAAAAAGAAGACAGAAACCTCTTCATTCAGCAGCTTCTTCTAGCTAACAGGTACTTAAAGCTTTAATTTATCTCTTCTTCTTTCTTCCCCTTGTTTTTAAGTCACAGAGGAGTTATTCTCTGGGAGATTCCTCTTGTTTATTTCATACCAGTAGACATAATAGCAAGTGGTTATACATTGATTTGCATTCATCGGGACACAAGTTTTACTTGACACTGCGATGTCGTATTTAATTCTGTAACTATCCTTTGACACACACTCCCTTAGGACATGACTACAGTTGATTCAATAAGAATTCAGGATTTCAGAGGGAAACAAACAAAATTAGAGTCGAGGTGTTTGGACTCCGTTGCAGCCAATCAGACCCCACGTCTGGCTCAAGCAGATCCCATACAAGCAGAGGCGAGAGGTTTAGCCAGGAGATTTCCTTGTCTCAAATTTAAACCTCCCAACATAGTCACTGTGCTTTCAAGAGCCTTGAAAAGGGAGCGCAGCTACTGTAATGAGTATCTGTCTGCCTTACATCAGCAACCAGAGCAGAACTCTTCCCATACCCCAAACTAGCTTTCAGATCAACTCATACATCCAAAGTCGCTTGTATGATCATCTTATAGGACAAGTGATGAGGTCACATGAGATTTCCACAGATCAGCTGACTGCCCCAGCTGAGTCACATGATACTCCAGTAAGTGTCAGGTAGCCCTGTCATGGTTTTGAAATGTGGAGGGGTACTCTTCCTCTGCCTGCCTCTGAGCCTCACTGTCTGTGTGTTGTCCCCTGTTTGACCTTGTAGATGCTACAGCTGCAGAACTCCTGGGCTGGGAACCAATGGCTTTTAGTTTAGCGTGCTCGTTTTGCCTGCACGCGAACTATACTCATTGGCTTCTGCTTTTAAAGGGGGGTGTTAGATTCTAGTATAACTTGGGAGGCCCTATTGTTTCCGGGCATTCCTGACACAAGCAGTACACGTATCTTTAGTTCTGATTCACCAATAAACAGTTTTCTTCTGATGAAGCCCTGTGTTGTGTGACCTGACTAACAGTTACAGCGACATCCTGTTCAGGTTACACACCATAAAGTATAAGGACTAAACCTTTATGATAGCTGTGGGCCAAACTGAGGCTGAACTCCTGTCTCAACCATCCAGTGTTGCCATTTAGGAAACACATCAGGGAGCCTCCCTATCCAAATCCACTTCTTGTATTTCGGACCAGATGTGATGGTTCCTCAACAGCACCAGCCCACATCGCTGGAAAACTCATGGGTTTGACCAGTTTGCAACTATTGTTATAAAAAACATTAAATGGGCCTACGTTATCCGTGCCAATAGCACAAATCCATTTGCATAAAACAAATTGACTGTTTGGCTTGCATTAATAACATCGCTATGGTTATTATGAGGATGTGGCTCTTTTCGTAATTAATCTTCAGCAGGTTTGTTTGCTTATTTATTTTAGAAGATTTTTTAGCTCGCTGTTCTACTAAAAAAAGGACCCTAGGAGGGCTGGAGATTACTTTAAAAAAAAAGATCTACAATATGAAGAACAAAATGAAGAATCAAACAAAGAGTGATTAACACATGGAATTCACTGCCACAGGAGGTGGTGGTGGCTATAAGCATGGATGGCTTCAAGAGGGAACTGGATAAACATATGGAGCAGAGGTCCATCAGTGGCTATTAGCCACAAGGTATAGATAGGGTCTCTGGGGCAAGGGATGCTCTGTATTCTTGGTGCTTGGGGGAGGAGCAACAGTGGGAGGGCTTCTAGTGTCCTGGCCCCACCGATGGACCTCCTTATGGCACCTGGTATTTTTGGCCACTGTGTGACACAGAGTGTTGGACTGGATGGGCCATTGGCCTGATCCAACATTGGCTTCTCTTATGTTCTTAGCAGCAGAAAAAAACCATGCAATCCTAAACAACAGTGAAATAATAAAATAAAAGCAATAAGACTAACAATCAGTATTTTTTTTTTAAAAAAATCAATACCATGTCAATGAATCAATTCACCATACTTGTCATCAAATGCCAGTGTTCATACTTTTCCAGAACATTAAAAATGAGGGAGCCACGTAGCTCTCCGGGAGCAAAGAGTTCCAAAGTCTGGGGATTATAGTTCAGAAGATCCTGTCTGATGCATCCACCAGTCTCAGTTCAGAGCCAGTGTAGTGTAGCAGCTAAGACTGTCAAACTAGTATCTGGGAGACCTGGGTCTGAATCCCCACTCATGCCATGGAAGCTCACTGGGTGACCTTGGGCCAGTCACACACCCTCAGCCTAACCTACCTCAGAGGGTTGTTGTGGGGATAAAATAGATTGAAGGAGACGGATGAAGCTGCCTTAGGTCCCCATTGGGGAAGAAAGGCAGAGTATAAATGAATGAAATCAATAAAACTCTGTTAAAGTTGTGTTGTTATGTTATGTTAATGTAATGTTCTTATGGGCACAGCAGACTATTTCAGATCACAAGCAAACTCCTGTGGCAGAGGATGTCCACTATTAAAACATGAAAACATGAAGCTGCCTTATATTGAGGCAGATTGTGCAGGGGTGCATCGAACTGCCACTTCCATAGCAACCTCAAGAGCAAGTGGACCACAGGGTGCTTGCTCAGGGGTATCTTTCTTCTGCCACCGTGTCCATGTAGAGGTGGTAGATTCTCCATGGAAAACACTGTAGTACCACCTCACTGGGCTTCTCTAGCAGCCTTCAGACCAATGCCTTAATCCTCACTTTCTGGGCAGAAGTTCACTGCTCCTTGGGTAGTTCCCCCCCTGGTGGCCAAAGAGGCATGCCCTGCCTCCCCCACAACCCTGAAACTACCCAACTCCTTGCCTGCCTCCTGGTCTCTTAATGCTGAGACTTGTCTTCACTCCACCACCCATCACTTCTACCAGGCCACCTTTCTCCTCCCCCAGCCCAGCAACCGGGGCAGCACTCAGTCCGGGGTATTTCACCAGCCACAAGGGTCAGCCCCCACAGGGCTGCACATCCACCCCCACTGGCCAGCTGCGGCTTGGGTGAGTGGTGCAGCAACCCTAGCCACACTCGTGCCTCGTGAGCCTGAACCTGCTGCATCTTCCCCTGTGGCCGTGTAGCTTGGAGTGGGCTCCCCTGTGGCCTCTTTGTTGGCAGAGTGTAGATACTCAGTAAAGCGGAGCTTTAAATGTGGTAGATTTATTAAGAAGGGAACAAACTTTGTAAGAAAGAGGAGAGAGAAAGGGAGGTCTGTCTAACTAGCTAGGAGGGAGACAGTGACCGAATCTGCATTTGGCTTTCCCACCAGTGTCCCAGCCTTTTGACTCCATCTTCAAAAAACCTGTCCACATTTGGTATCGTTTTCACACCTCAGCTATGCTAGCATCCTTTGGCACATCCACATGTTTATCATCCTTTCAGGGCAGCTCCACTGTCATTGCACCTCCGCACTGCTTTAAAAGAATCTTCTCCAAATAGCATTCAAACAAGCATAGAGAAAGGGGGTGTCACAGCAGCACACAACTGATTTAAAAATGCAAATGCAGATTCGACCAGTAACAAAAAGCTCTCAACAGAAGCGGGGAAAAGCCCTAACTGAGCCAATCAGGAGACAGAAAGGAGAGTATTTGAAAATAGCAGGAAGCCCCTAATCTCATTATGCTAACTTGTTGTCCCCTCTACTGCCCCAGTCATTTTCTTTATCTATGTGTGATAGACCTTGCATATTCCAACAGTCTTCTGCCAACTCTGGGCTCCCATGAGTGAGTCTAGCTGCACCTGAGACTCGCACAGATGACTGTCTGTCAAGGTCTGCATTGTCTTCTCTGATCAGTAGCAGCTTTCCAGGGTCTCATCACCTTCACCTCGCCTACTACTTCATTCTTTTAACTGGACATATCAGGGACTGAAACTGGGATCTTCGGCATGCAAAGGAGATGCTCTGCCACTGAGCTGCAGGCCTTCCCCTGCCCAGTTTGATGCTTGCCAATAATTTTGTAGTCCCATTGAAAATCTCTGCTCCTCCACTGACATCATGTCCTTGCAGGACCTTCCACTAAGCCACTGCATATGGAATGCAGCAACTTGTTCCTCTGCGGTTATGTTATTAAACATGCTGAAGGTCTGTTTACAAACCACCCAGTCCCTAGAAGATAAATAACCCCTATAATTAATGAGACTCTCAGAATCACAACCAAAGGAGCTGCTGGAGTCCTAGAATGGATGCTAAGAGAAAGCAGGCTAGACAGAGGGCAATAGGAAAATATAATTACATACAGAATGAACCGGGGGAGGGTGTGTGGAACAGATCCACTTGTGTGTCCAAAGTATCCAGAAACAGAAAGAGGAACCCTTAATAAGGGAAACAACACGCTTGGGAAACCCACCTACGACTTACTGCTTCTAGAAGAAAAGGGGAATTCAATCTATCATATTTTATTGGGATGCTCTCTATATTCCAGTCTAAGATGCCATTTTATTCTACCGTGGCTGGTGCATTTCAATGATTTTAATTGAAGCACGGTGGTCGACTCTCATATCCTAATATAACTTTGTATGTTGCAAAAAATATATATCTTTTTTCTTTGGGGTAATAAGTAGAGATTATAAATGAAATTTCAGATTGTTGTACAGCACACAGAAAGTGAACTGAGCGCTAAAGGGAAGAACAGCAATGCAGAACAACAAAGAAAACCTTATGGACATGCGCAGTGAAAGCGAGGCAAAACACTCGTCCGTAATAGGCCTGCGATAAGCTTTTATAAGGCTCTCCTGGGCCAAAAGATAAACATGCGTGAAGATCTACAGATATTATGCTGGGGAACAGCTCACGGTTAAGTCTTGAACTCACAGTCACAGCCTGAGGGATCTCATCAGAGATGTCAGATATTGCACTACCATATAGAACTTTCCAGAGGAAGAAATAGCAGAGATATCAGCCGCATCAGCAAGAAAGCTTTTCTGATATCCCAGAAGGCTAGAAAGTGGCATGGTATAGCTTGATCTCTTCAGATCTTAGAAGCTAAGCAGGTTCAGTATTGGGATGGGAGACCACAAAGAAAGACTCGGCAAAGGAAGGCAATGGCAAACTACCTCCATTCTTCACTTGCCTTCAAAGCCCCTTTCTGCAGTCACCGTAAGCTGCTTGTGACTTGACAGAACATACATATGTAGAAGGCTGGAGCAGGCCAGGTGGCACTTCCTGACTCACTACAAAAGTTTCCAGTCACTTTGCTTCATTCTTGGCCTGAGAAACTAGCATAACTATCCTGTGACCATTTTTTGCCATGGTCAGGTTTCACGATGCCCTATCCCAAATACAATGCATTCAGAACCGGCAATAGTGGGATCAGACAAACAACTGGAATGGCCAGGGCTGTTTTTGTAGGAAAAAAAACAGCAGGAGCTCATTACCATAACAGGCCACACCGAACAGCAGAAACTTATTAGCATATTAGGCCACACCCCTGACAGCATAGCTCATTAGCATGTTAGGCCACACACCCAAGTTACCAGAAGTGTGGTCATCCAGCCACACCCACCTTTTGTTTCTTATTCTGTTTACTTTCTTTGTTGTCAAAACCCAGGGCTTTTTTTGGAGCAGGAACTCCTTTGCATGTTAGGCCACACACCCCTAATGTAGCCAATCCTAATGAGTTTCTGTTGTTGGGTGTGGCCTATCATGCTAATGAGTTCCTGCTGGGCATGACCAACTCGGGAGCTAGCCGGAACTCCATTCCTGTGCATTCCTGCCCAAAAATAGCCCTGGGAATGGCATTGGAGCATCCCTGAACCGAAGGGTTATGAGAATGATATCATGAAAACAATCCTAATCAGGTCCAGTCTAATTCCTATATAATTTTGCCAAGAAAGTGTCCTGATCAGAGAGTATAGTTAAAACAACAACTGCTAAAAGCAGGAGTGGCCAAACTTGCCTAACATAACAGCTATACAGAATAAACATCAGACGTTTGAGAGCTGCAAGACATGAACAAATATTACACACATATGTTTATTGAAAAAATATGCAAAATTGCTTTTTATTAACATTAAATCAGACTGTGTGACAGAGCCACATGTGGCTCTCGAGCTGCAGTTTGGCCGCCCCTGTGCTAAAGCATAGCCCTACAGCAGGTGTCCCCAGTGTTGCACCTGTGGGCATCAAGGTGCCCTCTGAAACCTTTCCTGGTGCTCACCAAGTGTCTTGTTGAAGGTGAGTGGGATTTGCCCACCAGGGCTTCTGATTGGCCCCTGAAGATCTGATTGGCTATGCAGATTTTCAAAAAGGGATTTCAGCCGCACAGCACAGGGATCTTCACTGTGTGACTGAAGGTAAGCCGTGTGTACACAAGAAAAGATTTTAAAACAATGGATCCCTTTTAAATGGCATCCTGTTATGCAGAGCTTCTGCCTGAAATGCAGAAGGGTTACTCTTAGCCTGACTCCCTGACATTGTGTGGTTGGCTTCATCTCCTGTGGCAACCACTTTGTGGCACCCACCACCCTGTGTCAGAATTCTAAAGGTGCCCACAGGCTAAAAAAGGTTGGGGACCCCTGCTCTAGATGAAGGATCCGTCTTGCCTATCTTTGCATATTAGAAGCAAGTCTCACGGGGCAGCCGTTACATACACTGCAAAAATCCAACTCAGGTTTCCTTCGAAACATAAAAAGGTTTAGCCTATTGAACACCCTGCTGGCACTTTAATTCTGTAATCCTTTAGGAACTGCATAGAGGCAGAAGTCACGAAGCAAGTCTATTTTTGTTCACTGTTCTTACCGCCAAAGCAGGGCATGGAGCAGACCTTCCTGTAATTTCACACTGATTAATTCTGGATGGGATCCGAGAATCTTAATCAAGGGAATTGCCTTGGGTTTCCTTAGAGAATTTGCACAAAGCTCACCCCCCAAAAAACCATAGCAATGATCTCTTCGGGGGAAGAGTGCCACAAAATGTTATTTTGGAATCCGAGTGCTGCATTTGGTAGCTTTATGTATTCAAAACTTGTTTTAGTTCTGTGCTGACACACAGGCGGAAAGCCACATGCAGCTTCTGATCGGCACACTTCACTCAGCGCGATTCGCAACTGGGCTTAGTAGGCCTAGCTGCTCTCCAAAAATGTCAGAAAATACCATCTCATCTCCCTCAAGTCCAGTTTTGAATTAAGAAACGCAACCACACTTCCAATTATTTCACCAGGAGCATGGCAGGGGCCAAACACCTTTCTTAGCCCACAGTGATCCCTCGATATCCCACTCATAGACCCTACGCACCCTGCAAACCTGGCAGTGGTGGAAAGTGGTGTTAAATCACAGCAGACTTATGGTGACTCCTCATGGGGTTTTCAAGGCAAAAGACGTTCAGAGGTAGTTTCCCATTGTCTACCTCTGCATAATAACCCCGGGCTTCCTTGGTGGTCTCCCATCCAAGTACTAACCAGGGCCAACCCTGCTTAGCTTCTAAGATCTGGCTAGCCTGAGCCATCCAGGTCAAGGCACCCCACAAACTTACCCTGTGGCCAGGGCTATTTTTGGGCAGGAACGCGCAGGAACAGAGTTCCAGCTGGCTCCTGAGTTGGCCACACCCAGCAGGAACTCATTAGCATAACAGGCCACACCCAACAGCAGAAACTCATTAGGGTTGGCTACATTAGGGATGTGTGGCCTAACATGCAAAGGAGTTCCTGCTCCAAAAAAGCCCTGGGTTTTGACAACAAAGAAGGTAAACAGAATAAGAAGCAAAAGGTGAGTGTGGCTGGATGACCACACTTCTGGTAACATGGGGGTGTGGCCTAATATGCTAATACACTGTGCTGTCAGGGATGTGGCCTAATATGCTAATGAATCTCTGCTGTTGGGTGTGGCCTATTATGCTAATGAGTTCCTGCTGGGCTTTTTCTACAAAAAAAGCCCTGCCTGTGGCAATGTCTCTTTGTGGAAATCACTTTCAACACCTTCTGCTCTCAGTCACACCAGCAGCATCCCAGGTGCCAGGAAGCCCGGGAAACACACTTCACCAAGGCACCTGAGTCAGTGTGTTTTCAGTTAACATATCACCAGCCAGCTACTGAACGTGAAAAAAGGGTTTGGATCCAGACTAAATTTTCCAGGGGCAGAATTAGACTTTCATTCCTCCTCCTTCCTGCTGCAGGCCACTGATCTGTATTCAATACTGCTCCTGGGGGATAGGAGGGGGATCTGCAATAGAAAGGGGAAATCAGTGGAAACTGGCAATTGAGTCTGGAACCTGGATCCAATCCGAAAACTGGAATACGCTGGCAGTCACGCACGCGAGATAATGTGGAGGGGAAGTGAGGCTATTCCTTCTGGAGGAAATTGACCCACGTTGCACAATCATGTAGTCCTTGGAAGCTGCGGGGGCAGCCTGCCACTGCGAGATCAGACGAACCGCGGGTGAGTCTTTTTTTTTTCTTGCCATTTGTTCCCGATGTACTTAAATGGGGGATCGATTAATTGCATCTCAGCACTGGGGGCTCCCTGTGGAGTGTGCAATGATGCACATACTGAGAAGGGGGGGAACGGCACAGCGTCGGGATGGCCCGATCAGACTATCCCGACACCTTGAGAGTGCGCTGGCGCGATCCGATGGGGAAAGTCTGTCTGTGGCCCGTAGCAAACCCATTTGCTACTGGATTTTCCCCAGTGTCTTTTTACTCTGCTTCTGTGGTGGAGCAAAACGGGTTGCGGATGGGTGCAGGGCGCTTCCCAGATGTTTGTGTCTGATTGCGCCCTTTAAATCCACCCAGCATTCGCACCTATGGCAGGGCTAATTGTGCGTGTAATCACAGCCTACATATGGCATTTCTGGTGGACTAACAATGCAATCCTAAGCAAGTCTACTCAGAGTCCTCTTTACTTACTACCAGGAAAATGTTCTTAAGAATGCACTTCAAAGGACTTCCAGTGATATTCATTGTTTGGCATTTCTCAACAGAGCGAGTATTCCATTTTTCATACAGAACCATGTACTACTGGTAGCCATTCTTGTGTCAAACTGAATTTTCAAGCATCACTTTTGGTAATCCTTAATGTATTCTTTGTGCAGGTGTGGTAGTGAGAATCCCCTCACACCAAGGAGTGTTGCCAGGTACACCACAGCACCTTTAGTTCCCCCCTCTGTGCCTGCTCAGCTTAGTTTTATCCCGTGAGGGAGGAGGATTTTTACCCTCTCCTGTTTACTCCTCAACTAGAACTCGCTATGAGTCCCTGTGAAAAAGGTAGATGATAAATAACTTAAATAAATACAATAAATAAATAAGTGCAAATGAAGACCTCTTCATTCTTGTCCTAATGGGACTGGATGCCTCCACTCTCCATCTCCCTGGACTGTCAGCCTCCAGACATTGCTACGGCTACACTGATATGCCCCTGAAGCTGAGCAGATAGCCCCAACTAAGGTTGCCTATCCCCAGTTGAGGGCAGAGGATCCCCCGACTTGGAGCCCCTTCCCTACTTCAGGGATATCTGAAAGGGGAGGGAATAGCTGCTGGGTGCTCTATTATACCCTATAGAGGCTGGTCCCCATAGGGTATAATGGAGAATTGATCTGTGAGTATTTTGGGCTTTGAGGGGGTGGGGTTTTTTTTTAAGTTAGAGGCACCAAATTTTCATCACAGATGCTGGTACCTCTCCTCATCCCCCCCCCCCAGGTTTCAAAATGATAGGACCAGGGGATCCAGCTCTATGAGCCGCAAAAGAAGGTGCCCCCATCCTCTATTATTTACAATGGAGGGAAAGTTTAGAAGGAACAGAGTCTCTTTAAATGTGATGGTAGCTTACCCGAAACTCACTTCAGAGTTCTCTTCAAGAGCATCCCTCCCCTCTCTGAAGCCTCCAGGTAAATCCCCCACCTGCTTGTCAGCCTCACCTGGCAACCCTAGGCCCAATAATAGAAATCACCAACTTCTCTACCACTGCAGGTGAATCCCTTCCCTGAACTTGCCATTTCAAGATTCCACTCAGCTTATATTTTGGACCGAGTCTCAGCCAGGGCATCAAAGTGCATGGCCTGACTTCTAGAGCACAATCCAAGAGCCCTCTCTGCTTACTAGAAGCTATTTATTTACAAAACTAACCAGATTACCTAAGGCAAAAATTTTTGACTGGTGCAATCAAGCAACAAATCACTTTATCTTTCTGAGCTTGTTTGGATCTTACTCCTCTTGCAAAAATAGCAATGGTGGTTGCCTGAAAGCAATCTGTGCATACTACTGAAACACAGTGCTGCAAAACTGCTGTAAAAATGCTACACAGCACCCTGTTGAAAAAGGCACTAAGCCCAACACACACAGACACAGTTGCTCTCTTTGCAAGCCTGCAAACTAGCGGTCCCATTGCCCCAGTAGGTGTGGAGGATTCCCTCTTCCCCACCTCTGTGTACAACACTATGTCACTCCCAGTAAAAAACTAGAAGTGACATAGGGTAGTTCTAGGAATCGCCAGAAACTGTATGGTTTTACCATACAGCTTTCAGTGATTCCTAGAGCTACCTATGTCATTTCCAGATCTGTTTTACCAGAAGTGACACAGTACTGCAGCCAGTGTCATCATCTCCCCATATCCCTGCCCGCAATCCTCCCATTGGTTGCCACGCACTACCTAGCAACCCTAACACACATGCAAACACACACACACTTTTGGCATCATCAGTTTTAGTAAGGCAGAGGCTTGGGGTGGAATGAAAAACAACCACCTTTCCCTGCTTTATATTCTGAGAACACAATACTTGCTGGAGCATCTATACCAGTTTTCTCTGTCATTCACTATATATATATATATATATATATATATATATATATATGCTTTTGCTTCGCAAGTTAGATCTTTCATTTCCCCTGACTTTCTTAGTAATGGAGTGCACAATCAAGTTCAAGCTGTGGGCAACGCAGGAGACATGAACAGTGCTATTCCTCCATGCTGGAGCCATTATCGACAACAATAAAGCAGACATGCCCAGCAAAATAATCCAATACTGTATCTCACAGTTGAAGTCATCCAGGAATTTGTATTAGGTAAGATCCGCAGGGAAGTGCTGTATTCAAAGGGAAGGCCATTTGGAAGGGTTTTTCATCTGTATCCAATGCTGAGCTACAGAGGCTCAATGCGCTGCTAATAGCATATTCAGCACTTGCATCGGATGCGGAGAGAAATCTGGCACGATTGTTCAGTCCAGCTGCCTGTGGGTCAGCTGTGTTACACTTAGCAAATGAATTTTTAAAGTCATCTGCAGTAGGGGACAAAACCAAAATTAATTCAAAGCTTTACCAGCACAGTAAGATGATTTTTGCATTATTATTATTATTTATAAAACATTATTAGCAAAACTGATGTCCAAAGCAACAGGCAAACCGTCCAATATGAGTTTTCAAGTTTAGTTAGGGATTGGTCTTGCAGCTGTAGAAGTCGTTGATTTAGTTGCAGTAAACTGGTCCATGGAATACATATGTTTAGTGGGGGAAATGAGTTCATGGCCTATAGAGCAACATATGGATGATCCAAAAAATTCACATGAATTGTGATGCACATATGCAATCAGTGGGAATTGTGGAATGCATTCACTGGTGTCAGCTTTTTCCATTCATGTGCCCTAAAATATAGACTGTGTAATACGGACATTGTAACTGTAGAACACTGCTGTTTGGGCTTTCCAAGACCAAATTTCATCCAGTGTGAAACAGTCCTCATAATGTGGTTCATTTTTTAAGACATGTTTATAAATCCTATCCATATTTACCCAGAATTAGGTCTCGATTTCAGCAGCAATGCTCCCCAAGCAACTATGAATGGAATCGCTACTGTAAAATGCATGATGAACGGAAATATTTCTTAAGGATGGCTGGCAGATTTTATAAATCCAGCGTCTCTTCCCACCTATCTGGCTAAGCAACACTAATATGCCTCCTTGAATGACATCAGCTATAGGTTCGACTCCTGCTCTGTACCTTTGATGCCTCACCAAGGCTGGCCTGGGGTCTTTGTTCTCCATGACTAAGATGTTCACTCCTTCTTCAACATCTTCAATGAAGATGGAGTGTTATCGCAAGCTGCACCTCTTCCTTCCTTCAGCCAGCACATGGGTGGTAGGCAGGATCTTGGAAAATCCCAATTCTCCCAGAAGCACTGGGAGACCCCTGATATCGAACCCTCCACCCCCAGAGCAGCCACCAGTTGGGAGGGTAGGGTTGCTGGCTTGGGAAATACCTGGAGATTTGGAGGGTGGAACCTGAAGGAGGCGGGGTTTGGGGAGGGGAGGAACTTCAATAGGGTATAAAGCCTTAGACTCCACCTTCAAAAGCAGTCATTTTCTCTAGCTGAACTGATTTCTGTCACCTGGAGATTGGCAACCCTACAGGAGGGTCTCTGCCAGCATCCCTGATGCAAGGCAAGTGGCATTCAATAGGCATTTCCCTTCCCATATATATAAGCAATCAATAATAAATAATAATAATTTCCAAAACTATCAGTAGAAAGTTTTGCTTGCTTGATCTCATCTCTTAAAAATTTGCTAGTGAGCACAAAGATACTAAAAGCAGTAATCATTTCAAAGAGGGGGAACCTAGTGAGTAGCAAAAGAATCACAAAACAGATTAAGCCTGCAGTGCTGAGATATCAGCAACAAGCATAAGAGTGGTTGATATAATTATTTCCATGAGGAGACCGGACAAATAAACAAGATGAACGCCCTGCATTTTTCATGGTCAGGTACTGTGATAGGAAGGTGTTATCCATTTGCCTCTTTTGGAAACAAAAGTTAACATAACTTGAGAATGTTAAATCCAGTATGGGAGGATTAATTTTAACATAGAACAAAAACTAACCAGGGGGGATGGAAATCCTGAAAGCCAACCAGGAGGAGGGAAATCCCACTTCATATTATCTTTCAGAAGGTTCAAATGCATGTCTTTAAAAATTCCTGTTAGCAAGTCAGAAGCCTTTCCAAGGCAGGAAAAAAAGAATGCACCTGAGGAACAAGTAAGTAGCAGTAACATGTTGAATTATGTATTTCTCTGGATAAGAAAAACAGTGAGTTGACATCATTCCATCACTTGCCTATAGAAGTGAATTGCTGTCATTCACTCCTGGGAGCAAGGAGAAAAGGCTTGCTCCTAGGGACAGTATTTTAAATGCTGCAATGACAACTGAGCCTGGGTCCACTGGGCACTACCAAAAGGGAACTCAGAGAGCACGGAACAGGAGCCATCTACCTACATTAGTGGCAAAAGCTAAGGGCAGTTCTCCAGAGAGCTCTCTCAGCCCCACCTACCTCCCAGGGTGTCTGTTGTGGGGAGGGGAAGGGAAAGGAGATTGTAAGCCACTCTGAGACTCCTTTGGGTAGTGAAGGGCGGGGTATAAATCCAATCTCTTCTCTCTTTCTTCTTCTTCTTCTTCTATGCACAATTCCAGAGTGTGCTCTACTAAAAATATGTGAACATAAGAGAAGCCATGTTTGATCAGGCCAGTGGCCCATCCAGTCCAGCACTCTGTGTCACACAGTGGCCAAAACCCAGGAGATCCACCAGCGGGGCCCGAGGCAGGGATGGTTCCCATTGTCTCAGGGCTTGATAAGAAAGTCAATGACTACTCTCTTAACCTAGCGAGGGGCCTGAGAAATCAAAGGGGGAGGGGGGCTCTCCTTTGGTGTTTTTAGGACAGCAGTTCAACAGCTGAAAGGGCCCTGCATCAGCTATGTCCTGTGCCAGTTGCGGGGCCGCTCATGAGCGCCGGACTTGCTGGTTCCGGGATGCCATCTGCAGAACGTGCAGCAAGACCAGTCACATCGCCCAGGACTGTCGTTTGGGAGGACAGCGCAAGAGGACCTCGGCCTACTCGGAATCTACCAACCTGAACACTCTCTTGGCCCACCACCAGCAACACCTGGTATGTAACTTGCCCCCCGATAGCCCTAACAAAATGCATGTTACTATGTTAATTGAAGGGTCCCCCTGCAAGATGGAAGTGGACACGGGCTCGTCCTTTTCCATCATTTTGGCTGACACACTGCACACCCTGTGCCCACAGGGGGGACCCCTTCTGCAATGGCCGCAAGGGTTGATACTGCGGGATTTCAATAAGAACCCTGTGGCAGTCCAGGGCTGGGGCAAGTTCCAGATGCAGTTCAAGGACTTTGATGGACTGTTGGAATTGCTGATGGTGGAAGGGAGGCTCACCAATCTGCTAGGGCTCTCATGGTTCGGGCCCTGGGCTTCATGATAGGGGGCATCAACCAGATTCAGCTGCAGGACTTTGCAACCATGTGCAGAGAATTCCCAAGGATTTTCGATGGGACTCTCGGCAAATTCACCGGGTCTCTGGCGGCACTGGACCTTGATCCAGCGGTGAGGCCCATCCGTGTCAAGGCCCGGCAGCCCCCCATTGCACTCCGGTCTAAAATTGAGGTGGAGCTGGAGCTGGAGCACCTGGTCACTCAGGGCATGTTGGAACCAGTCTCCCATGCTAGGTGGGAAACACCAGTTGTGACTCTGGTTAAGCTGAAAGTCAGGATTTGTGCGGACTATAAATGCACTATTAACAAAGCTTTACAAGCCCACGCTTATCTGGTGCCTGTGGTCAGCCACCTGTTAGCCACTCTAGTGGGGGCATGGGTTTTTGGGAAGCTGGACTTGGCTCAGGCGTACCAGTAGCTGCCTGTGGATGCCACCACAGCAGAGGTACAGACTATCGTGACCCACAAGGGTGCTTTCAGGGTTCACTGCCTACAGTTTGGGGTGTGTGTGGCGCTGGGTATATTTCAATCGTTTATGGACTCTCTTCTCAAAGGGATCCCCGGAGTCCAACCCTTTTTAGATGACATGCTCATCACGGCCCCAGACTCCGCCACCTTCGCTGAGAGGCTTCGGATAGTGCTTCAATGCTTCGACATGGCCGGCTTGAAGGTGAAATGCGAAAAGTGCCTCTTAGGGGTTTCCAAAGTGGAGTTCTTGGGCTTCACAGTGGATGCTCATGGAATCCACCCCATGGATGACAAGGTCCGTGCCACCACACAGGCACTCCCACCCACATCTAAGATGGAGTTGCAGGCCTTCCTCGGTCTGCTTAATTTTTACCACCTCTTCCTTCCCTTTAAGGCAGTGGTGGCAGAGCCCCTGCACTGCCTACTGGACAAAAACGCTCCTTGGGTCTGGGCCCCCAAACACGATGCTGCTTTCTGGGCAGTCAAGGATCCTTTAACCTCAAACACGGTCTTGTCCCACTTTGACGAGACGTTACCCATGGTGCTTGCATGTGATGCATCTTCCTATGAGGTGGGGGTGGTACTGGGCCAACTTTGACGAGACGTTACCCATGGTGCGTGCATGTGATGCATCTCCCTATGAGGTGGGGGTGGTACTGGGCCATCGCCTGACGGACGGCCACGAAGTCCCTGTTGCATACTACTCCAGGACCTTGTCAGCTGCGAAGCATAATTACGCGCAGATTGACAAGGAGATGCTGGCTATACAGCAGGCCCTTCACCATCATGATGGACCACAAGCCCCTTCTGGGCCTCCTTGCCCCCAACCACCCATCCCCACAGTTGGTTTCACCCCAGATGCTCCACTGGTCACTCTTCCTGGCCAGCTATTCTTATGTGCTTGTCCACCGGCCAGGCAAGGCCATGGGCATGCGGATGCTTTGAGTCACCTTTCCCTTCCCATCATGGACCCTGCCCCAGAGCATCTGGTCGCCCTCTTGGAATACCTACCCAAGCAGCCGGTTCATGTCTGGGAGGTGGCACGGCACACTGCCTGGGATAAGGTTCCCTGCCACATCCTAGACTGGGTGGGGAGGGGGTGGCCCATGGGCCAGGGGGCTGGAATTCACTGCTTTTTCCTCCCATAAGGACGAACTGATGTCTCATAAGGGCTGCCTGATGTGGGGGAGCCGGGTGGTCATTCCAGATCCCCTGGGGGTTGTCAGGATGAAGGTACTAGCCCAGAGTTATGTCTGGTGGCCGGGGCTGGACTGGGACATCGAGGACACCATTAAGCAATGCACAAAATGCCAAGAAACATGACCAGCACCCCCCAGCATGCCTGTCCATCCTTGGGAATCATCGAAGCGGCCCTGGGCCAGGTTGCACCTGGATTTCGCCGGCCCCTTCCAGGGACAATTGTTCTTTATTCCCCCATTTTTTTAAATTTTATTTTTAAATTTTCAAAGTCGTTATACATTCCACAGATATGTCTTATATACATGATAGAGTCTTCTATACATTATATACCTCTGTACATCTATACATCCATCCAATTTTCTATCCACTTATATATCCTTTCCCATCTGTTTGCATATACCTTCTCACATTTATTTTGAAGCTTCAAACTCAAGTCATCCATTTGTGCTAACTCTAACAGTTTACCTATTAGGTCTTCTTTTGAGGGTAATACGTTTAATTTCCAATTTTTATCCAGTAGCAATCGAGCAGCTGTTAATATACAGACCAAATTAATTCAACATTAATTTAAACCCCCACCTCTTCCCTTTGAGCCGAGTGCCGGCTTGCCTTTGAGCGCCCGCTAGAGCGCTCTTCTCTCCCCCTCCCAGGGGTTTAAACCCCTGCCTCTTCCCTTTGAGCCGAGTGCCGGCTTGCCTTTGAGCACCTGCTGGAGCGCTCTTCACTGCCGGCTGCTGCCCCCACCTTCTCTCCCCCCCAGGGGGGGAGGGGGAGGGCAGGCAAGCTGCTGCCGCTGCCTCCTGAGCCCCAGGTGGTGGGGAGGCGGCAGCAGTGGCGGTGGTGGGGGGCTTTTCACGGGGGGTAGGGGGTCATTTGGCACCCCTGCAGGCCCAGCACCCTAGGTGAACGCCTAGTGGGTGAGTGCCTAGCTCACCTAGTGGGCGAGTGCCTAGCTCGCCTAGTGGGTGAGCTGGCCATGAGCTGAATGGGTGATTTAGGACTGGTCACAGACTTTCAGCCTAACCTACCTCACAGGGCTGTTGTGCTGTCAACACAACAGTCAAAAGGGGGAGAGGAGAATGATGTAAGCTGCTTTAGTCCCCATTGCAGAGATAAACTACTTTTCCTCCTGGGAAACCATTGTTGCTAATCTCCAAATGAGGGGTGGAGATCACTCAGAATTACAACTGCTCTCCAGATGGCAGAGATCAGTTCCCCTGGAGAAAATGGTTGACTCTGTGGCAGTCAGGGCTTCAGAGCATGGGAGAGGCTGCAGGTGTGTGGGTGGGTGGGTGAGATGGAAAGCTGAAGAGAGAAGGGGAAATAAAGGTAGGTTGATGACTTGCTGGGAAGGAGATAGGGTTGCCAACTCCAGGTTGGAAATTCCTGGAGATTTGAGGGATGGAACCTGGAGAGGGTGAGGTTTGAGGAGGGGTGGGACCTCAGACAGCTACAATACCATAGACTCCATCCTCCCAACCAGCCATTCCCCTCTGGGGAACCACTGTTCCCAATCTCAGGAGATGGGTGGAAATCACTCAGAATTACAACTGATCTCCAGGGGGGAGGGGGGAGGAGATGCAAAGCTGAAATCAGAGGGGCAGATAATGGCAGGTTGATACTTGGCTGGGAAGGAGATAGGGTTTCCAACTCCAGGTTGGGAAATTCATACCGATTTGGGGGGGTGGAGCCTTGAGAGGGTGTGGTTTGAGGAGGGGTGGGACCTCAGACAGGTACAATGCCATAGACTCCACCCTCCAAACCAGCCATTTCCTCCTGGGTAACAATTATTGCCAATCTCCAGGTGAGGGCTGGAGATACTGAAAATTACAACTGCTCTTCAGGTAGCAGAGATCAGTTCCTCTGGAGAAAATGGTGGACTCTGTGTCATTACACCCTGCTGAGGTCACCACAGCACATTGATGCTGAATGCCCATGGCCTTGGCACTCTCCTAGAGCCTCTTTCTAGAGCTCGTTGTATTATTTCCACAACGGGCCTAATTCCTAGTGTAAAATAAAAACAAAGAAAGAAAGCATTGTCAAGGATATTTTAACAACATCTGAATGCTTCCTGTTTCCCTTGTTTCTGCCTCTATATCATCCTGTATTATATTATCCTGTATTGTATCTGCCTCTGTTCTTTGTCTGTTTTATTCTGTCTGTTGTTCTCTTGTTCAAGGTTTTATTCTGCCCTGATTATGTTTTTTTTAATTATTTGTTTTAAATTCCTAATGAGCAGGTTGAAAGCAAGAAACGAGCTCATGAAAGGTAAATGAGATTTAAATCTGACAGTTAAAATGGTATTTTTTATTAATATCTGGTATGCAAAATCCTTTTTTTTTTTTGGAGAAATGCATCTCCCAGAGAAGGTTTGTAATTGGTTTAAAGTTTCTGCTTCCCTACATAAGGCTGCTATAATTCCTGCACACGTATTAAGGTAGTTTGGCAGGCAGGCCCAGCCTCTCTTTACATCATATTTTATGCATTTCTGCTTACCAATGACAGAGCTGCGTGAATGTGCATATTTTCAGAGCATCAGCTCTGCATGATTTGGGGCCTTGGCAATTTTAGCAACATTCTCTTTCTTGCCAGTGATCTATGTGATGGATTTTTTAAGAAAGTGAATGGAAAATGGAAAGCTAAACCCCTGGGAGCAGCATGCAGCCATGGTCGAGTTCAAGGACCTGGGATGATCTGGGTCACAGATGCTTCCCCTTCACCACTGCAACTGCTCCTGGTCCTGTGCTGTTGTTCATCGTGTGTGTGAATTGGTGTGAATGGCATTGTGCATGCCAAGCATGGGGGGGCATGTCTCCTGTACAAAACCAGCTCCAGAATCTTAGGGGTCTTTCGGCAATGAGCCCCATTAATGGTTGAGAACAGGATCCGTGGATGGCAGGAGTGCCTTAAAGCACACAAATACACTCCAAGTGGAGTTGCTGGCTCTGCATTTAGAAATTCCTGTAGATTTGGTGGGGTAGAGCCTAGGGAGGAAGGGGTTTCAGGAGGGGCGGGACCTCAGTAGGGTTTAATGCCATAGAGACACCATTCAGGGGAACTGATCTTTGTCACCTGGAGTTCAGTTCTAATCCTGGAAGATCTCTAGAAAACGTGGAGGTTGGCAACCCTAAATCAAAGCCCAGTGTCCCCCTGATAATTACTGTCTCTCTTTCCCAGTTCACATGGGCCTCGCGCTGAGCTTGCTACAGTGAGTGATCACGGCCGCGTCTCTTAGACCTTAGCAATGGCAGTGCACATGGTGATGCCATGTTTGTTTCAATGTAAACATAGAACTTCTATGTTCAGAGGCAATTTACTTTGGATTACCATTTGCTAAAGGAAGGTTTTGGCCTCTGAGCCCCTGCTTGTGAGGCTTTCAAGGCACCTGACCAGCCACTGTCGAAAACAAGATGCTGAGCCAACACACAGAAGAAAGGGTGGCAAATGTGCTATATGTCCAAGTATATGAGAAATAGTGTGAGTTATACAGTGACACAGTCTGCTCATTCCCACTGCAGGTAATTGGACCTTGGCATTTGCCCACTCTAGCTGACCTCTGGTGCCAGCCATGCCACTATCTCTCTATAATATAATTCTGTTTTAGTCATGGACTCTCCTGAATACTCCACATGGTGCCAAAATCAGTTGGCTCTATGATCTGTCACTCAGAATGTGTCCCTAGTCACTGGCTGTGTTGCCTGAATTCTGCACAGACGCCACTCAAGAGTACTTGCGTGCCATTGGCTGGGTGCTGGTTTTGCTCCTCTTCCCCACCCTCTCCTTCAGCCACTGTGCCCTCTAAGAATTTCTGGCAGACAGCTTTCTCTCTTGATGAAGACAATAGCCTCCTGTGTGAGACTTTTTTCCCTCAGGAGCCATTGGTAGGTGTAACGAAATGGCAGTTGCCATCTGTGTGTTTAAAATGTTCCCCCAGAAGGCTTAATTGAACTGTAGTTCCAGAGAGGGGCCTGCAGGGGTATCACTCACTGGGTTGAATGGGGCTTCCTCATCTGCCAGCCTACAGTTCCCAGCTGCAGCAAGTTGGCTGGACTGGGGAATAAATGGAAGTTTCCCTGCTCTCTTGGGTAAGAGAGAGAGAGAGGCTGAAGCAGAGCCAGTCCAAGGAGAGATCCTATCCTGAGCCCACAACCTCCAGAGCTAGAGAGTGTTGTGTGCAGGGAAAGAGGATTGTGTTTAAACTCTGATGGTTCATGGTGTGTGCTTACTCCTACAGTTGTGCCTTAATTATTTAGTGTGTGTGCTCCATAATCGTGTAAACAGTTAAATAAATTATTTTATTTGGGCTAATCATCTGTGTTGTGCTCTGACCACATAGTCTCCCTTGCTCTGCACAATACCAAAGGGAGGGGGTAGCCCAGGGAAGCAAGGAAAGGCCAGACCATTTGATTGCCAGCTTTCCAGGGATCCCCCAAAGACTGGGGATTTCATCTCCAAATAGGGAGATTCAGCCAGAGGGTTCTAACTGTGCCTCTAAAAAGGCAGTGACACTTCCGTGAGTCGTGGCAGCAAGCTTAAGGAATGAGATGTGCCCATGGGATGAGGGTGGGAGGCGAACAGCTAAGTTGTAAACTGGAACCCGTTTTGCCACAGTAGGCAACCAAGCTTGGTTCAGACAAAGGAAGGAAACCTTTTGCGGGCCTTTGTGAGGAACTCATTGGGGCCAGTCCTTACTAGGATTGCCAGCTTCAGGTAGGGAGATTCCTGGAGATTTTCTGGTCACAGATTTTCAGCCTAACATACCTCACAGGCTTGTTGTGCAAATTAAAAGGTGAAGAGGAGAATGATGTAAGCTGCTTTGGTCCCCATTGCAGAGAAAGACTATTTTTCCTCCTGGGAAAACATTGTTGCCGATCTCCAGGTCAGAGCTGGAGATCACTCAGAATTACAACTGCTCTCCAAATGGCAGAGACCAGTTCCTCTGGAGAATATGGTGGACCCTGCTGAGATGCCCCCAAATGACAGCCAATGTGATGTGGCAGTCAGGGTTTCAGGGCACCGTAGAGGCTGCAGGTGAGTGGGTGGTGAGATGGAAAGCTGAAGAGTGAGGGGGAAATAAAGGTAGGTTGATGCTCGGCTGGGAAGGAGATAGGGTTGTCAACTCCAGGTGGGAAACTCCTGGAGATTTGAGGGATGGAACCTGGAGAGGGTGAGGTTTGAGGAGGGGTGGGACCTCAGACAGGTACAATACCATAGACTCCACCCTCCCAACCAGCCATTCCCTCCTGGGGAACCACTGTTGCCAATCTCCAAGTGAGGGGTGGAGATCACTCAGAATTACAACTGATCTGGGATGGCAGAAGTCAGCTGCAGTCAGAGGGGCAGATAACGGTAGGTTGATGGTTAGCTGGGAAGAAGATAGGGTTGCCAACTCCAAGTTAGCAAATTCCTGGGGATTTGAGGGGTGGAGCCTGGAGAGGGTGCAGTTTGAGGAGGGGTTGGACCTCAGACAGGTACAATGCCATAGACTCCACCTTCCAAACCAGCCATTTCCTCCTGAGTAACAATTGTTGTCAATCTCCAGGTGAGGGCTGGAGATGACTCAAAATTACAACTGCTCTTCAGGTAGCAGAGATCAGTTCCTCCAGAGAAAATGGTGGACTCTGTGTCATTATACCCTGCTGAGATCACCACAGCACATTGACACTGAGTGTCCAAGGCCTTGGCACTCTCCCAGAGCCTTTTTCTAGAGCTCGTATTTATTTCCACAACAGGCCTTATTCCTAGTATACAATAATGCCACATATTGTACATATGCTATAAGTGCAGGGGACTCAAGGTGAAATCTTTATTTATTCACTTCATTTACTCCTTGCCTTTCCCCCCAGTGGGGACCCAAAGCAGCTTACATTGTTCTTCTGTCCCCCCCTTTTTATCCTCACAACAACTTTGTGAGGAAGGTTAGGCTGAGAGTCTGTGCCTGGCCCAAGATCACCTAGCAACCTTCCATTGTAGAGTGGGGATTCAAACCGGGGTCTCCCAGATCTTAGTGTAAAAGTCTAACCAATACTCCACACTGGTGCCTGCACTAGACTCTTATTTTCTTCCCACATTTATCTCCAGTTTCCCTCTTTCCCTCCCTCTTAAAACCCTGTGCAAGCAGAGAGAAAGGCAGGAAAGACAGTGTTCTTTGTTCTGTAGTAGTTAGCATTTTAGACTACAACTGGGAACTCTGTGTTCAAGGCCTCACTCAATGTTGAAGCTCACTGAACAACTTTGGACTAGTTGCCCACTCATGAGCTATCTTACCTCACAGTTACTGTGGGGATCAAATGGGGACAAGAGAACTATGTGCGTTACACTGAATTTCCTAGAAGAATTGCCAGAAAAAAAATATAACACATGGATAGAATTAATACAGTAATATGACTGCTACCACCATCTTTAATATAGTTCCTGCTAGCACTTTATGATATCGAATTGTTTTATATATTGAATTGTTTTTAGATGGTTTTATGATTGTCACAATTGTTATTTATGTGTTTTATCTTCCATGTAAGCCACCCTGAGCCCGCCTCAGCAGGGAGGGCGGGGTATAAATTGAACAAATAAATAAATAGAAATAAGTAGGATAAGAACATTTTTGACTGTTACTCTTTGCATATCCCAGTCAAGTGGGAACTACCTGCCATGTCCACTAGAGTCTAAGCTCCAAGATCAATGGCAGACAGGTTGCCAGGCTGAGTGTGATGACATCACTTCCAGGGAAAACCTGGGAGCACCAATGGTATCTCTAGGAATTGGTGGAAATTTCTTGCAATTCCTAGAGCTAGCACCATCACTTCCAGGTTTCCCCTGGAAGTGACATCATCATGCTCCCAATGCCAGTGACTTTTTAAAATTCCCCTCATATTGCCAGCAATGGGGGCTCAGGGTCAGGGACTCTCACCTGGGGCTCAGCAGGCCTGGTTGCCAAGTGCGGGAAATCTAAATGTGACACAAGAGATCTAGCATTAGAAACTCCTGCACTTTTTTAAAGGCTAAAAGCAGTTACAGACAAGCCTATTCAGAAGGGAGTCATAAAACCATCAGGAGGGAGGAAGCTCTTGTCCCTGTGCCATTTCCCCAATTTCAATCCCTTTCCCTGAGACAATGTTTTCATCTGTAAGGGGGCACCTCTATAGTTTACTGAGGGACAAAGAACAAATTGTGTGTGTGTGAGGGGGTTGATTTAAAACAGAAAACAGCATCAGGGAAAAGGGTTAAAAGCTTATTGTTCAGTGAGTGCAACCTGAAACGCACACCTCACACACACACACTTGATTCTTTTAGCCCTCCAAAGAAAAACAGGAGCTCATAATGAAGGCTCTTACTAAGTTTGGCTCTGTGAGAGGAAGGGCTGCCAGATTTATGAATGTTATGGATTCTAAAATTTCACCTTCCAAGCTACTTACCTTCAGTCGACGAAACGGTAATGAGTGGGAGGGAGGTTAGCAAATGAAAGAAAAATACATTTTCAAATTGTCACATCACACGGCTGTAACCTTTTCCTTTCCAAACTTGTAGCTGAAGTTGGTAAATATTTGGACTCTCACTTTCTGGCCCAGCTTCTGTCTCCTTCCAGGCAAGAGGAAATGAGTTTTGTTCCAGCATATTAATTGTGGCTGACATTAATATTCACCATGAACTTTCAATTTGATTAATTTCACAATTTGCACAGCACAAGTTCAAACGGAGGTATTTGTCCAGGAAAACAAAATAATTGGATTTGGTTTGCAGACGAGAAGAGTGCAGATCATTTCAGGGTTGTTTTTTTTTTAAATAATACTTAGGTTTTTAAAATATAGATCATTTTAAATAGGGAGTTATATTCCAAGAATGCTACTTATTTTCCACTAAACCTGGAAGTAACTCCAGTACTAAAGGCAACCACATATCTTACATTAACTGGAAAAGAAATTGGCAGCCGTTTTGACAAGTTTTGTTTGAAAATATTTGTGGCAGGATGACTGCACTCCAGTGCACCAATGTCTACATCTGCCAAGATGTTTTAGAATTTGAGTTTATCTATATGATACATCAAGACAGGATATTTTTCAAGGCAGTTTTGATAGACCCTTCTCCAGTGTCGGCAGCCAAACAAACCACCTCCCTTTTTGCTCCAACTACTAAATATTCATATAACATTTCAGGAGACTGTGGTGTTCATGGAGGAGATAGTTATCTTAACACTTTGATCTGTAAATACCTTGTCATCAGTTCAAAATTTATTTTTTAAAAAAGGAACATAAAGCAAATGAAGGTGTCCCCCCACTTTCTGTTGAGCAGAAAACTTTCTCTGCACTCTGTGATCCATGCACCACTCTCAAGTTAGGGTTGCCAGGTCCTACCTGGCTGCTGGTGGGGGGCTTCAGGCTGCTGGCTGGGATCTTCTGGCATGTTGCCATCCTGTTGCTGATGTCATGGGGGAGACGCTCTAGTTTTTGGGCAAAACTCTATGGTTTTTTGCCCTCAAAACCTTAGAGTTTGCCCAAAAACTAGAGTGTCACCTCCTGCCTAACATTGGCAACATGACACCACTTCTGAGTGATGTCATCATGACAGGGACATCATGCAGTGACGTCCCTGTTTGGGGTAGGGCTTCCTCTGCCAGTCAGCTGGCCAGCAGCAGATTGGAGCCCTGAAGATCAGGGGATCCCCTGGTGGAACTGGGGGTCTAGCGACCCTCTCTCAAGTCTTTGGCTCTCATATTCATTTCAGTCACTTTGGACTACATGCCCTTGGGTGAGGAAACCTGAATATAGTATGTGACTGCTTCTGCTAACTGGCAACCAAGGAACCCCATGCTGGTGGGAATCCGTTGATAGCAGGGAAACAAAAGACAATTGTGGCTGGGCCATAGAGACACACAGGCAAACCTGGGATGGAGATGTCATCAACCCAGGCTGTGCCCTGGTGGCCATTCAAAAGCATGGTATCGATAGCTTCTGTCTTTGCTGCTACCAAAGCAGTGACCAGTTGTGAGGGTGTGGGGCTCCTTTTCCCCTTGGTCGTCATGTGGAGATGGCCATCAGCACTACACTACACTCAGCACTCCTTCCCCCAGCACAAGTCATCACTGATAGCACTGTGAGGTCCCAAGAGATGAAGGAAGCCAAGATATTGTGTTGCAATGCCTTTTTGGCATCTGAACTTGCAGTGCTTCAGAATAATGTAGTTTCTAGGGACAACATGCCTGGATGATCAGGGCCAGGTTGGGATATTCAAATGGCCCAGGAGCAAGCTGAGTTGAGTGGACCCAGTGGCACCAGCTGTACCACAAAGATCGTTGTGCTTGGGCCCAGAAAGTGGCACCAGGAGTCCAGGTCTGAACCAAGCAATCGTCGCTGCACTTCCAGAATCCCTGGGCTCTGGTTTGTTTGCTTCTGGCCATCAGTGCCTCTGGGCATCAGTGGCCCTCGAGAGTAGCCAACCCCCTTGGAAATTGTCCTGGTAATTTAAAGGGCCTTTTAACCCATTTCTTTCCCTTCTGGACAGCAGCAGAATTTACACAGGGGTGGCACCTTCTGTCTGGAATTCTCTCCCAGGTCTGGTATTAGACACTTTTAGACATTGAGTTAAAGCAGCATAGCAACCGTCCAGTATAATAATTTAGGCCACTTCTGCACTGTTATTTTCGTCACTCATTTGTCCCTATTGCTTCCGGGTTCCCCCCCCCAATGTGTTTTGCTCTCTCTAGAAGTCCCAGAGGGAGCAAAACATATGTGGAAAGGGGGGACACGACCCAAAGCAATAGGGACAAATGAGTGACAAAAATGTCAGTGCAGATGTGGCCTTAGTGTATTTCTTAACTCACTTCCCCCTCCCCACAAGTGGGGATCCAAAGCAGTTTACATAAAAAAATTAAACAAACAAAACACAGTATAAAAGAACAAGCAAAAATACCCAAAAGGTATACAAAGGACCTTGGGGTAGTGCCTACTGGGTTAGTCCGTCAAGGCCATGAGCTAAGTGTCAAGGGACACACCCCTTTGGCTCTTGCCCTTAGGCATGTGTTCAAGGGCTTGCATCCCTGGCCACATTCCTGTCCTAAAAGCAGAAAGAGAGTGACAAACCCCCAGCCTGGGTCTTATAAGATGGCATCCATCTTCCCACAATCCCCCCTTCTGCCTAAACCCATCTTGGCTAGCATGGCCAACCCTCACAGAAGTCATCCCCTAAGTATAACATCCTGTGCCAACAGCAAAGAAATATGAGTGTAACTGAAACTCTGGAAGCTTGGATAGCATACCACTGGTCTACAATGGACCATTAAGTGATTGTCAAATAACCAGTTTTTACTATGAAATGAACAATTTTCTCTACCTTAATAAAAATGATAAAAGAAAGGGGCAGGTATAGAGCAATAGAGAGGTGAAGCTCATAATGTAACTTACATTTACGATGGAAACACCTGCACTGTTATCATTATTTGGTATTCAAAGACCTGCTCCAGAAGCCAAATGCGTACATCATCTCCAGCACGCCATATGGATACTGTCAAAATTAGACTAATAGTATGATCATCTATCTAGTATTACACACATTAAAACTTTGGAATATGAAATTAAGTGGCTCAAAGTGTTGCATTAAATATTCTACATAAAACTGGTTCAACTGAATTACAAAGCTTGCATATTTAAGAGGTCTAAGAATGGAAGCCAGAATTGTGTGTGCGGGCATGCACATGAGCATGTTAAAATCCTGAAACGTTTCCTCTATGTGTTCTTTTACCTATTAATTGCAGTACTGAATGGCATCTAATTTACAGCAGGAGATAAATGTATATAATCTCATGGCAGCCTGGGCACTCTCTTTCTGTCTCGGTCTCTCTTTTTACAACTCTGTTTTATTAGGTATTCACACAATAGGAGTGCAGGTTATTCAAGGTGTGATATAAAGATGGTTGTTAAAACACTGAAACAGACATTATGTTCCCCAGAACAATTTATTCTATCATGAAAAAAGCACATCAAAAGAAGGATTGTCCAACATTGGTAGTCCTGTGGGAAGGCAGGAACATTTAACACATGATCCCTGGCCACAGATGGTTTGTATGGGTGTATAGGTCATGCAGTGAAACCCTAAATGGATTTAATTATGCAACAATAAGCAAATATGTGCACATCTACATAATTTATTCTGATCATAGAACTCAGCTATGCGTGGCACAAAATGTGCTTGGTGCACAATTTCAATTTTTTCTTGTACATGCAGCACAATTTATATACCACCTATGCCAAAATTCAGATATATAACTGTGCACTATTATTGAATTTTTTTAAAAAAAAAAAAAACACAACCTCATGGCTTTTCTTCTTTTTAATGGTAGCCGCCAAATATAAACACATAGAAGGGTCTGATATATCATCAGGATAAGAAAAGGTGTTATAGGTACCTACGTGTTTCACAGCGGGGCAAACAGCAATTTGGGGGCTCACCTTTCATCAGGCAAGGAGCACTGGGAAAGGGTTAAGTCTCTTTCCCTGTGGCTCCAATCCAACTTTGAAATCCCAAAGATGCTTTTTTAAAGATACTTTAAAAGATGTGAGATCCTATTAGGCATTTCCAGAGACTCACCTCGTTTATGTCTGTCAGTGCAATCCCAAAAAAAAAGTTTCCAGGGAGTAAAGCTCACTAAATAGACCTCAGTAGGATTCTGAGTAAACTGGTTTAGGATTACTCTGCAACAGGGCTCTTTTTGTACAGAAACTCCTTTGCATATTAGGCTACACACCCCTAATGTAGCCAATCCCCCAAGAGCTTACAGAGCTCTTCTTCCAGGGGCTACTGTAAGCTCTTGGAGGATTGGCTACATTAGGGGTGTGTCGCCTAATATGCAAAGGAGCTCCTGCTACAAAAAGAGTCCTGAGTGGCAGCTTAAAGTCAGTAAGTATCTGTGGCAGCAGTTCTAGGGAGATCTACTCAGAACTAAGTCCCAGTCTAGTCAACAGGGATTACTTCCTGGCAAGTATGCTTATGATTACAGCTAGTTCAACTCTGATATCATCCATAAACTCACTAGATAAATTCAGGAAAGCTGTTGTATCTCAGTCTCCCTCTCTGCTACATGGATTTAATAATACTGGCTTAATGCAGAGAATTGCTGTAAAGATTGAAGACAGGCTATGGAAAACAATTTGGATACTCAAAAGCACTATATAAACACTAAGGATTATTACTAGGTACTGTCAAGAACACCCTCCAACATGATTGTAGCATTTATTTGTTTATGTATCATTTTACATTGTTATATATTTTTAAATATTTATAATCCATTATAGCCCAAGCTCAAGGCAGCCTAACAATAAGTCCTACAAACATTAAAATGTATACAGTAAAACAACATGAAATACTCTCACTAACACATTCGCTATTACATTATTACAAAACCAACCACAAGACAAAGCAAGAAAAGAAACATAGCAAGTCATAATTACTTAACATAGACATACTACCCCCATCTTCAAGCAATCTGCAAAAGGCAATCAGAAATATCAGCAAAAGTTCTCCCACGTAGGTTTTCCTAAAGTCTGGCAATGTGAATTTTACATTTTGTATATTTAATGCTGTCAATGTTTATTAAACATTTAATTGTTTTTAACATTTATAAGCTGCTATGTAATTGTGATCATTGGCAAAGATCCCTGTCAGTTACATATCTGTTGAGTCACTCTCTCGTTACTTCTCTCCATCCTCTGACCTTATTGAACCTCAAGTTGGATAGTGGGAAGCTAGGGTTGCTAGCTCTGGGTTGGGAAATACCTGGAGATTTGAGGGTGGAACCTGGGTAAGGTTGATTTGAGGAGAGGAGGCACCTCAGTGGGGTATAATGCCACAGAGTCCACCCTCCAAGGCAGCCATTTCCTCCAGGGGAGTTGATCTCTGTTGTCTGGAGGTCAATCATGGTTGAAAACAGGGTCCGTGGACCAAAGGAGTGCCTTAAATCACACAAATAAACGCCAAGTATGGTTGCCAGCTCTGAGTTTTGAAGTATCCGGAGCCTGGGGAAGGATGGAGCCTGGGGAAGGAGGTGGGACCTCAGTAAGGTATAATGCCATAGAGTCCACCCTCCAAAGCAGCCATTTTCTCCAGGAGAATCTGATCTCTGTCATCTGGATAGCAGTTATAATTCTGGGAGATCTCCAGGTCCTACCTGGAGGTTGGCAACCCTACTCTGAGGCCATTACTGAGAATGCCCAGATCTAAAACCTAATTTAGAATCTGGCACATCACTGAGATAATTGCTAATAAAATACAGCTAGTGGTAGCGCCCGCATTGGTTGGAAAAGGTTTTGCACTGCAAAGACCACCAACAGCCCACCATTACATCGTCACAGATCACACTTGGAAACTGCAGCCACATTGTTTCAATGGCCATCCATGCTAAGTGCTGCATTGACTCCTAAGCCACGGCCAATGAGAATCCCACTCTCCCTCCCCCATGCGGAACCAGACAAATTAAGAAGAAATGAAAACACATCATTGTGCTGCAATTCTAAAACGCAGCTGCGATGACCCTAGCAAGCGTAACTCAATAAACTAATGATATCTAAATGGCTAATGTAAGCTATATGCTTATTATGATATGCTTCCCCTACCTGAAAAATCAATACAACATTAGCTTTAAGAAGCAGTTTCCCTCAGTATGGCTGCCTGGGCTATTTCCTCCACAGTATAATGTACATTGATGCATTCTCATTCAGTGGAAATCAGGTACCAAAGATGTATCATGCTCAGGCTGACTCCCACTCCCACACGAAATATCCTGTCACTGCAATTCACCTCCTTTGATGTAGCATCCCAGGAACCTTGCAGGATTTATTTTTTGTGAATTACTTTTGGTCCCCAGCCCTTTCTTAATGAATGTAATGGAGAAAGTCGAAGACAGCCCCCTTTCTGGAGAATGTACATTGTGATCAGTGCAGCTCCGTACAGTTTACAGATACCAGTATCCTTCATAAAACTGCCCAGAGCTAGAGCATTAGGTACAGTAGCAATTTAAGATTTAACAATCCACAGTGTTCCTGCAGGCCTACAAGAACTGAGGTCACATAGATGACTCCCCCTCTCCTTCATATAGGCCTGGGGTAGAGAGGAAGCACTATCATGGAGTGTTATGAGGGGTGAGAAAAATTAATGGAGATTGGAAGCAACAATGGATATCAGCCAGGATGGCTAGGTAGAACCTCCATGTTCACAAGCTGTGTCATTCTGAATAATCCCAATAAATATTTAGTTTATAACGATTTATATACAGTGCAAATTGTCATAAGAACATAAGAGAAGCCAATGTTGGATCAGGCCAATGCTCATCCAGTCCAACACTCTGTCACACAGTGGCCAAAAATACCAGGTGACATCAGGAGGTCCAGCAGTGGGGCCAGGACACTAGAAGCCCTCCCACTGTTGCCCCCCCCCAAGCACCAAGAATACAGTGCATCACTTGCCCCAGCCTGAGAGTTCCTATCTATACCTTGTGGCTAATAGCTACCTCTGCTCCATATGTTTATCTAATTCCCTCTTGAAGTCATCTCTAAATATTCTCATCCAGTTTGATTTTATTCCAATATGAAATAAAAGGTTGCCAGTTATTTTTTTTAATAAATCTTTCTTGGACAGACTGCGTGCTATCCCACATCTGTCTATATGCAGTAATTTTTGTTCATAAGCATAATAAACTATACTTTGGGTGTGATCGCAGGAGCAGTTTGGCGCCACCCTTACCCTCTGGATTAAATGGGCACAGTCACACAGCCACATCTGTCAGGCATTCACCTGGAGCCAGGTGAAAAAGGCACCGCATCACAAGTGGTGTTTTCAGTTCCCCATGCATTTATTGCACATAGATGGATGTCTGAATGCAGGGGAGCATGTGCAAAACAGATTGGTGGTCTGAACCTGCATATCCATTTCTGCTGCTGGGGTGCTTTTGGGGGGAGGTTCTGGCTATGTGCGCATAAGCGCACATGTGCATGCATGAGCACCCATGAGCACATATGCACCCATTTGCATTTTAAAAAATGACCGGGCAAAACACTCCATGGCTGAGGTGCTGTAGTAATGTGGATGCTTGACCAGGGTACGGCCACATGGGTAATCTGCAGCAGGGTGTGCTGTCTGGAAGATATGCCCCACAACATTTTAAACCAGTACAATTAGAAGTGGCACCATATCGCACCAAGCCTCCAGTGGGATCACACCCTTTATGTATCCCAGTCTTTGTAGTGGGTCACCTATCATGCCCTCCTTGCAAGCTTTTAAGGGGCATGTTGCTATGAGAAACAAGATGCTGGATTGGATGGACTCTTGGTCTGATCTGGCAGGGTTTGTCTTATGTTCTTTAAGATGGAAGCAGAACCTAAGGTGACAGAACATTCAGAGGAGGCTTCAGCTATCTCAGAGACTTCACACAACCCTCCAGAAGACACCCAGACATCATGGTGACACAAAAGCTCCATCAGTAAAAGTTGTGCTGTTATGTTTCTAATGAAATTCCTAAGACGGAATATGATGGGGAAGACTCATGGCTCAGTGGTAGAATATAATCAGATCCCCCCCTCCCCCAGGTGGCTCTCCAGGCTGCCAGGTAGAGAAGGGCCTTCCCCTATTCTAAATGGGGCCTTCTGCTTGCAAAGCAGGTGCTCCAGCACTGAGCCTCAGCCCCTTTCTTGCGGGGGGGAAATGAAGGTATATATGAATCTGCCTTATACCAAGTAAGGCCACTGTTCCATCTAGCTCAGGGTTGTCTACTCTGACAACAGCTCTTCAGAGTAGCAGGCACAGAATTCCACCCCCCCAAAAAAAAACAAAAAACCTGTTCCTGAGATCCTTTATCTGGAAGATGCCAGGGAACAGACCATGGAACTTTACTGCATGAACAGGATATCCACAAGGATAACAGGATAACCCATTCTCATGTTAAACGGGAGGATCTTTTATGAGTTGAGGACATGGGAGACCCATCCTGATCTCCCATCCCCAGCTTCTACCTCTCAGCGTTAAATCCTTGACTCTTTGCTGGTCAGTAGGCCAAGCCAGCACTGCCCATCCTCCTTTAAAGGACCAGCATGGACAGTGTGCCACAGCCAGTGACCAAATGGTGGGGTGGGGGCATGGTTGGCAACACGGGACCTTCAGCTAAGAGCTGGTGAGAGGCATAGCTGCTCAACATTCTTCTACTTCTTTCCCCCACCCAGGGTCAAGATTGCTGCCCTCTAATCACAGTCAGCTTAATTCGTCTTCAGAATGGGGCCTCTGTCTGAGACGTCAACCTTCTATCTCTTCTGTCTGTCTGGAACTTCCAATCAGTGAGGTCTATAACCCCTGAGAGTTTCATCCTTACTGGTCCAAAACCAAAAAGAAATATATATTACTGCTAGAATACATTCCCCCGCTGAACCACGGTATATGTCTCCAGTGTAGAACAACCCCAAACATTTCCCGCAACAAGATTAAAGAATCTGAAACAAAATGTTAATGGACAGGAAGAGCTAAAAACACAAGTAAAAGTTTCTGTGCACATCCCTCACAGTGAACTCTTTGAAGAGTTACGGCGGGTTTTAAAATCAAATGAAATACGTAGATAAATAAATAAATAGAAGTATGATAAATTAGGCAAAGCCCTTTAAAGCATTCTCCTGGCAGTGGGATTTTTTTTTTCTCTTTCCACTTTTAAAGCCGAAAATCATCTGCCTTTGCATTTTCAGTCTTTTGGCAACAAACTCGAGTAGATTAATACGCTGAGTCAACATGCCATATTCCAAAATCTGGCTCTTCTGTATGGGAAGAATGGCAAGGGGGAGGGGTGGCTGCCTTGTGACAGATCTGGCCCACTCTCTCCTCTAATGAAAGTCATTGTTTTGGATCCAATGGTTTAGATTTTTTTCCGCCAAGGACAATCTGTCCCCATTAGATAGACATAACTCGCTTAGCCTGCCAGCCAGCCTATTACTTTTCTATTGTTATCTGACTACAGCCATCAACTCTATAGACGCTGGAGTGATAAAAATGTGTCCAGCTGACACACAAGCTGATATCCAGCTGCCTGTAAGCTCCATAAATCTCTTCTCCCTCTTTTTTTTTTTTTTAAAAAAATAAGCCTTGCTAACTGTGCTCTGCTGCTGGATTTTGGGGAGCCTCCCGGGCAAAACATGCTCAGTTGGCTACTTAGCCTGGGAAAAGGGGTGTTTTGCAAACTTTATGAGCTTTGTTGTTTATGTGCAAGCAGCCAGATCCAAACCATGGGTTTGATACAAAGGTGTCCCTTTCCACATCCAGATGTCACCTCCTAATGGAAGGAGTTCTCATCTCAGAAGGAGAATTCTGGTAATGAAATCCATTTCACTGATATAAATTCTCTATCCACCCAGTGATATTAGCTATAGGGTGGAAAATATAAGAAAACCTACCATTTGCTTGTACAACGGGAGAATGCAGGGAAGGGCAGCCTAACTGTGCCCTCCCCCCTTCAGGGTTACAAGTTCCAGGTTGGGAAATCCATGGAAATTTGGGGATGGAGCCTGGAGACATCAGGATTTGGAGAGGGGAGGAACCTTAGTTGGGTATAATGCCATAGACCCCACTTTCCCAAGCAACCATTTTCTCCAGGAGAACTGATCTCCGTAGTCCAGAAATTCCGGGAGAACTCCAGAGCCCACAAGGAAGTTGGCAAGCCCACCTTCTCCCAGGCGAGTTACTTTTCTCTGAGTCTGTCTGACTTCCGATATTAGTGCCTGGCTAGGACAAAAACGCTTCAAACACCAGAAAGCAATAAAGTAAAGCATGGGGGGGGGCAGGTTTGATGGATGCCACAAAGATTTGCTTCTTTTGTTTTAAAATATACATCCACCATCACTACCCTGCGTGCTGGACCAAGGAAAAGAGGAAAGACACTTTCATATGCCAGTTTACATCTCTCTGCACGCACTGTGCATGTAAGAAAATTAATGGCCTATAGAATGGAGATACTCTTTTCTGGCTGCTTGAAACTGGATGGGGAAAACTCCTCGGGTGTGGGATAGGATCCCTAGATATCTCATCCCAGCTGGTCAGGGGAGAAAAGGTGAATACATGGAGATTCCCTTCCCACTGAAACTAATAGTCACAAAGAAATGTGGAAAAGGTATAATAAAGACAGACAAAATGATTAGCAACAAAATGAATTAAAACAAACCAATTAGACAACAAGTGCAGAAACAACATTAATATCCAGAAACCCAGCAATCTAAACTAGGGAAGAAGTAACCAGAAAGTCAAGTACATTATCCAAATGCCTTGAGAAAATGACTGCTTTTAAGCCAAATCATAAGGGCCAGAGAGATGGGGCACAATGACCACCCCTCTAGACAAGACTGCCACAGCCTTGGTGCTGCCACTGAGGAGGCCCTGCCCCATGTCTTCACCAACTGCATTTCTGATGCACGCAGTTGGATTTTAACTATAATGCAAGTGCAGAGGCAAGCTCTTCCCCTATGATAATTCCAAAAAATAAATTGTGCAATGCAGGGAAAAAATTCAGAATGGTCTATGAAAAATACAAGATCTCATACAAATGTCATCAAGGCCACAGGACTCAGTTTTTCTTCTCATAGAGTTTGGTTTACATGGGAAAAAATTCTTGACAGATTATTGCCCAACTGTAATTTGCTGAAAAGGATTGGGGAGGGCCAGTGTTATGCTTGAGCGTCCCTAGGAATGCAATATATTCCCTGCCCCTTTTTTCATCCTTTGTTCAGTTACCATTTCATTGCATCTTTGCTGAAAGCATTCTTCTTCCTTCAAGTGCTGCAAGCTTCGCTACATAACTGATTTATTTCTTCCTATGTTAGAAATGAATTTCCCAACGAAACAAACAGAGATGATTTCTTCCCCAGCAACGCTTGGCAATGTTGTGATTTTTCTCTGCATCTGGCTTATCATTGCTTGGCTTGTTATCATAAACAGCTCTAATTCCTGGCTAAATCTTCCCCAATCCTCAGCAGCATAATTTGCTAAATTCCACAAGCAAGGAGTTTTAAATACTCTTATCTGCTTCTATTGCTTCTGCTCTTTGCTTTGCTTTCTCTTTGTTCTGCTTCGTTTCTGCTTTGTTCAAAATTTTCAGTATACTTTTCACTACTAGAACTGTGCTCTGTGACAGTGTCTCCTTTCTGCTATGTTAATTATTAGTAAAGGCCACAATGATTACATTGCTATACCAACTGGGCTAGCGCGAATTGAAACACGATATTGAGCAATCTGTGAATAGACGCCTCATACTTACAGGGAACAGTCACAGAAGCATGCAGGGAAACCGATTGGAGCTGGTGTGAAGAGAAGAAGGGTTTAAGCTATGCCATTTCCCCCCAGAGATACTATTTTCCACATGAGGGAAACCTGTGGTCACTCCAGCAGGGCGAATACCTATTCCATTAGTCAACTGAGGTCAAGAAAAGGGTGCTGCATAAAAGTGTTCTTCTTGACTTCTTCTTGTGCCATGACCTTAACCTACTGATCCTCTCTTGCCCACACTCTTAACTGCTATTTCCCCTGGGGGGGGGGGGATTACACAAGATCCATTCACAGATCTCCTGGCATCTTGTCTGGCTTGACCTGCCATTCTACCTCTGATCTAGAGCTCCTACAGGCTTCTCATAGGAAATGCAAGAGCAGCACCTGACCCAACCCAAAGCTGCCAGTCATCAGTTTGGCCTAAATGAGGAACTCCTGACCATGCTCCTAAGTGTCAGCATCTGTAGGAGGTAGAAAGAGTATCAGCCTTAGCTGCAGCAGCTGGGCCAGCAACAGGATTGGGGAAGAGGAGGAGAATGGAATGCTTTTGCTTTAGAATGGAATCCATTCTTTATTAATATATTCTCCATGTCAAAAACATCAACCACAGTAGTATGTCCCTGTCCAGCAAGGGGTCTCTCCTGCAGTACAATGGCAGGTTTCCACAAGTTCATTGACTGCATCAATTGTTGCTGTAATTTATACTGCATATTGAGATGGGTTCTAGGAGCAAACCAGTTTGGGAGCACATATGAAAAAATGGGGTCTGTGTGTATACATACATACATACATACATACATACTAGGGATGGGCACAAAGTGAAAAAATGGAGGCTTGTGAAGGTTTGTGGCTCATGGGGTCTTATGAACCATGAACCTCCATAAACCTTCCCATTTAATGAACTGGTTCATGGTTCATGATGCTGCACAGCTTCCGGGTCACCACTTCTGAGTGGATGTCACTCACATGCTGCTCAGCTTGCAAAAGCCATTTAAAGGGTTCCTTTTAATTGCTTTTGCAAGATGCACTGCATGCAAGGGCAGTGCAAGCTTGCAAAGGCCATTTAAAGGGTCCCCTTAAAATGGCCTTTGTAAGCTGTGCTGCCACCGCCATGGAATAAGCTCCACTGAACAAAACCAGAATAGGATTCTGAATAGATCTGCTCAGGATTACTCTTTTTCATACTTCTTTCAGTCTTACTGGTGGCACCAACAGAGCCCAAAGAAGCTTAAAAGAATATAATTCCACTCCTTCCATCACAAATAGGGCTGCCAACTCCAGGTTCTGAAATTCCTGGAGATGTTGGAGGTGGACCCTGGGAAGGGTGGGGTTTGGGGGAGAGGAGGGGTCTCAGAGGGAGATAAGGCCATAGACCCGCCTTACAAATCAGCCAGTTTCTCTAGGGGAACTGATATCTGTAGTCTGGAGATCCATTGTAATTCTGGGAGATCTCCAGACGACATTTGGAGGCCGGCAACCATACCCACAAGGAGGCAGCATGTTTAGTGGAAAGACCACAATACTTGGGGCCAATCCTAATCAGATAATCATTTGACACATACAAGAGAGCCAGTTTGCTGTAGTGGTTAAGTGCACGGACTCTGATCTGGGAGAACCGGGTTTGATTCCCCACTCCTCCACTTGCACCTGCTGATGTGACCTTGGGTCAGTCACAAACTCTGGTGCAGCTGTTCCTGAAAGAGCAGTTTGTGTTAAGAGTTCTCTCAGCCCCACCTACCTCACAGGGTGTCTGTTGTGGGGAGGGGAAGGGAAAGGAGTTTGTAAGCCACTCTGAGACGCCTTTGGGCAGTGAAGGGTGGGGTATAAATCCAAACTCCTCTTCTTCTTCTTCTTCTTCTTCTTCTTCTTCTTCTTCTTCTTCTTCTTCTTCTTCTTCTTCTTCAGTGTACCAATATATTTAACACAGATCCGTTATCCCTTAACATGCCTCCTGGTGTATTCAGCAAAGGATGAGAAAAGAACAAGGTACAGAAACAAGGGATGTTAGGTTAGTTTGATTGTGGGTATGATCATTGTGTACGGGGTTAAAAACAAGTTCACAGAGCTCTGCCTTCCACAGGAATATCACTGGCCTTGACTTCCTCTTTGAAAGAAACCAATTAGTGAAGAAAAATAGGTGCTAGATGAGCTTTTTAAAAAGTAATTTTAAAATGAAATTAAATTGCAGAGGAGAGCAATGAAAAATTGAGGAAGACTAAAAATGTAACAAAAAAAAGAACATTAGAGGAACCAATTACACATAATTATTTCATACAGTTAAAAAGACACCCACATGTGCCTAATTAACTTTTAGAGATGAAGAGGGGGTTGTTTGTTTGTTTTTTTAGATCCAAAAGTGAACAGGTTTTATCTAAAGTGTATGTTTATTTCTCTAAGTTCGCCATTAATGAAAAAGGCTGCCTGAAATACTTTCGGAAGATTACTTCAACTTCCAGGCCTGGTCCATTTTCCGCAGTGCCTTGGGCAAGATGGAGATGATGAAAGCATCTGCACAGTTCCCACTCATGTCTGGAAACAGTGGCTCATCGGGGCAGGGATGGGTGTGGGTTTTTGGCATGCAAGTGGCACTAGCCCAGCTCACCTAATGCATTCTCAGCTATAGACTGAGGGCTGGTGCACCTTTTCAAGGAAGATGTAGCAATAAGATGGCAGGGTGCTGAGATGGTAGACTGGACTTCAGACTATAGGTGAGGAGCCATCTATGAAGTTAAGTTAAGTAGCCTTTATTGGCATGGACAACTTACCATCTATTAATAATTCCCTGGAAGAGGAAAACTGGCACAGCATGAGAAAGGTCCAGCTTAGCCTTTCTCCCCAATGTGATTATATGGTGGAATGCTACTCCCTCCCCACAGTATGAAATAGTACTGTCCATTGTAGTCAGAATTCTACCACCTCATTTTTTTTTCCTCTGGGTCAGCCCATCCTGACCTACATAGCCCAAACTAGGTGGATGTCATTGGATCTCAGAAGTTAAGCAGGGTCAGCCCTGGTTAGTACTTGGATGGTAAACCAACAAGGAAGTTTAGGCTGCTAGGCAAAGGCAGGCAATGGATGTTTCTTAACTTGAAAAGCCCATGGGGTCACCATAAGTCTGCTACGACTTGCGCACAAACACACACACAAAATACGCCAGTGCACAGAAGAATCAACAAAGAAACCAATTACAGCTCTTTTAGCATTTGGTGTAGTCGTTTGGCATTTGGTGTAGTCGTTAAGAGTGGCAGACTCTAATGTGGAGAACCTAGTTTGATTCCCCACTCCTCCACATGCAGCCAGCTGGGTGACCTTGGGTCAGTCACAGTTCTCTCAGAGATTCTCAGCCCCACCTACCTCACAGGGTATCTGTTGTGGGGAGAGGAAGGGAAGGAGATTGCAAGTCACTCTGAGACTCCAAATGAAGGGCGGGGTGTAAAGCCAAGTCTTCTTTTTCATTTGAAAATATATACAACCCTGGGCTTTACAAGAGCAAGCAATAGGAAAATAACTAATGTGGAAAGAAACAATTCTCTCTTCTAACTAATCAACAAATCATTTTCATAAATTGATACATTCTTGCAATCAATAATAAAGCCTGCTTCCTGATTGCAGATCAAGGTTACAATTCAGGCTTCAGTGCTCATTATCCACCCATGTTCTCTTTGAGCTACAAACAAAGTCGATACGCATGGATGGAATATGTAGTTCTGATTCATTCACTGCCAATCCCACTTACTGTTGCCATGTAGCCTCATAAATGATACTGTCCTTTACATTAATTCAATCCACATTTTTTTTTCTCATTTGACCCAAACATCAGTATTGTTTCACGTACCACAGCTCTTATACAATGCAACACTATGGGGACCTGCTATAGTTCAGTGATACCACTCTCGTTTCAGCACCAATATGTGTGGATAGCTCCCTACACATAAATGTTTTCATAGGAAAGGTATTCATCCTGAAATACAGTAGTTCAAAAGAAAATATCCCTCCTTATAATAATTTTTTGGTTTCGTAAGATTCCATGCGCTCCCATTGGCTGTAAAATGCCCTCCCTCAGCCATTGGCCCATCAGCTGCCACTCAAGAGTACTCGCGTGCCATTGGCTGGGTGCTGGGTCTGCTCCTCTTCCCCATCCAATCCCCCTTCAGACAGATTTACATGTCAGATTTACTGGCAGACAGCTCTCTCTCCTGAGGAAGACAGTTCTCTTGACTCCTGTGAGGGACTGTCCCCTCAGTGGCTGTTGGTAGGCAACCAGGCTTGGTTCTGTGAGTAAAAAAACAAAGGACTTTCAGCATAACCCCCTCCCCAGTGGCCACTTTCCTATCAGAATAAATGGAAAAAGGCTCTCTCTCCTGCTTAGCTTCAGCATGGCTGGCTGGCTAACAAGGTGGGCCAGCAACCATCAAACCATTTTCTTCACCTCCCCACTGTGCGGCTGACTTTCCCCTAGGGTTGCCAATCTCCAGGTGGGACCTGGAGATCTCCCACTGTTACAATTGACCTCCAGATGACAGAGATCAGTTCCCTGGGAGAAAATGGTTGCTTTGGAGGGTAGACTCTATGGCATTATACCCTGCTGAGTCCTTCCACACACACCCCAAGTGCTGCCCTCCACAGGATCCACCCCCCCAAATCTCCAGGTATTTCCCTAATCAGAGTTGGCACTTGTATTTTCTCCTCTGTCAGTAAAAGGCCCTTTCCACACCTATGTTGGTCTTTGGGAGAAAACTCATTGGGCCCAGTCCTGACCAGGTTGCCAACTCCAGGTGGGCAATTCCTGGAGATTGAGGGATGGAACCTGGAGAGGGTGAGGTTTGAGGAGGGGTGGTACCTCAGACAGGTATGATGCCATAGACTCCCCCCTCCAATCCAGCCAGTCCCTGATGGGGAACCATTGTTGCCAATCTCCAGGTGGGGGCTGGAGATCACTCAAAATTACAGCTGCTCTCTAGGAGGGAGGGGGGAGGAGATGGAAAACTAAAGGTAGGTTGATGGTTGGCTGGGAGGGAGATAGGGTTATCAACTCCAGGTTGGGAAATTCCTGGAGATTTGAGGGGTCGAACCCGGAGAGGGTGAGTGTTGAGGAGGGGTGGGACCTCAGACAGGTACAATGCCATAGACTCCACCCTCCAAACCAGCCACTCCCTCCTGGGGAACCACTGTTACCAATCTTGGGGTTGGGCTGGAGATCACTCAAAATTACTACTGCTCTTCAGGTAGCAAAGATCAGTTCCTCTGGAGAAAATGGTGGACTCTGTCATTATACCCTGCTGAGATTGCCACAGCAAATTGTCACTGTGTGCCCAAAGCCGGGCACTCTCTCAGAGCCTCTTTCTAGAGCCCATTGTATTTATTTCCACAACGGGCCTTATTCCTAGTAAATATATATTGCAGCCAATGCTCCCTCTAAGCTGTGGAGTCTTGTGAGCAAAAATCCTACTTTGTGAGCTATTGGCAATTAAAGTTGTGAGCAAACAATTTGGCTCCTGCATAAATTAGTTTGCTCTGGAGCCATCCTTCCTGAGCTAAGACAAAAATGTGTGAGCTAGAGGCTAAAAAACTGTGAGCTAGCTCACACTAACTCAGCTTAGAGGGAACATTGTAATGCAGCACGCACCCCCCTCCATTCACTAATAATGGAAAACATACACCACCTTATACTTGGTCTTACATTTCAGGTGGAGATGGAAATTATTCTCTGCCTTTGTTAGGGCAAGCATTCCATCAGTCTGTGCTTATCCATTGTGGTTAAAAAAAAGGGGAGTCTTGGAAGCCATATAGCTGAAGGCTCTCCGGAGGCTGCACATGCGGTCATCCCACACTGGAAATAAGCAGAGTTTGTTCAGAAGTGACATGACGCTAGAAGCAATGATGCATGAGCATCTTCATGCCCTCCACCCACCTGGACATGGAAAGAGAGGGGAGAAAAAGGAGAGACAGTGGGAATTGTGGCATCCTACTCGAAACAGAGGTGTGACTGGCATTTGGACCTCAGGAGTTACATCTGTACGATGGAACATCTATACAAGCAGGAAAGAAGCCTGACTGTGCAAGATAAGAGAGGATTCTGGGAGCCTGTGCCCCCTCTGGGGGCAATGGGACATCATAATTGACTTTCATAGTCAGCAGAGATTTGCCAGACACAATGTTATTTCGTAATTGCCTCTTTATTGGATACAGCAAAGTCCACACAGGCTTCGCCACAGGTGCAGTTCCTGTCATCTGCGTGTTTCTGCCCTTCAAACTTCAGGGGAATCAGCTATGCCTCTGTCTTGGGGCAGTTCCACCAGACCTGTCTCAGTTTGGTAGCCATATCTTGCCCCTGGCTCCAGCTACTCCATTAGGTTCCTCTTTTTTTCTTCTTTGCACCTCCTCAGTTTTATTTATTTATTTATTTATTATTTAAATTTATATCCCGCCTTGCCGGACAAACTGGCTCAAGGCGGCGTACAGACATTAAAATGAATAAAACAATAAATACAATAAAATTCACATAAACATCATAAAGTGCTAACAAAAGCAATACAGGTGATGGTGGCATTCAGTATACAATCCAATCGTGGAAGGCAATGGTGGAAGGCAATATCCAACGGTGTATTATAGGGCCGTGGGATGTTCCGGTGACACATTCATCAGTGGAGGCTCCTAATCCAATGTCTGATGGAAGAGCTCCATTTTAAAGGCCCTGCAGAACTGTAAAAGGTCCCGGAGGGCCCTGATGTCCTCCAGGAGCTCATTCCACCAGTGTGGAGCTGCCACTGAAAAGGCCCTGGCTCTAGTAATGGCCAACCTGGTGTCTTTTGGGCCAGGGAGAGTCAGGCAATTTTGCAACCCTGACCTCAGTGCTCTCTGGGCACATATAGGGAAAGGCAGTCCCTCTGGTAGACAGGCCCCCGACCATATAGGGCTTTTATGGTCAGAACCAGCACCTTGAAATGAATCTGGTAAGCTATTGGCAGCCAGTGCAATGCCTTCAACACAGGCTGGATGTGGTCTCGTATAGAGAGGCCTGGCTACCACATTTTGCACTAGCTGCAGCTTCCAGATTTGAGACAAGGCAGCCCCATGTAGAGAGCATTGCAGTAGTCTAATCTTGGGGTGATCATAGCATGGATCACTGTTGCCAGGTCATTGCACTCGAGGAAGGGAACCAAATGCCTAATCAGCCGTAGATGGTAAAAGGCTGCCTTGGCAGTGACTGCTACCTGGGCCTCCATTGTTAAGGTGGCATCCAGGAGCACTCCCAAACTCCTAACCCTCGACGCTGGCACCAGTGGTGCCCCATTGAAGGTTGATAGTGGGATCCCTAACCCCGACCCACTCTGACTCAGGCACAGGATCTCCATCTTTTACTCAGCCAGCTTGTATTTCTCCCCTCCCTTGTTTCTTCTGACATCACCTTTTTTATCCCTGGGGCTCTGCCCACACTGGTCAAGCCCAGCCCCACCCCTACCCTCCTCAGAGCCTTGTTGCTCTCTTAACTGCTTCCTTGCCTTGCCCAGCTTCAGTTGGGTTTGCATAAGGCTGCTACTGTCTCCTTGTGAGGTGCCCTGCCCTATCCTGGAGCACCTGTTGCCACCTTTGTGCCGCAGAGCATCAGGAAGTCAAAACTTGCAATGAAGTGAATCCCTTCCTTTCTTATAATGAAGGAAGAAAAGGATTCATGACACCAGGAAGGGTTGCTTCTAGATCAAGGTTGTCTATCTATCAGCAATACCAGAGGGAACCTCCACACAAGCCCATGAGCTATGGAATAATTTGTCAGCTCAAAGAACCCCCATGCTATCTGCTGCAATGGGGAAAGTACCTACCATACAAACACGTCTGTCAGTAGATTTTGCTGAACGCGAGGAGCTCATAATGTAGTGATCAAAGATTGTCATTTCCCTAGAGAGCTTGTGATAAATCCCACTGCTATCCAAGGCTACTGTGTTTGTGCAATTCCTTTCCATTGCCAATTGCCATAAATAGTTGAAAGACGACTGAGAGACACAACCAAAGTCTGGCAGCAAATAATATCAGCTTCATTCTGATTTCTTCCAACAATACAGAATCTGCTTTGTAGTCTATGATTACTACCACTAGGGTTGTGTTACACAGCAGTCTAAGAAATTAAATGTAGAACTCTTGGACAGGGAGATTGGAAGTAACATCTTGAGTCCAGGTAATGTTCCTGTCTTCTGATATACAGAGATATTACATTATCACACCAGAGCACTTAAAAACAAGCTCTACTTTTCTGATGGTACTTTTCATACACTTAGCTAAATATATAAACAATGGATATAAGGATTTTGTGACACACTGGCTTCCTAGGAAGCCTCTAGTATCACCATAATGGTCATGGTATAGCGGGAACCCTAACCCTGCTTTAATGGCACACACCACTAGAAATAAACACAGCTAGGTCAGAAGAGAAGCTGGTACATTGGCACTAGGTCAGGACAGAGGGAGTAGGCTTTAAAAGGTGCTCCATTCTCAGAGGGGAATGGTAGAGTTGGTGGGAAAGAGTGCAGGAGTTAAGCAGCTTCAGGCCACCCCTGCCTTTCTAAGGTTGGTTGATCCAGTCCTTGAATGCTGACTTCCATGAGTGGCCTGAACAGTTGGGGCTACCCTCAAAGCAAAAGGCACTCCCTTTCTGACACACTTAAAAGGTCACTGCAACTGAGGCCAGTGATGAGATGAATCCCAGTTGTATAACTAGCAAGGATGAGATAAGGTATCAGCCACTTCATTCAAGGAATGGCCTTTACCCACCTGAACTTAGCGGGAATTATAGAGTGGAAAATATTTGCCCATGGATATGTGCTCTAGAAATACTGAAGATGAGTAAAAGTTTCCAGCCAAACGGAAAAACCTTCTCACCTACACTTGCACTAACTTCCTAAGCTCTAACAAACATGCCTATGCCTATGATTTCTGTGGAAGTTATTCATGAGAAATTCATGAAAAATGGGCTTAAAATTGGGCTGCCAGGCTCAAAGGTGACATGTCTCTTTTGTCTTAGAAAATTATGTAGTTTATGGGGAGCTGGATCTCAAGAGCCACCACTGTTCAACCAAGGCAAATGAAGATGGCAAATAAGAATACAGTTTAATTTTTTTTAAAAATCCAGCCAATCCCAATAAATAAATGCATACATACATACATACAAAGATCATGGAGAATCAGGCTTGGTTTCACAAATAGTCATGTGCAATCATGGATGCAGATTGAAATGGACATTCTTATTCATAGCTTTAGTGCAAATTTCACCAAGTTTTGTGACAAATGTATTATTATTTTTGTTATTGTTATTAAATTTATAAACTGCCCTCCCCCCGGAAGAGCTCAGGTCGGTTACTTCATAATGACAGATGGACAAGTTAAAAACAATAAATAGAAAATGATCAATGATAAACACAACCGTATATATCCTTTGGATTTGAAAAGCTTGAGTTCCATTAATAGTTTTTCCACACCCAGGACAAAACTACAATCTGGACCATTTTAGAAAACTAGAAATTTTTTTATAATGTCTGCTTTTTCATCAGTTACATAAAATGTCACACAGCTTTAAAAATGCTGAAACTGAAACAAAAATGGAAAAATTGCCAAAGAAAATATGAGGTCACCCTGAGCATGCATTAAAACAAAGATTGTACATCTCTTGTACAAATGGGGATTTTCACTAGATGCCTCCTGCTGGAATGCATGTTGTAATACAAATGCACATCCGCTCTGCATGTCCTTCCTCATCCAACAAAGATCTCCTTTAGTGGATCATGATAATAGTGTTTTTCAGTTGGCTAAAATTATTTTTGCCACTTGTTAAAAGATTAATAAAAATTCACTTTAGTAACAAATGGCTTTAAGAACAGTAGGATGCACCCTTTATATTTTTTAAAAAATGACAGTTTACATAGGAAATAAAGAAGATAAAAATGCAATGTACCAACTGAAGCAGACGTCAAGGAACTAGATTTTTAAAAAAGCAAAAAGAAAATTGGGGGCAGAATCCAGAATGTGTGCACTCCGTTCCATGAACCATCGGGAACTGAGAGAAGTTTCCTTTCAAACCATTGATTCTTCTCCCCCATTCTTCCTTGTCACATATACTTTTGAAACACAGGAATAGTTTGATATGCCATGAGGAATAAAAAAGAAGTCAAACATTCCCGGGGGGTGACATATTATTTCAATGAGACTTGGATGCTTACCTGCTTTTGTATTTCATTTACTCATCACATTTTTATCCTCTCCCCCATTCAAGGAATTCAGAATACCATACATGGTCCTTCCACCTCCTTTCCCCCCTCATACCAACCTTGTGAGGCATATTAAACTGAAGGGGAAGGAACAAACCTCCAGAGGAAGCTTCATGAGAAAGTGGCGACTTGGGGAATCTCAGATGAGTTGGGGCTCCCCACTCCTACTCTGACATTCTAACTTTGGGGTGAGCAATATTTTTGATTCAAGTGGCAAAGTTCCCACAACGCCTACCTAAGAAGATGCTGGTATGACAGCCATCAAAGGGGGAAGGAGATGAGGGTTGGACATGTGTTTTAAATTGTTAGCCCTTGTAAGGGCACAAAGTCAGGATACAAATGTTGGAAAGAAATACTCCAGGAGCCAGCTGAGCTTCAACAGTGCTGGCTGTACCAGGGATTCGTCTCAGTCTCATAAGCAGAGTCCAAGCCACTCAAAATGGTCTTCTTAGGTAAAATGATTCTGCATGTCTTCCAAATGTTCCTATTCTTAACTGCTATCCAACACTATCTCTTTTTCTGTTATTGTATGTGTTGGTCTCTTTTTTTAAAATCAGTTCCATCTAAAACAGCCTTAATCCTTTATATATATATATATATATATATATATATATGTACACACACACACACATACATACATATCTTGGTTTCTTCTTTGCACAGAAATTTTGTCATGCTGCAACAAGCCGCAAGATGTCTTCTTGTTTTCTTGTGGCTTTTAGAGGGGATGCTCATACTGAATTCCACTGCAAGGGAAGTCACAGTACTATGGATAACTTCTCCTTTAAGCTTTCATAAGATGGTACATCTATGCTGGCACGTTAATCAATTGTTAGAAATATTTGCAGAGCCTCCTTGCTCATCGCACATATTTTTTCTCCCCAACGTTCACTAATGCCCTCATCTAATATCACAGAAGCCCTTTGGAGGATAGTTTTCCATTTAGCCAGAATTCACATTGTTAAAGTAATGTGCATTTCCATTGGGACCAGTTCTTCTAGTGGAATTTTCACATAAACACTTTGGCACTGACATGGAAGTATATGTATTTACATATTATGCTCCATTTTGTCATAAATACTCTGCCACTCAGGATGAAATTTCCCCTCCTGCTTTCTCCCAGGGGGTTGTCTGAAACCCACTACGCATTAAGCAGACATGTAAAATGGAAGCTGATAAAGTTTCCTACTATAAAGACTGAATGTTTTGAAAGATGACCCATGAACCGGGATTTTAAACATGATATTTCTGTTATAGCTAAATGGGCATTTATCAAATGCTTATTAAGATGACTGTAGAACAAGGTGGAAAATGATAAATCCCTCATGAAGAAGGATTGCGTTTTGGCTTCCTCTAACGAAGTCACATCCATCATTTGCCTTCTCTGGAGTTTCCTCCCATTTCCTGTTGGAGAGGCCTTTGAAGGTAGTTTTCTGCTTAGTCATCCTATCTATCAGAGGAGAGAAGGTAAGAAATCAATAGCTCTGCAGAGAAAATGAGTTCCTTAACATTTACATTTGTTTTCTCGCCTGCATTTTCCTTGCTGCTTCTATCCATTACCTTGCAATATCTTCCATATGAATACTGAGCACACCTCTCATTAATGTAGCCAAAGAATGGCTGTCCATTTACTTTTATTATCACTGCAGGTATATAGCCTTGAGCCTTCAGCTGGAAAAAGAAAGGAAAATACAAATACAATGCAAATACACACAGAAACACTTGTGTGGGTGGGGGGGGAGACTATCTCCCTCCATCAGAAGTTTCCCCATTCTAAAAAAAGCTGTAATTTTAAAACAAAAAATGTTATAATTTAATAGCAGATTCTTCGAGGGTGGGGGAGATAAAACAAAACACATGGTGGCACAAGTCTACTTATAGCCCCGTGATATCATATTGTTATTGCTTGAAGATAAATTTTAGAAAACATGTTCTTCTTCAGTTTCTCCAGTCAAAGATCTTCCCTACACATGAAGTCCTCGCTGCTAGAGCAAGAATAGTAGTGTAGTGCTTAGAGTGTTAGACTATAGATCTTCAATCAACAGTAAAACTCAGTGGGTGATCCTGGGTTAATTTCTCTTTCAGACTAATTTACCTCACAGGGTAGTTCTCATATTGGTTGTGATCACACACACTACATAATCCACTTTCAATGCATTTTCCAACTGGATTTCGCCAGTTCACACAGTAGAATCCGGTTGGAAAGTGGATCGAAAGTGGATTATTTAGTGTATGTGATTGTGGCCATTGAAATGGAAGATGGGGAAACAATGTAGTGTTCCCTGAACTCCTTGGGAAAAGGTGGGAGTAAAGATCTCACAGATAATGCGAACTGCATTATAGAGATGGACCATCCATAAGGAGTCTGTACTGTTAGGGGGATTCCCAGACTAAAATAAATAACAGTGGTCCTGCAGAAGATAAAGAGAGGGAAAAGTTGCTCTGTGGCTTAGTATAGGCCAGTACAACATGCAAACTATCAAACAGACTAACAGAAGCTAAAAAAACTGCAGTCCTAAGCAGAGTTATACCCTTTTAAGTCCACTTAAAGCAATGTTGTTAGAAAGATGTAGTGCTGTTTAGGACTGTATGATGGCCCTGTACCACTTCCCTCCCTCAAAGGCAAGATTTCCCTCCATTTCTCTTTCCCTTTACTTACTGAGCTGCCAGTTAATGTGTTTTCTTCTTTGCTGAAGCACTCTGGCTGTCACACCCTGTCATCGTACGATATTTTGACTTTTGGGTAAGCCCAGGAACCTGAGGGGAGGATTAGGAGCCCTCTTTAACTTAAGTAACTTAAATGGCACTCGAGTCATTTTGAAATCCAAAAATAACAACATATTTTATTTAACATAGAGGGGAAATGTCAGGTGAAACCAAGGGTTGAAAATTTCTGAAATAACTCAATATAGATAACTATGAGGTAAAATCAGTACATACAGACTTTAGTTCGTTTTTTAAGTCTAATGAGAGTTTCTTAAGCTATTTACAGTTATTTAAATCTTTATGTTGAGAGGCTTTTGTTCCAGTGTTTTCCCAAACACTCTAGTACACTTTCTTTGAATATTCTCTGACTCTTTTGATTTCCAGAAGGCTGGTACACTCTTCCTAGTACCCAAACCCCTTTTCTTGAAACATCAGTACTCATCTTGAGTTTTTAACTGATAGTTAAAGTCTCCAAAGGCAATTTCTAGCCACACCAGACCAGGGATCTGTTTGACTGGGTACGGAAATTCTTCTCTCACTAGAAGATCTATCCCATTTCTTTGGCCTGAATGGGACTCTCTGTCTAACTACTCACTCATCCTTGCCAGCTTTCCCCAGTTCTCTTGTCTATGTTAAACTGCTCTCAGTCAGGGCTGAATTCTGAAACTGTCAGTACTCAACTCTTCTCAGCTAGGGCTGAAATCAGTCTGAATCCTCCTCAGCTTCCAGTTCAAAAGTCTTTCTCTACTCAACTGATGCTAACCAATTAGCCTGTCACTCAAGGCTTTATGGCTCTGTGAAGAATTAATCCTTCACAGTCCTTTATCTGTTTACACAACAGTTCTCAGCTTTTAAAAGCGCAGTCCATCACAGATTGAATTGTTAATTTTCTACATCTGAAACTGTAAAAACTGGGGGGGGGGTGTCAAGAATCTAGGCCACATGAGCCTTCTAGGGGCTGGGTTTGGCAGAGTGGTATGTCATCCTCAGATTTCCCATTTAAATATAACCTGTAAAGTCTATATATGTGTTGTTCTTTTACAAACATGGCTTCCTATCAATCAAAAGCAACCAGGAATCAGGGCACAGCATTTCCATGAGAAAGGATGTAGCTTGAAATGGAGGGTGGTCACTATGATGTAGTGTTTAGACAGTTTAAGACTTAGGAGACCCAGGTTTAAACTTCCTTCAGTTATAAACTTTGGCAAGTCACACTCTCAGCCTAACCTGCCTTGCAAGGTTGTTGTGCAAATAAAACAGAGAAACATGCCTGTCTGAACTCCTCAAAATAAGAATGAGGTGAAAATGTATAACCTAATCTTAACAGATCTCAAAAGCTAAGCAGGGTCATCTCTGGTTAGTACTTGCATGAGAGGACACCAAGAAAGAAAGTCAAGGGTTGCTACACAGAGGCAGGCAATGGCAAACTACCTCTGTTTGTTTCCTGCCATGAAAGTCCTACAATGTCACCATGAGTTGGCCACAACTTGACGGCACTTTCCACCACCAAAAATGACTGAATAAGTCATTTCAAGGGAGGTCCAAATCCCAGTTCATTTTAGAAACCAAGCTCTCAATAGAGCTCCATTTTGCCCAACTTCTTCCTTTCTAATTAGCTATCACTTTTTAATATCTGAAACATTTTATGCACTGGGTTTTTATAGCACCATTAGATTTATTTTTATGTCCATTGCTGCTGTTAAAAAAAAAAAAAGCTAGACTTTTACAAAGTGAAAACAATATTCCAAGCAGATAAAATCTTGCAGGCAGAATGTTTCATAATTATTTTATTTGAAGTTTTCCGACAGATTAACATGAAACCAAATGATTTTGTTTCTTAATATCCTTTTAAAATGGAAATAAATGCTATCGTACAGTTCGACCGCCTGAACCCTAATGTACATTACAACAATAGGCTCCTCCAGGCTCAAATATTGCACCACTTTTGTTGATTGTCTTCTACTCTGCAGCTCTGTGGGAACAATGTCATACATTTCCCTCAGAAAGCCATCCACTCTCGCTTTGCAATTCAAGGAAAATGCTTTGCTAACAAAGAGTTTTCCAGATGCCCACGATGCGTTATGAAGCCTCATCTGACATAACATTTGCCTTTGTGGCAGTAGAAGCTGGACAGGCTTTAATTAATCAGGCAAAGATGGCATCATGGTGAAAGGAGTAGGGGAAGAAAACAGACCTATCAGCACCTGGCTGAATAAAAGGTAAAATGGGCTCCATTACCAGGGTAAGTCATGAGTATGCAGTAAAGGGAGGCAAGAATCTTTGCATCAGCTCCAATCTGCCACTTGGTAACCTTGGTCCAGTCATTAGCCTACCTCATATGTTACCCAAACAGGCAATCTCCTAATTAATTGGGGGAATTAGGTTTAAAGGAGACAGAGCAAGAGACGGGTAACTGGGATCTCCACCAACGTTTACGGGGATTTTTCCCCTAGAGATCTCTCAAAATAAACCAGGTAGACGTTAATTCGGAAAGGTTTTTATTGAAAAAGAATTTAAAAATGAAACATACACACAAAACACACTAAGCTAACTAAGAGGAAGATAAAAGGGATTAGATTATTTTACCTATAAATATGTGGACCAAGGCTGTAAATGTCTCTTGATGACTCGATGAATGTTGGATGGGAAAGCTATCAGGTTTGGAGAATACTGTTAACAGCTGCATAATTAGGGTAATTGGTCAGGGGAAGTGAGGCTGGACATGTAATGAGATTAGTTCAAGGCATGGTAATAGCTACCTGGGAACCCCTTTGTCCTGAAGTATGCATTTCCCTGGGGTGGGGAGGAGGTCATTAGTGGGTCAGCCATTCCTTCTCACACTTTCTAAATAACATGTCCAGGCTTGTCTTTGGCTGGTTGACATCCTCTGGCTGGCACCCATTTTGTGCCCTTTTAGGCCAGGCTATGCCTTGTGCCTTGATCCCTGGCTTGGAATCATGTTCATATCCTTTTGGTCCACTGTATTACACTTATGATGTTTTGAGTCATGTAACAGGAAGGGTGTTTATGAGTTGCTGTCTATAAACTGCCCTTCAATGAGAGGAGGGGTCTGCCTGCTAATGCATAAGCTTGTTGTGAGGACAAAATGAAAAGGGAGAGACTATACATGCCACCATGAGCTCTCTCAAGGACAGGCGGAAAAAAAATTAAAAGTGTATTTTCTGCTGTAGGCAGATAACTGCAAGGACTCAAGTGTCAGCAGTGAGATCCAAGTTCATCACTTTGTAGCATCATGACAGCTTGCTGGCTGCTCTCTGATATACAGTAGCTCTACCACAAACAGCAGGGTGGCACTACAATGGTCAACTCAGTACTGAATTACATTGGTACCATTAGGCTATCTCACAGAGCCAAGTTAGACAAGATAGCCATCTCCAGGGCTGTGCCACCATTTTAAAGAATGCATTTCCACCTATGAATTCCTTTGAATTGCACTGCGGGGGCCCAGTTCTGATAGGGAACACCGTGTTGTGGTGGAGGAGGGGATCCCCCTGCATAGTTTTTCTGACCCAAAACTGGGCAGGGTGAGATTATTTGCCTGTGTCCTCCTCTGGGTGCCATTTCAGGTCAGAAAACATTTCAGGCCACGCAGCACAATATAAAGGAGTTTCCAGGAGGGAGCTCACTCTCTACAATGGTGTGATGTGTCCCTGGGGCAAACTCAGAGAAACTTTTCTCATCTAGTTTGGCCCTCAGAAAAAGGGCTACACTAATATGAAGAGATAGTGAAACCTCAGAAAAAGGTGCAAGAACCTTTAATCCCCATGACAATAAAATTGTCCCGATGGGTTTTGAACATCAAAAATTCAACTCATAGGAAACCTTTCACAAGCGAACGTAATACAGACAAGTTGTGCATAATTGGCAGTTCATGAGGGTGTACTGTTGCTGAAAAATCATATGCCATAATTCACTTAGGGGAAAAATAAATGTCAAAGCACCTACTCCAATGAATCAGTCCATTACCTAAAAAATCAAACCAATTAGGAAGCTCATAAATCAGTAACAAACTAATGGAAAAAGCACTTAATAGTTTTTAAATAACCATAAATAATAATGATGCTAATTCACAATTAGTTGTAAAAATCCACAGGCTCAGATCCAGTTGAAAATTTCCACAACATAAGAACTAAAGATCAAGGACATAGCTAAGATGTTTGATTAACTGAGTCACAGTGCCATCCTAAATGGAGTTAGTCCTTTCTAGCTCATTGATTTCAATGGACTCTGAAAGCTGTGATACTGGTTATCACTTGCCTATGGGAAGAACTAATGTGTGCCCATAAATAAGCCATGTCCAGAAGCTAAGCAATACTTCCATTGGAGGACTGAAGACATGTAGCAGGGAAGATCCAGGGGGAAAGTTCAAAAGTACAGCGGACAATAAGCTGAGTTCTGTTGTGCTATATTCTGTCTGCATTGCACATTGACAGGGTCCAATAAATAAATGCAAGTCATGTATTTCTTTAAAAGCCTGATAAATCAGGCAAAATTTCCTTGAATTCCAGGACTTCAGCCAAGGAATTAACATGTTTATGAAGTTCTGTCCTGGTCACAGATCCATCACTGAGAAGCAACTCAGTCCAACTTTGGCCTGTATAAATGGGAAGTCCAAATGGCCATGTGGCAAAACTTGAGAAAACTTTTTGTCCCAACTTGGAACCCGATTTGGGCTGCTTTTTGATAAATAATGAGCTCATTGCTTTTTCCAAGAACTTTACCCCGGGACTAGTAAAGTTTTGGCTTGTCTCTGAAATCATTACTGGATTAAATCCCCCAAAGAAATCTGCATACCCAGCTGACATCTTGCTTTTATACCACCCTCATGTATTTCTTTCCAGAAATCCTGTAGGAAAGTAATTGATATATCTCCGTATCCTGATTCAAAGTAAATATGCATAAATCAACACAGCAACAGTCTTTAGGACAAAAGACAGTTGCACGAATCTGGCTGCCTCTGACATATGTCCCTTTGAGTTATCCTTCTTTGGATTTTGATATTTGGACTTGAATATTACCCCCCAAAGCCTGTGATCTGTACAAAGCTAATTATATGCTGCTATTAAAGCAGATTGCATGAGACACTGACAGTTGGAAAGGCCTAATGACCAGCTGGGATAGAAAATTTCTGTGTTGTCAAAGGGTAATTCTGCCAAGATTCTTATGCTATTTTATTTGCTAGCAACATGAATACCTAAAGCTCTGATTTTTTTAAAAAATGTATAATAAGGAATCATTTGGGAGTTGGCAGGAAGGAGAGGGGGGGCTATGCCTGTACCATAATTTTAGCTCTAAAGCTTTAATTAGGATCCGTCCCTCTTAGAACTCTCTAGAAACTGTGAAATTTTCTCCCTACCCCCAAACCTGTGTCTGCCTGGTATATATCCAACATCAGGCTCTTTGAAACAATAACCAAATCGCTATCAATCATACCATCTTTATGATTTCAAATTTATCTTTTCAGATTCTCTTAACATTTAAAAAATCTGGTTTAGGTTTGCCAGGTCCCCCCTGGCCACCAGCGGGGGATGGGGAGATAGGGCTGCCAGATTCATTTGGGGATGGATCCTGGGGAGGACAGGGACCTCAGCAGAGTACAATGGCATACGGTCCAGCTCCCAAAACATCCATTTTCTCCAAGGGAACTGATCTCTATAGTCTGGAGATAAACTGTAATTCCATGGGCTCCCACAGTCCCACCTGGAGGCTGGCATCCCTAGACTGGTTGGGGAATGAGTATTAGACTACTAGCCCTAGCCCAGGTTCACACAGGAGACACAGGAAGTTGCCTCCTACTGAATCATATCGTTGGTCCATCGAGGTCAGTAATGTCTACTCAGACTGGCCGCAGCTCTCCAGGGTCTCAGGCGGAGGTCTTTCACACCACCTACTGTGTGAACCTTTTTAACTGAAGATGCCAGGTACTGAATCTGGGACCTTCTGCATGCCAAGCAGATACTCTACCACTGAGCCACAACCCCTCCCCGTTTCATTTCCCTCCTAAGCCATGACACTCATTTGGTAACCCTGGACTAATTGTTCTCTCTTATTTCTCTTTGCCTATATTATTACCACACAGACATATTGTGTGATTAAAATGGGCTCCTTGGAAGGAAGCAAATGTGGTAGTGGTGAGAATGATGGCAATTAGAAGGCAGGCCTTATTTCAACACAGCTCACTGCAACAATAGCAATACAATAACAATAACAATACAAAACAAGCCTGAACATCCTTATTGCAATATGTGTGGGGAAAACTGCTTGTATGCATAGATTTCTTCTGCTAGATTGTATGGAAATTGTGCCGTTTGGGCAGAAAAATCAAGTTCTGGGAAGCAACCAGACTTATGAAATAGCTTCTGGATTCCAATGTCTGTGATCCCCAGTTCAAAATCGATCCATTATTGGGGATAAGGAAAGTGCAAGGCAAGTAGGGCTCATTGTGTTGAAAGACATTCCATTGACTCACTGGAGAGGTGATGGTATAATTTATAAGACAATTCACTCTGTCTGCTTCAGCAGAAAAAGCTTGTGCATAGGCTAGTGCTAATATATACCAAGGAATGTAATATACCAGGGTTCTCCCCCTCTCCCCCCGCAGCTTTTCAAGAAATACCTTGCTTATTTGGCAGCGGGACATTTGGCTTCCTTCCTTTGTCCATCAAAGCAAGAATACCATCTGTCTAACTTTTTAATTTTTTTAAAGACCTTGGCAAGTCTAGTATCCAGACACTGGCTATGAGACACAAGGGAGAATATTTCAATTAAGTTTTGCCATCCAGACTGTTTAAGCTGCTGATTGACGGCAGCCGAACACTGAAAACTGTGCTAGCTAGCCAAATAATTTCTAAAAAGTAATACCTATGCTGGTATAACAGCAGCAAGCCCACCCCCTCCTCATTTCTAATGGCATGCTATTCTTGACTGCTAATAATTTCAGTCCCACTGCTACTGCTACTTAAGGAAGCTAGTTTAAAGTAGTTGTCGATACAGTGGCCCTTTTCAAACTGCCTTTGTATTCTGTTTTAGTAACTGGTCATGGATGGGTTTTTCCCCTTTCATTTTAGACAGACCCAGTTTAGTAACTGACTGATAGCAGAATTTGTTTACCTGTCCATACAAACCCACTTGTATTGCGTTAGCGAAATGTGGTTGAGCCACTTTGGAGGGAAACTGCTTTCTGCCATTTTTGTTGTGCTTCTGAATCACTGTGGTGTGCTGTTTAAAATGTCCATAGCGCTTCCTACAATGCCACTTTCCCCCCGCCCTTTTTCTCTGCTGAATCTTCTTCAGACTTTTTTTGGGAACATTCTAAGTTGAGTGCCATAGTGCTAAAACAATATAGCACTTCAGTGTTATAGCGGCACCACTGAGGTGCTATATTGGTTTAGCGCTATTGTGCTCAAATTAGAATGTCCCCCCAAAAAGTCTGAGGAAGATCATGTGGCAAAAAAGGGCAGGGGGGGAATGTGGCACTGTTTGAAATGACCATAGTGCTTCAGAGACAGCTCATTAATGGGAGGAAATTTGCTGCATGAAACCCTGTATCACTTTACTCAAAATAGGGTCAAAAACAAATAACATCTGGTTTAGAAAAGTAATGTGAAAAGGGCCAGTTAATGCAAAAATTCCCAAGAAATTCAAGCTCCATCATAATCCCCCTTCAATGAGGGTCAAGAAGAGGCTGGACATACATCCTTTGAAAATTAGGAGATATTTAGCTAGTAGATTGAAATAAGTGAAAACTAGCCCCTCATACATGTACACGGCTCCTATTACCTCACTAAACCCTCAGGGGTTACCATGTCACAATGCTGCATTGACAGAAAGTGCATCTGGCAGAACTCTCCTCCAGTGGAAGCAGCATAACTCAGTGGCAGAACCTGTGTTTTGTATGCAGAACATCCCAGTTTCAATCCCTGCCGTTTCCAGTGAAAGTATTTCAGGGAGAAACTCCTTCTAAAGCCACTGATGGTCAGACTAGACAGCACTGAACAAGGTGGATCAATGATCTGAATCCGTATAAGGCAGATTCCTATCTTGCAGCCAACCTGTCAAGTTCTAGGTTCTAATGCAGATCTACCAGTCCTTGGCTGTCGGGTCACTTCCCTCAATATCTCCTTCTTGCTGTACTACCCTTCTCTTCAGCCCATTTCCCCAGGCTTCCCTCTCTTCCATCTACCCTTCCTGTTTCTCTGACCATTGCTTATTCCACTGACTTTTTTGCAGCCACTTTGTTCCAGACCATCCTGCCCATTAACTTCATGTCCTCCCAGGACTCTTCCAAGTCCTCAGACTACTTCACAAAGGTTTTGTGTGAGATTCTGCTCTCTGCCAAACTGACACATTTTTCTTCCTTCACAGAAGCTGGTCTGCAAATATTCTTGAGAGCTTTATTTTCTGAGCTGTTGTGATGTTCAGAGACATTCCATGTCATCATATCACATCAGCAGTTACATAAGAACATAAGAACATAAGAGAAGCTAATGTTGGATCAGGCCAATGGCCCATTCAGTCCAACACTCTGTCACACAGCAGCCAAAAATACCAGGTGCAATCAGGAGGTCCACCAGTGGGGTCAGGACACTAGAAGCTCTCCCACTGTTGACTGTTGACTCCCACTGTTGACCCCCCGCAAGCACCAAGAACTCTCCTTCCACTGAAGGAGAGTTCTGCCAGATGCACCTTCTGTCAATGCAGCATTGTGACATGGTAACCCCTGAGGGTTTAGTGAGATGAGAGAAGTTGTGTACATGTATGAGGGGCTAGTTTTCACAAGTTGGATCACATCAGCTTCACTGGCCCAAGCATAATACAATTTAAAGCAGACGATTCATTTGGCTTAGACACTGGGGATCTCATAGTCCTAACTGTGTGACAGGAAAGTGAGGACTATAATTGTGTACCCCTACCTTTCCCCAATGTGTGTAACTTCTTGTGTTTGCTTAATAACAAGGGGATTCCCTTGTCTGTAAAGTTATAACCCTATGAGGGGTTCCATTTTCCTGGTGAGGGTGGGGGGGATCCCCAGCCCCTTGTTCTTGTTGTCTGTGTTGCTCCAAGTGGCAGTTGGGGGGGGTGAGATTGTATGTGGCATCATGTCACTTCTGTGGTAAAGCCAGAGTGGTAAAACTCTGTGGTAAAACCAGAGTTTCTGGTGACTCCTAGAGCTACCCATGTCACTTCCAGGTTTTTTAATGAAAGTGACATAGCGCTGCATCCAGCATTTCCCTCCCCATGTTTACCCAGCCTCTGCCTAGTAACCCTAAACCCTATGCTCTCTTTTTTATGTGTGTGTTTTAATTTGAACAGTTTCATTAAAAGGGTATTAGCCCTGTTACCATGAATGGGGGTTTAAAAACTGCATATCCAAGCTATGGGGGGGGGGAAGTGACCCCAACATAATAAATATTCACATTTAACAACCAAGAGCCTTTAATGCTGATATATCTGTTTTTACAAGGTGCAGCAGATCATTAATTTTCATGTTTTTCTTTTAGAAAAAATTCATACTCCCAGGAGGATTTCTATAAAGGAAGAATGAGTAATTAACCTTGATGCTCATGATAGGCAAAAATACTATCCTTGTATAGTGCTTAAAAACAGTAATCTGTACGCAATGTCCTAAATTGTCTTAAATTGGAAGTCATTGTCATCTTATTTTTAAAAAAGAAATATGGCTTACTTGGGATCTCTAATAAAGTGTCATTTTTGTAAAAAAAGTAAGATGGTTAAAAATTATATGACTGGGGAAACAATACTTCAAGATCACACAATTCTCACTGCTTTTGCAGTGGGGCTTGCACAGGAGTTGCACAAGTCAATGAAATCTTTTCCTCACCACCCACACAATGAACATAGCCTTTTGCCCCTTATTTCTCCGTAATATAAGGGGGAGCTACTTAAGACTCATGCTTTAAAATATATAGTTACAACCCGTTTAATGAAGTCATCCAGCAAAACCAAAAGCCCATCAAACTTGCAACATAAAATCTACGCCTTCTTAAATCAACCGATTTCCAGCGCTCATTGTTAAGGCTCTTTCTGCAATCCCAGAGCAATGTAAATTCATTTAAGAGCAAGGGAGAACACAAATTGTCATTTAATGAAATGGCTCCAATTTACATGTATAAAAGGAAATAAGGACGGCTCTGCATAACCCACACCATAGTGAGATGTTTTAGCCGTTAACAGAGGTCAGTGCTCACAGTTTTCCCAAGAAGCAAGAAAACTGATAATGTTATTTGCTACACCAGGTACTTGCTTTTAGATGTAAGTGAATTCCATTGTATGTATGGTTTACCAGAAGGGGTTTACCCTGCTTCTCTGAGTGATAGGAAGTACCAGAGTGGCTTCTTAACAGGTTTCTTTTGACTAGACAGAATATGGCAGACTTATGATGCCTTTGCAATGTTATCTTCAAATATACATATTGAGCCTGGAGAAGAGAAACTCCATCCATTCCTTGAAGCAAACAGCCTGCCTTTGGAGTCCCCAATGCTACTTCCAAACAAGATGCAAAAAAAAATTGAGTTGCCTTTCCTACTGCTACTTGTACTCCATCACCCGCAGGCAAAACACTGATCTCAGACCTCAGTCCACAGGTAGACTGCCCATTAAAGAAACATCCGCAGGTATTACTGATGCTGCAGTGTTCACAAATAACATGTTCAAATAAATCAAGCTTGCTCTGCTCATAACGACTGTTTTCTCTCCAGCTGAAACACCGCCTACGTGATTTGTTCACAACTTAAAACAGTGTTTCAAGCATTTACATGTGTTCGGAGGGTAGCATTCTTCGCCACATGCACAGTTGTTGGAGCACGCAGTGACAGGAAGTGAGTATCGCAGCCTTTTGCTTCGGTTTGGTAGGCTGTAGCAACAGTTCCCTGATGCTGGCAGGAAGGCGGGCTGAGGAAGATTTAGTGGAGATAAGTCCCAACTGAGGCCTATGTTCTGTTTAAGAAGAGCTATCCCCAGCAATAAGGCATGTGTCCTGGAGAAAGATAAGGTTATAGGTTAAGAAAGGGGCAACTGAGAAGGAAGATCTTTGCAGGTACATATTTTGTGAGTTCAATTGCCTGAGAGCATGCAGGGTTGGGTGCCTGACCAATCTTGCGGGGGGGGGAATCTGGTATCCCTAGAACTACCAGGGCTACCAGTTTCCTGTCCACCAAGGAATGTTGGGTTCCTTCTCCTTAAGAATGAAAAGATTTGTGAAGCTGGATGAGATTTCCTGAAGATCAATTTTATTTTACATTCGAGAGAGAGGAAAAACACAATAACTGAAAGTAAAAGTAAAATAAAACAGTTGTGATTGCTTCAAGCAAAATGATACTGAATGTGAACGTAACATTTTTTTTCAGTAGTCTTCTGCATATGTTTGAAAGCATATATTTTAAATAATCAGTCAGTGACAGATAATATGAATTATTTTGAAGTTTTAACTCCATACAGCCAATCAAGCACGCTTTGAGTCATTGTGCTCTTCTCTCAGCTCCTCCATCCTACGGTGGCTGTCCTTTAGAAAAAAGGATTTTTTATCCTCAGGTTTGTAGATTGCCTCCTAAAAATTATGTACATTTCTAGAAAAGAAAAAAAAAACAGAAAGGCAGCTCAGCCATCTTACTGTAACTATAGTTTGATATCCATAATCTATATAGCTTTGCAGTAAACTCATGAGAAGGAAGTTTAGTGATTGATTAAATGGCTCAGCAGTACAGTGACTATTATGCAGTTTCAGAAACTGTTTATTGTACAAAGAAAAACAGAAAAAAATCATTTAATTCTTGACTATTCCCAAAACAGTTGGCTAATGTTTCTCTTTCTATAGAGTTTTTGCCCTATTAGGAAAAACAATTTTTGTCAAACTTGGGTCTCGTTTGCCCTGGTTTCCAGAGCTCTCTTCTGATTCTATATGCCTATTATCCTGTTTTATTCTGGTTGGGAGGGGGGAGCATGTGTATGTGCATGTATGTAGCTGCTTTGCTGGGAGTCACAGTAGTTTGTAACTGCATATATGCCGGGCCTCGCATCTCTGAGAAGACTGCGTGCTCGACCTTGGACACCAGACACTGCTAGGTATTAAGCTTGCAGGTGCTGGGGGAGGGTGAATGGTGCACAGTAGATTTTGGTCGGCTGAATGTATTGGTGTGATTAGACTGATCACGGGGGGCATTGTTTGAACTATGTATAATACCAAAACTGGTGCCAAGAGAGTCAGTTCTGACACAGATCATCTTAGCTTGAATGTCTTCATCTCTCAAGAAACAAATCACTGCCAAGAGAGTGTTGTTGGGAGTCAGTTTGTTCAAGAGTCTGACATAGTGTCAGAACTCCATTCTCCTCGACCCGACACACCACAACAGTGATGAGAGAAGGAGGCAAGGAAGGGGAACCTGAATCCCCTCTGAAATCACCCAACTCAGGGCATCCTGCTGAAACTTGTAGCAGGGCCAAAAGGGAAGGAAAACAAGGGGACAAAGTGTAAGCTGCCAAGGTTCGGGCTGGACAGATGGGAAGCCCCAGACTGGGCTACCCCTTCCATGGGGCCCATGGGTGTCTGGCGATGGCAACTGGAGAGGGACCACCATCGGGTCTCCAGGATCTTCCTCAATGTCCCTGAGCACTTGCCATAACACACTCTCAATTGGGCCCAAACTGTTGCTTCACATGAACTCAGAGTTTGCCTTATAACACAGTGTACCTCTACGGCTGTTTGAACAATGCAAGGAAACATTGGTAGTATTGGGCAAGATGTCTTTCAGTGAAGCTGCCTCCTCTGATTTTCTCTCTGAAGTACTCCTGATAAGCTTCCAAAGAATGTAAGAAACATAGTTTAGAATCTAGTAGACAGTCCTTTGGACCTGGTTCTCATGTTATTCTGGCAGGGTTGTAGTCAGAATAACTCCACTCTCTCCTATGCCACCAGGCTTACATCAGAAGCCCCAGGCCATGAAAAATCCTACAGCTCCTCCCTGGGCCAGTGTCAGTCCTGGGGGGGGGGGGATGAATCATCACTAATGTGGCCTCCTTCCACATAATCCAGGACCGATTCTACAAAAGTAGTTGTTGCACCCTCGGTCTCCTGTTTCCCTTGGTTGTACTGTTCAGTTTCTCACTATTTGCTGCAAAGCCACATTTTGACCTGCATCTCCCCTTGATTTCTCCCACATCTTCTTGATCCTTATTTTTTTAGGATCAAGAAGACACTGGGGAAATCGGGGGGAGATGCAGGTCAAAATGCGGCCATGCAGCAAATTGTGGGAATTTCAGCAGTACAACTGGGGGAAATGGGAGATCGAGGGCAGAACAACTGCTTTTGCAGAAGTGGTCCAGGGTTTCAAGTTATATCCAGCAGCACAGGAAGGAGTAACGCTACTATGACTGTCACATCTACAGAATAACATATCTTGCTGGATCAGACCAACACTGGTCCATCTAGTCCAGCATCCTATCTCACATATTATCCAACCAGTTACTCTGGCCAACTACAGGGCATAGAGGTCGAGGCTTTCCCTTGATGCTGCTTCCTAGCACTGATATTTAGAGGCTCTTTGTCTCTGAATCTGGAGGTTCCCTTTAGTCACCGTAGTAGTAGCTGCTGCTACTTATCCTCCAGGAATCTGTCTATACCCTTTTTAAAGCCATATAAGAAGTATCAGTAACATAAGTATCACACCTTCATTCACCTTCTAACACTATTCATATTTTCTGGGCTTCAACATGGTGTGTGTGCCCAGCTACAAAGAGAATCAGACTGTCCAACTTTCCCATCAATTTGCTGTCCGGCTTGCTCAGTTGATAGCCTGTGTGGAGTAACATTTCCAAGTTCCTGCAGGAAGATTAGTTGCTTCTAATGGCTCTCATTAGTTTATATGGCTACAGTCAGAGGCCATTAAGCTTCTGTTTCAGAATATAAAAGGAGCTCATAAAATGTAGGGGAACTATTATTTAACTTAGCTTTATTTTTCATTACGGAAACACCACAAACAAATTAATGCATAAAACTTGCAGAGGTCACCCGAAAGCTGAATTAAAAGACAAAGGGGACACGATCAAGGGAAAGTGAAGCATTGTTTAAGTCTCTTCTGTTTCCATGAAAAAGAGTCAACCATGTGTTTACGTCTGTCCCATTAAAACCACTGGGACTTTAAAAAATGCTTCACTTTGGCTGGATCATGTCCGGTTGTTAGTTGCTGTCTCAGCCTCTGAACCAGCAGCAATAACAACAACAACAAAAAGGCCGAGAGCATCATTTGAAAAAACAAACAAACACTGGTGTGACCTCCCCCTTCTCCACACATTCCCCTCCACGTGCTGCACCAACAGGTGGGTTCCAGACAACCTTAGGCATTCCTCGGAGCCAGACAGCAGACAGGCCATGCACTCTGCAGCTCTTTCCAGCACTCATCCATTCCTGCCCAGGAGAAGGTTAAAGATATAGATTTATTTTTAAAATGTACCCTGTTTACAAGCTCACAGGGGCTCACAATAATCTTTTTTAAGACAAGGCAGTACCAATAAAACAAAGCACTTTTTAAAAAAACTTTATTATAAAACAGCCAATGGAAACCCATAACAACCAGACAAACCCAGCCAAAACCATATTCCTACAAAATGTGTGTGTGGTGGGTCCCTCTGTCAAGCGACCCTCTGGAGATAAGGATGGGGACATGGAGGCAATGTGGGAGGAAGGGGAAAGCACATAGGTGCATCTCTGGCCTAATACGCATAGCACTGGGCACAGCTGGCTAGCTGCATCTGCAGTGGTGAAGGGTGAGGAAATGCCACTGGGGATGGGAATGAGCAGGGAAGTAACACAGGCCAATTCTCCCAGGTGGGGACAGCTGCTGCTGGGCAGGGATTTGCAGGAGCACTTGTTTGCAGGAGGAGGGAGGCAGAAGAGGAGGTGAGACTTGGCAGGCATGGGAAAGAGCAGGGCAGCAGCATATGCCAATGTGACAACGGCACTAGGGAACTGAGGAAGTGCCCTGGATGCGAGGCTGGTGGGTGCATGGTTTTTATCAGTACTCTCAGTGTCTCCTGCCTTCTTTGTGGATGATGGAGTCCCACCCAACCCCTAGACCCTTGCGGGCTCCTACATCACCCATGCCTGTCCCAGTTCAGGGGTGGCCACCAAGCCCACAGTATGCCATCCAAATGATATAAGTTTTAACCATCTTCCTGACAGTCAGAATCAAGCTGACCAGGCAGAGACCCCTAGGCAAGAACTAGGGGAGGTGCCACTGCCAAGAAGGCCCAGGATCTGGCTGCCATCTGCCACACATAGGGCTGCCAGCTCCGGGTTAGGAAATACCTGGAGATTTGGGGGTGGAGCCTGAGGCGGGTGGGTTTGGGGGAGGGGAGGGGCTTCAATGGGGTATAATGCCATAAAGTTTACCTTCCAAAATGGCCATTTTTCTCCAGGTGAACTGATCTCTATTGCCTGGAGCTCAGTCGTAATCCCAGGAGATCTCCAGCCACCCCCTGGAGGTTGGGAAGCCTATTACCACACAACAATACAGCCAACATGGAGCATCTTCTGAAGATTCTATAAAACTAGATTAGCTTTGTGATCGCTCTGCACAGTAAAAAAAAACCCCTTCCCTGTCAGGGAAAATGCATGATCTTTGGATTCCATGCATGCGTGCCCTTTGCCAAGGCTTCCTGCCCTGTGGGCCTGTGTCTCATATCAGCAAAAGTGAGCATTTTTATGGGACATGTCCAAAATCTCAGAAGATGCCCTTTAACAAAACCCATATTTCCATGGAAACTTTGAGAAACAGAAACTCAGTACTGAAGCAAGATGATAAGAGACGGCCCTGGCTGGGAGGGCAGGGTAGAAATTTAATAAGTCAAATCAAAGAGAGGGTTCCCCCCCCTTACTCACTAGCATCACGGACTGGCTAGAGTATCAGATTGTAAACTGGATTCGAATCTCCTCTCTCCCTTGAAGTTCATTGAGGACTTTGGGTCAGTCAACAACTCTCAGCCTAACATCTCCACAAGGTTATTGTGAGAATAAAATGTACATTATTTTGAGCTCTTTGGAAGAAACATGGAATATTTCTTAAAATTTTGGAAGCGAACGCTTTGAAGACCAACAGTGCCATCCTGAGAAGAATTACACTGGATGGCACTGTCAGCGGATTAGGGTAAAATCAAAGGTAAGGATTTCAGATTTCCCATCCTTGTCTTTTCATCCCCCAAATCCCCATATTTCACTGCTCCCTCAGGTATTTTGAACCTTTTTCCTTGTAGGGTTTCCCCCCCTTAAAATTTATGCATTTGGGCATTATTTGAGCCTCAGTAAGTCAACATTCTATCTTAAGCATAGTTATACATATAAATGACACACATTATATGTTTAGATATATACATATGCAACAGAAACAAATCTTTAAAGCCAACAGCAAAAAGAGGAGAAACAAAACTGATGTCAAAATATATAAATGAATGTAAAAAGAAACAAAATAGGGAGCAGTTGCTCATCCATAGTCAAGGAACGCACAACCCAAAACACTCTGCCATAAGGCTGTTTATTCTCTTAGCCATGTCTGGTAGCTTTCAAGACAAAGAAATGGGAAGGAAATCCATTAATGCAGTCATGATGTTAATAAGGATAAATATATATGTATGTCAGATAGACAGGATTCAAGCTGAAGCTACTCTTGAAGGGTGTTTGGAAGCTGAAGCTACTGCAGAATGCCGCAGCTAGGCTGCTGGTCAGGGCCAGCTATTGGGAGCACATATCTGCAATACTACAGCAACTATACTGGCTTCCAGTCTGCTCCCAAACCCAGTTCAGAGTGTTGGTTTTGTCTTCTAAAGCCCTGCATGGCTTGGGACCGGGGTATCCCATTTGGTGTAGTGTAGTGGTTAAGTGCATGGATTCTAATCTGAGAGAACTGGGTTTAATTTCCCACTCCTCCACTTGCACCTGGCTGGATGACCTTGGGCAAGCCATAGTTCTGATAAGAGCTGTTCTTGAAAAAAGAGCAGTTTCTGTCAAGAGCTCTCTCAGCCCCACCTACCTCACAGGGTGTCTGTTGTGGGGAGGGGAAGGGAAAAGGAGTTTGTAAGCCGCTCTGAGACACCTTTAGGTAGTGAAGGGCGGGATATAAATCCAATCTCTTCTTCTCTTCTTCTTCTTCTGAAAGACCATCTTCTCCCATACATTCCTGTCCAGAAATTAGGACAGGGGAGTTGGCTTCCTGACTGCCCCACCAATTAAAGACACTTGTTTGGTGGCTACACAAGAGGGGGCATTTTCTATGGCAGCCCCACAATTAAGGAACAACCACCTCCTTGTCTGTCTTCAGGAGGCCGTTGAAGAAAGCTTTATTTAGGACTGCATTTTGATTGATTTCATTTTTATTATTGGCAGTCCTAGTTGGAGTCTTTGAACAATGACTTTTATGGGCTTTATCATTGTTGTTTTAATTGTGTCTTTATAACGTTTTATTTATATTGTAAGCCTCCTTGAGTTCCGCACAGGATAAAGGTGGCTAATAAATGTTTTAAATAAGTAAGAAGTTACTAGAATATCCCTGTGAACACAAATAAGTTGCCTTTCAGAATATAAGCATCGAAAATTCAGACATTTCTGCAACTCCAGTATCATTCAGGTGTTACTAAAGTCTTGTGCAGCAGAAAGAGGTTTAGCACCAAAAATGGTATTCAGAAGCATTCCATGAATGTACATGAAACTGGCTTGTACTGAATCAGACCTGGGTCCATCAAAATCAGCATTGCCTACCTAGACGCTCAGAATTTAGGAATGGCAGGGAAATGAAGTAAATCAAATAGAGCAGTTTTTTCCATTCTTTAGCTCTGTCCTTGTTAACTGTCATTTGATTCACCTCATCCTGGGCTCATGCTTGAGCTGTTCAGTTCTTCCCAAGAGCCTGAGGGTGGAAAGAGGTTATTGGGGAAGGAAAGGAATGAACTGGTAGGACAATATTTTCCTTTCTCTGCTCCCCATTCGGCTGTCCTTCAACTCCCCCTGGGCCCATGCTTACATTGCTCCATTTAGGAGCACAGGACAAGGTCAGAGAGAGAGAAAAAGGAACAATGCCAAACTGAATCCTTGGGTGAGTCAAGGGACAGCAGAGCAGAGCAAAGGAGAAAGTTTCCAAACCACTCCGCTCTCTTGCCCAGATGCATCTCTAGTTTCTGATCAGCTGTAAATTTTTGGCGACATAATTACCCTACTGCGTCAGACTTAAGAGTTCAGAAGATGTGGATTAAGAGAACTCTGTTCATATGGTAAACAGTCAGATGTTTCTAGGAACCCAAAAGCAGGGCATGAAGGAAGCAGCCTCTCTATTGTTCTCTCCCTGTCATCCACCATTCGAAAGTATATTCTCTTGGACACAGCAGCTCCATTTAGCTAACAGCACCATTTTATTTTATTTATTTATCAATATTTATATTGATAAAACCATTCTCTATGAACATGTTGAATCCTTCTTTTTGCCAGATCTGGATTGGGAAATACCTAGAGATTTGGAGGGTGGAGCCAGGGGAGGGTGGGGTTTGGGGAGGGGCGGGACCTCAGCAGGGTATAATGCCATAGAGTCCACCCTCCAAAGCCACCATTTACTCCAGGGGAACTGATCTTGGTTGTCTGGAGATCAACTGTAAAAGCAGGGGATATCCAGGGGCCATCTGGAGGCTGGCAACCCCATTTAAAGTCATCTCAGACTTAAACTACATGTTACATGCAAGTATGTTTGTTTTTTAAAAAAGCCTTACTGGTCATTTGGATGAACAGCTTCTGAAGAAAGTGATTTTCAGTGGGGAGGAGAGAGAGAGAGAAAGAGAGAGAGAGAAAGATGAAGGGCCATAACCCTTTCTGAACCTGCGGGTTTTTCCACTTCAAACCTTTCCTCCACAAGCCATTTCTCCCAAGCCAAAGATAGCTATTTCTCATAAAGAATAGTTCTGCTCTTAAAACATTGTATGCATACACTTGAAAACACAATGTGTGAATTCAACTGATAGATGTTAGGAAAAATAAAACCCAGTACAGGTGATACATTTTAAATCCAGCCAATAGTCTTTTCAAACAAAGATCGCCTTTTTGTTGCTATTCTGAATGCACATAGTTTCAGTCACGCAACCTCGGCAGTTCAATCTTCAAGGGAAGAAAAATGAAAGGTAACACATCTAGCAATACATTTGGTCCCAGAAAGATTAAAGTTCAGCGCTTCAGAGAAATACCTTGCGCACAGAAAGTGTAACCTTTAAGGCTTAATGCATGCAGCTACCCTGGCAACTGACATCAACGGAGAAGGAAACGTTACTTAACTCCAGAATATGATATACTTGACAAAGGAACGAAATTGAAGCATAACATGAATAGAATAATAGGATGTAATCACTGGTAGCAGTGAAGGGCATCAAAATAGCTGGCTGCCATCATTAGATGCCAAGTGGATTTTTCCCCCTTTTGTTTAGGACTGGCCTTCAGAGTAAACACGGTTTCTCTCAACCCATCAGCCCTTGGGTTGGTCTGACTCACTGTAAGACAGCTTTGTATGATAGGATATGAACTCCACTGAAGAAACTGCATGAGATACATTAAAATCATTGCAAAGTGGGATGGGGAGTGGAAGAATCTAAAAGGGGTACTGCCGTGAGGGTTCATTAGTGAGAATACTGAACCCAATGGTCATTGCTTTTTCTATACTAGGGAAAATGTGTCCCACAATCAACAAGCAAGAAGAAGAGTAGGAAGGAGAGCTTTTTTTTATACCTTGCTTTTATCTACCCTAAAGAGTTTCAAAGCGGCTTACAATCACCTTCCCTTCCTTTCCCCACAATGGGTACCTTGTGAGGTAGGTGGGACTGAGAGAGTTCTGAGAGAACTGTGACTGGCCTAAGGTCACCCAGCAGGCTTCAAGTGGAGGAGTTGGGAAGCAAACCAGATTCTCCAGATAAGAGTCCACCACTCTTAACCACTGCACCATACTGGCTCTCAAAATAAGCAAGAACAAGGCAAGGTCTCGCGTACTGTCTAGTTTTGAGGTCTCCGTCTTATCAGTAGGACCTAATTCCCATGGCCCTAATGCCCAACAGGAGCCCTCATCCCTGAGGAATCTTCTTAGAATTCAGGATCTAGTATAGACTGAAACCTCACTATAGTTATTCATGATTAAAGCTAAGGATTTATTATTTTATAGTCATGACTATTCCCACACAAACAAGGCCCTGCCATGGATCCCTCTACTGCTAGAACTGGATTGTCATATTCTAGAAGCAGGGCCTTTTCCCATGCTGGCTCCTTTCCTTACGGCAAACCTCCCAAGAGGGAGGCCTGGAAGTCTCATTCCATCAGACACCTTGGGAAAACAATAAATGTGTACTGAACGGAAAACGTTGGGAAGGGGTAACTAGAGATAGCTAGGTGTTAGTCCTTGATACCACTATAGTAATTTTTTAGCCATGTTTTAATATGTTTGTTTCATATTTTTATTAGAATTTGGGATGGGATCTTACATAATATGCTGTTTTTAAATTGTAAGCCATCTGGAGAGTTTTTGAAGCCAAGCTGGTGGGATATAAACTTAAAAACAAAACAAAACTTTATATCCACAAAAAGAGTGGATTGAAAACAGGGTGAAAACACCGAACCCTCCAACTCTCAAAGCATGGCACGAGAAAACATGGGAACAGTTTGTAATGGCGAAAATAACAGACCTGAGTCATAGCATGCAAATGTGAAGCGCGACATCACATGCAAATTTCAAACGAAAGTGGGAACCAGTAATAAATTATCTGACAAGACATGAAATAATCCCATCTAACCCACAGTACCAGAGATGGTTATTTATCTGAAAGCTCAAACAAAAAATAAAAACTCTCACTCAAGGAAAATGGCAAACTAACATACATAGTTCTTTCTACACAACATGAAAACCAGCAGCAGCCACATTAGTAATAAGAAAAAGATTGGAAAATGGTTACAAGAGGCAGTGACCTCAGAGATTGCATAATTGTAAAAATGTAACACTTGTTTCATATATGTTGTTATGTGAAAAATAAATAAAAATAATTAAAAAAAGAAAAAAGAGAACAACAGGGTGCCTTTGGACCTGGTTCACTCTCCTAGTTCTCATCTGAATCATCTCTGTACTGTCAGCACCAGTCTTGAACCACTGCCCAGAAGTGAACACACCCAGAGTCTCCACATATTGTAAACAATGAAGCAGTGCTCAGATTGGGTAATCAAGAAGGAAAGTGCATTGAAAAGGCTGCTTCTAGCTGAGGAGTGGATATGAAATCTCTTCATAAGTTGTCCAACCATTTCAAAGAAGAAGCGGGAGCTGTTTTTGGCATTCCCTTTTCCCGGATATCCTTACTGCAATGGTGCCAATACAGGAAGAGCCAACAGCAAAGAGATGGGATACGCAGTCCAAAATAGCTCACGCACCTCAAGGTCATCTCTAGTGGACTTCTGTTTAATAAATTAGTTCCTAAACCTCCAGGAAAAGCAACTACTGACATGGTTTCAGACAAATGCCGCACCTCTCCACTGCAGCTTTGGAGAACATTACCATTTCGGCAGCCAAGCAAATTAGCTTGTTTTGTCACCGTTCCAAAGTGTTGTGGCTCAGTAGCATCCAAGAAGAAATAATCTCTAGCAAAACCTTTCAATGCACCAGGGCACCAGCTCCGGTGTGACAGGGCAGAACTGGGCAATCTCAAAACAATCACCTTTCACACACCAAAAGCAACTGGATCCGCCTCAAGTCATGTGCGGCACTTTCCCTCCCCCTCACGGCCTATTTCTGGCATGCGAGGGATTCACGATTCATATTCCCGACTGCCCCAGGAATCAAATGAACAACTCCAAGTTATTTCGCCTGTGTGTATGTTTGTGCACGCATGGGTGCACGTTTATGTTTTAATCCTCCCTATCCCTAAAACACAAAACCAGAGAAATTTATCATGCAGATTATATATTCATTATGGAAATAACTCTCCGCCGCCTCAGTTTCACAATGTCAATTGTCACTCTCAATGCAGGAGATGAAATGATGCCATCTGTGAGAGGAAACTACAGCAGAGAGATGAGTCATAGCCAGTTCTGGTGAAATATCATATTCAGTCTGGGGCTGCAGAGAAAATTACTCAGGCAGGGCAATCAGAAAGGTAGCACGCCAGCAAATCGGTTCTTAATTTATACACAGGCAGTGTCTTTTTAACTTCGACGAGTGCGTCACCTGATAGGCCTGCTATGCGCATCTGCACTGTTTTTATGACAGTTTTATGATACCAGCCAAGCACACCTGCACTTCTGTGAGACGGTTTTGCCTGAGGGCAACAGAGCAGGAGGGCCAAGGAAGGCCTTGGCAATAATCAGAGGAACTGTAGTCAGACAAGTTCAGATTGAATGTAAACAATTAGCAGATCATTAATGAAGACTTAACAGCCCTTTGAAACCTTATCCTTTCAACCAGGTTTTGAGCCAGCTCAATCAAACGGCAGCTTTGTATGCTTAAAAGATCAAGGATATCAGAGAGAGATACTCCAATGTGATCTCCTTTCATGGAATTTTCTCTCGGGTAAAATGCAAAAGCATCGCCTCTTCTCAGAACAAACTCAACGGCTTATCAGTAGGGCAGTGAAATAGGACCACCTTTGGGTAAGACAGATGTTTCAACATACTTAGACTTCCCAGTTATATGGGGGGGAAGCATTCATTTATAAGTCTTTTTTTTTTCTTCAGCAGCCCCTTCCCACAACAACCAGATGAGCATGCTCAGTGCCTCCCAGGGGCCATGGAATGTTGCCAGAATTTGTGTGCCAGTTATAGGTGCAAAAGAGGGGGAAACAGGAGAGGAGATACTGGCATGCTCAAGACCCTCAAAGATTATGGTATTTTTGGAGGGTGTGAGACACGATCTCGACAATTTCTACACTCAGGGCCATAACCAGCGATGGGGTGCATAGAGCAGCATCCCCTATCACATCTGCAGCACCCCCTACCCCACCCCAGTCTTCCCTTTAGCTCCTTACGTTGGGCCCAGCAGGCAGTCACCAGCTCTTCCTGCTCCCCCCTCCCTCACCCCGCTTCCCTCCTCTCTCTCTTTCTCAGTGTTCCAACAGACAACATCATGGCTTTCCAGCCCGGGAATGTTCACAGGGGAGGATGTTTGCAGGCTGACTGGGCCAGCCAGGAAACATGAGAAGGTGTGGCTATTCATGTTCCTGGGCCCAGGAACTGCTGCCTGGGCAAGTTCTGGTACAAAGGCACGCCTTTCTGTTCCCCACACTTTTCTGGGCTCCCCCACACACACACTTAGGGTAGTTTAGTGTTTCTGTCCCACTCATTAAAGTCCAGGGTGGGCACGCTTGAAGGTGGAAGAGTTGTTTGTTTGGAGGCCTTTGCTTGGCCCCATCCACCAGCTCTCTTAATTAGTGGCCCCCTGGGCCATCTGGTGCCCCAGTGCCCCCTCCCCAAAAATGCCTGGCTACGGGGCTGTCTACATTACAGGAAGTACTCTTCTTCCTACATATTTCTGCTCAGATTTAGTGCTAGCTTCCTATCACCTAGCCCAAACATCAGAAGTCAGTACTATAGGACAGTTATGCTAAGGTACTAGATCAAAGTAGGTAAATAAGAAACCATTTAACCCTGAAGAATAACTGTCTTGAACTATAGTACTGCAGGAAAGATGAAATGACCCGATTGTCCATCCCTCCCCCCACCACGTCCTATTTACAAACTCAGTTTGCATATGAATCTCCAAGGACAGAAACTGGAGGGTCAAGGGAAGCAGGGCATGAGAATACTTCTATCTCGCAAAATAGATTAAGTGTAATTTTTCACACTTTCCTATGGCTGCCATATCTCTAATAGAGTGGTTAGATTCTCTAACAGATCTGGTAAGTCAACTGGGTACAGGTCCAGAGGTCTTGGGGCATGGAGTGGTTGTTCCATTGAACTCAATAGAACTTACTTCCCTGTTACCATGTTAAGGAATGATTTATGGGTCTCACTTATTTCTAATCAATCTATACCTCAATTCTTTAGATGTGAGTAACTGCAATGATGCAAAGAGTGGTTCATACCACCAATGCAAACACAAGGAAATCCTTTATTAGTAACTGAGCAAATCCACTATACTTTCAGCTTCAATACCATTATATAAAAGTATTATCAAATATCATACGTGTATGATTGCTTTGGCACAGATAGTTGCAGAAGTAGGTAGAATCTTCCCCACTCTGACACTCATTACAGTTTGTCTTGACCCAATTCTACATTACCGAGCTGTTACCATTCCAACTGCCATTACACTGGCCTCTATTTACCTAATCCTCAGCCCATTAATCAGAAGCACTCAGTAATTAGTCAAGTGTACTTTAGTTCAAAAGATCTGGCCATCTTGGCACTCAACCCTTAGAAAGAGCAAAAGTCTATATTTGTACTTCCTAATAACGGTGTCTTTGTCCAGACTACAGACTATGAAATTTCCTGCCACATAGTCCAGATCAATCAGGTAATTAAGACTACCTTCTTCCTTACCTAGACACCACCCTTCTCTTTCCTTATTTGGAAATAATCCCAGGACCCAACCTTATGACCCTCATGCAATCAGAAGGCATGCTTGTTAGGTCACCTGCATCTGCCCTCTCCTTTCCAAACCAAGGAAAAAAGAATCCCCCTCAGACACTATAATTCGAGCCACAATCTGTTCCCAGTCTCTTCTGAGTGTGTTTTTGATCCATCTGTTCTGTCTTACTGTATACCCCTGAGTGTGGTACCTTGCCACACTTAGCCCTCTCTTTCATCACAATGTGTGCTTTGGAGCTGTCCATGCAGCAGTCTAAGTCTCCATCTATCACAACTCCATGTGGGTCTTACCCCTTGCTTTTTGATGAAGGGAGCTTTGACTCTGGAAAGGGTATACCCTGAAAACCTTGTTGGTTTCTGGACTGGAATCTGTTTGCTTTCTGAGCTACTCTTTTGGATCTCCTGCTTTGGGTCCATATCTTTTCTCTTTAATGCTACTAAGTAACTGAACCTGCATGGCAATAATCAACTTTACTTTATTCCATTGGCCTTCCTTATGCTCAGGCTACCCTAGTGTGGTTTTGGGGAAAACTGGAAACTAGACCCATTCACACAGGTATACACATACTGTAATACAGCCAGTTTTGAATGTACAGAAATTAGTAAACTGCTGATCAAACAGGAGCACCAAACAAATTCTCAAAATCATGGCAGTATGACTACCCTACTTTGTCTATTAATTAGGGATGGCAGCCTCCAGGTGGGACCTAGGGATCCCCAAGAATTACAGTTCCTCTCCAGACTACAGAGTTCGACCATTATATGTAGTCAGTATATTTCACAGCTTGTCATTTAGGAGGACCAAACTTTCTAAGTCCTCTAAATTGCTCTCAGGTTGGATCATAAAGCAGTGTTCCTGCACACATTTTCAGTCTAAGGGACCCACTACAGTCTTTCTAACTTTCAGATTGATTGGCTTTTTCTCACAATAGAACTGCTGAATTTGGTTCTTAAAAGATGCTGATATTCTATTTAACATCTCTTTCAGAAGCACATTTAATCTGACAAGTCAATGGGCTCTTTACTGCGACATGAGCATCTTCAGACAAAAGCTCTATTCTGAGACAGAGGCAGAGAAAGAGAGAGGTATCTTATAGAGTATCAGAGCACAGGACCATGTAATCATCTAACCTTGGCCTTAGACAGAGTGGGCCAGTGGGTGATTCACCCCACCTTCAGCATTACTTTGCCTCACCTGGAAATGTGGCAGCCCCACCTAAAGAGGAAGACAGGCTATGGCCTTGCATCTCTCCCTCTCCTGTTTACTCTCTTAGATAGCCACTCTTCATAATATTAGACAAATATTTTCCCTCACCTTGCTACTTGAAATCCTTTTGATTAGATATCCTGAAGAGAAAACTTAGGTTATATAATGGACATATAATGGTTAAGGATTTTTAAAGCATTCACTTTAGAACAAAAATGATAATAGTGAACACATTACTAGTGATACTAGGTGCAAAAAACAGTTAACTCTTTTTGGGAAACAGTGGACTTAGTTTTCTGACTTTTTTAAAAAAAGTGACTGATATTTATAATTTAACTTTTTCCTTTTTTTGGCAACTAGTCCCAGTACCAACATGTTGACTATTATCTTTTTTGTTCTTCAATATTAGTTTTAACCTGGAATGCTAGGGTCAGCCTACAAGTTAAACAAAAAACGAAGGGTGAAATTATAAACAGAAATAAAACAGTGTCATGGCTGCAACCTCCCTCATGGATCACTGCCTTGTCGTGGTGAGGGGGCTTACATGGTTCGATGAGGCTGTGGGCTATACCGTGGAGGGCCACCCAGGACAGACAGGCCACAGCAGAGAACTCAGAGCAAGCGTGATCCCCTGGAGAAGGAAATGGCAACCCACTCCAGTATCTTTGCCAAGAAAACCCCATGGACAGTAACAAAAGGCTAAAAGATATGACGCCAGAAGATGAGCCCCTCAGGTCAGAAGTTGTCCAATATGCTACTGGGGAAGAGCAGAGGGCAAGTACGAGTAACCCCAGAAAGAGTGAAGCGGCTGGGCCAAAGCCAAAAGGACGCTCAGTTGTGGATGTGTCTGATGGTGAAAGGAAAGTCCGATGCTGCAAAGAACGATACTGCATAGGAACCTGGAATGTAAGATCTATGAATCAAGTTAAGCTTGACGTGGTCAAAAATGAGATGGCAAGAATGAACATCAACATCTTGGGAATCAGTGAACTAAAGTGGACAGGAATGGGCGAATTTAACTCAGAAGACCATTATATCTACTACTGTGGCCAGGAATCCCATAGAAAAAATGGTGTGGCCTTTATAGTCAACAAGAGAGTGAGAAAGACAGTATTGGGATACAATCTCAAAAATGACAGGATGATCTTGGTCCAAATCCAAGGCAAACCATTCAACATCACAGTAATCCAAGTCTATGCCCCAACCACTGCTGCAAAAGAGGCTGAAGTGGACCAGTTCTATGAAGACCTGCAACAGCTCATAGAACTAACACCAAAAAATGATGTCCTCATCATCATAGGGGACTGGAATGCTAAAGTAGGAAATCAAATGGTAACCGGAATAACAGACAAGTTTGGCCTTGGAGAACAAAATGAAGCCAGGCAAAGGCTAACAGAGTTTTGTCAAGAGAACACGCTGGTCATAGCGAACACCCTTTTCCAACAGCCTAAGAGTCGTCTCTACACATGGACATCACCAGATGGGCAACACCGAAATCAGATTGACTATATAATTTGCAGTCAAAGATGGAGAAGCTCTATCCAGTCAGTAAAAACAAGACTTGGAGCTGACTGTGGCTCAGATCATGAGCTATTGCAAAATTCAGACTTAAATTGAAGAAAGTTGGGAAAACCACTAGGCCATTCAGATTTGACCTAGATCGCATCCCCGATGAATATACAGTAGAGGTGAAGAATAGGTTTAAGGGACTAGATTTGATAGACAGGGTACCTGAAGAACTATGGACAGAGGTCCGTGATATTGTAAAGGAGGCAGCAATCACCGCCATCCCAAAGAAAAAGAAATGCAAGAAAGCAAAGTGGCTGTCTGATGAGGCTTTACACATAGCAGAGGAAAGAAGGAAAGCTAAAGGCAACGGTGAAAAGGAAAGATTTGTCCAACTGAATGGAGATTTCCAGAGAACAACAAGGAGAGATAAGGAGGCTTTCCTGAATGAACAATGCAAAGTAATAGAGAAAAACAATAGATTGGGAAGGACTAGAGATCTCTTCAAGAAAATTGGAGAAATCAAGGGAATGTTCCATGCAAAGCTGGCCATGATAAAGGACAAAAATGGTAGGGACCTAACAGAAGCAGAAGAGATTAGGAAAAGATGGCAAGAATACACAGAAGAACTATACAAGAAGGACCTCGATGTCCTTGACAACCACGATGGTATAATCACTGACCTCGAGCCAGACATCCTGGAACGTGAAGTTAAATGGGCCTTAGAAAGCATTACTAACAACAAAGCTAGTGGAGGTGATGGTATCCCAGCGGAGTTATTCAAAGTCTTAAAAGAAGATGTTGTTAAAGTGCTGCACTCAATTTGCCAACAAATTTGGAAAACAAAACAGTGGCCACAGGATTGGAAAAGGTCAGTTTACATTCCAATCCCAAAGAAGGGCAATGTCAAGGAATGTTCAAACTATCACACAATTGCACTCATTTTACACGCTAGCAAGGTCATGCTCAAGATCCTACAACCTAGGCTCCAACAGTACGTGGATAGAGAACTGCCAGAAGTACAAGCTGGGTTTCGAAGAGGTAGAGGAACTAGAGATCAAATTGCCAACATTCGCTGGATTATGGAGAAAGCCAGAGAGTACCAGAAAAACATCTACTTCTGCTTCATTGACTATGCTAAAGCCTTTGATTGTGTGGATCACAATAAACTATGGCAGGTTCTTAAAGAGATGGGAGTACCAGACCACCTCACATGTCTCCTGAGAAACCTGTATAAGGGTCAAGAAGCAACAGTTAGAACTGGATATGGAACAACTGATTGGTTTAGCATAGGAAAAGGAGTACGACAAGGATGTATATTGTCACCTTGCTTATTTAATTTATATGTCGAGTACATCATGCGAAATGCTGGCCTGGATGAATCACAAGCTGGAGTTAAGATTGCTGGGGAAAAGATCAATAACCTCAGCTATGCAGATGATACCACTCTGATGGCAGAAAGTGAAGAGGACCTAAAGAGCCTCTTGCTAAAGATGAAGGAGGAGAGCACAAAATTGGGCTTAAAGCTCAACATCAAAAAAACTAAGATCATGGCATCTGGCCCCATCACTCCTTGGCAAATAGAAGGGGAAGTCGTAGAAGTAGTGACAGACTTCATGTTCCTGGGATTCCATATCACTGCAGATGGTGACTGCAGCCATGAAATTAAAAGACGCTTGATCCTTGGGAGGAAAGCGATGGCAAACCTAAACAACATGATAAAAAGCAGAGACATCACCCTGCCAACAAAAGTCCGCATGGTCAAAGCAATGGTATTCCCCATAGTAATGTATGGCTGCGAGAGTTGGACTATAAGGAAGGCCGAGCGCCAAAGAATAGATTCTTTTGAACTATGGTGCTGGAGAAGACTCTTGAGAGTCCCTTGGACCACAAGGAGATCAAATCATTCAATTCTAAAAGAAATCAACCCTGACTGTTCCCTGGAAGGCCAGATCCTGAAGTTGAAGCTCAAATACTTTGGCCACCAAATGAGAAGGGAGTATTCACTGGAGAAGACCCTGATGCTGGGAAAGATTGAAGGTCAAAGAAGGACGGCAAAGGATGAGATGGTTAGACAGTGTCATCGATGCAACGAACACGAAATTGAGCAAACTTCAGCGGACAGCGGAAGACAGGAGGGCCTGGCGTGATCTGGTCCATGGGGTCGCGAAGAGTCGGACTCGACTGTGCGACTGAACAACAACAACAACAACAACATGGCAACAACTGAAAATAGAAGTCTGTTTCATGATGCCTGCAATTACAGCAGGTGGCCAGTAAGAGAATTTTTGCCAGGCTCCTATGTCTGCTGCAGGGCTACAGAACAAACAGCCCTCTCTCCGGTCCTTGCTAACAAATGACATTGTAATGAAATTTAATAAGGTAAGTTGATACTAACAGAGTGGTGTTCTTGGCTTCATGGACTATTTATCAATATCTGACCATAATCAAATAACAGGCAGTCATCTGGCCAATCAATGGGCTGGTCAACCACCTGGGGTGTTCTGCATGTAAAGCACGTGTTCTACTACTACTGAGTTAATGCGGCACTTGAGCTCATAACCCTATGGGCACGTGTGCAGCAAAAAAGGAAACCCAAGCCTCAAAAAGCAAATCCTATTTCTTTCCACTAGTATTCTACCTGTATGCTCTTATCACATTATCTGGCTTATTGATAAAACGGACCTTTACATTTAGATGGAACCATATAGTCTCATCAGCCACTCCTCAACTAATCCCAAACTGTAGGCTCTGCAAGGAAATGCAGTGAAAGTAACAGAGGCTGCTTTCCTCCTTAACAGACAGCTACAGAACCTTTGTTGGGGGAAATGTGGTGGCCCTATGCAGCATACTGCAGTGCAATTTTAATTTTGGTTTAGTATGATGGAGGGGTTACGAATGAAGCCTATTAGACAAAGCAAATGTCATGCCAAGAAGCTGTCGGATTTTGCCCAGAGGTCCCCAGCAGGTCTGAGGAGTCATAAATGACATCCGTGGCATCATGCCTGGTTATGCCTTTGTGTATGCCAAACGTTTTGGTTTTGTTTTGTTTTTAATTCTGCACAGTGCGCTTAAGTCCAGACAAAACTGGCATCAACATATCTCTTATAACCCACAGGAAACTGCAGCAAAGACACTTAATTGAAACAATTTATTCTGATGTCCTGACCCCGTGAACTCATTATTCATTCTGGGCTTTCTTCTGCCCTCCCTATCAAGACCCTGTCCAGTGGTCTGCCATGCAGCCAAGTTTATTTGAATGGAAGGTTGAACCACTTTCTGGGAAATTTACTTTTGTATGAATTGCTTCTCTGCTCTGATGACGGAGAAGCCAGCAGATTGCGAGCGACTGACAACACATGAGCACCTTTTGAGAAATGTATTGATAAGCGGAAACTGGAATGGTAGCTGCACCAGAAGGTTTGTGGGCCCATCCCAATGTTTCATGCTGAGACAAAAATTCCACACACGTTCAAAATCAGATGTCTTTTTTAAAAAATATGTTGCATTACGAATATTTTCCAGTTTTGATTGTAAAAGAGACTGGCATTGCTATCCTAAGCAGAGTTACAGCCTTCTAAATCCACTGACTTCAATGGATTTAGAATGGTATGAATTTGATTAGGAGGGTACTTTGCAGCCTTGTATTGAAGTCAATAGGATTAGCCTGGAGTAACTCTTCATAGGAACTCACTCTTCAAAAGCTACAACGTAATACCAAATTTTGGGCCCGATCATATGGGCCGGATAAAGCGGGGGGGAGGCGGGGCTATTTGCGGTGCCATAATTAGAGCTGCCAGAACGCGATCCCACGCGTCAGCAGCATGCCACAGTTCCTTCCCTCCGCGCCTGTGTCAACGAGGGGCTGGAGGGAAAAGCCACGTGCTGGTGCAATCACACCGAGGGAGTCTAGAGGCAGCCCATGGCAAACGGTTTGCTAGTACCTTCGAGGAGGTAGTTTCTTACTCCGCATCTTCGGCGGGAAGCCACGGGTTGGCCACAGGAGTGCTATGCCTCCCAGATATTGCGGTGTGATCGTGCCTGGAAACTCTGCCATTCAATTGTGGCTCTCCCGCGGCAAATTCGGCATGTGACTGGGGCCTTTAACTATCTGTTTAGGTTTGTTTTTTTAAATGAAAGTCAATGTGGCATAGTGGTTAAAGGATTAGGATCTGGGAGACCCAAGTGCGAATCTCTGCTCTGGGCCGGTCACCTCCTTTCAGCCTAACCCTGCCTCCCATTTTGTGAAGATAAAATGGAGGAGAGGAGAACAGTGATGTTTTCCACATGGGGAGAGGCTTGTGTTGTTCTCCTGTTGCTGTTGTGGCTGCTAATATAACACACTGGCAACAGAGCTTTCACTCAGCAGGTTTCCCTGGTGGGTTGTGTTGTTGTTTTTTTTACTCAATCAACAATAGCTTTACATACTGTTATACTATAATATGCATCAAGTTCCCTGAATTCTCAGCTTTCACTTTTTTAGAAAAGTCTAGCCCATTGTCTTGCAGAAGAGGCTGCGGTCACACATGCTAAGTAATCCTCTTTCAATCCACTTTCAGTGTACTTTTCAACTGGATCTTGCCAGTTCACACAGTAAAATCCAGTTGGAAAGTGCACTGAAAGTGGATTGAAACTGGATTATTTAGTGTATGTGACCACAGCCCTTGGGCAATTCTGCATCTAGCATTCGCTCCACATTTTCTCAACTGGGAGGGAAAAGTGCAGCTCAAAACCACAGTCAAATATCTCAGGGCAACATACTGACTGCAAAGTCACCCTTGAATGGCCATAAAATGGCCATAAATCTATGCAGAAGGTACCATTAAATCCAACGATCAGAGAACTCGAAAGTGGCATGGAGTGTGGAAGCTACCATAAAACCTGATAATCAACGGAAGTGAAACCAGCATGCAATGCGGAGGGGAATTTCTCTTCCAACGTGGGTTTCATAACACAATAGAGGGAAAAGTCAATGCAGAATCAGCCTTTGTCTCAGCCCAACCAATTTTACAGTTGCAATGAAGGAAGCAATAGGATAATCTCATACACTACTCCTGGGAGAAAGAATGGGATGGAGATATGAGGAATGAATGAATGGATTTCCACTCTACTTTGGACAGTAGCAGTTATTCCCCCTCCTTGTTATCCTACCTACTACGTCTGTTTTCAAGCATTCTGATGGGTTGGAAGGGGAAGTTGATAACTGTTATGTATCACAAGCAAACACTAGTCACCAGAGGGCGCACTAACACACATGCAATAGAGCAGAGCTTTTGACATTTAACAATAGAAGGCTAGGATCCTAGAGGGCACCAATAGAGGGGTCCAGATCCTAATCAGAGCCTATGGACAGACTTTATACTGTAAGTAACCTATCATGGGATGTGGGTTGTGTGGGGGGTGTGGTATGTTTCTGGCATATAAGCGAGGCTCCGACCCTACTAGTTTGTAGCTGAAATCATTAATAAAGATGTAACTGATCACTCTCAATGCGTCTGGACCCAGTATTTAACAATAACAGTGGTAGGACTGGTTTTCCAGTGGGCCTGTGAGTCCCCCTTCTCCAAAAATAAACAAATCCAAGACATTGTTTGTTCATTTGGATTGAATCATGGTACTCCTTAGCTACCACTCTTTTTACAAATCATGTCTTGTCATTGAACAGCCATTGTTTTCCTTTTGGTCCCTACCTAAGCTTTGATTTCACCCCTTTCCTAACAGATGGCGGCTGCTGCTAAGTAGATCAATTATAGCCTTAAACAAAGAGTGAGGCGGTGGATTACTGTCAGGGGAAGGAATTGGATCCTTTCAAAGTGGAGTTATATAAAATTCACATTTGTACCCCCAAAAATGAAAGATAGCTTCCAGAGGCAGGAACATTCCACGTCCGCAAGTCTCATCTCACCGCCGTACCTTCCCCATCCTCCTATTTGTAATGGATTTGCTAAGCAGTGGATTGTTTCCAAATTTAATATTGTTTGGCAGCAACAGAAGCTCAGCATTTATTGCCTCTTCTGTGGATACAGCGGCAGCTAGACAGATAGATGGATGCAAAAGGCAGAGTTGTCTTCACTGAGAAGTGAGGAATTGTGGCCACTGATGAATAGGCTTATCCTTTTTCTACCTAAAACCTCTTCCACCCCAATAAACTTTCTCTGTTTCCTGGTAGCTTATACTAAATTTTAATCATGATATAACTACTAAAAAATGAAGCCCCACCCCCCAAAAATACCTAATGTTTCGCTTGTTAGGAAAATAAGCAACAGAACATAGAAAGGTATTGTGTTGCTACTCTCATGTGCATTCTGAGAAGGTAAATATCTGTGTCCGTAGGGGGAATCTTGCAGTAACCATATAACCCCCATATTACTCATGTCTGTTGGGTTCCATACCTGTTGAGCAGTAACAGGTAGGATTGCCAGCTTCATGTTGGGAAATACCTGGAAATTTTGAGCATGGAGCCTGCAGAAGAAGGGATTTGGGGAGGGGTAAGACCTCAATGGAGTATAATGCTATACAGCCCAACTTCCACAGTGGCCATTTTATCCAGATGAATTGATCTCTGCCTCCTGATAATCAGTTGTAATAATGGGAGATCTTCAGCCACTACCAACTTCCTTATACACGTCTATGAGGAAGGCCGACTAAGAAGCAGATATAGGTTTCTAGGCACCACTGCTTTTATCAAGACGACAGGACTGTAGTCTATAGTACCGTTCATGGTAGGTATTATCTGTCTATTGTATTTATTATGCAGTTCTTACTGCATTGTGTTTTAATTCTGTGATCATGTTCTCTGCATTGTTTGACATACCACGTGATCCCTTTCTTCCATTGTTTCTAATAATGAAATTATAGGGAACAGATCCTCTTAAGAAGGACTAGTTGTTAGTACCCTTAAAGCCATAGAAAAAAAAGGTTTTGCTCCTGCTTAAGAAATTAGACTTTATAAAAATTAGAGAAACATTTTCCTTCATGAAGACTCAGGTACTTAGAGAGAGAAGAAGAAAAGATTGGATTTCACTCAGAGTCTCAGAATGGCTTATGATCTCCTTCCCTTCCTCTCCCTACAACAGACACCCTGTGAGGTAGGCGGGGCTGCGAGAGCTCTAACTGAGAACTGCTCTTGAGAGAACAGCTCTGAGAGGACTGTGACTGACGCAAGGTCACTCCATCAGCTGCATATGGAGGAGTGAGGAATCAAACCTGGTTCTCCCAGATTAGAGTCAGTACTCTTAACCACTACACCAAACTGGAAAGCATTGTGCCAGCTATAGAACAGAAGGTTTGGTGCTTGCTTAAGAAAAGGGACTGGCTTGCTCTTAATATAAAAGTTTAATTGCAATTATAAGAGGTTCCTTCATGACGGCTCAGTTGCTTGCACTTGGGAAGAGCATTTTGCCAGCAATAGAACAGAAGGTTTTGTACTTGCTTATCAAAAGGGACTGGCTTGCTCCTTATGTAAAAGCTGAATTGCTACAATAGGAAGATAACCTCAGAGCAACAAGAGGAAGATAATTAATGAAGAATGAAAACTTCTCGAGAAGTTGTAACATGAAACGGGTCTACAACTAGTTACTTGTCTTGTTTTATATTATTTTATAATAACATAAGGAAGAGCCCTGTTGAAAATGTTGATATAAGATTATTTTAAGGGTTGTTACTGTTATTTCTCTATGTTAATGATACTTGTGAGATTCAGATGTAGTTTTACCAAATAAAGGCTGTGGTCACATGTGCGAGATAACACAGGGGGGAAGCAAGGCTATTTGCTCCATGGCAATTTGACCTGCATTTGCGCGATGACACAGTCCCTGGGAACTGCGGGGGCAACCTGCCACTGCGTGATCAGACACAAACTGCGGGTGAATCAGTGTCGTTGTTTTTTTGCTGCATGTTTCTGGTGAACTTCAACAGGGGATTGATGATCCGCATCTCCACACTGAGGGCTCCCTATGGAGGGTGTGATGATGCGCATACTGAAAGGGGGAAAACAACAATGGCACAGAGTCGGGATGGCCCGATCAGACCATCCCGATGCCATGAAAACATGCTGGTGCGATCACACAGGGGAAAATCCCATCCATGCCCCGTAGCAACCCGTTTGATAGTGGACTTTCCCCTGTGTCTTTTTACCCTGCTTCTGCGGCTGAGCAAAACGGGTTGCCGACGACTCCAGGACACTGGGCAGATGTTCCCATGTGATCGCACCCATAAAATCCGCCCGGCATTCATGCCTCTCGTGCTGCTAATTCTGCGTGTGATCGGAGCCAAAGTATATCATAGTGATTGTTCCTTGTATTTAGTATGTAATTTACACTCCATTTTTTCCTACTGTATGTATTATGCAGTTATCACTGCATAGCGTTCTCATTCTGTAATCACATTCTCTGCATTGTTTGTATATCATGTGATACCTTTCTTCCATTGTTTCTAATATTGTAATTCTCTTTCTTGTGCTATCACGGTCCTTGATTGCATTGTTTATACTTTGTGATCCACCTTGAGCCTCAGCGAAAGAAATAATCAAGTCAGTAAGTAAATCATGTCAGTGAATGGGTAAAAATCTGCTTCTTGTCACCAGCTACATTCTCTTTAACCCAATCTCTATGGAAGAAGAAAAAGGATGAGGAGGAAGCAAATCCATGAGAGTGGGAGGGAGGAGAGCTCAGTCTCTTTCAGGTGCCCCTGGCCAGAGGGATGGGGCAGGTGATGACAGCCAGCCTGCAGTCATGATGGGCTTTCCATACAGAGCTATAGTAGGGATTACAACAAAATCATGTATATGTGAAGCACTTTGAACACTGAAAATGCTATATAATTTATTTATTGTTTTTACTGTTTTTGCAACTGGAGTCATAAACAGCAAAAAATGTTTCATTGTTTGTGTGCTTGTAGTGTATTTTCTTTTCTTTTCTGCACTTTTTTTGCTCCCTCTGGTGGTCACTTTGATCTTTCCTAGCTGTCTCTCCATTTATTTATTTTTTTACAAGCATTTTTAAAGTAATTGTAAAAAAAATCCGGGGAAACGGCAGTGAAAGATCAAATCGACCACTAGAGGGAGCAAAACAAACATAGAAAGGAGGGGAAAACATCCCCCCCTCGATGCAGAACAGGCACTCAACCAGAAATAACACATGCAGAAAAATCCAAAGACTATTAATTCAACAAAACAATACTGAAATCTTATTTTCCAGTTCTTGATCTACATTCACCCCATCACCACCCATACACTTTTTATTCCACAAGGAAAGCTTAATTCCACCCTGACCTGTTGCATTCAGAGAAAAAAACAAAGCTACTTAACTAATACACTTTTGACCATTATTTTCCCCAACCAACTTTTGTTCACCCACGCCTAGCCCTCTCTTTGTTGAACTAGTTTTCTACATACAAGGTTTTTAACATTACACTGCAACAATCCACAGGTACTCAGAAGTCAAGAAGTTTCAATGTGACTCATATCCTACCCCATGACCTCTAACAACTTTTTCTTACTATGCACAGTTTTACAGGCTCGTCTATTAAATATGGAACCTGAGTCTACATTGTTCTTCTGCTTACCAGTTCCTCCTCCACACCCCACCCTGCTGCACATTTTTTTTTTAATTTTCTGATTAAAGCACTCTAGGGTGCAATAACATTGTGACTAACAATCATAGTTTACTACAGAAATGGACATAATTAAATGCAGCATTGCTACCCGGCCTCCAACCTTTAGAACATTATTAAATAGCAATCACTTTCCTGGCCATTCGTCTCCCATCCCAGAGTTTTACTGCATCATTAAAATTACATTATGTATTACAACATCAGCAACATGTAGGACAAGCAATTTTGTTTCGGAGCCTCCAGAAACCCTTTACCTCAGGGCATGCTGTCTCCTTCCTTCAACCACACCTTCTTCATGAAGATTCTCCTAATCAAAATCATAAAGGTCTGATTCAGCAAAATTTTGCACATAGGAAATTGAAGTTGCAAAATGGGGTACTTGGGTTAAATATTGTGCAACTGGTAACACAGTGGTAAGCTTGGCTTTCTTTCTCAACAAGTATCCCCCTAAAACTGCTTTCTTCTGTACAGCACCTCACAGAACAATTTCTTTCAGAATACCAACTTCCCAATTCAGAAAGCCTTAGGCAATTTGTAATTAATCCCAGATTCATCTGAATCTAGGCCTGACTTGAATTGGGGTTCACGTCTTCCCTTAGAGATTCCTCCTTCTCAAACAAAAATATCTTATTTTTGAAAGAGTAGAAGGATAATCAGGAGTGGCTTGTTCAATACACAACATGGGTTTTTGTTGTTTAGTTGCACAGTCGAGTTCAACTCTTCGTGACCCCATGGACCAGATCACACCAGGCCCTCCTGTCTTCTGCTGTCCGCTGAAGTTTGCTCAATTTCATGTTCGTTGCATCGATGACACGGTCTAACCATCTCATCCTTTGCCGTCCCCTTCTTCTTTGACCTTCAATCTTTCCCAGCATCAGGGTCTTTTCCAGTGAGTGCTCCCTTCTCATTTGGTGGCCAAAGTATTTGAGCTTCAACTTCAGGATCTGGCCTTCCAGGGAACAGTCAGGGTTGATTTCTTTTAAGACTGAATGATTTGATCTCCTTGCAGTCCAAGGGACTCTCAAGAGTGTTCTCCAGCACCATAATTCAAAAGAATCTATTCTTCGGCGCTCAGCCTTCCTTATAATCCAACTCTCGCAGCCATAGATAGAGCTTCTCCATCTTTGACTGCAAATTATATAGTCAATCTGATTTCAGTGTTGCCCATCTGGTGATGTCCATGTGTAGAGTCGCCTCTTAGGTTGTTGGAAAAGGGTGTTCGCTATGACCAGCGTGTTCTCTGCAGCAGTGGTTGGGGCACAGACTTGGATTACTGTGATGCTGAATGGTTTGCCTTGGATTCGGACCGAGATCATTCTGTCATTTTTGAGATTGTATCCCAATACTGCCTTTTTCACTCTCCTGTTAACTATAAAGGCCACACCATTTTTTCTACAGGATTCCTGGCCACAGTAGTAGATATAATGGTTTTCTGAGCTAAATTTGCCCATTCCTGTCCACTTTAGTTCACTGATTCCCAAGATGTTGATGTTCATTCTTGCCATCTCTTTTTTGACCACGTCAAGCTTACCTTGATTCATAGATCTTACATTCCAGGTTCCTATGCAGTATTGTTCTTTGCAGCATCGGACTTTACTTTCACCGTCAGACACATCCACAACTGAGTGTCCTCTTTCTGGGGTTACATAGGTTACTGGGCCTCTAAGCTGGCAATGAGACTCCTGAACATGCTCAGGCATATGAATTCCTTCAAGGGAAAATGGGACCGTATTTCTCTGCCTCTGATCAGGAAACCTACAATCCTAGGAATCCTGAGGAGATGTGATGTTAGTGTCATTTTCCACTTAAAGGCCCAGCTGAATAGGATTGGTGCTGTGTTTAGTAACCCTTCCTTGCCTCCAGTTACCCTCTCACACAGAAGATATTTTTTCACAGGTAAAAAACTTTTTTCAAGGTTTTTGGAGGGGGGCTTTTACAGCAAGCTGTAAATAGCTTTACCAACTCTGAGTTTGGAAATACCTGCAGACTTGAGGGTGGAGCCTGAGATGGTGAGGTTTAGGGAGGGGCGGGGCCTTACATTCTCTCCAGGAGCCATTCTCTCCAGGAGATGTAGAATAAATGTGTTAAATAAATAAATATCAAAGAAATAACTAACCTATGTAGCTGAGATAAATTGTAATTCCAGGAGACCTCCAGCCTATACCTGGACGTTAGGAACCCTCAGTGGAGGTTTTTTGTACATCACGAGTTACTAATACTACCAACTCAAAAGGAATAACCATTTTAGCATTCTGCAGCAGAGATGACTACCTTGCCAGCTGTGGGATGAGAAAATTCTGGAGATTTAGGGGTGGAGTTTGGGGAGGGAGCTCAGCAGGGATGTGAGACCACAGAGTCTGCCCTCTAAAGCAGTCATTTTCTCCAGTGGAACTGATCTCTGTAGTCTGGAGATCAGCAGACTACATCGATTCCCACTTGCAGGTTGGCAGCCCTAATAGTCTTCAGCCACAGGTAGGGCTAGCAAGCTGATCCTGGCAACTGGTGGTAGCTTCAGGGGCTGGGGCATGGGGGGCTGCATCGGCTGTGCTATGACATCACTTCCAGGAAAACCAGAGAGTTTTCAACAATTCCTAGAGCCTCCTGACATCCCTTCTGAGTTTTTCCTGGACATGGCATTGTTGCACAAATGACACAATGTGAATATAAGAACATAAGAGAAGCCAATCTTGGATAAGGCCGATGGCCCATCCAGTCCAACACTCTGTCACACAGTGGCCAAAAATACCAGGTACCATCAGGAGGTCCACCAGTGGGACCAGGACACTAGAAGATGGGGAGGTTACATTATTTTTCAGAGCAGCAGCGGGCAATAAGAGCGGCTGCCAGGAGGTTTCCCACCATATCAGCATGCCTGGCAGCCCTAGCCATAGGCCATGAAGTTCTCTGTCCAAATCCCAGAATCCCTGTTGCTAACCTTGTCCTACAACAACATTCTGTTCAGAAATTTCTAATTGCAAAACACTTGTGTTATTGTTATTCAGTATCACAGATCCTGCCCCAAACCCAACAAACTTTTGGAAAAATCTACAGATGCCAGCCCCATCAGCCAGCCATTGACGATCATTAGTTTAACTTTAGAATGATCAACAGTTCTTCTAATACATCTGGAATGACCATATTTTACCCTGTACCACTTTTCAGATGAAAATGTACAGTTTGCATATTATTTCCAGAGAATGCTGGAACAATCTATCGTTTGTGAAAGGCATAAAAGCTAAGACTTCCCCATGAAAAATATGCAAAGAGATTGTGGTGGAAAGTACAGAGATAAGTTAATAATTTTCCCCCTTTCTTCAGCGCAGCAAATAATTTGCACTCTGCAGCACCTTAAGTAACAAACAGGAATGGTAAAAAATAAACATGGATGTTAAGTCAACAGTACCATTATTATGCAGACATTTATGAACCATTAAGGGGCCCCATATGAAAAGCAATAGCTTTCTGTTTGCTAAAGATAACTACTTCATGCTCCATAGTTGATACTTTGAGCATAAGGAGAAGTGTGAAAATACTTTAGACAACAAACAGAATGAACTGTGACATTTGGTTTTCTCCATACAGTATGAATCACCAAAGAATTAGAAGCATTTATTATGAGTGGATTCTGCTAATTCAAAAGAGAAATGAGTAAAGAAAGAAAGAAATAGATAAATACTAGAGTCGCACATAATCAAACTCATTATCACCCTAACTGGTCTAAAACTGAACTAGCTTTCCGTTCAGTGTAAAAATATATAGGATGTTTTAACCACAGAGGTGCCAAGAGATTGAGAACTTGACCCAACACCGCTTTTAATATTTACTGCAAGTTCGGTCTGTGTGTCTCTCCCCTCCCACCCATCTCTATGGTAATAAGCTCTTCACACAGCAAAGCAAAGATGGATGGCAAATCCTTCACCTCTATGATCCCTTATCTTCTGTTCAACCTGGATTTTATTTTTTTATTAACATGCACTTGAAATATCAGAAGACAGGGCTTTTCTGGGATTTGTAGAACAAACTCCTATTGACTGTTCAGGAAATTCCTACTGTTGTACAATAGTCTCAGGTGCCAATTATCTTGAAGCCTTTAGTTTATTTGCAGTATATGTAGTTTTAAGGTGAGGAAACTGAAACTCAGACACCAACCTGACACTAGGAATGGATTCAAGAGAACTTATTGTATAATGAAAGTCTAATACTCAGGATTAGGAAGCTGCTAGAGTTTGAAAACCTTGGGTTCCGAATAGGAATACATGATGAGCTTGCCTTACTCTGGATCAGACCATCTCAGTATGGTTTACTCTGTTTGGGGTCAGCTCTTCAGGGTCTTCAAACAAAGAAAAGTTTATTCTCCCTGAGGTCTGTTAGCTGGAGATACCAGGAACTGAACCTGGGACCTTCAATATGCAAAGTATACTACTCAGCAGTAGCACTTCCCAGGAGGGGGAGCTCATCTTCTGGGAAGAGCTCCATTACCCCCAAAAAGTTCTGCTTCTAAATCAAGACTATTAGGAACAAACACGCTCTTCTCGTACGTTCTCAAAAAGGGAGCTGCTGAGCAGCACATGCTCATTGATCGCCAGAATGGACTTGGAACTGAAATGCAAAGTATATAATTTTCAGAACAATACACTGGCTACTCATGTTCTTGTCTAGCAGTTTTCAGAGTAAAAAATCCCATCCCACCAGTGCTGCAAGGACAGAGCATGTAAATGTGTTGCATGATGCAAAGTTGAAGTTTGGCCATGGGAGGGGGATCTATAGGGTTTTTTGGGTGGAAAAACCTTTTCTCATGTACAGTTAAACTTTGTCATCACTAATCAACTGTGTGATGATAGATAGATAGATAGACAGATAGACAGTTAGACAGACAGACAGACAGACAGACAGACAGACAGACAGACAGACAGACAGACAGACAGACAGACAGACAGACAGATAGATAGATAGATAGATAGATAGATAGATAGATAGATAGATAGATAGATAGATAGATAGATAGATAGATCGATCATGGCCTTCTGGAGACTATTAAAAAAACCCTCACCTTGCCCTGACCTGGATAGCCCAGGCAAGCCCAATCTTATCAGATCTCAGAAGCTAAGCAGGGCCAACCCTGGCAATTATTTGGCCGGGAGACCTCTAAAGAATACCAGGGCCGGGAGGCAGAGGCAGGCTATTAAGCCACTTCTCTGAACATCCTCCATGCCCCATTAGGAGTCACCAGAGGTCACCATTACTTCCAAACACAGGCACACAAACACACAAAAATATAAAAATGCAATCCTGAGCAGAGTTACACCTGTGACCTGGAAGTGAATTCATCACATCCGGGACATCAGGGGTGGTGCTTTGGTATTAAGGAAAAAACTCTGTAGTAAATTTGGTTTCTACCATACAGTTTTGCTCAAATACCAGAGCGTCACCCAATGTCCTGGGTGTGCTGGCATCGTTTCCAGATCACATGGGCAGTGACATGGACACGTTGCCACACATTGGATGGATCACCCTCTTTTAGGGGGTAAGTTTTTCCCCACCAGCCAGCTGATCAGTGGCAGGGAGGTGAGACTTTATCAGCAGGGGGACACCCACCTCCACCCTAACAGTACCCCTATGTAAAAATCAGGCTCACGCTTACTTTGAATCAGGATATTGGTCAAATGGAATTTTTCATTCGTAAGTTGCATTGGTATAATGCCTTTGTGAAGAAGAACCCCAACCCATTAAAATGCAATAATCTAAAAAAAAAAAAATGGGAGAGGGATAATTGTACCTAAATTGATAAAATCTGCTTTGTACTTAATATATATTGCAATTCTAATAAAAAGAATAAAGTATCCCCAACCAATTCAGCCATTTTTTTCTGAGCAATTTCTCAGCAGATCGAAATTAAACAAGAGCAAGGAGACGGAGGGGATGTTGAGGGTCCTGCCCAGCAGCGGAAATGAAAGGGGGCAAAGTGAAGGCTGCTTGTGCCAGTGTTGCCCTTTCTGCAGCGTGGAGGAATAATTTCACCTGAAATGAGTTTTTACAGGAAGATGAAATTAGATGTGATAGCTTGATTAAGCTCAATAACAAATTAGTTAGCATTGCATTTGTGCCAGGAATGCTAATTAGGCTCACCTGGGACTCTGGAGGAAGATTTCAGGCTTCCCTGGTGTCCTACCTGACATTTGAAAAATGAATAAAATATGAGGCATAAATAACTACTGCAGAAGGCAATTAAATTTGAAATTTATGGCAAAAAAGTGTGCCATATTTCTTCACAGGCACAAACCAAAGAGAGAGAGAGAAAAGGCTTAAATAGAAAACACGGGGCCCCCTCTTCAGACAGCCAGAGGAGTTCCGTGGGCTGAGATGAATATTCTTTTAATTAATTATATTTGTATTGCACCTTTCTTTCATCAGAGAACTTGGGAGGCATCTATCAAAGAATGTTTCAACAAAGAACTCTGGAGGTCCCCCATCCAGGCCTCAGTACACCTTTGCCAGCTTAGCCCAGCAAGGCTGCTGCATCAAGGGTTTTCCGACCATTCTCGATATTCGATCATGGGACACGGTGACTGATACGCAACTGCCGTGAACTGACTCCACTGAAAATATTGCCTCTGAGGTGATGTAAAACAGTATGGCCATTTTGCTGGTGGCGTTAAATCGGTTGTGGCCCATTCACACGAGTTTTTGAATCAGCTGATGCCGCTATCATTGGATAATGAACACACATTAATTGGTTCTGTGTGCAGGAAGGGTGTGGGATTCTTCTTGCATCATCTTCCGATTAAGTGGAAAGGGCATGCCACTGGTGCATATCCACTTACAGGGCATATCCAATTATAGTGTCATGGCCAGGGCTCTTTTTGTAGCAGGAATACCTTTGCAAATAAGGTGACACACCCCTAATGTAGCCAATCCTCCAAGAGCTTACAGAGCTCTTCTTACAGGGGCTACTGTAAGCTCTTGGAGGATTGGCTACATTAGGGGTGTGTTGCCTAATATGCAAAGGAGTTCCTGCTACAAAAAGAGCCCTGGAGGGGGAGGTAGTTTCCTATCAATACCCTTTGGCAGATTCCTTTGGTGGAATTTGGCTTTGCCTAGGTGAATGGTAGAAAGCAGGAGGGTTTTTCCCCCCATTAAATATGAGAAAGACATGGAAACATCGCAATAAAGTATGTGTGCTCCTCAATTTTGTTGTCTGTCACTGGGAGAAGAATACTGCCGTTGAAATGAACAAATTCAAAGCCTTCCTTTCACTTATGGAACTACAAAGTTCTGAGCATACTGATTCCGAGGTTACGAATAGGCTTAGGGGGTGCTCTGATCAACAGCACCAAAATAGGGATGATTTTGAATTTCTCATCTGTCCTTTTTTAGGCTCCACCCACATCATGTTTTAATTCTCCTCAGCTCTGTTTTCTTGCACTATTAAAAATTATACTGCCATGTTATTTCCCTAATAAATTTCTTACACATAAAAATGAAGTATCAAATCAAATCAAATTTATTATTACGGTTCGTGACCCGCACAAGATCAGTCACAACAATGTACATGAATCTAATAAGTTTTAGGAAATACACAGTATTTAAAATTACTGAATGGCCTATGCATTCTTAAAATCACAGAACAGACTGAACAAGATATCTACATTTTATGATTTACAAATGAAGTATTTTGTGTATAGAAACTGCATCTGACAAGCTAACAATGAAAAATGAAGAATCAAAATAGTTGCAAAAATATATAAACAAATGTGCAGGCACCTGCAAGACTCGCCCCCTGCTGGCCTTTAATTTCTTTGCAGCCAGTGTTTTTCTCTCCCTTTCCCCATCCCCAATCATCCTTTCCTCTCCCTTTTCCCATCACAAATGCTGCTTTCTTTCCCTTTTTCTAATCCCAAATGCCTCTTTCTCCCCTTTTCCCTGCCCCTAACAATGCTCTCTATCCTTATCTGCCTCTTTGCTTTACAGCTTTCTCTCCTCCCCCTTCCCATGGTGCCACGGTTGCTAAGCACCTGAGATCCCTACAGGTTGCAGAAAGTCTCCCCTGTCTGTACCTGGCCCCACCATGTGAATTTTTGGATCTGCATTCTGGGTGACAGGTACAGAAATAGATATAAGATATATGAAGAAAGGAAATTTAAAAATATTTACTCATTCCCTACATCAAAGTGGATGTGACATTTAGAAATGTGTACTTTATTTAAGGACATTGAGTGGGTACATTCTGCTGAAAAATCAGTTGGAGTGTGCAAAACTTTTAGCAGTAATATACCAAATATTTTTAAGCATTATGAGGTTTGTGCACACAAGCTCTGCAATTCCAAAAACATAAACCAGGATTCTAGGAACTGTCCAGCTAGTTAGTTAGTTAGTTAGTTAGTTTGATAGGTGTAGAGCTCTGGATTCGAGTTTCAAAACAGGTAGTTTCACAGACAACTGAACAGATAACTTTTGAAATGGAACAGAGTTTCCAAAAGAAGGAAAAATCAAAAATCTCTTTGGATCCCAGCTATGAAGCCTAGCACTCCACCAGTGTGATCCTAAAGCAGAATTACACCCTTCTAAGTCCATGGGCTTGGAGGGGTGTAACTCTCCTCGGGGCAGCACTGTAAAGCTGGCAGGCAGGAAGAGTTTTGGCATCCCCATTGGTGCCAAGGGTGAGGGGACATGGTGTAGCCAGTTCAGAAGCATCATTGGTGATGTCCTGAGGGTCGAGGAAGTGGTACAAAAACACCTGTGCTCAAATATTTAGGAGTTACCATGGTCATTCCTTTCTTTTTAAAGTAAGTATCTCAAAATGACCTCTGCATATCCTTCACTGATAAAGTTATCAATTTAGAGCAAGACAGAACACAAATCCTGAGATTTCTTACAGATCTCTTGTCTACGTCAGTCAGCATAAGCTTCATCTAGTACCTAATTATCCATCTCTACTTCCATTTAGTCAAGGAAGAATTTTTTTAAAAAAGCACCTACACCAAAGAGTTTAAAACAAATTTGTCAGCAAGCCTTGTGCCTTTTACATAATTGCAACATGATTAAAAGATCAAATAGCATACCACAGAGGACTCAGAAATGCCAGATCACCAAAAATAGAATTTTTTAAAAAATGGATGACTAGTTTGAATCTGTATCATATACAGTGTGTTTCATTACTTCATACTGTCAGCACAAACGTGGGGTACTGCTAGGGGGATTTTCAAAACTCTAGTGCAACCTCCCCCCTTCCAAGTTGAAATTAGTGTCACATTATTACCACTGGGAAGGGACCTCCACATGGCAAGGTTGTGGCAGGGTCACTGGAAGCCCCACCCCACATTTATTTGTTTACTTATTAAAAACTGTGTACTGCCTCTCCAGAGAACTTGATCAATGCAGCTTACAAAGTAAAATTAGGAAAACATCAAATGCCATAAAAGTTGTTAACAATGACTGAGGGAAACCTCCATATTCAGAGGCACCAATCCTCTGAATCCCAGAGCCAGGAGGCCACGTCAGGGGAAGGCCTTGGCCCTCTATGACCTGTTGTTGGCCCTCCAGAGGAACTGGTTGGCCACTGTGTGAGGTAGGATGCTGGACTAGATGTAGGGTTGCCAGCCTCCAGGTGGGGCCTGGGGATCTCCCACTTTTACAACTGATCTCCAGCTGACAGAGATCAGCTCCCCTGGAGAAAATGGCTGCTTTGAAGGGTGGACTCTGTGGCATTGTACCATGCTGAGGCCACTCCCCTCCCCAAACCCCACCCTCTCCTGGATCCACCCCCAAAGTCTCCAGGTATTTTCCAACTCAGACTTGGCAACCATAACTAGATGAACTATTGGTCTGATCCTTCAGGGCTCTTCATTGGAACACACTATTAAAAACCCAGCCATGGTATAAAATTGAGCCATTTGAAATGAGATTAATCAAACTGTTCTCCAGCTAGAAGCAGACTGATTGTTAAAAGATTAACCCCTTGATTCAAAGCCTGGGTAAAAAGAAATATTTTGGCCTGGCACCCAAAAGGGAGAAGTGTAGGTACCAGGCAAGCTCAAGGAGAAGGGCATTCTAAAGCAGGTTTCATGTTTTGGGGTGAGTCGTGAGATTTTGGGACCATTTTAGGAATCGCCTCCCCCCGAGAGATAGCAGGAGCAGGGTGCAAGGGCAGAGAAAGCAGGCCTCTCCAAACAGCTGTTTGGCAGAATCTCCATCCCTTTAAATTAAATTTTAAAGGGCCATTATTTTTATGGGGAGGACTGGCCTCCCAAACCATTATGGGTAGACTCGACTTTTCTCCAACCCATGAGAAATTATGTCTCCAGTATTTCCTGTGGGTGGTAGACCAGGCCTCCAAGGCCAGGTCTGCCTGACGAGCTGTTAGTTGGCATCTCTGGTCCCTTTAATTTTTTTTAAAGGGCTATTGGTTTCTATGGGGGTAGGCCTGGCCTCCTGATTTCAGAGGCCAGGCCTTTTTATAGAAAATAATGACAAAATTAAATATAAGAGGACAGAGTCATTACACACAGCTCATCAGGTCAGCCAGGCATCAGAGCCTAGGTCTACCACCCATATGCAATTACAGAGTCATAATTTCTTTGGGTGGTAGACCAGACAGGAGAGCTCTCTCTCTCTCTCTCTCTCTCTCTCTCTCTCTCTCTCTCTCTCTCTCTCTCTCTCTCTCTCTCTCTCTCTCTCTCTCTCTCTCAACAGTGGAATCAGCTACCTAGGGACATGGTGAGTTTCCCTTAATGGCAGTCTTTAAGGGGCGGCTGGACAAACACTTGCCAGGGATGCTCTAGGCTGATCCTGCACTGAGCAGGGGGTTGAACTAGATGGCCTGTATGGCCCCTCCCAACTCTGTGATTCTATGATTCTAAGTGAACAACAAAGATTATATTTTAGAAGTTGCTCCTCTGTGCCCACTGACTTCAATGTACTTAGAATGGTGTAACTCTGCTTAGGATGGTACTGTTATCTGAAGAAGACAGTAGTTACATTCACAAGCTGTATGTGAAAATTCGGCTCAGGCTGTGGTCACATGTGTCAGATGAAGCGGGGGGAGGAGTAAGGTTATTTCCTCCAGAGGAATTTGACCTGCAGTTGTGAGATCACACCTCCCTTTGAAGTTGCGGGTGCAGCCCATCAGTGTGTGATCAGACACAACTGTGGGTGTCGGGGGGCGGGTTGTGCCATATGTTTCCCAGGGGCTTAAACAAGGAATCGATGAATCACACCTCTGCTCTGAGGGTTCCCTATGGAGTTTGCGATGACGCGCATACTGCGAGGCGGGGGGACAACGGCACAGAGCTGGGATGGCCTGCTCAAACCATTCCGACAGCATAAGAGCGCGCTGGAGTGACCAGACATGGGAAAGTCCATCCCTGGCCCATCACAGCCCATTTACTACTGGATTTTCCCCAGTGTCTTTTAACTCCACTTCTGCAATGGAGCAGCATGGGTTGCCGATGGCTGCGGGACCCTTCCCAAATGTTGCTGTCAGATCGCTCTCTTTAAATCTACCCAGCATTCACACCTATATTGGGTCTAATTGTGCGAATGATCACAGACTCAAATAGAGAGGAGTGGGATTCTTGCCCTGTCTCTAGCCGTATACACATTCAGTATAACTTCTGAACAAGTGCCTATGCTTGTATGAGTGTGTGTGTGTTTGTGTGTGTGTGTGTATCTCTCTATCTCTCTCTATATACACATGTAAAGGTTTCCCTTGCTTGAAAGCCAGTCGAATCCAACTCTAGGGTTGCGGTGCTCATCTGCGTTTCCAAGCCAAAGAGGCAGCGCTGTCCAAAGACATTTCTGTGGTCATGGGGCCGGCATGACTAAACGCCAAGGTGCACAGTATGCTGTTACCTTCCCACCAAAGTGGTACCTATTTATCTACTTGCAATTTCTTGCTTTCAAACTGCTAGGTTGGCAGGAGTTGGAACCAGAGACGGGAGCTCACTCCGTCACGTAGGCACTTGGGTCTCGAACTGCTGAACTACTGACCTTCCAGCCTGCAGTTCAGCATCTTAACCACTTGAGCCACTGCAGCTCCATATACCCTAACCCTACACACAAAAAAACCCTTCTGTGCAATCAGAACACTGCATTTGCCAGCCTTCCCCATTGCACAAACAAAGTCTGTGTCTGTACAACTGTACACTTATAGGCTCTTGTTCACGTCATACTGAATGTACACATGGTATGGCCACTTAGGGGCATGATTTAGCTATCTCCTGTGTGTGTTCATCTCCCCAGATAGTAACTCATGAACAGTCCTTTCTACATGAGGTAAAGTGAGCAATGTGAGGAAGGTAAATTTGGATTTCCACAAACAGAATTTGTGAAGATCACAGCATCACTACTAAAAATATGCTTATTTCTGATTATAAACCATTTCTGGAATACTTTCTGGAACTGATGGAACTACTGAGGATCTGGGATAGTGGCTGAATCCAGGAGGATTCTGATTCAAATTTCATCCCAGCTATAAGCCTCCAATGTGGCTAGTAGCTACCACTCTCTCTCTTTCTGTGTCTTCCATTATGTCATAAGGGAAATAAAATGTTTGCCTACCTCACAGGGTTGTTGTAGGTCAAATACTTTGAACATTCTAAAATGCTGAATCAATGCTAAGTATTATTATCCCTGGGCATAAAGAAAAACTTTCAGATAACATCAGTTCTTACAGTATTTCAAAATGTACTTATGACCTCACACTTTCTTTATCACACAAGTGATTGATTCTGCAACCCGCTATTCAATTCTGGGTACAAGCTTAGCAGTCAGCATTTTAGTTCTCTCTTTGTTAGGTTAAAGGTCATTAAAAAGACAAAAAAAGACCTTTCCTAGCTGAATGCAAGCAAGGAAAGCCCATAAAACCCACATATAAACAAAGCCATCCTAATACTGTGCAGCTCTGAGCACAGTAACCCATTACTTGTTTGCATTACACAGGCTGCTAAATCCTTCACAAAATATTGCCGCACTTAAGGAAACAGTTCATTGTGTATTCTGCCCCAATTATGTGTATTAAAAGGAGCAGTTAGGCTGTTTAGTGAAAAGAATGAAATTAATGAGGTGTAATCACGGCATTGCAAAATGAGTTTATTTTCCATTTATTTTAAGGTGGTTTTATCCTACTCATTAAGAGACAAATGTTTCAAGTGATTCTGGTGTTATTTAAGTGCCTAAAAGCTGTTGTCAAGTCAAAGAAACACTTTGGGAAATGGAATCCATTTGCCCAAATGCAGCAAAGGTTGATAGTTCAGGTGACTTTTCAGGTGGTGGGTGGAAATGGGCTGTTAGATTTGCACTACATGCTACACTGTGGGTGCCACATCAGTACTTCTCAGCATGTGCCTGATTTCCAGTTTTGTATGTTTGATGGGTACATTGGTTAGTTGAGAGTATGGGATCCTGAAACATGAAGTTGCCTAATAATGAGTCAGATCTTTGGTCCATCTAAATCAGTATTGTCTACTCAGACTGCCAGTGAGGCAGAGGTCTTCTGCATCATCTACTGCCTGGTCCTTTTGAGCAGAGATGCTCAGGACTGAATCTGGGACCTTCTGTATGACAAGTAGATGCTCTGCCAATGAGCCCCAGCCCCTCGTCCAATGTAGAATGCATGCTACTAACAAAATTTCTGGGTCTGTATGTTTGAAAATGGAACAGGGCATGCTGGGAACTTTGTTGATTTCAATTTGTTGTAGTTTCTCCTCTAATGATCCTATCTAATCAAGACAGAGGGTTTGTTTGTTTTTAGAAACACCTTACTAACATGCATTGGCTAGTTGCACAAAGAACCAGGCATTTTGGAAATCTGCAGTGAGTTCAAGCTTCGATCTCTGCTCTTGCACAGCTTCATGGGATAAATACCATTGGGAAAACTAGGAAGAAAAACCCAGGGTGAGTTTTATTTTTTCACCCTGGGGGAGGGATGGGGGAATCAAACACATTTCAGATTAAGGGGAAGCACACAAAGAATGTCCAGTGACTCAAAATAAGGAATATCCTTTGCATTTGGGAGGAGGAGAGCAACAGCTCTTATTTAGATCTGAGCCCTCCTTTCCCTTTCCCTCTCCCCTCTTTGGGGTTAGGATACATTTATTCAGGGTGCCATCTGTAATGGGTACGGTATTTGTTTTACTATTTTTAACTTGTTTTAAATTTTTATTGATTGTATCTCTTAAATGCTGTCCACCACCCTGAGTCGCAAATATGGGGGAGGGTGGTTTAAAAATCATATATATGAATGAATGAATGAATGGATGAATGGATGAATGAACCCATGCATGCTCAACTGAGCTTCTATTTATATGCTCGGCGCATAGAAAAGGTTTTCCTGGTCTGTATTACTACAGGTATGGGGTGGCATGTTAGAATGCTTCCCATATGAAAAATCTCCCTGTACAAATTTCTTTCTTTCCCTCTTTTATTCTTTGATTATTGATTTGAATATTGAAGGGTTCAGCCCTCCTCCCTTCTAGTTTTCTACATACAGGAAGTTTTCAGTATTGGTGAAAATTCATCATATTGTCGTTGTAGCTGTTCGTTCCAGCCATAGGACTTTTCTTCACTTGCAGAGAGAGAGAGGACTCCTCTAATTTCCAGCCTGTGAACTTTCCCAACCCACAGACAGTAAATGTAGATCTCTGAATAGCAGACTTGGCTCAACATCTGTGACAGACACGTGGCTGGCAAGAGCTGCAAAAGGCAGCTGCCTCCATTTCCTAGCCTAACCAGCCATTCATTCCTTGATAAAGCATCAGCCAATGGCAAAATTTGTCAGCTGCTAGCCAACCTTAGCATATTACTGACACAAATTATGCAGCTTTTTTTTTTTGGTAGCTTGGAATGATTCCTAGAGAGGCATGGTAAACAAAGAAAAATGTAAATCAATAGGTCAGACCTGCAATGATCAAGGACCACTAACAGGTTCTGTGTCCTTGTCAATAGGCAACTGGGACATTTAGTTGGAATTGGGTTGCATTGGATATAGGATAAAGACTCATGGCTGGGGGCAAAAGAGAGTCCAAAAATCCCAAAAGCTGATCTAGGTTTGTTTTTTTAAAAAATGTTTTTTAAGTGCCCCTGCCAGGCCTGAATTCTTGATTCAATTTAAGGTGGCTGTTGGCTGAAATCAGTAGTGAAATGGTCTGACCCACCCAACCCACATCCTGTTGAATCCCTTTTAAAGTGAAGGTAGCTTTAAAATGCAGCCCAGGCTAGATGGAGGAGTGAAACCCCTTCCCCCTTCCTGAATCCATTCTTCCATAGTCTTATGTTCCATAGCAGAAATGCATTAGCTAATCTACTTATGTCGCAAAACTTTGGAATTGTGAGTTCAGAATTAGGGTTGCCAGCACTGCTGGGAGAATTTTAGGGCTGGATCCTGGGGAAGGGGAATGTCACAAATGTTGTGATTTCACTTCCAGTTGCATGCCCAGAAGTGACATCACAGCATCACTGACATTCTAGGAATTCACCCAATCTCTAAGGCAAATGCCATAAAAACCAGGCAAATTCTTAGAATGTTGTAGATGCTGCAATGTCACTTCCAAGCACCCATCTGGGGTGGATCCCCAGAGGGTCACTTTGGAGCAAAGACATCATTCCCAGTTTTTTGCCAAAAGTAATATTGCACATAGGTGCAATGCTGAGGTGACCCCTTAACCTCCCCCTGGCCTATCGAATTACAAATGGGGCACCAACTGTGGGTCTTGTGTTGTAGCTGTAGACCTGGCACCCTAGTTAGCACAAGGATCCTAGATGAATCCCAGTGCCAGACCTTAAAGCTGCCGCCACTTCTAGAGTGCATTTAGAGCATCCTCAGAGTGCTGGTATATTGTTTACTCAAGCTTACAGAAACAGTCATTAAACACCATAGCAACATGTGCTAGAAAGAGTGGGAGAAATGCTCTCTTTCTTTCTTCATTAAGTATGTTTTGCACGAGTACATTAGGTTCAGCATTTGCTTAATAAAAAAAGCTTAACCAAAGGATGGAGTTTCTATAGCCCAATTATGGGCTCTATTCATTTCTCCTCATGTTTATTAAAGTTATTGCAAGGCTATGCGGATCACCCATGAATTCAGCCTTAACTGTGGCTTTTGTAAAGAAGTTCAGCATGAAAAAAAGAGAACCTAGAAATCCCGTTTTAAAAAATTGCCGGGAAATAATTGGCTTGTATTCCTTATCCATATATGATTCGGGTGGGTAGCTGTGTTGGTCTGAAGCAGCAGAACAAAGTTTAAGTCCAGTGGCAGCTTTAAGATCAACATGTATATGAAAGCTTATACCCAGAATAAAACTTTGTTGTTCTTAAAGGTGCCACCGGCCCTGACCCTGGATAGCCCAGGCAAGTTTGATCTCATCACATCTTGGAAACTAAGTAGAGCAGACCTTAGCAAGTACTTGGAAGTGCAACCTCCAAAGAATATCAGGGCTGGGATGCAGAGGCAGGTAATATCAAAGCCACCTCTCTGAAATGTCCTAACCCCACTAGGGGTCGCCAGAAGGCACCATGATTTCCAGGCTTCCAAGCACGCGCGTGCACATACACACAATATAATAACAATAATAATAGCCACTGAATTCCAACTTTTTCTTATCCATACATGAGTTAGTGCTATTTCATACATAGCATGGCAACAAACTTGTTTATGCCATTGATTATATTGTCAGGATACCAGCTTCCTGATGATTGTACCCAAGGATCTAAGTATCACTCATCTGGGTCCACTGCAAACTGTAACATGAACATATCCCATCTCATACATACAGTCTCGTGAGTTAGGAAAGAAAAATATATTCTTGGAGTGAAAGCTGCTAGGTCCTCCACTATGGTGGAAGACCCCCAAACAGTAACCATAGAGTTTCTGGTGATTCCTAGAGAGACATGACATCATTTCCAGGATTTCCATGGAAGTAATGTAACACTGTAACACTGACACCCTACAGTGTTCTCCCCTCCAGTCTCCTGCCAGTTGCCAACTGCTGACTGACAACCGTACTTGTAACAGAGATACATTCTGTAGTGTTGTTATTGCAGAGTAAATGAATTAAGCTTACCGCAAGCTGAATACATCCTTTAGCAATATTTAATAGTTGTCAACCTTGGACAGTGACCTTTGGTACAAAAGTAGGGATATTACTTGGATCATTACTTGTGTCCCTATATCATATGGAATAAAGTTGCTAACCTCAAGGTGGGGCCTGGAGTTCTCCCAGAACTACAACTGACCTCCAGCACACAGACAAATCAGTTTCCCTGAAGGACATGGTAGCTGTGAAGGGCAGACTCTATGGCATAACATCCCTGCTGAGTTCCCTCCTCTCCTGACATTCTGTCCTCCCCAGCCCAGTCCTCCAGGAATTTATCAGGCCAGAATTAGCTACCCTGATGAGAAAAGGTGTGTTAATTATGCAACTCAACACAAAGGATTTCAGCAACAAGTGATTTCAGCTTTATTTAACGGCAAAACTCCAACTCAGGAACACACCAGGAATACACAACAACAAGTGGAGCACAGCTCCCTTTTTAAACTGTCCTAGGCTGTCAAAGCCACACCCATAACAAGATAAGAACCAATAACAATGCAGGGATAAAGGCCAATCAGGACCATTCCCTCTTTGATACATTCTCACATAGTGATTGGATATTTACAGAGGTTTCTTGGAAACCAGCCAATGGTAATGCGACAGATTAAGAGCCACATTCAGACTGAAGCTTAACATGGCAAGTAATAGGATGGATTCACACTTTAATACATATCAAGGTGAAGGAACTAACTCCTGGAATCTTAGCTTCAATGGGGTCAGTGTTCTCAAAAGCTTATAGCATCCTGGGATGCAATTAAACTTGGGAGGGGGGGTGTTCCCCACAGCACCTTACATAAGAACATAAGAAGAGCCATGCTAGATCGAACCAAAGGCCCATCAAGTCCAGCATTCTGTTCCCACAGTGGCCAACCAACCACCTCTAGGAAGTCCACAAACAGGAAGACTCCAAAAGCATCATCCTGCCTGTGCTCCCCAGCAACCAATTTAAAGAGACATATTACCTTTGGTACTGGAGGGAGTTGATATTGGTCATGTTTAGTAGACATTGATAGCCGAGCCATCCGTGAATTTGTCTATGCCTCCAAATTGGCAGCCATGACCACATCCTGTAGCTGCTAGTTCCACAGATTAACTATATATTGTGTGAAGAAATACCTTCTTTTGTCTGTCCTGATTCCCCTACCCTTCAGCTTCACTGGAATAACCCCAGGCTCTAAAATTATGGGAGAGGTCTTCTTCCTGTCCACTCTCTCCATACGAGGCAGAATTGTATAATGTATGGCTGCAAGAGTTGGACTATAAGGAAGGCTGAGCGCCAAAGAATAGATTCTTTTGAACTGTGGTGCTGGAGAACACTCTTGAGAGTCCCTTGGACCGCAAGGAGATCAGATCAGTCAATCCTAAAAGAAATCAACCCTGACCATTCCCTGTGAGGCCAGATCCTGAAGCTGAAGCTCAAATACTTTAGCCACCAAATGAGAAGGGAGCACTCAATGGAGAAGACCCTGATGCTGGGAAAGACTGAAGGTCAAAGAAGAAGGAGACAGCAAAGGATGAGATGGTTAGACAGTGTCACCGATGCAACGAACATGAAATTGAGCAAACTTCAGAGGACGGCGGAAGACAGGAGGGCCTGCTGTGATCTGGTCCATGGGACTGCAAAGAGTCAGACTCGTCTGTATGACTGAACAACATCTCTTCACTTACTCACCATTTTTCTAGGCTAAATAGCCCTAAGCCTTTTAACTTAGTCCTCTGATCATCTCCAAACTTGCATTCTCCCCTCCAAGATTAAAAATAGGAGCTTTTTAAGAAAAAAACAATATTGGGATACAGAAGGGAAGAAGGGGAGGGCAAATATAGATTCATCAAGTTTGTTAAATATTATGAATTGTTACAAGTAAAATCAAATGTATTACCAAATGTATTACATAATTCAAATCTAGAAACAATTAATAAAGCATCAACATTACAGAATTGTGGATTAGATTCTCTCTTTAAGAAATAAAAACTCTCCTAAAATTAGCAATAATATATTATTGATAAAAGAGAATGCATCTTTAACAGTTGAATGGACTTCTATACTTAAAACCCTAAATACTGTCTTAATTGTTTATCTAAATCTGAATTTTTTTCTTACTGATTATCTTCATCATCTTTAATGAGATATTCAAATAATTCCAGAACTAAACAAAAAGTTAATTGTTCCAATAATATGTGTAATAAGTTTGCCATTTCTGCCGAAATTCATTCAATGGCCTTTTGTTTATATAATTGGTTAATTTTGCCAGTGTTGCATAATCAGCTAGTTTTTCTTCCCAGATCTCTCTTGTAGGACAGTCTTCTGTCTTCCATTTCATCGCAAATATTATTCTGGCAGCTGTCAACATATATCGGTCTTGTGAGGTTCTGTCTATATAGCATCTGGAAGAATTCCCAGTAACATAGTCTCTGGTTTCATCGGGAATTTAGTTTTTAAAATATTTTGGATTTTTTCATGTTATGCTTTCCCAGTATCTTTTCATTTTTGATGCAGGTCCACCACATAGGATCAAAAGGTGCCATCTTCTTTTTTACATTTCCAGCAAGCCCCTTTGTAACTTTTGTCCATCTTAGCAATATCTTTTGGGGTGACGTACCATCGATAAAACATTGTGTACCAGTTTTCTCTTAATGCTTGACTAGCAGTGAATCTAATTCCTTTAGTCCATAGGTTTTCCCAACACTGAAACTGTATTTCCTCACCATAATTTTGCATCCTTTTAATCAAGCAGGGTTTAACCTGTTCTTCAGAATCATATTGAAGCAATAGCTTGTAAATTCATCCTAATGAATGGTCTTTAGGTTGGGAGACAATCTTCTCAAAATCAGTCAGTTCATTAATAGCTCCTCTCTTAGCGCAGATCATTTTCTAACCTGGAAGCAATCTGAAAGTATATCCACCAATGTATCTCCTTTCCTTCTTCTTTAATGTCTTGCCACGTCTTGATGCCACCTTGTAAGTTTTTCATATCGCCATAAGTTATAAAATTATTATTTCTCCTTGTGTAATTGCCAAGATTATAAATAGGATCTTAATAAAGCTAATCTCTAAAACTGTCTCCAGAGAGAGAGTGGGGGGGGGGGAGAGAGAGAGAGAGAGAGAGAGAGAGAGATGTCATCTATATTTCATGCCTTGTTCAAGGCAACAAGCACAGCCAGCTGGACTATTTACCCATTTAGTTTGCAAACTGCTATTTTTCTGCACATTTAGAGAGTCCTCCAAGCACACAGACACATCTCCCTTGTCTGTGCACGGCCTTGTTCCATGGCCTGTTAATAGGAACAGGACCGTCAAACTCACTATTAAATAATAACTGATAGGTGAACAAATTCTGCTGGAATAGGAATGTGCAAGCTTTTTGATGCAAAGAAAACTGATGGATAAGAAATTCTGTACTTGGTAACTCAAAAGCTTACAACATAAGAGAAGCCAATGCTGAATCAGGCCAATGGCCCATCTAGTCCAACAGTCTGTCACACAGTGGCCAAAAATACCAGGTGACATCAGGAGCTCCAGCAGTGGGGCCAGGACACTAGAAGCCCTCCCACTGCTGCCCCCTCCACCACCAAGAATAGAGTGCATCACCTGCCCCAGACTGAGAATTCCTATCTATACCTTGTGGCTAATAGCCACTGATGGACCTCTGCTCCATATGTTTATCTAATTCCCTCTTGAAACTGTCTTAAGCTTTACTAGAAACTCCTTTACTAGAGTCATGTGGATGCTCACATGTACATCAGCGGTCTCCTGTGTTTGTTACCCAAACTTGACTTGGAGAAAGGGAAATTTGCTTTAAAAGGCTTCCAGAAAGGAATAATGCACAACTTAGTAGTGTATGTATACCAGGGTGGATCTCAGTGGGGATGTTCCAAAATAAAATTAGGAAGAAAGAGAGTGGAAGGGAGAAATTGTAGGCACAAACAAAAAGCTTTATTGTTTACAAAATAAAAAGAGGAAAAAATGTAAAAAACCTACACAAAGCACCTGAGAACTAATTCCCTAAGTAATCACATGCACACACCAGCGAAAGAGCACACATATAAAATGTAGGAGGAAATTGGGAAGTTTTAGGAAAGGGACATATAATCTTAAATCCAGGGCTGAAGGTCTGGAGAGGTCCATGGACAGACACAGCTGAGGTCCAAGGAGCAGAAAGGGAAGGAAAGAGAGAGTGAAAGCCTGCAGAGTGTAGCAGGGGTTCTCAGAAGAAAACTAGAGTTCTGCCAGCAGAGATCTGGACTGGTGAATCTGAGGAATCATTTACTAGGGCATGCGGTCCTTCTTTTATGAGGGGGTGGGGTTTGGCTGTCTTGGCTTTGGATTGGGTCAAGACAAAAGGTTTGAATCTCATTGGCTGGTTTAAAGTTAACTATGGTCAAATTTTGGCAAGAAAAATGGGGGGAAATACTTTGATTAGGCTATTGTGAGCCAGATCTGCCTGGGCACAAAGAGCCTGGGTGAGGCCACATGATTGACATACTTTCATTAGAACAAAGTTTGAGTCCAGTGGCACCTTTGAGTCCAACAAAGTTTAATTCTGGGTATAAGATTTCATGTGCGCACATACACTTCTTCAGATACATTGGAACAGGCTTCGCCAACCATTACATATAGGTAGAGAGGGGGGGAAAGTTCGTTGTCAGGAAGAGCTAATTGGAGTCAAGATGCATAAGTAACTGAGCAATAAATATAGCTAGGATTGGATTAAAGTAGTTGGTAAGACCTGTGCATAGCAGCAAATTAGCATACAGATAATAAGTGTTAACAAACAGATGCGAGAACTATTATCTGTATGCTAATTTGCTGCTATTCAGAGGTTTTACCAACTGCTTTAATTCAATTTTAGCTATACTTATTGCTCAGTTACTTATGCATCTCGACTCCAACTAGCCTTTCCTGGCAACTAATCCCCTCCCCACCCTCCCTCTGTCTATATGTAATGGCTGGCGAAGTCTGTTTCAATGTATTTGAAGAAGTGTGCATGCTTATACCCCAAAAGCTTATACCCAGAATTATACTTTGTTAGTCTTAAAGGTGCCACTGGACTCAAATTTTGTTCTGTTGCTTCAGTCCAACAAAGTTACCCACCTGATACTTTCATTAGGTTGAAGTGAGCCAGATCTGCATGGACACAAAAGTTTGGGTGAGTCTTGAAAGAAGGATGGAAAGCAAATTAATGACTTGAATGCCCTTCTTGATTGAAAAAAAAGGAAAAAAGAGGAATCTTGGTTAATGAAAAAGCAGCTTTCCTTGGGCTGGGCAGACATCTCTGGGGTATGTCAGTATATTGGGTGATGTCTCCAGTGTTGAAAAGTCTTTTGTTGTTGAGAATGATATTACCCTGAGCTGGGGGGTGACTGCACTTAATCAGTTTCTAATTCTAGCATACCCTTCCTCTTCTTTCTGGGGATTTTCCAGTGTTATGGCTGTATTACTCATCAAGCTTCAGATCCCCTTGGCACATAGGCTATAAAAGGGGCTGCCTTTTAAAACAAGTAAGTCCAAAATAAGAGGAGGACCCTTCTATCCAAGGGGGTCTTGGCTGGAGGAGGGGGTGGAGCCCTCACATGTTCTATGGGGGAGGAAATCCCTAAGGCATTTCAGTCTACTGTACTGCGAAGCAAGGTGGATTTTCAATTTGTAGCTCTCTCCTCCCCCGGTTATGGGACCTCCACACAGTATAAGGCTGTTCTGACAATATGTTTGGTATATTTGTGCTGTACCTCCACACCACCACCCCTTTTCACCACCAGTGAAAAACCAACTCTCCTTTTTCTGTTTCTCTATATTTTTTTTACATATTAAACCGGGGGGGGAACTCTCAGATTTTATGACATTAAGGGCCATTTCCTAATAATGCCTCTAAAAAAGCAATGCCAGTTTCTTCCACTTAAAGCCTATGCAAATTTCCAGGGCTTTTTTTGGTAGAAAAAGCCCAGCAGGAACACATTAGCATAATAGGCCACAGCCAACAGCAGAAACCTATTGGCATATTAGGCCACACCCCCATGGTACCAGAAGTGTGGTCATCCAGCCACACCTACCTTTTGCTTCTTATTCTGTTTACCTTGTTTTTGTCAAAACCCAGGGCTTTTTTGTAGCAGGAATTCCTTTGCATGTTAGGCCACACACCCCTAATGTAGCCAATCCTAATGAGTTTCTGCTGTTGGGTGTGGCCATTATACTAATGCATTCCTGCTGCATGTGGCCAACTCGGTGCCAGCCGGAACTCCATTCCTATGCATTCCTGCCCAAAAATAGCCCTGAAAATTCCAATGATTTATGCATAACATACTGGTATAGCCACAGTCCCCTAGTACACCACTGTCCCCAAAGCCATAACAAAAATATAAATAAACATGGGTCCCGGTCACACAGAGGATTTGCCCTGTGAAAGGTATGGATTGATGGCACATCAAACAGGCACAATCATACCACAACATCTGGGAAGCATAGGGCACCCGTCTCCAGCCTGTACTGTCGGCCCAAAGAAGCAGATTTAAAAGCCACTGGGGAAAAGGTAGTAGCTTCTGGTAGATGCACGGCACGGGTGGGTGTCTGATCGGAGATGCGCAAGTAGCCCGTGGCATCCAGCAGCCATCCATGACCCGTGCATGCGCAGTAACGCAGTAATGTCATGTTGCCTCGCTGGGAGTATGCTATTGCCTCCCTGGTGTGATCAGCTGCTGACAGCCTGAGGACAGAGCCACAGGGCACCGTAAGATCGTGCTCCCGCACTTCTTTTAGCTCCACCTCTAAAACGCCTCCTTTCCAATGCAGATTTTCCTGCTCATGTGACCAGGGCCTCAGATGTTAGGACTTCCCCTCCTCCAGTTTATCTTCACAACTACTCTGTGAGGCTGAAAGAAAGCAAATGGCCCAAGGTCACCTGGTGAGTTCATGTAAGGGGAGATTCGAATGTAGGCCTTCACAGTTCTTATCCAGAACTCTAAGCAGTACAGATCCTTAATCTGATGTGAATCTGTTTTAATAGCTGTATCTCACTTTTACTCTGGTATTACTACCAATATATGTGGAAAGAAGATTTTGATCATGCCCAACTGGCACTACCTCCTCTGTGCTGCTATTGTCCCTTCCCAAGATGGCACCATGTACAGTGGCTTATGCGCATATGCTACAATTGCATACCATTGGAAAGCTGGGATACATAAATTGCAGCTTACATACACTTGGGTCTGTATTACATACACATGCCATCCAATATGTGAAAGCCAAGGATATGAGGGGTTAGGGTCTTTAGTGCAATCAATGATCCTCTAGAGTCACACATACAGTACATTGTCTGAATGCAACTGTTGTTATATACGATTCTGACTTCTGGAAGTATTCTTACCATCCATGTAGAAAATAGTAAAAATAAAATGTGCTCCAGTTAGGTTATCTTGGGTTCATTGTCACATAATGATGGAGCAAGACAGTCCAGAACATCTGAACCTTCTTTCAACTTCTTTCTTTTGATGGGGAGAAAATATTGTTGGGTCCATTAACCTGTAGGGTCCCAGTAGCAAGTTGGCTCAGGGCACAGCTAAAACCAATTGAAAAAAAATATTCATCTACAGTAGTATGTCAAACTAGTCCCAGGTTGGAAAAGACAGGAAGTCATTACTGTGGGATGACCTATTTGAAACATGATTGAAGCTCGGCTGAGTCCCAGTGTCATATATGACATTAATTGGCACTCTTTGTGGCATATTCAAGTAGGTCAAGAATTGTCAGGGTTTTTTTTTTTTTTAAGCACAAGAAGTGAACTGTAGTCCATAAATTCACTAAGGCAGAATTTCAGTTTTGAACACCATCAACCTAAAAAAATGACAAGTCGTAAATTGGGGAAGACCAGAGAAGTGCTGGGAAGACACTAGAGACTTTTGTTCTCCACAGATATATTTGAATATATAGGGAGGAGAGTGATCATGTTCAAACCCATGGTGGTTTCCACATGGGGACAAGCTTGTGTGGAATTCCCATTGCTATTGTGGTTCCCAATACAGTACTGCTGCAACAAGACTTCCACATGGCAGGTTTCCTCACAGTCTCCCTGACCCTGTCCTATGACAGCAGCCATCCCCCCTCCCCTGGGCCACTGGGGCTTTTCCCATTTTTTTAAAAAAATCAGCAATTGAATATCATTATAGTGATATAATATTATTTATAACAATTGTGCAACAGGTTCTCTGAATTCCCAGCTTTATTTTTTTTAAGTAAGTTTCTAACACCTTCTGTTATGGAGATATGTCTTTCCCTTTGTCCCTTCAAAGGAAGAAGCTAGAGACTTATGGGGATCGGGTCTTTGTTGTTTTTAATGGAAGATGGGGGTTCAGACAACCTGTTATGCATATTATAATGTTATATTGATATGATTATATGGATTGCTTTTTAAAGAAAATAAATGCCCCCTTGTGACAGGGGGAGGACATGGCCACTACAGGGACAGTGTCAGAGAAAATGGCTGACATTTGGGTGGAAAAATCTGAACTTTCCCACCACACAGTAGCCAGCCTGGCTTTATTGTGATCTTTCCAAAAACTCTGAAGCCAAGCAGGTTTGAGAAACTTCAGAGAAAAGCTGGCGAAACCCTGTACCACAATGCTGTGGGAAAGCCGGGGGGGAAACCCCACTTCCCAACCCAAGGCAAAAAACTTGTGTGGAAATGGTGCTTCTGCCCCCACTCTGATTTATTCACATTCAAGCATTCCTTCCCCCCAAGAGTATATGTGCATATACTCAAATGTGTTTGGGATTCTCTATCTACAATCCTGGGGAAACGAAGAGTCCTAAGGTACTACATACAACAGCCTAAGTGGATTTGTATATGTACGTGTAGGATCTGTGCAAATAGTACCTTTCAGTAGCTTAAGGTTGGGTCCGAGACTCACAAATGTGGAAATAGTTGTCCTCTTCCATGTGTTCATGTATACACAAATGGAAATACTTATCCCCTATTTAAGACCTAGTTTTGCAGTTCCCTGGGGGCCGTGGTGGCTTAGAGGTTAAGATGCTGAGCTACAGACTGTCTGTAGTTCAGCAGTTCGAGACCCTAGTGCCACATGACGGAGTGAGCTCCCATCTCCTGCCCCGGCTCCTGCCAACCTAGCAGTTTGAAAGCAAGAAATTGCAAGTAGATAAACAGGTGCAGTTTTGGTGGGAAGGGAATGGCGTTCTGTGTGCCTTGGTGTTTAGCCATGCCAGCCACATGACCACAGAAACATCTTAAAACAGTGCTGGCTCTTTGGCTTGGAAACAGAGATGAGCACTGCCCCCTAGAGTTGGATTCGACTGGCTTTTGAGCAAGGGAAACCTTTACCTTTGCAGTTCCCAGAAAAAGAAGTGCAGGAATGTATGGATCAAACAATTCTGCTTTACAGAGAAGCTCCTGTTTATTAATTAATTGATTACTATCCTGCTCTTTTTTTAACAGAATTCTCAAAGCAACTCAAAAAAACATAAATTAAAAAAATATAATGTAATGGGGAAAAAACCCTTACAATAAAATTTATTAAAGATATGATAAAAAAAATCCTAAGATTCTTCTGCTACAGCGACCATCTAGTTTAAAATTCTCCTTTGCCTTTATGTAATTGCTGAACCAGCTTTGTGGGAAGACAGAAGGAAGAGCCCTCTTTCTGAGCAGAGACTCCCTTGTTACTTGCCTCCCCCCCCCACCCAACACGGATGCTCTTCCTTCTGGGCGTTTGACATCAGCTGTGCTGTCTGTGGCTCAGAACTGAGAGCACTTCAAGTGAGTTTCTCTTCTTTGACATAGGAAAGCTGACGAAGTTCCCTCACATTCTTTTATAAAAACCCGAAACAGCATATGTTAGTTCTGTGCATCTTTCCAAATGCCCCTTTCTGTATCTTCACTATTTTGGTCACTTCTTTTTTACAGAGTACATTGACCTGAAATGAATGCCCATGATTATTGAGCATGGCTGCATGATTCCTTTAGTTAGGACCAAGGGAGAAAAATATTCCCTGTACCAGATATTCAGTGCTTCTATTCATACATCTGAAGGCATGTTGCTCTTCTATATAATGCTGCTTTTCACTCCCACCAAACGTTTCAGAGATTTAACCATTGTGAACCATCCTTTTCCTGAAGCACTTTGCTCCCAAGCCCAAAGTAATGTTATCCTGCGCTCTTTAAGGTTCTCAATATGCTTAAATGATTTTGTAGCCACTGCATAACTGGAAAATTCCAGTTCTAGTCACCTTCCGGTCAAACAGTGCTGTTCTTTCATTTCCTGGCAGGCTTTCAAAAAGAGCAATGCCACCTGTGATGCTTTGCTTCTAATAAGTCGACATAAAATTGGTATTTCTTAAGACTGTCTGTTACAGCAAGTCATACTCTCCAGCCAAGCAGGTTGTCACCCAGTGTGCTGAGCTCAGTGGTAACTACCCAGCTGTCATTAGCCCTACCACCGCCACCCATTTGAAGAAGAACTAGCCCCCAACCCCAGTTTCCTGCCCTCAAGGAATTCAGGAGAAAAAAATGCCCTCCACATAGTGATGATCTAGTGATGCTCTTTGCTATAGAGACTAGGGGAGGCAACCTAGAGGGTCACCCAGGAGTGACAGCACATCTTCTCTGAACTCCGCCTTCCCCAGGCACCCCTGGTGCAGCTAGCTGGAAAAGGGAAGTACAGCTCATTATAGCTGAAAAACTGACATAGAGGTGCATGCTTCTCCTGGCCTGGAAAATCAGTTGGGTGCTACAGAAGAAGAAGAGGAGGAAGAGGAGATTGGATTTATACTCCACCCTTCACACAGAGTCTCAGAGCAGCTTACAAACTCCTTTCCCTCCCCATCCCCACAACAGTCACCCTGTGAGGTAGGTGGGGCTGTGAGAGCTCTGACAGAAACTGCTCTTTCAAGGACAGCTCTTGTCAGAACTATGGCTTGCCCAAGGTCATCCAGCACCTGCAAGTGGAGAGTGGGGAATCAAACCCAGTTCTTCTGGATTAGAGTCCACACACTTAACTACTACACCAAACTGTCTCTGAAGGATATAAAAACCTGCAAACCTACTCATTTCCTGCAAATAGCTGTTTGGCTGACTTGTTCCTAAGTTAGATGGCTACCCACAGCATCAGATACCTGCAAGAACTGGGAGTATAACCAGGAATTACTATATTTATTTATTTACTTGTTACTTAAAACATTTTTTGCTGTCTTTCCACTTAGTCAAGGGCTACAAGGTGAAATGTATCAAAATGTTTTAACAATTAAAAAGATTTGATATTATAAAATAATTCAGTAAAACACATAAACAAACAATACCAAAACTAGGGAGGAGGGCCAACAACCATTATTGGAAGTATGCCAAATGAAACAAAAAGGTCTTCACTCACTAGCTGCAGACACTGATAGAGGAAGACAGACAAATCTCCCTGGGGAGGGAGTTCCAAAGCTTTGGTGTGATGACCGAGAAAGCCCTTTCTTGAGTCACCACCTGTCTACTCTCAAATGGTGGGGGCTACCAAAGCAGGGACTCCAAAGATGACAGGAATAAACAGGGAAGTTCATATGGGAGAAGGCAGTCTTTAAGGTATGTTGGTAACAGGCTGTATGGGGTGGGGATGGGCACAAACAGACTGACTAAAGTTTGTCACTAATTTTGGCCAGTTCATGGTTTGCAAAGCAATGTTCATCAACTGAAGCACGGCCACAAACTTCCACGAATTTTGATATAATTCATGGCCTTTCATTTAGGTTTGTGAAGAGCTCTTCATGAAAAACAGCTGAGCATCATTCAGCTGTTTGATTTTAATGGCTCAGAGGCATTTAAACCACTGTTTTCTGCTCCCTGCAAAAAGCCTCAGGGAGCAGAAAGCAGTGGTTTCCAAACAGCTGAGCAGTGGGGACTGCCACTCAGCTGTTTGGCTTAAATGGTTCTGGGCCATTTTAAACCAAACAGCTGAGTGGAGGTCCCCATCACTACACTATCTGGAAACTCCTGCTTTCTGCTCTCAGCAAAAAGCCACAGGGAGCAGAAAGCAGGAGATTAAACTTAAAATGGCTCATGGACCAATACTAACAGATTTGGTTTGCAAACTGGCATATCAGTGAATGGTTTGGTTTGTGGCTCAGCCACAAACCAAACTGCAAAAATGCAGTTCATGCCCATCCTTTGTACAGGGTTTTAAAAGTCAATACCAGCACCTTGAATATGATGCTGCCATATATAGTAGACCAGTGGTTCCCTAAGCTCAGCACTGCTGATTATGGCTGGCTGCAACTCTCCGGAATCTAACGGAGCGAAAAGTCTTACCCAGCACCTGCTGCCTGGGGCTGATTCTTCTCATGCAAAAGTCTGAGGCTGTAGTGAGATGGCAGAATGATGGTAAAATGGATTGTACCACTTCATCCTGGATTATAGTTTCCAGAATTTCCTCATTTTAATCATTTCTTCTATTTTATTTTATTTTATTTTATTTTATATAGTCTTTTTATTAATATAACAATATTAACCATACAATATAAACCATGCAATGTAAGCCAAATAACAATAACATATTATTGAAAAAGAAATTAGGTAAGTACAACAAGGAAATGAGTAATACATTCTTATCATCCATAAAGCAACAATTCATACTTAGGATTTGTAATATATTCCCAGTCAAATTTGTTTAGATTCATTTTCTCTATTATAGGATACCATTTATCTATAGGATTTAACAAATGACATTCAATATCTTCAGAGTACGTCCAAAGAGATACTTTCTCTTGAAGGAATAGGTCCCAAACTTTATGGAGCCATTGTTGTGTTGTTGGGAGAGAATCTGATTTCCATTTTTTGGCTAGTGAGATTTTTGCTGCGATTAAAAGAATATTAATAAGATTTTTTGTGTTTTCAGGTATCTGTTCTGTGGACCATAAATGGAGGAGAATCAATTTTGGATCTAATGGTAAGTTATATTGTGTTAAAAATTTTATGTTTTGTATAATTTGTTTCCAATAAAATAAAACATGTTGACATTGCCACCATGCATGAAAGAAGGAAGCTCTTTGCCCGCATTTCTTCCAACATAGAGGTGAGATTTGACTGTAAATATGTGAGAGTTTTGAAGGCGTTAAGTACCATCGAAATAGGACTTTATACGATGCTTCTTGTATTATGTTTGATTTAGATAAGTTTGCATGAATTCTCCATATATCCTTCCATTGATCTTGTGTAAGTTTTAGATTTAAATCTCGATTCCAAGCATTTTGATATTGTGATGTTTTATGAGATTTATATTCGAGGAGTTGTTTATATACTATTGATATTAAACCTTTCTTTCTTTCGAAGTTCCAAAGAAGTTTTTCTAAATTAGTTAATGGTTGCTTTAAAATAGATTTCATTTGATGGTGATTAAGCATATGTTGAATTTGTAAATATTCATACCAGTGTATTTTACAGTTTGTTTTGTGTTCTATCTGAAGTTTTGTCATTTTTTCTAAGTAGACAACTAGCATAGTGTATGAAGCACAAGACTACACCTTTTCTATCTAACCTGTTACTTTTGTGTTCACAGGAAGAGAACATTAAAAATTTGATTTTCCCCGCCTACTGTCTAAAATGGCACAGTCCGATTTGCCACCTCAGAGGTCTTTCACTTCTTTCTGTTGCATATGTGAGGTACTGCAGGCCTGAAATGCCAGGGGTTAAACCTGGAACCTTCCACATGCAAGACAAGCACTCTGTCATTGAAGCAGCCATCCTAAAGACTGTTTCCTGAGAGTAAGTCCCACTGAATAACATGGGACATTTCCAAATTAGACCTGCTTATGATTGCTTCCTTTCTCTCAGAAAAGTTATTGATTGGCAAATTGATGTCAAAAGGGTTCTCTGAGGGCAGGAAATTTACATGTTCCAAAAAGCCAGTAACTGTACAAAGTAGGTGATATAGGAATTACTTACATCATATCTTTATATATATATGCATGTATATATTTTATAGTTCAGTTTGGTTCTTACTAGCAGACATTTCAGTTCAAGGTTTCCTCTTCAAGTACCTTTGTGGTTAAAATAAAGTTCCTGTTAGCTAGGCCTGTGTGGCCTCCTCTTCGTGATGTTTAACAATAAATGAGAGTTGTGGTGATGTTAAGACCTCTCTTTTTCTTACAGCATTTCCTGCCACTGTCTTGTGGAAACTTCTCAGCGCTTTTGCTGTGACTCAACAAAATCAACAAAAACAAAAAGACAAAACTACTTTCCAGTTGGCCTACTGCTCTTTCGCCTCAAAGATTTGGAAATGAGGTAGGCCCAAAGACAAAGCTGGAAGTAAATAAATATTTTGCTGTTTCTTTGCACGGTCTACGTTTTGCCCATCTTTTATCTGCCTTTATGCTTTTCCAAGACTAATAATACAGCAGGGAGGTTGGATTTTGGTAGGTGAAGTCACGTGAGAGAATTAATTCCAGTCTTTCACACTTGTGTTCTCTCTCTATTTGTCTTTCGCTCTCTAACACACATGGCACTAAGCCAAATTAGCTGATATTTTTGTTTTATTTAAAAAACAAACCTTTGGGGACATCTGAACACAGATCTCTGGGTAAGGAAAACCCCAGGCCCCAGAGTTTGGCAACACTACCAGTTAGGCCTATAATAATCTTTATAAAATATGCAAAATCAGTTCACTAATATTATCCCATAATAAAAAAAGAAATTATAAGATAGTGACATGCCAGTATACAGCGCCTACCGGGTTCATTACTGATGTAAAATTGCCAGTCTGTTTCTCAACCACTGCGGTGTGCTGAAAGACATAGTGAGCTACCTATTTATTTGGTCTATGTTGGAACAAGCAGAATTCAACTTATAATAAGAGGGACTTTCCATCTAGAAGAAAGGAAACTTGAAAAGGCTCAGTGGGTGATACTAATTCAATTTGGTTTACGTTAACTCTTTTTACTTGGTGCACCAACTAAAAGTAATACCTGGGATTGTTAATTCTCCTACCTTTTTTCTTTGATCTTGCCCTTTTAAGATGTCTGCCTCACATCAGGCAGATGTGGATTGGCTACTGTTTTGAATGTTTTAAATTGGGTGGTTTCCATTTTTGCTCCTCATTCTCAGAATACCGTGGGTGCAACTTGATACTAGCCACATCCTGCACCCACCGAGGCCAGTGAAGCATTTTACCCTTGATGCAGACAAATGGGCTCAAAGATTTCTTCCCCGTTCCCCTCTGGCTTGGTTTGGTTTCTTTAACATCCAGTCAGATGGAGATTGCTGGAGAACTTGGATACTGGCACACTGTGGCCCCGGTCACACGGGCCAGAAAACGCGCGGGGGAGGCGTGGCAGTTTGCCCCGGAGCTAAATAAGGCGCAGTAGCCCGATCTCACAGGCCGCCGGGTTGCCACGCACGAGCTCCGTGCTGCGATCACACTGCGCTGCTGCAGCGTAGCAGAACAGCAGCACAGCAGACCACCACGCAAGTGCGAAGTGCGCATGCGCTGTTGGGGGGGGCGGGCCGCTGTCGGTGACTTGTATGTGCGCATGCTCTGTCCAGCATTGGTGCGCATCCCAGGGAAACTTACAACATCCGGAAACCCCGGGGACATGGGCGGGCGTCGGAAGCCGCGGGATACCGGCGCTCCCGCGATCAGACGCCAGCCTTTGCCCCGGGGTTTCTGGAAACTAGTACCTCGGACCTACTAGTTTTTTACCCCGCGTTTTCGGAGGGAAGCCGCAGGTTGCCCACTGGAGCCCTACGCCTCCCAGATGTGCTCGTATGAACGCGCACGGAAAGTCCGCAGGCCTCCCATGACTTCAGCGGGGCAAATGCTCCGTGTGGACGGGGCCTGTGCTATGTTGTTGTGGTTGGTCTCAATAAAACATGGCTTTTGTCTTTGAATGTAGCTCTGTACTAGTGTCTCTGCGTGCAAATCAGCATTTTTTTTTACTTTTATGTGACTGGTTACCTCTTTTAATATCTTTTTGCCTCACCGTATATTTGTCAGTTAGGGTTTATAGACAGGATGGAAAAACAAAGCCACCCAGAATCATACGTGAGTAAGGATATGAACCCTGGCCTCACTAACCCATGGTCTATGAAGTTTCCTAAGTATAATGCATAAATCATCTCCGTTTCTCTCAGTTGGCTGGCTGGACCCCATTTTGGAAACAATCGCCAGAGGAGAATCCTATTTTTGAGAAACGGACATAAATTGAGCTAGACTTGAGTCCAGCAGCACCTCAGAGATCAACAAGATTTTCGGAGTATCAGCTTTCAAGTCAAAGCTTCCTTCATCACATCTAACAAAGGGAACACTGACTCTTGAAAGCTGATACCCCGAAAATCTTGTCTGCCTCTAAGGGACTCACGGACTCGAAGCTGGCTCTTCTACTGCAGAACAGCATAGCTACCTTCCTGAAACTGTCACCCAGGGCTATTTTTGGGCAGGAACACACAGGAACGGAGTTCCAGCTGGCTCCTGAGTTGGCCACACCCAGCAGGAACTCATTAGCATAACAGGCCACACCCAACAGCAGAAACTCATTAGGACTGGCTACATTTGGGGTGTGTGGCATAGCATGCAAAGGAGTTCCTGCTACAAAAAAAGGCCTGAGTTTTGACAACAAACAAGGGAAACAGAATAAAAAGCAAACGGTGGGTGTGGCTGGCTGACCACACTTCTGGCAACATGGGGGTGTGGCCTATTATGCTAATGAGTTCCTGCTGGGCTTTTTCTACAAAAAAAGCCCTGCTGTCACCCATAAACTGGAGAGTTAAAAAAAAATCTATTTTAGGATCGCATACTATATTTTCATGCACTCTTCATGCCTCGACCCTCTTCCTCACCTCTTGTCTCTGGGCCTGCTAATCTATCCACTAATGCTTCTCACTCGTCCGTCTGAAACACATCCCCACATTATCCTGGACTTAATTCACGATATGCAAGTTAACAATGTGAAGATTTGGATCTCATATCCTTTATTCCTTTCTCCTGCACGTGGGAGGGTGAATTATCCTAAGTGATTTCGGTTTAGTTTAATCAAATGCAAACACAGATTAATGAGGTTCTTCAAATCAAGATCTATGTAATATATTTTCTTTAATTTAAGCTTCTGTGGCCTTATAATATCAAGTGGCAGTGATTAAATGCAATGCAGAAGCACTTCATCATAGTGCAGTCTCTAAACCCCCAAGCTTTTAAAAAAAAAATCAGCAAGGTCTACTCTAAAGCCCACACAGGAAAAAGAAGGCACAAGTTCTGCTAGCCAGCTCACAAGGAGTCCAAAAGGTAGGCAGAGCATTCAGATGTGAGCTCCTAGATGCATACAGCGGCTATTAGCAAGTTCTTTTTAATACGCTGTTCCACTTCCTACAGAAAATAAATATTGTGTGACCAGAGGAATGGAGAAAAATATCAGTAATATAGGACACAGAGCAAGTTTCAGGTTTTGGTGGCCCCTGGGCAGAAAGTGCCTGCCTCCCTTCCTTCTCTGTTTGCCATTGTGCCCTCCCCACTCATACCTCCTTGCCCCAGCTGTCCACATTTTCCTCTCCCACTGCGTAACCATCCATCCTTCCCCCCACTATTTGGTAATTTCCCTGTGCTCCCAATGTTCTCATACTGTTCTGGGCAGTGCATGTGGCTGAAGGGTAGGTCGTAGGAGGCAAATGAGCAGCCAGGGAGATGAGCAGGTGGTGGTGGGGTGACAGTGGGCCCACTGGAAAACCTGGACCTCGGCAGCTGTCCCACCTCAGGGTATGCTGAATAAGTAAATCAAATTATATTATTACACTATTTACATTATTTTAAGTCAAATGTGCAGAGCAACAGCACATATGAACGCATATGAAACTGCCTTATACTGAACCAGACAATTGGTCCATCCAGGTCACTACTGTCTGCACAGACTGGCAGCGGCTCTTCAGGGCCACAAGCAATGGTCTTTCATATCACCTTCTCCCTGGAGAGGCTGAGGATTGAAACTGGGGCTTTCGACATGCAAAGCAGAGACTCTGTCTGTTAAATAGTGGGTTCATGATGCCAGAAGTAGGTTTTCTGCATCCAGTTCCCCCTTTTCTGCCCATAATGCTTCATTCTGAACATATGAAGCTGCTTGACAGAAAGTCAGACCTTTGGCTCTGTCTAGTTTGGTATTGTGTACCCTGACTGGCAGCTGGTCTTCCAGTGTCTCAGGCAGAAAAAGGTATTTCCCAACACCTGCTACCTAAGGATCCTTTAACAGGAGAGGCAAGGGATTGAACCTGGCCTTCCTCCATGCAAAACATGTGCCCTGTATTTAGGATATAATGCTACCAAATCATGTGTTTCTCTACCAAGCACTCGTCTTCATTATTAGCTGCAACTGGAAGGAGGCAGGGTGATACTCAAAACGACAATGCCATGTCATGCATTTCAGAAAGTAAATATTATGGGAAGAAGAAGGGAAACTGAGCATAGGGTAGCCATGCTCAGCAGCAATAGCGCATTTGGTGTTATATCATTTAATACACAGGATACTCTCTGTGGCTGAGGACAGACTGGCAATTTGCTCCAGGAGCCAGTCATGGCAAAAAAGCCCCGGAACAAACTGTTCTGGGGTTTCCTGTTCACACAGCCCGGGCTGCTGCCAGAGCATACCAGGAGGAGCCGCGCCGGAACGTTCAGACTGCTGCCCCAGAGGTGCGCTGTATGCAGTGTTTCCCCATTAATTTGGCTGTGGGTATATGGGTGCACGAGCGCATGAGCGCTCATGCACATAAGCACATTTTGCCGATTGGGGGAGGACCCTGCAGCACCGGCACCACATTGGGCAGTAGAGCAGAGCACAGCCAATCATACCGCTGCTGCCTTCTGCCCAATGCGGGTTGCTCCCAGCTTATCGGCGGAGCGTTTATACTTCCAGGGAGAGGACAAATGCGGGACAGAGGCACTCTTCAGGGATTTGCTACTGCTTTTATGAGGTATCTATTAAACACGGGAAGAAAGTGGAACAGCCCGGGTTGCCTATGGGTGGGGAATGCCTGGCAGATGTACCTGTGTGAATGCCTCCTTTAATGCAGTTTTAAAGCATCGCTGAAACAGGGCTCTGCTGGGGCAACTTGCCAGTCTGAACTCAGCCAATATGGCACATAATTGGGATTGCCACCCTATAACCTGACAAACAGAACGGCATTCACCATGCCAATGCAGAAAAATAAGTTCTTACTGCAACATCAGTTTACTCTGCATAATCTGGATCCAGTTGTGTATGTGTGTAAAGTGTCGTCAAGTTGCAGCTGACTTACGATGACCCCCGCAAGGGGCTTTCATGGCAAGTGAGAATCAGAGGAAGGCTTCCTTCATGGTCTCCCTTCCGAGTACCAACCTTGCTTAGCTTCCTAGATTTAACAAGATTGGGCTATACCATGCTGCCTTCTCTCCCCCTTGATCTAGTTACACTATTTTAATTAAACAAAACACGTAGAAGAATGTCTCTGGGCTGTATCCAATAATATTGATCCTTTTTTGTGGTAGAGGGTTGGGGATAGGGTGATAATACTAATGCCTTACCATCCCATTCTACCTTCAGCGCCACACCATTAAAACAGCTGTAACATCCAAATAAGACAAATTCAACTGCACAGTGTGACTGGGTGATTCTGCACTAGACCTTAAATCCTGGTACAGCCCTGTCCCTGAACTCACATTGTACACTACATTCACGCTCACCCCTTAGGGTATTTTTACATCCTACACTACACTTGAGTTCACTCCTGTAATTATCTCGGGGTATTTTTTTGTTTCCACATTACATTGAGGTCACCCCGGTTTTGCCCCACACTTGTCCCGGGATAAATGGATGCTGCAATAACCAGGGATAAATGGAAGGTATTGTGTCGCAAGTTGAACTCTGATAAAACCAGGGATGAGATCCAAGTGAGGAAAGGACAGTTGACTTCAGAGATAAAACCTGATCATCAAGTGATCTGAGCTTACACAAAATAGTTTTGCCCTATTTAGCCATTACACCCCTGCAGTGGATGGTTAGCAGCTTTGGTGGAGCAGGTGCACCCACCGAGTGAGGAGGCAAGGTGTTGTTTTATTTATTTATTTATTGGATTTTCATCCCACCCATCCCTGCGTGCAGGGCTCAGAGAAGCTTACAACAATTAAAACACAGATAAAACAATAAAAAAGTTCTGCAGTTATACGAAACTGATCACACCAAGATGGCCCATAAACCTAGGAGCATGCTCCTATGGGTCTCTAAAAATGCCCAAGATCAACAATGGGTAGTGGGCGATCACCCACAGCAGTTGCTGAACATACCAGGTCAGGGGATGGAGCAGGGGAGGCCAGAGTAACAGAATACCTGTTCCCTCAGCCAAAGGCCCAGCAGAACATCTCCATTTTACAGGTCCTGCGGAACTGAAGCAGATCCCACAGGGCCCTGATCTCACTTTGGAGAGTGTTCCACCTGGCTGTAGCCACAGCCAAAAAGGCTCTGTCTCTGATGAGGGCTAAACAGGCTTCCTTATGGCCAGGGACCACCAACAGCTGTTGTTCCGATTAGCATAATGCTATTTGAGAAACATAATGAGAGAGGTGGTCCTGTAGATGTATAGGTCCCAGACCGCTCAGGGCTCTGAAGGTTAATACCATAACCTTGGACTGGATTCGGTACTCTTCCTTGCTGCCCGCCATATATAGAACTGAATGATCAGACCCCATGATGAACAACATTGCATCAAAGAGATCTGATACTGAGGGTAATATGGATTATATATTATTGACTGGGTATAGATAAATGTAACATCAATGGAAGTGAGCACATCTTCTAAAAATCTGTCATATATTTGATATTTACTACTATCCATTGTATATTCATTGGGGATGCGATCTAGGTCAAATCTGAATGGCCTAGTGGTTTTCCCAACTTTCTTCAATTTAAGTCTGAATTTTGCAATGAGTAGCTCATGATCTGAGCCACAGTCAGCTCCAGGTCTTGTTTTTACTGACTGGATAGAGCTTTTCCATCTTTGACTGCAAATTATATAGTCAATCTGATTTCGGTTTAAGAATAGGTTTAAGGGACTAGATTTGATAGACAGAGTGCCTGAAGAACTATGGACAGAGGTCCGTGACATTGTAAAGGAGGCAGCAATCACCGCCATCCCAAAGAAAAAGAAATGCAAGAAAGCCAAGTGGCTGTCTGATGAGGCTTTACACATAGCAGAGGAAAGAAGGAAAGCTAAAGGCAACGGTGAAAAGGAAAGATTTGTCCAACTGAATGTAGATTTCCAGAGAACAGCAAGGAGAGATAAGGAGACTTTCCTGAATGAACAATGCAAAGTAATAGAGGAAAACAATAGATTGGGAAGGACTAGAGATCTCTTCAAGAAAATTGGAGAAATCAAGGGAACGTTCCATGCAAAGCTGGCCATGATAAAGGACAAAAACGGTAGGGACCTAACAGAAGCAAAAGAGATTAGGAAAAGATTGCAAGAATACACAGAAGAACTATACAAGAAGGACCTCGATGTCCTTGACAACCACAATGGTATAATCACTGACCTCGAGCCAGACATCCTGGAAAGCGAAGTTAAATGGGCCTTAGAAAGCATTACTAACAACAAAGCTAGTGGAGGTGATGGTATCTCAGCTGAGTTATTCAAAGTCTTAAAAGAAGATGCTGTTAAAGTGCTGCACTCAATTTGCCAACAAATTTGGAAAACACAACAGTGGCCACAGGATTGGAAAAGATCAGTTTACATTCCAATCCCAAAGAAGGGCAATGTCAAGGAATGTTCAAACTATTGCACAATTGCACTCATTTCACATGCTAGCAAGGTCATGCTCAAGATCCTACAATCTAGGCTCCAACAGTACGTGGATAGAGAACTGCCAGAAGTACAAGCTGGGTTTCGAAGAGGTAGAGGAACTAGAGATCAAATTGCCAACATTCGCTGGATTATGGAGAAAGCAAGAGAGTACCAGAAAAACATCTACTTCTGCTTCATTGACTATGCTAAAGCCTTTGATTGTGTGGATCACAATAAACTATGGCAGGTTCTTAAAGAGATGGGAGTACCAGACCACCTCACATGTCTCCTGAGAAACCCGTATAAGGGTCAAGAAGCAACAGTTAGAACTGGATATGGAACAACTGATTGGTTTAGCATAGGAAAAGGAGTACGACAAGGATGTATATTGTCACCTTGCTTATTTAATTTATATGCAGAGTACATCATGTGAAATGCTGGCCTGGATGAATCACAAGCTGGAGTTAAGATTGCTGGGGAAAAGATCAATAACCTCAGGTATGCAGACGATACCACTCTGATGGCAGAAAGTGAAGAGGACCTAAAGAGCCTCTTGCTCAGCATGAAAGAGGAGAGCACAAAAGTGGGCTTGAAGCTCAACATCAAAAAACTAAGATCATGGCATCTGGCCCCATCACTCCTTGGCAAATAGAAGAGGAAGTCGTAGAAGTAGTGACAGACTTCACGTTCCTGGGATCCCAGATCACTGCAGATGGTGACTGCAGCCATGAAATTAAAAGACGCCTGCTCCTTGGGAGGAAAGCGATGGCAAACCTAAACAGCATGATAAAAAGCAGAGACATCATCCTGCCAACAAAAGTCCGCATAGTCAAAACAATGGTATTTCCTGTAGTAATGTATGGTTGCGAGAGTTGGACTATAAGGAAGGCCGAGCGCCGAAGAATAGATTCTTTTGAACTATGGTGCTGGAGAAGACTCTTGAGAGTCCCTTGGACTGCAAGGAGATCAAATCATTCAATCCTAAAAGAAACCAACCCAGACTGTTCCCTGGAAGGCCAGATCCTGAAGTTGAAGCTCAAATACTTTGGCCACCAAATGAGAAGGGAGCATTCACTGGAGAAGACCTTGATGCTGGGAAAGATTGAAGGTCAAAGAAGAAGGGGATGGCAAAGGATGAGATGGTTAGACAGTGTCATCGATGCAACGAACATGAAATTGAGCAAACTTCAGCGGACAGCGGAAGACAGGAGGGCCTGGCGTGATCTGGTCCATGGGGTCGCGAAGTGTCAGACTCGACTGTGCGACTGAACAACAACAACAACTATCCATTGGGATTTTTCCTTACTTGAGGTAATTCATGGCAACAAGAAATATGGACCAACTCTATTCATAACAAGTTTTGTCTGGGGTTGTAATAGAGACCATAAGTATTTCGTTTGTCACAGACACAGTTGCCTTATTTGTGAAAGCACAGTATTTTGAGAATTGTGGTGGACAAACAGAAACAATGAGAGTGAGGGTACTTCTCTCCTTTTTGGGGGTATTTCCATACACCAGGGAACTAAAAATTGCTACACTTGTCTAATGTTGGGACAAAACAGTGTTTGCTATTCGATTCCTTGTGGATCAGCATACTTCCAAGTCATTAGACACAAGCATTAAACACTGCAACACGATCCTGAAAAAAAATTTCTCTCCTGAAGTGCTGCACCCAAATTGGATGATCTTTATTGAAGGAGATTAATGCATCAGAGGAAAGGAGATTAACTCATGCAAACAAAGAATTTCCTCTGCTTTGTCAATAAATCCCCACAGCTTACTCTTAGCTGCATCTCTTGAAGAGAAACAAAGTAAAAGAAAGTCATAGCTGTCGTGCTGCTTCCATACGGCACAGATGACCAGTGCCAGAGAGGGCAGGGAGCCGTCTTAGGAAAGCAGCAAGTGAAAAAAAACCAGCCCCTAAATCAATATCGTGGCAGGGGTCTCATGAAAAACTTGGAAAGCAATACTCTTGTTCTATCCAGCTCTGACCATCACATTTCAAGAACAGCGCTGGCAAGCTAGAAAGGGCATTCTAGTGGTGCTAGACAACATCTATTCCTTTTTAGACAAACATGTTCCAAACATGACCAATGAACATTGCCCATCTCTCAGTGAGAGCCTTTATTTGTTTGTTAACAATCATAGATCAGCCAAGACTGACACAGCTGCCTTAATAAGAGCCCATAGAAAGTGACAGCACAGAGTCATCAGCACATCTACAAAGAATAAAATTTTGAAGCCACATAATAGGCTGATTTCAATAATACAATTAATAAAAAAGACTTAACCAGCTGCTTCCTCACCGAACGTGCCAAGACACGAAATTTGGCCACCTTACAAGTGGCTTTGTTTCAACAATTTGAAAGGAGGAGGGAAATATAAAATTCATCAGGCCTGCCTAGTAAATTTGGTTAAGACTGGATACATTCAGGTGGATAGCCGTGTTGGTCTGAAGCAACAGAACAAATTTTGAGACCAGCGGCATCTTTAAGACTAACAAAGTTTAATTCAAGGTATCAGCTTTTGTGTGCAAGTATGCTTCCTCAGATACAGTGAAACACAATTTCCTCAACCATTACATATAGGCAAGGGTGGGGAGGCTAGTTGCCAAGAAAGGCTAGTTTGGGTCAAGATGCATAAGTAACTGGGTGATTATAACTGAGACTGGATTAAGGCAGTTGGTAAGATCTGTGAATAGCAGTAAACCAGCATACAAATACAAGAGTTAGCAAACAGATGTGAGAACGAAGTTTGAGTCCAGTGGCACCTCCAAGACCAACAAAGTTCATTTCTGGGTATAAGTGAGAACGGAGAGACGTGGCATGTGCAGATGCATACTCCTTCAATTCCAGGTATGAGCGAGACCTGAGAGACTTAGCAAGACCACTTTGTTGGCCTTGTAGGTGCCACTGAGCTCAAACTTCATTCTCACATCTGTTTGTTAACTCTTGTATTTGTATGCTACCAACCACCTTAATCCAATCGCAGCTGTAATCACCTGGTTACTTATGCATCTTGACCCTTCCGGGCAACTACCCCCCTCACCTATATGTAATAGTTGAGGAAAGTTTGTTGCACTGCATCTGAAAAAGTTTCCTTGCACACGAAAGCTTATACCTTAAAGGAAACTTTGTTGGTCTTAAAGGTGGCACTGGACTCAAACTTTGTTCTGGCAAGATTGGCGTTACAGATGAGACTGAGGCCATGGTCACACAGTCATTTTGATCAGGTTTCACACTGTTCCCTCTTACATTTAAAATTGCTGATCAGATGCTCACATCCATCTCCCACATCGAAGTGGGCTTACTTGCATGATCCTCCCAGTTCCCTAGTGAGTTTTCCAACAGTGGGAAAATCAAGTACTTTCCGGGTATTTGCGCTTTGAACCCACGATTTTGCCAATCTGGATAGCCATCGCTCGCAATGATCGCAATTAGGTCATGTGAACGTCCTTCTTCTGATATTTCCCCCCCTCCCCGGCTTTCAACATTGTGCACATGTGCACATGTGTATGCATGCACAGAGAAGATTGGGTAAGGGATGTGTGATCGTCTGAACCTGCTTAAAAATATCCCCAATCAAATCTACAACAAATCAGGTATGCTTGCCATGTGACCACAGCCCAAATGTCCCTATACAAAGAGCAATACAACAACATACAGTGCGACATCAAGAGAAAGGGATACGTGTATATCTCCCTTCCAAAAGAGCTGATGGTAAAGCATTAAAATGGAGCAAGGTGACGGCTCTTTGGGATTTAGGACATTCTAAAACAGATAGCCTGTGGGAGTTTTTATCAATGACAGTCAGATTGTAGTGCTGGCAAGGCTGCAGGTAAAGTCTAGAAGGTATACAGTGGGTTGTAATATAGACTATACAACATAGTAAGGCAGGAGAGGGGATACAGGTCAGTGGTTAGCCAGTGTGGTGTTGGACTAGAAACTGGGAGACCCAGAATCAAACTGCTCTGCCACGGATGCTCACACTCTCTCATCCTAACCTACTTTCACAATTTCCTGTAAGAATAAAATGAAAGAGGGGTGAATGATGTTGTAAGATGCTTGGGGCCTCCACTGGGGAGAAACGTGGGGTATAAATATCTAAATGAACAGCCAAGCAGCAGCCCTTACAGTGGAAGCAAAGTGTGTTCAGATTGCAAATTATACCACAGAGTAGGGCTGGAGGAAGAGTTGTGAAGACCGAGGGGGGGGGGAATTGGGGGCATTGGGGGGGGACATCCCCCCCCAATGTTTTTTAAGTTTTTCTGGTAGAGACATTTAGAAACTTCAGGGCGTATTGTAAGAACTACTATGAGATATTGTTATCTTTGGAATGAGTGGACTGCTTTTTTAAGATGAAACTTCGCTCACTCATATGCTATAGAATGAAAAAAAGTATGAGGACCTTTCCCCGCATTTTTCCAATGTAAAATTCAGACATTTGGGAATGCATTGGAAATACTCCCGTGAGCTCCACCCCTCCCGCCCTTTGGAATAAATGAAATGTGTTAAGTTAGCAAATGGCTGCATAGTTTGCAGCTATCTCTCATTTTAGTATTGGATGCACTCGCACTTTTGCTTGTAGAAAACTAAGCTTCCACAAACATTTCAATTAATACAATTTTATATGGTATATAAGCTATAAATTATGTATTTTATGTGGTCAAAGCAGCAAAATAGGTTTAGGTTCGGAAGGAAGGTTAGCATTGCATATATTTTGTTGTTGTTTTTAACACCAAAATTTCTATATTTCCCCTTTTGGCTTCAAAATTTCCAGAATTTTACACCTCTAGTTAAGAGAACATAAGAGGAGCCAATGTTGAATCAGGCCAGTGGCCCATCCAGTCCAACACTCTGTCACACAATGGCCAAAAATACCAAGTGCCATCAGGAGGTCCAGCAGTGAGGCCAGGACACTAGAAGCCCTCCCACTGTTGCCTCCCCAGCACAAAGAATAGAGTGCATCACCTGCCCCAGACTGAGAGTTCCTATCTATACTTTGTGGCTAACAGCCACTGATGGACTTCTGCTCCATATGTTTATCTAATTCCCTCTTGAAACTGTCCATGCCTGTAGCTGCCACCACCTCCTGTGGCAGTGAATTCCATGTGTTATCACTCTTTGGGTGAAGAAGTACTTCCTTTTATCTGTTCTACCCCGACCACTCAGCAACTTCATTGAGTGCCCACGAGTTCTTGTATTGTGAGAAAGGGATAAAAATACTTCTTTCTCAACCTGCTCAATCCCATGCATAATCTTATAAACCTCTATCATGTCACCCTTCAGCCATCGTTTCTCCAAGCTAAAGAGCCCCAAGCGTTTTAACCTTTCTTCATAGGGAAAGTGTTCCAATTCTTTTATCATTCTAGTTGCCCTTCTCTGCACTTTTTCCAATGCTATAATATCCTTTAGTTAGAGAACAGGGACCGCGGTGGCTCAGAGGTTAAGACGCTGAGCTGCAGACTGGAAGGTCTGTAGTTCGGCAGCTCAAGACCCTAGTGCTGTGTGACAGAGTGAGTTCCTGTCTCTGTCCCAGCTTCTGCCAATCTAGCAGTTTAAAAGCAAGAAATTGCAAGTAGATAAATAGATACTGAAATTGCAAGTAGATAAATAGGAAGGTAACAGCATTCCGTGCACCTCAGCATTTAGTCATGCCAGCCACATGACCACGGAAACATCTTCTGACAGCGCTGGCTCTTCGGCCTGGAAATGGAGATGAGCACCGCTCCCTAGAGCTGGATTCAACTGGCTTTCAAGCAAGGCAAACCTTTAGCTTTTAGTTGCATATGATAGAGCAGCCTTGCTTAACAATAAGTCATTACCTTCATGCCCCAGTCCAGGGGCTTACCAGAGGCACAAGCCTGACTGGTGATGGAAACAAGATGTTGAACTAGGTGGGCCATTGGACTGGGAGGTGGTGTGCCATAGTGGCAAAGAGAATAAAGTTTGAGTCCAGTGGCACCTTTGAGACCAACCAAATTTTATTCAAGGTTGATTCAGGCGGAGTAGCTGTGAACATGGACACTGGTACCAGAGCTTGCAATAAACCCAGATGCCAACTTTGCTGCCACATATACCCAGTCACTGGACCAAACAACATCAACTATACCATCGCAGGCTTATTCACTTGCTCATCTTCCAACACTGTATATGCCATTAAATCCTAACAATGCCCTTCAGTTCTCTACATAGGACAAACAGGTCAAACCCTATGCCAAAGGATAAATGGACACAAATCTGACCTCAAGAATCACAAGATTGAGAAACCTGTAGGACTCTGAATGGCCTTTCCTGACAACAACCCCCTCCCCCCCATAAGTGATGGTTGAGGAAGTGGTTAAAAGTGCAGACTCTAATCTAGGAGAACCGGATTTGATTTCCCACTCCTCCACATGCAGCTGCTGGTGTGACCTTGGGTCAGGCACAAGTTCTGTCAGAACTGTGCTCACAAGAGAAGAAGGAGAAGAAGAAGAAGAGATTGGATTTATACCCCACCCTTCACTTGGAGTCTCAGAGCGGCTTACAAACTCCTTTCCCTTCCTCTCCCCACAACAGACACCCTGTGAGGTAGGTGGGGCTGAGAGAACTCTAACACAAACTGCTCTTTTTTCAAGAACAGCTGTGCCAGAGCTTGTGACTGACCCAAGGTCACATCAGCAGGTGCAAGTGGAGGAGTGGGGAATCAAACCCGGTTCTCCTAGATTAGAGTCCGCACACTTAACCACTACACCAAACTGGCTCAGTCTTTGAAAGAGCAGTCCTTGAAAGAGCTCTCTCAGCCCCACCTACCTCACTGGGTATCTGTTGTGGGGAGGGGAAGGGAAAGGAAATTGTAAGCCGCTCTGAGACTCCTTCGGGTAGTGAAGGGCGGGGTATAAATCCAATTTCTTCTTCTTTTCTTCTGTATCTGAAGAAGTGTGCTTGCACATCTTATATGGTGAATAAAACTTTGTTGGTCTTAAAAGGTGCCACTGGATTCAAACTTTTTATTCAAGGTGTGAGCTTTCATGTGCATGCACACATCCTCACACACAGGCTGAGAGAATGAGCTGTGATCTCTGGTCCAAATGTGTGCCTTGAACACTCTGTTACATAAGTGTGAAGGAGGCAATTACAAGGCCTTCTCATAACAATGGGCAGTTCTTTGTCTGGGAGGGAGCCCTGTGTTACAATCCGCCTGCTTAATAGGATGCACTCTAAAATTAACTCAGATGCATAAAGAGCTTTGTGAAGATAGTGATGAGAATAATAGATCTGCCCTTTAGGAAGTTAATTGTCTGGTATTTGCCATTAGGCATAGAAGGTGTGCAGTAATAAGACATGGGACCACCTTTGGAATCATGAGAATGAGGGGGAAATATCGAATAATTACCCCCTCAGTGAACACAGCCCAATCTCTCTTCTTAATGAGGCAGGCATCCTAAAGATTAAGAAAACTATTGTGTTTAATTATATGATCAAACGTTTCCACAATGCATGTGCATTAGGGGGCCAATTAAGTTTATACGGACCACTTTCCCTGCACTATTTTGCAGCACTTGAGAGGTTGACTTTGCAACCTTCGTGTTTCTTAATGCCTTTCAGCATCTTATTAAGATGACATAACTTTCAAAGACACTCAATAACTGCCTGGTAACTATCTGTGGCACCAATGTTGGAAAAAACTGAGCTCAATTAAGGTACATGTGTCATCTAGCCAAATCCATTGTTGTCAAGAAGGTACACATAATGCTTTCCATATGCGCTTTTTCTACTTAATTTGGAAAGTAACTCACAGTAGCTTTGGACATTGATATGCCCAAAGAAAGTGTGACTAACTTCTCTTTAAGGATGCCAGCCTCCAGGTGGGACCTCTGGATCCCCTGGAATTACACGTCATCTCCAGACTAAAGAGAAAATAGATGCTTTGGACTCTATGGGCATTGTTTTCCACTGAGGCCCCTGTCCTCCCCAGACTCCATCCTCAATCTCCAGGAGATTCCCAATCTAGATTTGGAAATTCTACACACACCCCGTCCTCCGCTAGTGGCCAGGTGGGACTTGGCAACCCTACATTCCAATATTCATGTACAGGATTTATATTGTAAGTAAACCCACATTGTTTTTTATACACTCCCCTTGATTCTTGTGAGGCACAATCTCTGCTGGTATGAACTCATGCACCATCTGTGTACCTTCCACTGCTCTTCACTTATGCTACCACCTCCTGGGACGCTATATCCATCTGCAGGGCTTTTTGGCCATCACTCTATTTCTCTGGAAGGGGCTCCCGGGAGAGATAAGAGGTACAAACTTCCTCCTGATGTTTAGAAAGTGTTGCAAAGTAGCACTCTTCTCAGGTTGCATTTTCATAAAATTGCTTTAGAATACAGTGGAGCGACAGGTGGTTTCCGTTGGTAGGATGATGGGTTAGGTGTGTAGCTTTTTATTTCTAAATTGGTGTTTATGTTCACATGTCTTTTGTAAACTGCCCTAGGTCCCTATTTTTTTTTTCCAGAATGAAAGGTGGGTTATAAATATTTAAAATAATGTTTACCCTTTAATTATATGTACAAATACAGAAGATACAGCTGACACTTCGCAGTAGCTGCACACATCATTCAAGTCCCTAATGCTGTTTCTGCACATTTGCTTTGAAGGCTGACCTACATCCTGTCTTTGGAATCCCCCTATCTCAATTGCCATCAATACAATTTGGGCAGTCCTCAAAGTATATCATGGGAACCTACCTTTTGCATGTCATAACGAAACAGCAGTGAAAGTGTGAGTCAAATCCCAGGTACATTTTTTTTGTATTTTTGCATTTGTGTTTGTGTGCATCTGTGTGTGCCCATGCCTGGAAGTCATGGCAACCTCTGGCAACTCCTACTGGGGCACGGAGGCATTCAGAGGCTTGATAACCTCCCCCTGCCCTCCCGGCCCTGGTATTCTCTGGAGGTCTCCCATCCAAGTACTTGCCAGGGTCGGCCCTCCTTAGCTTATGAGATCTGAGGAGCTTGGTCTTGTCTGGTCTATCTGGGTCAGGAAAATCCCAGAGACATTTTTAATAATACAGTGACAGTTTCTCTTAAGCGCCATCTTCCCCATTCCATTGTCCGCTCGTTCTTTCAGGATGCTACAGAAAAAAAAATCAGTTGTCACAATCAGCCACTAGGTGTCAGCAAAGGGAATGTTGTTCTGCAACCCATTCTCTTATTGTGATCTTACTGACTCTTCTCAATATGATGCAAACTTTCCTCGAAAAGTATCTCCTTGAAGTATTTTAGAGTTGCAAATAGCTCTGTAATCAAACTAGCCAAATTCCCATCATGCTCAGAGTGATGCCCTTTCAAAAAGAACAAGAAAATTATAACAAAAGCAACTTACCATACTAACGAGTAGAGCCCAAAACATTTATAAATTTAGAAAATGAAAGGAGTAGGACAAAAACCTTTCACTGGTCGATAGCTCATTTCATTATGACTGGGGTCATAGGAGATTGACAGCTGAATCAATGCAGGGAAGCTCTGTGAATCTGAGTTTGTGGAAACCCAGTGATAATATAACTGATCTTCACCACATTCTTATAGAAAAATGAGGACATTAGAAGGGCAATTGATGACAGTAGAACAATATAAAGAGCTGGGGGGGGACCTTTTTAAATTTCAGACAAATATTAAGGCAAATTTAATGTCTTATCCGCTAATTTCACTCTCTGTTGAAATATAGAATTGAATTTATTGTAGAACTGAATTACACTGTTTATTATGACTGATAGTATCTCATCCTGTACAATCTCCATCATTGGCTAAGATCCAGCTGGCTGTGTTATGTATTGCTGGTTTGGTCCCATAACCATATTCCGTTTCCCAACAACATCTGAAGAGGGCCATAGGGCCTGGCACCACCATTGACTGCTTATGTGTCCCCATATAGCTCTCTGCTGATGGAACAAGCAAGTAGTATCATAGCCATGCTCTTCAGTCATGCAAACTGGAGAGAATGAGTGCCCAATTGCGTGTTAAATGTACCATGTGATCACCACAAGGACTTGCAATGGGACTTCTGTTGTGAGTTCCCTAACAGAACTCAATTCAGAAGCACCACAGGGGCCTAGTTCTGGTTGGGATCAGGGTGTGGGAAAAGAGTCCTTCCCTGTGTACCCCAATTCTCCAACCCAAACTAGCCCCAGAGGGTATTATTTGGCCTATGAGGGGGCTGTATGTGTCTTTCTGCCATAATTTTGTCTGGTCCCTGGTGGTGCTACCAAATTTTAATCCTTCAAAAAATGTTACCCACAATTCTATTCATACTGATTGGAAAGAAAATATTTTCAGTTTGAAGGGGAACAAAAGATAATCTACAAACCAACCATGAGAAGAAAGTGGCCAGTCAGAATACAGAAGTTGGCTACTGTAATGTTCATTAGTCTGTTTCATGTTTTATATTAATTTCAGGATACTAGAATCTGGAGCAGTTCCAGCCCAGGTTTTACTCACATCTTGGGATAAGCCAGAGGAACTGCTATGAAGGACTCTGGTAGGTTACTAAGGTGCTGCTGGATTCAAATCTAGTTGTTGAGAGCCAGTTTGGTATAGTGGTTAGGAGCACGGACTGTAATCTGGGAGAACCGGGTTTGATTCCCCACTCCTTCACATGCAGCTGCTAGTGTGGCGTTGGGTCACTCACAGTTCTCTCAGAGCTGTTCTCTCAAGTGCAGTTCTCTCAGAGCTCTCTCAGCCCCACCTACCTCACAGGGTGTCTGTTGTGAGGAGAGGAAGGGAAGGAAGAAGAGAAGAAGAGATTGGATTTATAGCCTGCCCTTCACTTGGAGTCTCAGAGCAGTTTACAAACTCCTTCCCTTCCCATCCCCACAACAGACACCCTGTGAGGTAGGTGGGGCTGAGAGATCTCTAACACAAACTGCTCTTTCAGGAACAGCTGTGCCAGAGCTTGTGACTGACCCAAGGTCACATCAGCAGGTGCAAGTGGAGGAGTGGGGAATCAAACCCGGTTCTCCCAGATTAGAGTCCGCACACTTAACCACTACACCAAAGGTGATTGTAAACTGCTCTGAGACTCTGAGTGAAGGGTGGGGTATAAATCCCATCTCTTCTTCTTGTTGTTCTGGTAGCCCTTGTTTTCCATCATTCATTTCTCTTGAATAAAGGTACTATATATTTATTAAAGAGACCAGCACTATCTTCCTGGATGATTGCGGCATTTTACAGGTATCATTTTTCAGTAGCTTGGCAGATAACAGTTTTTGATGTCCATGTTGCTCCCTCCTCCTCCTCCCTCCTCCTCCTTCTCCTCCCTCCTCCACCTCCTCCTCCACCTCCTCCTCCTCCTCCTCCTCCTCCTCCTCCTCCTCCTCCTCCTCCTCCTCCTCCTCTCTTCTTCTTCTTCTTCTTCTTCTTCTTCTTCTTCTTCTTCTTCTTCTTCTTCTTCTTCTTCTTCTTCTTCTTCTTCTTCTTCTTCTTCTTCTTCTTCTTCTTCTTCTTCTTCTTCTTCTTCTTCTTCTTCTTCTTCTTCTTCTTCTTCTTCTTCTTCTTCTTCTTCTTCTTCTTCTTCCCCTTCCCCTTCCCCTTCCCCTTGAATCTTATATGCCCAGAATTGGTACACGACAATGCAGCCTTTATAAATCCATTGAAATCAGTGGGTTTTGAAACCTGTCTGTTTAGAACTGCACTGCAACAGCTCTAATAAGTGGCTGCTCTTAACTCATAAAGGTCCTTCAAGTGAGTTCTGTTATATCTGTATCTAAAACATGAGATGACACCAATTAGTCCAGTAGGCTAATGTAACACTATAAATTTAACCCAGAGATTAAATAAGGAAGCTGCTGCAGGGTAAAGGGCAGGGTAACAGTCTTTTAAATAATAAACATGTTTGCACTGAATGAGTCCAGTATGGTTGCCCATATCAAAACCACTTGGAAGCAATGCTCCCTCTAAGCTGTGGAGTCTTGTGAGCAAAATTTCTACTTTATAAGCTACTGGCATAAAAAAATGTGAGTGAGCAATTTGGCTACTGCATAAATTAAATCTGGAGCCATCTCTCCTGAGCTAGGACAAAAACCTTTGAGCTAGGTCACATTAACCCAGCTTAGAGGGAACACTGCTTGAAAGCTGTTGAGAACCACCTGACGACTGGAGATTTCCCACTATTACAGCTGATCTCCAGGTGACAGAGACCAGTTCACCTGGAGAAAATGGCCACTTTGGAAGTTGGACTGTTGTGTCCGCTGACCGCTAATAGGCGTCAGCGACCGAGCCTGAGCTTGAGTCCTGGAGAACAATGGGACTGAGGCTCCTGGCTCCAGCTAAGGAGGACCAATGGGAATGGTGGCGGGAATTCAAACCTGCCAATGTCACCAGGGGGTGTTCCCCTAAGCTTGTATATAGTTGGCCACCTGGCCAGGTAACTTTGTCTCGTGTTGTATAATAGCGAACCATGCTGATCACTACATCACTGTCTGTGGTTTCATTATGCATCTAGCCCACTATACAGCATGGCAAAATGCCCCAAACCCCGCCCCCCAAATCTCCAGGTATTTCCCAACCCAAAGCCGGCAGCTCTACTTCTGAAATCTCTGTGCACTGTGCAGAGAAAACCCAGTTTAAGCTCTTGTTTGGGTGAAGGGATAGGAAAAGGAAAGCATACATCACTAACCTTTCCTATTCACCATTTCCTCCCCCTGCTGCCCCCCCCCAGCATTACAGTTTCTGTCTCAGAATGCCCAGTGGGAATTCTGCAGAACAGAAGCAAATGGAAGAAATGTAACAAAGTAACTTCCCTCAGTACACAATGCTTAATTTCTCCTGGGAAGCTTTCCCTCACCGTGAACCACGGAAGAAGACGAAGTGCTCCGTTTTCCTCACTAACAGGAGCCAGAGAGTTGAAGACTGCCAAACTTTCTAATTTCTTTGGATCACAAGAGCCAGACAGCTGCTTCATGTTTCTCTTATTTGTTTTAGCATTAGAGTTATTAATATTTGCTGTGCATCAGATGACGAAGAAGTCAAGAAATAAAAGTTTGGGCCTGGGGAATCTAAATTACTTTTGTACACTGATGACATTTTGTTCGCAGAACAAATTTCTTCCCTCAATTTATCCACTCAGTCTTTTAACAGATCACTTTGGCAGCATCCTTGGATATGAAATTAATTGGCCCACGACAACATTATTCCCCATTTCACAGGGTGACTGGCATTTCTATCTTGTTTTGTCTCAGAGATTGCCTTGGATAAGATTAAATATCCAGCAGTACTGTTAACCCTAGGGTTGAACTGTTTAGTTCCAAAAAAAAATTGAACTCCTAATTATTCCTTTCATATTGAGCTGTGAAGTGATTGCTTTTAGTATTACTCTGGGAAGTTAATCTGGTAAAAACAGGGCCTGCTGAGACAATCTGATTATCTTACATGCATTACTTCCCTTGATTTCCCAAATAACCATTATGAAACAGGAGAGGAAGTTGTTCCAGAAGTGTTCAGAGCAGCCTTTTTTGGATACCATTTTCTACAGAAACATTCATTTTGAAGGCCATGCTGTATGTTTTGGGCATGCTTTGTTTTTGCACAATATCTTATACTGCATTAATAAAGTCATGGTTTTTAGTAATTAATCCAAACTGAACTATAAGGATATCTGCAGTGTAGACTAAAATTAGTATAATCATCTTTCCACTGCTCTGGGGAGCTGTGGTTCTGAAATACGGAGGTAGGGCTTTCCAATGGAGAATCCTCACTAAACAATAATTCCCAGGATTCCTGGGGTAAAGCCGTAACAGATCATTAGGAGTGGGCTGGCCATTAAGGTCACTGGGGAAAGTCCCCATGGGCTGATAACATGCACCACTCCCCCCCCAAAGCAGGAGCACTCCAATAGCATTGTTAAGAGAAATTCTCTTAATTCCTCTTTACCCAAGACATCTAACAGTCCTTTTCCTTCCCTCTTCTTATGAATTTGGAATCAGTTTCTAATTTATTTCATTTTGATCAAAGAGGAATTCAAAGAGAGGAGAGGAAGGAAAGGAGCTTCTGCAAAACTTTGGGATTTTACACTGTAGATGCACCTAGGCAAGAAATGTCTTCCAAATCCTTCCTTCCTGTCCTCCTGATAAATCACTGCTCTGTACTGCATAGCATAAACCAACCATAAGGGCAGACATTACAAAAAGATGCATTGATTTCTGTCCAAAGAGAAATGAAAGAGAAATTCCTCCTTTAAAAGAGAATAAGAGGAATCAACGACTACATCTAAAAAGAGAGAATTTTGAAAAAAGAAATTGCCCTTCCTGTAGCAACACTGCACCCCAACCCCAGGGCAGCTCAGTGTGAGGCAAGTAGAAGATCCTGCTTCTGCAAGGTGGACATAAGCTGCACGTGCAAAGCAGTCGTCTCTGCTCATTCAAAATATGCAAGAGCTGCTGCTAGGGTTGCCAGGTCACTCCATCTTGCCAGCAGATTTTGGGGGTGTTCTGGGAGTGGGCGGGGCATCACATGACGTGCAGATGCCACCCGGAAGTGACATCAGGAGATATGATTTGCTTTTTGGGCAAAACTCTATGGTAAAAGTGACCTCAAACCATAGAGTTTTGCCCAAAAAGCAGAGCATTACAGCCCCAATGTCACCAACATACTGACATCACTTCTGGGTGACATCAGTGCATCGTGCAGGACAATTCTGTTGGGGGGAGATTTCCTCCTGCTGGCCAGCTGGTTTGCAGCAGGCAGGAGCCTGTGAAAATGGGGCATCCCCCACCTGGACTTGGGGAATGGCAAGCCTAGGTGCTGCTGCAAGCCACCCCCCCCATCCCACACTTAGTATATGGGCTGGAGCTGGGTGGGAGCCATGGCAAGCCTCACTCTTCCCTTCTCCCTTCTGAGGGTGGAGACAGGGGACAGGCCCCCTTACTCCTCCCTGCCTTTGTTGGGGGCAGGAGTAGGGTTGCCAGGTTTGGGTTGGAAAAAACCTGGAGACTTTGGGGGTGGATCTGGGAGAGGGTGGGGTTTGGGGAAGGGAGGGGCCTCAGCATGTGACAGTGCCACAGAGTCCACCCTTCAAAGCAGCCATTTTCTCCAGGGGAGCTGATCTCTGCCAGCTGGAGGTCAGTGGTAAAAGCGGGAGATCTCCAGGCCCCACCTAACCTAGGTGGGACCAAGGTAGACCTCTCAGTCTACCACTGATCTGACTGAAGCTTTACATTTCCCCATAAAGAATCTCAGCTAGCATGTTTGGGTAACAGCCTTTCTTTGTCTGAAACCTTAGTGAGACATTCCTTGTCAAAGTAAACATACTAAGCTAGAGAGGACCAGTGATCTAGCTTGGTTTAAAGTAGCCTCATCTATTCCAAGCTATTATATGTTCACTCCAGTGCCAAGGCGAGTCGTTTCTCCTACCCTTTCCTGCAGCCCAGTCAGCCTTCCATTTCTGTTATCCCTTTTTCCTTTCACCCTGGAAACCAGCGGAGAGGCAAGTTAAAAATGGCTTGTGACCTTTAAAGGTTCTGCTCCTGGAATTCAAACTGCAACTTCTCATGGCTTAGACAGACCTCTCCTGCTGGCGGTTGTTGCTATCCAATGCCACGTGTCAGCATTTTCCCCACAGTAGAATTTCATGGCTACTTTACTGTGATAAGGCAGCATGCACATGGCATTCTTTGAATGGTGCAGCAGTGCCTGGCCTGCTGCTCTCACCAAGCCTCTTAGGAAGCTGATATTTGTCTTTTTGTCTATGATCCTGCATAAGAGCTAAATGTATTACCATAAACACTGAGGTCTATTTGGTGCGTACTTTGATGTTGCTTTTGATAGACAGAGTGCCTGAAGAACTATGGACAGAGGTCCGTGACATTGTAAAGGATGCAGAAATCACCGCCATCCCAAAGAAAAAGAAATGCAAGAAAGCAAAGTGGCTGTCTGATGAGGCTTTACACATAGCAGAGGAAAGAAGGAAAGTTAAGGCAACAGTGAAAATGAAAGATTTGTCCAACTGAATGCAGATTTCCAGAGAACAGCAAGGAGAGATAAGGAGGCTTTCCTGAATGAATAATGCAAAGTAATAGAGGAAAACAATAGATTGGGAAGGACTAGAGATCTCTTCAAGAAAATTGGAGAAATCAAGGGAACGTTCCATGCAAAGCTGGCCATGATAAAGGACAAAAACGGTAGGGACCTAACAGAAGCAGAAGAGATTAGGAAAAGATGGCAAGAATACACAGAAGAACTATACAAGAAGGACCTCGATGTCCTTGACAACCACAACGGTATAATCACTGACCTCGAGCCAGACATCCTGGAAAGCGAAGTTAAATGGGCCTTAGAAAGCATTACTAACAACAAAGCTGGAGGTGATGGTATCCCAGCTGAGTTATTCAAAGTCTTAGAAGAAGATGCTGTTAAAGTGCTGCACTCAATTTGCCAACAAATTTGGAAAACACAACAGTGGCCACAGGATTGGAAAAGGTCAGTTTACATTCTAATCCCAAAGAAGGGCAATGTCAAGGAATGTTCAAACTATCGCACTATTGCACTCATTTCACACGCTAGCAAGGTCATGCTCAAAATCCTACAAGCTAGGCTCAAACAGTACGTGGATAGAGAACTGCCAGAAGTACAAGCTGGGTTTCGAAGAGGTAGAGGAACTAGAGATCAAATTGCCAACATTCGCTGGATTATGGAGAAAGCAAGAGAGTACCAGAAAAACATCTACTTCTGCTTCATTGACTATGCTAAAGCCTTTGATTGTGTGGATCACAATAAATTATGGCAGGTTCTTAAAGAGATGGGAGTACCGGACCACCTCACATGTCTCCTGAGAAACCTGTATAAGGGTCAAGAAGCAACAGTTAGAACTGGATATGGAACAACTGATTGGTTTAGCATAGGAAAAGGAGTACGACAAGGATGTATATTGTCACCTTGCTTATTTAATTTATATGCAGAGTACATCATGCGAAATGCTGGCCTGGATGAATCACAAGCTGGAGTTAAGATTGCTGGGGAAAAGATCAATAACCTCAGATACGCAGACGATCCCACTCTGATGGCAGAAAGTGAAGAGGACCTAAAGAGCCTCTTGCTCAGGGTGAAAGAGGAGAGCGCAAAAGTGGGCTTGAAGCTCAACATCAAAAAAACTAAGATCATGGCATCTGGCCCCATCACTCCTTGGCAAATAGAAGGGGAAGTCGTAGAAGTAGTGACAGACTTCACGTTCCTAGGATCCCAGATCACTGCAGATGGTGACTGCAGCCATGAAATTAAAAGACGCCTGCTCCTTGGGAGGAAAGCGATGGCAAACCTAAACAGCATGATAAAAAGCAGAGACATTACCTTGCCAACAAAAGTCCGCATGGTCAAAGCAATGGTATTCCCCGTAGTAATGTATGGCTGCGAGAGTTGGACTATAAGGAAGGCCGAGCGCCGAAGAATAGATTCTTTTGAACTATGGTGCTGGAGAAGACACTTGAGAGTCCCTTGGACTGCAAGGAGATCAAATCAGTCAATCCTAAAAGAAATCAACCCTGACTGTTCCCTGGAAGGCCAGATCCTGAAGCTGAAGCTCAAATACTTTGGCCACCAAATGAGAAGGGAGCATTCACTGGAGAAGACCCTGATGCTGGGAAAGATTGAAGGTCAAAGAAGAAGGGGACGGCAAAGGATGAGATGGTTAGACAGTGTCATCGATGCAACAAACATGAAATTGAGCAAACTTCAGTAGACAGTGGAAGACAGGAGGGCCTGGCGTAATCTGGTCCATGGGGTCGCGAAGAGTCGGACTCGACTGTGCGACTGAACAACAACAATGGAAGTAACACAAATCCTATAGACAAAAGTAGCCCCAAGTCACCAATAGAACAGTGAAAGCTAAAGTTCCCAGACTTTCACCACATTAACATAAATGCTGAGTTGCTTCACTCCATGAAGGCAAACAGGACGAAGGAAATAAGGATACTAGGAAGGGGAAATTTGGCCCTCTGCTCCCTATTACCTTACACTGGAGTTTTTATTTCTTTGAGCAACACATGGTTCCTTCTCTTGTCCTCGTTTCAGCTGCTGCAAATACTCCTCCTATGGTTAAGGGTGCTTCAATTGTTCCAGAGGGTCTTGAGGTGAGAGTTGTCTCTTCAGATGTTTAGCCTGACAGCCTCTCCTCTTTTACTGTCTCTGTAGAAGAGAAGGGTCAGTTTTATTTCTGGTTCCACCCCTCTCTGCTCCATCTCTTCCTTCTCCCAATGACTGCTGCCAGTTTCACCTCGTATGTGACTCCCTGCCCAGATGGGGCTTGGGTGACAGGGCCTCTCCCCTGTCTCTTTTGAGGGCAAGGTACCTCTCTTGTGGCTCATGAGAAAGGCTACCCACCAGCCCTATGGCTCTCTTGGAGGACCTTAAGAGACCTTCTGGGACTACATTGGTGAGTCCCCAAGAAAGTAGAAACTAGGGTCGCTACTCCCTCATGGATCACTGCCTTGTCGTGGCGAGGGGGCTTGCGTGGTTCGATGAGGCTGTGGGCTATGCCGTGGAGGGCCACCCAGGACGGACAGGCCACAGCAGAGAACTCAGACCAAGCGTGATCCCCTGGAGAAGGAAATGGCAACCCACTCCAGTATCTTTGCCAAGAAAACCCCATGGACAGTAACAAAAGGATGAAAGATATGATGCCGGAAGATGAGCCCCTCAGGTCGGAAGGTGTCCAATATGCTACTGGGGAAGAGCAGAGGGCAAGTACGAGTAACCCCAGAAAGAGTGAAGCGGCTGGGCCAAAGCCGAAAGGACGCTCAGTTGTGGATGTGTCTGACGGTGAAAGGAAAGTCCGATGTTGCAAAGAACAATACTGCATAGGAACCTGGAATGTAAGATCTATGAATCAAGGTAAGCTTGACGTGGTCAAAAATGAGATGGCAAGAATGAACATCGACATCTTGGGAATCAGTGAACTAAAGTGGACAGGAATGGGCGAATTTAACTCAGAAGACCATTATATCTACTACTGTGGCCAGGAATCCCGTAGAAAAAATGGTGTGGCCTTTATAGTCAACAAGAGAGTGAGAAAGGCAGTATTGGGATACAACCTCAAAAATGACAGAATGATTTCAGTCCGAATCCAAGGCAAACCATTCAATATTACAGTAATCCAAGTCTATGCCCCAACCACTGCTGCAGAGGAGGATGAAGTGGACCAGTTCTATAAAGACCTACAACAGCTCATAGAACTAACACCAAAAAATGATGTCCTCATCATCATAGGGGACTGGAATGCTAAAGTAGGAAATCAAAAGGTAACCGGAATAACAGACAAGTTTGGCCTTGGAGAACAAAATGAAGCAGGGCAAAGGCTAACAGAGTTTTGTCAAGAGAACACGCTGGTCATAGCGAACACCCTTTTCCAACAACCTAAGAGGCGTCTCTACACATGGACATCACCAGATGGGCAACACCGAAATCAGATTGACTATATAATTTGCAGTCAAAGATGGAGAAGCTCTATCCAGTCAGTAAAAACAAGACCTGGAGCTGACTGTGGCTCAGATCATGAGCTACTCATTGCAAAATTCAGACTTAAATTGAAGAAAGTTGGGAAAACCACAAGGCCATTCAGATTTGACCTAGATCGCATCCCCGATGAATATACAGTAGAGGTGAAGAATAGGTTTAAGGGACTAGATTTGATAGACAGAATGCCTGAAGAACTATGGACAGAGGTACATGACATTGTAAAGGAGGCAGCAATCGCTGCCATCCCAAAGAAAAAGAAATGCAAAAAAGCAAAGTGGCTGTCTGATGAGGCTTTACACATAGCAGAGGAAAGAAGGAAAGCTAAAGGCAACGGTGAAAAGGAAAGATTTGCCCAACTGAATGCAGATTTCCAGAGAACAGCAAGGAGAGATAAGGAGGCTTTCCTGAATGAACAATGCAAAGTAGTAGAGGAAAACAATAGATTGGGAAGGACTAGAGATCTCTTCAAGAAAATTGGAGAAATCAAGGGAACGTTCCATGCAAAGCTGGCCATGATAAAGGACAAAAACGGTAGGGACCTAACAGAAGCAGAAGAGATTAGGAAAAGATGGCAAGAATACACAGAAGAACTATACAAGAAGGACCTCGACGTCCTTGACAACCACGATGGTATAATCACTGACCTCGAGCCAGACATCCTGGAAAGCGAAATTAAATGGGCCTTAGAAAGCATTGCTAACAACAAAGCTAGTGGAGGTGATGGTATCCCAGCTGAGTTATTCAAAGTCTTAAAAGAAGATGCTGTTAAAGTGCTGCACTCAATTTGCCAACAAATTTGGAAAACACAACAGTGGCCACAGGATTGGACAAGGTCAGTGTACATTCCAATCCCAAAGAAAGGCAATGTCAAGGAATGTTCAAACTATCGCACAATTGCACTCATTTCACATGCTAGCAAGGTCATGCTCAAAATCCTACAAGCTAGGCTCCAACAGTACGTGGATAGAGAACTGCCAGAAGTACAAGCTGGGTTTCGAAGAGGTAGAGGAACTAGAGATCAAATTGCCAACATTCGCTGGATTATGGAGAAAGCAAGAGAGTACCAGAAAAACATCTACTTCTGCTTCATTGACTATGCTAAAGCCTTTGATTGTGTGGATCACAATAAATTATGGCAGGTTCTTAAAGAGATGGGAGTACCGGACCACCTCACATGTCTCCTGAGAAACCTGTATAAGGGTCAAGAAGCAACAGTTAGAACCGGATATGGAACAACTGATTGGTTTAGCATAGGAAAAGGAGTACGACAAGGATGTATATTGTCCCCTTGCTTATTTAATTTATATGCAGAGTACATCATGCGAAATGCTGGCCTGGATGAATCACAAGCAGGAGTTAAGATTGCTGGGGAAAAGATCAATAACCTCAGATATGCAGACGATACCACTCTGATGGCAGAAAGTGAAGAGGACCTAAAGAGCCTCTTGCTCAGGGTGAAAGAGGAGAGCGCAAAAGTGGGCTTGAAGCTCAACATCAAAAAAACTAAGATCATGGCATCTGGCCCCATCACTCCTTGGCAAATAGAAGGGGAAGTCGTAGAAGTAGTGACAGACTTCACGTTCCTGGGATCCCAGATTACGGCAGATGGTGACTGCAGCCATGAAATTAAAAGACGCCTGCTCCTTGGGAGGAAAGCGATGGCAAACCTAAACAGCATGATAAAAAGCAGAGACATCACCTTGCCAACAAAAGTCCGCATGGTCAAAGCAATGGTATTCCCCGTAGTAATGTATGGCTGCGAGAGTTGGACTATAAGGAAGGCCGAGCGCCGAAGAATAGATTCTTTTGAACTATGGTGCTGGAGAAGACTCTTGAGAGTCCCTTGGACTGCAAGGAGATCAAATCAGTCAATCCTAAAAGAAATCAACCCTGATTGTTCCCTGGAAGGCCAGATCCTGAAGCTGAAGCTCAAATACTTTGGCCACCAAATGAGAAGGGAGCACTCCCTGGAGAAGACCCTGATGCTGGGAAAGATTGAAGGTCAAAGAAGAAGGGGACGACAAAGGATGAGGTGGTTAGACAGTGTCATCGATGCAACGAACATGAAATTGAGCAAACTTCAGAGGACAGCAGAAGACAGGAGGGCCTGGCGTAATCTGGTCCATGGGGTCGCGAAGAGTCGGACTCGACTGTGCGACTGAACAACAAAAGGGTCGCTAACCCTGAAGTGGGGGCTGGAGTATAAATGGTCAGTTTTCTGGTCAGTGGAGGGTGGTAAGCAGTGAGGTACCGCAGGGTTCAGTACTGGGTCCAATGCTTTTTAACTTGTTCATTAATGATTTGGAGTTGGGAGTAAGCAGTGAAGTGGCTAAATTTATGGATGACACTAAATTGTTCAGGGTGGTGAGAACCAGGGAGGATTGTGAGGCACTCTAACGGGATCTGTCAAGGATGGGCGAGTGGGCGTCAACATGGCAGATGGGGTTCCATGTGGCCAAGTGCAGAGTGATGCACATTGGGACAAAAAATCCTAACTATAAAAAACTCCCACTATTACAACTAATCTCCAGGCAACAGAGATCATTTCACCTGGAGAAAATGGCCGTTTTGGAAGATTGACTCTGTTATCCCCCATTGAAGTCCCTGCCCTCTCCAAAACCCTCCCTCCTCAGGCTCCACCCCCAAAATCTCCAGGTAGTTCCCATCCCAGAGCTGGCAACCCTTGTAGAAACCCTTTCCTTTTATGTGCATGGCCTGATCTTGCAGCTATCGTGACTGGCATGAACCACCCAGTATACCATTAGAAGTAACCACAAGTGGGTATTCATGAAACACATCATGCTTTATTTTGCACTGCTTTGTTACATCCCCCCTCCCTTTACCTATATATTAAACAGAACATTTTAGAAAATTAAACTTGGATTAGGAAGGCCACAGACAGGATATTAGTTTGTTGTGTTAGGATACACTGTTCCCTGTATTTGAACACAATATGTTCAATGTTCCGGAGGAATTTTTAAATCAACACCCACAGATGCATAAAGTGTACAGTTATACTTCTGAATATGCTCTAATAAACACTTGGAAAGAAGATGCACACCATTACCTTGCGTGTCCTTCTGAATTTAAAAAGCTGAGCTTTCTATACAGAAGCCAGTTACAAGAACACAATTACTGTTTACCACATAGGAATGTTGTACAATAGACCGTCCTTCTAAATAGTCTCTGGGACAATAGAATTTCAATGATTTCCTCTGTCTGTTTTAAAAACAATCGTTCCCTTTCCAGGTTCCCATTTGCCCCCAAAATCTTCCCTCTACTTTAGACAATAGTGATTAATGTATTTGGTCTTTAATTTAGGTGAATTTGTTTCTCCCTTCCCTTCCCCATTATGCCCTTGCTCTCTTGTTATGGAAACAACTTCACTTATCCTTTGCCTCGAGATTTATTTCACTTCTTTTTATGTATATTTTAACTATGCTGTCTCCCTTCTCTTTATTTATGATTCTTCTATATTGTTATAATAATTTTTGTCTATTTGATGGAATACTTTCAACTACCTTTTAAATCTATTTGAGTAATATTCACGATGTTTCCCAAACACATACAAACCCACGCAAATTCATTTTCACCTACTTTCATGTCTGTCTTTACTGGACTAATATTAGCACCTGGTAACTGAACCTTAATGCTGATTTTTATTCCTCATTGTCAGTGGGCTTATTTTCTTTTGGGGAGTGGTATGTGGAAGTCCAGTGGTATAAGCCCCGCCCCCCAATTCAGTTTGTCCTACGACTTTTCTAAACTTCTAGACGTTCCTTCTCTTAAACACAGACATGGCTGTCAACAATTTCCCTTTCTCTCAAAATGTCTGTTTGTCCCCTAAAATCTATATCCTTCATTGTTGCTTAAATTCTCACACTCCCCCCTACCCCAATTTTAAATACTTGCTGCTGGTTAAACTTGGATGACTTATCTATGGTTTGTTAACTGTTTTCAAACTATTTTCTTCCTTTTCCATTTCCTCTGAATATACATTATTTTTTCAGCTTTAGTCTGTTTTACAATTTTAGGTTTTCTCTTTTACTTACATCATTTTACGTTCTTCCCTATGGACCGCTGTTTCTTGTAGATCACTTTACAGATTTGTTTTCCACTCAGTCTCAAAACTGGCTTGTGATTCCAACTTTAACCTTCCTTTCCTTTCCTTTCCTTTCCTTTCCTTTCCTTTCCTTTCCTTTCCTTTCCTTTCCTTTCCTTTCCTTTCCTTTCCTTTCCTTTCCTTTCCTTTCCTTTCCTTTCCTTTCCTTTCCTTTCCTTTCCTTTCACAAAGGTTACCATGGAGGCTTGCTAGGAGAAGGGGCAAAGATGGGGGGGTGGCTGTCAGTAATATCATGCCTCTCTGGGGATTGTTGGAAACTCTGTGGTAAAACCATAGAGTTTTTGGCAACTCCTAGAGAGAATTGTGATTTTTTTTAGGGTTTTTTCCTTTCTCCCACTAGCCGTTGGAGTGCTGGTGGGCAAAGCCTGCTGGGCGTGGGGCATCCTAACCCCAGCAGGCATAGGGCAACCCTATTATAATGGGTGTTTTCCGTACAGGGACAGGCGTATATAGTTCCTCCATTACTGCTGCAGCTGCCAGTACAGCACAGTGGCAATACAGCTCCCACATGGCATGATTCCCAGTGGTTTCCCTGTCCCAGTTGCCTATAATGATACAGAAATGTTCAGTTGACAATAAACCTTGTTTATTTATTTACTTCATTTATAATCTGCCTTTCTCCCCAGGAGGGACTCAGTGTGACTTACATCATTCTCCTCTCCTCCATTTTATCCTCACAACAACCCTGTGAGGTAGGTTAGGCTGAGAGTGTGTGATCGTCCCAAGGTCACCCAGCAAGCCTCCATGGTAGAGCAGGGATTCAAACACAGGTATTCCAGATCTCTCATTGGCTGCCACCCACCCACCCTAGGTTTGAAATACAGGAAGTGTTATTAACCTTCTTTATTGGCATAGTTATTTTGCGTGATGTATGCAGGTCATGGCGGAGAAAGAACAAGGCACCACTACAACCCACCCCATGGCTCTTGCACCTGCTAAGCCCCTCTTCACACTAAGTATTGTTCGGACACTTTCAAGCTTATTTGCAGAGCCTGAAGGTCTAGAAACTTGAACTCTTTCAAATGAAATTAGTTTCTCGGGATGCTGAATATCCCGCCCACACTTGAATAATGTGCTCAGCCACACGAGGTACGTGCCTTGCTCATGTTGCCTGCTTGGCTTTAGCTCAGAGAAAGCCTACGCAACAGCAACAAGAGTAGCCTTATTCCGGTTGTTATTATAGCAAATACAGGGGCTTACAGAGACAAGGGTGACCTTCAAATGATGCTTGACAAAATTTCATTAACGATTTGTGTCAGAAAATCCAAGCTGGGCCCCAGAAGACCTTCTATTCACCATCTCGGCTCAGTGCTTGCTGCTTGGTTCTTTTTTTATGATCATAAACCAGCCACTTCTTTAAGATTTTTAAATATGCTAAAAGTAGCTTTTAAAAAATGAACTGTATATAGCTGACTGTTTAATGTGAAATTGTTCTCCTATCTTCATGGAAGAGGCCTGTTTAATGGTCTAGATTGTTCTTTGCATGTGAGAGTGCACAGTGCTGTCAAGTCACAGCTGACCTATGGCAACCCCACACGAGGGGCTCTCAAGGCCAGTGAGAAGCAGAGGCGGTTTTAGGGTTGCCAGGTCCTGCCTCGTCGCAGAAGTGACATTATCATTTTAGGGACGCAGCCCCAGGGAAGGTGCCGTCGGCACTGGTTTGCAAAAACCACTTAAAGGAAACCACCAGTGCTCCACACACCTGAACTCCAAGTGGCAAATTTGCCACTTGGAATTCAGGCATGTGCTGACGCTGGTTTAAATGCTTACTGCAAGCAAAGGCCAAACGTGCCTGAACTCCAAGCGGCAAATTTGCAAGCAAAGGCCAAGCGTGCGGTCGGCAGCCACCTCTCTCCCTCCCCTCCCCTCCTGCAAGATTTAAAGGTCCCTCCAGCTGATTGGTGGGCCATGTGCTCCTCCTGATCAACTAGAGAGCCCTTTAAATCCTGCAGGAGGGGGGGAGAGGGGTGGTCACCAGTGGCTGCTTTTGGTGGCAGGGCATGGGATGAGGCTTCCTCCACTGGCTGGCTGGCTGGTGGCAAGCAGGAGCCTGCAAAATCGGAGGATCTCCCACACCCACCTGGGGTCTGGCATCCCTAAGTGGTTTGCCATTGCCTTTCTCTGTAGTTTTCCTTGGAGGTCTCCCATCCAAGTACTTACCAGGTCTGACCCTGTTTAGCTTCTGAGATCTGATGAGATCAGGCTATACCATGCCACCTTCCTTCCTCTAGATAATTTAAGGCTGTGCATCAAAATGGCGTCTCAGTATTTGCTAGGTATTTGCATATTCATTCATACATGTTTAAGCTAATACCTTTAGCCATGGTGACTAAAGGGAGCCTCCATTCTCAGAGGCAGTAATCCTCTGAATACCAATGCCATGTGGCAGCATCAGAGGAAAGACTTAGCCTCTGTGCCCTGTTGTTGGCCCTCCAGAGGAACTGGTTGGCCACTGTGTGAGACAGGGTGCTGAACTAGATGGACCACTGGTCTGATCCAGGAGGGCTTCTTATATGTTCTTAAAGTAAGATGGTTTCAGTTACAGTTGCCAACTGGCCATAGAAAATGCAGCCCGGCATGCTGTTTTGCCTTTTTACCAGCAGCTTTAGGTGCAGACGTTACCAGGAGATGAAGAGTTTCTTAAGTATTGTCCTAGATGCGTAATGATGTGGGCCACTCCACCACAGGCCATTTGTCAGCTCTGCAGCATTGCTGGCAGAAGGCAATCTTAGCCAATTGCAACAGGGGCAGCTGCCCCAGGCCCCACACTTGGGGAGACAATTGCCCATAGCCATGTCTCACTAAGAAGGGAGGAAGAAGAGCAGGCTCCTGCTGCCACTTGCACCCACCCCATCTTAGGCTCATGCAGGTGGCTTCCAGCAGCAGGGCTGATTCCTTCCCATCTCCCATGGGAAGAAGCCGTCTTACTTGGCCCTGGCAGTGGGGGCAGTAGAGGGGTGACAGTGATTCTGGGGCCCCATCCTGGACTTCTGCTCAAGGCCCCAGAATCACTGACCACCCCTGGTCATTGACAAGACTTGAAGTAGCATAATGCCACTGGGTGTGACAGTGAGCCAGCTTGACATCAAACTGGGAGAGCTTTAAAACCTTCCTATCAGAAGAGAGTAATAGAATTCCAGATGGAGGGAAGCCCCTTACTGGAGCCAGTACATTTTTGTCTTCTTATTGAGCAAGATGGAGCGACCACTGAGAATGAGCTGGCAGAAGTCTGAGTTAGAGAGATCAATGTGTGGATCAGTCTGGTTCCTTATCCGTGCCGAAAAGGAGAGGAGGCTCAAAACCAGGACATTTTCCAGATGGCTGTATAGCTGCAAATTTGAATTTCTTTCTTGATCACATTATGTTGGAGATCCCTCACAACTTTTATTCGAGATCAGTTACTGTCCCAGGTGTCTTAGATGCCCACTAGACATTGACTCAAGGTTGGCTTGTACCCTCTGACGCCAGAAAGATTGTGATGATACATGGCAGCCAGTTTGTTTATGTTTGGGTCCCATGGAGCTATGAGAATATTTAATGACACCCCCACATGGGCAAGTGCCAATTACCATAGAGTTTTGGGTGAATCTAGAGTGGCACACCAACATGATGATGTCACTTACAAGTTTGCACTGAAAATTATGTCACAGCATTCAAGCAATGCCTATCCCCATCCACTGCTTTACTAGCAGCAAACACCCAGGGCTGCTGGGTGGTAGATTTACCAGCATTGCAACACACCTGGAAGCCTTCCCCCCTAGTGGCCACTGTCCACATTTCCTGGCTGGGTCAAGTAAAGTTGACATAAACTCACCTTACATACGACAGGAATGATGTTTGGAAGGCCCTGTCACAGACTACTCTAATGCACTTTATGCAGGAGAACTATAATATTCAGGGATCTACAGATAAAAAAACCACCAGAATGATAAATAGCTTAAAACAACTTTTAATACAAAAAGCAAGTAAAATATCTTTTACTGAAGTTTCTAAACCTTGCTGTAGAACAAACGAAGGTCAAATTAACTAATTATCAGTTCTTTAATTCTGTAATGTAATATATAAGGGAAAGTCCCCAGTTTTGTAAATTCTGTTGCTACAGCTACTTCTCAAGAGTGCTCAAAAATTAATCCTAATCCAGAATAGGGTGGCTAGACTGCTGGATACCTCTTATTTTCATTTCTGTTGCTTTTTATGACTTGTTATAAACACTTTTCCGTTTCTCTTTTCTTATTTATTAAGGCTTTGTGTAACAAAATACATGCAATTAACTGCTGGTTACAACAGGCTGCCGAGAGCATGTCACTCCAGTTTTAATTTACTGGGTGCCAATTAGTGTCTGGACTGAATTCAAATGCTGGTTATTAGCTTTAAGGCCCTAAAGTGTTTGGGAACCACAACACCTCAAAAATTAACTTCTTCCTTTTAGATCTGCCCCAGCACTGAGATTACCTGTGAACGTTTTCCTCCATGTGTCCCGGTGGCAATGCCTTCCCGGTAGTTACGCATCTCTAGAATGCCCTTCCCAGGTAATTTCCCACAGCAGCACCTCTGTTAGCTTTTCATCAGCACTTAAAGATGAAAGTAATTCGATAGTCTGGCTGCTTGAAGTTCACACATTGAGAAAGAAAGGAAGTGATAGGAAGGAAGGAACCCCTGAGAGTATAATTCTGGATAACAAAGGAACAGTAGCAGGAATGGACAAAGGAAAGGTAAGAGAGTACCGTATCTACCCCTATCTCTCTACTGTCCTCCCTTGAGACACCAACGTCTGTGCTCCCATTAAGGGACATTGCACAGCCCATTCCTTCCAAGGTCCCTTTTCTAAGGGCCTTCAGTTTCATGGGCTGTAGCCCATGAATGCTTCTTAGGGTTGCCAACCTCTAGATAGCACCTGGAGATCTCCTGCTGTTACAATTGATCTTCAGACGGCCAAGATCAGTTCCCCTGGAGTAAACGGCTGCTTTCAATGGTGGACTCTAGGATTTCATACCCTGTTTATGTCTCTCCCCTCTCCAACTCCCACCTTCTCCAGGCTCCACCCCCCAAATCTCCAGGTATTTCCCAATCCAGAGCAACCCTAATGCATTTGGTACAATTCTGCCCTTTGGCCTCTAAAGTACCCCAAGGCTCCCTTTTTGTTTTTGCTGTGACAGATTAACACGGCTGCCCCACTATAGCTTGTAAGTATTTAAAATCTTTCTGTACTAAAATATGAAATCACTGGTTGGAGTGTTTTGATTCTGATGACTGCTTCTAATGCCATGCAGTGCCATTTCAGACAATTTATTTAATTAGTTATTCAGTATGTTTTCTTCTTGCCCTTCTTCCACGGAACTCTAAAACAATTCTCTCTCATCCTCCATCTCATTGCAACAACCCTGTGAAGTTGATTGGTCAAGCTGAGTGACTGGCCCAAGGTCAGCCAGTGATTTCATGGCAAATATGGACTTGAACCTGGATTTCCCAGGTCCCAGTCCAGCAGTCCGACCACTAAGCCACACTGGCATAAGTGGTTAAAGTGTTCTTAGTCAACTGAAGTCAATGGGCTTCAAAGTTTTGCTTAGGATGGCATATTGTTTTCAGATTAGTTACAATCGTCCTGGGGGAATCTGATTTAATAAGAGTAGTAGGCTTTAAGAATACTTAATAAATAATAGATTATCATTTGCTAATGTGTGCACATCATGAAGCTGTTAAAGGCAACGCTGCAGTGGCCATGCGGAAAATACAGCTCCCTTAATCTCATATTTCACTCATTGCCTACCCATATTCTCCAACCCACATTTCAGAAATCTCTCCAATTTAAATATGTAGCCTAAAAATGGGGTGCTCTGGAGAAATTAAATCCCAGTCCTAATTAATTTATAAACCTGGCTGATTAACCTGATGACTAAATTAAACTCTAAAATGAAAACACAAACAATCTGGTTGGGGTGGATTCTCAAGAGACTGAGTCAAAAATCTGAGAAAATCTGCAGATCTGCACTATAATTATTGATCCAACCTCAAAACAATGTTGCAGAAGTGAAATGCACACTGATTATTTACTGTTTATCTTAAATATGAGGCAAATCATCAGTAGCAGACCTAATTCACCTCTTTCAGAATAATGCTAATGGTCTCGAATTGCTGGTCTGTGATTTGCAACCTAAACATCAGAAATTTCTGCACAACTGTATTCCTGTCCAACAACCACATAAGAAAAAAAATGTGGCTGACTTGGCCTTAGGCACTCAGGACATATGGTTGCCCAGGAAAACCCAGAAACGGCAACATGCCTCTCTAGGAATTGGCAAAATCATAGAGTTTTTGTGATTCCCAGAGAACACTGACATCGCTTTCAGGGAAAATCTGAAAATGGCATAAGTACTCTCTAGAAACCACAGAAAACTCTATGATTTTGCCATAGAGTTTTAGCCAATCCTAGAGAGGCCTGACATCAGTTGTCAGCCATGAAGACATCACAGATGCAGACTAATCCATTTTATCTTGACAACATTGCACTGAAAGAATGCTTTTGGCTCAGGTCACTCACTCACCTTCATGTCAGAAGAAGGACTTCACCCAGTTCTCCTTGGAACAGCTTCAGTACTCTATGCAAAAGTAAACGGGGGGGGGGGGATAAAGATAAATTTATTTCCCCCATTGCTTATCTTCACAATCCACCTCATGGAGCTCTTAAAGAATTCCTTGATAGGTGATCTGGAGCTTGAACCAGAAATTTCACAATTTGATGCCTGAACCTTTGCTAGTATGCTGCTATACCAGCACGTGCTTATTTTAAATCCACACAATTAGCATTTTTAGGAGGAAATATAAGAGATAGGGGGGTTGTGTACTTTTACAGCATGCATTATCACTTCTGACAATATGGCTTCCAATCTATTGGCTATAGAGATCTCTGTTCCTTTTGCTGTCTCACAGAACAAAGTCAAGACTACAGTAGAAATGGCTCAGTTTTGCATTTACAAATTGCCCAGTATTATCTATCTGATCTTAATTTTGCACTCCTTCCCCCCCAAAAAAAGTCTTAATTATGAACATGCTTCCTCTCACCATTTTTATTCTCAGAGCAACCCTGTGAGCTAGGATTGATAGCAAGATAGGAATTGGCCCAAGGTTACCAAGGAACATCATGGCAGAGCAGGGCTTTGAATCCAGGTTCTGCTGTTCTTGGTCTGACACACTCACAGATCACTCACCTCTACCAGCACCACCATGATGAACTTTACAAAAAAAAAAGAAAGAAAGAAAGATGAAAACTAGGAAGATTTCTACTTTAGAAAATTAAAAAGAACTTCCTGTAAGTATTAAATATAGTTTTGGATACTTCATCTGGATGAAAGAGTGTCTGCCACAAGGACTCAACAGACCATTTTATACACATTTGAAATGCAGCTTCAGCTTCTTCCAGACAACAAGTATCAAGCAATTTCAGTACAGTCTGGAGCTAAAGAACGTACATTGGGCAGCCCTCAGGAGGTTTATAGCATCCTCTGTTCAAATGCATATTGCTAAAAAGCCATCAGACTAATGGATATTTCATTGCAAAATGGGTACTAATATCAGGGCAAGCCAAGAGCAAGTTACTTGGAACTGTCATTGCGAAAACCAGGGGTCATATTGATTTATAACGTGGCTAGTAATTAACAAATAAATTCCATAAATAACTACCCCAATATCCACAAAATAATAACAAATATCTGAAAGCATCACAACATAAACACCACAGGAACAATAATTAAAGGATGAATCAACCAGACAGAATTTTTTAAAGTTTTAAAAAGCTGGTTAATTGCATAAAGCCAATGTAAAAACAGATCAGTGAAAAACAGGGCACAGAATCAGCACAAGAACAAATGGAACTGCAGCCATGAAATTAAAAGACGCCTGCTTCTTGGGAGGAAAGCGATGGCAAACCTAGACAGCATAATAAAAAGTAGAGACATCACCCTGCCAACAAAAGTCCGTATGGTCAAAGCAGTGGTATTACCAGTAGTAATGTATGGCTGTGAGAGATGGATCATAAGGAAGGCCGAGCACCGAAGAATATATTTTTTTGAATTATGGTGCTGGAGAAGACTCTTGAGAGTCCCTTGGACCGCAAGGAGATCAAATCAGTCAATCCTAAAAGAAATCAACCCTGACTGTTCCCTGGAAGGCCAGATACTGAAGCTGAAGCTCAAATACTTTGGCCACCAAATGAGAAGGGAGCACTCCCTGGAGAAGACCCGGATGCTGGGAAAGACTGAAGGTCAAAGAAGAAGGGGATGGCAAAGGATGAGATGGTTAGACAGTGTTATCGATGCAACAAACATGAAATTAAGCAAACTCTGGAGCATGACAGAAGATGGGAGGGCCTGGCATGATGTGGTCTATAGGGTCATGAAGAGTCGGGCTCGACTGTGCGACTGAACAACAACAACATCAATATAAAACATGTGTAACAAGGCATGAGCTCAAGAGTGGCAGAGAAAAACCTAAACAAAAGGTATGTCTTTATCTGATGCCAAAAAACATAATGATGCCAGGTGGTCAGCTATGGAGAGGACATTCCAAAGTCAAGACACCAAAAATAGAAAAAGCGATGTCCTTGTGGTCACCTCCTTCATCATGGCTCTGTTATCCAACCATCACAGCCACCTTCCTTGGTAGCTACAGTTCCCTTTTTCCTGCTACCCCTTCAATTGCAGCTGGTCTGGAGTTCAACTTTACTCTTGCCATGCCATTTAGCCCTGTCAGTGGAGGTTCATGGAAAAGAAACGTGAAAGAATCACTCCTCTACTTTTTCCAGTCCTCTAATATCCAGCAAATAAGAAATCACACCACAGCAAGGGACTTCTGTGCAAATGAGAAGAAAGCTTGAAAGAGATAGTAGAGTGGGATTCTCTCACATTCTGTTTCCAATTGTTACTACTTGGTGTTTTCCCTATAGGGAAAAGGGAGATCAATCCACTGTCTCCAGCAATGATCCCTCTAAGCTGTGGAGTCTTATGAGCAAAAATTCTACTTTGTGAGCTACTGATATTAAAGTGGTGAGCAAGTGATTTGGCTACTGCATAAATTAGTTTGCTTTGGAGCCATCCTTCCTGAGCTAAGACAAAAAGGTGTGAGCTGGAGGCTAAAAAACTGTGAGCTCACTCACACTAACTCAGCTTAGAGAGAACACTGGTCTCCAGTTGAGGGTGGGCCCTCTGCTCTGCCAAGCTTTAGCCTCCACCAAATTCCCAAATATGATGACCGCTAATAAGAGCCATATCTGCCCACCACAACTGGTAGAAGCCTGGTCTAAAAGGAGAAAGCATGGGAGTTTTTCATATTGAGTTCTTGCACATTCTTTTGACTGCATTCTGTTCTAATTTTCTGAATAGTTAAACATTCATTAGGTTTGTATCTCAGAAGTTCTAAAGGATATAGATCTCTTCCAGGCCCTTCCTTTCTAATAATGTGTGGTGTGATCCATATTTAATTTGAGGCTATATGTGCAGCTTTGTTTCTCCAGTCCCTGAGAAAGGCATGCTGAGATTTTTTTTTAAGTAGGAATAGCACTCAGTTGTACACTTGAACAGCAAATACTGTCTGATGTGTGAAAGTTTCACATGAACAACAACAATAACAAAATAACAACAACAACAACAACAACAACAATAATAATAATAATAGCATGATGTTTTAATTGTTGATGCAGGACACACTGGAAACTTCTGGAGGTCCTCCAGCTTTGGTGGGGGGGGAAGGTAAAGGAAATAAAAAAATGAGTTCTGCTCTTTTTTTTAAAGCTCCTATGGAGTCTTACAAAAAACGTCCGGTTTGTGACGGGATGTGGATGGGCGCCAGATGCCACGGGATACTAGCACTCCCGCGATCAGACACCCGCCTTTCCCCTGCATTTTGGGATACTAGTCCACTTTCCGCAGTACTTTTTAACTCCGCATCTTCTGCGGGATGCCACAGGTTGGCCATGGGAGCGCTACGCTTCCCAGATGTTGTGGTGTGATTGCGCCCTATGTAAGGTTTTCTTTGCCATATGGAATAATTAAGCATATTTTCAAGATGGTAGATGAAAAACTAGATCGCTGCTCAGGCATCAGGACTGAAAGAGTGCTGCTATTACAACTTCTCAGCAACCCAACAGTGAATCACTCAGGATCCCCTCAACCAGGATAGAATTGGCTACATATTACTTGGATTGGGGGTGGGTTTTTTTGCAGTCTGCAATCCCATCTCTATGATATGGGCTATGTATGTCATTTCTATAAAACAAGTTTTTTTCATTGTAGATTCAGGTGATTGTATTATGGGAAGGAATCATGTTTATGTGTACTGAGCCCAATGGAATGATGCTTGCCTTTGAAAGGACATTCCAATACTGAATGCCGCTGGCTGTGGATAAGAAAATGGGAAATCTGTGGACATATAGAACAGTCATACATTGGTGCAGTTCAGACACCATGTGAAAGCATGCTTTAGAGTACTCCACTAGCAGGGCTGGTTCATTCACTAGGCGAACTAGGCGTTCACCTAGGGCGGGCCAGCTCTTAGGGTGCCAAACTGCACCCGCCCCCCCACCAAAAGCCCCCGTGCCCCTGGGGACAAGCAGCCCAAGTGGCGGGGCAGGGGAGTCCGACATGCGGCCAGGGCTGCCCCCTCCCACAGAGCACCTGGCTGAGGTGGGAGGGCATCGCTGAGAGCTCGAGTGCAGAGGGGAGCGCCAGCCTGGCTGGGTGCCACTGAGGTGGACAGGGGACAGTGTTCCTTCTTGGGCCATCTCGGGCTGCCTACCTTGCCTGCTCCTCTACCCCTCTGGGCAGCTGCTCAAATGGCAGCCGCGCTTCCTCCCGTGGTGGGGGAGTGTTGCCAAAGTGCACAGCTGGCTCCGGGCAGGGAGTTGGAAGTGTGGGGGGGTGGCTTGGAAAACAGGTGGGGCTTCTCCTCCTCTTCCCCCTCCCCACTGAGAGGGGGCTAGGAGTGGAGGGAGGCTCTCTCTCAGCAGAGGGAGGTGAAAGAAAGAAGGGAACGTCTGCTGGGCAAGTTGCAAGGGCTGCATTGGAAAGGGAGCTCTAGGGTGTTATGCCCCACTGAGGTCCCTCCCCATCCCCAAACCCTGCCCTCCTCAGGCTCCACCCCCCAGTCTCCCGAAATTGCAATGGATCCCTCACACTGCAGAGAATAACTTGTTGGGGCAGGAGAGTCCAACGCGTGGCCAGATCCGCCCCTCCTTCCGAGCACCTGGCTGGGGTGGGAGGGCATCGCCAAGAGCCCGAGCCCTGGGGGGAGCGCCAGCCTGGCTGGGCGCTACCAAGGCAGAGTGGTGGTGTTCTTCCTGGGCCATCTTGGGCTGCCCGCCTCACCTGCTCCTCCACCCCTCCAGACAGCTGTTCAAATGGCAGCCCCACTTCCCCCCGCAGTGGGGGAGCATTGCCAAAGTGCGCAGCTGGGCTCCAGGTGTAGAGTTGGGAGTGTGGGGATGGCTTGGAAAGCAGGTGGGGCTCCTCCTCCTCTTCCCCCTCCCCACCGAAAGGGGGCTAGGAATGGAGGGGGACTCTCTCTCAGCAGAGGGAGGTGAAAGAAAGAAAGGAATGTCCGATGGGAAAGTTGCAAGGGCTCTTTGGAAGGGGGCTCTAGGGCGTTATGCCCCACTGAGGTCCCTCCCCATCCCCAAACCCCGCCCTCCGCAGGCTCCACCCCCCAGTCTCCCAGAATTGCAACGGATCTCCCACACTGTAGAGAATAACTTGTCGGGGCAGTGGAGTCCGACGCGCAGCCAGGGCCACCCCCTCCTGCAGAGCACCTGGCTGGGGTGGGAGGGCATCGCCGAGAGCCCAAGTATGGGGGGAGCGGGGGAGGTGTTCCTTCCCAGATGTGTTTGGGGGCGACCTCGGGGTTAGGTGAGTCTCGGGGGCAAAGCCCTGGCCAGGCCCTGGACCTCCCTTGCCTGGGTGGGACACCCACCCTGAGACGGCTATGCCTGGCAGGCGAGAAGCCATGGGCCATGCGGGGAGACCACCAGGCCACCTCTCCTCCTTCCGCGTGTGGTGGGTGGCTGGGCTTAGCCTCTTCCCAGGGGGGCATTCGGGGCTGGAGAGGGCCAGTGCCGCCTGCCTCCTTGCCCGCCTGCCCACCTTCCCTCCCCAGGGGCCAGGTGGCAGACAGCATTTCCCCCGCTTCTATTTTTGCTTTTATTTTTGAAAATTGGTGTGCACACGGGGGGGGGGGGAGGCGCCAGAAGGGATCCTTGCCTAGGGTGCTAAATAAGCTGGGGCCAGCCCTGTCCACTAGATATGGTTAGTTGGGTGGGTCTATCAGACCAGGATCTGAACCCAGGATAAGAAGTTTATTCATTAGCCACAGTTAGCCATAACTATGTTTTCCTGGCCAAAAGGAGGCACAAAATTGGGATTATAACTAGTGCTTAGAAATTACTCATTGCAATGAAGAAAAACATCACTGCAACTTGAGTTGCCAACCTCTAGATGGAGCGTGGAGATCTCCCAGAATTACAATTGATCTCCAGACAATCTGGCTTCAGATTCTGGTTTGATGGACCAACTAACACATGGTTCTCCTGGACAAAATGGCTGCTTTGGAAGGTGAACTGTAAAGCATTAGTACCTTCTATCCCCAACCCCCATCCTCCCAAGGCTCCGCTCCCAAATCTCCGGGAATTTCTCAACCTGAAGTTGGCAACACTAGTTGTGACCCATATTACTCGTCCTTTAAGATACCATTTCATTTTCATTTTCAAAGATAGGAGGGAGAGTTTGAAATTTGATGGAATGTCTTCAATGCATTTGTGCCCAGGGAACCACAAGCCATGGAGAATATGCAGTTAATGAAGTTCCTTCTATATCAACTACAAGGATGTATTCCTCAGTCAGCCTGAAGCTTGACTTGAGACTACTTCTAGTTTCTTTCAAGGTATGTGGTGGGCCCCAAATAGGGAGAATTGTAGATAGAATTCCCCAGTGGGCAGATGCTATAAAATTAAAGGGCTTGCAAGTTAAGTTGTTGGTTATAAGGCAGATGATTGTAAGTAATTGGAAGAAGAGCATATCTCTGTACCTGGGAGTCAGCCTGGAGCTTGACTTGTGAGTCCTGAGAATTTCTTTGCAGGCCCAATCTAAATAGAAAGAATGTCAAGCTGTGTGCACCAGCAGAACACATCACTGCAGAGTAATCAGAGGCCCTGCATGTTCTCAGGTACATTCTTTAGACTTCCTTTTCTTCATTTTACTGGGTACCACCTGGTAGGTTTTCTTGCTCTTCAGAGTTCTCTCTCTGAAGGGTGCTGAAGGTATTGCATTTGCAAAGGTTGCTGTGGTCACAGCACAGGTCTTAGTTATATATGTGGTTGTAAGTTGTTATGTTTCGAGTTTATGATACAATACATTACCTTGAAAACACTGATATTTCTTTTTGATGCAGCTTCATGACTGGCAAGCCACAAGGGCATTCCTTGACTAGAACTGCCCTGAGTTCTCCACTAGGAAGAATTTAGTGGAAGGATTTATGTAGCCCAGCTTCTGCTGGATTACACCACCACAAAAAGCTGTCATGGAAAGGGTTCTATATTCCAAGTAAATTCCAACATTCCATATATAAACACCCAGGTGAATACAAACACAGATGTACATCAGTTTTACTGTGCTTCCCGTTCTTAATGTAATGCAAGAACCCTGCAAAGTAATCTTTATTGCCATATGGGCCTAATCCCCGCCCCTTCCCAGTCCCGGAAACAACCTAGGGCTTACCTGAAGCCACCTGCTGAGTTCCTGGCAGACACAAAACCAGGACTTACTGATTCATAGTTGTGTTTCTGAGCTGCTATGCTAAACTAGTTCTCAGAGCAGTTAAAATTAGAATGTTGGTATTTGCTGATATATGACCCTCTGAATTCCAACATGGACCACCTTTGGAGAGCTGGTCCATCAGCTGTGCAGTCAAGAGAACACAGTTCTCCATCTCTTCCAAGAGCTCCACTGATATGGATAGCTAATTGTATATCAGTATAGCAAGTTGTGGGCATTGGCTGTGTGAGGATTTATGTATGTACACTGTTCCATGAGCATCTCCCCAGTCTGCTTTTGAATCTTTCCTGATGTTCTGAAACAGCTTGACAAACGAAAAAAAGAGCTCCTGTAAGGGAGGCAAAGAAAGGCTCTACCACTCCTGCAGCGCACAAGGTCTTCAACACATCGTCTTCCAAATTGCAACCATGATCTTTTAACATATTACGAGTTGCTTAAATGTGCCCCTGAGAGCACTGTTTTGTAAGTGACTGGAGCAAAATTGCAAAGGCTAACCATAAAGGCTCCCTGACCTGGATAGCCCAGGCTAGCTCAGTCTCGTCAAATCTCGGAAGCTAAGCAGAGTCAGCCCTGGTGAGTAAATGGATGGGAGACCTCCAAAGAATACCTCCAGGGTCATGATGCGGAGGCAGGCAATGACAAACCACTTCTGAATGTCTCTTGCCTTGAAAACCCCATGGGGTTGCCATAAGTCAGCTGTGACCTGATGTCACCACCACCACCAATAATAAAGGCCATGACCATGGAAGAAGCACTCTGCTAGGGAAAGGGTGCTGATTCCTTGGAAAAGACCCATGTGATCATTCCCCACTGACACAGCTGGTTCAGGTAAATATTATCCCAGAAGTGTAGGAACCATTCACAAAAAGCACATCCACATGAAGTTGTGCTCATTCTGGCCATGATTTCTGGTATTCCCAGGGCTTTCCTACTTAAACCAGATTAAATATAAACCTGGTTTATTCCAATGCAATGGGGAATCTGCGGAGTGTCTTTAGGGGAGTGTCCATGTGGGCACTTCTTCCAGTGAAACCGGGGTGGGGGGTGGGATGAACCTTAGCTTTGCTTTTAAAATGGATCACTGCTGTGTGCTATTGTGATCCCTCTCTAGATCTTTTCCTGGGTCAAACTATGCTGTGTGTTATGACATGGTATTCCCCAATCCAAAGCTGGCAACCCTAGCCAAATACCATCAGTCTCTTGCAGACCCAATAGACGGGTTCCCTGGTCCTTTCTCATCCACTCTTTGATGATCTCAGCAGTGGCATTTGGAAGAGGGGGGCTGGGAGGCTCCCAGGCAGAGCCTGATCTAGGTTTGATGGAGGGGTGCCTGGCTCTCCGTTGCCCTTCCTTTAATGGCCTCAGCGGTGGCACTTGGAAGCACTCAGCTGGAGCTCAATCCAGGCACGATTAAATCTTGTCATTACTGAAACGGCTTCTCAGTCTGAGCTAGACTTGAAAGAAACCCGCATTGCCCCAGAGACTGAAGGTTATTTTGTTTAAAGTCTTCAAAGGGCCTAAAATGACAGAGGAGAGGACTGCAGTGGCCCATTTAGCGTATGCAAGTCTGTCATCGAAACTTGAGAGAGGCAGAAGACTTTGGGCAATGAAGGTTAAAGAGGCATTGGACTTGGCAAAAAAAAAAAAGTTAGCCTTGTCAGTGCTCCACTTACCACTCTCTGGACATCATTTATGTGCCTCCAGTCACAGAACAGTAGTCTTGAAACAAAGACTGAAAGCACAAAGTCTTGTCTGAATAGGGTAGCCAGCTCTGGGTTGGGAATTGCCTGGTGATTTGGGGGCTGGAGTCTGGGGAGGGCAGGGTTTGGGGAGAGGAGGGACTTCAGTGGGGTATGATGCCATTTGTCCACCTTCCGCAGTGGCCAATTTTATCCAGCGGAACTAACCTCTGTCACCTGGAGATCAGTTGCAATCCTATGTCTGAGCTTTGGCACCACCATCTTGCTTCTTCCACGAAGGGAAATATACTGAGTTCTCCTGGTATGGACACTGGGTTTTTTTGCTTCAGCTTTTGTCTTTGCTTGTGGGAAGAGACAGGAGGGCTGGGGGTGGAAGACAATGAACCGCTTGCAATTTGGCTTGGTTAAAAACTTCCAGCATGTAAGCTGTAAGAAAGAGAAGCTCAGATCCTCTGTGGACCACCACAGAGTAGAGTAGGGTTGCCAGCCTCCAGGTGGTGGCTTGTGATCTCCTGGAATTAAGACTGGTCTCCAGGCTTCAGAGATCAGTTCCCCCAGAGAAAACAGCCGCTTCGGAAGGTGGACTCTAGGGTATTATATGACAAAGAGGCCCCTCCCCACACCCTCCCCTTCCCAGGATCCACCCCAAAGATCTCCAGGAATATCCGGACCCAGATCTGACAACCCTCATATGGAGAGCTCAGTTTGTGCTGTGCTAGACAGCCATCATTGCAGATGGATACGGTATGATACTCTACCCCCAGCCCATCAGGTATCAGGTGATACAAAAAGCCAATGAAGTCCCATCTGGTCCTATAAAGCTGCTGACTCCTCCACCTGACAATTCATTGCTCCAGCTGAGGCTAAGCTGCTCATAGCCTGTCTGTCCCGGCTTGACCGCCTACTGAACCATCTGCTTTCCTTCAGACCACCAGCACTGACTGTAGCTATGTAAAACACATGCAAGAATACCCTGTGGCTACTTTTCTGCAGCTGGGCCCTGATAGGAGCAGCAGTCCATATATTTACAAGATAATTACAGGAATACACTTGTTTGGAAGGCACTTAGGCTTGTCTGCAGATGTGCAGTTTAATTTACAATTACCCCGTTAACTATTTTTCACAGTATTCTTCTAAGAGTTCCTGAAACTGTTCTTGGTACTTAAGTGTATTCCATCAGTACCTAATGGCAGTGCCAGATTTCTTCATCATATGTTACAACATCACATTTTATTTTGATAGAGTCAGCCACTCCATCCATACAAACATGTTCACATTGTCAGAAGACAAAGCGTTCCCTGTAATGACAGGCATTTTTCATCGTTCGCCTTAGCAATTTGCCAACTAAATGAAAATATGTCAAGTACCACTTTTAGCTCCAAGCAGGTTCTTAATCAATAAATGTAAATTCAAACAATCTGGAATATACTGACTCTCTCTCAAAAAAAATCTTATCGGTGTCCTGATCAATGGTTGGAGGAAGCAGTTGCAAGACCTTGCAATATAGCAAATACCTTTGCATATCAAAGGACAAAAATGGAGCCTCTACAAAACAGAAGCATAAAATTGTAACTGTACACCAATGTTCTGTGGTTCCAAAACATTTTAAGGCTCTTAAAATTATGCACATAAGAATTGCCTTGCTGGATCAGACCAACCTTTTTCTAGTCCTGCATTGTTTCTAGCAGCAGTTGGCCAAATGCTTTCCAGAGCTCACAAATGAGGCAATAATCCAAACCTGCCTGCTGATCAAGGTCACCACTGCATACCCCACTGTCAAAATAAGGCAGGTGAATACCAGGGATAGGGCCTTCTTGGCTGTGGTCTGAGACTCTAGCATCCCCTCCCCACAAAGAATGATCTAGTGCCATACTTGTGATCTCTGGGTTACCAGGAAAAAAATGTGTTTCTTTCTCAAAACTTTAGTTGATCATTTCTCTTGCTGCCCTGAAATGTTTCATCTCACTGACTCTCATGCAGTGTTTTCTTGTTATTTTTCAGGGAAGTCTTGCTGTTTTGTGATTTTTATGTTGTTATTTAATGCTGCTTTTAATAGCTTTGCTGCTGCTTGTTAGAGCCTGTCAGTAGTTCTTTTGCTGAGTGTTGTCATCTGAAATAGGTGTCGCAAGGCACCATGGGAGTATTTTACTGAAACGAAAAGGCCCTCTTTCCTACTTCCCACTGTGGTGGTGGCTAATGGCCTCAGATGAATGAATGGGCAGGTTCGATGAGTAAATATGCATTTTTGTGGTTCTTCAGGGAAAGGCTCTTTTGAAGAAGGAAAAATAACGCATTATCCAAAAGATCACAAAATAACACAGGCAAGCAAAGAAACAATTTATCGGGGAAAATAAACCAGTCGATTTTTTTTCCTGAGCAATAAAGGTCAAAACATTCTTGTGATATATTCCCTATGGAAAAACTTCAGAAGCAACCTTGTTCTCCTAACTTTTCTGACAGCTAGTATAGCTGGAAATATCAAATATGATCCCAGCCATCTCCCCACCAATGTTAGCTGAGAAATGTACAAGCCTCGTTTTTTGGTGGGGGTTTTTTTTGCAGATGGGTTGAAAACTCTCAGGATCATGTGTTTGGCTAGGAAGATTCAAGTTCAAATCCCCACTCAATCATTCAGTAACTTTAGACCTCTCTCTCTCTCTCAGCCCTACCTACCTACCTCTCATGGTTGCAGTGAGGAAAAAATATATGAGGGGACAGAAGAAACATACTTACTGCCTTGAGATTGTAGGAAGAAGGGTGGGATAAAGATACAGTTAAATAGCCTTCTCCTATTCATTCAGAAGTAGGTCCAACTATTTGAACAGAAGTTACTTCTAAATAAATGTGTTTAGGATTCCCTAACCAAGGAAAATATGTACTGAATGAGGTTACACTCTTCCTGAAGGACTGGGAGCATAATTTGAGAATGCTTGGGTGCTCAGCTGATATCTCTGATTCAAAGTGCATTCCATCATTTCAGTTTGGTGTAGTGGTTAAGTATGCAGACTCTAATCTGGGAGAACCGGGTTTGATTCCCCACTCTTCCACTTGCACCTGCTGATGTGACCTTGGGTCAATCACAAGCTCTGGCACAGCTGTTCCTGAAAGAGCAGTTTGTGTTAAGAGTTCTCTCAGCCTCACCTACCTCACAGGGTGTCTGTTGTGGGGAGGGGAAGGGAAAGGAGTTTGTAAGCCGCTCTGAGACTCCAAGTGAAGGGCGGGCTATAAATCCAATCTCTCTTCTTCTTCTTCTTCTTCTTCTTCTTCTTCTTCTTCTTCTTCTTCTTCTTCTTCTTCTTCTTCTTCTTCTTCTTCTTCTTCTTCTTCTTCTTCTTCATTTAGAAACTTTCCGCACCACCTTTATGTACTTATTCATTTAGATATTTATACCATACCTCTCTCCCTAATGGGGACTCAGTTTTTTAAAAGTTTTTTTAAAAAGAGTGACACTGCTGCCCTTCAGTAATGAGGATGGATTTGTTGCCCTCAATGCTGAGGACCCTTGAACTTGTGCTCATCTTGGAATTTATTTTATTTTATTTCTTTACTTCCAATTTACATCCCACCTTGCCGGTGCTGGTTGCCATTATGGGAGAACCTTCAGCCACCATCTGGCCTTGCCAATATGAGCACTTGCTTAGCTTGTGTTGCATGAACAGCTGACTTCAAGTTCACTCAGCCTCTTTGCTTTTGATATATGGAATGCAAAAATATCATTCTCAGTGGTGCTGGAGAAATCCCAGTGAAATGGCTTTATTGGTTCAGCACAAAACAAGCAGTACGTGAACTTGTACTATGAAAAAAAAATCTTTAAACAGAAAGGACACACTGACCTGGATAGCCTGGGCAAGCTCGATCTTGTCAAAGCTTGGAAGTTAAGCAGGGCTGACCCTGGCAAGTACTTGGATGGGAGACCTGCAAGGAATGCCGGGACACAGAGACACGTAATATCAAAAGCCACCTCTCTGAAACATCCTATCCCCACTAGGCGTCACCAGAGGTAACCATGACTTCCAGGCTTGCAAGCACACACACACACAAAAACAGAAACGAGGAGGAGAATATGGAGGCAACCCCCCCACAACGGCCATTGAAACTCAATAGTCAGATTGTATATATACATCCTATAGCATGCCACTTGCCTGACTTTTGCTTGTGAACAGAACTGAAGTGGAACCGACAGCCCCAGCAGCTGTGCAAACCCGGCTATGCGTTGGATCGCTAAGCTTTCCATTAAGCTTGAGATCTCTGTCACAGCAGGATGTCACGTTTGGCACCCTCCTGTGCCTGCCTTTTTGCTAGGAAATCCATTTATCACTTTCACCAGTGGAGGCTCTCAGGACAGTTGCAACCAACCAGTGAGATCTCTTTATACCAGTATTTCCCAAACTGAGTGCTGCGGCACACTAGCATGCCACAAAAGTACCGCTACCACGTTACAATTAATAATGTAGTTAAGAGTCCATAGAGCCCAGCCACATAGATTGGTCATAGTGATTCTGCAGGATTTACATCTGGCTTGCTGGTCTTTTGATAAGTCCCTCTCCCCAGGCCAAGTAATTCTACTGGACTGGATGATTCAATACCTATTGATAGGGAGTGGAATTCTAAACTCTAAGAAGATATTGCACATTGTTTTTCTCCATGAGTCGATGCTCAGGGATGGTTTCCTTGAATACATGTTCCTTCACTGCATGAATTAGTCTGAACTTTATTATATGGGATTCCATCCCTTTTTCTTCTAGAGTGGCAGTTTCCTTAGATATATTCCCTCTGAGTCCTTTTTTTAAAAAAAAAAAATGGAACAGTGGCCACATAATTGGCCTGGGAACTCCCGCCTGGAGGGGGGCACCTCAAAACCAGCAAACAGTAGTCCTGTATTTCAGTGTTTGAAATTAACAGGTCATTTTCCTTCCAAGGCAGTAACATGAGTCAGTGAAAAGGTAACCCCAGCACCAGAAGTAAACACGTGCCCCATGTGTCAGGGTTGCCAGTAGGTTCCCCTGCTAGTAGGAAAGTTGGTTGCTTTGCCTACCTGTTGGCTGATTGCCTGAAGCTCTGGTGGGACAAAATGGGGGGAGGGACAATTGTGAGATATGCTGGAGCACTGACATCCCTTCTGGTTACAACCAGAAACAACATCATGGGACCCAGTGGGATATGGCAAACTGTGGCTGGCACTATGACGGCATGCCAGTAACTGTTCCCTAAATACTCCTGGAGAGTTGCTGGTGATGGGCTGGCAACCCTATTTCATGTTTCATTTACTGGGCCATTGGATTCAGTGGCTGGATTTGATCTCCTTGTCCAATCGGACTGCATCTGTGTTCATTTAATACTGCATGGGAACTTCTTGTCCTTCTCTTCTTTCCCCAGATAGACCGACAACTTACATAATAGCTAGGCTGGAGGGAAGAGGCTGTTACTGTCACTCCAGACTACTGCCCCATGATGGCTCTGATAGGACTAAGATGTTGCCAACCTTTTTTTGCCGAACCCAACAATCTTGAGATCCAGCATGCACTAAAAATGGCAGAATCACATTTGCCAAAGGAGTGCTGCATTTTGCAAATGAATTCAGTAGTAGTGTTGGGATTTTGTTTGTCTGTTTGTTGTTTAAATATAAAATCTTTACATAGTGCTGCATTAAACTCTGATGTCAAGTATATTTTAAAAAAGATGATATGCATTTAAAAAAAAAAACCCTGGCATCATCACAGGGGGCACAGAGAAGAAATTGGACCTCAAGTGAGCATTCAGCCTCTAGGTTTCTCAGAGTCTTGAAAAGGGCCTACTTCCCTCCTAAGTGTCTCTAATGAGCACTTGGAGGCTCTGCTCTTTCCATATTGACATTATCTAACAGATGCATCAGAACAGTGTTGCCTCTTAGGGCAACGGTGGCAAAATGCATTCGGCATTACTGGAGTCATTGCCACTAGATTAAAGGAAGGAAGAAAAGTGATTTCCCTACAGGTGAAAAAAAAAGGTTCCACAACACTGAAATCAAAATAGAAACAATGATTTACTTCAGTAAAAAAAAACCCTGCAATTTTCCTATTGCCCAGGGGCAACTTCTTTGTTCTCCAAACTATTTGATTTTATCTCTAAATTGTACAAGTCAGCTGCAAACTAAATACGAGACTCAACTGGGAAGCAGCTGGACTGGCAAATAAATAACAAGGATGGGGTTTAATCCCCAGGCAAAAAATGTCTTATAGCTTCAGTGAACAGCTGGTAACTTTATTCTTATATCTAGATGTGCACAACACGGCTGGCAACCGGATGCTGTGGATTGCAAGGCAAGGCAAAATCAGAACAGGATCAGGCCTGCAGGATTTCTTCCTTGTGCAAAAACCAAGTTATGGCATCACAACAGCCCAACAGTTCCAGACTCCTACTGAATCTGTAATATACATACAATAAAAAATGCAAAAATACATACATTGTAAAAGGTAAAGGTTTCCTTTGCTCGAAAGCTAGTCGACTCTGACTCTCGGGGGGTGGGGGGGTGCTCATCTCTTTTTCCAAGCCGAAGCGCCAGCACTGTCCAAAGACATTTCTGTGGTCATGTGGCCAGTGTGACTAAATACCAAGGCACATGGAATGCTGTTACCTTCCCACCAAAGTGGTACTTATTTATCTTCTTACAATTTCTTGCTTTCGAGCTGCTAGGTTGGCAGGAGCTGGGGCCAGAGACAGGAGCTCACTCTGTCACACGGCACTAGGGTCTCAAACTGCCGAGCTACAGACTTTCCGGTCTGCAGCTCAGCGTCTTAACCTCTGAGCCACCGCGGGACCCACATAAATTGTCGTTGTGTAGTATTTATAAATGTTATGAAAATGTTAACTGCAATAGGAATCAATATATAATATTATAAAATACAGCAAAATGATACCATCAGAAAATTACACGTACTGACATTCAATGAAGGGAACAAAAGTAATTCAAAGTTCCATAGATGTCCAATGCTGATCAGCAGGAAAATTTCAACTGCACTAGAGATTTGGCTTATAATGATTCCAACAGATGCAGCAGATTCTCTGATCTGAGCTGAATGAAGTCTCGGCTGCAGTCTCCGGCAGCCACAGTCCCTGCCAATGAGCGAGCTAGTTAAACAATACCACTTTTCACCAGTGCTTCCTTAAAGACGGAACCGCTTTCAGGTATACACATAATTCTGAAGCATTCAAAGAATTTGAATGATGCTCATACGTGGCATACCGCTCCAAGCTCCTCATAGGAAGATCAGGACAAAAGACCAGGGCCAGCTTACACTGAACACCACCCCAGGCAAGGAGCATCTTTGGTGCTCTCCCTCCATCTGTTCAACTTTCAAAAACTTTTTTCAAATTGCATTTGTAGCCCATTTCACAACTTTAATGCACAATTTGCATGCACGATTTATCCATGTCGTATAGGATGATAAATGTAAGTGTTAGGACCTGTGAATCTGAATCTTTTTTCATGCCCCATAGAAGCAAATAAAAACAAATGTGTTTGGATTTGGTATTTATGAACCTCATGATGTTCCATTATTTTATGTCATCAGTGATATCAGAATCATTCTCCCCCACATACACTAGCTGTTGAATGAATCCTAAACTAATTTTTCCTCACAAATAATTTTTTAAAACATACACTGCTGCTCAAGCAGGTCAGTGCCACCAGTTTTACAAGCAAAGGTGAATGAAGTATTGGCATTATTTGTTTCTCCTACTGAGCTCATGGCAGGACACCCCAAAAACCTGCCATTTCCCAAACCTGGGAACCTGCCAATGCTATCTGCCTCTAAATCTAATCCTGTGAAGGAAGGTCCATCCACATGAATAATGTGAATGATTCACCATGAAAATCACTACCGGAGAATATAGTGGTTTGAATATACAAGGTCTATAGTGCACCTACTTGAGAAGATCAGAAGAAAAGCCTTTAGGGGACATCTGAAGGACTGCTAGCTAGCATAGCTTGATTAGAGACTTCCCACAATTTCAAATTATATCCTTCCTGTCTCCAGATTAGCTTTTCTTGAGACTTCCTGCTCCTGAAGAGCTTCTGTTGTTGTTCCTCCTTCAGCAGTTAGGTTAGACAGTTAAGGTTCTCTTTCTTCTATATTCTATAACAGTTTGTTCTTCTTTAATAAACCTACTTATTTTTCTCTAAACAGTCAGCACTCCACTTCCTTTGCATCTGTAAACTCTGCCAAAAATAGCAATGGCCACCAGCATAGACCACTTTAAAAGGGAATGGACAAGTTCATGGAGGAGCGGTCCATCAATGGCTACGAGCCACAGTGACTAAAAGGAATCTCCACATCCAGAGTCAGTAATCCTCTGAAACCCGCTGCTAGGATGCAACACTGGAGAAAGGCCTTGGCCTGTATGCCCCGTTTTATGGCCTTGTGTGGTAACTGTTTGGACACTATGTGAGACTGGATGCTGGACTAGACAGACCGCAGGCCTGATCATGCAGGGCTCTTCTTATGTTCTTGTGTTCATGTCAACACAATTCATTTCTGTGTCTGTCTTGCACCATGCAATGAAGATTGATTCAAAAATTGTTACTGTTTCAAGGCCCCGTAGTCCAAAGGTGGGATTCCAAATATTAATAAGTAGCAAATAACTAGCATCTGTGCAAAAGTTACAGCAGCACCATGATATCCTTGGCCGGGTCACATGAGCTCTAACTGCCTGAACCAAACTTCCATAAAGCTTCAAAACTGCCTAAGCTTAAATAGTTTCTGCTGAGAAGTGGGTCTAATTGCCCTTCAGAATTAATGAGTTATTGTTTGGGAAGCTCTGAAACTCTGCAAATTAGTGGCATTAAGTAGTGCAATTATTCTCAAGTAATTATTGATGAAGTCCTAATGGAACAGATTGATTCCTGGAGCAATGAAAAGGGAGATGCCTGTTATTAGGCAAGGGTGCCTCTTGAAAAAAGTGCTGCATCCATCAAGGCAGGGCTTATCACCAACTGGTGATGCCTTCCAATTTAGATGCAACTGTCCAAAAGGCCCACAGTAAGTCCAGGATGTAGCAGCTCACTTTAAGCCTCCGTGGCTTTTGTAGTCTCTCTCTTTTTTTCCCTTTGCCGACTCAATTATAACAATGTCTTTAAAAACCCCATATGGGTAATTCCTGCTGATTACAACATTGCCTACTGCTGAGAGCAAAGCTGATCCACAGCAGACTCCAGTGTTCTTAATCTCTGCCTGCACGCTAACTCCCAAGGTTTTTGCGTTCTCAGGTGAAAGAGAAACGAGACTTTCATGAAGGACTTTTACTAAGTACAGTTGGTGAATCTCTAGGAGATGATGAATGAGTGATTCAGGAGGGGATTTTGTTTGTTTGTTCTCTTCTGCTGTTCATTAGTTGTGGGCGACGCTTGTGCAGTGCCTGTAATCAGAATATCTGAAAAGGCCCTCATAGAAATGGTTTCCAATAAAGAAACCCAAAACGAAATAGCTCCACATTTGTATAACAATGAATTCACTAATAAAAATGCCACAGGAGAAGCAAACCTTTTTTTCATGCACTGTACCTGCATCCAAAAATTCAGCTATTTGGGGAAGTAGTTGGAATGGTAATAAGCATGGTTTATCAGATGGGAGTCTCACTTTATCCAAGAGTGCATATGAACCACGCTGAAAAAGATAAAAGTTGTCCAGCCTTTCCATCCTGAAATGCATTTGTTAAAAAGACAATCAAGTATTTTTATTTTGGGGGGTATTTATTTGCATTTGTGGGTGGGCACCCATGCCTGGAAGTCATGATGACCTTTGGCAACTCCTACTGGGGCATGGAGGACGTTCAGAGAAGTGGCTTGATAGCCTGCCTCCTGACCCTGGTATTCTTTGGAGGTCTCCCATCCAAATACTTGCCAGGGTCGGCCCTGCTTAGCTTCTGAGATCTGACGAGATTGGGCTCACCTGGGCTATCCAGGTCAGGGCAAGACAATCAAATATTTTTTAAAGACCAGCCTTACAGAGGCATATCTGCTGGGGCATAACCATGGCTCACTGGTATGGTACTTGCTTTGCATGCAGAAGGCCAGAGATTCACCCCCAGTATCTCCAGTTAAAGGATCTCTGGTAACCAAAGCTGAGAAAGACCTTCTGCATGTAGGCGTGGAAGTAAGGAGAACCATTACTATCATATGGGGTAATAAAAGGATCAAGTTTGTTTATTTATTTACAGTGATCACAGGGGGATCTGCAGCAACCACCTCATTTGCCATAGTCACAGTGTGGGCAATTGGTGGGATGCAGACATCTGGCCTCCTCTGTTTGTGCATCTCTGATTTTATGGGTGAGGACACCCTGCCTCTGAGCCTTGAGCCATCATGTGTGTACAGCTCCGGCTCCTCCTTTTCAAGCCTGCATAAGATTTGCAGGAGGTGTGCCACACCGGTCCCTATGGGGCCTTCCCTGCCCCACCCCTGATGCTGCACTGCAGGCAAGGCAGCATCAAGACGGCTGGATATCCCTTCATGCCTGCTGTGGCAAACCTCTACAAGGCAAGGGGTGCCATAATGGCCTTCTTTCAGTTGAAAGAGCTTCTGCCAATCAGAGTAGGTAATACTGAGCTAGATAGACCAATGGCCTGACATTATAAAAAGAGCTTTGTAAATTCATATACAAGATCTTTCAACTGTTGAAGACTTCATGATGGAAAACTATGCTCCCTCTTTGTTTGTTTGTTTGGTTTACAAATGGGGCTGTGGGTGATGGCTTTTGCTGTCAGTGGCATCATTACAGTACCATAACCATGGCAATGCAGAAGGTGGTGGAAGTACGGGGAAGAGAAGCTGCGCTTCACCTCCGCATGTGATCGGAGCACCTGGTTCTCATCAAACAAGCAGTGTAACCTGGAGGGAAGAAAATGAAACAGTTATGCAATCCCATATAAGAAGATGACATATTAAAAATTTATAAGAGCATCTGTGAACATTGGATGTTGAGGAAAACATCCATTTCACCTACATCGTTTCCATCTCACAATCAGCTCAAGACTGTTCCGCTTTTTCCAGTGCAATCCCTCTCAGCCCACCTGATACTCCTGTCGCAATGGAGACACAGGTGGCTCCTGTAAACATATCACAGGCCTTCAGGGAATGTTTTAAACTATCCCTTGTAAGTTATTACCCACCTAAAAGGTAGACAAGCCATAAAACTAATTTAAAAGTGCTTTCGGTAGCTTTCAGAATTAACTTTGGAAGCTGCAGAAGGGTCAGCTTCCATTAGATTCAAGGGATCTGCTACTTAACCTTCTGGTGACTCGTTTCTCCTTCAGCAATGCAGCCAGTTGTTTAAGGAGATACATCCATTCCATTCCGTAGCTGTTTTTTTCTTCTGTGGGAGCTGCCAATGATTATTGTCAACAAGACCACTTACACTTACTCTTTCAATTGATACTCAGTTGTGAGAAATGCAAAAGCAGCCCTAGTTTCAACATGTATCTGGCTAGAACATAGAAAGAGCCCTGGTGAATCAGACCAGTGATCTATTTGGTTCAGCAGCTTGCCTCATACAGTAGCCAAGTGGTTGCCCTGGAGGGCCAACACACAGGATACAGAGGCCAAGGCCTTCCCCTGATGTTGCCTCCTAGCACTGGGTTACAGAGGTTTACTGTCTCTATATGTGGAGGATTCCTGTAGTCACCACAGCTAGTTGCCATTGATGGACCTATTCTCCATGAATCTGCCCAACCCCCTTTTAAAGCCATCTGTGCTCTAGGCCATCATTATCTCCGCTGACAGTGAATCCCACCATCTAATTCCTCACTGAATAAAGAAGTACTACCTTCGGCCTGTCCTGTACCTATTGCCCCTCAACTTCATTGGCTGCCCCTGAGTTCTGTTTTTAAGAGAGAGGAGGGGAAAGCTCCCTCTGTCTACTTTTCCCACTCAAGCATAATTGTATAAACTTGTATCAGGTCCGTGATATGTGGAAAAAACATAAAAGCAGTCTTGAATGTACTGGAATTTTTTGAATTGATTGATGGCAAGGCAGGAAGGTTGATTTACAATCATGTTTCAAGCTCCCTGCACTTTACAATGCGCATGGGATTTCAACCTTAATGTGAAATTACATCAATCACCTCTGTAGTTTACTCCAATTCTCAAGGTGAGCAATTACATCATGGCCTTTGATTTTACATAGCCGGACTCATCCATATTTAAATAAACAATGGTTATGTTATATGCATTTGAGGAAAGTATGTGAAATAGTCATGCGGGTGAGCACCGTTCTTGCTTGGCAGCTTGCTCATTACTAGCTGCAAGTATCAAAACTCCCCCCCTCTCCTTGAAGAAGACGCTTCGACTCATTTCATGTCTGTCTAAGAGATTAGAGTGAATGTAGGCAACCTTTTTGTCCCACTCCCTCCCTAACTGCAATGTACCTGAGAATATGTACCTGAGAAGAATTTGATGTGCTAGTAAATAAAAGGTAGAAGCTCAGATCAGTCTGCTGCCATCTTGGGTCTCTGCCCAGTGATGCTACCACCTCTTCTTCTCCCCTTGCTCCTGTTCAACCATTGCCCCCAACAAATCTGAAAGAGAACTGAAATGATTTATACTATTGTATTTCCATTTAAAGGCTGTACCTAGTTGAGATGGCTCCTGCTTTGCGTTCATTAGCTAATGCAGGGATGGTTCTATCACACTTTCACGACTTCACTCTTCAGGGATGGTGGCATGCCTACCTCTGGTCCCTCCTCTTTACTGCTCTTTGGAAATAGATCCGGGTGGGCAGCTGTGTTGGTCTGAAGTCACAGAACAAAGTTCAAGTCCAGTAGCACCTTTAAGACCAACAAGAGTTTATTCAAGGTATGAGCTTTCGTGTGCAAAGCACACTTCCTCAGATACATTGAAATGGAAGTTAACAGTTTATGTATATAGGCAGATGCCTCTACGTAGGTGAACAGCAAATTAAAAGGTAAAGGTTAAGGTTTCCCTTGCTCGAAAGCCAGTTGAATTCAACTCTAGGGTGCAGTGCTCATCTCCGTTTCCATCTTTGTTAAGCTGTATGTTAATTTGCTGTTCACCTATGTAGAGGCATCTGCCTGTGTATATGAACTGTTAACTTCCATTTCAATGCACATGAAAGCTCATGCCTTGAATAAACCTTTCTTGGTCTCAAAGGTACCATTGGACTCAAAATTTCCTTTTTGGAAAGTGTGACTGAATCAGTCGTGGTATGTGCACAGAGATCAGGCTTTGAGCATTCAAATTATAAGAAAATTGAATAAGCAAATAAAACATCTGTACAAGTATTGGAAGTCTTCTAGCCCTAGCTCTGAATATGCCCTAATGATGTACTTGCTATGATAGGCTATTCTCTTGAAGTTACAGCAGTTTAAAGGTCTCTGTTACCTTCGTTCTCCAGTTAAGGTGTTTTTCCCCACTGTCCCTCCGTACGCAGTCAGGATGAGGTTTCAATGTAAAGGACAGGCCTTCATGGCTTGAAGATGCTCCCAGTAAAAGTCCATCATAAGACAGTGATTTTCTGCTATGCCTAGAGAATTAATCTTCCTTTTTTGGGGGGAGGGGGGTCTTCTGTTGGGGTTTTCCATTTTTTCCTAACCAAAAAGGAAGAGATACAGTCTAGCTTTTTGGCTGCATTCTCTGTCCCTAGGTGTGACATTCTAGCTAAGGTTTTTGAAACTCTTGTTTCACTCTGGCCAGGTCCATCTCCATAACTTAAGTCACGAGGCGCTCAGTACTTGGGAGACAGATGACTAATCTCCTGCAGTTTTCCTTTTGCTAGTCTTTTACCTGTTCTGATCTGGATAGCCCAGGCTAGCCAGATATTGTCAGATCTCAGAAGCTAAGCAGGGTGGGCCCTAGGTAGTATTTGGATGGGAGACCTCCAAGGAATACCAAGGCTGTGATACAGAGGCAGGTAATGGCAAACCACCTCTGAATGTGTCTTTTCTTGAAAACCCCATGGGGTCACCATAAGTCTGCTGTGTCTTGACGGCACTTGCCACCACCACCAGTCTTCTACCAACATTGCAGCCTCTGGAACATGTGTACAAAGCAGCCCCAACTATGGAAATACTGAGGAATTCTAGGAAGGAGGGTACTTCTTCATAGAAGCTTTATTTATTTTTATGTTTAAAACATTTGTATAATGCCTTTCCACACAGCTTAAGGTCCCCAAGGCGGTGAACAAACAAAGCACTAAAACAGCATTTAACACACACACACACACATATATATAAACTGTTAAAATAATTAAATAAGATATGTAAACATAAACACAAACAGGGAGGAAATAGGGCTGCCATGCCTCCTGCTATGGCAGGATATTTCCTGCTGGCAACCATCCTTGCCCACTGCTGCTCCTAGAAAGTGGCCTGAGGTAGCTCTAGGAATCATCACCAGAAAGTCTATGATTTGGCCACAGAGTTCCTGAGAATTCCCAGAGATATCCTATGTCACATTCAGGTTTCCCCAAGAAGTAACATAGTGGCACACAGGACATTGTAGCCCCCTCACCTCCCTGCCCCCTCACCTCCCACCAGTAGCCAGGCATGGCCTGGCAACCCTAGGAGGAAGACCAGGAAGAGACACCTGAGGCCTAGTAGTGCTGCTAACAGCTCAAGGCACTAGGTGGAAAACTGGCCCTGTGTTTCATGGGCTAGCAATCATGAGGAGTCCAGGGGAGGACAGCAACCTGTTGTGGGGGTAGGGGGATGCCATCAGCAATACTGTGACATCATTTCCATTATTCAGCATTTTACCTCTCTAGGTATTGCCAGAAACTCTATGGGAAAATGATGGCGGAGTGGCAGGAAACGGGCAACCCTAAACAGAACAGAACCTGCAAAGTAGGGGAGGAGAAAGAGTGAAGGCCATATTATAAAACCAACAATGGCAATTTCACTGGACATGCAAAGTGAGAAAATATAGGCTTTGGATTCCCTGAATTAATGAGAGCCTCATGCCTCAGTATGTAGAAATGTCATGGTGTTCTCCTGTTTGCATTTCTTTTACAGTTCAATTCTGATTAAAGTTTTAGATACTACTTTGCAGTTGGGCCAGAAAGGCCACCTCTCCCTGCTTGTGGGGTCTTTGCTGGATGATCTGCAGTAGAAGGGCTTGGTCTCAGAGAAGTTTCTGTGTCTGTGGGCTGGGATGAGTCATGGTTAGATGTGTAAAACTTGGATTTTTATCAGGAACATGCATATTTGTTGATTTAAGATACATTTAGAGGCACGCCTGCGATGATTCTAGTGAAGTCTGTGTCAGCGAGTTGAGAAAAAGAGCATCCCATTAAGCCTGTATTAAATGGACAAAAGTTGTTGTTGTTGTTTTCCTCTGGGCTGTTGGTAACCTTATCTGAAACGTGAGGTGGCTGGTGAAGCTGATTCTCTGCCCCCCCCCTCCCAGTAAATTCTAAGGTACCCCTTCTTTCCTCTGAAAGTTGACTCCTCTTCTGATGATTTATGCCCTCATTTAAAATATTTATACCCTATCTCTCTACACAATTAATTGCTGCATCATAAACATCCTTTTTGAAACCTGGGAAGCATAACTAAGATAACTACTGTGATAAAATCCAAAAGACATGTTTCTAGCATTATTGGAAATGGAAGGGCTGCAATAATCTACCCTTTTTATTTCAGTTTTGCCTTTGTTTTCCCTGTCTGTCCAGTCCTGAACACCTCCCAAACCTGTGGCTCCTAAAGAGATATAACCAAAACTACAGTTGCCAGATCTGGATTGGGAAATACTTGGAGATTCTGGGGGTGGAGCCTAGGGTAGGGTGGGGTTTGCGGAGGGGAGGGGAGAGACCTCAGCAGGGGATGATACCACAGAGCCCACCCCCCAAAGCAGCCATTTTCTCCAGGGGAAGCGACCTTGGTTACCTGGGGATCCATTGTAATAGCAGGAGATCTCCAGGTGCCACCTGGAGGTTGGCAAACCTAAACCAAAACATGTTTGTGTATGTGATGAAAATTCAGCTCTGGGAGACTCGCTTTGCAGTTTTATATTTGGGGCTGCTGTGCTGTAGTGCGTCTCATTGCTGGCTTTGGTAATTGCTCTCATGAGACTATCAAAACTAGCAGTCTTGCAATTATATTGCTGATGTGCTACACCCCTGTCTTGTTATCCCATGTACCATAACTATGTTTCTCATTATTGGGGTGATCAACATGTCAGGTGCTTAGGCCTTCCGCAGAGTGTTTGGGAAGCTGTTTAATGCCTTTTGTCTAAACATTTCCTTTTCCTCTCTGAAATCAAGCCACCATTTCAAAGCGCAGAGAAGGACGTGGTAGTTTATTTTGCACCAGCCTGCTATTAAAACACATGTAAATGTTCAAGTCACTGAGGAACCTTCTTCAGATGACCCAGTTCAGTTCTTGGTGGACTTTCCAGGCTGGCCGGCCACGTGAGGTTTGCCAACAGGCCTAGAAGAAAATGCCTCATCCCTTGAACAGTGGCATAGTGGGATGTTATTTACTAATGATGTTATTTTATCCCCATGCCGTGAAAAACTTCACCTGCCCATTTCCACACATTAAGCCTATGTTAAAGGGACAGGGTATTTTTCTCCAGGCCTGTAGGCAACACTGAACCACCACCCCATATTAGGGTTGGCAGCCTCTGGGTGCAAATGGAAATACTCCAGAATTGCAACTGATCTTTAAGCTAGAGAGGTCTCTTACCCTGGAGAAAATGGTAGCATTGGAAAATGGACAATATGGCATTATACACCGCTGAAGTCCCTCCCCTCCCCAAACCACCACCTTCCCCAAGCTCTACTGCCAAATCTCCAGGAAAGTCCCAATGTAGAGTTGGCAACCCAGCCCCAGATCCATTGTTTTTTCCCCTCCTCATTAATGAAAATTGAGGACTAACCTACCCTCTTTGTTTGAGATCTGTATGCTTTAATCTGACTCCCCCTGGTCCGCCTGACTCTCCCTGGTCCGAAAGATGCCAGATTGACCAGGCCAGGGCCTTTTCAGTGGCAGCTCCACACTGGTGGAATGAGCTCCCGGAAGACATCAAGGCCTTGCAGGACGTTCTACACTTCTGCAGGGCCTGTAAAATGGAGCTCTTCCACCAGGCCTTCGATTAGGAGCCGCCGCTGATGAATGAGCTATTAAAAACTGATCTGTTACGGCCCGCATGTTACTGGCATTAAGAGCAACTTTGGATACTGGCCTAGCTACATTGGACCATCTTGCAGCAATTGCCATCTGCACTTAACTGCACCTCTTGTAGATCATTGTTTATGTGAAATTTTATAGTCTTGATTTTTGCATCTGTGTTGTATTGTATTTTAACCTGTTGTATGACGCCTTGAGCCTGCCTGTGCAGGCAAAGTGGGATATAAATTGAAATAAATAAATAAGTAAGTAAAAAACCTGCTGTGAAGGCCAATGTGGACAAAAGGCCATAACACTGGGGCAGCAAGGATTGCTCCTTTCCCCCACACTGTTTCCCCTACAGACATTATACAGGAGAAATTACAGAGGATGGGGGAGAGAGGCCTATTGCTCTTTTATTTTTTCTTTACTGGAGCAAATAACTCACCTATGGGCGCGAGCCAAGAAGGGCGTGCAGTTGGCTTGCCTTCCCTCCCCTCCCTCCCTGCCCCTCCGCCCCTCATTAAAAGAGTCACTCACTCATGCCAGTCACAGCCAGCACCCTGCTCCACCCCCTTTGGCTGCAAGGAGTCCTTGTTGGGCCCTCCTCCTGCTTGGTGCCCACCCACCTTCTGTGGCACCCCAACTGCTGGGTCGCAGCCCTCTCCACAAAATGCACTGGCTGGCTTGGGCTGCTGGTTGGCATCTGCGGTGCTGGGGGGGGGGGAGGCTCACCAGCCGGTTGCCACCGCTGCCTATAAGTCCAGGCAGGGCTATGACAAGGAGCCGGAGCTGGGACTGCCTGCAACCAGCTGGATGTGCCTTGCCTCCCTGTGCCCTGACAGCCATGCCCGGCCGACGGCAGTGGCGCCTCATCCTCCTCGGGGGGACGGACCAGAGGCTGCTGCTCAGTGTCTGCCTCCCCCCCCCGCCGGCCTCTGGCGTACAGTGAGCAACGTTGGGTGGGCGGCCGGCAGCCAGGAGCCCCTTCGTCTCTTCCTCCTTCCCCCAGATCTTTCTATTAGAGAGAGAGTGCCAGTCCCCAGTCAGCTGCTGGGCTCAGTATTTCTTTCATTTTGCGGCTTTTCTTTCAAAGGGTATTTTCTAAAAAGGAAAAAAAAGGAGGCTTTTAAACTACTGAATGCCCATCTGCTCTTTTCTCTTCAGCACAGTTTGCGCCTGCGCCTATCCATGTACAAAGGCAGTGTGGTTTGAAAGCTCATAGCAAACGGGGCTTGTTAAAAGGCTGAAGACTGGCTGGCTGCAGCAGACTCTTGTGTCCGTCCATCCCCCTTCATCTGCCTTAATGGTATTACAAGGGAAGAAGTCCCCCAGCAGTCAGAGGAGAGAGGGCTTAGGGTTGCCAACCTCCAGGTGGTGGCTAAAGATCTCCCTGAATTACCACTGGCCTCCAGCTGACAGAGATCAGTTCCCCTGGAGAAAATGGCTGCTTTGGAAGGTGGAGTCTGTGGCTTTGTATCCCACTGAGGTCCCTCCGGTCCCTAAACTCCACCTGCCCCAAGATACACCAAATCTCAAGGAATTTCCCAACACAGAGTTGGCAACCCTGCCTCCCCACCTGGAGTCAGAGTGGATTTACATTTCCCCTCTTTCCTGCCCGTGCTCACTATAGATCACCCATTTTGATCTTTTGAGAGCCAATTTGGTGTAGTGGTTAGGAGGGCGGACTCTAATCTGGGAGAAGTGGGTTTAATTCTCCAGTTCTCTACATGCAGCTGCTGGTATGACCTTGGGTCAGTCACAAGTTCTCTCAGAGCTGTTCTTTCAAGGGCAGTTTCTGTCAGAGCTCTCTCAGCCCCACCTCCCTCACAGGGTGTCTCTTGTGGGGAGGGGAAAGGAGAGGAGATTGTAAGCTGCTCTGAGACTCCTTCAGGTAGTGAAGGGTGGGGTATAAATCCAATCGCTTCTACTTCTGCACTGCTGAGAACAGCTTAGCTCTTGTTTTACAAGTGACTTGTAATTGCTAGAGGAAAATTTTAAAGGAAATATTCTGGAAATCTGCTTCTTTAAGAAAAAAATATCTGAGAATGACCTACAGAAAAATTCTCCTGCTCTCAAATTGGACCACATTTCCCATAATGGGTCAGTGTGGGTTAATGGTTAGAGCAGCCCCCCCACCACCTTTTTGAGCCTGCTAGCACCTCTGGAATTCTGACACTTTGTGGTGGGCGCAGCAACAAAATAGCTGTCACAGGAGGTGGAGCCAGCCTTTCAGTCACACAGTCCTTGTGCTGTGGTGGCAGCTGATGCCAAAGCAACATTTTTCAAAAATCTGCACAACACGGTAGACCCACTGGGGTGGGGTGGGGGTGCCAGAAGGTAGCCTCCCCTAGTGTGGAAAAAAAACCTGGCACTGGGCCCTGGGGGGGAGCCTACCCAGGAAGGGGAACTGGCTGGGGAAGGGAAGACCGATTGCAGGGGGCATGCCTCCCCTTCGCTTGCCCAGCTGCCCTGCCAGGAGCCACACAATATGTGTGAAAGAGCCGCACGTGGCTCCTGAGCCACAGTTTGGCCACCCCTGCTCTACATCCGACTGAATTAAGGTACTCTCTGGCAGTTGCACCACCCACTGGGGCTTTCTTTGAGAAATATAGGGGACCTTGTCAAACCACTCTAAGTGGACTCCAACATGCATGTCTGTCTGTCTGAGGGTTTCCATCTTCCATGTCTTGATGGGAGAGGCTTCCTAGCCTTCTCTTTAAGTAGGATATCCCTCTAGAGAAGACACTTGTGGAGATCAGATCATATTTTTAAAAGGACAGGAAAAGAAGACAGCAGAGTTTGGGGGCTTTTGAAAATACAGAAGGACAGAAATAAAAGAGGGGAAGTACAGTTTCTCACTTCAGCACTCCTTTCTCCTTTGCTTATAACCCTTTGTCCTTCTAAGGGGTAGGAAAGGCAGTTCAAAACATGTCCAAGCTTTGACAGCTGACTGTTGACTGAAGGACCTCAGGTTGTCAAGGGCTTGCCTGACCAGCTGATAAACCTCATCAAGGATTCCTTCCCATTCAGTTTTCTAGCTGGGAAGCTGAGGTGTCTCTTCTGGCTACATGAAGCTGCCTGGCAATGTCCATTGGTCTCTCAAGACCAATATGTCTTACTAGTCTTGACTGTCAGTGGTTCTCCAGGGTCTCAGATCTCTCGCATCACCTACTACCTGATTCTTTTTTTATCTGGAGATATTGGGGAAGGAAACTGGGACTTCCTATGTTCTCAGCGGATGCTAGGCCACTGGGCCACAGCCCCTCCATCAATAGCAAAGTGGCAGTTTAATTCAAAACTCCTGTCAACAGAAGTCTGGTCAACAATCTTCTCTATAGGATCAGGTGTCATTTTTTCATACAGAACTTTTTGGAGCAGAGTGCAAAGTTTGCCCTTCCCCCACCAGCAGAGAAGGAAGTGACAAACTTAGAGAAGAACCTTCTTTGATCTCTGGATTGAAGTTCACCAGCTCCTTGTGACAGGCAAGGAGTTAAATTCTCCAGGATAACCCTCCCATTCTGCCTTCCTGTATGATTTGTCCATCACAGGAAAATCAAGTGTTTTGGGATGCTCTAAGGTTCACACACATAAAGATTCACACATAATTTTTTTGCCCTGACAGGAGTTCCTTAGGAGGAGGAGCCAGTGGATTTGTGGCATAATATGATGGGTGTTGCACGGTATAATATTGGTAGTGGAAGGTAGTGTCATGCAGTACTGAATGGGAACGTTACCCCACATATATTGTCTTAGCACCACAGGCCGAATCCCGATCTCCCGTCTGCATGCTTTTAAAGGTTAAGGAAATATTACCTTAGATCCCAAACATTTTGTACTCACAGAGCCCTGACCTAGAAAGCCCAGTCTAGGCCATTCTTGTCAGATCTCGGAAGCCAAGCAGGGTCGGCCCTGGCTAGTATTTGGATAGGAGACTTCCAAGGAATACCAGGGGCATGATGCAGAGACAGGCAATGGCAAACCACCTCTGAAACATCTCTTGCCTTAAAAACAAGTCTAGTTTGCCACCTGGTGGTGCATAATACTAAAAGAGTTAGAACATTTTTTGCTAGACAATCTTAGGATCTCCTGGTTATACTACACACATTGCCATACAATAATTAATTGTACTCACACAGTTAAGTGAAGTTCATGGCCCAAACCATTCTTACCAAATCCAGCAGCTATAGCTGCATGCACCTTCTAGGTCTTCATAAATAGGGGCCATAATGCTCAGAACATGATTAAAAATAAAAATCAAGTGGCATTTCCCGTCTATGCCAAACAATTTACAATTGTCTGGAAGAATGTAGAATACAAAGCAATTCAATATTTTGTTAGTGATATTCTACAACCTTGATGCTTTAATACCCCCCCCCCCGCCCGGTCATTTTCTGATTTCTTGGCCCTAAAAAAAGTTAGAAGAACAGGGACACGGAATGTCATCACATTCATCACACATGAGGATAATCCATCACCAGTGCAGAAACAAAACCAGACAATGTGGAATCTTCTGATTGCCCCTGTAGCTCGATGTGATTGACATCCCATCAGCTCAGAAAAGGCTGTTGTCTCCTGCATTGTTCTAATGAATGATGGGGCGAGACGACAAGACGTTACCAATGAGGATGCAAATGAAGATGGGTTACATTATGGACTGAGATACATGATGGAAATCTAGTAGTGATTGTATTCTCGGAATGCATAATTTTTGGCAACACAGCTGCAAGCCCAGATTTTCCATATGAACAGGAAACCTGAGACTCCTAAAACACTGATAGTTAACACGTCATGGGTTTATGTTATTTGGGAACACTTGCAAACCAGTGCACTGCTTGCAACAGCAAGAAAACTGTGCATGCTTGAGCTGCAGCAGTGTGTCAGGGTGGATGTGAGTGTGTTAGTGATTCCAGAACTTCAGGTTGGGATGGAACCCATAGATCTGTCCTAGTTTTCAGGCGCAGGAGTAGAGCTACCCTAGAATACATGTGCTCAGACAATTTGGACACTTCTTCAGATACAGAGGAAAAGGGTAGCATCGCTTCTTTTGACTGGCAGGCAATATGAAACCGCTACATTGACCAAGATAGTTTTAAACACCAGGAGCCTGATTGTCACTTACATGACTCTCCCATGGGTTTCAGAGGTCACAGTTCCTTTTTTTCTGAAGAAAACAGAATACTGAAGTACCTTATCATACTGGAAGTGCTGCCCACAGGCTGCAGAACTTCATTCCTGCAGATGTGGGATATCTGTGCTGTTAACCCCCTCTGAGTGAGGGGAGCTGCTTTCACATGGGGAACATACCCCGTTACGCATTGATTGCAGCTGTGATGCAGAGGCATTCAAAGCTACAATGGAACTTCCACACTAGGGTATACTCCATATTTTCTTCAGTATCCCCTCACATTTGTCCTTCCCTCTCCAATGGTTGGGAGCTGCTAAAACCTATTTTGATATGGTGTCATAGCAATATAGCAACTAATGATTTTTAATGGTCTATTGGCTTGATAAATAGCAGACAAGAGTGGACAAGGAGGGTAAATCGTGCCAATATGGGCTGGGGAATTCAGAAATCTGCACCTTTCCAGCCACATGGAAGTGGCCAACCCACTTTGGTTATGATACTCTCCGAAAGATCATAATGAAACAAGTTCAGAGAAGAGCATCCTGAAGACAGCAAAAAGATAATGGAAGTATGATTGTCAGTCATGTGTGTGAGAGAGAAAGAGAGAGACAGAGAGAGACACACAGAGAGAGAAGTTCTCTTTGGCCCCGTTCACATGGAGCATTTGCCCCACCGAAGGCACGGTAGCCCTACGGAATTTCTGTGCACGATCACACAGGCACATCTGGGAGGTGTAGCACTCTCGTGGCCAACCCGCGGCTTCCCTCCGAAGATGTGGAGTAAAAAACTACCAGGGCAGAAGCACTAGTTTCCGGAAATCCCGGGGCAAAGGTCAGCGTCTGATCGCGGGAGCACCAGTATCCTGCAGCATCTGATGCCCACCCATGTCCCGGGGTTTCCGGAGGCTGTAAGTTCCCATGGGATGGGCACCAACGCTGAATGGCTCATGCACACATGCAAGACACCGACAGCCCGCCCCCCCAATGGCGCATGCACACTTTACACCAGCGCGGCTTGCATGCTCTGCTGCACCGCTTTTTTACCGCACTGCAGCAGCGTGGTGTGATCAGCTCTCAGAGCTGGAGCGTGGCAACCCAGTGGCCCGTATGATCGGGCTACCGCGCCTTATTTTGCTCCGGGGCGAACAGCCACGCCTCCCCCCCATGTTTTCTGGCCCATATGACCGGAGCCTTTTTCTTGCATCTGGCAGTGGATATTAATTACAATGGCTGAACATAACCACCATGTTTGGATGCAGTATGCCACTAAATACCAGTTGTGGGGATGCCACTGGACCTTTGTATTATTTTTCTACAACAGACTTAACACTGGTACTCCTTTGTGACAGTGTGAGGACCATTGGCTTCCTTCCCTGCCTGTGAGCTTTTGGGAGGCACCTGGCTGGCCATAGTGGACTAGAGTTGACCCAGAGAATCCTTTGCTCTGATCTAGCAAAGCTTTCGAAAGATGGCCTTACCTTCTTAACACAGAGCTTTGTGAGATCCATGATATGGATGAGCTAGAAGATTTTGAAATCATGGGAGATGGTGTGCCTGCCCACACAAATATTCATGAGCGGATGCAAAGACGTTGGTTGTTAAAGCAGCCTTACAAGATTAGGATCTTCATTTTGGGACAAGATTACTCTGCAGCCTTCCTGCTGATGTTTGTCACTGTCTCTGAGCAGCTGTGTAACGCGCAGCTGTGTGCCAAATACAGAAGAAGTCATCTGTCTTCACCTGTGAACTCCCCCCCTGCTTTAGAAACCTCTTAGATTCGAGAACATGTTAATTAATTCTAGGATAAAAGCCCCTATTGCTTCTCTTCTCCCCCCGCCTCTTGTCAGCAGCTGTGAGCTATTTTTTTGCTACAGCCCTAATAAGTTCAATTAAAAACTAAGACTAAAATCAAATTAAAATGACTTTCCTCATTATCAAGCATCCTACTATCCAGCTGTTCACAGTATTAGCATTAATCTGATTCATATATGAAGAAAATCGTCGTGTTCTTGGTAGGTTGTCTCTGTCCCCTTGTTAATCATGCGTGTCACAACGTCAAGTCAGTTTTGCTTCCTGTTTTCTGCTGCTCCTTCCGCTTTCACAAAGCCTGGGGTAAAGGAATCACCAACAGGCCCACAAGTCATAATTGGCTCTAATGTCCCCTCCCGCCCTCGTGTGCCGCTTTTCTCAGGAAGTGCTGCTGTGATTCCAAATAGCTGTTATGCAAAGAAGCAATGACATGCACAAGCTGGTAGAGCTGCCAACAGAGTCTCACAAAATAGATCTCTTATCCAACTCTCTTATATCCCACAGATTGTTGACAGGTTTAGAAACATAGAATCAGAGTTGGAAGGGACCTCCAAGGTCATCTAGCTCAACCCCCTGCACAATGCAGGAAATTCACAAATGCCTTCCCTCCCACACACACCCAGTGACCCGCTCCATAACCAGAAGACGGCAGAAAACCTCCAGGATTGCTTCCTGACCCCGAAGTGGTAATCAGTATTTTCCTAGGCATGTAAAAAAAAATTACTAGGTTTAGAGATACCTGCAAGCCATCAGCTCCTGGTCATACCTTCTATGTGTGTGGGGATACCCACTAGTTTCTGTATTATGCAGGATGTGTGTATTCACTGGTACAAAATGCTATGGAGAGCTGATCTAGGAAGGTAGATGGGCTATCTATAAATGGGGGCGAGGCCATGGCTTTGTGGTAAAGCATCTGCTTGGCATGCAGGAGATCCCAGGTTCATTCCCTGGCATCTCCTGTTAAAAGGATCAGGTGGCAGGTGATGTTAAAGGCTTAAGACCCTGGAGAGCTTCCGCCAGCCAAAGAAGGCAATACTGACCTTGATCCACCTGGTGGTTTGATTCAGTGTCAGGCAGTTTCATGTGCACAGGTGTATCTGTACTACATAATCATTATACTAACTGGAGAAGCCGAGTCACCAATCATTCTGCCAAGCAATGAAATACCATGGATTTTTTCCCTATAGAGAGATGTGGTTCATGAAGGAGCCCATGAGTGGTCAGTGGTTCATGTGGTCAGAGGTCTCCAAGAGATTGTAAAAAGCTCACCCACAAAGGGGTCCACCTCTCAGTGCCAATATCCAACCATTTCTCTTCCATAGGTACTTGATTTCTCTTTTCGCACGAGCTGAAACAAGTCAGCTGCAGGGAAAGAATACCTGCTGTGCCTTCCTGGTTCTTTTTGCTGCTGCCAGAAAAGCCAGGTGCTGTCAGAAAGTAGAAAGATGACCAGTGGTGATGCTAGAAAGAAGCGGTTCTCGGATGCAAGGAGGCATCTTATCAAAAGCATTCATGGGGTCCTGTTGAAACCTGCTCATAAAAGACAAAGCAGTGGAGCCGTTTTCCCTTACTTTTTAAAGATGACAGTGAGATTTTGGCATGTGCTCTGCAAGTGGTACTACCACAAACTGACAGTGGGAGGTGGGTTTCCTCTGGTTTGGTGCAAGTGAAAGGTATGCCATTGTCACGCCTTTGCAATGCCAACTGCCAACCGTAAGGGAGTTTGTGATGTGATGAGGCTGTGCCCTTGGTCAGGCCCTACACTACAAGACCTGATGCCAGCCAGGTCTCGGCGTCCTAGGAAGAGAATGGTTGTGAACGAAACCTGACTTCACAAGGGAACAAGGGTTAAAATAAACCACGCTTTCATGTTAGTCTGAACTGAGCCAAAGTCATAGTGATAAGTGATGACTTGGCACAACCTTGGTGGGAAATGTTGTAGGCCAGTGCCGCTTCCAGGTTTTGAGGGGCTTGAGACATAGATTTCCCAGGCCCCCTCCTCTCTTCTACCTACTACCAGACCCCCACACATGGTCTTCTTCCTTTTCCTCCCACCTGCCTGTGTGCCCTTCCCCTTCCTGCTTGTGAGCTCTCCCACTGCACATGCTCATCACAGCCTGCAACCCTTTTCCCAGTGGCCCTGGGCAATGAATGCAGCTGGGAGCAGAGCAGAGTGCTAGCAAATAAGTGAGTGGGGGAGTCAACATCGGTGGTCCCTGCCAGAAGCCCTGGCCCCTGGCAGCTGCCCCACCACAAGGTATGCTAACCCCGGCCATGTTGCGGGCAGTCGTACATATTGATATTCCCTTGATGTAACATGCATGTGTTCTCTGTTGTGCTCTCAGTAGGGAGGACCCATGCCAGAGCACATGGTTTTCTTGCAAAACGTCTAAGTTTAAGGTCGTCAGTAAATGCACAACCCCCCAACAGGGCAATGAGTGCCCCCAGAAGCATTTTGGGCTGGGAGAATAGCACAGGGGAAGGCTCTAGTGCCTTTCCCCCCAGGGACATTGTCCTGATCTGGATCAGGATGCTGTGTGCTTGGGAAATGAGTTCCCCAACAACTGACATGTGACCGTCTGAGTCAACGTTGGGTCTGGGGTACTCAGATAGGCAGGGCTTTTTTTGTAGAAAAAGCCCAGCAGGAACTCATTAGCATAATAGGCCACACCCAACAGCAGAAACTTATTAGTGTATTAGGCCACACCCCTGACAGTACAGCTCCCTTTCAGGATTGGCTTCCCCAGGTGCCCTGCAGCTTGCAGGGCACATGGGGAACCCAAGGGAAGGAAGACAGTTTCTGGATTGGCTTCCCCAGGTGCCCCACAGCTGCAGGGTGCCTGGGGAACCTGAGGAGGGGAGGCAGTTTAAACTGCCTTCCTTCCCTGGATTGGCTTCCCCAGGCGCCCTGCGGCTTGCAAGGCGCCTGGGGAACCCGAGGGGGGAGGCTGTAGGCGTGGCCAACTCGGAAGCCAGCCGGAACTCAGTTCCTGTGCGTTCCTGCCCAAAAATAGCCCTGCAGATAGGAATGTCTAAAATGGCAGTGGGTTGTTTGGGCCCCAGTCCCTGGTATCTCCATCTCAGGTAGGTTTCCTGTCTGGGCTTTAGAAAGTCTCTGAGGAACTGTTAAGAACAGTATAAATCAGGCATTGCGGGGAGGGAATGGGGAGGAAGTATTGGCTGTTTCCCCTCCTCTATATGCATACAGGAAATAAGCACCGTGAATGTCATTGACAGCGTCACACTCCGGCCTCTTAGCAAAGCACGGCTACAGGGGCTAACAATGAAAATGCAGCCCACAAAGTCGTGCACACTCGGAGTTGTCAGTGGCCAAGAAGCAATTACTGTGTGGGTCGAAGGGCAAATTATGACTCTTGCCAGGCTGTCCGCTCAGCTGTGCCAGCAAAAGAATAGGAGGAAGAAGCTTTATGAGGCAGTGGGGGCTTGCCAAAAATTCCCGCCGCTCGAAAGGAAGCAAACCTTTCAACAATCAAGACTTAGGTGTGGGAGAGGAAGAAAATGAAAGAATGGTGTAAACTAGACTAAAAGCTCAGGATATCTGGGTGAGAGAGGAATGAATGAGTACAGATGGGGCTGCAAGTTCCGCTCCAAACAATGCATAGGCATTGGAACACATGTATGTGCAAGTAATGGGAAATCGGCTTTTTTCAGATGTCTCGATCCTGTAGAGGCAACCCTCATCTGTACACTGGTATGTACGAAGGAACTATATTTGCATTCCAGTGAACAGGATCAGATTAAGACAGGCTGAGGACCTAAACTATGTTCCCATAGCATTACTATGCTGCAATCATTTTGCTAAGCACTTTGTGGATAAAAACTCTTTCATCCATTCTGACTTGGACCCTACACTAGCAGCAACAGGATCAGATGGTTCCAGGGTGTCAATTTGTCCAGTTTTGTTTGATAGCTTTCAACTTGTGCAGTCTGAGGATGTGGACAGGACTCCGGGAAGTTTAAGACCTACCACCTGTTTGTATGACCCTTGCCCCTCCTGGCTGTTTATATCTACCAGAGAGGCTAGTAGACTGGGTTGAGGAGACTGTAAATGCCTCCCTGAGGGATCAGGTGGTCGTTCCTGTCTCAAAACAGGCAGTGGTGCATCCACACTTAAAGAAACCTACCCTGAACCCAAGAGAGTTAAATAACTATTGTCCAGTCTCAAATGTACTATTCTTGAGCAAGATGACTGAATGAGTGGCAACTGGCCAACTTCAGAGGTTCCTGAATGAAGCAGATTGTTTAGCTCCATTCCAATCTGTTTTCAGGCCTGGTTATGAGACTGAAACAGTCTTGATCACCCTGCTAGATTACATGAACCGGGAGATTGACAGGGGAGTGTGACCCTGTTAATTCTCCTGGAACTCTCGGTGCCTTTTGATACCATCGATCATGGTATCCTTCTGGATTGCCTTTAGGGACTGGGAGTGGGAGGCACTGTTCTGTGATGGTTCTGGTCCTACCTCAAGGATAGGTTTTAGAATATGGTGTTGGGGACTGCTGCGCTGCAGCAGTTCCATCTCATCCTCCATGCTTTTCAATATCTACATAAAGCTGCTGGGAGAGGTCATCTGGAGACTTGGGCTGAGCTTCCAGCAATATGCAGATGACACTCTGCTCCGTCTTGTATTACTAGCACATCATAGGGAGGCTGTGCAAACCATGAACAGGTATCTGGAGGCAGTTTTTGAATGGATAAGTGCTGATAAACTGAAACTTAATCCCAACAAAATGGAGGTGCTACTAGGAGGGGGAAGGTATGACCCAGAAATGCACATCCTTGAAGGAGCAGGTTCATAGCTTGGGGTTGCTCCTGGACCTGGGCCACTTGTTGGTTAAACAGTTGGCAGTGGTGGCCAGAGGTGTCTTTCAGCAGTTTTATCTAATGAGCTGGTTGCAGCCTTTCCTTGAAGAGAAAAGATCTTGCCACTGTGGTGCATGCCCTGGTAACATCTAGATTAGGTTATTGCAATACATTCTACATGGGCCTGCCCTTGAAGACTGTCCAGAAGCTACAGTTGGTACAGAATACTGCAGCCAGAATGTTGACCTGAGTGGGTCATAGGGACCATACCATTCCAGTTTAGTTCCACCTACGCTGGCTTATAATTTGCTTCCAGGCTCAATTCAAGGTACTGGCCTTGACCTTTAAAGCCCTACACCAACCAAGGAACCAGCATACTTTTAGGATCACCTTCTACCATACAAACTTACTCGCTCACTCTGGTCATCCTCAGAGGCCTTGCTTTGCTCGCCCCCCTACCACCACCACCCCTGCATCTGAGGCTAGACGGGTGGTGACCAGAGAGAAAGCTTTCTCCAACATGGCACCAAAATTTGAAACTCCCTCCCCAGGGAGATTTATCTGTCTCTCTGTATTTGTGTCTTTCTCCAGCAGGTGAAGACTTTTTTGTTTCATCTAGCATACCCCCAAGAATGGTTTTTGGCCCTCCATCTAGAGTTGTTTATGTGTAGTTCATGTTTATGTGTTTTTAATTGAACTTTATATTTTAATTGCATTTTAATTGCTTAAATGTTTAAATGCTTTTATGTTTGCCATCTTGTGGACCCTGGTTAGGTGGAAAGGAACCCTACATAGGACCAAACTGCACAATACAATTTTTAATGAATTGGGTCTATTTGTCCCATTTTGGAGCCTTCATTTGGAACCACACATGCATAAGTAGCTCCAAAATCGGGCAGATAACTCCACCCTTGGTCTGTTTTAGCTCAGAAAAACAGTACAGGGAAGAAAGCAAGAGCCCCTCCTCCCCCACACCACAGTACTGAGCTGATTCAAACCTCCAAAGATATTTAAAACAACACTCCCCACCCGTGCTGTGTGGCAGCAAAGGAATCCAGACCCATTTTTTTAACAAAACGTATTGTGGAGTTTGGCCCGTAGCTTGTGCGTAAATGCAACTCTGCCAATGAATTCACATAGGGCAGGGGTAGAACTTGGTATTGAGTTCCTGCTCCTCTCCATGCACAAATGTGTAGGGCTAAGGAGTTAATGGCCTCAGAGAGAGAGGGAGAGAGAGAGAGAGAGAGAGAGAGAGAGAGAGAGAGAGAGAGGGAGAGAGAGATTTTTGCAGGCAGGAGCGTAACACAAAAAGAAAGAAATGGCATGCTGAATTTCATTGTTTGCAACAAGGTACGACTAGAAGTAGAAGCATTTAAATGCTGGCCACTCAGCTGTATAATAAGCATCCTAATTGCTGCATTTAGACAGGCTTGCATTCAACTCTAGGATTCCTCCATAGGCCTCTAAGATTGGTGCTTATGTCAATACTGATCATGAAAGGGTTGTTGTAATAAGGAAAGGTCAGTATGTTTGTGTTACAGACCAACCATGGCCAGGTCTGAAGTAAGTGGGAGCCCATGAAACAGCCATCAGTTAGGTCTGCTGCGTCAGCCTTGTTCATGCAATATGTCCCATAGAGACTGAATGGCTAAAAGGGACATCATGGTGGCAAGCTCTATCACCCTCATCTGCATGTTCAACTGAAGGTGTGCGATGGCCCAGGCTAGCTTGATCTCAACAGGGCCAGCTCTGGTTAGTATGTGGATGGGATACTACTAAGGAAGCATCTCTTGTCTTGAAACTCTTATGAGGGATCAGCTGCAACTTGATGGTTGTCTGTCTGTCTGTCTATCATCTATCTGTCTACCACCTCGGGATGTCTCTTGCTTTGCAAACCTTACTGGGTCACCATAAGTCAGCTGTAACTTGACAGCACTTTCCACCACCAAAGGTTGTATGCATTTACAAGTATATGAGCATAAGGCTCCCTCCTTATGATCAGGAACCCTGTTTTTCTTTGCCTGACCATGCAGAGAGGAGCCTACAGGCATACATCTGTACATACATAGGATCTTTACAAACTCTTGAGTCAACATGTAAACCTGAACCAGCCTTATACTGAATCAGGCCCTTGGTCCACCAAGGTCGGTATTGTCCACTCTGACCAGCAATGGTTCTGTTTGGTCTCAAGGAGACTCTCTCACATCACCTACTACCTGGTCTTTCTAACAGGAGATGCTGAAGATTGAACCTGGGATCTTCTGCATCTCAAGTAGATGCTGTACCACTGAGCCACGCTCCTTCCCAAAATGTACCTATTGCTGTGGTAGAGCCCCTCCACCAATATATTCAGTCTCCATGGCCATGTTGTATGAAAAAGCCTGTTGTCCAGACAAGGATGGAAGGCCCAGTGCCTGATATTTAAAGCTGAGGTGGCCAATCTAAAGATTTATAGCTTCCTTCCTGCCAAAGAAAATAAAATCAGACATTACGTTCCCTGCCAGGCCCAAAGAGGCCTCTGAATTTTCCCTCAAAATATCCAAGTAGACTAAAGTGCAGTCACCCACTGCTAATCTTTCCTACTTCACAGAGTTGTTGTGGAAGTAAATTAAGAAGTGTGAAGAGCATTTTGCGCATAGACTACTATACTAATGATGGTGAAGCACTACTAACCATTTCTTCTATGCTCCTGTGTTAGAGAATACAAGACTGATGGCTTGAAAGTCTAGTTCTTCTCACTGCCATATGCTCATAATTGGCTCATAATTGCTCAGAAAATGCATTCTCCAAAACTATGGTTGTTTCTCAACACTCCCACCCCTTTGAAGTTTTATTTTTAAAGTGTTACTTTATTGCTGCTTAACCAGATGGAGACTTGACACTAACTTTTGGTTCAGCACCTCCATACTTTTTTTTTTTAATAGGCTTCATAGAATCTTCCATAACCTTGTGAACCCCCTATGTGCTGAGGTGCTGGTGCTGGTGGTGGGAATATTATAGTTAGATGAAAACAGTTTAGCATAAACAGCGAAGTACTAGGTAAGAAGCTGGTCTAGTGTGAAATTTGAATTTCTGCTAGGATATAAAACTTTACATAAGAGGGGGCTTGAGATAACAGTTATGAGTTACTTAAAATGTAATTGGTTGCTCTCTGCTTTGGGATTGCTTTTTCATGCACAAGGTTCAACATTTGCATATCCATATGGCAAAGAAGTATGTTTAGGGGGAAACAGCAGAGCCCAGGACAAGGCTTAAGCAATCCAACTCATAAATTTGCTGTACGTAAATACAGATTGAGAAGCACATAAATTTAAGTGGATGGTTCTGTGCCTGATGAGATAAAATACCGTGATTTTTATGGTGTGGAGGCTCTACCTCTTCACTTTCACCGATGGCCTGTTCTCCCGCCCCACAGCTGCTCTCAAGCTGGCACTCTTAAGTACTTGGGTGCCGAGGATACCAACAATAACTTTGATTTAAACACATGGAGCCAGGCAGCGAGTGCCACCAATCACTTAAGCCGACATCATATTTTTATCTGCTTTCTGTCAACAATAATGGCTGGTGCTTAGAATAGCCCGTTGAAGACGTCACTTTGTCCGTTGTCACCCGCCGCCCCCTCCCACAAGCCCTCCAAAGAGGCTCCCTCTGACAAAGCCGTATTAATCACTGTTCGCTCCATGCAAGACACTTGCAATAACTTGATTAGCTCAGTTATTTGATGTGCAGAACTGGAAAGCAGCAAATAAATGAAGCATCACCTCTCAGCATCTGTGCTTCCAGATAGGTTTGTGATTGGATTAATTGTCAAGGTGCATACCATTTCTCAACAATGATATTTGTCAAAGCAGTGAAAATGGTCTAATAGAATAATGGCTTTTGCAAATAAACTGTGGCACACTCTATATCAACTGTCAGTCCACTGATGTTGTACAGTTCATGAAGATCATGGTGGTGGTGGTGGTTTTTTACTTTCTTCATCTATACTTGGTAGGGGCAAGGTACTGAAGAACATCGGATTTGTACCCAAATCTACACCCAGAAAGTGAGTTCTCCAGCTCAGGGTTCCTAAGGTCACCATCGAAAGCTGAGGTCTGGAGTCTGAAGTGCAGCATGTGGAAAGTGCTGCTTTGTTGACCACTGAATAAAAAAGTTTGAAACCCGGTATGTCAACTCAGCCTCATGAATGCAAAAACTTTGCATTAGTTACCATTTTAGGGTTCACTAATAAGTCAGCAGCTCAGCCTCAGCCATGTTTTATATGACTTTGATGTGAACTGTCCTGAGCCCACTCGCGGGGAGGACAGTATACAAACCCAGTTCAATGAATGAATGAATGAAAGAACGAACAAACAAACAAACAAATGAGCGAACGGAATATCCTGAGAAGACAAGCCAAAGTTAGTAGTTGTACAAGGTCCAATAGAAACCTCTTTGCACATCAATCCACCTGATCCCCATTCCAGTACATTCTTTTTGTTTTAAAAGGTACACAAGGTGATCCTGTAGAAGAAGAAGAATAGGCTGTTCAGTCACAACTGACTTATGGTGATCCCAGCAAGGGGCTGTCAAGGTAAGCAAGAAGCAGAGGTGGTTTGCTATCGCCTTCCTCTGCAGAGTCTTCCTTGGTGGCCTCCCATCCAAGTAGCGACCCTGCTTAGCTTCCAATATCTGATGAGATTAGGCTACACCATGCTACCTTCCCTCCCGTCAAAAGGCAGGATACAGATATTGTAAGTAAATAAAAGCAGTTGACAAATTGGAACACCATTCAGACTCTGGGGTGAAAAGGCAACATTCAACCACTGTCAGAGTAGAATCAGTACGTAAGACGGAAATATAGAAAATCTCAAAGACTGATAATGTAGACTCAGAAACTGAATAGTCTTTTCTATCTTCCCCCAACCTTCCCTGAATAGTATTTTTTGTGTGTTTGTGGACCCAAACATGAGGGGAACAGGTTCATTTCATTTGGATCCCACAGTAAGATACTGTCCCAGCCTGCAGGCCACTAGCTCATATTTATGCCATTGCAGAAATATTTTTAATGTTTTTCATAATTCAGAAGATGGAATCATGAAGAGGAGACGTGTTTCAAGTTGGTACCATTTTGTTGAACATTTTGTCCTTGCTGTAGCATCCTCCTGTATAAAAACATTGTTCACAGGGAATGGAGGTTCTGTACCTACATTGGCAAAACTACATGCTGTACCTACATTCTGTACCTACATTGGCAAAAGGAAGTCCTTCTTCACCCAAAGAGTGATTCACACATGGAATTCACTGCCACAGGAGGTGGCGGCGGCTGAAAGCATGGATGGCTTCAAGAGGGAATTGGATAAACTTATGGAGCAGAAGTCCCTCAGTGGCTATTAGCCACAAGGTATAGATAGGAACTCTCTGTCTGGGGCAAGTGATACACCGTATTCTTGGTTCTTTGGGGGGGGGGCAACAGTGGGAGGACTTCTGGTGTCCTGGCCCACTGCTGGACCTCCTGATGGCACCTGGTATTTTTGGCCACTGTGTGACAGAGGGTTGGACTGGATGGGCCATTGGCCTGATCCAACACTGGCTTCTCTTATGTTTTGATGTTCTTAAACTGCAGCTTGGAAAATTCCTGGAGGAAATGCCTGGAGAGGACAGAGTTTGGAGCGGGGAGGCAGCTCCACAGAGATGTGATGCCATTTAGATTCCATTCTCCAAAGCTGCCATTTCCTACAGGGGAATACCTCTGTAGTCTAGACATCAGCTGGAATTTCAGAATAACTCCAAGTCCCATCTGGAGGGTGATAAACATACAGATCCTGGGGAAACAGATGATGTGACAGTGGACTGGACTTTAATGGATACAGAGGGGTGAAACTGCTTATGAATGCACTGAAAGGCTTTTATTGCACCCCAGTGATTTCTATTGGGCTCCACCCCCTAGGTACAAAGTCATAGGTCTTACAGGGATAGAGACCTAAGGCTTGTGGCCTAGCACTCCTCCAGCTGTTCAAAACTGTTGCCAATGTCTGAGAAAGGCCTGGAGCTTCATAGTGAGCCTGTTGTCGAGACCTGAACTTGGAAATGTAGGGCTTACAAACATCTTAGAACCAAAAGTTGTTCCTGTGTTGGAATTGCAATGATTAACCTGATGGGCAAACTAAATGTGGCATTTATAATTAGGATCTCCCATTTTGCAAGCTCACCATGTAGATATCTGTATTTCGTTATCCCATGGGGCAAATAGTGGTTTGGGGCGGTAATTTGCCTGGGAAACTCTCTCAGTGCAACTTCCCTCCCCATCTGCTTTGTTGTTTAAAAAACCAAAGAGTGGTAGATTCTGGTGGTGGATTCACATCGCATCTATTATGGCCCTAAGAAGCGGAATGCTCCATGGATCATTTTATTATTTGGAGTTTTTGTTAATTGCCTTCTTGGATCAGTACTTGTAAGCAAAGGACTTTTCAAACCTGTACATGTTGCACCAGGGACAAAGGCTAAGATCTGTAGCAAGGTGTTTTTGTTCGTGTGTGTGTGTATGCATTGCAGTTTCATTTTCATATTTGGCTTCTTTTCTAAGGCTTCCTTTGTTATATTCATTATTACATGTGTTTGCTTTTGGTATTGCATTGGTTTCCATGGGAAACAGCGCTGGCTGTAGCTTCTTTGTTTCTCATCAGACTTAAATGTTCAGGGATCATATTGCACAGCCAACAATCTTTGGACAGATAAGTGAAAGTGGCCCTGTGTTTATAGGCAATTAAAGGTGAAAGACATTGCAATTAAAGGCAAGCAACAAATGAAAGAAAGAAATAGAATTCATTCTTTCATTTGTTGTTATTCCTTTTTTTGTTATCCTAACAAATATAAACAGTTGAGTGCCTCCCATTCATTTTGTTCTCAGTTTGGATATGAATGCACATACCTAAAGTAAAATTGTTTTTGTCACATTGCTTTGTTCTCTTTATTTACCCAAGATATAGTTCAAGGTGCAGCCTTTTATTTGGACAGATGCCTTGTGCAGAGGGAGGACTGGATTCCTTTGTTGTTTCTTTTATATCGGTCTGTTTGCAAATATTCCGGTTGAGCCCGAGAAGGGAAACAAATGTCCAAACAGATAGCTCTTTTCATAAATCAGCATCAGTCCCCCAAAGCCAGCAGCAGAAATTTGCAATGTTACCAACCCTCCCCTTTGCTATCCAGTTACATACTCCCCCCCAATCTTTTTCTTCTTTACTGTTGGCAGAGTAATTAACACAGCAAGTGTGCACAACCTGATTAAAGTGCAGATAAAGGTTAATTCAGGAACTAACATACTTGATAGAAAAGAGGAGAAAGAGTTAGGGTCCTAACTACATCTCTAGCTGAGAGAGAGGGCATCTAGCATTTGCTCCGCTGTCTTACCAGTTTGGTGTAGTGGTTAAGTGCGTGGACTCTTATCTGAGAGAACCGGGTTTGATTCCCCACTCCTCCACTTGCACCTGCTGATGTGACCTTGGGTCAGTCACAAGCTCTGACACAGCTGTTCCTGAAAGAGCAGTTTGTGTTAGAGCTCTCTGAGCCCCACCTACCTCACAGGGTGTCTGTTGTGGGGAGGGGAAGGGAAAGGAGTTTGTAAGCCGCTCTGAGATGCCTTTGGGCAGTGAAGGGCGGGGTATAAATCCAAACTCTTCTCTTCTTCTTCTTCTTACCAAACCCACATTGGAACAGAAATCTCCATCTACTTTGCATGCCACTTTCACTTTGATTGAGTGTCGCATTTTATGGCATAGATTTATGGCCGTTTTATGGCCATTCAGGGGTGACTCTGTAGTCAGTACAGTGTTAGCCTGGGGTAGTTGAATGTGGTTTTGAACTGCATCTTTTTCTGTTCCAGTGTGGGTTTGGTAAAAATGCTAAATGCAGATTGGCCCTAAGTGTGGAACTCCCAAGAAGAACCAGGATATTGCCCTAAGAGTAGCAATCTGGAGACAGGTGGGCAATGACACTTAATAGGAGAGAAGGTGCTATGCTGACCTGACTATCCTATCTAATTGTCTTCTTTCTGTTCCCTGCAGGGTCTTATTATCTTCTTTGTACACCAGGCATTGCATATTCCAGCATTTACTAACTGAACTGCTAAATAGTTTCTCTCTAGTCGACACCTAAGCATAGAGAAGCAGGGCTGCCATCAGCCACCATGGGCCCCCAGACAGATTTCATCTCCCCCCCCCCATATGACCCTGATCCAAACCAAATATCATAACAAAAGAAATCTCTTGGCTGGCTGTTACCATGAATCCAACAATAATTGTTCATCAAGTAAGAAACATTACAGGAAAAGGGATGGGATTATTAAAGAACAAACTTATGATATACACAGCGTATATTGCAATAGGATATGATACAAAAAAACACTTTCAAATAAAAACCAACAGGCACAGATCAACCCTTAAATTCTATTTTTTCCTGTTAAAAAAGTGAAAGGCGTGGAAGAAAACAGGAATTCTTGCTCTAGTGATGTGTGTGTGTGTGTCTTTGATTAACGTAAGTGAAATTAGCATGCAGCTCTTACAAACCCGTGTGTGCGTGTGGAAAATGCCCCCTGTGTTCAGATGAATGAGGTTCATGAGCACCAGATGCACACTGGAGGTGAGATGTGACTCTGGATCAAAGTGGACACAGGATGCACTTTTAACATGAAAGCAGTGGAAGAATTTGATAACCAGATAAAACTGCATGCTACTTGCCTATTTGGGTCCTTGTCCTATTATTCTGCAACAGCTGTTATACTGAAAGCATGCAAATCGTGGAAAGATACAACCAGAGTACCAGCTTATTAGGGATTTCAAGAAAACACCTGTATAAACCACTCCATCATATGAGGAACTCTTTCATTAGCCCTCTTTTATGCAAGTTTAAAGGCCATTTTGATAAGCAGTTAGTTTTATGTCTTCTATCTGACTGGAACCCTCTTATCACTAATCAAGTAGCCAGGTATCTCTTAGTTGCCTTGAGGCTTCGGGAAGTGATTGTCAATAACTCTGGATAGTTTTCTTTTTCCTCCTTCTTTAAGATCATTCATTTGTGTTATTTCTTGATGTTGTCTGATCTGGTTATGTAACTTGTAATAAATGCCTAATAAAAACTTTCTGATCTGATCTGCAGCACTCCATCATATTCTTGAAAGAGGTTGAGTTGAGTTCTCCCCCTACACAAATCCATTTCTCTTATGGTGATCTTTTCCAACCATCATTCTCATTCTCCTGCCACCTCTTACAGGACAATTTCTGTGTGTTTCTCTGAATTAAACAGGATGAGCTGCCTGGTTTTATACTTACTTACCCAGAAGTAAATTCTCCTGAGTTAAATGGAATTTACTTCCTAATAAATGTGTTTAAATGCAGGCACACTCCTTTGTCAAGCTCTAATTTTAAACACCCATATATCTAGGAACAAATCTCACTAAAATCATGAGAAGCAACAGGCCTGGGCTAAATTGCCTAGACACACATACTAGGGCATAAGGCCCACTGAACACACAGCATGCATGTTTGCTCATCATGGAGTTGTATGATCTTCAGTGGACTTAATTCCAGAAGAGAATGCCATATAGCATTACTCCCTTAGGAGAACTTTTTATTTCTTAGGAACTGGGAACAAACAACCTTTCATGCCACCCTTCTCTCTCTCTCTCTCTCTCTCTCTCTCTCTCTCTCTCTCTCTCTCTCACACACACACACACACACACACACACACACACAGAGCACAGTGAAAAAAATTAACAACACAAAATTCATGGGGCAGAGACAGATACAAAGAGAAATGTTGGTGTAATGGGCACAGGGGGAGACACATGCAGGGAGCAATGGTACACAATGGACACAGAGAGAACATCAGGACTTTATGGGGACATTAAGCTTACAAAGAGGGGCACAGAAAGAGATGAATGTAAGCTCAGAAAAGGCTTGGGGATCACAGAAGAGTTAAGACACAGACAGACATGGAAACATAGAGGGAACAGGCCCTTGCTAAGTCCACTCCACTGCTATTCCTGCCCAAATCAGCTGAACTAACAACGATTGAAGATGAATGTTTCGGTTGCCTTTCCTTCTTGGAGAGGAAGCCATGTAGGAACTTCCAAACTTCTTTCCAAGCTCCAGTTTTCCCAGGTTGGAAAAAACAGCAATGGTGGATAGTAGATTCATCTCGGCCTAGTTTAAAGCCTACAGAGTTGCAGGGGTGGTGCCTTCACTTTCATCCCCTCCTAGCCTTTGGGCTTTTCTGCATTCTTATTTTCATGGCTTCAAAGTTCCTGTTTCTTGGGGGAGGGGTGTTCCATTCCACATGTGTTTTCCTTCCTCTAATGGCCGGTTTGATATACACTGGTTTATTTCCAGCAATATCTCCCTGCAGATTTAAACTGCAGGTTTTTATGCTGGAAATACACCATTGTAATATCAAGTTGACCACTAGAGGGAAGAAAACACTTGTGGAACATGAAAAAAAATCCCCTGAAGAAACAGGAATGTAGAAGTGAGGAGACTGAGAATGTGGAAAAGCCTTCTGTTTGAAATGAAGGCAGACTAGAGAAATTAAGACAAAGTCAAGCTGCAAACCCTTCCACTCAGCTCAGCCAAGGGCTGCCCACTCCATGTTGGGAAATTCCTGTAGATTTGGGGGTGGAGGCTGGGGAGGGCAGGGTTTGGGGAGGCAAGAGAAAGGACCTCAGCAAGGTATAATGTCATAGACTCTACCCAGTTTGGTGTAGTGGTTAAGTGTGTGGACTCTAATCTGGGAGAACTGGGTTTGATTCCCCACTCCTCCACTTGCAGCTGCTGGATGACCTTGGGCAAGCCATAGTTCTGACAAGAGCTGTCCTTGAAAGGGCAGTTTCTGTCAGAGCTCTCTCAGCCCCATCTACCTCACAGGGTGTCTGTTGTGGGAAGGGGAGGGATAAGGAGTTTGTAAGCTGCTCTGAGACTCTGAGTGAAGGGCAGGGTATAAATCCAATCTCCTCCTCCTCCTCCTCCCCTCCAAAGTAGCAATTTCCAGTCTGGGGATCAGTTGTAATTCCACCAGCTTAGCTGAGAGCCAGAGCCCAGCATGTTTGCTTGTGAGGAACCTTTCTGGATCCTGCTATCCACTCCTTCCAACCAGAGCTGCTTCTCCACTCAACTCCAGGCTTTCATTCTCATCTCTGAGCCTTTCTCTTCCCAGTCTCTCCTGTCCTGCTGCAGCCTCGCCAGCCAATCCTGAACCCCTCAAACCCCAAACTCTTGCACTCCACCCACCCACCAGCCCCTCTCTCCTGACAGTGCAGGCTCTGGAAAGTCCTATGTTGTGGCTGGCCACCCCCTTCAAGGGGACTGTATTGTCAATTTTGCTTGCAGTTGATTATAGCACTATTCCAGTTTCATGGGCCCTTAAGCTCACTTTCGCCTAGAATTTTGTCTCCACAGCAGTCCCCCTCTTGGTGGCTGTGCAGAGGGGGTGTACAGCAGTTAGTAGCCACGAGCATTCATTCAGTCAATGCATTTGACCAATACACTATACAAAGGCTTTAAAAGTAGCATAAATTTCCAAAGATGAGGCATCAGACAATATAATCCCATGAATCTTTATCAGGACACACTGTTTGCTAGCTGTTGACTCTGTGCATTTGTGTCCATTTCTGGTCACTAATATTTCCATTCCAGTGAATATCTAATTTGATTTTGTTTGAGTAAGGAAGTTTAATTATTTGATAAAAGTATGAAATAGGTTATTGGGCTAGGAAGCGTAAAACTGTATCTTTTTTGAAAATGACATTGAAAGTTGTGATTAGCATTCGGGGCCCATGTTTTGCTCTTCTCTGGTCATTAATAATTGAAGATTAATTCACTGAAAACTCAGGAAAACTGATGAGTATGGAATATACAACTACTTCAGGAAGTAAGAAATGGGGATGGATTTATCATTTATTTAGATGATCATAAAGGTCTTTCAAAACCCATCATGCGGAAAATGCCAAATCAAAGGGCTTTAGATCTGCATCTATTCTGAATTGAAGTGACCAGTGCATCGAGGGCTGAACACTGTATTTACATTTTTGTAAGCAAAATGAACTTCCATATAATTGTTTTAAAAGTTGCCCTCTGTCTCCTTCCTTCCGTCTACTGGGCTGGATACCATTAACACATTTTCTGCAAGCAGAATGGCATTTCCACCGGCAAAGGAGAAGTGGAATTTTTCACCAGTTTCCATTCCCACTGCAGATATCCACATTGCACTATTCCCTTTGCTGTCTTGGATAGGATTGCCAAATCGTGGTTGGAAAATTCCTGGAGATTTGGGGGTTGGCGCGTGGGGGGTTTGGGTAGGGTTGCCAAGTCCCCTCGGGCCACCAGTGGGGGATGGGGATAGGCTTACCAGATTCAGGTTGGGAAACTCCTGGAGATTTGAAGATGGAACTCGGAGAGAACAGAGACCTCAGTGGGGTACAATGCCATAGAGTCCACCCTCCAAAGCATCCATTTTCTCCGGGGGAACTGAACTGTATAGTCTGGAGATGAGATGTGATTCCAGGGCATCCCCAGGTACCACCTAGAGGCTGGCGTTTCTCGGTTTGGGAAGGGAACGTTTCTCAATGTGGCACAATGCCATTGATTCTACCTTCCAAAACAGCCATTTTCTTCAGGGGAATTATTCCCCATGGTCTGGAGATCAGTTGTAATTCTGGGAGACCTCCAGGCCTCACCTGGAGCATGATAATCCTAACCATGTTCATGGGACACAGTAGACTACAGTGGGGAGAAGTTTGTGGGAAAGTTTCATTCCATAAACTGACCTCTTCTGGCAATACTTTGGGTCTAACTACCTGCAACTTACTGAGTTAAGCCTTCCGTCGTGCACATGTTTATCTAGGAGAAAGTCCTGTGGGACACAGGGGGCTGAGTAAACAGTCATAAGACATTAACTTCTTATAAAAAGTTGTCTTATAAAAAGTACTACAATTCTTAAAAAAAGGTTTTCTATATTAAATGGAGGATATCAGCATGGTTTCTAAGTTACTAAAAAAAATCTGTAAAAATCAATAAGATTCACAGGATTTCCTGTGGATTGTTTGCTTTTTAAAGATTCCTTTTAAGTAAATTTTCTTTTAACTTTATCAGAAGATTACCTTGGGCAGGAATCTTTTGTTATTTTTTAAGTGTGATAGAAAAGGAGGAAAAAAACACTTTTTTAATAGTTCAGATCATTAAATGCATTTTCACTCAGTGAATCCCCCAAAGCCAGTTTGGTGTAGCGGTTAAGAGTGTGGACTCTAATCTGGGAGAAACGGATTTGATTCCCCACTACTCCAAATGCAGCTGCTGGGGTGACCTTTGGTCAGTCATAAATTCTTTCAGAGCTGTTCTCTCAAGGGCAGTTCTTGAGAGAGCTCTCTCAGCCCCACCTACCTCCCAGGGTGCCTGTTGTGTGGAGGGAAAGGGAAAGGATATTGTAAATCTTTCTGAGGCTGCGGTCACCCACACTAAATAATCCACTTTCGGTCCATTTTCCAACTGGATTTTGTCAGTTCACACAGTAAAAATCCAATTGGAAAGTGCACTGAAAGTGGATTATTTAATGTGTGTGACCGCAGCCGGAGATGCCTTCGGGTAGTGAAGGGCAGGGTATAAGTCCAATCACTTCTTTTTCTCTTCTTTGTTGGTTGATATACAATTTCCGCATTGCGTAAAATAAGGTTTGCATGTGCAAATACTTGTTTACACTTGGGCTGTCAATCACATACAAGTTTAGCCCTATTTGCTCAAAACAAAAGGATACATGGAATGCAATGATTGGTGTCATGTCCACTGAATTTGTGCATGATCTTCAAACACTTATATACAACATTTGGACAGAGCCTATGCTCAAATATCTTTGTATGTGAAACCCTGTACACTCCAGTTTTCAGATTACATGTATCAGATCCTATGTGCATTTGCATGCACATGTGTAGTAGTCTTGAGGCAAAATGGTTCATGTGAACCCTTGGTAATTAGTGGTTGATCATGTCATCCCCTTTAACATATTCATTTAAGCCTGAATGAATGAGCGATGAACTTTTGCTATTGGTAGCAAAGTTCTTATTTTTGTTTCCTTAACGTTATTCCTTTGGGGTGGGGTGTTACTCCCCCAACCATCATCTAAGGCAGGGGTGTCAAACTCATTTATTATGAGGGCCAGATCTGGCATAAATGAGTCTTTGTTGGGCCGGGCCATGTGTGTCATAAAATGTAATGCCAGGTAGCGGAGATATAAATTTTATAAAGGACACAAACACAATTAATTTTAATTTTAAATAAAACATGCTTAAAACACCAGCACTCTTGCAATATTTTGTCTATTTAACAGTCTCTGATAACAGACACCTCTTGCTCTGAATTATTGCATCAGAATGTCTGTGCTGTAGCAATCCTGAGTATGTTGTTAGGTGTGTATCTGTAAGCTGCAAACCTACTTTTGATTTATTGACATTCATTACAGGAATCTCGTGCTCTGTGTTCTGAGTCTAGGACCCAAGAGAAAACATGAAATGGCTGGCATTGTGAGCTTTTGTACATAAATTGCTTCATGTGCTGGTCAAGAACATGAGAAGGCATCCTGACACAGACTGAGGGCCATGTGTTTGTCTACAAAATTATACTCTTCCCCAGAAACATAACTACAACTTCCTACAAAGGAAATCTGCTGGGTGAACTTGGTCTGGACACACACTCAGTCTAATCCACCTCACTGACTTGTTCACATTGCTTTCTTACTGAGAAGAAGAAGAAGAGAAGAGATTGGATTTATACCCCACCCTTCACTACCCAAAGGTGTCTCAGAGCGGCTTACAAACTCCTTTTCCTTCCCTTCCCCACAAAAGACACCCTGTGAGGTAGGTGGGGCTGAGAGAGCTCTTGACAGAAACTACTCTTTTTCAAAAACAGCTCTTATCAGAACTATGGCTTGCCCAAGGTCATCCAGGCAGGTGCAAGTGGAGGAGTGGGGAATCAAACCTGGTTCTCCCAGATTAGAGTTTGCGCACTTAACCACTACACCAAACAGAAAGACTAGATCATAGGGGGTGAATACAGTGAAAAGAGGGAGGGAACCCAGTTGCACCCAGGAGAGCCCTGGCATAAGGAGCCCAAAAAAACACTGTACCAAGGCACACAAAAGCTCATAGCTTGAACAAAATTTTGTTGGTCTTAAAGGTTCCTTGTATTTCTCCCATGCAATTGAGGCAGCCCAGCAAAAGAAGCTCTCCCTTATTCCCTCCCTCCCTTTGGGGAGGAGCCTCAGCCAGTGGAAGGGAAGAAAGGCTTCCCTTTGTCTCCTGTAGGATTAAGGCAGCCTGGCTAGTTCCCTCCCTCCTCCTGGGAGGAGGAGGGGGAGGAGCCTCGACCAGTGCTTTACCAGACTCTTTCAATCATACAGGGGTGGCTTGCCTATCTATCTCTCCTGTGTGACTGAGAGAGTCTGGCAAAGCAAGCTGCGATGTGGCAACAGTAGAAAAACTGGAAAATGAAGCAGAAAACAGCCAGGGCCTTGCGGTACAGATTGGAGCTCTCTGAGGGCTGATTCAGCCTGTGGGCCACGTGTTTGACAACCCTGATCTAAGGCATAATATGTGAAGCACTTGCCCATGTAAGCATTCCATGATGTTTGATCCCATGTGCCCAGTGCATTATTCTCCTTTGGTGTCCTCTCTTAGGACTGTCCATCTGACAACAGTCCTTTGAAATGGCTTACCAGAGGGGGTACACTGAGGGTGCCTTCACTTTCTGAATTTGGAAAGGCATGTTGATTGGTTTTGTTTCACTGGCTGGTAAACAGTTCTGGCAGATCTGGTGGTGTTATTTTTATGTTGTTTTTGCTCTTATGTATTATTTTATTTTATTGATTGCCTGTTATGTCATTTTATAATTTTGCAACTGGTTGCTTTGTTAGTCACTTTGAATCCAAAGAGAAAAGGCAGAATATAAATACTTTAAATAAATAAATACTTTAATATACTTAGTCCATGCACCCACCCATGCCCTCTAACTAATGGTGCTCCCGCCAGGGCATTGTTTGCTGCAGCATTAACGTTATAAGGATAGTTTGCAAACATGTATGTGCTTTCACACATGTTGAATAAAGCACTTTCAAGCCACTTTCAATGCACTTTAGTGATTGCTTGCAAATGGATTTTGCCATTTCACAGATGGCAGACAAGCTTAAGGGCACGTCTAATGTAGCCCTGTTCAAGGTCTCTGCTGTTTGCTTGCTTTAATGAGCATAGGACTTAACACCACGTCCACCATTTCCACTCCATTATATTAGTTGTGTTCTATGTGGTTTTATGTATGTTGGAATTTGTTTTGTTGTCAGGATGTTTGAAGTAATTAATTAATTATAATAAGAATTAATAAGAATGAATAATAATTTTTTTTAAAGGTCTCTCTGCTGATGGCCAGGCCACAGGGCCTGTAGATTCTGCATGCTCTGGCATTTCACCAAGTGAGGTTACCACCTCCAGGTTGGGAAATCCCTACAGATTTGGGGGTAAAGCCCAAGGAAGGCATGGTTTTGGGATGGGAGGCACATCAGCAGGGTATAATGCCACACAGTCCACCCTCCAAAAGCAGCCATTTTCAAACGGGGAACTGATCTCCGTCACCTGGAGATCAGTTGTAATTCTGGGAGATCTCCAGGCCCTACCTGGAGGCTGGCAACCCTAGTACCAAGAGAGACATAACTACAAGGATAACAAAATATGTATTACGTAACCATTATGGAGATACAGAAATCAGGGGAGTGGAAAAGTGCCACCAGGTTAGGTCTGTTGTGTCAGGGAGGGAATTAGATTCAATTTGGCAAAGAAATGTAGTGGTAAAGAATGTAGTGAACGTCTGCATGCTCATCCCTGTCAAATGCTACAATATAATACCCCCCTCCCTTGAACAGTTTTTCTTTACTGAAAGCAACAGAACAAAACATCCCACATTAGATCAAGGTTGACTACATCTGTCATTGGTAAAGTATGCTAAAGTGCTTTCTCGTCTGCCAAAAGATTGAATGGTATGTAAAATTTGTGAAGTGATCAAACAAAGAATGTGATACCGTTTCTTAACAATTCAGTAGCTAACAACAAAGCCTTCTACTGGCACCAATAAGTTAATGCTCCAGAAGAGATTCCACACATTTTTTAAAGTGGATTCCCTCTAGAATGACTGGAGGGGTCTTTATTTCTCTTTGTGGAAAACAGCTTTGCTACTGGGATGAAATTTCAGCATCAGAACACACCAACGGCTTATGTGGATGTGAAGATTGTTCAGCCACATTATCAAACACAGATTGTTCTGGATGTTGCCTCATCTTTTTTTAAAATAAATGCTACTAGCACGGGAAACCAAAATGGGGATCTGAAGACGGGGGTGGGGGACGGGTTTCCAGAAAAAAGCTAGATATTTCTCCCAGCACCCAATTCTTTTGTCACAATTTTAACTTCCCATTTCTCAGATTCTTGTCCCATCTTCTTTCCCTGTGTGTGTATTGTGTGCCATCGAGACTCTTCCCATTTATGGCAACGGCAGGGCTTTTTTCCTGGGGAACACGCCAGAACGGAGTTCCAAAACCTCAACAAAATTCTTTTTAAAATGTTTAAAAGCTCATGAGTTTTCAGTATACAGATTGAAAACTTCATTTCCTTCTTGAGAGTTCCTGCACCTTCCCCCCCCAAAAGCCACAGACGATGCTATGAATGAATGACCTCCAAAGCATCCTATCATTAACAGCCTCACTCAGGTCTTATAACTGAAGGCCATGGCTTCTTCCATCCCATGGTGGGTCTTCGTCTTTCCCTGTTGCCTTCAACTTTTCCTAGGATTATTGCCTTGTTCAGTGAGTCTTGTCTTTTCATGATGTGACCAACATCCAATAGCTTCAGTTTAGTCATTTTAGCTTTTATTCCCTACCACTGTTCACAGTGGTATTTTTAGTTGTCATATGCTTTGCGTACAAAATACTTAATGGCTAATAACCAAGAAATAGATGCTAGTTTTCGGATTGCCGTTGGTAGATAGACCGTGTTAACCATTTTCGGTGTAAACATGTTTTTAAAAATTGTTTCATTGCGGCCATATTAACATAATTGGACTTTGAGCACTTAATTTCAAAAGTGCTGTGACTAGGAAAGTGACAAGGCTGCTTGGTCCCCTTCCCAAAATGTCAGGGAGATGGTGTTCAGCCCATTGCATTTGTTTTAAGTGAGCCAATTAAATTCCAAATTTAATTATTAGAAGCAGCTGTACGTTCCTACTTAGCCGTGTGTGTTTGCGCAAATGGTAAAGTTTGTTTGGAGTCTAAAATTTAAACTAATCCACAAGCAGCTGAATAAACACAAACCCCTCCCCCCCAATAAACAAGTTTAATTTAATTGGGAACAGAGATGCTGTGCCAGCTGTTTCACAAAACTGGGAAGTGTGTGTGTGCTTGCGTGTGTGTGTGTGTGTATACATACACACACACACAAACCCTGCCCTTGCATTGCTTGATTACTCTAGGATCCATGGATAACCCCTCAGCTATTTACATATTGATGTGGTATAGTCCTCTCTCTCAGCTGTACCTCAGTAGGTTTAGTGAGCATTAAAATTAAAAGTGAGAAATGAATCCAGGCAAAAATTTAAACTAGAGGATTTTTATGTCGGGCATATGTGGTGCGTTTGTGGGGAAGGGGGGAGTACAGATAAGTTACTTCTCTCTGGAATCAGAAATGGAACAAACCCATGTGTCCACTGTATATTTAAGTTGATGTGCCAACAAGGGTGCCTTTTTTGTATGCATTGAAACACATTCTTGACTTCCCCAGGTGGTAGGAGAGGCAAAGTCAAAGCTACCTGGGTGTGGATTTCTCTGCTGATAGACGATGGGAGACTTACAGCATCTTGCAATATTTGCCTTATTTACAATCATACAAGTGTCAGAGAGCTGAAAACAAAGATGCACCCCTGGGGCCGACGGAGGGGAGTGATCTTCCTCTCTCACAGGTACTTCACTTTCATCCAGTTTACAGGTGCTTTCTTTTTATCTCTCTCTGTTCCAAGCTCAAACTTTGCACCTCTCTGTCAATCTCTCTGTCTCTCTCTCTCTTTCTCATATACACACCTTCTTCATCTATATGGGGTCACCTTCTCCAAGTTCTCATGAATACTGCAGAGCCCTCAGGGGATAACTGACACACATTGAAGAAATATTGTGCCTTCAGGTCCGTCTAGCTCAGTGTGGCCTGGGGTCTCGGGCTGTAAGGGACTGAGTCTGACTAAATGACAAGGCAGAAAGCAGGTCCAGAGGTCAAATCCAAAAAAATAGCTCCCAGTGTTCAGAGGCAGGAGGCATAGCCATTGGCAAGCAGGGGATCAAGTCAAGGCAGAACTAGATCCTTCCACAACAAGTTAAGTTATGGGGTGTGAGGAGCCAAGTCAGAGACACAGGCCTATTCTGCATTTGGCATTCGCACCGCTGTTTACCAAACCCATGTTGAAACAGAAATCCCCCTCTACGTTGCATGCCACTTTCACTTTCTTTGATTGTGGGTTTTATGGTAGTCTCCACATGTACTGGTTTCACTTCCTTTGATATCTTGGTTTTATGGTACTGTCTGCATAGATTTATGGCCATTTTATGGTTGTTCAGGGATGACTCTGCAGTCAGTACAGTGTTGGCCAAGGGTATTTGAATGTGGTTTTGAGCCACATCTTTTTCTGTTTCAGTGTGGGTTTGGTAAAACAACAGAGTGCATGCTAAATGCAGAATCGGCCACAGTTTATATAGACCCATTTTTGTTGTATTTGGATCCCCTAGATACACTGTACTGCTATCATCCGGGAAAATGCTGGTTGTCTTTATAATATACAGTAAATATTTTTAGGAAGGAAGGAAGGAAGGAAGGAAGGAAGGCAGGAAGGCAGGAAGGAAGGAAGGAAGGCAGGAAGGCAGGAAGGCAGGAAGGCAGGAAGGCAGGAAGGCAGGAAGGCAGGAAGGCAGGAAGGAAGGAAGGAAGGAAGGAAGGAAGGAAGGAAGGAAGGAAGGAAAGGCCTACCAGAATCCTTCACAGTAGTTCCACTAGCCAGCTTATTTAGACACATGAGTAAAACCTGGCCTGGAACTACTTGAGTTTCTAATATCCTGGAACTAATAGCGAACATGAAATGAATTGCTGAACATTACACATGCCTCTGCTGATCTGGCCCAGGAGTGGCAGGATGGCACTGTGGTTACACCAGGCAGGCTCAGATTGACTGGTTTGCTTGTGGCTATAGTGGTACAGTGAGCAAAACCCTGAGCTCTGGGTCCCAGGTCCTGTGTTCAAGACTCTTGGCATCTGAAAGAAAGGTCTGACTGTTTCTGCTCGTCTTTCCATCTTGCTGTGGTTAACAAAACCAACCCAGGCAGAGCACCTAATCAGCTAAATACTGAACAACCAGGGGAGGGAGACCACCACCTGCTAGAATTGCCAACTCTGGGTTGGGAAATTCCTGAAGATTTTGGGGGTGGAGCCTGGGGCGGGGTTTAGGGAGGGGTGTGACCTTAGCATGGTTTTATTTACTTATTTATTTCACTTTGTATCCCTCTCAGAGAAGGTTCTAACATATAATAAGTAAAAAATATATCAAACGAAAACATTTCAGTTAAACAATTCCAGCAAAACAATTTCCATGATGGCCCGTATATTTACTATACTGCTGCCCCAGGGAGAGGAAGGGAGAGGGCAAGGTAGCAGAACTTGTAGCCGGGATTTCCTCTGACCTCATCCATATGCTTGGCAATATCATTCTATCTCGCAGGCCCTGTGGAATTGTATCAAATCCCACAGGGCCCAGATCTCAGTTGGGAGCGCATTCTACCAAGCTGGAGCCATCACTGAAAAGGCTCTGTTTCTGGTTGAAGCCAGGCAAATATTCCTTGGTCCCAGGATCTCCAGTGTGTTGTTATTAGAAGAACATAATGCTCTTTGGGGGGGTATATCAGGAGAGGCAGTCCTGCAAATATGTTGGCTGCAGACCACATAGGGCTTTGAAGGTTAAAACCAGCACCTTGAACTTGTTCTGGTACTCAATCTGGAGCCAGTGCAGCTGGCAGAGCACCAGTTGGATATGTGCTCTAACAGGGGTACCTGTAAGGACCTGTGCCACTGCATTCTGGACCAGTTGAAGTTTCTGGGTCAGACTCAAAGGTAGCCCTGTGTAGACAATAATCTAGCCTGGAGGTGACCATACAGTCCACCCTCCAAAATACCCATGTTATCTACCTGGAGGTTGTCGACCCAACTTTCTACACTCAATGAATCCAAAGAGCCTCCTGGAGAAGATTGAACCTCCATATATCTCTATTTAGAGAGGCAGATCATCTCTGAATACAGTGCTGGAAGGCAGCATTGGTGAAAGGCCTTGGTCTCTATGCTTTGGGTTTTTTGGACTAGATGAATAGGGTTACCAACTACTACCGCTATTACAATTGATCTCCAGGTGACAGAGATCAGTTCACCTGGAGAAAATGGCCACTATGGAAGGTGGCATCTATGACATTATACCCCAATTGAACTCCCTCCCCTCCCCAAACTCCACCCTCCTCAGGCTCTCCTTCCAAAATCTCCAGGTATTTCCCAACCTGGACCTGGCAACCTTATATGAACCTCTGGTCTGATCCAGCAGTGCTCTTCTTAATTATGTTCTTATGAGGACTGCTTCCTGATTTAGCAGTGCCACTACGCCATAGGCTAAAAGAGACAGATGGTTTCCAGGGACAAAGTGCGTCTGGGGGAAGATGGGGAATAGAACTTCTTGGCAACCAGGCAGGTGCATCTGTGTCTCCTTCAGCCCTGTTTTTCCCAAACAGTTGCCAGGGTGATGGCTGCAGCAGCATTGCCAAGTTGGGAACTGGGCCTCCTTCCTGTTCAGTCAGCATTTTGACTGCGTTGGGTGGGGGCAGCCCTCCCCTTGTTAAGTGGAAGTGGTCTGATTGGGCACTGGCCTTGGCAAAATTGGAACCTCTTTCAGGTGTGGTGGAAATGGTCAGGGGCCCACTAGGATGGCATTTCCCAGGGCTGTTTTATCTTCAAAGGGCTTTTCTGTACCTGTTTCCCCCTGCTGTTCTTCCAAAGCTGTTAATCACCCTCTGCATTGTATTGTGCTTTCACTTTCTGTGTGTGTTGGGTCTTTTTGACATTTATTTATTTATTTTACTAGATTTAAATACTGCCCTCCCCAGGTGGGCTTGGGGCAGTGTCCAACAGTTAAATAATACAATCAGAACAATATTAAAATAACAATTTACACATAAAATATCATAATATCATGCAACTATAGTGATAGTCGGATGACCAATCAGAATCAGGCCACTGGTGGACAATTGGCCAGAAAAAGCTGGGGAGAAGAACTAGGGCCAGAGAAGCTGGGGGGGATGACGTCTGCTACCTCAACCAAATGCCCAGTGGAAGAGCTCTGTCTTTCAGGCCCTGTGGAACTGCAATAAGTCCTGCAGGGCCCTGATCTCACATGGGAACTCATTCCACCAGGCAGGGGCCAGGGCTGAAAAAGCCCTGGCCTTGGTCAAGGCTAGCCAGACATTCCTGGGGCTGGGAACCACTAACAGATGTTGATTTGTGGGCCTCAGTGCCCTCCGGGGCTCTTATGGGGAGAGGCAGTCTGGTAAGTATGCTGGCCCCTGGCCATATAGGTCTTTAAAGGCAAGCACCAGCACCTTGAAACGGATCTGGAATTCAATAGGCAGCCAGTGCAGTTCACGCAGCACCGGGTGGATATGAGCCCGCACAGGCATTGCCATCAACACCCTTGCTGCCGCATTCTGCACTAACTGCAGCTTCCAGAGCAAAGTCAAGGGCAGCCCAACATAGAGAGAGTTACAATAATCCAATCTGGAAGTGACCATTGCATGGGTCACTGTAGCTAAGTCTCGGGGAGCAAGATACAAGGCTAACTGTCTGATCTGCCTCAGATAGAAAAAGGCAGGCCTGGTACTGGTGGTGACCTGGGCCTTCACAGAAAGGGAGGTATCCAGGAACACCCCCAGACTCTTCACACTTGATGTAGGCACCAATGGAGCCCCATCAAAGGTTGGGAGATTGATCCCCTGACCCAATCCCCCGCAAGTCAGGTACAGGACCTCCATCCTGTAGGTTCTGTCATAACCATCCAGCTATGCCTTGTTAAGATGTCCTGGGGCCATATCTGAGCAGCCGTCCATTAGTAGATAGAGTTGTCTGTTGTCTGCATACTGGTGACAATCTAGCCCATATCTCCAGATAATCTGGGCGAGGAGGTGCATATAGATATTAAACAGCATGGTGTTCTGCATACTTTTATGGTGATTTCAGATGGTGTTGCCCTGGGGTATCCAAAAGTACTTTTGTGGCAGATTTAAAGATTGATCCACTTCCAAGTCAAAGGTAACGCTTAGCGGATATCTTACCTCAGACTGTGTGACACTGCCCATGTTTCTGGCCATTTTCACCCCTTTTCTGACCCCTCCTTTCTTTTGTCGTTTCTGCCCCAGGTTTGATTTCTCCCTCTCTGCTTCCTTTTGGCTGGGGCAGAGAGAAACCAAAGACTGGGCTTCTCCCCCCTGCCTTTGCACATTGGAGCCTTGGGAGGGATCTTTCCCCCCTTCCCCAAAGCCAATCTGTACACAGCTTGGAGGGGGGTATATTAAAAGGAATGACAGGATTGGCCATTGGAAACAATGGGCAAGGCTTGAAGGCCCGTTTTTTTTTACAAAATAGAACCTTTGGGACACCACCACTCCCGACAGACCAGCCAGCCAGCTGCCAAGCTGGCATCCCTCTCTGGGTTGTGTATGCCTGGAGTAGCCCAGCGACAGCTAGCCAAAGGGAGTGAGTGGGGAGGAGAGGAGAGAAAGGGGAGGGTGCAGTGTGTTCATGCACTTGGCCAAGTCAGTGGCAATTGGACCACCCCCAGACATCCCAAGTGATGTTCTCACACTGATTAAGAAAAACTGCACTTTTCTGTTGTAGCTGCAGAATGAATCCATTGGAGAATAAAAGAATATGCAGACGGCAGGCAAAGAAATCCAAAGTGAAGCTTAATGATTCGAATGTTTGGATTCCCTTTGTGTATGCAGAAAGGGCCAACATCCATCCCTGGTCTTCCAAACACTCAAAACTGGGCACGCTAGGGACTTAAACTGTGACCTGCAAAGCATGGGCTCTACAACCATATTATTCCTTTTATTCAAGGGGGCAATCACACGGGTGAGATAAAGCGGGGTGGGTGGGAAGTGAGGCTATTTCCTCCGGAGGAATTTGACCCACTGTTGCATAATCACACAGTCCATGGAAGCTGTGGGCACGGCCTGCCACTGCGTGATCAGATGCAACCACAGGTGAGTCGTTTTTGGTTTTTCTTGCTGTTTGTTAAACTAGGAATCGAGGAATTGTATCTCCACACTGAGGGCTCCCTATGAAGTTTGCAATGATGCACATACTAAGAAGGGGGATAAAACAATGGCATGGAGTCGGGATGGCCTAATCAGATCATCCTGACGCCATGAGAGCATGCTGGAACGATCAGACATGGGAAACTCCGCCCATGGCCCGTCGCAACCCATTTACTACTGGATTTTCCCCGGTGTCTTTTTACTCCGCTGCTGCAGCGGAGCAAAACGGGTTGTCGATGGGTGCAGGGTGCTTCCCAGATGTTTGTGTCTGATCGCACCCTTTAAATCCATCTGGCATTCATGCCTATGGCGGGTCTAATTGTGCGTGTGATCGCGGCCTCTGTAGTCTTTTTTATTATTTTAATTTCATTCTTTTATTGCTGCATTGTGTTATACTTGATTTAAATCAAGCAATATTGGATTATTGACTGTTATCACTAAGAGGGGAAAAAGGATGATTTAAAAAATCCCCAAACAAATAAATAATGTACTTAAGGATCACCCTTTACAGGTTTCCTGCAGAAAACACCAATGCAACGGTATACTTACAAAATTCATGTTTGTTACACAATGTATGGTCCTGTCCTTGGATAAGATCAAACTGCCTTCTGGTACAGCCACCCTGCCCAAAGACTGAATACCTGTCCACCGGTGGCCATCTTCATCTTTGTGCTAGGCTGAAAACACCATAAGATTATTTTGAATTAAACATACAAAAAAAGTCATCCAATGTATTTTTTTTCCAAGCAAGCAACCACTGAAGACTATGCAAAGCTTGCTGTATAATGACAGCAGAGTTGCTCTGTTATTTCCCTCTTTAATTTCACTCCCTATCTTTTGAGACTGCCAAACATCCACCTTGAAAGGATCTGAAATCTCATGGTTCTGAAAACGCATTTATAAATTGCAATGATGATTCCCTTGTATTGCTGAACTTCTGTACAGAATTGTATCCACTCTGCTGAAAGGGCACAAAGGTATATGAATGGAGAGGTATTGCTCTAACCTTGTGTGTGTGTGTGTTTTGCAGCAAGCTGGCAATGCCTTTGTCCCTTTCAAAGCTCAACAGACTTTCATTTCAGAGTCCCACTAGCAGGGAATGTGTTCGCTTCCATTTGTGCTTCCCTTTCTTCTGTTCTTTTTGCTAAGTTTCATGTCAAGTATCTGTATGGCTGTCAATAGACACCCAAAGTGAAAAGGCCTGAAATGGCTTTGAACCATCTCTGGGGAAAGGTCTTTAAAACACAAAGATAAATAAGCTGTCAATGCTTTATTTTAACATGGTTAATAGCCTCGTTTCTATTAAGTACATCAATGCTGAATGCAGTCTTCTTGATGCAAGTGATACAGGTTTGTTCATGATCCCTTGTGGCTCTTAATGCTTAAGAATATATATTTGCTTCTAGACATCAGGTAGTCCAATAGAACAAAAGAAATGCAACTGATGAAAGAGAATGGTACATACAATTTTAATGAATCTACTGGTGGTGCCTTTATAGACTGCAATTGGAGCTGTTAGCCTACAATTTACATTAGTATTAAATTCTGCATGCACTCAATTTCCCCCATGTTCAAAGCTTTGTCTAGGCAAGTTGCAATCCAAGCAACTGATTGGGACATCACTGAGAACTGGGAGAAGTAAGGAACATGACTGGGGAAGCCCCCCAACAGTTAAACTTGAAGGAGTGGCCCTCAGTTATCACCCACTATGGTTTTAATCCTGATCTGGGTGGCTCAAGCTAACCAAATCTCATCAGATCTCAGAAGCTAAACCAGGTCTGCCCTAGTTACTATTGGGTTAGGAGACCACCAAGAAAGTCTGGAGTTGTGACACAAAGGAAGGCAACAGCAAACTGCCTCTGAACGTCCCTTGCCTTGAAAACCCTGTGAGTTTGCCATGTCACCTGTGACTTGATAGCACTTTCCACCACCATTACCATGGTTTTAATGTACCATATATTCCAAATTCTTTGTACTAGAGATCCTCCACAAGCTCAGTCTTCTGTTTGTATTAGTCATTGACTCATTTAGGGCTCAGGAAATGCAAGAGTCACATCTTTAATGTGCATCCATTTGAACTCACAAAATGACACATTTCTGGGGTTGTCCTTAAACCAGATAACTGCAAATAATGGATCCTTCACACTCTAAGGATGGTCCAGTTAGCAATCAGAAGGTCTTGGAGCAGAGTAGGCAAAACCTGAAACAGACCAGGATCATACCCTGGGCCATCTAGACTTCGCCTAACTTAAGCTCCCAAGCTGCATGATGACCCTTGCTACTCCAGTATTTCCATGATGAGCTAAGAATCCATCAGAAAGCAGTAGGTTTTGGGTCCAATCCAGAAATACTTCCAGCCCAACTGGAAGTCATGGTACCATTCCATATTGTAGTTAGAGCTGGAAGTAAAGGCGCTGTCCCCAGCTTCAGCCTCCAGACTTCATGGCAAGAGAGACAGATAGCTAGACAGCTACGCTGACCTTTCCTTTCCTGTGTTTACTCTCCTGTAACTATCACCTTGATATGCAGAATGGAGATCTTAGGGAGTTTCTTCCATTCATTCTCTACACCAGAACATCTCTCCTTCTTCCTAAACACACTAAGAGGGAGGACATACTGTCCCCATCTTGGCACCATGACTCAGATGGCCTCTCACCATCTGAGTCCATCCTTAGTTAGACTAAAATACTATCCTACCTATCTTTCCTATCCAGATTGTGATTCTAGAGTCTGTTAAACTGAAAATGTGGCTCTGTGTACCTTAGTAGCACTCTAAGCTTTGTTATCCCGGTTGGATGCACTTCTGCACTGGAAGCTTTATGCACTCTGCTGACTAGTCAGTAGTTAGTAGACTAACTATACCAGCTAACCCCTTTCCATACTGTGCTCTCAGTTCACAGTTCTAACAATAGAAACTTGCCTTCTATTAAAATTGGGCCCTGCTAATTCAGCAGCATTTTGAATCTAACCGTAATTTCTGGCGAAACCCCAAACAAGTGCTTTATTAAATTGTGATTTAAAATCCTGGTCTGTAGGCAAGAAACAACCCCCAGTTTGTTAAAGTGCCCAGTATGGATGCCACAACAAATAGGGATGGGAGCAAGGGATTTCCTGGCCCAGATCCTGTTTCCTGCTGCCAATGCTGTTTAAAAAATGCTGTCAGTGATGGTGTGATGTTGCTTCCAGGGAAATTCTAGAACTGATATCAGTCTCCTCTAGGAATTGCTGGAAACTCTATGGAGTTTCCATAGAGTTTCCAGTAATACCTAAAGAAGCTTGATGTCACTTCTAGATTTCCACCAAAAGTAATGTTATGCTATCAGTGATGTCACCCCATGTCCCTCCCCCAACTCCCCTAAAAAAAGTCTTCTGAAACCAGGAAGTCTTCAATGTTGGTGGAGCATATGAGGAGAGGAGGGAAGGGAAGGAGGAAGAGAATATGTAAGTCTTGTTCATGTCACAAACTGCAGTCTACTTGTGATGACTGAATTCAGCTGGAGAAATAATTGGCATAACAAAATGGCTCGTTTGCCATAAACCGCTGCCATACGTACAAGGCATTTTTGCAGCTTTGGTGGAGGGGATAATTAATATTCATGCACAGATAAGAAATTTATTTATAAATAAATGATCTTGCAAGGCACTTGATTTCTGAACTGCTACTATAAAATGGAAATTGCCTTCACGGCTGCTATAGAGTGCACTATTAATAACCACATGCATATCTAGTCCAAACTCCATATTACTGGCTAAATTCACTTCTGTTACGCATGACCCACTGCTCTATATGGAAATTAATTTCACAATCCATTTAAGAGTTTTGTTACTAATTGAGCATCATAGTTTTCATTTCATCTTATGAAGCTTTGAAAAGTTTACATACTTTTTAAAAAAACTAAAAAAAACCAAACCATCTTCTAGGCCTTGAAATCTCTCTCTCTCTCTCCCTCTCTGTCTCTTTCTCTCTCACACACACTCACACAGACACACACACACAGTTGTTAGGACACAAACACAGCTTTTGTTCCCAGAAATAATTTTGTACCTCGTCATCAACGTTCCCATTGGCTAAACAAGTGGAGTCCCGGGCCATCCAAGATGACTCATAAGCAGCTTGCTGGCTCTATTTAGCAATAGTAAAGCCTGTCCTTCATTAGCTGAGCTTCAGCAATAACCTGTTGGCCTTGCTGTGCAAAGTGACAGGGGATGGGAAAGAGCTTAATTATAAAGGTCAGATTCAAACAAACATTTGCCAAATTCTGCTCAGTTTTCTTTCAGAATAAGACTGGTTGCTACTTTTCCAAAGGCAAACCCACAGCTGACATCAAGTGATGCGGTGACCGTCTTGTTTATAATTCTAGCTAATCTCACCCAGAAATAATAATCCACCAAGTTAAGAGTAGGGATTTATTTAGAAAACTGCTCATCAAACAGAGTTGCCACTTGCTATTTTATTAATTCCTTTGCACTCAGTTGTTTAATTCTCTGCCTTATGAATAAAATGCTCAAACATAGCAATAGATAATCACCCACTGGCTTTTCCATGGCTTGAGGGTTTTTTCCCCCCAAGCAAGGTACTAAAGTATACAGCTCTGCCTGCGAAGAAAAATCCCCTCCAACTGAAATTCTTATCACGGGGTTGTTTTTAAAGTTATCAAACCACAATTTAGGGGGTCATAAACATGGTGTAACATGGACTCCCTCCTTCCTGCTTACCTCTGTATACCAATCCCATATTTTAAAGTTGTTTTAATCATAGTTTGGGCAGACTGTTTACAAAACATGGTTTGAAAGTCAGCTCTGTACATAAATGGGTTGATTCAGAAACATGGCCAACTATAGTTAGAACAACCTGGAAATGGGGAAGGACACTGGCACATGAGAGGAAGCAGGAAGAGAAGAAAGCACATGATCCCACAATACATTCTTTATCATTCTTTATCATACTCATATCAGACTATGCCAGTGTGTGGCAGTAACCCAGGATGATGTGGTGGTAGGGGGGCCAGCCTCCAGGTGAGTCCTGGAAATCTCCCAGAATTAGAACTGATCCCCAGGTGACAGAAATCAGTTCCCCTGGAGAAAATATCTGCTTTGGAAGGTGGGCTGGGCTCTATGGCATTGTAGCCCATGGAAGTATGTCCCTCCCCAAATCTCTCCTTCTGCAAGCTCCACCCCCAAAATCTCCAGGTATTTCCCAACCCAGAGTTGGCAACCCTATGCAGTGGTCAGGAAAAGCCGCTCAGGATTTGCCCAGTTTTCATCAAGCATCCACCAGGATATGCTTTCCGGATTTTTAATGTCTGTCACTTCCCTTACAAGCCAGTTTATGCCTTGGGCAGCTGATAGAGATCAGAAGGTTCTTGGCCATGTCATGTGGAATCCACTTAGGGCTGCCAGCTCTGGGTTGGGAAATACCTGGAGATTTTGGGGGTGGAGCCTGGAGAGGGCAGGGTTCAGGGAGGGGAGGGACCTCAATATGGTACAATGCTATAGAATTCTCCTCTAAAGCAGCCATTTTCTTCAGGGGAACTGATCTCTATCACCTGGAGATCAGTTGTAAAAAAATGGGAGATCTCCAGGCCCCACCAGGAGGTTGGCATCCCTAAATCTGCCTAGCCCATCAGCTTCTCAGCTGCGTCTATGTACCTGCCTGCCTCCTCCCCAAAAGCATGCAGCTGTTTCCTCTCCAAGACATGTATATAGAGTAGGCAGGTACCTCAGGAATTTTGGCAGCTCGGGCACTTGCTTAGTAGGAGGGTTCTATGGTAAGGTTCGCCCTCCACCAATTCAGCATATATTCAAAGGCAATACTACATATGTTACTGGCCTGGGCCCTGACACTGAATCTAGGTGAGGAGACCAGAATCAGATTAAATCCTGCTGCTTTGACATTCCTTCAGCAACAGGCACCTAGCACGGCCCGACGAGCCCCAATTAGATTAGCCCCGTGACAATTCCATGTCTGAAGGTTAGCTTTGCCACTGGTCTGACTGCTTTGAACAATAGGAAAAGACGGGGGGGGGATAAGACTCTGCTGAGTTCATGGGCAAGGTGAGCCTTAAATACCTGCCCTGCCCTTACCCTCCTGCACCAGGCACTGCGCCAGTACTGTGGCTGATGAACTGGCTTAGCGCCTGGACACAAAGTCACTGTGAGCTCTTGGCTGGCTTTAGCTAGAGTATTTCATGGGTTTATAGGATCAAGAGAAACGCTCTGCCCATTACAGGGCTCTGTGTATAAGCGGTGCTAATAATTAATAATAATACTTTGCTTTTGACTAGCCCTTTCAGAGATCAAAGTGCTTCACACACATTATCTTGTAACCTTTACAACAGCCCTATCATAGAAGTAGAGATGTACAACTTTCAGAAGTTTTTTTTGGGGGAGGGGGCTATTGAAATATATGCAATACTTATTTTCCTATCAAACCTAAACTTATTTTACTGTTTTAACCACATAAAATGCACCATTTATAACTTAGTTAGCATATAAAATTATACCATTTGGCATGTTTATGGAATTATATACGGCCGCTATTAGCCCTCTCTAACATTGTAGCTTGTCTTACATAAACATTTTCATAATGTACATTTTGAATGCGTAAAGCCTTGACTTAAAAAAATTCTTGTCTCTAAAAGAATTTCACTAATTATAAAATAGAAAATATATTATGAGGTTTCCCCTCTCCCCAGCACTCTTCAAAAATTTTAAATTTGACCATGGAAAAATGTGAAAAGGTTATTGGAAAAAATTGGGGGGGGGGGACTTCTCTTGAGAGCCAGCTTGGTGTAGTGGTTAAGAGCAATGGACTTTAATCTGGAGAACCGGGTTTGATTCCTCACTCCTCTGCATGACGCCTGCCAGGTGATCTTGGGCCAGTCACAGTTCTCTCAGAACTCTCTCAGCCCCGCCTACCTCACTAGGTGACTGTTGTGATGAGGGGAAGGGGAGGCAATTGTAAGCAGATCTGAGACTCCTTCAGGTAGTGAAGAGCGAGGTATAAAACCAACTCTCTTCCTCCTCCTCCTCCTCCTCCTCATCACCCCATGAAATCTTGTTTTTTCTTGACCTTTCACATCTGTAAACACAGGCATTATCATCTCTGTATTTCTGATGGAAGGGTTTGTGTGTTTGTGTGTCTGTAACATCTTCCCTAAGACCATCTAGTAAGATTGTGGCAGAGACAAGGCTTGAATAGAGGACTGCCTGGATCACAGTTTTTCTTTTTTTAAGCACTATGCCTCACTAGTTAGAAATAATACAGTGAATCAAGTGTATGAATTTTTAAAAACAAAAACAAAACCCCAAACAATAGGAGGCAGGTACCACAGCAAATCATGGATGGAGAACTGCCAGAGGTACAATCTGGTTTTTGAAGAGATAGAGGAACTAGAGATCAAATTGCTAACATGCACTGGATTATGGAGAAAGCAAGGGAGTACTAGAAAAACATCTACTTCTGTTTCATTGACTATGCTAAAGCCTTTGATTGTGTGGATCACAACAAACTATGGCAAGTCCTTAAAGAGATGAGAGTACCAGACCACCTCACATGTCTCCTGAGAAACCTGTGTAAGGGTCAAGAAGCAACAATTAGAACCGAATATGGAACAGCTGATTGGTTTAGCATAGGAAAGGGAGTACAAAAAGGATGTTATATGGTCACCCTGCTTATTTAATTTATGTGCAGAATACATCATGCGAAATGCCGGCCTGGATGAATCACAAGCCGGAATTAAGATTGCCAGGGAAAACATCAACAACCTCAGATATGCAGATGATACCATTCTAATGGCAGAAAGTGAAGAAAATCTCAAGAGCCTCTTTCTTAGAGTGAAAGAGGAGGGCGCAAAAGTTGGCTTGAAATTCAACATCAAAAAACTAAGATCATGGCATTCGGCCCCATTACTCCTTGGTAAATAGAAGGGAAAGTCATGGAAGCAGTGACAGACTTCATATTCCTGGGATCCAAGATCACTTCAGACAGTAACCGCAGCCATGAAATTAAAAGATGCCTGCTCCTTGGGAGGAAAGCGATGGCAAACCTAGACAGCATAATAAAAAGTAGAGACATCACCCTGCCAACAAAAGTCCGTACGATCAAAGTAATGATATTCCCAGTAGTAATGTATGGCTGTGAGAGTTGGTCTATAAGGAAGGCCGAGATGCTTTTGAATTATGGTGCTGGAGAAGACTCTTGAGAGCCCCTTGGCCTGCTAGGAGATCAAATCAGTCAGTCCTAAAAGAAATCAACCCTGACTGTTTCCTGGAAGGCCAGATACTGAAGCTGAAGCTCAAATACTTTGGCCACCAAATGAGAAGGGAGCACTCTCTGGAGAAGACCCTGATACTGGGAAAGATTGAAGGTCAAAGAAGAAGGGGATGGCAAAGGATGAGATGATTAGACAGTGTTATCGATGTAACAATCATTAAATTAAGCAAACTCCGGAGCATGACGGAAGACAGAAGGGCCTGGCATGATGTGGTCCATGGGGTCGCGAAGAGTCAGACTTGACTGTGTGACTAAACAACAACAGCAGCAAATACCAGGAGATTTTTTTTGGGGGGCGGGGAGGCATTTCCAGGAAATGCTTTAGTTGCCTCTCCTACTCTCTATGGTTTTTTCCACAGAGACTAGGGGAAATTCCTAGGGTGTCAATATATAGAGGCCATTTTTCTCCTGATCCTCAATTTCTCTGCAGTAGGAAATTGGGACTGTGCTGGGTAATTCTCCACCCCAGGTGAGTAAATGGGAAAAAGCCAAGCAGGAACTCATTAGTATAATAGGTCACACCCCGACAGCACAGCTCATTAGCATATTAGGCCACACCCATGTTACCAGAAGTGTGGTCATCCAGCCACACCCACCATTTGCTTCAAATTCTGTTTACCTTGTTTGTTATCAAAACCCAGGGCTTTTTTTGTAGCAGGAACTCCTTTGCATGTTAGGTCACACACCCCTAATGTAGCCAATCCTAATGAGTTTCTGCTGTTGGGTGTGGCCTATTATGCTAATGAGTTCCTGCTGGGCGTGGCCAACTCAGGAGCCAGCCAGAACTCCATTTCTGTGTGTTCCTGCCCCAAAATAGCCCTGGGTACAGGTGACAACCTTTATGGTTCAGGAGTTGCTACAAGAGTGAATAGGGAAGTGACAATTTGGGGTTTTCCATACTCAGAAATGACTCGATTTAGAGAGTCAGGAGCATAAAAGTTTGCTTATAGATGAAATGTGGAATATAACAGAGATCTGTTCAGGATATTTATTTATTTACCGCCTTTCTGTGTTGCTTTTCCACTCAGGGTCCCCAAGATGGTGAACATTCCAGTCAATAAAATAGCATTTAAAATACATATATTTTAAAAGTATTTAAAATAATTAATTAAAACATACAAACACGTGAACATATAGGCACATAAACAGGGAGGAGGGCTAATAAGAGTTAGTGAGGGGACCTCAAACAAAACAAAAAAAGTCTTCAGCTACTGATGGAAGACAATGATGGAGGTAGAAAGACACATCTCTTTGAGGAGAGAGTTCCCAAGTTTCAGTGCCATGACCTAGAAGGCCCCTCCTCATGTTGCTAGTAGCTACCAATCTAGCCTCAGATGGTGGGGGCACCTGAAGAAGGTCCTCTGAAGATGACTGGAATGGTCAAGTAGGTTTCTATGGAAATAAGCAGTTCTTAAGGAATGCTGGCCTCAAGGTGTATAGGCTTTTGTATATGATTTTTGATGACACTTAAAGGTAGCGTTCCAACAAGTGATTCAGCTTTTAATGTAGGGATTCAACAGCTCAGAACAACTTAGAACAGACAACACAACATAGAGCAACAGGCTCTTATTTAAACAGTGCAGGCTAGCATAGCCACACCCACTTTCCTGGTAACAACCAATAGTATTACAGAGATAACATTCAATCAGTTTGCTTCCCTCCAGCACAATCCTTGTCTCCTGATTGGCCTGCGACACAGAGTAGCCAATCAGGCATTGCCATTTAGGATGCCAGCATGTCAATGGGAATGAAAGTCAAGCTCAGGACATAACAATTTTGTTCTAAATAAATGAACACAAATAAAACACAGTGAGACCTGCAAGGATCTGTCCTATTAGCCTGTGGAGCCTTAGGAAAAGCACAGTTAGGAACTGCTACAGATTCTGGTAACCTGAGACTTCAAGAAAGCACAGAGTAGATTTCTGAATATTACATAATGGAGGAACAGGACTGCTATAATTCCAGGGAAACACTCATCAGCTTGCCTCTGTACTTCTGTAATGCCTGTTCAACCTGTACATTGGTCACTAAACAGATTATTAGGAACACATCTCTTCTATAGGAAATTGACCTTATTGAGACTTCTAATGCCTTGAACTTCCCCTGGCTTTGGAAGGGGACTATGAAAACTGTAGTGCTCTGTGATCTACCACCTATTCACACATTTCATAGATGAAATATTAAGTTCAATGCTTTCCAGGCATACTTCGGCCAACTGCCCTGACTGTAACCACGGGAGGCAGGGAGAGTGTGCAACCTTTCCCCACATGCCATGGGACAAACAGCAGCTCCCTGGGGGCATCTCAGGTCAGAAAATGGCACAGAGGGAGAAGGCTGAAGTACCATGTATTACAGACCTGATCTGAATCAAGCCCCCACACGCCGGATAGGCATGAAACTCGAGAACGTGTCTTTGTAATGTTTGGCTTGTGGAGGGATAGCACCATAAAGTTTAGTTTCCATGGACTCAGGTGCTATTTTGCATGTGTCTGCAGCCTGAATTCCAAATCTATGCAAAAAGAAAGTTGTCCTCAGTTTTCAAGTGCAAAACTTGAACAGTAGTTTCATGCTGTCTAGAGGAACAACAGCAACAGGTTAAGGCAGGGCCAATCCATTTCACTGAAGGGTACTTTCTGGCAAGGGTTACCAACCTCCAAGGAGGGCCTGGAGATCTCCTGCTTCTAGATCCGATATCCAGACAGAGATCAGTTCCCCTAGAGAAAATGGCTGGAAAGCAGACTCTGTGATATTGTACCATGCTGATGTCCTTCCCCACCCCAAGCCCTGCTCTTTCCAAGCTACACCCCCCCACACCTCCAGGTATTTCCAAACTCAGAGCTGGCAACCTTATTTTCTGGCCTACTAATTGCCAAGTCAATGCCAAAACCCATGAGAACACCATTCCATCCACTCATCTCAGCAAGGTAAAAATAGTTGCTGATAAATGCTCTAAAATTGTGTCCTTATATATAAAAGCATTTTTGCATGGCAACATTCTATGCTTGCCAAAATCAGTTGGCTCCCTGATGTGTCACTCAGAAGCTGTCCCTATCCACTAGCTGTGTTGCCTGAGTTCTCTCCCACCCACTGCAGCCTAGGCCACTCTTCTCTGATTGGGCCAGTCTTTTCAAGGTCATTTGCATATGGAAGCTGATTGGACTTCACACCATCTTCTGCACCTCAAACTCCCCCCCGTCCATGAGATAGTTGGACCTGTCAGTTGCATATGTGACCTGGTGTTTTCTGAGGTAAAATATGTCCTCACCCACAACACATCATTTCTCCTTCAAAAGAAACAAACCCAATAACACAGCCATGCTACATCACAAAAAAGACAGATCACACCACATGCAGACTACTGCAAGGCAAAAAATGATAGGAAGAGATGCCAGCAGTCACCCCATTACTGCCACAGATATATACCTGAGAGCGCTTCAGAGGATGGTGTGCAGGTCCCAGGTTCATGTTATAAAAGCTGCCTGCAGAATTATAGACCATTCACAGACTTTCTACCTTAACATACCTCACAGGGTTGTTGTGTGGATCATACAGGGAAGTGGAGAATGATGTCAGTTGCTTTGGCTCCCACTGCAGGGAAAGACTGCCCTTTCCCTAGGCAGAGGCTGCCGGGGGGTGGGGGGGTGGAGGAGATGTAAACCTGAAGACAGACAGGCAGATAAAGGTAGGCTGATGGTTGCCTGAAAAGGACATAGGGTTGCCAGCTCCAGGCTGGTAACTTCCAGGATATTTTAGGGATGAATCCTGCTGAGGGTAGGGTCTGAGGAGGAGAAAGAGGGGGACCTCAGACAGATACAATGCCATAGACCTCATCCTCCAAACACGCTGTTGCCAATCTCCACATGACAGCTGGAGAGCTCTTAAAGTTCTGGTGTTAATTCAAAGTGCTGGGGAAGTGTTGCATTCTGGCAGGGGATGCTGTGAGTGTCGAAAATGAATTATCGACAGAGTAGTGTTCTGGAAAATCTTTAGGAATTGTTTGGTCCATTTACCATGGGGCACCCATCTGGAGCCTCTGGCACTTTCTTACTCTGCTGGCATCAAAACCAATTTAAGGCAAAACAGAGATATGGAGACTTTTCCATCCTCCTTTGCATCAGTCTGTCTTTGTTGGCAACCCTAGACCTGCCAGCACTCTCAGGGTGACTTCATGCCTCCTGACTGGCATTACTTCACTAGCCATGACTGCTTGCTCCTGTTCAGCAGGTGCCTCCCTATGGAAGCTGCCTGGGTAATTTTCGACCAGCCACAGACTTTCTGCCTAACCTACCTTGCAGGGTTGCTGTACAGATCACAAAGTGGAAGAGGAGAATGAAGTAAGCTGTTTTGCTCCCCATTAATGAGAAAGACAGAACTTTGCCTAGGAAGAGGCTGCTGAGAGGAGAGGAGATAAAACTGCCAACTGTATTATGGAAATTCCTGGAAATTTGAGAGGTGGAGCCTGGAGAGGGTGAGGTTTGAGGAGGGGTGGGACCTCAGACAGGTACAATGCCATAGATTCCACCCTCCAAACCAGCCATTTCCTCCTGGGGAACCATTGTTGCCAATCTCCAGAGAAGGGCTGGAGATCACTCAAAATTACAACTGCTCTTCAGATGGCAGAGATAAGTTCCCCTGAAGAAAATGGTAAGCTCTGTGTCATTATACCCTGCTGAGGTCACCACAGCAAATTGATGCTGAGTGCCCAAGACCAGGGCACCTGCCCAGAGCCTCTTTCTAGAGCTCATTGTATTTCCACAACGGGCCTTATTCCTAGTTATGATATATTTATAAAGTGGAAATATTCTTATATTCAAATAGTTACCAACATGTTCAACATGTTTTCCCACTTTTCGATTCTTGGCAATGAAGCATAACATAGCTGTGTTGACTGAAAGGTGCCTGCAAACATTGTTTGAATCAGATTTGCTCAAAACATTTGTGCAAAAGAACACTGGTTGCTCTCCCAGGCCAGCTCCCCTTTAGGAAGCAGCTCTTCCAAATTCTGTTTTGGAACATGTTGGTCTCTTAATGTAAAAGTGAGCTTCACAGTTGCAGAGACACCTCCCCTGATGCTTACATAGACCATATGCCCCCCCTTTTGTTTTTAGAAGGTGATCCAGAACAGGCAGTACAGTAAGCAGAACTAGATGTTCTTTTCAAACATTTTGGTTGCACATATGTGCTCCTAGGTTCTAACTTTCTGCACATTATTGTCAGCTTAGAAAATGTCATTTCAGTACTGGGAAATGCAGATCTACAACAGCAACATTTAGTTAGCTGGGTAAATGCAAAGTCTGAAACACGAACAGATAATTTAGAATATCTAAAATGTCTAAGTAGGAAGGGGAAAAAAGGAGAAAAGAAAGCGAACATAGAAGATGAAGACTTATGTGTTTCCTTTTCGTCTTCTACTGTCCACATCCTGGTCTTATGTCTGCATCTCTAATATCGCTAAAGACCAGGGATGGGAAAATATTCCCTACTCTTTGTCACAAGTGATGAATACTTCAAAGTTTTAAGGCACAGTGTAATTTCAGGAGCTGAGCCATATAACTCAAAGACTGGGTTCGTTTGTCTTGGGGAAACCAGTTTAAAACCATGATTCATTCAGGGAAAGTGGTCTATGTGGTCTGGAGATAACTGTAATTCCAGGAGATCTTCAGGCCCCACCTAGAGGTTGGCAACCCTATATAATGCACTCCACTTGTGGTGAACATCCTTTTTTTTTAAAGATATTTTTAATTTTAAATTTTGTATAGAGTACAAAGAAAGAGAAGGTGTGAGGGGGAAAGAAAAATAAATGTAAGTCACTTTTTAAAAAAATATTCATGACAATATAGATGTAAAAGAATTAATAAATCTAGGTAAATCATTACAACATTACCAATAATGCTGTTTCCCTAAAATACATTATCCACTATTCTCAATCTGGGGAAAAAAACTATGAAAAAATGTTTAAACAAACATTTTATATCAATTTAGAATTGCTGGAAAACCATTTAAAATGATTTATAACAACAAGGAAGTAACAAATATAAAAATTTCAAACAACTGATAAAAATCATATTAGGAGGAATTGGTAACCATTGATTAACTGAATAATGACACCCTCTACAGCTCTTTGGAAGTTTCAGCAGGTGCAGAAAGCAGGAACCCTTCTTCTGGCTGTGGTAGACTTCTAGGAGGAGCATTACCGCATTGGCGCAGTGGATATGTGAACACATGAAACTGCCGCACAATAAATCAAGCCACTAGCCCATCAGAGTCACTATTGTCTATCTGGACTGGCGGCAGCTCTCCAGGATCTTGGACAGAGGTCTTCCACATCACCTGCTACCAGGTCCTTTTAATTTCAGGTGCTGGAGATTGGACTTGGGGCCTTTGGCATGCTAAATCAAATGCTCTAGCACTGAGCCTCCCATAATGTCTTCTTAATATTCCTCTGAGTACAGTATTAGGTGCTAGATTTATTGACTGGCTCTCAAGCCCAAAGAGATGTTCTCGAGGAAGTACAATCGGAACAGCGGCATACTTGTAAATTACAGTTAAATCACTAGAAGCAATTAGTGCTTAGTGATTTCCTCATTGTGTGAAATGAGCAGTGCTACTAACCTTGGATTCAACTGTGTTGTTTCCATGTCAACAAAAAATTATACTGCCCGTGCATTAACACTCTGCTTCATCAAACAGAAAATTAGCTTCTCTAAGATTCTGCGTGCATTTACACCTGCACAGAGAGTGGTTTTCCATTAGTCCCTTGAAACTTTCTGTTAGGCTATCTCATGCACATTAAGGTTTCTGGCAATGAGAGTGTTGGCTTCCCAAGTTCAGGCCAAGTTACTGAAGTGACCCATCTGCCTTAGCGAGAGTTACCAGAAGCATGCCTGCAGTTGCCAGAAGACTTTAGAGGGTGGGGCATGGGGATAAAGATGGTGTGTGTGTCAATATCACTTCTGGCTAAAACTAGGGTTGCCAACCTCCAGGTGGCAGCTGGCAATCTCCTAGGATTACAATTGATCTCCAGGGAACAGAGACGAAGAAGAAGAGATTGGATTTATACCCCACCCTTCACTCAGGCTGTGGTCACACACACTAAACAATCCACTTTCAATGTACTTTCCAACTGCCAGTTCACACAATAAAATCCAGTTGGAAAGTGCACTAAAAGTGTGTGTGACTGCAGCCTCAGACTGGCTTACAGTCTCCTTTCCCTTCCTCTCCCCACAACAGACACCCTGTGAGGCAGGCAAGGCTGAGAGAGCTCTGAGAGAAATGCTCATGAGAGAACAGCTCTGAGAGAAATGTAACTGACCCAAGGTCACACAGCTGGCTGCATGTGGATTAGAGACTGCTGCTCTTAACCACTACACCAAAGAGAGCTTATTTCACCTGGAGAAAATGGCTGTTTTGGATGGTGGACTCTGAAGCATTATACTCCATTGAAGTCCTTTCCCCAAACAGCACCCTCCTCAGTCTCTGTCTGCAAAATCTCCAGATATTTCCCAACCTGGACCTGGCAACCCTAGTTAAACCCAGAAGTGACATCACCAGCGTTCCAGGATAGGGGTCCCTAGGGTTTTCGAGCCTGTGGGCATAGGGTTGCCAACCACCAGGTGGTGGCTGGAGATCCCCTGGAGATCTCCTGGGATTACAATTGATCTTCAGGTGAGATCAGTTCCTCTGGAGGAAATGGCCACTTTGGAAAGTGGACTCTGGCATTATACCCTATTGAAGTCCCTCCCCTCCCCAAACCTCTCCCTCTCCGGGCTCCCCCCCCCCCCATAATCTCCAGCTATTTCCCAACCTGGAGCTTGCAACCCTGTGTGGGTACCTTTGGAATTCTGAAACACAGTGATGGGCAGAAGTACAAAATGGCTGTTGCAGGAGATGAAGGTAACCACAAAATGGATGCCATAAGAAGGAGAGCCACACAAATAGAGGAAGTCCATGTGCAGGGGAGAAGAGGGGTAATTTTTTTAAAAAAAATACCCTGGGAAAGAGGGGTGAGAGAGACTAAAACCAGTAGTATGGTGGCAGCTGCTGCTGAAACTGTTATTGAACTTGCATAGCCAATAGGATCTGCATTGGCCAATCAGGAGCCCTGCTGGGCAAGAGCCCTACCTGGCCCCACCCTACTCCTAAAAACAACTGGTGGGTGCCAAGAAAGGTGTCAGCAGGCACCATATTGGGGACCCTGCTCTAGAAGTTTGGTGAAACCCAATCCCCTCCCCTCATTTCCTCGCTGCTGCTCTTTTGAGCAGCAAGCAAGGGCAAGAGGCTGGAGATTTCCTTCCATAGCTGAGGTGAGTTGTCAACCCCAATCTTAGCCATGCAGGAGCTGGGAGCCTGAGGGAGCTGAGTTCAGCCCAGTGGAGTTTTGTGAAGCGAGGGGCAATTAATCATTTCATGGAATGGGAACGTTCTGAAATAAAATGTTGTTTTCTGTCATGAGGAATTAGGAAAGGATAGGGTAACCAAGGAACCCGAAGGAGTGTAGAGTTTGATGAGATAAAAGGTAGACTGCTATAGGGCCGGGAAAGGTGGTGGTCCGTCCCACTGACACTGCACCAGATCCAGGGATGCCAGCATCAAGGTGGGTTGTGGGGATCCCCAGGAATTACAGCTCATCTCCAGACTAGAGAGATCAGTTCCCCTGAAGAAAATGGATGCTTTGGAGGGTGGACTCTATGGCATTGTGGCCCACTGAGGTCCCTGTCCTCCTCAGGCTCCATCCCCAAATCTTCAGGAGTTTCCCAACCCGGTCTGGCAACCCTACCACCCATCCCCTGCTGGTGGCCATGGGGGACCTGGCAACCCTAACCAGTTCCCTTCAGCCAACTATTTTTTTCCATCTGGGAGAACATTTGGGTCCCTTCCTTTGGCCCCCCTTTAATTAAAAAAAGCAGCTGAGGAATCTCAGCTTTGCTGGTTAAACCTTCCCTTCAAAATGTTATAGAGACCAACCTTTGTCACCCCCCCAATCATGACAATTCCATCCAACAAAATACACATGCCTTGCGTAAGTGCAACATTAGGTATGATTACATTACTCAGAGGACGAACATGAGCATGGAATTGTAGGTGCAGGCTCGGCTTTGTTTCCTGCACAGAACTTGTTTCTTTGTAGAAAACTCAGCATGATGGTTGTATAAAAATGCATAACAAGAGTGCTTAGTGACAATTTAACTGTACAAGAGTTTATGGGGGGCAACTTAAAATATTATGCCGGAGACACTTGAGTTGAGCATAACTGTCAGCTCTGAGAAGCAGTGGGCAGAAATTGGTGCCAGAGTTGTTTGTTGTCCCTGCAAAAACTCGAGGGGACTCTGTTAATCAACAGAATTAGCTGGCATCCTTTTAGTAGATTGCTGAACAGTAAAAAAAGAGAGGGAAAAAGACACTTGATTTTATGCACTGCATAGTTAATAAAAATGAACGTTAAGTACTACAGCTTTATGACTGTTGTAACAAGACTGGTATGCTGCCAGTCCCATTACCTAGTATTGAAATTAGGAGTGTTAGCAACCAGAGTTTACAGCTATGAATAGCAGTGGTAGTAACTATTGTGGCATACAAGAGGAGACTAAGTTTGCTATACATCTGGCTGGCCAAACTCTCTGAGCAAAGAAGCTGAGGCTCAAACTGCTGATAAATGAGGGGTGGTGACCAGTAAAATAGGGACTATCCCTGGTAAATATGGACAGTTGGTACATAGAAGGCCTAATGCTGAGATTAGGGTTGCTATTCTCCAGGCAGGGCTGGAGTTCTACTGGAATTACAACTGATCTTCAGACAACAGAGATCTGTTCCCCTAGTGCCAACAGCACCTTTGGAGGGGAGACTATATTCTATCACATACTTGCTAAGGTCCCTCTCCTTCATAAACTCTGCCTATCACAGGCTCCATCCTCAAAGCTCCAGGAATTTCCTAAGCTGGAGCTGACAACCCAGTCTTGAGACCAAGCAATATAAATATGACACAATAGCTTAGATAGCCGAGGACTCCCTTCTTCTCTGTCATCTTGCCTCTCAAGCTCTGCTTCCCATGGAGTTGAAGCAGGGTGTAGGGTTGCTAAGTGGCTGGGAGAAAAATGCCCTGTTTTTCTAACAGAGGCTGAGGCTGCAGTCACAATGGTAGCTTGGCATGGTATGGTGGCACCTCAAGTTGCACTGGTTAAAAGTGTAGCAGAGCATTTCATCCAGACCACACACCCTGCGGCAGTTTACCCACATGGCCATCCCATGGGGAAGCATCCACATTACTGCTGCACTTCAACCATGGGACAAGCTGTAAGGGTAGGTTTTATTTAAATGCAGGCAGATGGATGCACTTTTGTGCTCACGCACATATGGACAGCAACTAAAAAAATCTCAGTGGTGGAAACAGATTTGCAAGTCCAGATGGCCTTTCTGGGTTTCTTTCACTGCAGGAGAGTTCAGATGCTGGAAAACCTGGAGGAAAACAATCTTTTCATACCAGACTTTCCTTGGTATCTGTTTATTCTGCTTCCATTGCAGAACAGGACAGGCTGCCAATGACTACGCCACAGGAACAGATGTCCTCATCTGGAGGGGCCCATTTATTCTGCTTGGGTAATACCACTATAGCACCACAAACTGTGCATGTGACCACAGCTCTAATCTGTTGTTACTTACCTCCATGACATGAAAAGCATCATCTGCCCACTTCTACAAATAAAAGGGACACAATGGCTAGTTGGCAGCTACAGGTATGTAGCAATGGGAGACAGGGCTTTTCAGTCATGGTGCCATAAGTGCAGAATTCTGTCCTACTAGAAGGTGGTCTGGTCTCTACTCTGTTCTGTTTAAGGTTATATAACTGTTGAAGACTGTTTTTATTCCCCCAGGTTCTTAGTTGAGGGTTTTTGCACTGGCTATTTTATCACATCTTTATCTGAAATTGTTTTGTTTCAATGGCTCTGCTTTAGGGATTTCATGCTGATTTTTGGTTCCTTTGGTTCTTTTGTACTTTTGTTCTGCTGCTGGGTTCCCCCCTTCCAGTTATGCGGCTTTATGGGTTTTTTTAATAATTTAATGCTGATGTTTCATTATCCTTAAATAGTTGGCCTCATTGTTCTACTTTATTTCAAATTCATTGTATGCTTCTTTGAGCAGCGTTCTGGAGAGGGAGGTAAGAGATAACCTAAATAAAATATCAAGGGCACACATTTATTTATTCTAAAATACATAACTAGACTAAAGGTGATACACAGCAATAAAAACAAGTAACAAAAACTCATCAAAATCCAACTATAAAACCGTAGTCCATACACATATATAAATGCCTAGGGAAATCTATTATTCCAAGTAAAAAATATGTCTAAAAAGCTCAGACAAAGTTTAGAAAATTACATAGCAATTCTAAATAGGCATGGGCATGAACTAGCTGTTTGTGGAGGTTTGGGCCGGTTTGTGAATGGATACATTTCCAGACAGACTGTCTCCTCTCAATCTAAATGTTTAATCAAATTTGAAGTAACGGGGTGGGTGTGGGACTTGGAGGGTACATAGAGGAGCATCCAGGGGAGGTCCCCTGAAACTTTGTTGTCTCTAGCTTTCACAGGACCTGTTCTATACATTCCTGAATCTCCTGAACCTGCACCTGTTAAAATGGTGGTCAGTTCCTCAGAAAGCACTTTCCTGGGGGCACCTTCTTTGGGGGACTATAACTTGGACCCCGTAAATCCAGTCCTCACCAAACTTGGAGAGCAGGTAGAGGAGAGTCAGTCGGAGATCCCCTGTGAGTCTGGTGTCTCTAGCATGTTGGATGTGTGTGTGTTCTACTGGGTCAGAAGCCTCATGAATCAAACCAGTTTGTTTGGCAGCTAAAAATTTGTGACAGTTTGTGGTTTGCAAACTGGGCACACCATGAATCATGAAACGAACCACATTTTCCCAGTTCATGCCCATCCCTAATCCTAAAACAGTTATAACTATCTAAGACCACAGTTTTAAAAAGGTGTAGCTCTGAATCACATTTTCCAGGTTCATGCCCATCCCTAATCCTAAAACAGCAATAAGCTTCTAAGACCACAGCTTTAAAAAGGTGTAGCTCTGTTTAGGACTGCAGTAAAGACCCATCAGCTTCAAAGGGAGAGAAGCTAAACATATTTAAATTTGAATAGTTTGTGTTTTCACTTTCTGTCTAAAGGAGAAACACTTTTTCTGCCACTTCTGTGGACCTTTAACAGAATAAATGATTTTGCATGTATGTCGCCTCATGGAACCTCCAGTAAACCTCTGGAGGCAGTAAACCTCTGAAACCTAGTGCTGTGAAGCAACATCAGGGGAGGGCCTTGGTCTCTATGCTCTTTTTGTTGCCATTCCAAGGCAACTGGTTAGTCACTGTGTGAGACAAGATGCTGGACTAGATGAACCGCTAGTCTAATCCAGCAGGGCTCTTGTGTAAGCTCAACAAACACATACATATTTCAGTTATACCTAAAATAAATCAGGAGTTCAGGGGCATCATAAACACTAACACAAATTAATCCAATTTTTTTTTAGACAGAGATCACAAGATGAATTAGAATCTGTCAGACTAATCTAAATCCATGAGAGAAAGGGTTGTGGGAGGGGGGAATGTTAGAAAGGAAGCCAGTTCAAAACACGATCCAGCCCAGAGAATAAATCAGTTCATTCAGAGACTATGTGAGACACTCCCAGTTGTTCTTAGATAGTTAAAAGGTAAAAGCAAATACCGAATGAAATGAGATATGCAAATACAATAGGAAGTTACAGAGATTTAGCTGAAGTAATTAACATCTGTAAATGGCGCTATATGAAAGGTATTAGCACCTATAATGAGTAAGAAATGACAAGTCCACCCTTGTAGAAATTAATTACTTTAGATGTACCTCTGTAACTTCCTGTTTCATCCTGCACTAAGTTTAATGGCTTGACTGTCTAAGAACTGTTGGGAGTTTCGCACAGCCATGCAGAGAGAACTGATTACTGTTTGGACTGGATTTTGGTTTGAACCAGAGTCTCTTTGTAACATCCCCTACTCAGGTTACCATTTACCTGGATAGTGTTGCCAGCTCAGGGCTGGGAAACACCTAGAGGTTTTGGGGGTGGAGCCTGAGGAGGGCAGGACTTGGGGAAAGGATGGACTTCAGTAGGGTCTAATGCCACAGCGTCCACCTTCTAAGGCAGCCGTTTTCTCCAGGGGAACTGGTCTCTGTCTCCTGGAGATCAGTGGTAATCCCAGGAGATCTCAAGCTACTACCTGGAGGTTGGCAACGCTCCTGGTGAAGGAACTTCTCTCCCCCTGTAGCATCATGAACAACAGGACACACCAGCTTTGCTTCAAATTAAGGGTGGTTTTTATTTAGCTCTCTCTGGCCCGTTCTCTCTCGGGCTGGGCTTTCTTTCAGTCAGTCTCTTGCTCATCTTGCTCAGCCACTGACTGCCATACAGGAGCCCTGCAGGGCATGCAAAGCAGAAACTTGCCCCTAAAGGCTGCTTGCATACATCACAACACCCCCACCCTGCAATTGCCCAACCCCACTGTGGCAGGAAAAGAATGCAGGTGCCGGAATGGCATCATCCTCATGTGCTTTACGAACCTACCCAAAGGCCATGCTTCAGTAGGGTTGCCAGCCTCCAGGTGGGGCCTGGGGATCTCCAGCTGACAGAAATCAACTCCCCTGGAGAAAACAGCTTCTTTGAAGGGTGGACTCTATGGCATTGTACTATGCTGTGGCCCCTCTCCTCCCCAAACCTCTTTCTCTCCTGGCTCCACCCCCCAAAGTCTCCAGGTATTTTCCAACCCAGACCTGGCAACCCTATGCTTCAGGTGTCCCTGCCTTCTGACATTAGCAAGTAGCAGCCCAGGAGAGGGTCATGGCACCAAAACCCTCTAACGCTGTCTCCAGAGAGACTCATTGGTCCCATTCAGTTGCCATATTCCGAGGACTTTTGAGGTTTGTTTGGCATTTCCTCAGTGATCCCTCATTGCTGCCCAATGTTTTAAGTGTTTTTATGCTTTTGTATGAGTGCTTCAGCTTGGTTTTGTTTTGATTATGTCTTTCTTTCGTTTAAATAGTTTTAAGATATGTTTTTATTATGCATTTTTTTAATTTGCTAGCTGTCTTGGTGGCCCTGATGAGGGCAGAAAGGTGGGGTGCAAATTGTGTAAATAAATAATCAATAAATTTATGGCCACATAACCAAAAGTTATATCACTGTGTTGCAAGATGCTATACCTAGGGTTGCCATTCTCCAGGTCTGGTCAGGGAATCCCCTGGTTTTGGGGGCTTCTGTCTGCTGCTGGCCAGCTGGCCGGCAGAGGAAACCCCACCCTCAAACAGCGACATCATCAGGTGACATTCCCGATGCAGTGACGTCACTCGGAAGTGATGTCATTGCATTGAGGACATTGCATGGTGTCACTCTGGTTTTTGGGCAAAGCCCTCAAACCAGTGTCACCATGTGATGTCCCCAACATGATGATGTCACTTCCAGGTGATGTTGTCATGTTGCGGAGCCCCACCCCACCACTGGAAGGCTCCCTCCCACCCCTTTGCCAGCACATCAATGAGACCTGGCAACTCTAGCTATACCATGGAAGTGTGAGAATGCTGTAGCTAGAACAGTCACTTCCTGCACTGCATGGCTCTCTGGAAAAAGAGATCTTGATTACAAGCAGGGACTTAGCCACGTCTGCAGGGCTCCCTGGAGCATGTTAATACTGAGGTTCCTGTACAGGTTTTCCAATCACTCTTGGATCTCATTTCCTGTTGCCACTCCGGTTTAAAAAAATCATCAGGTGACAGTGATGGTATTTCCAGGGAAAACCCAGAAGTTACACCAGTCCACTCTAGGAATTACTAGAAACACTGTGGTTTTATCAGAGTTTCTGGCAATTCCTAGAGGAGACTGGAAGTGATATCACATCACACCCATGTTCATGCCCCCCCACAACTCCTGCTGGTTGCCCTATTCCTACAAGTTGGGGGGAGCTGTGTTCTTTGTTCCCTCACCAGTTAACAGCAGCTGTGCATGCCACTTGGGCGATGGTGGTTGGTGGCAGCCCATCACTCCACAATTGGTGGATGTTGATGGGGTTGCTATGGTCTCTGATGTGATAACTTCATTCTGTGTGCTTGGGCATGGGTTGTTTCTGCCATTAGTTTTCCTTCTGAGAAGCAGCAAGGGGATGTTGATTAGATGTACAAGTATGATGCTGGCATTGGCTCTCTACCAGTAGAGAGCTCTTAGGATGGGGCTGGTAATTCTGTTGTGCAAAAGAATGCAGCCTGTATGACCAGCTGTTTTTTTTTTTTACTATGCTCTTGTTTTCTATAGAAGTGTTTGATTTAGTGTAGGTTATATTTAAATTGTTCAGTAACTATTTGATATTCATGCTTGTTAGGCAATACATGAATATATATATGTTATATTATATATTCTGCTTTATATAATTGATTGAAATCAATCCAGGGAGTTGCTTCCAAAACTGGAGACTCCATTGATTTAATCCAAACATCTGACTAAACTGTATGCTGGTCTAAAGACTGTAATAATAAACGACAACTACTAATCCAGACATTTTTTGATGTTACCTGGATCACTTCTTTTCAAGATTTGCTGCTAATGTCCCCCTTGCAATTATCTGGCACACACTGTCCCTCCTCTAGGCTGTAAAAATCTCTGGAGAATCACTGTTTTTCCCCACTAACAATAACAAGTCTTTCTTTCTCTTGAAGCAGAAGCTGCACGGTTTGTGAAAGCTTCACAGCTCATCAAGGCGTTGCCCTCTGGAATCTATTTTCACTGCTACACCCCACCTTGTAAGATGTACAAGGACAATAAGTATGTGCAGAATGCCTTTCCCTCATCCATGAGTAACCACAACCAGATACCACATTATCTAGAACTAGGCTAGCCTAATCTCATCAGATCTTGGGAGCTAAGCAAGGTCAGCCCTGGCTAGTATTTGGATGGGAGACCACCAAGGAATACCAGGATTGTGACATGGAGGCAGGCAATGGCAAACCACCTCTGAACATCTTTTGCCTTGAAAAGCCTGCAGGGTTGTCACAAGTCAGCTGTGACTTGGTGGCACTTTCCACCACCAGAGGAAATAGATTAGAAAGTATGGCACATGCCTTACAGGAATTAGTGAATACTTGCAATGTTAGTCGATATATTTTGAATTATATTCTGATTATTGAAGAACAGTTAGGATTCTATGTAGCTCATACTTCTGGGCAAGATGCCTATATGCTCCTATAGATCAATGTGGTCCGACTAACTTAACTGAGCTGAAAACCTCCAGATTCAAGTTCCTACAAGAGATACATCAAAACAACCAGAAGTCATGTGGTGCTTTAATAGAGTTGCCAGGTGCCTACCTCATGCCAGTGGGGGGATTTGGGAGCATGTTCTGGGGGTGGGCGGGGACATCAGTGACACATTGATGTTATTTCTGGAAGTGACATAATTGCATTAGCAATATCAGGGCAACACTCTACGTTTTGGGAAAGCGCTATGGTAAGAATAGCTACAAACCATAAAATTTTGCCCAAAATGTAGAGCGTCACCCCCAGTGTTATGATGGCACTTCCTGAAGTGATGTCATAATGTTGCTGACATCGCACAGAGATGTCTGTTTGGGGGTGGGGTTGCCCCCGCCAGCCAGCTGGCCAGTGGCAGGTAGGAGCCCATAGACATGGGGAATCCTCTGCCCCCACCTGAAGACTGGCAAACCTGTGCTTTAAAGATTAACAGATTTACAGTGTTGTCCTAAGCAGAGTTACACCTTTCTAAAAACATGGTTGGCCAGGCTAGCCTGATCTCATCAGATCTTGTAAGCTAATTAGGGTTGGTACTAGGTGGTACTAGGTAGTACTCGGATGGGAAACCACCAAGAAAGTTCAGCGTTGCTCGCAGAGGCAAGCGATGGCAAGCCACTTCTGAACGTCTCTTGCCTTGAAAACCCAACGGGGTCACCCTAAATGAGCTGTGACTTGACGGCATTTTTCACCACTAAAAACATTGAAAACTATTGACTTAGGTGGGTGTAATTCCGTTTAAAGAAAAGGTAAAGGTTCCCTTGCTCGAAAGCCAGTCGAATCCGACTCTAGGGTTGCGGTGCTCATCTCCGTTTCAAAGCCGAAGAGCCAGCGCTGTCTGAAGAATGTTTCCGTGGTCATGTGGCCGGCATGACTAAACACCAAGGCGCACAGACCACTGTTACCTTCCCACTGAAGTGGTACCTATTTATCTACTTGCAATATCTTGCTTTCGAACTGCTAGGTTGGCAGGAGCTGGAACCAGAGACGGGAGCTCACTCCATCAAGCGGCACTCTCGGGTCTCGAACTGTTGAACTACTGACCTTCCACAGCCTGCAGTTCAGCTTCTTAACCACTTGAGCCACCGCAGCTCCTCTATAATTCTGTTTAGGATAGAATTATTATTGTGGCAAAAACTTCCGTGAATGAAAATGCACTTGACCAGCTGTATAAAATGTTATCCTAAATTAAAAAGATATACACACAGGGTGCAGTCCTAAGCAACGCTAACCCTTCTAAACCCATTGGCTTCAGGGAGCCTAGAAAGGTATAACTCTTCTTTGGACTGGACAAATACACACGGGCTGAAACAGCGAATCGAAACTCTGAAAGCAAAGGGGGCAAAAACGTCATGTAATGCAGAAGGAGCAGTTGGTCACAATTATATACAACAGTGCTATCCACGAGGGCATCCAGGGAAGGAAGGAAGCAGGTCAGCCAGTTGTGCATCCTGCCTGGATCCCTCTCGGCTAGGAATTACTTCCCCAAAGAACATTTACACTAAATATTATTTAAATTATCATGAGTCAATTTGGGAGCCAGTTTGGGCTGAAAAGAAAAGATTAATATATAATAATTATATAAAGAAAGAACAATGTGGATTAGTTACTCCTTAGCCCCCTAGAGGTGTTACCTTTTCTCTTTCTTTTGCAGAACCTTTGGTGATGGGTAGTAATTTGTGTGGTAGAACTCCCTAATTCCGAGAAAAGCACTGATGAAATGTTTTGCCTATTGAATTTCAGCCTGAAGTTAAAAGCATCAGGAACAGGCTACCAGAAGAGCGTGGGATATACAATTTCAAAATAAATAACACAATTTTAAAATACACAGCCAGTTCTAGTTAATTGTATAGCAGAAAGTTGGTGGTACCCCCCCAAATATCCCTTTTACTTATTGTGGGGAATGTGCGCTCCACTCTCTGTTGTCAACTATGTTCTCAAAGTGACTCAAAAAGTGATTTCAAAGGGATAGCGAAATACTGACTTGCATGCTGAATGGTTTGGTGTCTCACAGAGGAGAGGCAGAGTGAGGAAGGAGTGAGACTGAACCACCGGATCTGGCTTGGTCCTGGGCTGACAGTTGGCGATTGCCAGACACGGCGCCACACGTAAAATAAAATAAAATAAATCGCAAAACCCATAACAGCAGCCCGTACCAACAAATAAAAACAGCAAGTCATAATATGCACATTTATTTGTATCTGTATGTTTCCTGTCCACATACACATGTATGCCTCCTGTCCACTTTCAACCACTGGGGGATAATCACCATTAAAGCCCGGGGTCTCCAGAGCTGCACTTGCCAGATACTATCCCCTTCCCCTTTTTCCTTCCTTAATCCGTTCCTCCCATCGATTCTTTTGCCTTCCGACCCTTCTCAGTGATCGTCCACGCATCCGGGCCACTCCCTTCCGCCAGGCTTTTCTCCCTTTAAAAAAGCATGCCGCTTGTCCTAACTATGGACCCTTTCGTCCACTTCCGGGCTTTTCAATTCAGCTTCTTAGCGTTAAGGGCAACATCACGCTATTGCTGCTTCAGCGTGCGAAAGGTTCCCCCCCCCCCTTTTCTTTCGGCGGCGCACGCGCAGGAGCTCCGCCGTGCCCCCTTTCCCCCAGCTCCATCGCGGAAGGAGGGGGAGAAGAGCATGCGCAGAAGGGCCGGCTGGCGCGCCGACTGTCCCTGTCAGGAGAGGCGGCGACCAAAAAAGGGGAGCGGAGAGCCGCCCGAGCGACCGGCTGACTCTCCCGGCGTCCCTCCCGCCGGGCGCCCTTCGCGAGGCGGGGCCAGCGTGACCCGCCCGCCCTTCGCCTTGAGCTGCGCGGCGCCTATGGGGGCCTGAGAGGAAGAGGCGGCGGCATGGAGAACCAGGGAGCCGGTGGCGGCGAGGAAGAGCTGGGGAGGATGAATCCCAAGCGGGGCGGCAGCGGGCGCGTCCCCGAGGAGGAGAGCAAGAACAAGCCCAAGCTGGTGAGAGAAGGGCGAAGGGAGGGGTGTGCGGGCGGGCTGGGTGGGTGTTGCCCGTCTGCGGGGGGCGGCTGCCGGAGAGCCCGCGGGGATGGATTTCCCCTGGCGGGTGGTGGGTGAGAGAAGAGCCTGCCTCCTTCAGCTGGGTGTCAGAGAGGCCTGTGCCCTGCTGTCAGCTTTTCCGGCTGGCCCCTGCTCGTGTGCAAGCGACACGCAGGCATTAAGCCTGGCCCCACAGTCATTCGTGCAGCTTAAGACAGATGGACACCTTTTGCTGTCCCTCTGCCCTGGGACTTGCACAGATTTCGCTGCACACACTATTGTTAGGGTAGGCTAGCCAGACCAGGACAACTTTTGGGGTGGTTGCTAGATTCTGTCACTGCTCTTGAGCCTGTGTTCACAGACTCTCCCAAACTGTGCAGCCCCATGTGTTGGATTGGGGTGCTTTAGAAGCGAAAGGATCTTCTTGTGGTTGTCAGTTTCCGCCCCTGGTTGGTGCCTTGACTGCTAGGCCAGCAAGACACTGAAACTGAGCAGCAGGGGCTCCGTTGTTGTGACACCTTCAGATTTGTCAGACTCTTCCTTGTGGGTTGTCTTTTGTTTATTATTGGCCCGGCTCCTGTACTCGGAACACATGCACACTTGGCAGCAGTGTGAATTATTACCCCTTTAATCTGACAGATCTTATTGTGGCTGACAGTTTCTTTCACCTGCTCCTGTGTGCTTTGAACATCAGCCCACAGAAATGAACCTGTAGCAGTAGCGTCACTTGTTCATCTTCTTAAGATGCTCCAACTGACGAATCTTCTTGTGGTTGCCAGCTTTGCATTGGCCCTTCTCCTGTGATTTGAACAGGCCTGTAAGCAGGGACTGAAGTAAAGAAGAGACATCTTGCAGTACTTGGTTCTTCAGGTGCTTTCGGAACAGGAGAACTTGTGTATTGTACAGAGACTTTTGGCAAAAGTGGCAAAGTTGTTGCGCACCTTTGTAAAAGGATGACAAATCTTTCCTGTAGGTAAGAGTCTGCTTTGTCACAATAAACAGGTTGGTTTGCTTAAAGGGCCCTGCCAAACTTCTTCTTACTTATGGTGGCCTTGCCCTACAACAGCCACTTCTCTGGAAATTAAGTTGAAGTCATCTTTTTAATATTAATTCTCATCCATGCCAGGAAAACCTTAAACTGTAAGGTTTCCGCATGTTGGGTTAATGGTAAAGAACCAGGACTAGGGCCAGTAGAAAAAAAAAGTTGTCAATGATAGACAAGTACAGGATTACAGGGAGTTACTTATGGTCTCTCCTTATTGTCTAGGGAGGGTTGCTACCGGTTTTTCTTCCATGGCAGGGCTCCTGTGCTTTTGACAGGTGCATACTAAGTAGATACTCAACAGGTGTCTCTTTCTGGAAATGCAAAAACTTTGGAGTGCTTTACATGCTGAATTCATATGTCTCAGCATGTTTAAAGCAGGGGAGATCCCCCACTGCTTATATCACAGGTGCCAAACATACAGCCCGGGGGCCGGATCAAGCCCCCAAGGGTCTCCTGCTTCCAGTTCTGCTGCTGCATCATAGCTTGCTTCACCAGACTCTCTTAATCACTCAGCCATTTCACGTTTTAACCTGGGTCCTAGACTCAGAACTTCGAGTGTGAGATTTCTGTGATGAATGTTGATAAATCAAAAGTAGGTTTGCTGCTTACAGTGCTTAATGTTTTAAGCATGTTTTTATTTTAAGTAAAAAAACCCCTTTGTGTTTGTGTCCTTTATAAAGTTTGTATCTCCGCTACCTGGCATTACACTTTAAGACACACATGGCCCGACCCAACATGGTCTCATTTATGTCAGATCTGGACCTCATAACAAATGAGTTTGACACTCCTGGCCTAGATCTTTAACAGCCATATATGATGGTAGTTTAGCAGTTGCAGGTTTTGGCCCTCATTTATTGCCAAGAAAAATGTTATCTGTCAAGTTCCAGTTTGAGATCTAGGCATACAGCTGTTAAAGGCACATGAGCCTTGTCTGGGAAAAAGCGACAGCTCTTTTTTCAGTATGGCATAAGGAAAGCCATTCCAAGAAACTTTGTTGTCCAAAGTGGATGAAGATGGTTTTGGGGTGGCTTTAGGAGTGAGGAGGAATTGTGTGATGTCAGATGGATTGGCTTGGAGATATTCATTTTATTAAAACATTTCTAGACCACCCTCCTCAAAAAGGTGGTTCGAGGTGGCTTGCGTAACTCAATAACCCCTCCCCCAAAACTTGTATATTTAGTCATAGTGTTGGATAATGTACCATTTCCTGGTTGTAGTGTTTATTGTGAATTAGATTATTGTGCTTTCTGCTGTATCAGACAGTGGGTACCAATGACCCCATGAGCCTACTAGGATGAAAAGTGGTTTTCCAATATCTTTCTTGAGTCTTTGCTTGCTATCTGGGAGTCAGTGTGGTGGTTAGAGTGTCAGGCTAGGAGCAGGGAGATGCCAGTTCAAATTTGTGCTCAGTCATGAGGCACCCTGGGCTCCCTTGAGCCATTTGGATTAATTTTGTAGGGGTTTTGGTGTGGAACAATACTAAGGAGAGGAGCAGAGAGTCGTGTTTGCCACTGTGATGTATTTGGAAGAAGGGGGATATAAACTTGAGTAGGTAGATCCTTTTAACTGTAGATATCTGGGGCAGAATCTAGAAACCCCTACATATCGTGTGTGTACTCTTACCACTGAGGTGTACTGGTTAGAGCAGGGGTGTCAGACATAAGGCCCGAGGATTGGAACCAGTCCATCCAGGGCTCTTATGTGGCCTGCAAGCAACTAGTGCAAGGGAGGGAACAGGAGACTGTTCAGGAGGAGTGGGTGGTGCCACTCCGATAGTGGCTTCAGCATGGTGGAACAACCTCATCTGCAGCAGTCAAGCAGCATGGGAGTGTCTGCCCAGTGCTGCACTGCTGGCTCTCCACTCCACCCATATGGGTTTTCCTTTGCACCACCCTCCCAGCCCATGGAGCTTGGAGCTTATCAGCTGCTCTCTTTTATACAGTTTATATCTCTTGTACTTAGCATTAAGTTCTATGACACACGTGGCTCAGCCTGACAAAATGACATTTATGTCAGATCCAGGCCTCATAACAAATGAGTTCGACACCTTTGGGTCAGAGTGTCAAACTAGGATCTAGGAGACCCAAGTCTGGATTCCCCACTCAGCCATGGAAACTTGCTGGGTGTCTTGGAGCAAGATGCACACACTGAGTCTGACCTACCTTGTTCTGTATGAGCCTGCCCATACAGTCTGATCATTCTCAGAGACCCTGCTTCGGTTGCCCCCTCTATCTGAGGCTAGACAGGTGGCTATCTAAGAAAGGGCCTCCTCGGTCATGGCACTTTGGAACTTCCTTTCCAGCGAGATTCATCTGTCTCCCTCTATCAGTGCTTTTTGCCTGCAGGTGGTTTGGCACACACCCAATAATAGTTACTAAACTTCCTTCTAGTGTTGTTTGTTTGTATGTTTTAATTGAATTATTTTATAATTGTAACTGTATTTTTAATTGCGTGAATGTTTTAATTTTTTAAAATGTCCTCCACCTTGTGAACCTTGATTGGGTGAAAAGGTAGCATAAAAATGTTTTAAATAAATACCTCACAGTTTGTTGTGAGGATAAGATGGAAGGAAGGAGGAGGCTATGAGCTGCTTTGGGTCCCCACTGTGGGGAAGAAATGGAGTATAAGGGAGGTCAATAAATAAAGGATGTTATTGGGTATCCAAAGGACATGTGGTGCTATGTGTGCCTGAAGCCAGCACTATTCATGTACATCATATGTACCGTGACACAGTTTGAGCTCAACTTAAAGGCTATTGCATATATTACATTTTCCCTCAGTTTGTTTATTTCTTTGTATTGTACCATCAATATATATGGTACTTTACAGAGAATAAAAAGACCTGTCCCTGCCTTGCAATCTAAAATTTGAAACCAAGAAGACAGCCATGAGAAGAGAGTGAAGGAGAGGTAACACTCTTGGGTATTGCATAAATTGTGATTACCTGCGTGGATACTGTTCAGGATCATGCTGTCATGTTTACAGGTGCCTTGCACTAAGGAGTCTAATGCTGAACGCCAGGTATTATGATTGAAATATTTTTTGAAAGATGCAAGGTGAGAAGTCCTACCATAATGTGCTTCCTGCAGGGAAGGGAATACAGGGTAGGTTTCTCAAAGTCTTGACAGATCTAGCATGCCTAAGACACTGAAACCAATGCGCTCAGGCACACCTTGTTCCGCAGAGGATACCACTGTCCAGAGTAAATGCGGGCATGGCTGAGATATAAGCTGAAATTGGTCCAAGAGAGATGAACTAAGAGTGTGGCTTAGGATAGTCTTCCAAGAGTGATTAGGGACACGGGGCAAATGATTTGGGACACAGGGCACCCTACCAGAGCATGGAAATTGTATAGTGTGTTTAATCACATCTTGTCCCCCCAAATACTTGCAGAGGACAACAAGTTGAAAATAGTCCCATCAAAATCTCAGTGTAGCAGTATTAAGGGGAAGGAATGGGACACAAAGCTTGGGACTTGTGCGATCTAAGTTTTTAACTTCATTGTATTCGGAATGCTCTGATTTCCTGGCTGTGGCTCACTGTGGACAGCTGCCTTTCCCAGCAATTGATTACAACTAAAAGTAACCACCTGTGGGTCACCATTTACCACCGGAAATCTTATATATATTTTTAACTATGTAACTTTATTTGAAAGGTGATATACAGCTGCTTTCTATATCCAGGTGTTTACTAAGCTAGTTCTGACATTGAGTTCAACTGAGTGGCCAGCCATACCGGCTTCATAGTGCTGACCAGGATGATTCATAGTTTCCTTTCCCCTAGATTCTGCAGCACAATACCACATGCTTGAAAAAAAGGGCGGTGCTGCATTTTGTTAGCTGCCAGTGTCTCTCTTGCTGATACCCGTTTTGTGGGAGCATGCCCTAGAAAAAATAAATGACCATTAGTTTCTCCTTCTCTTCTGGCCTTAAATATCTATTGTTCTTCCAAGGCTGTAGAACCAAGGTACCTTGTGCAAAGCTGCCAAAGCTATGTGCTCTGCCTGTTGTAGATAGCAAATATGGGCCAAGTACAGTTTGCTGCTCACAAGGAACAATTTCCTCTTGTTGCATTACACAGAGGAATACAGCTGTCAGTAGAATATTCGTATTGCTTCTCTCAAAGTTGAGATACCTCTTTACCAGTCCTTTCACACTCATTTAACAGGCTGCTCAATTAGCAAAACAGACTCTCATCCCATCCGTTTCTCTGTTCTGAGTTACTTGTATAGGCTTGATTGTAAAACCTGCCTGGGAAGACTGATCGTAGCTGTCTTCACCATAGTCTTCCCCATCTTATCATTGTGGTTATTGTCTATTGCTTCAGGTAATGGACAGGAAAGAAGTTTAGAAATAAAACACTGGAAAGGCAGTCATATTTTCTCTACCCTTTGAATTTCATCTTAATTAATATTCTGTAGTAAATATTCATTTACTAGATTGTTTCTGTAATAAGTAAGCAATTGGTTAGCCCAGGCTAGCCTGATCTAATCAGATTTCAAAAGCTAAGCAGGGTCATCTCTGGTTAGTGTTTGGATGGGAGACTCCCAAGGAATACCAGGGTCATGACATGGAGGCAGTCAATGGCAAATCATCTCTGCAAGTATCTTGCCTTGAAAACCCTACAGAGTCTCCATGAGTCAGCTGTGACTTGACAGCAAAAAGAAAAAAGAAAAAGAAGAAGAAGAAGCAATTGGTTATAGTAATGGTATTTTAAAATTCAACAGTAGTCCCCCCGCCCAACAATGTCTTATGTATTTGGAGTTCATTGTACACACAGTTCCTTCATGAAGTGTTTGGTGTCACTCTGCTTTCAGAAGAAGTATTGATGAATATAATGTGTTCCGGGTAGTTTACTGAAAAATCTCTTGACCACACTTTGCTCTTGATAAGTTTGGCCAGGCTGGAAAAAAAGGCTTACCTTTTCCTCTGTTAAATATGGAGTATTCTAACTAATTTTATAAATATCTAGGACAGGAACCTAATTCTAGTTAACCATCTATATAAAGCTAGAATAGCATATCTTTCTTTACTCTTGGGATGCTTAAACTCAGCAAACCAATATGACCTTGGTCAGCTTTTGAAATATGTTATATCTCATACACTAGAAAATGTTGTAGATGTTATGTTGGAAGAATACCATCATCCAGGCTACAACTGTTGCGCAGTACCCCATGAGTGGTTGTGGTGGTAGCTACTGGAGCTGGTGATTTTTTATGAAATCTGCCTGGCTTGGTCTTTTTCATCAGAGTCTCATGACAGAACAGCTATTAAAGTGGCAGTGGTGTGGATCATGGCTAGGAGCTCGCTGCTCCATTTTTATTATTTTTTAGTTTAGAATTACAGCAATATTAGGTAAATATTTAAGATTTGATATCTCAGTGTTAAGCATTTTCAAGATCTAAAGTTCAGATCCAGTTGTAGATATTCAAGACATAATGCAAAGGGCTATGTCCCTGAAAAGAATGTTTATGTTTATTTTTGGCCCTGCAACTAAAGAAGTTGTCTTGGCAACTGCCTAGCACAGAACTTACAAAATGAATTCTGTATCTTTCAGACCACTTAATAACCATATCTTGACCTAGAAGTGTCACTGCACCTTCAAGTCTCCCGCTTCTGTATCATAACACGAAAAAGGAAATGAATTATCAATTTAGTAAGAATGGTGATAATTTCTTTATTCTAGGTTTCAAAAGAAAAGTTGCTAAATAAATAGAACTTGTCAGTGCTTTTAGTGCCTTTATGTAAGTCTGATGCATGTTAAAGTTTCTAACAGTTGTTAGCCAAATTGCTCTATTATTTAATAAAGATGGGGAATTATAATTATTAATATGCAATTGGCTTATCTATAGGATCTGACCTTTGTATACCAGAGTTAGAATTCCCAAGCACCCAGGAACAGACACAGAAATTGGGTGGCTAAAATAATGATTTCTTTACTAAATATTCTCAAACATACACACAATATTCACACAATATAGCACTAAGGAAGCAGAGGTGATTGATGGGTTATAGAGGGGTGATACAACCTGTCCAGATGTGCAGAGGTCCATGGATTCTGGCCTAAACTCAGAGAGTTCAGGGGTGGCCTGCCATTTTGTATCATGGCAGAAAACACACAGTCTAAGGCCATCTGTGTGCTGGGATATAGGCACTGGCAAAGAATGCAGGCCAATGGGTGGCCCTGGGGGCTGGTCTCAGGTGAAAACAATAGATTACTTGGACCAATGATGGGTCCCAGGGGTGTGTGATGCCAGTAGGGGGAGACCTTAGGTATGACCAGTGAGCTTCCAGAGAGCCAGGGTCTGGATTTAACAATAGAAGCCAGGTGTTGGGTGGCTAGTTGAATGGATGATCTGACTCACTAATGGTCCTGGCCTGGGGTAGACAAAAGGTAGGAGCCGTCCCTGATTAGTCAGGAAGGATTGCTAAACATTTGAATGAATGATTGGTTTATCCTGTTATCTTGAGGGACAGAGGCAAGAAAGACAAAGAATTTACACTTAGGACACAAAAGGCTGGGTGAGGTGCTGGAGAGTGCCAGGTGGCTTCTAAAGACTTACCTCTGGAACTCATTATTATTCCATAAGCATAATCTCTGCTGGGTGGAGGGGGAAGACTGGAGGCTTGCTCTGAGGTCACCTTATGAAACCTGAATATGAAATCTTTTTGCAGACCACCTGCAGCCCGACTCTGTGGTCAAGCTGAGAGTGCCTGGCTTTTTGGACTTCAGGTTAGAAAGTAGGGCACCCCTGTTTTGGGGCTACCCAAGTGCCTCTGATAACACAGTGCAGCCTTCAGAATGGTACCATTCTAAATTCTTTGAAGTCAATGAGCTTAGAAGATTGTAAGTGTGTTTAGGATGGCACTGTACCTCTGTAGTGTACAGCAGTAGGTATCTTGGCCTTTATATCTTTGTGTTATGTTGTAATGAGTTCTTATGCAATGAGTTCTTATTTAATGTTTCTTTCAGTATTAGGTATAGAAACTTAACTTTTCTGCTTGAATGAAAAAACTGGAAACAAACACAAGCCAGGAAAAAAATTTGGTTATTCATTATTTTTGTTTTCTGTAAAGGCACGCTGCCATAATCTTAAATCAATTACGTAACTTTTGAGGGTCATGGTAAAAGTGATCATCATCATCACCACTGTGTATTCTAATAGCCAAGTTGGCCATATCTGAGGATACAAATCCAGTGATTGGAGCTGTGAATGGGCAAGACCTCTCTACAAACCTTAAAAATGTCCCAGGTTTTCAGAAAAAAAAACATTTTTTTAAAAGGTACAAAACACCAAATGATAAAAGGAGTTCCTGTAGCTTAAGACATGGATTCCTTCATTGGTCACTGCTAGGCAACCACAGCATTTGAGGCTTGGTTTCTCACATTGAAAGGCAGGGGGGAGGGGCCTGGCCCTTTCCAAGGCTGTTTTGGCCTTTGAGGGAGGAGTCATCAGGGCCAGACATGGCACCAGTCCCTGGGTGACTTGATAGCACTTGAATTGCATGACTCACCACAGCCTGGCTCCTTGCTACTGTTCAGCAGCAACCACTTTATGAAAGCCAGGGTGGTGTGGCAGGTAGAACTTCAGAGGAGGGTCTGGGAGACCCAGCTTTGAATACCCATCTTGGTTTGGAAGCTCACAGGATGATTTTGGACCAGTAACATACTTTAAGCTTAACCCACCTTGCAGGGTTTTTGTGTGGATAAAGGAGAGGAGAATAATGTAAGCTGCTTTATCCCCACTGTGGAGAAAGATGGGGTATAAATGAAGTAAATAAATAAATGTAGCTGAAGGTGGGAGGCAGATAAAAGGTAGTTTGGTGAATGGCTGAGAAGGAGAGAAGGAGATAGGAAAAGGGGAAAGGATATGACGGTTTTCAGGAGGAGGGAAAGAGGAATAGTGTGTGTGGGGGATACGGGGGAAAGTGAGATGCCCCCCCAAGTTCTTGAGAGTTCCCTGCCATGCAAGTGGGCCTGACCCAGTAGCCAGCACCACATATCTATGTCATAGTTTTCCTGGGTAGAGCCTGTGGGGAGGGGAAGCTGAAGATATAGGGGCAGATAAATGTAGGTTGGTTTTTGGATTGGAAGGAGAGAATGAAGCAGGAAAAGGGGACAGGTTGTGGGGGCTGTCAGGAAAGGGGAAGAGGAAATAGCCCCCAAATGGCTAGCACAGGAGTCCGAGCTAAATACTAAAACGATTGCCACAGGAGAGGGAACCAACTGCAGTACTTCCCTCCCCACTTTGCAGCCATGGGAATAACTTCATTTGAATGTGGGGAGCCAACTAGGGATGTGCACACACAAAAAAATAGGTATTTTTCAGGTTTAGGTATATTGAATCTGAAAAATATTGATATTTTCTGATGTTCCTGAATCCCAATATCAGTATGGTACTGGTATTCAGGAAATAGTAGGATTACCGACATTTTTAGCTCAGCATTTAAAGGGACACTTCCTTTAAATACATTTTGCAAGCCGCACTGCAATTGAACTCCAAAGTGGTGAGTTCACCTTTCTTGGTTCACTTGTGGCACAGCTTTTCAAATGCATCTAAAGGGACAGTTCCTGCATTTGGCAAGCTATGCGGCAAGTGAACCCAGAAGGTTCACTTGCCAATTCAGAGTTAACTTGTGGTATGGCTTGCAAAACACATTTAAAGGGACAGTCCCTTTAAATTCATTTTGCAAGCCACACCATGGAGAAGGTGTTTAGAAGAATTGCCTTCCCTTTAAATACCAGCTGTCTGGTGGCCCTGAAAACCTTGAAAATATTTGCAATATTTTGGGGCAGCCATTCTCGTATAGTCCCTCTTAGTAATCGGCTGAGACAAAACCCAATAAATACTGTTAGAGTATTTATCAGGTGTTTTTTCCGCTCAGTTTATACTGAGCGCGTACCCCTAGAACCAACAAGAAGCCCTGTCTTACATGGGCTCCACCCACTATCTGAAAAGCTAGACGTGTACCATGGTGCCCATGGATATCACGTTGGGGAACTCTGATCTAAAGGTTAACAGGCTTACAATCTATCTAACCTATATAATATCCTCTCATTTTTTTGTTAGGAAAAATTGGCATGTTACTATACTTTGATGTCAGTCTTCCATGCACATGATTGACAGTAAGACCAACATTGGAAAACAAACATTCTACCATCAGAGGTAATGCACAGGTAGCCCTTGGTTAGTTTTCCAAGCCATCGAAAAATGTGTAAGAGTTTACAGCTATATATAAATGGCAATACTCCCCAAATTGTTTAAACACGTAATGTTTTACATCCCTGGTGGAAAAGAAAACGGCAGCTTGGTTAGAACAAGAATTTGGGAATGCAAAAATTCAGCAGTTGCTGGTAGAAACTGAGGAAAAGTACAGCAGAGGAAGAAGGTGTTTGAAGGAAGAAGGTGGGGGAACTGAGAGAAAGACAGGTTGGAAAAAGAGGAGCACAAGAGGGTCCTCTGAAGGAGAGATCTTCCAGGTGCAGCACCTTGGAATCCTTCTCCAGAATCTTCAGTGAGCAGTACTGAGAAGGGGGAAATTGCTAGCTTCATACATGTGGCAGTGCCTTTAAGATGCAGGATTAGCCAAAGAAGGGTCTGACCAGAAGGAAGACTTCAGAGCAGTGCAAGCAAGTCTTTGTGAGTGCTAGCTTGGAGTAGGAGATAAAGAAAGTGTTCGAACAGCCAATTTCCCTATTGGGGGAAGAGCTAGCAAAGGGATTGCCGCGTCTTCTAGTTATGGTAACCCTGACGAAAACAAGAATGTGTACCTATATAACAATTACTGATTTAAATATTCATAATTTCCTTTTAAAATCTTAATTTCTTAATGCACATCTTCACATTTGGTTTGATGTTACCCTTGCTCTCAATATCTGCCTGTCCTATGCCAAATATAACTAAAAAGTGTGTTACCTTTAACGATAAATGTTGGCAATAGAAGACAGTGTAATTCTTCAGAATGCACAAGATCCCGTTTTCTGCATAGTTGTAGTGTGACTAAGGAGTGGGACAAAGAAAATTTAAGAACAAAAATACTTCTCTGTGTCTCTCCTCCCTCCCCATCACCTCAGTGCAATAGTTAAATAGAGTATACCATGCAGAAGCACTGAGAGCCAAAATGGGAGGGAAGGAAAACTGTCTGTCTGTAGATATTCACTCCATCATGGGAAGCATCTTGGAATCCAAGCCTCCCATCCAACCCCTCCAAACCTGGTCTAACAATGGGCAGGGACAGTATACATGTGCATGAATGTGTGACTTTAAAATCTATCTAATATCACATCTACAGATACTTTGTTTAGCCTATGCCTTGCTTTGTGTTAGCGCTGTAACCATATCTGTTATACTGTTTCTGGTGTTTTTTTGTATTAATTCATTTTGCTTCCTTCATATTCTGTTTGTAATCTAGTTTTTCTAGTTTGTTCTGAATTGTATCTTCTTTTGAAATGCTACGTCAGTTTCACATGTAAGAAAAGAGGGCAAAAGGCCAACGTTTGAGTTTAGATTCCAAATAATCCTATTTAAACACAGGAAATGCAGCACTTCATTTTGTAGTACATGCCTTAAATACCAGAAAGTTGGATTGTGCACAGGGGCCTTCTCCAGTGGAAATGTTTAAAGGAGATTTGGCCATGGTCTGTTTGGAAGCTGTGCAAATGACTTGGTTTAGATGTTTTTAAATGCATTTATGTATTGGCATTTTGTCAAGTCACTTGGGATAGTCTGTAATTGAAAACATGGAGAACAGAAATTAATAGCAGAGATTCTCAGATTGTTGGTGATCCTGTCAGGAGGTAATTATCTGAACTCCCTGACTTGATTCTTCTTTTTGCAGTCTCCCTCAAAACATATATTTCTATGGTTTACTGCATTTTTTCCCTGTGGACTTCATGTTGCTGATGGGACAGTTCCACATTGTCCTGTCGAAAAGGGAACCTTCAAAGTTTCCATTAATTGTGTGTTGTGACAAATAGGCATATTGGATTGGGTGTTACATCAGGTCCTTAATCTTGTTGAGGCTATAGGCAGTTACAGAATTTTTAGAATAGATAGTGGGTAGCCTTAGTTGCCATCTACAAATCTTTGCATGATCAGGTATTCAGTTTAAGCCAGTACTGGGGACTTCATAAACATATGTACAGTGGGTTTTAATTAGTGTGCATGTGCAGGTATTTGTGGCAGGTATTGAGGAGGTTGGTTGGATTTCCCTAACTGAGACTGGGGAAGCATAAGTCCTCCTCCATTTTTGTAGTTTTCTCCAGCATTTCTCTTCCCTCCTCCATGTTCCTGTAGTGATGCTCCTTCTTTCCCATTTCTTTCTGCTGATGGTGGGGTTGTTGTTTTACAGAAGTAACTTCAAGCAGATGTATGCCCCTAACAAAGACAACAGAAGTCTTACCTTTTATGCTGTCAAAAGTAGATGAAGTTAACACTTTGCTTTAAGAGGGGCTGTGGCTCAGAGTACCTGCTTGGTTTGCAGAAGATTCCAAGATTCCATCCCTCCTGTCTGCAGTTGAAAAGAACAGGGAGTAGGTGATGTGAAAGTCTTCCATCTGATACTTTTGAGAGCTGCTGTCACAGTAGACACTATTGGCCTTGATAGGGTAGTGATCTGATGTGGTATTTATTTATATATTTACTATCCAGGGACATTTTAGCAGTGCATCTGCCCTTTGCTTTCTGAACTGAGTCATGTAGTCAGATTTCATAAGGGGTTGCTGGGTGTATGGAGTGGTAGATTGGTCTAAATGACTTCTGATTCCTTCCAGCTCTGATTCCATATGGCAAAGCAGGCAACCCCTATCCAATTTAGTGTCTTAGCAACATATATTGACACCACTACTCTAGCAACAAATTCCATTGCTATAGATAGTAGAATCTAGAACATTACTGCAAAATTCTTTCAGCTTTGCAAGAATCAGTGGAGAAGGTTTTGACAATGTCAGCTGGCTAACTTTTAATGAATATGGCATGCTAATCACTATGGCTGTTACTGCATGGTGAGTTGACTGAAACTTGCACATGTCAATGTCTGCAACTTTTCCATGTAACTATTTCTCCCATTAACTGAGAACTAGAGAGACTGCTGCAAGTTTGAGAGTCAGCCCTACATGGAACACAAACTTCTGAACTCGTTCTTCAGTATTAAGAAACGGGGTGAAGTTGGCATGAGCAAATCATGCTGTGAACACAGATGGTTGATGCTCAATCATCTCATAACACTGAAGCTAATTATGCTGCCCTAGCCAGATTTGAATGGAAGATGACAAATAGTTATAAGGTTATAAAGTTCTAGGGATACGAATTCATTATTTGGTCCAATACTTGATGGTCACTATGTGATATATGACTTTAGATATTGGGCTGCAGTTTTCTGCTCTGTTCAAATGACTGAACAAGTCCTATAAGTCCTTCTGCTTGCAGACTCTTTCCCCATACATAGATCAGCCGCTTTCTGATTTTGAAATTGGGTGAAACAGACAATTTTCTTTTCTTGCCTATGGGGTCTGTTGGTTGTCCAGTCCAGTTTAGAGGATTCAATAAACTGTGATTTATTCCAAATTTGGGGGAGGGGGATCAGTTTCTGCACTGGGTATATGGTAGAAGGGAGTGTACCACCCAGATGATTGGCTAAGCTTCTTTTAAACAGAAGAAATAATGGTTCGTTTAATCATCTGAATGCAGTCTAAGGTTGCTAATGTGAAAACTCATAGATGTACTGATGCTGATGCTGCCACACCTTGACTTTAATACAGTCTGTTTTAACTTGTACTTTAACTTTAACACATACAATAAACTTGACTGACTGACTTTAATACGACTAGCATTAAACTTAAAAAAGGAAAGAAAAGTAATACTAGCATCTCTTTAAAGTAAAAATTAGCTTAGTGGATTAGGCAAGATGCTAGGTCAAAGTCTGATGTAAAAGCTGTGGAATAATTTTGTTTCAGATGGTTTAATGATGTTGATTTTTACTGTGCTGACCTCTATTTTTTATTATTTTAATGGATTATTTTATTTTTAAAACAAACAGATTTTTCTAGTTATGAATTTTGAAATCCAATTTGTGGTGGTTATATATACTTGTTGTTCTCTAATGCTAGAGCCAGTTTGGTAGTGGTTAGGAGTGTGGACTCGAATCTGAGAGAACCAGGTTTGATTTCCTGCTCTTCCACATGCGGCTGCTGGAGTGACCTTGAGTCAGTTACAAGTTCTTTCGGAGCTGTTCTCTCAGAAGCAGTTCTCAAAAGAGCTCTCTCAGCCCCACCTACCTCATAGGGTGTCTGTTGTGGGGAGGGGAAGGGAAAGGGGATTGGAAGCTGCTCTGAGACTCCTTCAGGTAGTGAAGGGTGGGGTATAAATCCTCCTCTTTGTCCTCCTCCTCTTAAAGGAGTTTTTATTTAATTCCTCTGATGTTTGTGTTGACATCTGTGAGTTTGAATCCTATAGTTTGGATCTGGCCTCCACAGCCATGTGGAGGAAAAAAATAGTTTTTGGGAAACACATCCTATTTTTGTATTCTAAGTTCACTATTATAAGTGCTGAAAGTTCTAAACCTAGAAAAAATAGTATACATTTGTTCTTGAAGCTGGTTATTTTATCTTAGAGATTTTTAAACTGGTCTTCAGCCATGGTCACTGGTGGAGCCTTGGAAGATGTATGGTAGCTGCTGCTGTATGCCTCAGAATCGTATTCAAACAAACTAGCAGAGGAAATTGGAAGTTTGGTGGCTGTATCAAAAGGCCCTGTTGCTTGCATTTGAGATATGCTAATGTATGTGGCCAATGGTAGATTTCAAAGATACAGTTCTTTCTTTCCCTTTGCTTGGAAAAAGTTCAGTTGAACTTGAGACTTATAAGTGAACAAGTGTATGTGACACATAAGCTGACTTTAATGTATGCCAAAATGCCCATATATTCATTTCTCATCAAATCCTCTTAATGTCCTCTGGAATTCTATGTGTATGTGAATTCCAGAATAAAACACAGTGTACTCCACCAAAGTGCCACTTGTGCACATTGAAGGGCACATGGCTGAAAGTCTTATTTTGTTTTTTATTTATACCCTGCTTTCTCTGCAGTAGGGTCCCAGATGGGTTTACTGCATCATTTCCCTTTCCTCTACTTTGTCCTCTCAGTAATAACTCTGTGAGGTAGGTTGGGCTGAGAGTGTGTGACACCCAGAAAGTTTCCATGGCAGAGTGGGAATTCAAACCTGGTTTTCCAGATTTCAGTCTGACACTTTAATTACTGTGCCATACTGACTTCATATGAAAATGGAGGAGGCCTTCTGTTAACCTTCATTCGGCTGTAGATTTTGGATCCAGTATTTCAGGTCTTTTGGAAGAAATGGGAAACTATATCCTAAGAAGCAAAGCATTTTTTTTGTTTTAAATGTTTTAAAAGCTGCAGTGTAAGCATGTACTGAATTTTGTGCACAGTGTTTATTGGCTATAACAACAAAATATCACATGGACTTGTCAAGGTTTGTTCAAATAAGGGCATCATTTGTGATCAGATTTGAATTTTCACATATCACTAATTTCTTTAGCCACACTTTACACTAACTAGACAGCATATTGGAACAGCATTAACAAATACAAACAGTTCAGGAATATAAATACATTTATGACTATTGGAATTGGTGTGGGCTGTACTTGTCCCTCCCAATTTGATCTGGTAATATGAGATAAAGAATGAGTAGTACATGTAATCAACATTGTTAAACATTTGGAACTTAATATGGAGGTAATATCTAGTTTCCATTTTGCATATTGGTTGCTTAACAGCAGATGAAGAGATGCTCATGTTGCAGCAGAATTCGTGGGCAAACTTTTTCTTGTTTGATGTTTTGCTGAAAGATATGATTGACAACATTTGAATAGTCTCAGAGCCAGAGTGAGGCCTTTCCTTACTTTGGTTTAAGTCATTTTAATGCTCGAGAGGTGCCAAGTGGACAGCAGTATAGATAAAGTCACTTTTCCCTTACAAGAGTCAAATGACATACAATGGGGAAAAAGGCTTTTTCAATTCTGCTGTCTTACTTTAATGTAAGTCAGAATTCCATTTACAGAGAAGCAGGTTAAACTTTTTATGCTGTTTTCCATATTAAGTAAAATTTATCTACTGTCTACAGCCTACTCATTCTCTGCCAACTTGTAATAGCAAAGAGAATTAACTTGTAAGGAAAACGTGTTTTCAGTGTGGCAAGGAATCTAAAGCAACACTTCGTATGGATCTTTTTCCATCTGTTTCTTAAACAGCCACTACCAGAAACTATGGCACATTTAGAAAAGAGTATTTGAGGGTATAACCCCTGCCTCTGTGAGTTCTGTGGGGTTCAATTAGGAACAGAACTTGCAAGGCAAAGTAAGTTAATAATTTTCTTTTTTAAAAGCCCTCCAACGTACAGAACAATGCAACAAGATTTGTATGACTAAACACATAGGTGTAACAGAGAACTTGCAGCAGATAATGTCTTAGAATTCTGTTAAGCAACTGGTTATTTCTTGATACAGCTTCGAAGAGCAAAGTTCAACTTTTCTGGTCCACTAAGTGCCACAGTCTTCTAATGCAGTCTTTTTGCAGAACTAATGCAGAACATACTGAACATCACTGAAACCAGACTTCGGTCTACAGCTTGATTAATATCAATATCAAATACACACATAAACAGCCCTTCTACAAGGTAATGTGAGCCCAGAACTGTATACAGCTCCACAGCAAACGGACTCCCTCTGTGCTGCTAACCTCCGTTCACAGACTCTACCCCTGCTGTGCTAAACCAATTAGTTCCTGGGGGTGACATGGACACCTGCCAAAGGAAAGTGGCCTGCCATAGCTTCTGCATGCAGAGGTGATAAAATGATCCTGTAACTCAGAAAAAATAATATAACAAGAAGAGCCCTGCTGGATCAGATGAGTAGTTCATCCGGTCGAGCGTCTCGTTTCACATAGAAGCCAGCCAGTTGCCCTGGACAACCAGCAAACACGGCATACAGACGAAGGCCTTCTTTGATGTTGCCTTCCAGCTCTGGTATTCAGATGTTTGCTACTTTTGTATGTAGAGGCTCACTTCAGTCATCATGGCTAGTACCCATTGATGGATCTATCCTCCATGAATCTGTCTAATCCCCTCTTAAAACCATTTACGCTTGTGCCATTACTGCATCCACTAGCTGTGAATTCTATAATTTATTTGTTCATTGAGTAAAGAAACATTTCTTTTTGTCTGTCCTGAGTCTATCGCATGTTCACCTCATTGGTTAACTATGAGCTCAAGCATTATGGGAGGAAATATGCAAATTGTATAAACATGCAAATTGTATAAACCTTTGTCATGTTCCCCCTTAGTCATTTTTTCCTAGACTAATAAATCCAAGATACTTTAGCCTTTCTTCATAGGAAAAGCATTCCTTGATCCATTTTGGTTGCCAGATATATTGCACTGATAAATTGCAGCAATCTGTTTATAATCATTTTTTTCCTGAAAAGGTAGTCCCCTCAGGTCCAGTCTTAGGGTTCATTTACATAATGAAGAAAGATATCGTATAATCTAGGATTAATCTGTTTCAGATTGCAGGTAATACATTACATGCTAGAATACCTTCCTAAACACCCCCCCCCAATGCACAGGTAGTTTATCAGAGGAAAGGGTTCTAGCCTAGTTGTCCATGTTAAAATTTTTATATGTGAAGGAGTACTCAAACATACAATATCTTCTTCTGTGTTCTGTGGAGGAAGAGAACCAGGAAGAGGCCATGTGCTTTTCTTTCAAGTTTGTAGATGCTGTGAGAAGCTTACAGAACTACTTTGTTGCCAGATTGCACTGATTCTGCAGCTATTAATATTTCTTTATTTTGAGTTTTGTGTTCTAGTATATACCTGTGCGTGTGTAGGAGGAGGTCTTGGTCATCTAGATGTGCACAAAAGATGCAATTTTAGCATGTGCTATCTTGCTTAAACTGCCCAGTTGGCAGTTCAGCTATCTGTGGCATGCTGAATTGCCTTCATTTTAAGATGTGTTTGTGAATATTGAACAAAGGGCTATTTTGTTATTTTATTTAACAAAATACAAAGGTATATTTTGACATGGCCATTCTATCCATATAGAGAAAACAGATTATTCAATGATATTTCACACTTCCATCATGATAGAATCACTGCTCATAATCTTTTTGTCCCCATGGAAGCATATTTCCATGTGATAAGATTATCCCTCCCCCAATGATTACAGTAACATTCAGAGTGAGTTAAGATAAAAAAGATATATTGCGTATAGGTAATGGATACATAGATGACCAGTCATTTTAAACCTGCTCATCAGACCTAACATTGTCTAGCATAGGCGGAGTAACAACCACCAGCATCACCTTATGCTAGTTACAAACCTATGTTGTATTGAGGAAGTATAATTAGGCAATTTGAGGTCTTACCAGTTACATGGCTAGTGGCTATACTAAATGTAATCTTTGGTGCTTTGTATACAGTTGTTTCCTCCCACAAACATATTCTCGTGGCTTGGCATGAGTGCATTCTTCTTAGAAGTTGTGGGTGTGGTTGGCTCAGAAATGCTGCCTTGCTCTTTGCGTCGTCCTGCTTTTCATGGTGCATTACATGGTTACTAAATCCTTTGGAGACTCCTAGTGGGGAGTTGGAGTTAATTCCACGTGACAGAATCCACAGCCACCACTTTTAACACAATTAACTTCCCCCCCCAAAAAAAGGTTCTTGTGTGTGGACTGACATTCAGTGGTTTACTGGTTAGTTGATGTAGCATTGTGTGTTTTTAATAGATCTGTTACAAGCTACTTTTGTGCATACAACAAATTTTAGAAATAATTTAAAAAATGCCCTCCAAAAGTGAAATAGAAAGGTTAGTTGAGAAAATAAAAAATTTCCTACATGGCTGTGCTCTTCTCTCTCCCATCCTTTTATTTCAAAATGGGGGGGGGGTTCCAGGAAATGTGCAGGTTTCTATGGAGAGGATTTTCCCCCTAGACTGAACAGTGCTGAAAATGTTATGATTTCCCTTCAGATTGCAATTTTTAGTTTTGGCGGTAAGTGTGCTCCACAGAGAAATGGACCATGTTCTGATAGAAATTGTTTGCTTATTGGGGGTTTTGAGCATATTAAAATCTTCAGTTTCTTGAAGACTTGTGTTTAAAAGGTATTACGTTATAATTTCTTTCAGCCTTTAAAAAGTGAATTTCAGACAAAGTTCTGCATCTGTATTGCAATTAGAGCAAGATTAGAGTTCAGACTGTTAATGGAGCTCCACTTCAGTAAAAGTCATACTTCAGGGACACTAGCTACAATAATTGACTGGTTACAGCTTGAATTATGTATGCTTTCACATGGCAACATTGATTGAACACTAAAGACTTGTTCTCCTGTCACTTGAGAAGTTAATCAGTCATAGTTGAGAGAAAGGAAATGCAAGTTGTATTGTAATAGCTTTTTCTCTTGTTTGCTGTGGACTTAAAAGTGAACCATCAATTTACTTACACTTTAAAGTAGTGCACAAAGAATACTGTTTGTTTAGATGGCTAGGGCAATCCTAAATGTGCATACTCACAGGTTAATCCAGTGGATGTGGCCTGCTGGTAAAGGTGCCTAAGACTGCAGCTTTAGAATCAGTAGTGCAGTTAGGTAAATTCCCACTTCAAATGCAAAGCTATAATTTGCCTTTTGGATCCCTATGTTGAGCACATGGAGTTGGAACCCTGGTCTTCTGTCCAAAGTCTGTCCGTCATGGCACAACTGCTTAGAATAGGCCAGGCCTCATTCAGAAAGGAACTGTCATGTGAAAGGTAGCATTATTGTGTACTCAGGATCAAGAGACTATAGCTCCAAATCATTATCATGTCTATGTTTTACCAAGGGTTGTGGGAAAATTGGACATTGGAGTGCTTGGTATCTTTTTTTGGCTAGGATTCAAGGATTTGTGCCTATTGGGATGTTTTTTTTGGCTGTGGTTTTTTTTCCTCCAACAGTAACTCTTTATGCTCTATGACAAACAACTTTTGGAACTGAGGAAGTTTTTTTAGGAAGACACGCATTTGTCATACGGCACAGAGGGAGTAGAGGCATTAACTATTCTCAGAGTAAGAGTTCTTTGGTGATTACGTACTTCTGATAACTTGAAGTATGCTTAATTTGAAATACTTCACCTCTCAGTCCACAGTGGCTTTTCAAGGTAAATGTTTCCACCAGCAATATAATGTGATAGTCACTTAAGCAACAATTGCCTGTTTTTATCCCTGTACTAAAACGTGGGATGCATGCATAAATACAGTACTGCATCGTAAATGGATTCAGTGTGTCAGGTACCAGGTAAGTGGAAACAGAGGTACTCATCAGGTGTTAATCTTCCTTTATCTTGTCAAGTCAAGTGGTTATCCAGAACACTTCTGTGTCTTTCTGAGCTGGACCAGCTGTTAAATTATAAACTATGGTTTTGGCAGGAAAGGAAAAGTGTGAAAGGAGAATGAAAGCTAACCCACTTGCTGTATCACCTCTCAGTCTCAAGCCAAACAGTCAAAAAGTTCCTTTGTTGAAGCTATGATGGCAGAAAACCTTCTGTGCCTTTCAAAAATTCTAGTAACAATGGCAAAGGAGAGGACCCAGTTTTGCAATGTGGAAGTACAGGGTTTTTATTTATTTATTTTTTTAAAAAAACCCTTATCCCCTGAATAGTTTTCCCACTGTGACTGACCCACATCGATAGTACTGTTTGCCCCACTGGGGACACGATTCAAGTTTGCATGGGGCAAACTGCTGCTCCAAGGGGAGTTATTAGTATTGGGAAGCTCTTACAGTCCTCCCCTGGCCCTGATGCAAATCACTCTCTCTGCCAGACGCTCCTATTTTAATAAAATGTGGGATTACATCTCCTTTGGTCTTAACAGGGCTGGTCTGGAGCCCCGCTCTCCATTGCTCAAAATGGATTTAGAGTATCATTTTGATTTAGAAATTTTCTTCACTGTTTAGGCTGTAGTGCAACAGAAACCATTTATTTGCCTGTTTCTTTGTCAAAACAGTTTCAGAAAGATTTTACATTATAGCTTATGTAATATATTCTTTGTTCTCTGATTGGTTTGCATTCTTTTTCCTGTATGTCCAAGCTCTTACCCTCCTTGTTTTGTTTGTGCAAGCCTCTCTTGTTTGCTAATGGTGGTAACGTAGGATGGTAAGGTATCCTAGGGGAGGGTGGTCAAGAATCAAATGTTGTGGGAGTATTAAATGCATGGTGTCGAACAAGACTGGTGGTTATTTCATCATTGAGAAAAGAATTGTAAAAAGCCTTTATTCAAATTGTATGAGAAAAGCACTTTGTTTTTTTAAGTGCTGAGTAACATGCTTTTTCTTTTCTTGATTTGAATAGAACCTTCAGATAAAAACCTTGGCAGATGATGTGGTAAGATTCTCATGTGCTGGGTTTGTATTTATCTCTAGTGCATGCTGCTTGTATTGTACATAAAGAAACTGGGCAGTGAAACATGAAGGGTATGAAATGTTCCACTGGCTAATTCTTAGCTTTCAAATCTTAGAAATGCTGTTTTCCTTTTTTGTGTTTTTCCCCTTCCTCATTTAAAAGACCTCTTTCTGTCATGTCTCACTCTTCTTCAGTGTAGCCAAACAGTCATAGGCGGAAAGCTAGGACATAAAAAAAATAAAAAAATTGGTACTGTTGCAGGCATTTGGATATGATTCTAGGGAGAATTGCTTTTTTAAAGTAATATGAGATGTGGCCCTAAGCATGAGGAACTTGGGAGCAGTGGTAGCTAGCCTTTTTGGCAAGCATACCACACACAGGCCAAGTCCAAAGTAAAGAAGAGTACCCTCCGTGCCTTGGTAATGTGTTACTTCTGGACTGCTAAGCTGGAGAGCAATGGAGGAAAGGGAGGAAAGACTGCAGAGTGATTTCTGTGCTGCATTTTGGCCATGAGCTTTCTAGTACCTATCAAGGTGTATCACTGAATTAAGAAAGCCACAAACTGGCCACCTATACTCTAAAGTTTCTGGAAGTAAATTTTGTCTCTGAGCACAACTTTTAAGGTTACAGCCCATTTTTTTGTGTTCAGTTTAATAGAGGTTGTATAAGATATTTTGTTTTAAGAAGCGCGACATACCTCCCATTCTACACTCTCAGTGTGTGGGCTGTAGTGCATGGAGCAATTCTTGTGGAACTCCAGTATAATCTCCCACAGTTGGTAATGCTGCAGTTGTACCAGATGCTAGGCAGTCCATGTTCTCACTTGCCCTTTCATAGAGCATCTAGCAGCCTTCTATTTTCAGCAGAAGTAGGAGTAGACTGCTCTTTTCTACTAAAATGCAAGCATGCATGTGTTACTGAGAGATACAGAATTGACTAAATCATGACACTTGCATTACTGACCTTAATATTCTCTTCAACTAATGCCTGTCAAACTTGCAAAAGTTTGGATGCCATATAAATGCTAACTTCATGTGTATGAAAATGAAAACTAATGAAGAGACTGTACTTAATTGTAGGTTTGAATTTTTCAGTGTTGTGACTCAAGCCTCTCCTGAAGAACATCTAGATCCATGGCTTTGCCATTTTGGAAATAGCTAGTTGATATCTAGTTGAACAGTCTGTAGCCTAGAGGAGAATCAGGTGGTGCCTCTGAGTTATGATGTATACATTCAGGGCTGTGTGTACATTCTAAGTTTGTGAACATACTATTCAAGCATGGAGTTTTGTACTGATGGCAAATGGAGCGTCCATCTGTAATCCCAATTTTTATATAGTTTTTTTTTTAAATAAGATATTCCTGAAAGAGTACAGACAGTAACCGATGAAATTTGTATTGCTGTCTTGTGTTCTTTCTAATGACTAGGACTGCAACAAAATTTATTCAAAGTAAGCACACTTTCTATAATTTATGCAAGGTTGCAGAACTCTGCTTTTCTTGGCTTTAAGACATAAATTACTTCAGTGCAGAATTTAGGAACTATTCAGAGTACACACAGACCCAGTCCCAGGTAATGTTTATTAATTGTGCATCTAAATTGAGGCACAATTTATAGGTTATAGTTATGTGTTAAAAGTTTGCAGTTTTAACTGAGGCAAATACCACGCCTGCACAAAATGAAGAACTTGCAGTACAGTCTCAGAATTGTGGTGGAATGGCTTACTTACCTTTGTGGCATGACTAATATGCTACTGGCATGTGGTGTAGTGAGAATGTGCATTCTCTTACATGTAAACTCTTAAAATATTCTGTCTTTTCCCCCTTCAGCGTGATAGAATAACCAGTTTTAGGAAATCAGGTGGCAAAAAGGAGAAACTTCTCATTCAGCATCCCATTGACACACCAGCCTCTATCAATGAATTGCCAGTGGTTCAGCCATTGTTTGATGAGCGTTGCATGAATTTATCGGAGAAAGAAGTTATGGACCTATTTGAAAAGATGATGGTAAGGCTTATTTTAGGGGGGAGGGGTTTAAACTATTTAACTGAGATTTTTGTGTTATTTGCTTATTATTTCTTAGTTAAAGATAGTTCATCACTCTCTAGAGCAGCTGCAGATGCTGATTAGCGAATGGGGAGCATAGATCTTGGATGCACGAGATCTCTGAATTTGGTCAGATGGAGGGTTAGGAAGCACATAATAGTTGCTTTGGGAATGCTGATGAAAAATTATTTAATGATGGATCCTTCATTACAATAACGGATTTACAGAACCTAAAGATTTAAAGCTACAGTGGAATAAAAGCAAGAACAAAAACAGCAATCAGTCATGAAATCAGCAGTCCACAATATAGAATGAAGCAATTTTGTGACATGAAAACTTCATATGCTTTCCAGAATAAAATCATTTACACAATTTTCTAAAGGTAAAAAGGGAGGTATGTGACAGCCCCCTGAAGCAGAGAATTGTACAATCTAGAGCAGAGGTCCCCAGCTTTTTTGAGGCTGCAGGCACCTTTTGAATTTTGAGAGGGGATGGCACCCTAAGTAGCTGCCACAGGAGGCAGAGCCAAACCCAAATGACTGTCATACTTTGCAAAATAATTGCGGAAGGGGAATAAAGAGAAATGAATGAAAGCCCCAGGGGGAGGGGGGATGAGAAAAGAGAATAAAAAGAAACCCTGAAAGGCAAATGGAACTACAAAGCTGGATCCTCCTGATCCTCCAGTGGCAGCTGCTGCTGTTGCATCTATGGAAAACTTTCATTTGAATAAAGGCCGCTAATAATAAAGGCCTTATAAAGGCCCCACTCACTTTCTGAAAAAGCCCACGGGCACCATGTTGGGGAACCCTAAACTCCTGTATATCTCCAGTATACCATCCCAGCATATGTTTCAAGCAGTGGCGTTGGATTTTGAAGTGCTCTCAGCATGCAGGCTAGATCCTTCAGGAGAGTGTAGCCCAGTCTAGAAAACTGTCACAGACCATTTTTCGTTTTGTAGGCTTCTGGTATAACTTGCTATACTTAGCATTACAGGCATTAAAAAGATACAACCACTCATGAAACAATGGAAACAGCAGGTGACTTATTTTTTGGGACTTAGATATAAAATTTGTTTGAGTTTGCAGTAGTGTAGTGTCATTAACTTATCTTCCTGGAAAGAGCACCACTTATTTTTATGCAGAGAATGCCATAATGGAACATGTACAAAGTTATTTTCTTTTGACTCTTCCTTGTTAATTTCCCTGGGCGTGATGTAGTGGAGATGCCAGGCTTGTGTCTACAAATAATTATTTACACGATTAACCTATTTGATACTACGAGCAGCTGGCCTCTTTCTTTTACACACTCTGTTTTTTTAATTGACTACAATAAATATATCTGCACTTCCCTATTCCCCATTGTGGGTTTTCTGCTTTTGTACTGCAGTGGAGTGCACCTGGAGAAAAAAAAAATTACAAATTCCTTTCTGCACTCTTCCAATTACCAAGAAATTGAAAATACAGAATTAGAATTTTTAAACAAATTAATTATCTCATCAGATACTCTGTAATAGGTCACTTGGGGTATCTTGTTTAGGTACAACTTAATACACACAAGCTTTGTTGCCCAGAAAACTGAAGTAGCTGGCATGACTGTGATCCACAGTCCATTCCACCTAGCCTAGCGGCAGCAAGTGACCAGCAGCACTGAGCAGGTGGTGACCAAGACTGGGATTTGCAGCCTTTTTCATCTAGTGTGGTGGCAGTGAGTAGGAGCAGTGGCTGGTGAGTTGGCTATGCCCACAACTTACCCTAGACCCCTAAACTAGTCCATTGTTGCCCAGGTGCTACTGCTAACCCAGCGGAACCAGTCCAGTGGTAGTGAGCAGGCAACAGTGTCTAGCGGTTGGCATCAGAGTATGTTGTGGGTCACAGGCATGGCTGCCAACTTTTCAGCACCACTGGCCAGTTACCACCACCAGGGTGAACTCACTGACCGGCAGCATCAGCACCTAGCCGGTGGCAGTAGAGTAAACGATGGGTCCTGGGCCTGGCCATTGCCCACTTGGCGCACTTACCTGCTTCCCCTCTTGCTCAAATCTTTGTTAGTGTCCTTGGGTAAGTGGAAACTGCTGGTGAACAAAGCTTAGTTGCTCTTAAATCTTTAACTTTACACTGTTGGCCTAGTGAGTGAGGACTTGGAACTTAATTAGTGACACTGTGGAACTCCTGGACTCCTGAAAAATAATAGGAGGCTGGTTACTTATAAAAAGAAGTGACTGAATTTCTTTATTGTTTAGTTAATCAATCAATTCCTACTCCTCTCTCCCTGCCAAAGCAGGCTCAGGGCGGCTTACATAAGATATCGCACAATGAAAACAAATTTACCTAAATCATAACAATATACACATAAAACATACAAAGTACTAGAACTAGGATGATTCTTATGTGATGGTGGGCATCACATACATGTGAACAAACATGTGGACAAGGGGGACCCAATAGATATTATTTACCTTGACTTCCGGAAAGCTTTTGATACAGTTCCTCATCAAAGGCTCCTAAGTAAGCTCAATAGTCATGGGATAAAAGGACAAGTTCTCTTGTGGATCAAAAATTGGCTTATAAATAGGAAACAGAGAGTGAGTATAAATGGGAAACGTTCTCAGTGGAGGGTGGTAAGCAGTGGGGTACCACAGGGATCAGTACTCGGTCCGATGCTTTTTAACTTGTTTATTAACGATTTGGAATTGGGAGTAAGCAGTGATGTGGCTAAATTTGCAGATGACACAAAGTTGTTCAGGGTGGTGAAAACCAGGGAGGATTGTGAGGCACTCCAAAGGGATCTGTTGAGGATGGGTGAGTGGGCGTCAACGTGGCAAATGGGGTTCAATGTGGCCAAGTGCAAAGTGATGCACATTGGAGCCAAAAATCCTAAATATAAATACACGTTGATGGGGTCTGATCTGGCAGAGACGGACCAAGAGAGAGATCTTGGAGTCGTAGTGGATAACTCGTTGAAAATGTCTACACAATGTGTAGCTGCAATAAAGAAGGCCAACGCTATGCTGGGGATTATTAGGAAGGGAATTGATAACAAATCAGCCAGTATCATCATGCCCCTGTATAAATCATTGGTGCGACCTCATTTGGAATACTGTGTACAGTTCTGGTCACCACATCTCAAAAAGGATATTATAGCATTGGAAAAAGTGCAGAGAAGGGCAACTAGAATGATAAAAGGGTTCGAACACCTTCCCTATGAAGAAAGGTTAAAATGCTTGGGGCTCTTTAGCTTGGAGAAACGACGGCTGAGAGGTGACATGATCGAGGTTTATAAGATTATGAATGGGATTGAGCAGGTTGAGAAAGAAGTACTTTTCTCCCTTTCTCACAATACAAGAACTCGTGGGCACTCTATGAAATTGCTGAGCAGTCGGGTTAGAACAGATAAAAGGAAATACTTCTTCACCCAAAGAGTGATTAACATATGGAATTCACTGCCACAGGAGGTGGTGGCAGCTGCAAGCATGGACAGTTTCAAGAGGAAATTAGATAAACATATGGAGCAGAAGTCCACCAGTGGCTATTATCCACAGGGTATAGATGGGAACTCTCAATCTGGGGCAGGTGATGCACTCTATTCTTGGTGCTGGAGGGGGCAGCAGTGGGAGGGCTTCTGGTGCCCTGGCCCCACTGCTGGACCTCCTGATGGCACCTGGTATATTTTGGCTGCTGTGTGACAGAGTGTTGGACTAGATGGGCCATTGGCCTGATTCAACATTGGCTTCTCTTATGTTCTTATGTTCTTATGTTCTTAACAGTATCCAACAATACAAACAACCAGCTGCCAGCGTAGTCTGGGTTATATCTGGCTGTTTATATTGATGTCAATATTGATATTAATATTGATTATGGTGTAAATTTTGGGCTCAGTTATATAGTGCAGTTCCTTAATCGAAAGCCTGGTGGAACTGTAAAAGGTCCTGCAGGGCCCTGATGTGGTTCGGGAGCTCATTCCACCAGTGTGGAGCTGCCACTGAAAAGGCCCTGGCACTCATCACAGCCAGCCTGGCTTCTCTGGGGCCCTGCAGAGCCAGGCAATTTTGGGATCCCGACTGTAGTGCTCTCTGGGGAATATGTGGGGAAAGGTGGTCCCTTAGGTATGTGGGTCCCTGGCTTTAAAGGTAAGAACCAGCACCTTGAACTGAATTCGGTATGCTATAGGCAACCATGCAGAGCTTTTAGTGCAGGCTGGATGTGCTCCCGCATGGGGAGGCCCAACAACAGCCTGGACACCACATTCTGCGCTAGCTGCAGCTTCCAGATTTGTGACAAGGGCAGCCTCATGTAGAGAGCAGTACAGTAATCTAATCTTGAGGTGACCAGTGCATGGTTCACTGTTGCCCGGTCATTGCATTCGAGGAAGGGAACCAACTGCTTAATCAGCTAGAGATGATAAAGGGCTGACTTAGCAGCGGCTGCTACCTGGGCCTCCATCATTAAGGAGGCATCCAGGAGCAGCTAACCTCTGACTCTGGCACCAACGATGCCCCATCGGGAGTGGGATCCCTACCCTCGGACCACTCCGACTCAGGCACAGGACCTCCATCTTTGTCGGATTCAATTTTAATTGACTCAGTCTAAGCCAACCAGCCACAGCTTTAAATTGGAAACTTTTTGATCCTGGGGAAAATGCTGCTCTTGGTCTGTTAACCCATGTGTGTATCCCATGCCACTGGAATGCAAATAAGTGAACACATGAAGCTGCCCTATACTGAGAGGCCTGGTAAAGCTGGTATTGTCTATTCTGATTGGCAGCAGTGCTCCAGGGTCTTGGTTAAAAGTTCCACTGAACTACTTTCAGATGTTGTACCACTGAGCCATGGCCGTACTGCACATACGTTGTGCACATGAGGATACTATAGCTCAGGGGTGGCCCAACTGCAGCTCAGGAGCCCCAGCAGCTCTTTCACACAGTCTAATGTTAATAAAAAGCAATTTTTCATATTTTTCAATAAAAATATGTTTGTACTATTTGTTCATGTCTTGCAGCTCTCAAACATCTGACGTTTATTCTATGTGGCTGTTATGTAAACAAGTTTGGCCACCCCTGATGTACCTTATTAACTTCAGTTAATTAGCCCTGAGTTAGGGGATAGGCGGGAAATGTCCTGGTTGAATAAAAGCATTTGTGCATTAAAGACATTCCTATAAATTGATGGCTTAGCCTAATGAAGTAAAATAACTTTTCCAGAGTAAACATTCATCCTCCTCTTCCTTGAATGTTGAGGAATTCTTCTCATTTGTACCCATGGAGATTAATGAAAACTATGAAGTAATAATTCAATCATGGCAGTGTTGTGCCTGTTCATTTACAGGAAGACATGAACCTGAATGAAGAACGGAAAGCTCCTTTACGAAACAAGGACTTGACTACAAAACGTGAGATGGTTGTCCAGTACGTTTCTGCGACTGCCAAATCTGTAAGTGGGAAACCTTCCCCCCTCTTAAGATGGGTCAGCTAATATGCTTAGCATCATCTGCAGTTTTCAACTCAAATCTTCAGGCTTCTGCTTCAATTTGCCCTTCCGAGAGTGCTTACAAAGCTCCCTTCATAAAATCCTTTAAAATGCCTTCAAAGATGGCTAAAAACCTTAATTAGAATGTATTACATATCTCACAACTGCCTGGTAATCTGAAACATGATGCTGTCTTTACTGTAAACCAATAAGTATCTTAAATCCTCTGCTCCAGAATAATCATCAGAGCTTTTCAGTGTCTCTTGCACAGTTAATAGCACCAACGTGGAGAGGCTGATGGCACTCTTAAACAAGGCATAAAAGTATCCTACTTCTGTGTATTATTAGTTATTCTATCTGATATCCTAGGCTCAGTACCATTGAAAGTATAGGCTAGGGTCACAGAACAATCTTGTCTCTTAAAAGCCACGTTATAACTTCATGGATAATTTCATCCCCATTCTGCCTGACAAGGTGTTTCTAAACTTTAGGATTACTTCACAAAATCCTTTGTTGCACTAAGCAGTTGCTGTTTAGCCACAAGCTGTGTTGCCCACGCACAAGCCCTTTCACAGGTTGAAAAGGCCCTTTGAATCCTGGCCAATGAGTCTGAGCTGCAGAGGTAATAACAAGTGACAAATACCTGGAGATGTAGACTTCAGCAGCTTAAACAAATGATGTGGCTGTCTGGATTGCTGGCACTGAGTTTTACTTCACAGACTCACAAGGTAACAGGAAGCTTTGCAGAAGCTTGGGCAGCACCCTGATTGCATAATCAGGGTCCCTAAATTCTAGGCTTTAGAATAAGACAGAATAAGTCAGCAATCCTAGACAGTCATTTAAATATCCCTTGCACACCCAGGCATACTGACTCTTCTGCCTTTTAAATGCATTTACTTAAAAGTGATATAGCTGCTACTACTTCATAGTGTTTAGAAAATAGATTTCTGCTTTAACCCTGTGTTTGCTTTTTAAAAGAAATCATGAGTAGATTTTTATATACTACCCTCTTTATAGTGAAAAATGTAAATTGTTTTTAGTTTTTTCAATGTAACAGCTTCTAGTGATGGCTGGGAAAATACCCTATACAGTTTACCTACAATACCTTAGCACTTTTGGCTTTTAGCAGCAGCCATGTACAAACTACTGTTGAATGTCAACATAAGCCATATGTTGTATCAGTCCCAGAAAAGTTGCTGTATGTTTTCTAACTTGTCTTAGTGTCCAAGGGCAGAAATATGTTCCAAGTGATAAGTGAAATTTGCCACTAACCCAATTTTAGTAAAATTACATGATGCACAGTGTTTTACTTTGAAATTCCAATGAATCTTTCCCCAGTTCTTGTACCCAAGTTATTGTTCATAGCAAAGTGCTTTGGGAAACACAAGCTTGCATATTGAGAACTATTTTTCAAAGTACCTAACGGCAGAAACATAATCATTCTACATAATAAAATTGGAGTGCAAAATGGAGATAACAGTAAATGAATAATCATGTGTTGTATTAAGACCAAATAGTAAATGAGATTATGTTAGCAGTTGCCCAGTTTGTTTATAAATGTGGAGTGGAGGAGAGATTATATAGAATAAACACTAAATGCATACAGTGGTGCAGAACATGCAAACAGTGCACATTGTCATACTTAAAACGCCTATGACTATTTTTATGTGCAATAAACATGTTTCACTTGTTGATCATTTAATTGTCACATGAGCAAATCTATAGAGTGCTGACTGTGCTTTATTAAATAGACACAGATTTCATTCATGTCTTAAAAAAAGAGTTCAAGCATTATATCCTGTTCACTGTCGTGCAATACAGATCTTCATTTAAACTGTCTAGGATTATAGACTGATTTTAATATTTTGCTTGGTTTAAAAGTATTATTGATTTGAGTAATGTAAAGCTTTCCTCTTTAATTGCTTTTAGAAAGCAATTGTTTTGGGAAAAAGTAAACTTAAGTAACTTTTAATTAAAATGGTGAAGTATGCTTTGTAATTCATAGGACAGCTGTGTTGGAAAGGAAGTTCATTTTTTAAACTGTGATTTAGAAAGCATAACTATAGCTGTATTAATAACTATCACTAATATACTGCCTTGCTTTATTCCACTCAATACAGTAGAGCTTTGCCATTCACAGAGCTTTTGTTCCCGGAATCACCATGAATGGCAAAATCCGTGAATAAAAGCAACCACATTTCATTAAAAAAATGTGGTTAATGTCATGTAAAGTAATGTGAGCCACCCTGAACCCGCTTGTGTGTGTGGGGGGGCTGGCTGGCTGGCTATAAATGTAATAAAATAAATAAATGTAGGCATGGGGGAAGTAAAAAAATCAAACCATGCTGGAGACCTCATCATATGATCAGGCTGTGAATGTGTGAAACCACAACTCACACATCAGTGAATGGCAAGAGTCTAATGTACTCATGCTTGTTTTGACATAATAATAAATAACAAGTGGGGACCCACAAGAAACTTGCAGGGCAGTTATCCCATTCCTCACAGCTTTGCTTCCTCCCCTTTCCCTTTATCTCTTTCACACTCTTTCTCCCTTCTGCCCCCCTTTTCTTATTCTCTGTCTTTTCTCCATGCATGTTACTTCCTCTCTTTCTACCCCCTCATCATTCTCTTTGTTTTTCTGCCTCCCCACCTCATCACTCTTTCTCGCTTTCTACCTCACCCCATCACTCTCTCTTTCTGCCCCTATTACTCTCCCAGCCTCCTGCCTGCTTCCTCCCCCACCTCGCAGTAGCAGCAGTAGTGGTGGCAGTGCTCCCAGCCACCCACCTACTTCCTCTTCCCCCTCAGCAGCAGTGGCAGCTCTCCGGGAATCACAGCAGCCCTGCCCCCTTTTCTGTATTATTTTACTGACAGAACCAAGCTTGGAATACTATGGTTGCCTAGCAACAGTTTATTTTTTAAAAAAGATTTCACATTTTTCTGCAACTTTAGGGCCCTTTTCAGGTTTATTGAAAGATCTGTCTTGCCCATTCACAGCTCCAGTCACTGGATTTAAGTATTCAAAAATATCCTGAATTCACTATTAAACTATAAGATATACAACCCTGACCTGGGTAGCCCAGGCTAGCCCAGTCTCATCAGATCTTGGAAACTAAGCAGAGTTGGCCCTGGCTAGTATTTGAATGGAAGATCACCAAGGAATATCAGGGTCATGATGTGGAGGCAGGCAATGGCAAACCACCTCTGAACGACTCTTGTCTTGAAAGACCTACGGGATTGCCATAAATTAGCTGTGACTTGACAGCACTTTCCACCGCCAAGTAATATACAAGCAGGTACAACAATTTGATCGAGTTGGGGGATGCATTGGTTTGAATTACTGGCCGCGAAGCCTGCTTGGTGGCCTTGGACAAGTCACAATCCACTTTCATAGTTTTATTATAGAGAGTCATTAGTATAAAACAGGATAATCCATGTATTTCAAAGGAAGTCTAAGATATAGCTATGGTAAATACACTTGGGTAAGTTAATCAAAGGTTGTAATGTTCACATTGACCACCCAAACCAAAAGCTGCCAATTAGTGTTCTGTTTTGTATTGGTAGATTTGACCTGATGTAACTACTAAATGCACTAATTTTAACATAAGAGTTACACTGAGACCTCAATATTTTCTTTCCCTTAGGCTGTGAAAGTCTGTTTCTCTTTACTTAAGAGGCTGCATGTAAATAAAATACTAACCTGCTGAACTAACCATGGAAAGCTCCTTAGTCTGCAGTAATTCTTAGATGAGGAAAAGAGAAAGCCAGAAAGAATCTGCACCAACAGCAGAAATGTATCAGATAACGCGCGGAGACTAATCACAGCTGTGTCTTGAACTGCCGTGCCTTGTACCAGGGCTTCAATGGCAGGGTAGCTACAGAATGGAGAAAAAAAATCTTAATTTTATTAGTATACAGCAACAGCATTGGTATAACAGACATGCATTAACACGAAACTGAGTTGTGGCTCTACGTTTGTGTGTCTTCTAACTAACAAAACTAATGCTAGGGTGTAAGTAGGTGTTCGATTGGTTGAGATGGGGGTGAAACTTCAGTGTTCCCGAGATCATAGTGAAACTTCAGTGTTCCCAAGATGGAAAATGAAGTTTCCCAAGAAGCAGCATGCTGTGGGTTAAGCAGGCCGCTGTTACAAACCCAAAGAAACATCAAATGCTGAATTTTTCAGAGTTTGCCAGTGCTGTTGATTGCTACTGTAAGCCTGAGAAAAACAAGAGGATGAAATTCTCCGTGACTGACAGGCAAATAAGCATCTATTGGCTCTGTGGCCACAGCTTTGTGTGTGAAATATTGTACTAACTAGAGTGCTCATTTTGATGCCTAATTCCAAAGCTTCTGATGGTAGCAGGAAAACCCTGTGGAAGTCCCAGAAATTATAAAATAACATGGAGTGTTTTTTCTCTTTATGGCACTGATTTAAAAGTATTCATTTGCATGCAGCATGTTGTCCTATCCCTTTTTCTTACTTTGAAAGTCTGCATTATTTGTTAGTACATGGATAATCCAGTGCTACCTTTACCTTTTCTTGTTATACGTTGTAATGGCTCCATTTTGTATATTTCAGATTTGCCTGCCTGTATTGGCTCTCTTGCCACAGCTTTGTGTGGGAAATAGTGTACTAATAGCTGGATTGCTCTTTTTGGTGCCAGTTTGCAAGTTGTCCTGTTTACGTGATTTCTCTCCCTTAAAAAGAGAAATTGCATTAACAAGGCTTTGTGGGGATTAGGCATCAGCATGGACACACTGGCTTGTATGTTAATTCCCTGCCTGGTTTTGGCGACAGGGCTGCTTCACATGGGAGATTTTAAATTCAGCGGTAGGCTAGATATCTAAGCCCTAGTCCTTTATCTTAAGTCTTCAAGATTGGAATACCTGTCTTCTATGGAGTAGAACTGTCTTCCTATGCAAAAGCCCAGTCTAGTTATTAACTTGATTTTAGTAGGCAGAAGGTCTGGAATTAAAGCTCCCAGTTCCAATGCAGTGTTATATTTCTGTGCTGGGTCACCAGAACCCATAGATGGCATTACATTATGCAGTGAACTGTTGGGGGATGAGGAGAGCATGAAGAATCTGGGCCATACCACTGGATCTGTTTTTCACTGTGTTGTGTTACCTGTTGCCAGTGCCTCAAATGCATATTAACAGTGCCCATCATTCTGACTAGGAGCATGATAACTGGTCAGGCTCTCTCACCCGGTGTGCTGCTAAAGGTGTTCTGGCACCAACAGATGATTCTTTCATTACAGGCATGCCCGGAACAGATTTGAGCTACCCATCTTTGGTTCTGCTTTGGTTCCCTACTCATTTCCCATTTCCCATTGTTGTTCTTTTTTAATGCATGGTGCCCTGGATTTAAGATGCTTATTTATTTATTTATTTATTTATTTATTTATTTATTTATTTATTTATTTATTTATTTATTTGCTCTCACTGAGTCTTTGGGTGTCAGTGCTAAGGAGAGCAATAAGGTAACCCCCCCCCCCATGTGCCTTTCAGTCTTGTCATTCCCAGTTTGAAGGGATGCGGGATTATAAGAGCGTGAGAGAACTAGAAGCGGAACATGTTGCCTTCATAGGCACATTTAACTCAGCGTTCAGATTTATTTCATTTCATCTAAATTTTAAGGCAGAACTTTTGGGCAGCGATTTAACACCATGTTTTTCTTGAATTTAATGAAAACACTTCTGTCACTGGGCTTTTGCTGCAGTAGGAAATCCCTAACCAATTCTCAAAATACACAGTACCTAATTTTGGCTGCAGCTGTTAAGGTGCCTGCGCAATAAATTATTTTTGTTAATATATTTGTATAGCACCATCCAGTAAGTCTTCCTCTTTTCACATTAAAATATTATGGATATAGACAATTAAAATGTACTTCCAGATCTCTGCTTCTACGGTTTACTGAGATGATTGTATTTATGAACATGTTATATCTCTTGTATTAAAGATCTTTAATCGTTACTAACTACTAAGCACTTTGCTAGTTGTGGGAAATGCTTCAGCTTACTAATTCTTGCTTTTTTTTTTTTTTTTACTCTCACTACTCTCCATTGATCACTGCATGCAGATTATTGGAAGTAAAGTTCAGGTGAGTATAAATGTAGCCTGCTACAATTTGTAGATGCATGTTATAACAATAGGGGGAAAATCTGTAGGATGCTTGTGATTGCAGTGCCTCTTGCATGCCTCTCTTTAATCTGATAAAACTGGTTATTTTACCATAATTTTGACATGAGGATTTAGTGCAGTGGGGCAGCTCTAAGAAACCATAAGTGGAAGAAAAATGGCTGCTAGTGCTGTTCTGCAAGCACACACCAGTAAAAAAACCTGTGTGCCGACCTCTGTAGTAATTCTTATGCTGCTGCTTGTGCAAGTGGAAGAATATGTTTAGTTTTTCTCATTTTTCTCAAGTCTCAGGTGACGTAGCCTTTCTTTGAACAGAAGTTTTTTAAAAAAAAAAATACAGAAGGGTATTACTGGATTTCAACCCAGTGAAATGAATGAAAAACTCAAGTTTTTCTTCCCAACTTTTGGGAAAAAAATCAGACAATTGTATTTAGATAAAGTCTTTGGCAAAAATGCAGGTTCAAGCAGTGATATCAGTGGGGCAAGCATAATAGTTTGAAAATAATATGCTTGTTATTAAGCACTAGTGAATTGTTGGTCATTGTCATCGGTAAGTTGTTGTGGTGGAGTGTACGTCATGCAAAGTATCCAAAGTTCATTAATTTTTAGGCTGAACTTGGTAGCCATCTGGCTTTTTCTTTAAAGCCAGTGAGGCTCAGCTTTCTCATTTCTCAACCCACAGATTGAAAATAAGTACATCCTTTTTGTAGAGGCAACAAAAGTGAGACTATATTTAATTGAGCGTATGGGACAAAAGCGCCTGTAACATAATTAAAACTTATTTTAATGTCTCTTTTCCAATCCAGTGCCTCCCTCCCAACCCGTGACAGTGAAGCTTTATTTCAGGAAGTCTGTATGAGGCATTCTCCCTCCTTTTGTTGATACTGGCTTTAAAAAAAAATAGTTTGGTCATAGAGATACTAAAAACTTTGTGTTCTGGTTGCCAGAAATAAACTTGATGTGGCAACCTTATTGGATAACCCCTGAGAGATTTCAAGGGATTCAGTAGGTTTAGGATATTAATGTAATTGGACAATGTTTTTGTGTATTTGTTTTTGGTGATTTGCATGTCCTGAGTTGCTTCAGATGTTGAACCTGGCACAGCAGTCCGACTACAGTATTTGTGGTGTTAAGTCCTTAAAAAGGAAAGTGAATGGTCCTGCAGTTCCAGGAAGAAATATGCAGTTTCAGACATCCCTGTCTGGTTGTCAAAATTAGGGATTTCCCCCATGGTATATCAGGATAAGAGTGAATTCTAAAAGTTTTTCAAACAGCAATACTTTTGATCCATATTTTAATTCCCCTGTAGTGTGTCGCTGCTCTTACAGGTTACGAGTTAAATCTTCCATGGTACTGAGTCACTAGTTTCATCTTGAGGTAGTAAAATATATTGGGAATGGTTGGCTTTAGTGCTTGTTCAAGGGGGAAATGGGATTTAATTGTCTGACTGAGAGGGATTTCAGTGAAAAGTGAACACATACAAAGGTTTACTGCACAAAAATCAAGCCTTAGTTTAGCAGGCTGGAGTGCATACTCAGTAGATAAATGGAGCTCCAACCTTTAGAAAAAAGCCTGCTCTCCAGCCCCAGCAGATCAGCAGTATCACTTAATTGGTGGCAGGCTGATTGTTTCCTGTATGTATATTTCTGCATATTCTTAGAGCTGCAAGATGCCTATTCAAGCATAATAGGAAATTGGATACTTCATTGAGGGCTTCAACACACTGCAAAGTAAAACACCACTGTCTTCATGCCCATTATGTTCCTAGAGTATAACCTTTTATGTCATTTAAAACAGCTAGCTACTTGTTCAGGAAATACACTACTTTCCTTGATCCAGACAGAAAAGAAGAGTGGAGTTGGATATCATCTGCTGTACTGTTGCCATGGCACATTGTCTCCAGACAGCATCTCCTAGGCACTTAGCATGTTAAAAGGCATGGGTGACAAAATAGAGCCTTGTGAAAGCCACTAGTACAAGTACCACAGGCTCAAACAGCTGTCCCTCAGCAATGATAGATGAGCCTGATAAGACTGGGATGTGGTACCCCAATTTCTGTCTTGGCTGAATGAATGAGGATCCCATGGTGATGGTATCAAGGGTCAATGTGAGGTACAGCAGATCACTGTATCTTTTTGGCCAGTCCAGCACATGTTACTATTGTTCTCTGAGGAAGAGTGTCTGTTCCGAGGTCACTGAGTGTCCTTCATGGGCAAGTGTGAATTTGAACTTAGGTTTCCCTGGTCCTAGTCCAAAACTCCAACCAACAGACTACAGTGGCTTTGATGTACAGTGGAGTGAGGGCATCCTAACACTATAACCCTAACCCTATACTAAGTGCAATAATGAATAATGACAAAGAGAACACCTCAAAGTTAACTTGAGTGTTGAAAAAAGCTTACATCACACAATGGATTATTAATGCTGAAGGAGTTTATTTTTTATCTTTCATATGAGTACTGTTGCATTTCTGTGGAAAGGTAAGAAAAATATGCTTCTAAATACAAGGAAACATTTTAAAATTTGAAGAAAAATCCTTGCGTTTAAGAAAACATTTGGTGCACCTAATTGCACATTCACGTGCTCCAGGCACTCATGGGAATTGAAAATTAAAGATGCCACCAATCTGTGTTGAGCACCATGTAATGCATAGGTAGATGTCATGCTTGAAAATGTGTTAGTCTCCATGCAGCTATCCTTTCCTTTGATATTTTCTTCCGGGTTCTCTTTCTGAGGTGCAACACTGAACATGGGTGCAGGGTAATATTAAGGTTGCATGTTGAAATTAATGATATGAATATCCATTCAAAGGAACTGAGGTAAGAGGAATGCCACTTTGGGTGAAAATACCCCATAAAAGTAAGGGAAAGGATAGCCAAAAGCCATAGAGCTGAAATTGTAAATGATGGTTACAGGGGTCTTTTCGTAGAAGAACAGCTGCAGGAGCTCATTAGCATATGGTATGCTAATGAGCTATTAGGCTATTAGCATATGCCACACCCCCTGACATCACCGGAAGTGATGTCAGAAGGGGAAGCAAAAGGGGGGAAGCATCTTCAAAAGCCTCCCCTTCCCTTCCCCAGCTGGTCTGGGTGGGGGGCTAAGAGAGAAGGGGTTTAAAGTTTAAACTCCTTCTCATGAGAGTTGGGCCACAGAAGGAGGAAAGAGGGAAGGAAAGAGAGAGAGTAGAGAGAAGGAAAGAAGGAAGGAAAGAGGGAAAGAAAGAGAGGGAAGAAGGAGGGAAACAGAGAAAGGAGGAAAAAAGAGAAGAGAAGAAGGTGGGAAAGAAAGAAAGAAAGAGAGAGAGAAGAGAAGAGAAGAGAAGAGAAGAATGAGGGAAAGAGGAAAAAGAAAGAAGGAAAGGAGGGAATGAAAGAAATTCAGTGGCAATTCAGCCCCATTATACCCTATGGGCCATTGAAGTCAATGGTGAAAACATAGGGTATATTCTGGGGGCTGGAGGGGAGGGTTTGAGGAGAGGCTCCAAGATCACAGGATAGCTGATGAAGCCTCTCCCCAAGATACCCACCAAGTTTCAAGAACATTGGACCAGGGGGTCCAATTCTATGGGCCCCCAAACAGGTTGCCCCATTTCCTCCATTGTTCTCTATGGTGGGGAAAAAAGTTATTTTTTTCCCACCATAGAGAACAATGGAGGGAATAGGGGCAACCTATTTAGGGGCCCATAGAATTGGACCCCCTGGTCCAATGTTCTTGAAACTTGGTGGGTATCTTGGGGAGAGGCTCCATCAGCTATCTTGTGAGTTTCGAGCCTCTCCCTCAAACCCTCCCCTCCAGCCCCCAGAATATACCCTATGTTTTCACCATTGACTTCAATGGCCCATAGGATATAATGGAGCTGAAATTGACATTCGGCTGCCTGAAAGACTCTCCGGGACGCCGGCTGGGGGCGGGGCTTGGCTCCTGAGCTCCCGGAGCTGCGCTCCGGTGCGCTCCCCCCCGAAAAGACCCCTGGATGGTTAAATAAAATAACTATCAGAATACTGAGCTGTGTGACAGCTTTAACAGTTTCTGAGTTTTTGTGAAGCATGAATGGATTTGTAAGTGCCTTAATTCTTCTCTTTAAACTGAAGTCTTTTTAAAAAACAATCATAGAATTTTGATGTGATTTTGTAAGACTTGAATATGTTTTATTAGCGTCTTACATTAACAATTCTTAAAACTTCTGGGATTTTAACTATAGAAAATATAGCAGTGCTTGCAGTTGGCTTCTTTTTCTCCTGTGGTTCCTATAATACCATTTTTCTGCTATGCTGTCTGTTGCCAATTTAGAGAGACACCGTAGAATTTGCGTATACAAAACATGATTGTCTTAGTGAAGCCCACTCATAAGCCAAGTGATAGAACTCTTGTAGAGAAGCTATTATTTGTATGTAATTTAATCTTGGTTGGAAGTCAGTAAATTTTTTTGGATTAATATGTTCTTTTAAACATCAGAATTAGTACTGAAATTATTACCTGAACAAGCTTAACAGCTGTGAACTATTCAGTGATTATATGCAAGCTTCATACCAATAAATGATTTATCCCTTTGGCTGCTTGTTCAAAAATGATGGCAATGGATATTGTAGAAGCAAGGGACATAGAAGAATCACAGGGGGCAGAGCCAAGTCCTCCCACTCACTTGCTTGGCCAGTAGGATTGCCAGGCCCTCGTCTGGGCAGTGGTTTCCCTGCTTTTGCAGACCCCTTTCCACTGCCAGCCAGCTGGCTGGCTGAGGGAAACCCTGCCCACCAATGCCCCCGAACACGACACAGTGTCGTCCAGAATTGACTCATCACATCGCTGACGTCGGGTGTGTGTGTGATGCTCTAGTTTTTGGGTAAAAATCTACAGTAAAATTGGGCTCAAACCTTAGAGTTTTGCCCAAAAACTAGAACATCACCCTGACATCAGCGATGTGATGACATCACTTCAAGGTGATGTCATTGTGGCGTGTGCGTCGGAAGATTCCAGAACAGACCCTGGAGCCCCCTGTCTGCAGCCAGATGGGACCTGACAACCCTACTGGCCAGCCACTTACTGATCAGCTGATCAGCCCACTCACTTGCCTGGCTCACTCAGCTGCAGCTCTGGCTGGTGTTTGCACACAGTGGCTCCTGTTCCCTTTCCCCGCTTCCTGCAATGCCATTGCCTCTGCCTGCCTGGCTTATGCAGGGGCAGGATGTGTGGCAGCTTCACTCATTCTTGCTTGCCCTCTCCTTGTTCACCAGCCTGCAGCATCAGCATGTTACTGTGTAAAGATACCAGGCCCAATCCAGCCAAATTTAAGCTGTTTATATTAATTAATGGTCCGTATATTTTTAACACTGCTAGGATTGTCTTCATTTCCCCCCAACCTATATATACCTAAACATTAATATGTACTATTGTGCCTTATAATCTCTTGTATTGTAGCTTTGAGTGAATGATAGTTTAGAATGAAATAGTAAAATGTGCTGATAGTTTTCTCTGTGTATAACTAGTCTTACGTCAAGGAGTCAAGACTTAGTGGGCAATGGAAATATGCTATGAAACATGTGGTAGTAATGATATTTAGGAAAAAAACTGCTGGTAGATGGCGAACATCTCTTGAAGGATGAAATAAGTAATCTTGAGTCACATTGCTATGCTACAGCTGTGAAGCCTTCTTATTTTGAATAAAACAAGTACTGTATGTTGCTGCAAACTCTAGTGAAGATCCAATGATATGGTGATTTTAGTACCAATAACAAGTTTTGTGCCCCCAAGCTAAACAGCTGGACATGCTGTGTTGAAGGATGATTCTGAAACTGTATTGGGATTTGCTATCTATGTGACTTGGAGATTGTAATGTGGACGTGGGTATACAGATCTGGGTCTGCAATTATTTGAACCCTGTCTGTTAGAAATCTGCATTTGGTCTTGTATCAACAGAATTATCTGTGGGTGAGATATAATTATGCCCACCCAAAAAAAGAAACATAGTTTACTCAGACAGTAGCTTAATAGAAATTGAAAATTTGCTATCCAGCTCCATTCTGCATACTTAGCATACTGTCAGTGTTCCCTCTAAGCTGAGTTAGTGTGAGCTAGCTCACAGATTCTTAGTCTCCAGCTCACACATTTTTGTCTCAGCTCAGGAAGGATGGCTCCAGAGCAAACGAATGTATACAGCAGCCAAATCACTCACTCACAACTTTAATGCCAGTAGCTCACAAAGTAGAATTTTTGCTCATAAGACTCCACAGCTTAGAGGGAGCATTGCATACTGTCATGGAATTAGCATGCGTTTTCAGTTAAATTTCAGATTGTCCAGATCCTTTGTTTGTGTCCTCCCCAGCTATTTAGTGCATTTTAAAAAGCATATCTTACACAGAGTGATCTCCTTGTGAGGAGGTAGTCTGGTGCTAGTGGCCTGAAGGGATTCTTGGCTTGGGTATGAGAGGGGAGGGTGTTCTTCCTCTTCACCTGAGAGAATTAATATCCTGTCCTTGACCCTGCAGGGGCTTTAGGAGGGAAGGGGTTGAGCCTTCCTTCCTTCCTTCCTTCCTTCCTTCCTTCCTTCCTTCCTTCCTTCCTTCCTTCCTTCCTTCCTTCCTTCCTTCCTTCCTTCCTTCCTTCCTTCCTCAGCTACTGGTCTGGAGTTCCCACTATTATCCTTTGACTCTGGGCTGTAGGAGTTTAAGTACCTCTTCACAAAGCCTGCAAGCCTCATCCCTCAAATCCTGTTCCCATGGGACTGGCCAGTCTTGGGCTTCCTGCCCAAGAGACCTGTGGTGGAGGTGGAGACCTGTGGTACCCCCTGGTATCCTATGACCCTTATTGGCAGCTGGACCACTGTTGGACTGTGTGGGTGCAGTCCCACCAGTCTCCAGATATTACTGTACTATTTAAAAATGAATCACTTAGAATGATGTTAAAAATGATTTTAACACCATGAAATGGCTGTCATGGGAGATGGAGCCACACACAGAGCAAGTTCAAGTGCAGGTGAGAAGAGTGAGAGAGAGAATAAAACCAACACTGTGGTGGCAGGAGTCACCAAAACAACATTATTTTTATCTGCACAGCCAATCAGAAGTTGTGTAAGAGCCCCATCCACTTTCTGAAAATACTGGACAGGAGCCAGGTAAAGTGTTGGTGGGTGCCATGGTATCCATGGGTACCATGATGGGAACCCCTGTCGTGGATGCTCTCATTTTCTCCTCTTCAGCGTACTTGAGTCCCCTTTTGGGGGAGGGTTCAGGAGACAAATTTCTAAATTTGACTTGTTTATTCAGGATGGTGTATGCTATCTGTAATGCATCTTGCACAGCCGGCATTTGCCCTAAGAGCCCGAAAGGGAGGAAAGACTCTTTGAATGAAAACATCATCATAGAGTACTTGCTGTTCTCATAGCTGGGACTATGCTTGCTCTTGGAGCAGGCTGTTGGAGATCAGATTTTATAACTAGAATGTAAAATCAAAAATAGTATTTTTTATTTTATAACCCAGTTATGAAATTTGACCATTTTAAATATCAATCTTTTTTGTGTCATTTCATTTAGAATCTATTATGAAACCTCTTTCACTTAAGGACTTACAGAAAAATGGTTTTAATGCTTCACTTCTTGCATTCATAACATTGGGAGAGATTTGGGGGTTTGTTATTTTAGTTTTCATTCTAACTGAAAATGTTTTTCACTATTATTGGAAGCTGCCGTGAACCATGATTAAAGGTGGGATATAAATGTTTTAATAAATAACATCATAAATACTGACATTGATTCACTAGAGACCTGTGTAATTTTGTCAATAGTGCTTGTATAGAGAGGGCAGGAGGGGGAAGAGGTAGGATGAGCTTTTTACTGGTTTTTTTTTAATCTTCCGCTTGACCTTCTGTTTCCTATATCAGCATTAAACAGGTCTACTAGTCAAAAGATAACTTTTAGTTCTCAATCCCCAAAATCAAAAGAAGTTTTCCAGGACTGAGAAAACTGGGTGCTTTCATCTACCAACTCACAATCAAACAGTTTCCATTAATTTAGGTAATATCACTGTTTGCCAGACTTTAAACAGCTAAGATTTGACATTCAATGCTTTTAATTTTTCCAGCTTGTTGCAATCAACATTTTGGCAGCAATGATGAAGTCTAATATCATAGATAGCAGATCATACATCACCTGAACACCTATTAGCCCAAGTAATATTTCTTTCAAGCTACTGGAAGTTGGATATCAAACAGAACTATTATTAAATTGTTTATGATGGTCTAAATAAATCATCATGCAAATTTACAAAGCCACGAGTACATAAACATAAAGCATATGATGCAACCAAGAGTCAACAAAATGGATCTTGGTCCTGTCAAAGACCACCTGAAACAAAAAGGATGTCATTTCATCTATGAAACATCAGCAAGGATAATGACCGAACATGATGTAAGGAGGGAATACTAGAGTCCTGCTTCTAGTAGAAGTCTTTATATGAATTGGTACCAGAAGCAGAGCCTGTGTACTTTGGGAAGGCTTGTTTGGGATGAAACATATAGAATGCACCCACCGTTTGAGGGCTTTAGAGGCCAGTGGCAGTATCTTGAACTTGTTAGCCTGATTGCGCGTTATTATGAATAATAACGAGGGGGATTATATTGATTATCAATAAGCAATCAGCTGCGAGAGCGAACACCAATGTATACAGAGGTCAGCCCCGCCGGGAGGAGTTGGTAACAGACCAGGAGACTTTTATGATTGAAAATAAAGTCTTTTACTGAGGTTTGCCACACACAAACAATTACACAAGCTCACACACAATTATTCAAGTCCTAAGAAATACAGAGAGAGGTAAGCACATTTGCATTAGCAGGTAAGTCGTTGGTGGGTCATATTTACCAGTCGAGTCCTGTAGAGCGTTCCTCAGGAAAAATGGAGGGGAAAGAAACTAAGAAAAATGGGGCCACGTGGTCTGACCAGCAGATTGTCACATGGAAACTCGGCCTGCAGACCAGAGTTTAAAGATGGAGGTAAGGGTTGGGGGATAGCAAGCTGGACATAAGAGGGTCAAAGGTTCGATAGGGGTCGTAGTAGAGAGAGAGGCCTGTGGTCTGGCATCCCCTTATAAGCAGGAGGGTGGGGGCTGGTTACCTCCTTGATTCCCGCCTCCTGGTAGTCCGTCCCTGAAAACACCCTATTGGTTGGAAGATGTAGGGGAGGTGTGTGGAGGTGTGCCTGAGGGATGGTCAATACTGAGAGCTAGAAACTTACTCATGTCTGACACCAGGTGATAGCTAGGATGAGTCATTCAGCCACTTCTATTGTGTTGTTGATGGCATTAGCCCGGCTGTTGATGGCTTTCAATCAGTAACTAGGCAACGATGAATAGACCCTGCCAGGCTACGTGAGGTCTTGCAGGTGAAGGTGGGGGGAGGGAAAGAGGCTGCCTGCTGTAGAAAGAACTCTCAATGGCGTTTTTGGAGTTCCTATTTCTGGTATTTTACTGTGCTTTGGTGTGTACTGGTTCTATTTCTTATTTCCTTCATGAGAAACAGGCTGGTAACCTCTGCTGGGCACTGGAGCTGCTGGGCTGGTCAGGAGAAACGTCTCTTGCCTGGGTGCAGTCTCTGCTGGCATCTGGGAAGGTTACCATGTGGTTCAATTCCTTACACACGCACTGGCACAGTTTATTATTTTATTGCAGTCCAAAAAGAGGCTAAAAAGCCTTGCAGGGCAACATTTCCCCCCCTTGGGACCCTGGAGACGTCAGGCGAAAGGGTCACACAATCAGGAACGGATGTCGTCGGAGGCAGCGATGTCATCGTCCACTGGAGAGGGCTGTCACCTGGGTGCCACTGACTACTCTATCAATGGGACGGACTTAAAAAAAACTACCCTATCAAAATGCCAAATTGCCTTTGGAACACTCCACACAACCCGGGCTGACAAGCATGAGCCGGGAGCTAGCTTATGTATTTAAATGACTAACAATACATTCATTATATAAAGTTAAAACAGGCTTAAAAACATGCTAAAAATCCTTAATCGCTAATAAAACTAAGCAAAAAGAAGTAGAATAACTCATTTAAATCTAGGCATTGATTAAAGAAATGCATTTAAATGCATAAAAGTTAAAGTGCAATCGAAAGCAAGTTAAAATCATTAGAATTGAAGTTTCACCAAAAACATGTATTGTCTCTTTAAGAGAGTTGATTTCATGACATTAAAGGCAAGCATTAATTTATAAAGACACATACAATGTATATAGGTACAAAATCTTCGTCCTTCCTCTCAGGCTGTTTAGTTTTGCAAAGTCTCTTATGCGCAAAAGTGCCCCATTCGTAAAACGAGAGGAAGGCTCTCTATACATTGTAGCTATTATTTTCCATCGGGCTGCCTTCGGGGACCACGAGAGATCCCGATTTTCCTCGGCCGTTCGGCTCTGGCGGCTCTCGTCCTCCCTCGGCTCGGACACGAGTCAGTCTGGTCGAGGGGAGGAGGGTGATCTGCATAATGGGGCGGGAACTCCCCCCCTAGCTTCCAACAGCACTTTGGGCGTGCGGTTTTCACCTGAAGCGGCGGCTATCGGAGCCTCCAAGCATGCTTGCCTTAAAAGAACACAGCAAGCCTGCAGGGAGGTCACCGATGCTCACATGGGGTACCTGGAAGAGGGTTGGTTAGTGGATCACCATAGACCTGAAAGAGGTTGCAATTTGGGGCTCTACTGTTCCCGTGGTCGGCCTGATAACTCTCCCTCCCTCGGGGGGGAGGAAAGCATTGTGCTGGCTTGGGCTGTCCCTCGAACCCGGGCGTCAGGATGAGAACGGCGCCAGTAAGCTCAGGGCTCGAGGAACAGCTCGCAGCCATTGGCTTTTTAAACGGGAGCCATGGTGCTCCGGAGGGAACGATGTCAGGTCGTACCTCTTTTAACCCAGGGGGACCCTTACGGGGGTTCCCCGATCATTGCAGTAAAAGAATAGAACACAATAAACATAGGCTGCTCCAAGGGCTCTCCTTTTATGGAATGGCTCATCCCTGGGGTTCAAGTCATTTACGGTCGGAGGCTCTTACATATGCAAAACTCCTTTCCCAAAAAGCATGCTGGGTAACCCGATCTTTTCCAAGAAGAAAAATTTATTAAAAATAGTTAGAGACACTTTTTCAGAGGCGAACAAGAGCAGGGTGAGGCTAGGTAGTGTAGGCAAGGCATGGGCACCGATTGCTGGAAGGCTACCTTTCTCCCTGCAACCGTAAGGGCGGAGGGGGAACAAGGCATGCCGAAGTTGGAGCGGTTGTTGGACAAGCAACGCCGCCGGGCGTCTGCCGGGCGCCCTGAGCATTCTCCGCTGCTCTCGTAGCAGAGGGAGGACTAACACGCTCAGTGGCCCCAGGGCTGTTCTTCGAGCCCTGTGCCTACTCGTGCCATCACAAGGTGTTGCAGTGGCAGCGAGCATGATCAGACGCACGGGGAGGCCCATCCAACAAGTGCATCGAAACATTTTGTACTGACCCTCGGTTCGAATACAAGGGTCTACCTCGGGCTCTTTAGCCCACCCTTTTCTTGGTTAAAGAATAGAATTAGATACACCTCTGTTTGCAAGTGTCTACTATGCTGGGGAGGACCCAGTGAGGTAGAGAACTTGGAAAAGTGGGGGAAAGCTCAAGAAACTCGTTGTCAGAGATTGTCTCCCGGGCGGGAGATTCCGGGAGTTTCTGTTTTGTCTCCCGGGCGGGAGTTGGCAAGCAGCTTTTTAGGGGGAAGGAAGGTGATTTACATATCGGGGTGGATGTCTTTTGTCTGCCGCAGGGGTCTATGGGTAATACATGAAATGGGGAAGTTCTGCACGCCTCGGGCGGTCCCAAGAGTCTTGGAACTGATTTTATTGTGTTTTTGGGCGGCAACCCTTCCCAGTGGTGGTGCCATTCATGGATCGCCTAATTTCTAGGTGTCACCATGACTGGCAAAGTGGTTGTGGGTCAGCTCATGGCTGCTGCTAGCCAGATTCCAGCATCCATTGCTGACACTCGTCTCAGATTACCCTCCGAGCTCAGCACCTCCCACACAGGATGTGTTTCCTGGTGGCTTGCACAGGCGCTGAGTTTAAGGGTCTGAGATAGGGGAATTTTCCCTTTTTAGCAGGGGGCTTTAACGCCTCCGTGGGGACTCTAAGTAGGAGCACCCATTTTAACCTGGGACCCCCTTTGTGGGGTCCCTACCTTTCACAGTTATAAAGATAGAAACCATAAGCAAAAAGGAGAAGGAAGAGGGGAAACATAAAACAATAAAAGGTTGGCAGAAGGCCTTCTGAAGCCTCCCCCTCCTCGAGCAGGGAGGGACATGCGCAGAATGGCTAGCGAGGCACTTGTGGTAAGGGCTGGGACGTGCCCCTACTCTAGGTCAGGTGGAAGCGTGCATGCAAATGTACGCTCGCCCTGCGCATGCTGGGTTATGAACTAAATTTCACCAAAAAGTGGGAAAAATGCATAAAAAAACTTTTAAAAGGGTCCTGCTGATTGCTTTTAAGCAAAGCCTGTCCTCCTTTTGCTCGGAGAAGAGGGTTTGCTCCAGGCTGGGCACTCAGCATGACTTAAAAGAGGGCGAACTGAGGTTGGGTAGGCCGAGGTTGCTCCAGGCAGGACATGGCCTACCGAGCTTTCGTGCTTGGGGTGGAGCAGGCGGGAATTCTGGCTCTTGTAGCCAGGCTTACACTCTCGCTCTGTCTGTCTCATAGCCTTAAACTCAACGCCTTTGCAAACCAATCGGGTTCCTCAGGAGGAGGCAGTGAGTCTTGCAAGCCTGGTCTCGCTCGACCCCACACTGACGGTGGACCCATTGGTGGCCCCAGGACGGCGAATAGGTACCGTGGCTAGCCCTCGGCATTGTACTTGCAGAGGATTTAAGACGCCCTTCCGTAAGGTCGTGCTAGCTAGTCGTGTTCCATCCTGTCCCCTGGGAGGCATTGAGCTCGGGCTTTGAGTAACCACCCTAATTTTTGACTAGGGCCTGAGAAGGCCCACCCTTTCCTCAGTTCAAAAATAGAATCAAAAAAGAAATTCAAGTAAACAGCTGAGGGACACAGAGGCCTAGGAAAAAATGAAATGAGGCCTTCTGTTTAATTTATGTGGTTTTCTAGGGTTGGGGTCTTAGGGTCTGGGGTGGCTTAGGGGGTGGAGTGGGGACCGGATCTCCCTTCCAGAGCTTGAGCTGGGAGGAGTGGAAGAATTTGTGCCACGTTTCCCCTTTCTTGCGAGGAATGGCAACTTTGTAAACTGCAGGGCTGACTCTCGCAATTATGGGCACTGGCCCTTCCCACTTTGCAGCTAGGGCATGTCCTTTTCTGGAGAACTTTCTGTAGAGGACTTGCTGTCCTGGGTCCCACACTTGTGGGTTGCGGACCCAGCCTAGCTTTTATCCACAGCGAGTTGGCTTTGACCGAGCATGCGCGCTACTTGTAGGTGGATGGTGAGGATTTCCCTAGTGAGGTTTTGTACCCAGAGGTCATTTGCGACCTTGGACTCAAAGGAGGCCGGAATGTCTGAGTCTATCCAGAAAGCCTCTGGTAGACGCATCTTTCTCCCAGTCATGACCATATGAGGGGAATAACCATGCGTAGCGGTTGTCCCTCTGATGGCCATGAGAATTATGGGAAGCTTTTCGTCCCAATTTCTCCCTGTGGACTTCACCATCTTGCGGAGGGCCTCTTTCAAGGTGCGGTTGGTCCGCTCTATGGCGCCTGAAGACTGGGGATGTCCGGCGATGTGGAACCTTTGCTGCACCCCTAGGGCGTGGCAGAGCTCTTGGGTGACGTCACCAACGAAATGCCCGCCGAGGTCGCTATCTACGACCCTAGGAATTCCCCAGCGAGAATATAAATTATTAAATAAAATTTTGGCCGTAGTAGTGGCAGAATTGTCTTTACAGGGAAAGGCTTCAACCCATTTTGAGAAGGGGTCAATGACCGTCAGGCAGTATTTATTTCCTCTTGGAGTGGTGGGTAGGGGACCAATAAAGTCAATTTGTATTCGTGCCCAAGGTCCTTCTATTCTTTGATGTTGGATGGGTGCCTTAGGCCCTGAAGGATCGGCATTAACCATCGCACAGGAGAGGCAATTGGTGACCCATTGGTCTACAGAATGACGCATTCCTGGCCACCATCCTACATCTTTAACTCTTTCCAGGGTTAAATCCTTTCCTCTGTGCCCCTGGTCATGGATGAATTGGATCAGGTCCGCCCTAACTTCGACTGGCACTACCCAGTGTTTTTCTCCTGTGGAGTCTATGGCCCAAACTACTCCTTCCTGTTCCTCAATTTTATATTTGCCTGTGGGATCTTTGCCCTTTTGCAAAAGGTCTGTTACATCGGAATCATTACGCTGTAATTCTCCCAGGTCAATAAATACGGGAGGAATCTCGGGTCTGTTGTGAGCGGCAGCTCTACGCGTGGTGACTGGCTCAAGAGGAGCTGTGGGCTCGGGTGGGGGAGTTCCCAGGGTAGCGGCTTCTTTGGCTAACAGATCTGCTTGGTCGTTCCAATATGCGACCTCTGTGGAATTCTTTTGATGGCCTTTTACATGAGAAATTTGGGTGGGAGCCGTTCTTTCATGAAGGAGATCCACTATAACTAGCCAGATCTTTAAATGTGCTATAGGCTTTCCTTCACTATTCCTCCAGTTTTGTCTCTGCCAATGTGGGAGCCAAATTGTGGCAGCTTTAGCTGTCCAATCTGAATCAGTGAAGATAGCAAGGGGGCAATCGAGCGGCTCAAACTGCATGACTGCTCGGAGAGCTTCCACCTCAGCTGCTTGGCTGGAGTGGGGTCTCACGGCTTCCTGCAGGGTGGCGCCGTCATGGACTCGGATGGCTCCGAAGCCAGTGTGGGGTGTCCCGTCAACGTGGAAGGATGAGCCATCGCAAAACCAGCAGATGAAACCGTTCTGCCTGGCTTCTTCGAATGACACTCCCCACGTTGCGGGCCATGGTGTGTGGTCCACTACGGGCAAAGGGCACTCGTGTTGCTCCCCAGTTACTATTAGACCGTATGGGACTGGTGGCTCATTTTGCTCCCGCTTATATTCTACTCCCTTGTTCACTAGAGCTAAGGTCCATTGTGCAATTCGAGCGTTGGAAACCTGCCCATCCTGGATTTTACCCGAGAGAATGTATTTCAGAGGGGTGTGTGTCGTTTGGACTACGACTTTCGCTCCTCCTATTATAAATTCCCAGTGGGTAAGGCTCCATACAAGGGCTAGGCACACTTTCTCGCAAGGGGTGAATTTCATCTCTACAGGAGAGAGGTTCCGGGAGGCGTAAGCAATGACTCGTTGGGCTCCTGCCTGATGTTGCAGGAGGGTGGCTCCTATACTGCGCTCAGAGGTGGCTAGTTGGATGTAATATGGCTGATTCGGGTCTGGATGTGCTAGGGCTGGAGCAGAGGCGAGGCTCTGTTTTAGGATGGCAAATGCATTCTGTTGCTCTGGTCCCCATTGCCAGGGAGTGTTCTTCTTCAGCAAAGCATATAGAGGGCGCGCCTTATCAGAGAAGGACTCTATAAAATCCCGGGAGAAATTAAACGTTCCCAGGAGGGCTCTCAGTGAAGGCACATCAGTAGGGGCAGGAAGTTTGGCTATCACCTCCATCCGCTGAGTATCAGGGGTTCTCCCGTGGGGTCCTAGTGTGAGTCCAAGGTATTTGACTTGGGTCTGCACTAGTTGAGCTTTTTCCCTGCTAGCCTTGAACCCTGTCTTTTGGATGAGGCCCAGGACCTCTCTGGTGATTGCAATCACTGTCTCAGCGTCAGGGGCGTGGACCAAAATATCATCCACATAAGAAAGCACGTGGTCTCTGGAGGATGGTTGGAGGTGCTCCCACATCTGCACCACGTGGGCGTGGCAAATACTGGGACTGGAGTGGAAACCCTGAGGAGTCCTTTTAAAGGCGAATTGCTGCCCTCTAAAGGTGAACGCAAATTTGTACCAGCAGGACTCGTGTAACTTGATGGAGTGAAATGCATTCGCAAGATCGATGACACTATAAAAGCGTGATCCCGCAGCAATGGCTGCCAGTATTTCATTGTATTTAGCCACAACAGGGGCAACTGGTGGAGTCACTGCGTTTAGCGCACGAAAGTCCACGGTCATCCTCCATGTGGTCCCATCTGCCTTCAGGACTGGCCACAAGGGGGCATTGCAGATAGACTGCATGGGTATGATAACGTCCCATTCCAAAAGTCCTTTAATGGTCTTCGCTATGCCTGCTTCGGCCTCAGCGGGATATTTGTACTGTTTCTGTGGTGGGGGATCTCTGCCTTCTATGAGCACACACGCATTCCGCACTGTGCCACACTCGGCTTTGTCTTTGACCCACACATCTGGGAATTCGCCCAGCCATGGGTCGTCTGCTATGGGGAGCACGGGGAGTGGCGCTTTTAGGGCCGCACAGCGGTGGACCGCATTGATCAAGCCAGGTCCGTCTGGAATGTGCCAAAGCAGACTGTTGGCCAGATCAATTGTGATCCCGTGCTCGCGGAAAAAGGGGACTCCTAAGATGCCGTCACCGTCGGCTCCCGGGCTATCACAGGCAGTCACGCTAGTGGAAAGGGTCCCTATGGATAGGGGCACGTCTTTCCAGACACGTGCGTCATGGTTACCTCCTGCAAAGCCCGCGAGTCGAATAGAGCGGTCTGTCTGGGTCCCTCTGGAAACTAATTGGGGACGGAGTACCGTAAGGGCTGCTCCGGTATCTACAAGGAGAGTGGCAGGCTGTGAGTTCCCTGGAGTCCCAACCCCAGCCTTCACGGTTGGTCTCCCCCAGGGATCCGGCTTAAGTCGTGCCAGAACACCCTTGGGGAGTACCTGGGACTCCGGGCGTCCCTATTTCGTAGCCTTTGCTACTGCCTCTACCAGCTCCAATGGAGCCACCACTGGATGCGTGGGGTACTGCTCCTGCTGCTCGCACTCAGCGAGGGCCTGGAACAGGACCGAGTCCGGTTGTTTATGGAATCTTTCCATCTCGTAACCTCTCTCCTTTAAACGCATCCAGGCGTGCCACCGTAATGGCTCCTGGCCGTCTGGTGGGGTTTGGCGGGGCTGATTTCCCTGGTAGCGGGGTGCAGGGGTGGGCTGAGGCAGTTGAGGGTAGAGGGGTGCTGACTGCGGCAACTGGGGATAGAGGGTTGGCGGCTGTGGTTGCTGATAAGGTCCTGGCTGATAGTTGTCCCTGTAGGGAGCCGGAGGGGCGGAAGGCTGAAGGTGCGCCTGGGCTGGAGCGGGGTTATTCCGATAGTCCCGTCCATTCCTTCCTTTTTGATAACCTCCTCCTCGAGGTCCTTTTCCTCCTGAGCGTCTGTTATCGCCTCGGAAGTGACCAGTGGCCGGATACTGGGAGTGGGGGCCGTGATTGGCATAGGTAACGGTTTGAATGGGTTCGTCCTCGCCTTTGTCTCTGGTTTTCCTGGTCCCTTTAACGGGTTTCAGAATACCAGTGCTGCGTAGCAGTGTGGCAACGCGCCTTATTTTGCGCTCCAATTCCTCCCAGGTGCCTTCGTTGGAGTCAGTAAGATTCAGAGCCAGCTGGGTTTGGGCTTGAAACCCTTGTACTAACGTCTCCCTGAAATCCCTGTCCTCAAAATTGGGGAGGTGGGTGGTATCATGGACGTCCACTGAATCAGATAGTACGGCGAGAAGCTGTTTCCTAGCTACATATGCCTCAGGATCCTCATTTGCCCCTTGTCTTTCCAACAAGAATAAAGAGGTTATTGTCCTGTGGGGATTTAGGTACGCGAGGACCTCTTTCATCCACTGGTATTTGTTTACCCCAACCAGGCCTCCTGCTGTGATGGCAGCATTAAGAGCCACCAAATCTGAGCCCGAAGCGCATCTACGGGCGAGCAGGGTAAGGTCGTCCCCATTGATGCTGTAATAAGAATTGGCCACGTCTGTCATCCACTGAACAGCGTTGTCCCTGGTGAAAGGGCCAACCTGTTCAGCAATGGCCTTCACCTCGTCCGGCTTCCACAAGGCCGTCTCTGTGACAATCTGAGTCGTCGTCTCCTCCCCTGCCCTCGTGACCGTCTTTTTGGTCCGCACTGGGTTTAGTGGAGCCGCCATATCAGCAGAGCACTGGAGTGGAGCGCTGGCTTGCACTTCTCCTGCCTCGCTTTCAGGTGATTCCACTATACCACCAGGGTGGATGGCAGAAATTACCGCCTTTTGCAGACCCAGCTGGCTTTTTAGGGATTCAATCTCTCTTCTACAAGCCTCATGGTTAGCCATTTCACGCTTTTCCTGGGCTCGGTCCGCTAGGTATTTAGCGGCTCGGTGGGCCGACATTAAATCTTTCTGAGCTTTCTCCAGGCCAAGCTCAGCGTCGTCTGCTCGCTCTGTAGCAGAAGCGGCTTCTTTCCTTGCCTCTTGCAAGGAGTCAGCAAGCCCCTGCTTTTCTAGGATGAGGTTGAGCCTCTCCGTCCTTAAGCGGAGACTCTCTTCCTCATAATCTCTGCGCAGCTCGCAGAGCTCACTCTTATGGAGGTCGTTCTGTCCCTCCATGTCTTGAGTGACCTGGTCCAGTCTCTTCTGGACCTCTTGAGTCTCAGCCTTAAGGGCAAGACTCTCTGCCTCATGCTCCGCCTGTTTGCGGGCCAAGGCCTCCTCATGTTGAGCCCTGAGCTTCTCTAGCTCCTGGCTGTGTTTTGCCTCTAGCTCTTTGCTAGCGGCTTCCTGTGCGTCGAGGGCCTCCTGTTGGCGCTTCAGGAGAGCCGACGCGTCCTGGAGCGCTGTGTACAGCGCCCAACACCCAAAGCGGTCCTTCGTGGACGCGTTAGGTTTCTTTTGGTCGCAAAAGTCTTGGAAGACATCCTTTGCAACCTTCAGGGGATCCGGACCTCGGAACGATCCAGGCTCCCACGGGGAATCACCTCTCTTAAGGAGCCACTTTTCCAGACGAGGCACAGGGCTCGTCTTACGAAACATGGCTTTGGGCTTCCCTGGCTTCCTATTTACTTTGGGGAAACCTTTTTAACTCTGAAGGTGCCTGTCTGGGCTCTGTGCTCAGACTTGCACGTGAACAGGGAACTTCTTTACTCCCCGTTCCTGGACTGACCTTCTCAGTCCTGGAAAAGGGCACCTAGCCTATTTAGGTTTTGGGAAGGAGAGTGATCAGCTGCTCGATTCCCTAACAGGGTAACCTATTGAACCTGTTTCTGGAGGGTTTTGAGCTCTCTGCTCTGACCGGTAAACCACACCAAACCGGTTTTGATTTTGAGCTTTCTACGCTCTAGCAGGGATCACCATTAAACCTGCGGAGTTTTGGGCTTTCCTGGCCCTGACTGGTGTACCCCTAACCAGCAGAGTTTCTGGAGACACTATGCCTCAGCGAGATTTCCTCCGAACTCGCACTGACTCACGCTCTTAGCCGTGAGGCAAAGCAAAACAAAGAATCGCTTCCAAGGCTGGAAGGGTTGCAGAGTCGCGGCTCTTTAACAAGCGCGTCTCTCAGCTGTTCTGGCAGTTATTTTTGGCGGGAAAGTGGATGGCGTAGGGAGATGTTGATGCCGGCTGTTTCCCTACACTATCGCTCTGGGTCCCACCCACAAGATAGACCGTAAGATGGCTCGAGATAGCCTTGGGGCTTCGTGTGGGAGATCCCTTGCGTTCGGAACACCGCCGGTCACTGGCTAGTCCTAGCAGTCGGGTCCGGTGCGGCTGATCTCCACGACTCTCTGGTGCTTAAGGCACAGAGTCTCACACGGAAAGAGGTGAAGGGGTAAAGCCTCCCAGATAGAGTGCTCGCTAGAGCCAATCACACAGACAGAAACCTCGCACACAAGCCTGTTCCAACACTCCAGCGGGGGGTTTCCTCCACGTCTGACCGTCAGAACGACACGCGTCGACTCTCGTGTGCGTTCAGACGTTCAGGGTGTTGCCCGCATTCTCCACCACTTTGTTAGCCTGATTGCGCGTTATTATGAATAATAACGAGGGGGATTATATTGATTATCAATAAGCAATCAGCTGCGAGAGCGAACACCAATGTATACAGAGGTCAGCCCCGCCGGGAGGAGTTGGTAACAGACCAGGAGACTTTTATGATTGAAAATAAAGTCTTTTACTGAGGTTTGCCACACACAAACAATTACACAAGCTCACACACAATTATTCAAGTCCTAAGAAATACAGAGAGAGGTAAGCACATTTGCATTAGCAGGTAAGTCGTTGGTGGGTCATATTTACCAGTCGAGTCATGTAGAGCGTTCCTCAGGAAAAATGGAGGGAAAGAAACTAAGAAAAATGGGGCCACGTGGTCTGACCAGCAGATTGTCACATGGAAACTCGGCCTGCAGACCAGAGTTTAAAGATGGAGGTAAGGGTTGGGGGATAGCAAGCTGGACATAAGAGGGTCAAAGGTTCGATAGGGGTCGTAGTAGAGAGAGAGGCCTGTGGTCTGGCATCCCCTTATAAGCAGGAGGGTGGGGGCTGGTTACCTCCTTGATTCCCGCCTCCTGGTAGTCCGTCCCTGAAAACACCCTATTGGTTGGAAGATGTAGGGGAGGTGTGTGGAGGTGTGCCTGAGGGATGGTCAATACTGAGAGCTAGAAACTTACTCATGTCTGACACCAGGTGATAGCTAGGATGAGTCATTCAGCCACTTCTATTGTGTTGTTGATGGCATTAGCCCGGCTGTTGATGGCTTTCAATCAGTAACTAGGCAACGATGAATAGACCCTGCCAGGCTACGTGAGGTCTTGCAGGTGAAGGTGGGGGGGAGGGAAAGAGGCTGCCTGCTGTAGAAAGAACTCTCAATGGCGTTTTTGGAGTTCCTATTTCTGGTATTTTACTGTGCTTTGGTGTGTACTGGTTCTATTTCTTATTTCCTTCATGAGAAACAGGCTGGTAACCTCTGCTGGGCACTGGAGCTGCTGGGCTGGTCAGGAGAAACGTCTCTTGCCTGGGTGCAGTCTCTGCTGGCATCTGGGAAGGTTACCATGTGGTTCAATTCCTTACACACGCACTGGCACAGTTTATTATTTTATTGCAGTCCAAAAAGAGGCTAAAAAGCCTTGCAGGGCAACAAACTGGGCTCAGAAATTTACTACTGGTTGGCACAACAGTTTCTGCACTGTATTAATGTGGCATCTTAATGAGTCTGGTAGTTGCATTTTGGACCCATTGTACTTTCTGAACTGCCTTTTGTGGGCAACACAATATAGAGTGGCCTTTAGTACTTTAATCTAGAGATGACCCAGAACAAGTTTGGCAGTGGCTACCTTTCCACTCTTCTAGAAGAGGCAGCCTATGAATTGGCCAAAGCTGAAGCTAGGAACCATAGGTCACAACCAGCACCTGAGATTCATGCTGGGTCCTGCATCACCATGAAGTTGAAAACATAATCATTCAAAGAGTGTAAAGCCATCCAAAACATGTAATTCCACAGAGTCACCCTGCTCCCCATCATTCTGTTTTGTCTATGCTGAGTATGCATTTATTCACCTCTTACAGAGCTGGTACATTCCTCAGCTAGGGAAGATGGAAACAAGAAAAAGTTATCATGTTTCTTACTAACACCATATTCTGTAACCCCAGTGACCTCAACTCGACATCTATGGAGATGGGAGATAATATTGATTCTTGTGGAACCTTAATAGGACATTTCTCAAGGGAAGGTGATATCTCCCCAGGTCACCTATTGGAATCTGTCACACAGGGCAGAACAGAATCAACTTAGTGCCTTCAGGGCTGAAACATGCAGTGTTCAGTGGTTTCAGACTGCTCGGAGATCTATGCAACTTTAAATGTTAGTGGGGGAGAAAGTTCTTGGTGGTGTGGATTTCTACAGTGCCTTTAGGAAGAGTGGTCAAAGGAACTTGAATAAAAACATACGTTGTAAAGAACTTGAATAAAAACATACGTTGACAGCAAGGAAACCCCTCCCCCCCCATGTTTCCTAAAGCAGTTCACTCTTTGTTGTTAGTCCCTTACAGGATAAACATGCTTTCAAAATTGCTGCCACCTCTATGGTAGGACAGCTAGATTTGAGTCCAGCAATACCTTAGAGACCAGCAAGAGTTTCAGGGTGTAAGCTTTCGAGAGTCAGAGCTCCCTTAGATTCGACTTTTGACAGCTAATGTCCTGAAACCCTTGATGGTCTCTAAGGTGCTACTGGACTCAAATCTAGCTGTCCTACCACAGACCAACACAGCTACCCTCTGGACTTTCTGTGTGGTATACTATGTCAGAAGCACGGTAAATATCTCTTTCCTGGAAAGTGTGAGCTGTTCTACATAATAACTATTCCTTCATGTCAGAAAAGCTTATTTGATGTGTCTCACTGAATCCATTGTTGTGTGTTCCCTAACCTGCTTTGCGCTTGCGTAGGTATGCAGGCAGTAACGTGGGAGCTTCTTCCCTGCTGCTTTTCCTTATCACGGTGGCCTTGAATGTAGGCTTTGGGCTATTCTTGTGTTGATGAGAATTTTCCAGTTCTGGGAAGGTGAAGGGAGGGGGGGAGTCGTCTCCCGCTCATGAAGTATATCTCCCGCCGGGAATTTCCTGCGCGCGCGCTCATAGCTTATTCGCTGGCTGCTTTTATGCATCACACTATAAGTTTGCTTGCATTGCTTTTGCCCCCCATTCCTGACAATGACCTCCTGCTGTGGGTTTTAGCATTGTAATCCAATAAAGCCTTTCTTTTGAAGAGAATGCCTGGACCTACTTGCTTTTGAACCTGACACTTCGCTTTTAAAAATATCGGCAAGTATCTGATGGTTCCACAAATAATCATATACTGCCTGTGAAGACTGAAGTCAGACTGCAGATGAAGACTGAAGCACATTTTAATAACCTGTATTGCAGGTTTTGCATTTTAATAACCAATAGTCTCCTGCAGACTTGCACTATTTGTGTTTCAAATGTGATGTTTTAATTGCTAGTTGCTTTAGCCAGTCTTCTAAAGCCAAGAACTTAAATGTTGGTATGTAACATATTAAAATGAGATTATTTTACTCTTGTATAAGTATTCTCCTTATTATATGAAATGAGTACCAGTATATGCATTTCTGTACAGTTCATTACAGATAAGCAACTAAATAATAAAAATGGGGGATATGAAAGGTAATTCAGCTGTCATGTCATGTTTGAATATTGTGTTAAAAGAAACAGGACCAAGCTTTAGCACTTCAAATTAGCATGTCTACAGCAAAGGAAGATGAGCAGAGTAATGTTGATAGGTTGCTGCAAGCAAAAAGAAAATTGGGAGACAGTAATCCTGTTAAGAATTATCCACTATGAACTAGAGCTAGGAATTGGAATATGCAGGTGAAAGCTTTGAAAATGGATTTTGAAAGCCATCACTCAAGAATCAGTTTAAAAAGAATTGAAATAGAAGATATGCTTGAATTACCACTGCACATTTACAAATAGAGAATGTATAGGTATTACAGTTATTGGAAAAAGATGGTAGAGTTTTTGGTTTAGGCTGTTTGTTTTTTGAGTATAGCTTTCCAGCGCGCCTTCACACAGTTGCACATGTATACATGACTTGAGAAAGTGTTTTTCAGACACTGCTTTATGCCACCATCTTAATTAATTTACATATTTCACAAGGCTGTGTTTAAATGCCTTGCAGGAGAAAAAAAAATTCTAGCACTGAAATGAAATCCTCTCTTAGCTTTTGGCAATTCTTGATAATGCTGCCAGAAGGATTTAGATTTTGAACACTTATAGTGATAAGTACCAAACAAACTCCAGAAATCACTGGATATAGAACACAATTTATTCTAATAGGTGCCACATATTTTCTGTCTGTTTCCAAGGAAATGAGATGCAATACAGAGTAAAGTGCTGCTACCTTAAAAATTTTCTCTGTACCTGACACTAGCTGTTGTCCCCTTGTTTAACAGTTTTAGTATATAAATCATTAGGCTATAGTATAGAATCTTCTTTTTTAGTACTTCGGGCCTTATGATAATTGTGTGGCATGGTGGCCACGTTTGTGCTGTGTAGGCCATCACAAGTCAAATGTAAAAAAAATGGGCATGTACAATGGAGGGGCAAATGGTGTGGCCGCTTCTCCCAGGACTTGTTTTCTGGTGTTGCGATTAGAAACTGGCATATTGTGCACCTGTTGAGGCCTACAGTCTGGCAGTGGTGATAGTGGCTTGATTTCCCATTTCCAAGTTATTAGGGGAAGCAGACTGCAAGGGAGTCCTGCTGCTGAACTCAGACACTTCTCCCTGTTAGTCTAAGTCCATCTGCATCATTGCAATGACTGCTTTTTAGACTGGCCAGTGCTAATGGGACTAAATAATGGGGAAGAAAATCACTTACAGCTCAGAATAACTACAAGGGGAAGGGTAGTCACATTGGGCAGCTGCCTGCCCTCACTTTGTTTCAAAGCGCTAAGATACGCTTGGATTTAGAGCATGCAGAAGTAGCAACTGTGCTGCTCACTTTGGTGCAGCGGGCTCAAAATCAATATATTCCAAGTAATTCTTTAAATTTGACCTTAACAAGAAGCATCTGCCTTAATTTGACTGTCTTGTAAATCGTCACTGTCTTGGAACTGGAGGCAGAATACCTTGATCAAGCATGTCTAACTGCTTGGAGATACACAAAAAGGATTAAAGAGTCTGGTGTGATCCCTGATATAATTAATTACCAAACACATACAAATCCTGTTAGAGATGCTATGGGTGAAAAGAAACATGAAAAATTCCTGACCTATCTTCATTAAATGCAGTCAGAGACCATACAAAGCTAAGGAGCTTTAGGAGCTTCCTATATTAATAAGCAGTCTTCTGAGATAAGCCAACTTCATGCCACTTACCCAACCAGAGAGATAATTCTTTCTCTTTGGTGAAGATGTTTTCTTATTCCTCAAGGTTTTGAGCATTACAGGCTGATTTGCTGATACTTCAATGCCAGACTACCGCCTTGAATTATATAGCTCAGCTGCTATTTTTCTGCAATGCCACCTCCTCAACAGGAAGATGAAATTGTTGTCAAAACTCTATCTCATAGTTTTGTTGCAATGTGAAGAAGACATGCATTCATGCTATATTAGAAATTAGACAAAAGAACAGTGAAGCAGCAGACAATCATTAAATCATACAGTAATATTTTTTACATCTCTTCTTTGGCAGTTGCAGATGCAAGTTCCTTCGGTTGGTGTTCTTCTTTTTGGAGGGGGGGAGAGAGAGAGAGAGAGAGAGAGAGAGAGAGAGAGAGAGAGAGAGAGAGAGAGAGAGAGAGAGAGAGTATTCTTTCAGGGCCAGATGAGCTCATAATAATGATGCACTGCAGTATTAGAATGAAGGCCTACAGTTATAAATTGGTATAGAAAATTGCATACAGCAGTGATTTCCAGTCTGTGCTAAGGCATGGTAGTATTCCTCAAATAAGCCATCCTACTGTATGCATCCAATACTGTGTAGCCTCCAAGGAAGGAAGGCCATTCACTTTTTATGCTCCTTGTGGCTCCAATAGATCATCAACATCCTCCACAGGGAAAGCATGAGAATGCACAGAACACCCTGATGTAGTTATAGTCATGGAGGTATGATATTCCAGAGATCACTATCTAGGGAACACAGATTATCCCTGTAATAACTCTCTTGTTAATTCTAGCAAAAGGAGAGGAAAAGAGATATTTTTTTCAGTAGGCTTCTTATCATTCAGATACCCAAAGTAATTCTCTGCTCCTCCCTTTATATCAGTCCCAAGAGCCTTAAGTTATGGGACCTAGGTGGTACTCCTGGTGTTCCAGTTTCTTTTGCAGGGAAAATAAGATTTTATTTGGAAGGCAGCACCACCGCCTGAAAGAAAAGGAAGGGACTTTATTGGGGAGGAAAGACCCATGGAAACAATGCAAAACACTTCAACAAAATACCACCTGATGTCCCTAGCAAGTTGCACTCATGTTAGCCCATAGATTCGAGTGCACACCTCCCTGGCATGGATACATCTGCGCAAACCAATGCTTTGTGTCCTTTGCATGTTCCAGAGGAAAATGTGAATGGAATTTACTATTGTCCTAGGATTTTGAAGGTGGTGACAAAGTTTACACCTCTGACCATGAGACTGGGGCTGCCACTTTGCTTGGCAGAAATACTACAACTTATAGGTTATTGTAGTTTTCTATTAGATGACAGAAATCACCAGCCTTGGGCTGATAATTTAAGTCTGTGGTGCCTCTCTTTTTTGTATGGTTGCGTGTTGCTGTCACCTTAAGACAACTGTTGTGAGGATGGCTTTAAAGGCTATCGTCTCCAGACTGATGATCTGCCAGCTGATGACTAGGTTGACCATTAATGAGGTCTGTGGAGGTTGCCACTCTCTATGCTGCTCCTAAGGGGTCTAGGATAGGCTTCTGAGACAGCCCCTCTGCAGCCTGCCCTGGACTAGCATGGCAGAGTTGTAGATCTGAAAGGCAACAACGGGTATAAATCACTCATGTAATCTCTTCTCGTGTTACTTCTTTGTTGATTTGGGTTGTTTGGGCAGTGAAACAGCCTTGTTCAGAGGTGTTTCCAGAAAGATGTTACCTTGCCTTGACATTACAGGGTTGCCCCATATTACAGATAGTAGATGCATGTAGAGACTAACCTGGCACTGTATACTGAATTCCTCTGGCTGGTGCCATTGTTGAGGCCATAATATGGTAATAAGTCTGCTGCCTGCATACTAGTGCAAGTAGGTCCTTAAAGGGTTCAGTGAACAGGGACTGAGGGTATTTGTTTCCTCTTTGGACATTATTGGTGGTAGAATAGAGGCTAGTTCACGTATATTTCCAAGGTGGCAGTATCATAGCCTTTGTCTTTCTCTGGTAGCTACAGCTTTGGTTGCATCATGCTGTCTTTTGCTTGGGCCTCTACAGCAATGTGTAAATATTTCCAATTGGCCAGTTAGAGATAAGGCCCTACACTGATGCTAATGACCTACAGTAAACACAGAGGCACTATCAGTTATGCATCTCCGGAAGTGTCTGTGTTTTTGTTTATAACTTTTGTAAACCCAACAAAAGACAAAAGAAGAAGGGGGAAAAACAACTCAAAACGAATTGAATTAAGAACCAAAATATTAAGGAAATCAGAATATAAGGGCCCAATAGTTCTATGTATAAACTTGAAGCATAAATATTACCAAACATACGGATATATGCATGTATTTATTACAAGTTCAATAAAAACAAATGTAGGCCCAAATAATAGCCTCAATTCAGAATAAAATTATACATTAATCTTAAAGATGACTCTAAGTATGTGTAAATTTTTTGAATAAATGCTTTCAAAAATTCATCCAAATACATAACAAGAGGTTCAAGAATGGAACAACATCCTGAGACAATGAGTCTTCCAGATCCTGGGACCACACCTTTATGAATTTTGGCCAGGGGTAAAATTGTGGGGTTCTGTTTTCCGTTTCCTGGAGAAAGTCATAACTAGACCTAGAAAGATACTCTGCAAGTAGACCTTCATCTAAGATGCTAGTAATTTCTCTCTTTGGTCAGGGTCAATGATGGTCTCTTTTGTTTATTACAAATTTATTTATTTATTTATTCAAATTTGTAACCCACCCTCCCTACCTAAGCAGATTCAGGGCAGCTTACAGAAATAAAACATAACATTCAAGTATCATTAAACTACTAAAACAATTAATTAAAAGCATATTAAAAGCATAAAGTCCTATCATATTTGTGCTTCCAGTTTATACACAGAAGTGTTGGGTCCTTATATTCTGATTTCCTTAACATTTATTAACCCGTTTCAAAAGGAATGCTAACAAATTTAGTATCATAAAATGCTAACAAATCTAAAAGTTAGTGCATTATTTACAAATGTATATTGGTATATTGCCCAAACTGTAATAGTTATGATTTTCCCAGTTGATCTTATAGCCAAGAAAGAGAAATATATTTTGCAAGTATTGTCGTGTATGTTATAATGTCCATTATTTGTTGTTGTGTGCATTATCTTACTATATAATTTCTGTGTTCTTTAACATGCCTCATTGGTACTTACACTTTGTTTCAGATTTCTACTTGGTTTTAAATTTCTGCGCTCTGAGTCTTATGGTACTGCTTAGGATGTCCCATTGTGTTAATAGCACTGTGTAATTACACTGTGTAATCACTATGAGTCTCAGTGAGAAAGGCGGACTATAAATAGTACAGAAATGAAGTATGTAAATCAGGAATGTTGAATGACCCGTGTTTGGGAGGCAAGAGGAGCCTAAATGATCCTCATTGTGATGGATCATGATCTAATATTGTGGTATGTGGTTGGCAGGCTGCCCTGTTTACTTGTCAGAGGTTGACAGGGTGACTAGTAAATTCACTGCCTGCTGTTTGGCTATGGTCAAATACTGTCAAATATTGCATGACTCCAAGATTGCAGCTGTGTAGCTGGCAGCTTACTTTTTTAAAAAAATCATTATTGTAGTCAGAACTGTCTGCTGTGAGTGGTGCCTCTTTCCTTCAGCCCTTCAGTATTCTGGAGGAAAATTAGTGGCATAGCAAAGCTTCTCCTAGTGGCTGTTTGCTATAATTCCAGGGATTTCCAAATAGAAAATGTAGTACAGGCTGTCATCAGGGGCAAAGGGCACAAAATAGGTTTGCCCTATGAATTCTTTGCATTTTAAAATTAATTTTGCATTGTTTTACTATTGCAAACTAATATTTTCATAATTACTATAAGCAAATATCAAACTTGTTGATAATTAACGTTTTGTTTGTGGTATGCCGAGGAAGTTGATGCTTTACAAGTTTGACAAATATTTGACCAATCAGTTGACCAAATCTTTAATCAAATATTCAACTTTTTCATAGTCTTTTTGGGTTTTTTAAGCCAAAGCCTGTCTTGTAGTACAATTCTAAATGTCAGACAGGATCTGAGAGACCCAGGTTTGAATCCTGACTCTGCCATGGAAGCTTGCTGGGTGACCTTAGCCGGGTCACATACTTTCAGCCTAACCTACCTCACAGAGTTGTTGTGAGGATAAAACAGGAAAGGAGAATGATGTAAGCTGCTTGGGCTCCCCTTGTGGAGAAAGATAAGCTATAAATGTAATAATTTTTTAAAAAAAACCTTCTGAGACCATTAATTTCAGTAGACTTAGGTATAACTTTGCTTAGAATTGTATTGTTGTATATCCTTAATTATTTTAAATAACCTTTTCTCCTTATAAGATACCAAGATTCTCAAATCCTTGGAATTTTTTCAAAATTTTTAAATGAACTGGTTTGCAGCTGATATCCATTTCAGTTTACTAATGTAACATTGCATGTACAATACGTGATAAACACCAAGGCATTAAAAAGCCATTATCATAAATTTCAGTTGTACTGAAAACCACCATTTGAAAGAACTAAGTGATCCATAACGAACGACATTTAAAAGCCTTATGTGTTTAAGTGACCAGCTTAGAAGCAAAACAAAACAAGGTGAATTAGAGCTTTGTGTTTGCCAGAGCATAAAGCAGTTAACAGTAATCCAAACAGAATAGAGCAGCCAATTTTCATTGGAAAGAATTAGGAGTTATAATAGGCTTTATTGACTACATAAGTGATATATGCTATGGAAGAACTTTTAGTGTGATACCTACTTGACAAAATCAGATTCCGAATTAAGATACTTGAATAATTCGGTAGGTCTATACTATAGATTCAGACCAGTTTCAAAATCTGCTTACTGTCGTGATTTCCTACTATGGAAACTATATCACTATGCAGAGGCAAGTTTCTTAACTGTCAGCACAAAATTCCAGGGTTCTTTGGAAGAGCCATGACACTTGACAGTGTTTTTTTACTGTTGATAATGCATCTTTAGCTCTAAATGTTTGTAAGTGTTGAAAATCACAAGTGAAGATTTATCTGTGATGAATATCTGAGTTTAAAGAGCTGAAATATAGATTAAGTATGGTGTTAAGGCTAGGTAAGACATGTGGACTTCCTAACTTGCCAAATAGGAAGCAGTCCAGGATTAGTTTTGAAGCTTGATTGGCTTCAACCTGGTCACTTTTTGGTAGTTTTTAAATTTATATGTATAATTTTTTGGTAGATTATATGAGCGGAAAGTTGATGCAGCAGTGAACCACTTTGTTGAAGCATTCTGCCATGGTATAACTGCAGTTTCATTTCTGTCTATACAACTTGAAAAGCCTTTCAAAAACTACCAAAAATTTTGAAAGTCAATTGTTTTTTTCCCAGTTTAAAGGGCTTTATATGTGCTTCACATTTGAATTTGACTTAGAATAGACAGTATTGCATTTTAATGAGCAATGGGATAAATTTTGGATGCAGGACAACATAATGTTCAAAAGTAAAGTTGCCAAGGAGGAATGTTACTAAGAAATTTCATTTTGAATGTAAAGTAAAACAAATAATATAGAAGTCTATGCTTGAAAAGGGCTGAACATTTTTCAGATGAAAAAGCAAGAGGAGCCCATTCAGAAGATGTTTGTTAAAAATGAGCAAGATGTACAAAGGAGCAAAGTTTATGAAGGGAGAAGCATTATTTTTTCATCATGAAAGATATTTCCCATTTCTTTAAATCTCCTTAGAGCTTAGGCCAAAAGTACTGTGTGATATAGCTAGCTGTGCATTTGCACATTTCAGATGGTTTCAGCAGACAGTGGAGATGTGACTTAAAAAAATCTTATTCAGAACACCACGTAATAGAAGACTTACAGACTGTGGAAGGGTTGGTTCTTTCAGAGGATTAATAGAGGCTTAACTGTCAGGGATTCTTGGGAGGGTGCCCCAATATATATATATTTTTTTACAGCTGTAGAGATGATGCATCTGCCTGGTATTCCTGAAACATAAACTACTTTTCTGTTACATCTTCGATATATGGTTACAATATAAATAAAAAGTAGACTCATGGCCTACGATTGCTTAATAAGGATAAAGTGGTAGTTAAGTAAATTAAAACATAGTGGTTGGTTTGTGGATGCAGATTGGAAGAAACAGTTTTTAAAAGCATTCTTAATGTTTATCCCCTTTGACTATGCATAAAACTTCTTTGGAGATCTTACCTGTAAAACGTTTTGCCAAAATTTTATTACTGCCATTACTCAGTTTTATAGCACTTTGCAGAGTACATTTTTTTCAGTTCTTTTACAAAGCTTTACAATTTTCATTTGCCATCCTTGTGAAGCAAGTTGGGTGAGAGGGAGGAGAGAGAGCCAACTTTTTAAATTTTCCAGTAACATTTTTGCTGTGTTAACTTTTAAATTCTAAACTATATCAAGAGGGGAAAAATCTGAAACAGATATCAAATTATACATATGAGAAGAAGACCATAATATTTTTTTCTGAATAATGCAGTGCATGTTTATGAGAGCTGGTCTAATGCTGTGGCTGAATGGCTATGCTTTGGGCCAAGAAATCTCCAGTCCAAATTTCCCATAAGTTTAGGTCTCACTATATGCCCTTAAGGTAAGCCATGATCTCTCTGCTACCAGTGCATATTACAAAGACAATAAATTGGATCCTTCTTACAAGGCTTTTGGAAGGTTTGCTGATAATTTATGTGAAGCATTCTGAACAGTTGAAACCCCCTGTATAAATGCTAAGTACTACATGCATTAAAATATGCATTAACTCAGTGCTAAAGTAGAATTTCACTAAACTGTCAGTGTTTATGGCTATTTAAAAGAGAAGTGTACCTATTAGTTCTTTGAGAAACAAATTGAAAAATAATTTTCTTGAGGCAATGTAGTGCAAATGTTTTCAGGGTGGCAGTTCTTTAATGAAAAGAAATGAAGCAGTCTAGCATTTGACTGAATAAGATGAAAAGTAATTATGATGGTGTTGACTTATTATAAACTACTGAACATTTTAACCAGCTCATTCCTGAATCCAGGCAGTCTTTTAGTAGAAGAAGCACTTCTTACCTAAATGTTCTAAATGAACATTTGCATTGCCAGGTATGCGTATGTGCAGAATTCTAGCAGATTATACTGTTAAAATTGCCAAATGTACGCCAGTTCAGCAGTTGTTCAGGGTATGCTTTATTTCCAAGACAGTCAAGTAAACCTGATTTTGCATTATTTTAAAGAGAATTATCTTGTAAGCTTGGCAGATTTCCATTAATGAGTTATTTGAACAAGGTCCACATTTAAGTTGCATGTGATTAAATCAGTCTTTGAGTGGCTCTATTCATTTCATCAGCTTTTAACATTTTTTTTTTAAATTAAGCTGTAAATAATCTTCCATAGAATTCAGACCCAGGACCAAAGCGTTTTTTCCTCAGGCCTAGCCTGGTATAAACTCGTAACATGGTCTTTCTTCCTTAATCACTATTTTATACACATCATCTCATGGGTCATTAAAGGGGGGAAAAAGTCTGTTTTATTTTCAAAATGGCATAACTAGGTGATCTCATGTTAGCCTGAGTTTTGTTAGCCAAACTGCTCTATTATTTAATAAAGATGGGGAATTATAATTATTAATATGCAATTGGCTTATCTATAGGATCTGACCTTTGTATACCAGAGTTAGAATTCCCAAGCACCCAGGAACAGACACAGAAATTGGGTGGCTAAAATAATGATTTTACTAAATATTCTCAAACATACACACAATATTCACACAATATAGCACTAAGGAAGCAGAGGTGATTGATGGGTTATAGAGGGGTGATACAACCTGTTCAGATGTGCAGAGGTCCATGGATTCTGGCCTAAACTCAGAGAGTTCAGGGGTGGCCTGCCATTTTGTATCATGGCAGAAAACACACACTCTAAGGCCATTTGTGTGCTGGGATATAGGCACTGGCAAAGAATGCAGGCCAATGGGTGGCCCTAGGGGCTGGTCTCAGGTGAGAACAAATGATGAGTCCCAGGGGTGTGTGATGCCAGTAGGGGCAGACCTTAGGTATGACCAATGAGCTTCCAGAGAGGCAGGGTCTGGATTTAACAATAGAAGCCAGGTGTTGGGTAGCTAGTTAAATGGATTATCTGACTCACTAATGGTGCTGGCCTGGGGTGGACAAAAGATGGGAGCCGTCCCTGATTAGCTCAGGAAGGACTGCTAAACATTTAAATGATTGATTGGGTTATCCCGGTATCTTGAGGGACAGAGGCAAGAAAGACAAAGAATTTACACTTAGGACACAAAAGGCTGGGTGAGGTGCTGGAGAGTGCCAGGCGGCTTCTAAAAATTTACCTCTGGAACTCATTGTTATTCCATAAGCATAATCTCTGCTGGGTGGAGGGGGAAGACTGGAGGCTTGCTCTGAGGTCACCTTATGAAACCTGAATATGAAATCTTTTTGCAGACCACCTGCAGCCCGACTCTGTGGTCAAGCTGAGAGTGCCTGGCTTTTTGGACTTCAGGTTAGAAAGTAGGGCACCCCTGTTTTGGGGCTACCCAAGTGCCTCTGGTAACAGTTTGAAGACAAGGATGAGTTCCTGGTGAAGAGGGAGGGGTAAACTGTACTCACCCTTGGGTTCTTTTCAGAACCATAACATTGATCTGCATAGACTGCACTATACAGTGAAGACTAGTGTCTTGGTTCAATCAATCAATCAATTTATTACAGTCATAGACCAGCAAACAATATAATAAAAGGCAAGTAAATAACAGGTAAAAGAATAGTAAAGTTATAAAATATAATAGCTTCTAAAATTATAGATAGGAATCTAAAAAGTTTAAAATACAGAAATGGTAAAAATTAATATTAAGATCAAATATTAAAAATCTAGGCCTATCTGTACTTCTTTATCTCTTTCCTAGTTCGGTATGCCAACCAACCAAATTTGGCAACCATCCTAGTCAGTTTCTGATTATTACCCACCAGCATAATGGACAAAAGTATCCTGCTATTGCAACCTGGGTAGGAGTTAACAATAGGCTTAATCAGAAATTCCCCAATGTTATGATATAAACTACAATTGAAAATTACATGTTTCATCAGTTTCCATCCCACATTCCTCAGTGATCTAGTAAATCTGGCCTCCAGTATGGCTGAGTGTAAGGCATTATATCTTAAAAGGTTAAAAATTCTTCAAAGATTACAGATACCTAAATATTTGATGTAAGGTAGTGTCTTGGGTTTAAATAAGGCTTGCAGCTACTCCTGGAGAAGATAAACTTGTTTTTTACTTCTGGATGTTGGACTCATAAGACTTATAGGTATTACTCTTGTTTCTTCTGTGTTTTTTTTTTGTTTGCTTGTTTTGTTATCCCTGAGGTTGAGTATCGGCAATGCCTTGTTTTTCCCCCTCAGTGTTTTGACTCTTGCTTCTAAATTTCTTTTCTGGCTCATAGTTTAAAAAGTTGTTTGGTGAGTCCTTCAGCCACCATTTCAACTTGTTTTCTGATGTCTTCCATCTCGGTGAGCCATTTTGTGCTGTTTTTATTTGTGGTACTTTCTTTTAGTTTAAAAGCTCTGGAAGCCTGAATGTTTTCCTTAGTGCACTTCTTTTCTTCTTCTTTTTAAACCTCCTTGTGTTCCATTTTCACTTTGACCTTGCCTCTTAAATTACTTTCTGAGATGATATGATGTTACTTCAGCAGTGCAAAGCAGTGGTGAAGAGAGGAATTTTGCTATAGATACATCATAGTATGGGGATAAAAAATGGCAGTAAAGTTAGCACAAAAAGATATTCACATAGCGGTACTTGAAGATTAGAGGTGAAACTTCAAGCCAAGTCTCTTGTTGCTCTTAAGATGTTTGCAGTGAACACACGTTTCAAGTTTACTGCTCTAGGTGTTGGGGAAATGAATGCTGGGAAGTATACCCATAAAATCATTTTTTGAGAGGCCCTGTATTCAGTGCGCCCATTGTGTGAAATGCAGTGGGCTGGTTTCCTTGGACATGGCCTTGTCTGCAGTAGCACTGAAAAAGCACACCTCTCTCCTGACGGAGGCCTGTTTTGATCCCTTGCCAGTGCAGCTGTGTAACGATGATGGTGGGATGTTGTGACTGGTTTGATTTGAACTTCTGCTGTTCTTTTTTGGTTCTGGTTTCTATGGCCTCTGCTGCTTTTTTTTTTACTGCTTTCTGTGATTTTAGTGTGTACTTTGCTTCTTTAGTGACAGTCTAGATGATTGGACAGGGAAGGTATAGATACTCAGATAAGCAAATAATGATGTATTCAGGAGTGAGGTACTCACAATCCCTTCCTACAATCCTTATTATTGTTTCTTTATTGCTCCAGTTTGGCAGTGAACTCTTATTTTAATCAAGAAGGTAGTCAATGTAGTGCAACTTACCCTCCTTATTATGCTGCCGGAGGACAGTTTTTAAATTGTGAAGCCCCCTTTCTCTTCCAGGCTTCGTCTTTTGTTTATACTTTTTTTTAAGGGATAAGCATGAAAAACAAATGTTTTAATATATATTTTGATTACATTTGTCTATTGACAATTTTTTAGCTGTTAGGGACTTTTTAAAAGTATTTTTTCCCACCAAAAATTAAGCATATTTTAATCATTGTCCATTCTTTATTAGCCCATCACTGTGTTAACCATGTTTGGCTAGACATTTGCGAAGAGTACTTGTCTCAAATACAATTTGGACTTGAGTAACTGTCAAAATATTACATGTCCCGTGTATTGCTGCATATAAGCTAACATGGTAAGATGTTAAACTTCATTGGTCCTAAAAGGGACCAGTGTAGTGGGCAAGGATGTGAATGCCTTATATTGATTACATTAATTGATCTTAGAGGTTAGAGTAGCTATCCAGAGAGATACAGTAAAAGAACATAATGAAGGTCATTTATATTGGCATGAAAAACATGTTGCTCTTTCAGCACTAATTAGTACAACTTGGTGATTTTTGTGTTTCATTACTGGTTGAGTGTATTTGCAGCATTCTGGCTCTTATTATCAATAAAGATATAAAAATGTAAAGTATTAACAGAGGTTAAATGCGTACATGTGACCACACATGAAACAAGTACTTTTGCTTTTCTTACTTTTCTTATAATAGACAACCAGCATTGTAGCGGATGCTTGCTGACTGATGTAACTCATAATGAAAGAGGTAGAAGGAGCAAACACTTGCATTTATGTGCAGGTAGGTCATAACAGTGCAGCAACTAGCATTGGTTGCTCATTGTTATGTCCCACTCAGTGCCCATTCACATTACATTCTCTTTCCCCTTCCATCCTTTTCATTGTAAGTTGTATCAGTGAGTGATGAAATGTTACGTCCTGCTACTGCATTTAGACCCATCATTCCCATGGGACCAATGTTAACTAATTTGAAAAACATACGTGGAATCAACAATGGCTCTCCTCATTGTCATAGTAATTTGGGTTACTAAATTCACACACATCTTTTACTGCTTTTGAAGATTCTAGCTCTCCTGATGCATAATCTTATGTGGTTTAAGAAGTAATCCAGTATTCCAAAATTCATTAGTTCCCCCCCCCAACGTCTTTACTTGTCCAACAATCGATGTATGCTACTGAACAAATTGATACTCATTTGGGCAGCTGTGACAGTTTGATCAGTTGAAGCCTCCCTTATAATGTTATGAAATTCTGAACTGTAACATTCATTTTCATTCATACTCATTGAAATTATAGTTGGTCTAAAATTAGAGGAGGGCTGGGCGGAGGCTATAAAGGAAGCCAATATCTTCTGGGTAAATTTGAGTGATGGGTATTGAGCAAAGTAGGTAAACATTATTTGAAGTACTCATAAGGATAAATTAAAAACAAAACAGATCACTTTCCAATTGACTTATGATTGTAACTCAAAGTAGAAAGTTTAGTATTACAGCAGATAGTGACAGGCAGTCGTTATTGTTGATGGGCTGAACAGCTTTGGTTACGCATTTAAGCATGCCATAGCTTACAGTCCCCACATATACAAATACATGTTCTAAGCATGTTACTGCTATTTCCGTTAGTAGTATATGTAAATGTAATGATAGCTTGAAAATGAAATTCTGCTGTTTTGGAAAATGAATTCAAGATACTGAGATGATGGGCCACAATCCAATACAGAGTTAAGCTTGCTCACTTAAGTTGTTTGTGTGTTTTATGCTGATAGTTAAATTGTCGTTTTATCTGTTATTTATGTAACTTGCCTTGAACCTGCCTTGGTGGAGAGGGTGGGTACAAATAATAATAATAATAATAATAATAATAATAATAATAATAATAACAACAACAACAACAACAACAACAACAACAACAACAACAACAACAACAACAACAACAACAACAACAACAACAACAACAACAGCAACAACAACAACAATAACACTGAACTGTTGGACTGTGGCCATAATTTCCTCTGATAAGTACACAAAGAAGCTGAGTGGTCACACAGGCTGTAGCTTTAATGGGCTTGCAAGAACCAGCTGGTAAGAGGGAACATTGGATATGAAAGGGGGAGAGTCTAGCTTTTATTTTTATACATTAATCAGATGAGTGACTCTTGTTCTTTTTTGTTGAATTTTAAGAAGTAACACATTCCTTTTTTTCCTGTTAAGGGAGGACTGAAAAACAGTAAACATGAGTGTACTCTGTCATCCCAAGAATACGTCCATGAATTACGGTCAGGTATCTCAGAGGAAAAACTTCTCAATTGCTTAGAGTCCTTGAGGGTGTCTCTAACAAGCAATCCAGTCAGGTGAGTTTGGGAAATTGTTATCCAGAGAAATCTCAGCTAATTATTTGTGGTATTACCGAATTATCAGATCTAAGTCAAAATGCCACACATAGGAGAAATATACTTCCTCTGTTCTCTTGGAATATTACTGATATGCAATCCTGTAAAGCAGTAAGCTTTTAAAAACAATAGGTACTTTCTGACAATGAAAAATTGCAGCTTTTATTCTGATCCCATCCATTGCTGGTCAAAAACTTCTTTCTTGGGTGATTAGAGCAATTGCATAAAAATCTCCTTTTGTAAAAAAAATCTGGATGGATGTTTTTGAACTCTGAGGTGAAGCGATTGGCCAAATTACTTACCTTTGACGGTCTGTAAGATACAAAATTGAAAAAGTAAGAACTGCTGATGACTAAGCTGCAAGCAGGTTTCTGTATGAACACTTATTATCTGGTTCCTGCAAATGAGCTTAGGTGGATTCTAAGCATGTCTTCTTGCTGCTTGTAACTTCAGAGTTGGAATAACATTGAGGCTTACCAAATGAGCTTGACAGGTATCTTCTGTTACGGATGAATCAATATGATTTTAGAATGACATGGGCTTATCTTTCTGAATTTTGCAATGAGATGCCAAGCTACATTCCAGGAAGGAGGGCTGATTATTCTCAAGTATCTCTGTTTTCTAGAATATATGTTCATTCAGTAAAGCTTTTAAAAATCTGATCTCTGAAGCTTGAGACTCCAGTAAAGCTTTTAAAAACTCAGTCTCTTTACCTGAGAGCCTGCTGCTCGAGTTTCAAACATATACAAGGGGCATGGTGCTGAACTGGACAGCTCCGTCACAGAGAAAGGGAAGGGCGACCTCTGTACACATGCATATTTCAAGAAGACAGTAGAGGGGCAGGCCATGGGCAGCCTGGATTAGTAGTGGGGCCAGTCTAAGGGGACAATTAGTTTAGGAAGATTCAAGGAAGATTCAAGGGTGGCAGACTACTTAATTTTATCCCGAGGAAAAAAGTAGTCCTTTTTTGACAATAAAGCTTGCTGCAGGCAGCCCCAGTGTGCAGTGCTTGGGGCCCTAAGACATCTGGGGAAGCCAGGAATAAAGATATGATTTGCAGGTACTGCTTTCCTCTCTAACAGGCACTTCAACAAAAGGTGGACTATGCTTGCTTGATGTAAAGATAAAGAGATGAGACATGGGCAGGTTAACACATCCCTTAAACTTTCTATGGTCATATAATACAGTATGATGCAAAATAGTTGTGTGGCATTATCTCTCTGCCCCTTTTGGCCATTCCAGTTCCTTAATACCTGCCTACTTAAAATAGCTTTTCATAAGTTATCAATCTAGAAGTGTCAATTCTTGCAAATATTCAAAGCTGGGGTTTCTACATGTTAATTTCCCACATCTCTTAACATACGGTTAGCATGATCTGTATATTGAATATGGGCATGCCGTGTATCATAATGTATGGGAAACATTTTTATATACTTAGCTGATATTGACCTGAGCTTTCCCCTTGCCTTAGCAGCATTTTTGCTGCTCTATTGATTAGAACCTCCAGTTTATCTCTGCTTTTCACATCATTGTGTTTGTATTCAACTCAGGGATTCTTGGGGCTGGCTTTGTGTTACATGCTATTAATCCCTGATTGACATAGCCATGAAAAGGATATTCCTAACCTATACTGCTGATAACAGTACAGATCACATGGTGTATGTATAGAGAAAATATGTTAAATCCAACACACTTTGTGGTCGTACAGGGGAAAAGAGAACAGTGCTACCTTCTGCAGAAGGTTTGGAAATTTGCCATGTTAATATGGCCTTGACATGTTCGATACAAAATAAAGGCAGAGGAAGGTGAACGGAGTCCTCTGAGACAGGTTTTGAGAGATCCAACTTGCCTGAGTTGTTCAGACTGCACCATTGCCTCATTGTCTTCTTTGCCTTCTCCATTAGCTGCTCTTGCATTCGCTTCATGAATAAGCGTTATCTGTTCTGTTGCCTGCTTTGTGTAGAAGTTTCCCCACATTCTCATTTTTTGTTGTCATCCAAGTCTTAATTGTCTTTTGAGTGAAATGGCTATGCTTGGGCTTATCTTTCTCTTCTTGTGCTCACAGTTGCCGCTATAGTTTCAGCAGCTGTCTTTGTTCAGATGACTTTCAAATCTTCCTTTTAACCGCTTTTTGAATTCTGCATTGTTGAGCTCTATCAGGGAAGTATCATTGCTACTACATTTTGTATTCTCAGATACTTGGGTTCAGGCTTAGACAAGGAGAAATTAGCTAAACCAATCTTCCGCTCTGATTGTGACTAGAATTATGTCAGTCTCCTTTTTTCCCTTTGAATATAGGAGGGTAAGGACAGAAGAAGAGAATGGTTGGTTGGTTGTACTTCTGCTTCTTTATATTCCCACAATCTTAGTATTCTTGGTCATATTTTTTCTTGCTTTCTATTTACCTTACTTAGGTAGGTTGTTCATGAGACAGAAAACCTTCCTCTTGTTTAGCCCTGTGCCACAAAGTATTATCTCACTGTTTTGTCCATTTTAAATCCTCGATCAGTCTGTCAGTGGGCAGACATTAACAAAATGGGAAAGCAAAGAAAAGAGAGGGTAAAGTTGGGTGTTTTGTAGACACAAATAAAGGAATTTTAAGTTTCCACTCATATAAGGAACTGTGACCAGCGTTGCTAAGTTTACTGCTGGCATGAGGGGAAAGTTAGGTGTCTTGTAGATACAAATAAGAGAATAAGATTCCACTCATTTCAGGAACTCGGATCAGTGTTGCTAAGTTTAGTCTGGCATGTTATCTGCTAAATGCCACATGCTATCGGCCACACCTGAATTTCTCCATCAAAGTTTCAGAGTATGGGAGGATTCCTGGCTACAGAATAAGCAATCTGCTATTGAAAAAGCCATTTGAATGTAACATTAGCCCTTGGAATTCATGGACAATGATGAGCTGTGATTTCCCACGTTAAATGGTATGTAGCCAAACATTAAGCTACAGGCAGAGAAGTTCAAGGCCTCATGAGTAAAAGGTTGATTCTCTGTTCTACCTCCCCAGAACATAGTAATAATACAAAAGAACCACAGTGTATGGGATAAGTTTCCATATGGTTCTGCACATCTCTTTAACTGATCCTGGTTGGTGATAGCCGCTTAAGCTCAGTCAGGGCCAGGGTGTTATCCTTCCTGGCCCCAGCCTGGTGGAACATGCTCCCACTTGATAGCAGGGCCCTGCAGGATGCAGTACAATTCCGCAGGGCCTGCAAGGTGGAACTGTTCCACCAGGACTTTGGTTTAGGTGGCGGACACCTGAAGATCTTAGTCTTCCCTGCCTACACTGCCTGGGTGAACTACCCTCAAGAACCATCCTGGCATCTGCTGAATTGGCTCTGTTGTTAGTCTTCATATGCCCTGCACCAGTGGGAGGCATTGGTGGGCACCAGAGGCAGTGTTGTTCTGTGTTGATTTTAAATTTCAAACTGTTATGAACTATATTTATTTGTACTATTATTTGACTGTTGTGACCTGCCCTGAGCCCACTTGCGGGGAAGGCGTGATATAAATCCAATGATAAATATAAAAAGTTATCAGAGTTGAGTGAGTCCAAAAAAACAAATTTGTGTTGAATTAAATCTAAAGAAGGCATTTTAATGCTTTAGTGTTCCCGTATAGACATGGGGTAGTGATGATGCAGTGTCCTTCACTAGACCTTCTGTCAAAATTCCTGGTTTTGAGATTAGAAGTAGGTCTAGCGCAAGGAATGCATATTTGTTTAAAGTTTCTACTGTGTCTTTCCAAGGTTACAAAGTTATAGAATAACATTCACACAGTAGTACTGAACCCTTTCTCATATAGTTAATAGGATCAAACAGAATATAAAAGCTTGAAGAAGACATGAACTTGAAACTAAACGTAAAACTTGAAAATTAAATGCTGACAAAACACTATGCAGACCGTCTCGTGGAGAGTGTTTCATACCTACAACATCAACCCAGGGAAGACCCTGCCCCTTGTAATCTTGCAAATTTAATTAATCACATATCGTAAGACAAAGGCTTAAAAATGTAGGAAGGTTTGTATTGACCGCTTGGGCCACCCTCCCTGGAGGTTTGTGCCTGGACTAGCCTGGGAGTATTGTTCGTTCTGATTGGGCTTTCCAGCTCTCGTTTCCAGAGTATCTGTTCTGCAATGCATCTCAAATGCATTCTAGACCTCGATGGCTCTGCAGAGCCATCTAGTGATAGAGTGTTGTATACCCAACTAGAACCAATATACAGAGTCTCTCTCCCCCACATCAGCAGCCACTGTATGCGGCCAGTTCTTTGTGAGGGTTGTTGTTCATTGGCATTACTAATACAAAAGACCAAATACTGTGGTGTCTTGGCAAAGGGTGGAGATGAGTGTCTGTAGTAATAATAATGCTAAAAAAATAAAATGCCAAGGTTTCTGAGTGGTTTGGCTGATGAATGGGAATTATTGGTGCTTGTGGTGTTCATGGAGCACTATTGAAAGCTTGGAGTGTTTAACACTCTGCCTGTATATTTTCCTTTCAGGAGTTCAATATTTATGTGTAGAATATCAGTGGTTCTAAAAAACCACAACAGTAGCACTTCAGTTACATAGTGTTGTAGGTGTCCTCCAGAGTCTCTTTTGACCACTTAAATGTGTATCAATTCTTCTGTTTGGAGGATTAAAAGGACTTCCGCAGGGTGTTTATAAGAATGAAGATGATGTATTTGGGCTTTGTATAGAATCAGAAAAACCACTAAAAGGGACAGGCAGTTGTTAGGAACTCTATTGGTAATGGATCTAAACATAGTCAAAAAGTCAGAGTAGTCTCAAGAAATACTTCTAGAAAATTCTAAAAAGGTAGACCACAAGGGAAACAGCTGATTGATGATGCTGTTATATGGCATGCCTGTGAGAATATGATAGCCAAGAGAAGAAGAAGAGGAGGAGGAGGAGGAGATGATGATGATGATGATGATGATTGGATTTATACCCCCCCCTTCACTCGGAGTCTCTGAGTGGCTTACAAACTCCTTTCCCTTCCACAACAGACATCCTGTGAGGTAGATGGGGCTGAGAGAGCTCTTTCAAGGACTGCTCTGTCAAGAATAGCTCTGACAGAACTATGGCTTGCCCAAGGTCATCCAGCAATCAAACCCTGTTCTCCCAGATTAGAGTCCGCGCACTTAACCACTGCATTAGAAAATAATAGGATTTATACCTTGCTTTTCTCTACCTTAAGGAGTCTCAGAATGGCTTAGAATTGCATTCTCTTCCTCTCCCCTTAGCAGACACCTTGTGAGGTATGTGGAGCTGAGAGAGTTCTGAAAGACACTGTGTGACTGGCCCAAGGCCACCCAGCAGACTTCATATGGAGGACTGGCGAATCAAACTCAGTTTTCCAGATGAGAGTCAGCTGCTCTTAACCACTGCAGCATGCCACTCTTAGGTAATAAATATATACGTGCCACTCTGGGCAGCTCTTGTCCAGGCTGTGAGCTTTCTTTTGACCAGCCTGTCTTCTTCCGAGGGCCTCAGTCACAAAGGGGAGGAGTTTTCAGCACCCACCTGAGTCATCTTCTTTCTTGCTCTACTGCTCCTTGGACTGGCTTAGCAGTTTTTCACTCTTTGGGAGGGATGAAAAGTCAGAAGGGAGTCCTGCAAGAGCTTAATCAGATCTTTGCAGGCTGTACTGCTCTTCCCCCTATCCCTGTGGATCTGGAGTTGGTACATCTGGCTCACAGTCAGTTGTTCTGAGCAACTGGCCCAGCCTATGACGCACCTGACTATTTCTGGGCATTGCAGTCAGTTGCTGGGGCAACGGCCTGCTCTGATTGGTGAACTGCAGGACTGGCTGTATCTGACTTCCTGTGGTATGTTTGGAGCTGTTTCAAGAACAGGCCTGGACTCCTACGATAGTGGAGAGGCCCATCCACTTGTGTCCTAGTCTTCTCACTACTTTGCTGCACCCAGTAAAATAGGGGTCTTGGACCCCGACAGTGGATTTTTCCTATCTAGGGTTTGTGTATTCATTACTTAAGAGTATTATGAGGATTATATAGTAATTAACACAGCATTAAGCATTACCAACAAACTAGAATATAATGTGGATGCAGAACGAAAGCATATGGTTTAGTATATTTAAATGTTATGCATAAATGCACAGCTTGAGAGAGCAGAAAGTAAAGGTTGTAAATAAGATTTTTACCCTTGTTCTTGTTCTAGGAGCAAGGTCTTTCCATTTGCATATGTTTTTATTTTTCCAACAACCTTTGAATTACCAGTATTTGAATTATCACTATTTTATTTAATATTCAGTGAACTGGGTTCTGCTATGAGATTGCAAGTGGGAATGAAACACCATTAGAGAGAAATACAGTCTACTGTATGCAGCATATGAGCCTGAACATTAGCCTCTGGCTTTGTACAAACAATGATAGAGATAACACAACAAGCATCGGACATCATCACATGAGACCAGTTGCCTGGGGCATGGGTAGAATTCCACATGAAATTTGTTTCTTTTGCAGAAGTCACAGTTTGTTTGGGAACAGCAAAATCTATAATAACATTGTTTGACTTCAGTGGACACCTGTGAAGACATGAGCAACACCTGCTGGTTTCATAAAATAATAAATTAATTAAAAATAAAAGTGGAAGGTTTTTTGTAAAGTTTACAGCTCATCTTTGGTCTTCTTTGCAGTCCCACATTGAGACTGTGCGTGTGCAGGCCTGCTGTTGGAGAAAACTTTCTAGCTTCTGTAGAGGGGCCCCTACCTACGGGTGTGCATGGTCATCTTTTCCCACTGAAACTGGGAAACTGGCACATGCTGAGAGGGACAGGTGCCGTCCCCACCAGTTCTCTTTTCACTATCAAGCTGAGAGGATGTAGTTAGCTTCACTCTGATCATGGTACCTTCAGTAGTTGTCTATTTGATCATTGTTCTCTTTTCACCATGGCTCAAAAATTGCAGTTCAAAAAGTGTGCTCAGTGTTGGACAAAAATGCCCAAAATGAACAAGCACACTTTGTGAATCTGCTTGGGTGAGTCTCATAATGTGAGTTCCTCTTAGCACTGTTTACTCCCAAAGCAAGATTGACTTGGTATCTGGCCTCAGAGCTGCCTTCTGGGAATGGGCTTGATCAAGCTCAGGAAAGCCAGCAGCAAAGTCATCTGCTGTGTGGAAGCTTTTTTTGAGGTCCAAGTTGGTTGCATCAGCATGCTTGGTTCCTACTCAAGATCCACACAGAAATCTTTCCTGGTCCCTAGATCAGAACTGCCTCCAAAGAAGGCAAAAAATGAAGACCAAGCATTCGGAGTTGTTGGTTATGACACAGCTGAAACATTTGGAAAGATGTCCTCTTGTTCAACCTGAGAGCATGGATCTGATAGTCCTGGAAGACAATCCCTTTCTTCCTCTGTTGACACCTTTTTTGCACCTCTAGGTTCAGGACAATTCAATGTCAAAGCGTGAGGCCCTGCTGGATGTTCCATCCCATTCCGCACCATCCAAGGAAAAAGTTCACTCAGTTCCAGCTCAAACAGCTCCAACTTAATTGATTCCAACTCAGTCGGTTCCAATGCAGTCTTTTCTGTTCCAACCATGTTATAGGATATCTTGGCTGATGTCCTTTCCACACTGGATGGGCAGTCTAGAGTGGGCCCTGTCTGTCTGTTCCTCTACACTCTTAGGTTCTTTAGTTGGCTGTATTCTGACCGTCTCTTCACGGCTCCACAATCTCTTTTGCATGAATAACAGTTCTCTGATTTGGATGCTGAAGAGGACACATCATGTTCTTCCTTGGTTCTGAGCTTTTTTTGGATCTAGCACCTGATGTTCAGTGGGTGATACAACTCCTGTCCCACAGAATGAAGACCTCTGTCTTTATTCAGAGCAGATGCTGGTGATGGCAAAGTCCTTTGAAATGGGTGTGTTTTCAAACTCCAAGCCAAAGATCAAGATCCTATCAGCACTCTATTCAAGTGTGCTGGTTTTCGTGGCATATGGGAAAAGCCCTCTACTGTTCCTTCCACTTCAAGAAAGATTGAAAATGTATATGAGGTTGAGCACTGTCTACATGTTTCTATTTAACCACCCTGCACCTTCTTCCCTTGTGACAGAGGCCACAAGCCCAGGCCTGTGGACAAGGACACTCTGTTGTTGCTAAACTGGGCCTAGCTGTGAATTGGGAGAAGTCCAAATTACATCAATTTATTGGGGCCATCTTAGAATCTACTGGAGGGTGAGCATTTTTCACCATCTTAACAGATTTGGCCTTTCAAAGGTCTCATTTCCAAGTTTTAGAATAACAGGTTCCAATCTGTTTTGGGTTTTTTTTAATCCAGAAGTTACTGGGGCTTATGGCTTCACACACGACAGTGGTGCTGTTCTCTAGGTTGAATTTAAGACGCCTTCAGAACTGTTTTTTCAGAGTTTTCAATCCCCGTGTTCACCGTCAGTTATCCAGATTATCAGTCCCACAATCTATCATTTACTTGTTATGCAGGTGGAAATTGGACCCCATCCTGTTGGCAGACATGCCTTTTGGCGTGTGATCACCTTCACATATAGTTACCTCCAATGCTTCTGTTACTGGATGGGGGTGCCCATTGTGAGGGTGTCTCAGTGCAGGGCACTTGGTCAGGGTAAAATCTACACTTCACATTAATGTCTTGGAATTCAGGACAATTCGTTATGCTCTTGCTTCTTTTACAGATTTGCTTTGCAACAAAACCGTGCAGGTGAAGATGAACAGCACCACAGCCATGTTCTATCTCAATAAGCAGGGCGGGACAGTTTAATTAGTGAAGAAGTGACAAAATTTTTGAATTGGGCAAGTCAGAACAACAACTCTTTCCAGGCCATTCACATTGCTGGTGTTTACAATTCTGCAGCAGATGTCTTGATCCGAATCTCTACCAGATCACAAGTAGTCCATCTTCCCCATGTTCGAGACATGGGGATCCCCCATAACAGACTTGTTTGCAACCTTGGCCAAAATCAAAGCCATTCGTTTCTGTTCTAGGTGGGAGCACACTTTGGATTCTGTTGGGGACACTTTCTAGATCCAGTGAACCCATAGCCTATTTTTTTGTGTTTACTCTGATTCCTCTATTGGGCAAAGTCTTCAACAGGATTTGGGCTCAAGGGGTGCATTGCATCATAATATCTCCTTTCTGGCCACTCCATGTCTGGTTCCCAGATCTGCTGGGCATGTCTGAGGGGCTCTATATTAATTTGCCCCCAATCTCAGACTTCCTCAACCAAGGGTTGCTCTGACATGATGGTGCCTGGTTCCACCTGATGGCATGGCTCCTAAATCCACCCATATGAAGTTTTCTCAGGGGGTTCTGGATGTGCTTTTATATTCCCTTAAATATGCAACATGTATCCCTTTTGTGTTCAAGCGGGAGAGGTTTTCTAGTTGGATAGAGGGAAAGGGTCAGATCTTATCTTCTTGCTCTCTGCCCTGATTCTAGATTATCTTCTTTCTCTGAAGGAGACTTGATTATGTCCCTCATCTGTGAAAGTGCATTTAGCTGCAATTGCTGCCTTTCATGATTTCATAGATGGTTCTGCAGTTTTTTCTCACTGCACTTCCAGACATTTTTGAAGGGTATTTACAACCTTGATTCTCCAAGGGCCCCTGTTGTTATACAATTTTCCATCTTTTGCTCTTGTCACAGCTCATGTTATCACCTTTTGAACCCTTGGCAATGTGCCCTATTTTCTGTCTTTCACTGAAGGTCTGTTTCTTAGTGACAGTTACATCTGCTAGGGAAGTTGGGGAACAGGCAGCTCTTAGGGATGTCCATCACTTTACTCAGTTTCTTCCCAATAAGAATTATGAACTAGTTTTGACTTCCTGCCTAAGGTTATTTCTAAGTTTCATCTAGCTCAGGTTGTCACACTATTGATATTTTTCCTAATCTTTCATCCTCAACAGAATGAGCTCTACACACTTTAGATGTTGAAAGGGCTTTATTGTTCTACTAGGGAGCAAAGCCCGTTGTGGAGGAAGACAACGGGCCCTAGAAAGGAAGGGAGGGAGGGAGGAAAGAAGGAAGGAAGGAAGAGGGGGAGAGTGAAAGAAAGGAGAGAGGAAGAAAGGAAAAGGGGGAAAGGAAGGGAAGAGGGGCAGAACAGGCTTCTCTGGCCTACTGGGCCCATAGAAGGCCCAGAGGATGGGGGGGGGCGGAAGGGGCTTCTCTCACCTGCCTCAGCCTTGAAGGCCTGTCCCTGCGCTCTCTCTGCATACAGTCCTCTCCTGTCAGAGGACCGGAGCAGACTGAGCCAAAAATACTGGCCGGGGCTGACGTGGGCGGGACTCCGCCAAGCAGCCAGTCAGCCCCAGCCAGCATGTTCTGACTGCCAGTTCTTGTGCCGAATCAATTATGGCGACCATAGAATGTTGTGGAACCAAAATTCAAATATATATAAGGACAGATTTAAAAAAAGACATGGCTTTTTTGGCAGGACCACAGGTTGCTTGTTTGTTTTGCTAGCAGCATCATCACAAACATTGTCTTGCTAGATTGTTCAAATAGTTAAACTTTTATTTATTTTATTAGATTTTTTTAGTCCCCACTCACTCGAAGGGTCTTGTGGCGACTTACAACATTAAAAGCAATAAGGTAAAAACAACATCAAACAAATAACAAATATAAAATATTAGTATTAAAATACATGGCTATCACCATACCACTGTTCCAAAAGGCCAAACATGTCGTTACTCTCCGAAGACCAACCTAACCAATTCAGCTTTCCATGCCCTGCAGAAAATAAATAAATGCATTCGTGCAGAGGTGTCATCCAAGAGTCCATTCCACAGGGTAGAGACCACATCTGAGAAGACCCTTCCCCGGTGACAGCTAACCAATCCATCCTGGAACCAGGCATCTGTAAGAGGTCCCTAGATGGTGACTGAAGGGTGTGTGGGAGTTGTAATGGGAGAGTTAGTCCAGTAGGTATGAGGGTCCCAGGCCATTAAGGGCTTTAAAGGTTAACACCAACACCCTGAATTGGATCTGGAGACTAATTGGTAGCCAGTGCAGCTGCCACAGAATTGGAATCAAATGAGTTGACCGTGGTGTTCCAGTCGGCAACCTGGCAACTGCATTCTGGACCACTTACAGTTTCCAAAGTGTTTTCAAGGGTAGCCCTATGTATAGTGAATTGTTGTTTCTTGTGCACTGTCAGTTTGAGCACATTCCACCAGGACTCAGGCTTTTCTAGCTGCCTTTCTTCATGATGTCCCTCTACAAAATGTCTGTGAGGCGTGGTCTTCTGTGGACGCCTTCCAGGAGCCAGTTTGGTGTAGTGTTTAAATGTGCGGACTCTAATCTGGGAAAACCTGGTTTGATTCCCCACTCCTCCACTTGCAGCTGCTGGATGACCTTGGGCAAGCCATAGTTCTGGTACAGCTGTTCTCTGAAGGGACAGTTCTGGAAAGAGCTGTCTCAGCCCCATCTACTTCTCAGGGTGTCTGTTGTGGGGAGGGGAAGGGAAAGGAGTTTGTAAGCAGCTCTGAGATTCTCTTGGGTAATGAAGGGCAGGGTATAAATCAAATCTCCTCCTCCTCCTCCTCCTCCTCCATATGCCACTATGCTGTGAACAACATGTGCCAGACAAGAATCAGCTGTTGGGAAAGCTATTCTACATTCTTGCTTTGATTGAGGGACTCATACCCACCTCCTGGTGCATAGCTTGTTACTCTCTCCCAATGTAGAACTGCACAGAAGACCAAAGATAAAAATAGGGTTGCACTTCTAAGTGTTTTTCATTGAGTTATCTTCTGTGCAGGCACACATTCTCTTCCTCCTGCCCTGCTGTGAGCTCTTGGACGTTAAAGTTCTTGGGGGGGTTCTGGCGATTCAGGAGGACTGAGGGGAAAATGGCTCTTCTCCCTCTCAGTTTTGGTGAGAAAATGTGACCACTTGCATCGAGGGGGGGTTGCCTTTTCAGTCTACAGAAGCTAGAAAGTTCTTTCTGATGGCCGGCCTGAGCATGCAATGTGTGCCTACATAGAAGTCAACATGATGAACAACAGTTACAGGTAAGTGCAACCCTGTTCTACTTCTGTACTTTACAGTGACTTCACAATGTGCTTTCAAATCTTAAAAGATTGTATGGAGCTATAGTGAGGCTCTAGACACTGCAATCATAACAAAATTAAAATAAACAAATTGGTGTCTCAGGAGGTATGTGATTCAAATTTAATTTGATGGATAATCATTATTCCTTATTTGGAAATATGTGGTTGAGAAATCACAGAACAAAAGAAGAAAAACCCTGCGTTTTTATTTGTTACCAAAGGAATGAAATCAGAAGCCCTTCAGTGCTGGAAAGCAGCGGAATGCAAAATACAGCATTTTCTCTCTCTCCATGAACAGCATAGATTGTAGGATCAGCAACCCTTGAGTACCATGCGGCCTCCAAATGCCAGTCCATATATGCCAGTCCATATATGGAGGGAACAACAGTTGTAACAGTGGGACTTGCTGACAGTTCACCTTGCAGAATCAGAAGGGAACCCTGCTTCATCAATCTGTGTTTCTTCCATAGAATTTACTCTTGAATATAACTAGATGCCAAGCAGTACACTAGTCCGTATTACTTTCCTTTTCTTGCCACCAACATCATGCAGTTTCTCCCATCTCAGTTGCTTATTGCTATTTTTGACTCAGCCTGAATTCTTCCACTTTTCAATAGTAGTATATCAATACTAATTATCATGTTCTATTGTTGACTCTTCCCCTTCAGCATTGATATATTCCCTTTTTGGTCAGTGGATTTGTGTTAGTGTGAGAGAGAGAGTGAATGAGAGGAGAGATAGAGAGACTGATTTGCATATTGTGCATGACCTCTGTGTATTTTAGTTTAAAATTTAGTTATTGTACTTAAAGCACAATAAGAATGTTTGAGATTGTGTTGACCTGCTTCTTGTGTCAGCTGTAGTCTTCTAGATACAGATAACAGAGAGCCATGAGGAGATGGTAGTCTTTTATGACTGTACTAAATGTTGCTAAGGCCTTTTCCAACTCCTTGTGATTCTGTATTGAGCAAGAAATAGAATGCTGATTTAGGACATAGTTTCTTATTTAACCTTCTACACACACACACACACACACACACACACACACACACACACACACTTAGACTACCTCTCCCCATAACAAGACCTTTACAAAAAATTACCATGGGGTATATTTGTACCCAAAGCCACATTCTAGTATATCTTGGGATAGAAAAGTTCCCACAAAAACAAAAATGTTTGTAGTGGCAGAAGTCATCACTGTATCTAAACACCCAGAGCCTAAAGGTGGAATGTTTCTTTCAGGTAGATTCACCCTTTGCATAATAACACTAGTACAGTACCATTCTTTTATGAAGCTATATTTCGAAACAAAGACAGCCCCTAAAATTAATAATTCATAACATTATATAATTTTCTATCCCAAGATCTAGCTATCTGTGGTGAGGCAAATGTTTTCCAGGATATTAGAAATCATTCCTTGGCTTGTCTGAAGAGTCCATAGCTGACCAGAACAGTTAAAAAATGCTTCCCCTGATCAGTACTTTTTGACAAAAAATCCATGAGATAATTTTGTATTTCATTACATTATACGGGTTGGGGTTAAAGAAAAAAAGAAAGAAAAGAAAGAAAGAAAAAGAAGAAAGAAAAAGCACCCCGACATTAAAAAACAAAAAACAAACACCTGCCGCCCACAACAGTAGATTTGGGGGGTTGTTTTGTACCCCAGGTGATTCTTTTTTAATGGAAAGACTATATTTATGGCTGTACTTTGCTGACATTGTTTACTAATGTGCAGGTAATAATGTCCTACAAGGAAAAAGTTATAGACACACTTCTTTCTGCATTCTGCCAAAAAAAGGTGCAGGAAATTCACCCGAGGTTGTCTTCAGCTAATCTATATTTATATTTTTCCTCATTTCCCTAATGACCTACTTAATAAGTTGTCTGAAGTGAAATTGATACTCATGAGCATGACTGTGTTCTACTTATTTGGTGGCGTGTGTTGAATATTATCACTTGGAAAGGGAAAATGGTGTGGAAGAAGATGATTTTCATATAAAACTGTTAACAGTTGCATTGCATGTGTTTTTGCTTTCTGAATGATAATTCCTATATTCAAGTGGTATTAGCATGACACAGTGCATGGCAAATTTCTATTCTATTCACAAGAACCATCATTTTGGCTCCTTCTGAGTTGTCTTTACTTCCATCACAGTTGATGAAGCTCTTTGATTATAGAGATACTGGAGAGTAATCTCTGCGGCTACTGTGTTGGAACTGTGTGGCATGCTTGGGTTGGTTTGTGCCTAACATAAGCTGAAGTCCTTGGGCTCAGGTTGTCTCCTTCCCTCCTCCCTTTATGTGCAGCACCAAAATTTCAAACAAGTCTTCCGAAAACATCCAAGTCAGGCACTTTAATGAACTGTTGGTAGTTTCTTTGTTTACAGATCATAATCCTAAACCAGTATTAAACTGTGTTTTGTAGTGCCTGATGTACAAGGCAAATTGCAGTTTATGGAATTTGTCTTGCATTTTCAGTGCTGTACAGGGTGAGAGAGAGGAGATGATCCCCAGAACTTTGGTTCCTTCTTGTTGCATGTCTAGATGCAGCCTATATACATATCCAAGTAAAATATATTTCACATTTTGATTCTTGAGTTACAATTTCAGCATTTGATATTTAGCCCTGATTGAGAGTTTTATTTGCATACACAAATATTTTATATATTCTGTGTTCCATATAACTTTCAGAAGTGGTAGCAGTTCCACATAGACAGGAAAGCCTTGTTGGGGTATTACATTTGGTTATGCAAATGTTTATGAACAAGAGGAAGTATACATTTAATATGCATTTTATTTTTTCACAGCTGGGTTAATAATTTTGGACATGAAGGGCTTGGACTTCTGCTGGATGTTCTTGAGAAGCTCCTGGACAAGAGACAGTAAGTTCAGAAATTACAAGGAAGGCAGCCGAGAAAGTATAACATTTAATAAAATGCCTTTGTTTAACATATGTTTTCCCCTTAAAGGCAAGAAACTATTGATAAGAAGAATCAGTATAAACTTATACAGTGCCTCAAAGCATTCATGAATAATAAGGTAAGACTTTCAGTTCCTTCTGGTTTTTACTTTGGCCGAGCTCAATCTATCTAGTCATGACTGACTATGTCTTAAAGAAATCACTGCAATAAGGAAATGGAAATTGGATGTACTTAGCCTATCCTGTGTAGTTTATTGCTTCTGTTAAAAGAGAGAAATTAAAAATAATGGTCAATTAGTTTGGGGGTCGCTTAATTGATTTAGAAAAGTATAAAAGTTTGGAGAATTATTTTGTATGTTCTGTGTTTCCAGTATTCTACAGGGTATGAAAAAGGTTATAGTCTCTTACTGAAGACTATTTTCTGCCTACAAAGAAGGAAACGTTTAAAAACAAAATTGAAGTAGTTGGTTATAAAAATAAATTGGGCAGTCTTTGTGTTCAACAAAAGCTCAACAACAACAGTATCACTCTGCTTAACTTCTTTTTTATATCTGTATTTGATAAGCAACCTTCGGTGTATAAAACTCAAATTTGAAATGGGGTATGTCAGTGGCAACCAAAGTTGGTTGTAGACCAAGGCTCTTGTTTGAAGTGTTGATAGAATAATAATAATTAATGGTAATTATTGTATGGCATTGTTTGTAGTATAGTCAGGAGATCTTAAGATTGTCTGGCAGCCATTAATTCTAGCTATTTAGTGTTATGAACCACTAGGTGGTGAGCTAGACTTGTTTTAAAGGCAAGAGATGTTTCAGAGGTGGTTTGCCATTGCCTGCCTCTTTGTTGCAGCCCTGGTATTCCTTGGAAGTCGCCCATCCAAATACTAGCCAAGACTGACCCTGCTTAGCTTCCAAGATGTTGACAAGACTGGGCTAGTCTGGGACATCCAGGTCAGGGCGGTGTTGATAGAAATAGGAACTTTTAGAAAAACAGTTCTGTAACCCAATTTAACTGGGATTACTTTTGCAACTAGAACAGGAGCCAGGCATAATGGAATCTGAGCTTGAGTTTTGTAGACCACAAACGGGGTTTCTGATGAACTTAACTCCTATGGTGTATGCCTTTGATCCACATTGTTGCAGACAGAATGATTTTCTGTCTTTGAAAATGCTGTGGTGGATCTAGGCCTGCATATGTGATATGAAAATGCTGTGTCGAAGATAATATAAATATCGAAGATAAAGGCCTTGTATCTTCAGGCTTCTATATTTAACACAAGTAATCTAAAACACAAGTAAACTAAAAAAGCTAAAAAATAACCTGTCTTTAAATCTTCAGGCTTCTAGATTTAATACGAGTGTGCTAAAAGCTATAAGGTGTTAAAACACCCAAGAGACTTAATTCAAGAAAATGAATAAGATAATTCAAGAAAATAAATGAATATAGATATGTACAAAAATGGGAGGGACAATGTAGCAAAAAGTAGTCTCCTTTTCCCACACATTGCCCAGCTCAGTGGAACTGGGTCTGAGACATCTTCTACAGTCCCTTTGCTTGAGTTGGTGAGTTGATTGGCCTCTGTGGAACCAGCTTGAGCTCAGGGGCTATGGTGAGTTGACTTGCCTTCATATAGTCAGTGGGCAAAAAGGCCTGTTAAGCATGTATCTTGTGAAATGGCTGCCAGAAAGTCCATTTGCCGGTCATCTCTGTTCAGCCAATAGGCCAGAGGAACCTGTGGGATCCTGTTGGCCGAGGCAACACAATGCACTGAGTCCTTTAAGCTATGAGGGATTTACCTCCCAGAAGACCAACTCCTTCTCTACTCCCAGGTCCTTGATAGAGGGTAGCAGTTGGCACATGGTTTGTTTCTCTTATGCCTAACTGTTAGTGCTAGTTGCCTCTGGCCTTATTCCTGCTGTCTGTTGCCATTGTTTGTGGACAGCATGTGGGCAGTGTGCATGTGCAAGCTCTCTGTTGTTGCAGGGGTTTGAGGGAATGGAATATGCTCTTATAAAGTCAGCATTTTCCATCATGTCTTGGGGAGGGGAGCGTCCCCCATCCCCCATCCTTTTCCCTGTCCTACCTATACACAGTGAATTTGCTTTGAAAATAGGGAGAAAGATGGGACAAAGGAGAGACTAGAATCCCAACCCCCTTTTATAGGCACCTGAGGCTATAGGCACCTCCTTGGCTTTTCCTTCTCTAGATGCCAGGGAGATGTGTCCTTCCTGACTATTTAACAGTAAAGCAGTTCACTTGAGTCTGTTGAAGAATAGTAGATTGAATAATAGATTTTTAAAGTAGCTGATTAATATATGAAATACATGTTGGATACTTTCCTGCAGCATTCACAGAAACCTTATATTTTCTTGATAGCATTGATATCAAAGCAGAATATCAGATAAATAACTGTGAATCCTATTGCATCTTGTATAAACAATGCAATCCTAAATGGAATTAAATGCTTCTAAGTCCCTTGAAGTCAGTGTGCTTGGGATTACACTGAAAACTACTTTACATGATGTGGGTAGTAAGGCCAAGGAATGACAATTATATAATCCAGTGGAAAAAATCAAGTTGTGTGTTGTATGTTTCTCAAATACTCACTTTAATTATTTTTGTCTTTCCTTGTTGTGGTTCAAAATTTTATTTGCAAGACCTAAAACATAAGGAGTAGATTTATTCTAGTGCAACAGATGAAAGATTTTAATTACTATATCACTGACTTTTTCAGTATGTTAGTCATTTTGAAAAGGTCTCCTGTTTGGTAACAGAAAATAATGTTGTTGTTGTTGCACAGATGAATCATTTGATTTGAGTATAGCCCGAAAGATGTTTTTAGTACATATTTGTGAAGCCACTAAATCATTTTGAAATTTTAACATGTCTAAAACTAGCTCATGTCAAAGACTTGTTACTTGTTTTGTTTTAAAAACAGTGATGATTTAAGACTGGCATACTGAAATGTACTTTCTACAGTCTTGAACACTCTCATGGGATGTGTCCCATGGCAAGTTAACGATATTTGTTTGTTTGTTTTAAAGTATGGACTGCAAAGAATTCTAGGAGATGAAAGAAGCCTTTTGCTATTAGCCAGAGCAATCGATCCAAAGCAACCAAACATGATGACTGAAACTGTAAAAATACTTTCTGCCATTTGTATCATTGGAGAGGAAAATATGTAAGTAATACAGCAGAAAGTTTTCTTAAATGATGAGGTGGTCAGCCTGAAGAACAGACAGAAGTGAATTAATTTTCCATCTGGATGTATTCCATCTCCTTTTTCTGCCCATTGCATTTCATTGCCAGAGAGACTTCAGGTGCCTTTCTGTGATGGTGTATCATCTCCCATTCCTTTTCTTGTTTTACTGTGAATTGTGGCTTGTGTTACATTGGGGAGAGTGTCATTGTCTCAGTGCAAAGAAAGAAAGGGTGGAAAATGAACAGAATTGTCATAGGATAGGCATAAATTGGATCCCATGGCAGAAGTTTGTTGGGGAAGGTGAACTCTGAAAAGGAGTTGTGCACAGGGAGATGAGAAGCAGAAGAAGCAGTCCTGAGTCATAACACTGGAGTTACTTATATAATTGGCCTGTTGAATATATACAATCTGTGCTGCATTTTTTGCAACTGTTTGCATCCTTGCTCTCAACCTTTGTAAAATAGTTGTCTGCCTCTGAACATGTGAAATATCAGAGAAAGACAAAATTATACTTCTTGGTGCAACCCCCCCCCCAAGTGCTTAGAGCTGGCAGTTAGTAAATCCCCCCCCCCTCGAAGAGAGACACAAAAATGTTTTTAAGAAAGGAAGTTGCAACTGTGAATCATGTCATAGATTCTGAACCTTACGTTATGTATATAACATTCAACGTTTTCATTTCAGCCTGGATAAAATTTTAGGAGCCATAACAATTGCAGCAGAGAGGAACAATGGAGAACGTTTCTCTAACATTGTGGAAGGGCTTGAAAATCATGAAGCTTTGCAGTTACAGGTGAGGTTCTTCAGGTTTTCAACTTGAAATGTTGGCTCTTTTTGTTTTTAATTCATAATATTCTTTATGTTGTGTAATAAGTAATTGCAGAAAATGATTTGGTGATAGTAGTAGAGCGGTTTGTGTGTGTGTTAAGCAGCAGAACTTGCTAAAGGGCTAGTGCTCCAGGATTCTTTTCTGCAGAACAGTATATCTTCCTGGAGATCCATCTGTCTTGCTTTATTTGAAAATAATATTAATGCAGAACTTCTTAGGGCCATTTTTTTTCAGCCCTATCAATAGTGTTAGAAATTTGGGGAAGAATTTGACCAGTGACCAGTAGTTCTTAGGAACATGCATAGAATATTGAAATGTCTAGAATTTTACTACTTACTGAAACATGGCCGCTGTTTCAGTATGAAAATAGTTTTACTGAATTTGTGGTACACTTATTCATGGAAAAAATAAATCCTCTCACATCCCCCCTCCACAGGACAATGTATTTAGGAATACATTGTTTTTTTTCTTCAGTGGAGATTATTTCAATAGAGTAATGTTACCACATGTGAATCAGCTTTCACGGAAATCTTTATTGTATAAGTAAAGCTGTATTGGTACACAAATATGTATATGGCGCTCCCACACAAATTTTGTGTGCATCATGACCCCTGATCTGCACGATGCAAATTGCAACTGCTAAAGTACATTAAAAAAGGTGTTGTCATTTTCATTTTCTGTGGTATAGGTTACTTCAAGGCTTTGTTGTTGTGCCAGAAGTTTCTTTTTTTTGGCTGAATAACCTGCTTTTGGAGCCTAGTAGAGTGCAAACAAGAGTCCTCTGATAGTTAGCTACTCTATCTACTTTGTGAGGTCCTGTCTGCCCCCTCCTCCGCCCCCCACCCCGATAATGTGTATTCGCTCTGAATCATGACAGGGACTTGGAATACCACCTTGTGAATGAGATAATGATTGAGTTCATGACTTCTGCCCTGCAAGGTTAAGGCCATAAGACAGGAATCATTTCTGTAATCTTGACATGACAATATGAAAACTTTGAGCTGTAGAAGAGCCAAAAGAAAAGATTATGTTCCTTAAAAGGTCAAGGTTATACTGCAGTGACATCCCTTTTCTATGATGAATGCAAGCAGTGTTATGAACAGTGTAATTGTCAGGTCTGTTTTCTGTAGACAGTGAGGATCTGAAACAAAACTTACTTTTATTACAACCTGATGCTAAAATCTCTAGGTAAATAGAAGTGCTGAATGAAAATGTCATGGGAAGATCAAAAACAAATTCAAGAAATTTCCCGAGAAGTAAATACAGTAAAATGGTATCCTAGGTACCTGCTTAGACTAATATTTGATGTCTTGAACTAAGGTCGAAACTACACATTCCATGAGAAATCCATTATTGGATCTCCCAGTAACTGAAGGCAGCCATAGGTCAATCGAAACTGGATTGGAGTGATGATGCTGGGGAAAGAGCATATGATCCTTCCTTCTGTGTCATATTTTCCCTAACTAAATTGTGCCTCTCTTTACCCTCTTTTCACCCTTCACTCACAATGCTGTGTGTCCTGCTGGGCAAAAAAAGAAAGGTAACATAGTTTTGTTAGAACCCCCACATGATATATTTGTGTACAAATCTTGGGCTAAATTGTTTAATTTCTAATTGTATTTGGAGGATACAGGAACATGTTTCCTGTATTATTCTAGAAACACTAGATAATTCATAAATAAGAGACCCCTGCTGCTTTAGGGCTGTGCTCCTTTGGAAATCATGCAACTCACACCAAGTGTTAGAATGCTTACTGTGACTGCTACTATCTATACTTTATTGTTGGAGTAGTATAATTTCCCAAATTTTAAAGTGTGGTTCTTCACCAGCAATTTGTTCAGGCATCTTTGCCTGGGATACCACAGTACAAGTGTTAAATGTTCCCTTTAATCTCCCTGCCCCCCCCCCGAGTGGAGCAGTCCACATCCTGAGCAGAACATAATTGCTGTAATCTTAAAATGGACAATGGGCAGTGCAAGACCCTGTATGGCTCCTGATTGCTGCTGAGCAGGGCTTCCTGTGTTAATGAGTCACTGTTCACATGCACAGAGAGGGAACAGTGATCCCAGGAAAAGGCCAAGAACCGGATGGACATAAAAACGAAAGAACAGGCAAACAATATTTTACTTCCATTGCACAAAAAGGATGAGATGCATCTAAATCTCAAGGGTATTACCTTGCTCATGTGGTAAACTCAAGTTGTATATAGGTGTCATAGAAAATCTCTCTTTTAAAGCCTTTTCAGTTTTTGTGATCTCTCTAATCAGGCTCCTTGACTGAATGTTCAGTTGTAAGACTCATTAACTTGTTCCTGACCAACAAAAATCCAAGTTCTCTTTACCCGTATTAATACAAATGATTAAGCCAGAACTACTTCTGGCAAAAACAGTCACAGCAGATGGCACCTTTTCTCTCTATTAATTTCCGATTTGACATGTACTTTGGCTTGTTCAGTCATGTTAGGGTTGTAACATAACAAGGATAATTCAGGCCAACACAGCCACAATGCCACAGATGTGTACAGTATTGAAAGACTTTACTTTAGCTTGTGGCAACCCATTCTCATTGCACTCTGCAGGCATGTCCTAATTTCATATGACTTACATCATTATTAAAGCTGAAATGGTGAGGAAGTGGCGCTTGTGAAGATGTATCTTTATTATTGACTAGTGATGTGTTCCAATTAGATGTGTTGTTAACCCTTTACCTAAGCCTGTTTCTTTCTAGCACTTGGTCGGTATGCACTTGGTATAAACTGAGCTGGAAAAATAGCCAATAAATGCCTAATCAGTATTTTCTCAGCCAATCACCAAGGAGGCTAGTGATTCAGCTCTCTGAAAATGACCGCCCCCCAAAATATTCAGGATGTTTTGTGGCTGCGGGATAGTCACAGTAACAGAGCATTTAAAGGGCTCTCAGTCCCTTTAAATGCCTTCGGAGTGAACTCTCAGGCATTTAAAGGGACTGTGATGCTTTGGCGTTTACTTAAATGCTTTGGAGTTTACTTGCTGTTCTGTGGCTTGGAGAAAGCATTTAAAGGGATTGTGTCTCTATAAACACCTTTCCCCCCCTCCATTGGAAACAATGGAAGATGGGGCCACATTCTTCTGGGGCCCATAGAATTTGACCCCTTGGTCCAATCTTTTTGAAATGGGGGGGGTTGAGGAGAGGCTCCAGCAGCTACGCTGCAAATTTGATGCCTCTGTCTCAAAAAAGCAGCTTCCCAAGAACCCCAGATACCCCTGAATCAATTCTCCATTATCGCCTATGGGGCCCATTGACTACAATGGTCCCCATAGGGGATAATGGAGCTGAAAAAAATCAGTAATTTGAAATATTTCCCAAATCCCAATACCATGCCAATACTGGGATTTGGGAGTATTGGGAAATATAATTGTTTTTGTTCAATATACCTGAACCCCCTAGTTAGTAGCACTATCCCCAATAACAGCAGCAGCAAATATTCCTCATTTAAATCTCTTGCTTCATAGAGGTTGGACTAAGTGGGGACTATATTAAGACTGTGGTTAAGTACTTTACTGCCTTCTGTAAAATAATGATTTAGTTGAATTGTGTATTTTCTTGTTTAATAAGGATTTTTTTGCAATGTTTATTGCTTCTGTGCATTGAGAATGCTGATTCTAATAAGCTTCTTTTACCATAATTTCTAATTACAGGCAGCCTGCATGCAGTTCATAAATGCCCTTGTCACTTCTCCTGAAGATCTTGATTTTAGGATACACTTGAGAAATGAATTCTTGCGCTGTGGGCTAAAGAAAATATTGCCAGTAAGTTATATGTAGAAACTGCTAATGTGCTGAATGCCGCGATAGCTCGCCTTTTTGATTATAAATCTTAGGCAAGTTGTGCATGTTGTACCAAAGTTTTACTTCATGTTTTAATAAACTTTAATAACTGCGAAATAAGAGCAAAACTTGCAAGCATTATAGATATGCATTAAGGGAATTTTTTTCTGTATTACTTCAGTAATTGTTAGTTATAGTCATTAGTGCTAAACATTTAGGACATTTATTTGTATGAGCCAGAGAAGTTTTTAGAGTCAGGACTTGTGAAATGGGGGAAATGCTAAAAAGTCCCACCGATTTGCTCTTTCAATCTGAACTCCCCACCTTAAAACGACCTACCAGGTACGATATGATAAAGTATCACAGCATTTTACAGAGATTATAAATATAGAAAAGTTTTGTTATCCAGCAGCTGTTTATTCAGAATGCTCAGTTAACTAGCATCATCTAGAGAATGAGCTCCTCCACATCACCCACCATAGCACTGTGTCCTCAGTCATGGCCACACCCCACTGCTGCCTCTCCAAATGTCCAGCTTGATGTGTTTGACCATTGCTGGCCTTCTGATCTCTGCTCTCACCAGCTGTCATTATCCTCACTTGCCCTCTGTCCCCTCATTCAGTTTTGAACTGTTGAGAACCAGCACTGAGGCAGAGCTCCTGAGCAATTGGACTGCTTGTCTTTCTTCTATGTAGGATATGTCCCTGGCTTGAGGGAAAGAGTCTTGCCAGATGTGGGAGCCAGCATCATGGCATTCCCAACACAGTGGGTTTTGACTGCTGCAGATTTATCTGGATATTAGGGTGGGGCAGTACATTCGGAGACGGAGGAGTTTGAGTATCTAGTAGATTTGATTAACTGTTAACCCCATCCCCATTGAATCCTGGCTGGATAATAGAACTTTTATTGTAGTAACACAGTTCTTGGATATATATAAATGCAAAAAAAAAATTCCCTTGCTAGTCTATGTTTAAAAAAGTTGTATTGGTGCATATTTATAGACTTTCTTCTGGTCCCTTGAACGTATTTACTACGCTATGGATTTAGACTGTTTTAATTCTGTTTAGGATAGCAGTATTAATCTGGCATCTGAAAGTCAAAGATGAAGTGCTACTGAATGAGTACATTGGAAGAGGGTGGGGTTTGATAACGAACATTACAACATAGGAGGACTAGCTCCAGCCAACAGCCACCTAACTTTTGAAGAGGATGTGTGTTTCTGAAAATTATTTTGGAGTGTGGGACAGCCCTATGTAGGAGTAGGTTATCCTTCATATACCCTGGTTCATTACTAGTCTACTTTAAGGAGTTTGCAAAGAAGTAGAATGGAAGACGTGGGTTCGGGGGGAGGGGCTCAGATACAGTTGATTGCACACTATGCCCAAGGTATTCCTAAAGTAACTCTGTGGAACCCAGCCCCCCTTTTTTTGTTTTTGCTAATGGCCCTCAATAAAAATCATACATTATATTCTCTGAGAACTTTGTTCCTTTCTTCCTCTTCTCCCTTAATATTAAATTAGAATTATTTGCAGATGTATTGTGTGTTCTATAGACCCACTGGTATTCAAATGAATGTTGATTATCCCTGTCTTCTGTTTATGAAGGAAAACTGAATTTGGGTTCTGTTTTGCTGCAAAAATAAACAAACTGCTGAAAATGCAGTTCTCCAATGAATTTAGCTTGGTTATTGAGGAGCACCTGAAGCTGGATAACACAGAAGCAAAACTGACTTATCACACACAAGTGCTCACTGCAGCATCAGCCTTTTGCATTTTAGCATGTGGCTATAATTTTTCACAACAGTCTCTCACAACACTAAGCACTTGGCATTTGATCAAGCAAATGCAGTAACTGTAATATGTTGCATTTGGGAGACCTGAAACTTTATAACCCATTTTTCTTAGAATCTCTAGTGTGTTAAAATATTATGGCCACAGTTCCCCAGTGAATTATTTCACTCTCAAACTAAGAAATACATTATTTCTTGATTTAACTGGTATGACCCTCCTGAAGAGTTGTTTGTGCAGACATCAGGCTGGACTTGAACATGGAAGCAAAATTATTCTGTAAGGTGATTGTGTCATTTTTTCTGAAAACAGAGCCTCTGCGACTTATTTTTTTGGGGCCACTGGTGGTTAACCTCACTAGTCAATTAGCCTTATAAAACTGGCGGCTGCTGTACACTTGAAAATGTTATAGGCTCAGTCCTACATGCGATATCTTTGGGGTGCAATATGTCTGCTTCATTGTTTTCCCCTCAGTTTATATATATGTAGTTGCCACATTTTTGTCAAGTCTCTGCATTGTCCTTCAGCTTCTCTTATTGTTCTGATTGGAAAGTCTTGTATGGACTAAAAAAATTAGTGCACCATTGTGTGACATGAAAATACTTCATTGTTTGCAAACTGTTTTCGCTCTCTGTTTGGCTGTTGTCTCAATGTATAGTTTTGTATTTCAAAAATGGCAAACCACTTTGTTGCCTTAAGAATTTTGTGATGATCCAGCAGGCAATAAGAAGGATTTTCTTTTTAGTTCAGTATAGTCACAGCAGATCAGAGATGAGAATAAAACTTGTTGTTTTTAGACTAAATAAAACATGCATTTGCTCACTTTTCCAGCTGGGGCTCATTTATATGAGTGACAGTGTAGGGAAAAAGTCATATGAAAATATAGAATAACCATTCGCTATAGTACTAAAACGTTGACTAAAATATGTCAAATTAAATACCCTGTTTTTCCTACAAAATGATCATTGAGTGAAAAGTGGGAATTGTATATTGTCCTCCACAACCCAACAGGACAGCATAAGCTGGCTTCCATTCAATCCTACAGTTTTGAAAAATTATATGTTGGATATGTGGTACAACTTCCTTCCCCTTAGTGCTCAAATTCATACCTATATTGGGTAATACGAAATCCAATCAGGATAACAAATTAATAGTCAAGATTATTTCTTAACCTTTGGCATAATTTAGTTTTTAATTTGAATGTTCAGTTAAGGATTCACATTTTAATAAAGGAATACAGAAGTGTAAAGGGGAGGTTGATAGGTGAGTGTGGATAATCACTGGCTTACTCATTTAATAAAGCAGGGAATGAGTAGGTCTGATCAATTACACAGTGGTGGTTGGGGACAACTATTGCACAGCCAGCCTTACAGTGGAGCATCGTGACCGAGAGATGTTCAGTCTTAATTAAATCTTTTATTATACAACTGTAGATGGGGCCTTTTGTTTTGTATACTTCAGATAACTTCAAATAAGTATAACTTGGTTTTCAGTGAAAGTGTAAGAGATGCTGAACTGGACCTTTTATTTAAAAAGTCATAATGTACTTTACTAAACATACTCATTGTTTTGAAACATAGAACTAAATTCAGTTCTTAAGAATTACCATTGGAATTATGTACATTTTTGTGGAAATGACAGAATTATGTTCCTGTCTTCTAAAGTGAGGCCCAGTCCAGATATCTGGCTAAACCAAGGCTTAATTCAACTAAACATGGTTAGTGTGATTGTCTAAATGTAGGACACTTTACTAATTGTGGTTAGGTAGGTTCTGTGAAACCTCTATCTGAAGCCAGGATCTGAAGATGTTTTCTTACCATAGTTAATCAACTGTTAGGACTACAGACTTTTAGTCCTTTTGATTTGATTATAGTGGAGGATCCCCCCCCCAATGTTTTTACTATTACTAGAAGAAGAACAGTTGGTGTTTCTGTTCAATCTCATACCTGAATTCAATGAATTTTTCTTGACACATTTCTTTTTTTATTGTAGGAAGTTGTAAAAGTACCATCTTTGATTTTATAAGATGTTCATTTCATTCTTTTTATGATTTATACTATACTATATATACTTAATGGTTTGATGATTTAGGCAAAATTATGTTGTGTGGAACAAATTTGCCTTTGCTGTTTATATTTTTGCATATCATTCTCTATCTTGAAAATAAAATGTTACTTAAGTGATCTTGTTACATGGATAATTAACGGCTTTATATTCTCAATATGTAAGTCCAGTACTACTCATCCCTGTGAGCTGTTCTATGTGGCTAACTGTGGGTTCCACATTGCTAACATTTTTGTTATAGACGCCACGCCGGGTCATCCTACTTCTTCTTCTGTAATCGTCTTTGAATGTCCTCACTTGTGATTATCGAGTGTCTTTTGAAACCTACAAGATAAAAGGGAACATAGTAAAAGAACTTCAAGGTGATATATTAATCCCAACAATCTCTAGTGTGGCATGCTATAAAAGATTTGGAATATTTTTTTTTTACAAAACCAGCATTGATGCATGTGCTTTTTATGTGTTACAGATAATCATCGCTATAATCACACTTAGGGCAAAACAGTTTTATGTAAATGTAACAGTGCTATACAAACAAGAAACTTAAAGTTCACAAAGTGTATGCTTAAACAATGCATACATTGTAAATTGCTGGTTAAAATAAGCTGCCAGACTGAGTAAAAATCCTTAACAGACAAAAACTTATGCGTTGGCCTTGAAGAGGAGGTAATATATCTGTACCACATAGTCAAAATCACTTAAAGCTTAATTCCTTTTTAACCATTATTTCATATACTCAGCCAGGTTGTTAAACAAAGGGATAAATATAGATAAGTTTTCTGCTGTTTTATTTGCCAGTGCATAGTGGGAAAATTCTAATCCATATTAATAAGAGAAGCCAGTTATTGTGACTTAATGTAGCACAAAGGGGTACAGTCTTATATGTGTGCCTTCAGATTGCCAGGCTCTCCACTGGAAGGGATCCACATTGCCAATAATGGGATATATCCAGAACAAATATTTACCATGTGATGGTTTGAGAAATGCATTCATTATAGTCAGGCCACTTCAGAATGTTAAATACCATCAACACCATTCTAAATTTGATCTGTTAGTCAGAAGGCCTGTGTTGTGAACCAGTGTAATCTCATTTTAAAGAGGAAAAACTGGGACAAGGTCAATGTTGGGGTGTGTTAATGTAGCAAGGTGCTACAGCATAAAAATAAAGATGCAGTATGTGACTGCTCTGCAACTGAAGATAACACTTTAACAGTGTTTTAGTGCATGATTTTCTGTGGAATATGCATGAGCAAAATTCCTAATTCTTTAAATGGCATACATTGGAATATATATTTGTGACTGTGAGAGTAGAGTAGAGCAGCAGTTTAAATAGGATTTTCAGTACGCCATACTCGGGACTGTTGTGCTTGAATATATCAATGTGAATGTATCACCATTAACATGTAGCCAGTGTTATGAACATATGTGACAAATAAATTCTGTTGTAACTGCATGTATTCGTTAGATGTTTTCTCAAATAATTGTTTTATTAAATCAAATTCTTTTATTTAGTTTAGAAACACTCTATTTATCAGAGGTAAAGAGCAGATACTCTGGGTTTTTCTTGTCACACTATGACTTTGGCTATACGGTGTTACGTATAAATTCCATTGTTGGTAGGTATCTTATTGTGAATTAATGTATCTCAATCATATGCCTGCAGTGGATGGAAACACTATACAATTGTGGTAATAACTCTATTTGAAATTTGGCATAAGTTTTTAATGCTAGTTTATACTCTGTGCTTAGAATGTATAGAAGTAGTTTTATTACATGATCTGAAATATTTATCTCCCTTAAAATTTATTTCCTGAAACACCAGGATCTAAAAGAAAAGGAGAATGAAGAGCTTGATATTCAGTTGAAAGTGTTTGATGAAAACAAAGAAGAAGACTTAATTGAATTGGCCCATCGGCTCAATGATATCAAAGTTGAAATGGAATATCCTTTTTAACAATGGCATAATCTCCAGGAAATACTGATATTAGCAGTAAATTGGATAGTTTTGGGATCAAGATGTGCTGATTAGAAAGTTTATAGAAGGTGAGAGAAGTTAGGTGAGGTGAGTTAAAATTGCAAGGAAGATAAGAACTTTTCAAGAATGCCTGAAAGATTTAGAAAACAAAAGTATTATAATCTCATTGTTTGAGGGGTGCATGACTGTCTGAGAATAAACAACTAATTTGGTGTTCTTTGACACTGGTATAAAATTTGATAGAGACCAATTTGGATTGTTTTCAAAATGGTGTACATTTTTTCTTGATATACAGTATACAACAAAATTATATAATATACTTTTTAGTATACAACCTTTCTTTCATGATGGTCAACCACTAAAGCCATTAGAAACAGATGTTCACTGTTAAGTTAGAAGCTTTAGGTTACAGGTGGGTGTTCCTGTTTTAAGGTGCTTATTTTTTTAAAGATGGTAAATTGTAGGGAGGCTTAGAAGGCTTGAGTAGTTCAAATAAATATGTGATGTTCAGCTGCACTCTTCCATTAATTCCTCCTTGTGTACTTCGGTTTGCCAGGTCACAATGCTTCAGTTACAGTAGAAACCACAACTGGCAAATTTTCCTTGTCAGTTAAAATAATTGCTATCAATAGATATGGAATCTTTCCACCATATAATTTTTGTATTACTTATGTTCACATTCTTATGCCTTGTTTTTTAATCCTTTGTTACACAAAGGAATTGACCTCTGGGAGAGCCCAGTAAATATGTGACAACACAGAAAGAGATGGGGGGGTCAGTGTAACCTTGATTTCAAAGAGGGGTTTCCAGCTGTCTTGCTAATTTTGTTTATTCTCCATTGTTTATTTGTTTATACTGTATGCATTCAACAGAACAAAATTGGAGTCCTGTGGCACCTTTAAGACTAACGGTTTTATTCAAGGTATAAGCTTTCACATGGATACACACTTCTTCAGAAAAAACAAAATTTGTTCATAATAAATAGTAATATCATATATTCAATTCTAAGCCTGATCCGATGTGAATGTACTGCTCCCTGTACTGCTGCCGTAGATATTGTCACATGAGCCAGAATGCAGATATGGTAGCACTGCTGGCTGGCAGAGTGAGCAGGGCTGGCAGGGTGAGCAGGGGAGGGAGGATGGCACCCTCCTGCAAATCATGTGAGGCTTCTGCTTGTCACATGCCCAGTTCTGAACTTAGCTTCACCATGCAGATGGGGAAAAAATGCTCAATGGGATCTCCTATGGGTAAAGACTTTTTTGTAAATCTGAGGGAGCTCCCAGATTTACAAAAAAAAGAAGGTTTTTTTATAAAGTATATTAACAGACACACACACACACACGGGAAATTGGTGCATGTGCAGATAGTTATGTTGAAAAATTCTGAAAATATGATGGAAAGCATTGGGTGAGGAGAGAGGAAAACTTGTGAGCAGGACGCTGCTCAGAAGGAGGGTTGGCGACAGGGAAAGTTGGGGCATTTGACAGGGGGACAGAACAAGAGGTGAGGAAGAGGGTACCAGCGTGGGGGATGATTTCCTCTCCGTTGTGAGACCTAGTAGGTCCCTTGCTTGTTTTCATTTAATTAACTTGGAATCCAAAAGCTCTATGTAAAGTGGATTCAATGTGGAATTCTAACTGATATTTGAGTCTAAAGTAGTCTTGTACAAGTTGAATACGTTGTTTGGATTCTGACCTTCAAAAGCAGAGAAATCTATTCCTGTGAACACTTGTTGATATTTTTTGTCATTTCCTTGACAATCCTTGAACTGATGTGAATGAGGTCTACCACCTATTATATAACATGTTGAAAGACACAGCATCTGAAAATTATTTCTTATCCATTTTGCAACACTTTCTACTGATCAGGAATGATTATTATGTCCGGTAAGTCAGTTGTGCCTTCAAAGGCAAATAGAATCTGTTTGCAGTTGCGTGAAGATATCTTTTTGTAATTTTTGATCATTAATACTTCTGTACATGGAATGTTAACATGTCAAGTAAAAGATTTGTAGCTGTTTCTGAAGGGGTAGTGGCCTGTGAATATTGTGTGCTGCTTCTGAATTTTCAAGTCTTTTAGTTTAAAATATTAATTAACATTTTTTGAAACGCATCTCCTCACCCCAAGGAATAATAAAGCAATGTAGTGCTCAATATAATTCTGGTTTTCAGCACATCTTCGTAGATTTACCAGCTCCAGGTTTTTGCCCAGTCTTTTTAATTAAGGGGTTGATCTTTTAAAAATGTTCTAGAAGTGGCATATAAATTTTTCTAAATAAATGAATATTTTAGTCTAGGAGTTATCATTGGAAAGCTGCTAATTTGATCAAAGATGAAAAGGATAATTTGTGAATTGAAAAACTACTTAATTGTAGGTTTTACATTCGATTTATAGCCTTAGGTCATGGTCTGATGGATTTATAGAGCCTCAGTAGTAGAAATCTGTTTCCTACCCCCCTCAGAATTATGTTGAACATGAGGTCTGTGCTTACCCCTCTAAGGATATCCAGCTGACCCTTTCTGCATTTTGTGAATTATTTATATTCTGGTGTTCGAATAATGTGTATTGCATAAAAAGAGCAGGTTGAGTGGAGCTCTGGGAAGCATGCATAGACTTCTTGTTCCCATGAGTAGGTGGCTGGAGATTTCCTGCATGCAAGTGTTAAGAAACCACCAATCCAAATGTCCCTTATTAAGTAGGTTAAAATATTTCATCTTATATGTAGCTCCTTATTTTCTTAAAAATGAAATAACTGGGGATTTTGTGTGTGTGTTTGCCACCAGCCCACAGTATTACAAGATAGTAGAAGAATGTGTTTCTCAGATTGTGTTGCACTGTAGTGGTATGGATCCTGATTTCAAGTGCAGAGGAAGGTTGGATGTGGACTTCACTCATCTCGTTGGTATGTACAACTTAGTACTACACAGCTATGAATAAGATGTTTCTCACCAACTAAATGTTTGCAGTCCTGTCAAAATTAAATAATTCTGAGTTCCACTGACTTCATGGTAGAATAGTGAAGCATATAATTCTCATATTGAAATCAGTGGATTATTGAAATGGGCTTGACTAGGGAGAAAACAACAAAGCTGTATTGTTATTATGTACCCAGCTGTAGCTCAGAGCCAGTGTGATGTAGTGGTTAGAGAGTTGGATTAGGATCTGGGAGACCCAGGCTTGAAATCCCCCCACTATATATAATCACTGGGTGACCTTGGACTAGTCATTTTGAGCCTAACCTACCTCAGAGGTTTGTTGTTAAGATAAAAAGGACAGGACAATGATGTTATAAACTGCTTTGTATTCTCATTAGGGAGAAAAGTGGGGTATAAATATCTGAATAAATAAAATACTGAAATCTCTTCTAAGATCATCAGGTCTCACTAGCAAATAACTGGCTTAATTGTTGATCAAAATTTGAGTTATACGTAGTGGGGGAAGAAGAATTCCTCCTTGAGTTAGAAGAAATGCTTCTAACCCAGAAAGAATCTAGCTGGGATTCAAACTGGTTGTTGTAGAAGCTTAGTTGAACCTTAAAATAGGGAACATTTTGAAATATTTGCTTTGGCTCAGGAGGAGCGTTTGCTTTGTATAACTTTGTATAACATATTTATTAGATATTTGCCTTTTAATGTGGATTTCAAATTTGTTCTTAATCTTTTCAGATATCTGTGTGGACAAAGCAAAAGTAGAGGAAAGTGAGCAAAAAGCAGCTGAATTTTCCAAAAAGGTAGTCACTGAGCTAATTCTTTGCATTGAATTTTTTTTTACTTCCTGTTCAGACGTTGGTCATTGATTCCCTTTTATAGTCAATAATAATAGTGAGTGTGTCTTTACTCCACAGAAGTATGTCAAAGGTCAGTATTGTCATGCCTATGTATTTACATGGAAATTCAATAATTCCAACTTGAAGAATTTTTGTGAGCTTTGAAAAATGTTTTTATGGTGTGTGGATACTTACTCTGGAGGACGTAAGAAGTAAAATTCCATCTGATGTCCTAGTATGTCAGAACTTGGTATTTAAATATTTGCAATTAATATTATGTGCTAATCATGTTTTGTGTAATTGACAAGAATAAGTGGAAAATATCCTTCATTATGTTCTGATTTCGTTTCTTCAGTACATGGTTTATTTTGAGTTTTGAAATAGTTTTCTTAGATTTATCAGTTTTAGTCCCCACAGATTACTTTCCTGTCAAAGTTGTAGGTAGGGCTGTGCATGTGGGTATTTTATTCAGCTCTGATTCAGCTTGTGAAATAGCCACACCGGGATAAAAGCCAATATTATTTGGCTTTTATTTGGGTGTGGCTAGAAGGTATTTAAAGTTTAAATGTCTTCTGAACTAGCTGAGTCGTGCTGCCATGGTGGCGCAACTCAGCAAGTGAACCCAGAAGGCATTTAAACTTTAAATGCCTTCTGAACTAGGGATGGGCATGAACCACGAAAATTTAGCCATTTAAACCTAACAGCAGGGCAAGTGAGCCAGTCTGCTGTTAGCTGACATGGCTGGAAGCCAATTCATTGATCCCTTTTGCTCACCCAGCTTCCAAGTGGGGAAAGAGTGAAAAGGTTCAATGAAATGGCTTTTAGCCATTTGAACCTAAAAGAGGGGTGGGTGAACCCATCCTCTGTTAGGCTGACATGGCTGGAAGCCATCTCTTTTGCTATGTCAGCCTAACAGCAGATGGATTCACCTGCCCCGCTTTAGGTTTAAATGGCTAAAAACCATTTCATCAATCCCTTTCATTCTCCCTGCTTGGAAGTGGGAGGGGGGAGTGAAAGGAATTGATGAAGAAGGAGAAGAGTTGGATTTATACCCCACCCTTCACTTGGAGTCTCAGAGCAGCTTACAATTTTCTTCTCTTCCTCTCCCCACAACAGACACCCTGTGAGGTAGGTGGAACTGAGAGAACTGCTCTTGAGAGAACAGCTCTGAGAGAACTGTGACTGACTCAATGTGACCCAGCTGGGAGAAGGAGTAGGGAATCAAACCTGGTTCTCCAGATTAGAGTCCACCACTCTTAACCACTACACCAAACTGGCTAGATGAATTGGCTCCCAGCCCTATCAGCCTAACAACGGATGTGCTCATGCACCCACCTGTTAGGTTTAAATGGCTAAAAGCCATTTCATTGATCTTTCCGCTACCCACCCCCCCCGGAATCCAGGGGGAGTGAAAGGTATTGATGAAATGGTTTCCAGCCGTGTCAGTCTAACAGTGGACATGCTCACCCACCCCACTGTTACGTTTAAATGGCTAAAAGCCATTTCATGGATTGCTTTTGTTCCCCTCTTCTTGGAACCGAGGGAGGGAGTGAAAGGGATCGATGAATTGGCTTGCAGCCATGTCAGCTGAGTTGTGCTGCCATGTTGGTGCAACTCAAGATGTTTAAAGTTTAAATGGCTTCTGAACTCCATTATACCCCATGGGGACGGTCCCGATAGGGTAGAATGGAGCCAAATAAATTCAGGTTTCCTGGATATTGAACCCAATATAATACCAATACTGGGATTTGGGAATATTCAGTAATACCAGTATTTTTTTGGGTCCAATAGATCCGAATCAGAAAAGTACCAATTTGGTTTTTGCACTCCCCTAGTTATAGCTACAAATCTTTTTGTGGTGTTATTTTCTAGGGATCAATATATTTGACTTTTATAAGTTACAATTGAGGCAGGCCTGGGCACTAAATTGAAATGTGGATGGTAATCTGTCATTCTTCAGGAAATTTTACCACTTATAACATTCATAGATTCATATGTAATTCTGACAGCAGTGAGCTGCCTTTTCTGTTAATTCAGCTTTATCTTGCATATACTGGCTACACTTTGACATAAGTTCTACTAGGTAAATGAGCATGCTGATGGATTTCTTACTGTGCTGCAAGATACAGTACATGTATTGGTTATAATCTATCACATGTGTGCGTAAGTCCATTGAAACTTGCCTAAATTTATCAGATGTGATGATTGGAAATTGCTGGAAATATAGCTATCTTTACTCTTTAGGATTCTTTTAACATTCCACAAGCAATTGTTAATTTATCCTGGAATTGCACTTCTTACTGCAGGCGTGCTAATGTGCTAGAGGCTGTTGTTGCTGTCAAACTAGGCAACTTTGAATGGTAGTACAACATCACTAAAGGCAATACAATCTGCAGAAACAGCTTCTGCTAGAAATTGAATATTTACAGACTTGGGAAAATGCTTTGCTATTATTGCATAAGAATCCAAAGCTCACCAAACACATTTTTCCATTATAAAATATTATATATATTAACCCTTCTATAATCGCAACATGTATTTATTTATTCATTCAGCTTTCCTATAATGCTTTGTATAATGATTTAATGCTGAGTGGACAGTAGTATGGGTTTTATTTTAAAAAGTGTGGGAAGAATAGTTCTGTTATTTGGGAGGGATTGGATAAGAACATAAGAGAAGCCAATGTTGGATCAGTCCAATGGCCCATCACTGCACCCTCTCCTTCAGCTGGCTCGTGCTCCCCCCTTCTCTCTGAACATAAGAGAAGCCAATGTTGGATCAGGCCGATGGCCCATCCAGTCCAACACTCTGTCACACAGTGGCCAAAAATACCAGGTGCCATCAGGAGGTCCAGCAGTGGGGCCAGGACATTAGAAGCCCTCCCACTGTGGAAGCCCCCCCAAGAATACAGTGCACTTGCCCCAGACTGAGAGTTCCTATCTGTACCTTGCAGCTAATAGCCACTGATGGACCTCTGCTCCATATGTTTATCTAATTCCCTCTTGAAGCTGTCGATGCTTGTAGCCGCCACCACCTCCTGTGGCAGTGAATTCCATGTGTTAATCACTCTTTGGGTGAAGAAGTACTTCCTTTTATCTGTTCTAACCCAATTTCATTGAGTGCCCACAAGTTCTTGTATTGTGAGAAAGGGAGAAAAGTACTTCTTTCTCAACCTGCTCAATCCCATGCATAATCTTACAAACCTCGATCATGTCACCCCTCAGCCGTCATTTCTTCAGGCATTTTAATCTTTCTTCATAGGGAAAGTGTTCCAACCCTTTTATCATTCTAGTTGCCCTTTTCTGCACTTTTTCCAATGCTATAAGATCCTTTTTGAAGTGTGGTGACCAGAACCATACGCAGTACTCCAAATGAGGTTGCACCATCAATTTATACAAGGGCATTATGATACTGGCTGATTTGTTTTCAATTCCCTTCCTAATAATCCCAAGCTTAGGGTTGGCCTTTTTTACTGCAGTCACACACTGTCTTGACATTTACAGTGAGTTATCTACTACAACTCCAAGATCTCTCTCTTGGTCAATCTCTGCCAGTTCGGACCCCATCAACATGTATTTATAGTTAGGGTTTTTGGCTCCAATACGCATCACTTTGTACTTGGCCACATTGAACCCCATTTGCCACGTTGACGCCCACTTGCCCATCCTTGACAGATCCCTTTGGAGTGCCTCACAATCCTCCCTGCTTCTTACCACCCTGAACAACTTTGTGTCATCTGCAAATTTAGCCACTTCACTGCTTACTCCCAACTCCAAATCATTAATAAAGAAGTTAAAAAGCATTGGACCGAGTACTGATCCTTGTGGTACCCCACTGCTTACCACCCTCCACTGAGAAAATTGCCCATTTATACTCACTCTCTGTTTCCTATTAATTAGCCAGTTTTTGATCCACAAAAGAACTTGTCCTTTTATCCCATGACTATTGAGCTTACTTAGAAGACTTTGATGAGGAACTTTATCAAAAGCTTTCTGGAAGTCAAGGTAAACAAAATCTATTGGGTCCCCTTTGTCTACCTGTTTGTTCACCCCCTCAAAGAACACTAAAAGATTAGCGAGACAAAATCTTCCCTTACAGAACCCATGCTGAGTCTGCCTCAATAGTTTTTGTTCATCAATGTGCCTACTAATTCTTTCCTTAATAACAGTTTCCACCAACTTACCCAGTATTGACGTCAGACTGACTGGCCTGTAATTTCCTGGATCTCCTCTGGAGCCCTTTTTAAAGATGGGAGTGACATTAGGTACCTTCCAGTCCTCAGGAATGGAGGCAGATTTTAAAGGAAGATTACATATTTTTGTCAGGAGATCCACAAGTTCACATTTGAATTCTTTCAGAACTCTTGGATGTATGCCATCTGGGCTTGGTGATTTATCAGTTTTTAAGTCGTCTATCAGTCGTAGGACCTCCTCTCTCTTCACCTCAATCTGACTAAGGTCTTTCAACACCCCTCCTGAGATCAGCGGTTCTGGAGTGGGCAAGCACTTCTCATCTTCCACAGTGAAGACAGGCAAAAAAATGCATTCAGCTTCTCAGCCATTTCCCTATCATCCCTCAATACTCCTTTTACCCCTTGGTCATCCAAGGGCCCCACTGCCTCCCTGGCTGGTTTCCTGCTCCTAATGTATTTGAAGAAAGTTTTATTGTTGGTCTTTTATGTTTTTCGCTCCTCATATTCCCTCTTTGCCTGCATTTTATTTGCCACAGCCTGTGTTCCCTTTTATCAGCCTCACTGAGACCACCTTTCCACCACTTAAAGGAATCCTTCTTACCTTTTGCAGCATCCATTACTTTGTTTGTTAACCATGCAGGCTTTTTTCTATACCTATTTGTGCCTTTCCTAATCTGCGGTATATATTTTTTCTGAGCTTCTAGGATTGTAGTTTTAAGTAGTCTCCAAGCTTCCCCAATGGTTTTGACCCTTTCAGCTTTTCCTTTCAGTTTCTTCTTTACATGTCCCCTCATATCAGAGAGTTTACCCCTTTTAAAGTTAAAAGTGGTTATGTCAGTCTTTTTGGGCAACTCCCTATTTATACAAATGTTGAACTCAATAACATTATGGTCACTGTTCCCAAGCAGTGCAATCACTTTTACATCTCTCACCAGATCTTGGGCGTTACTTAGAACCAAATCCAGGATTGCCTCTCCCCTGGTAGGTTCTGTGACCATCTGTTCATTGAGAATGTCTAGAAACGCAATCTCTTTTTCCTGACTTGAACACATATTGACCCAATCAATGTGTGGGTAGTTAAAATCACCTATTACAACACAGTTATTTCGTCTAGCCACTATCTTTAAGTCATTCATCATTTTATAATCCTCCTCTGTCTTTAGATCTGGTGGGCGATAACAAACTCCCAGTGTTAAGCTTCTTTTTGGCCCAGTATTTCAACCTAGAGCATTTCCAGAATGAATCCAATTCTCTTACCCTCTCAGTCTTACTGGACTGTATACCCTCTCCGACATACAGAGCCACCCCACCTTCAACCCTTCCCCCCCATCCTTCCGATATAATTTATAACCAGGAATCACCATATCCCACTGATTTTCCTCATCCCACCACGTTTCTGAAATACCAATAATGTCTATTTTTCCTCCCAACACCAAGCATTCCAACTTCCCGATTTTATCTCGGACACTTCTAGCATTTGTATATAAACATCTATAGTTTCCCATGCATGTTAAGCCCACAACCTTCCTCTTGCTGCCTCGAGACCTTGCCAGGCAGTCCATATCATTAGCCATAGTCTCAGTGGACAATTTTAATCCATTTCCTTGTAGAAGAGTAACAGCTACCCCTTCATCTCTTTGGGATGAGCCATCCTGAACCAGAGACTTTTCATCTCCTGTCGGCTTTCCTCCAATATTCAGTTTAAAAACTGCTCTGCCACCTTTTTTATTTTAAGCAGCATCAGCTTGGTTCCTTTTCAGGACAAGTGGAGACCGTCTCTATTGTACAGCTCCCTCTTGTTCCAAAAAGCATCCCAGTGCCTAACAAATTTAAACCCTTCCCCTCTTCACCATCGTGTAGGATACGGGAGAACAACAGATTTCTATGGAATTATTTGGAACTGTTGGATAGGTAAGGAGAATCTTGAAATACATATAACATTTTTGAAAATGGTTTAAAATTTAATCTATATAAGTTATGTTAAGTGGATTTACAGTTTAAATTTGAATTACATGGAAGTAATACTTGTAAGTGGAAGTTCAAATTGGAACACTTATTTTATTCCTTTATTTGGAAAAATACATCTTGCCTTTCTATTTTTGTTAAAAAAAGCACCCAAGGCATCTTACAGTAATGAGAGGAAATACATTAATCACATCAGTTTAACCTATGCACATATAAGGTATTGAAACAAGCCAATAAGAACAGATACAAGCATTTCAAGCACAAAAATCAACTGACCGAACAAAACTGTAGAACAAAGTTTGAGTCCAGTGGCACCTTTAAGACCAACAAAGTTTTATTCAAGGTATGCACTTCTGTGTGTGTGCAGACTTTGTGTCTGAGGAAGTGTGCGTGCGCACAAAAGTGCATACCTTCAATAAAACTTTGTTGGTCTTAAAGGGGACACAGGATTCAAACTTTGTTCTGCTGCTTCCGACCAGCATGACTACTCACCTGGATCAAGCCAAACTGTGTTGAACATCTCCAGGAATAAGCAGTATACAACAACAACAACAAACCATTAAAAACAATGTTTTGGAAATAATATTTGGGAAGAGGCATTGCTTTTGGCAACCCCACTATCCATTTTTTCTCATAGAACACAAGAATTTTGGAAAAGCACCAGGATTGGATGGATATGCAGCCAATGTCAGAGATTCATACAAGCAGAAGTAATTCCAATATTGCATAATCTAACTGGAAAAATAAAGGAAGGAACAGATCTTCCCTTAACTACAAAGCAATTACCTCACATTAGTAAACCTGTGAAACACGGGTATTAAAACATCTTTGAAAATTTATTTTGGTGCCTGTCTTTCTACCCTCTTGCACCTTTCACAACTAGGCTTTGTTTCTCGAAGGTACAAGGTTGGGTGGCGTTAGCATATTGATAACGACCCACCCCATATCACTTGATAATCTCCTCCAGCAGTTTCATGTGGATATTGAACAGAATAGGAAATAGGGTAGAATCCTGAGGTTCATCATAAGATGGTGGTTGAGAGATGGAAGAGCAGTCCCCTAGGATCACCCTGTGGGACCTCATTACCAGAATGAAGTAGAACTGCTGTGAAACAGTGCCAGTGCCAACCTGTCTTAGCCTGCCAACACAGAAGTATACAATGGCTGATAACAATGAAAGCTGTTAAAAAAAACTGGAACCCTCCCCATTGGCTGATTGGTGTGGGTAATCTGCCAGAGTGATGCAGGTGGTTTCAATTCCATTCCAGAATGCCATTTTTGAAAGGAATCTAGATAATTTGTTTCATCCCTAAAATACCTGAAGTGCCACTACATTCTCAAATCACCTTTTTCTCAAAAGCTGATAATTATGCTGTCTTAATCCTATAATTCTTCTGCCGTCCCTAGGTTCCAGGTTATGAGCAACCCAGAGGCTGGGATGTCAGCTCATGTTAGAAGGTCTGAATGGACTTGTGAAGAACCCAAGCACCCCTCTCTTTTATCTTTCCCATAAATTGCCACCAGTCAGACCCTTGTGCATGCCCACAACCACCTCCAGTGGTCTGTTGAACTGGAAGTGGGGTTTTCAGTGTGTTGCACATGTATGAAGTAACAATTCTCTTTCCTCCTGGCTAGGTGTTTGGCATCTTTGCATGGAGGTTTAACGACAGTCTGCGATCTTTACAAGAGAAAAATTATTTATTGCTAAATAAACACTCTTACAGACTAATCACACAAAACATAGACATCTGTGTTGACCAAACAGAAAAGGTGATACCGAGTACAGGAAAATAAAAGATTTTTTAAAAGTCTGTCCAAATCACACTGAATTACAGAGTTACATTGGCATTCCTTTGTGAGAAATGGATGCAAACCAGCAGGAACAATAAGGAAGAGCATTTGTGCAGGCTTCCTTTGTTGCTCCCTGTTCCTCTGAACTTGTTGCACTTACTTTGAGTGAGCTGAACATTTAACTCTTTCCTCCCTACTAGGGAAGAATTCTCTGTGACCAATCCGGTACTGAGGGACTAAGTTACCCCGTTCATGCCAAGGCTGCTTGATCATTCATGCCATGCCATGCACTACTAGATTATCAGGCTTCAGGCTGGGATATGACAAAGTAATCTGTTTTACCTTCCTCTGACAGTGTGGCAAATGGTCCAGCTGTTCCCTCCATCCATCACCATAAATGAAGGGTACTTACTTCCATGAGGATTTTGTTGCCTGGTTCCCCTCTGAAGGTGTGATTCCTTTGAAAGTGATGGCACCTTAGTAAACAGGCTTGTGTGCAATTTAGGGCATCCTATATCCAAGGATACAGGGACGGCTTCTTTATAAATGCATCTATTAGGGTCATAGGTGAAGATTTTTCTGTTACAGAAGCATTCATAACATAGGTGGTCCATGACATTAGTCTTCCTGTAGCAGGTTTCACTAAACAACATGGGCAAGGGTCAGAAAAATAGGATGTGGGCCTTACCCTTTTAAATATTCTGTTCTTGTTCTCTTGTTGAACTAAATTAAAATATGAACCTGAGAAGCAAGAACATGCACCACATCTGTGACAATTTCAATTTATGGAAAACTAAAGATTATATCTGTGTATAAGTGGTTAAGACGCTGAACTGCAGGCTGTGGAAGGTCAGTAGTTCAGCAGTTCGAGACCCGGGTGCCGCATGATGGGGTGAGCTCCTGTCTCTAGTTCCAGCTCCTGCCAACCTAGCAGTTCGAAAGCAAGAAATTGCAAGTAGATAAATAGGTACCACTTAGGTGGGAAGGTAACAGCGTTCCGTGCACCTTGGTGTTTAGTCATGCCGGCCACATGACCACGGAAACGTCTTCGGACAGCGCTGGCTCTTCGGCTGGAACGGAGATGAGCACCGCAACCTAGAGTCGGATTCGACTGGCTTTCGACAGGGAACCTTTACCTTTACTATATAAATAGGATACAGTGGTCCTGTCACATCCAAGCTCGGACCCCTCCTGACAGTCCACGGCTTTTCCATCCCACCCCCCAGGCACCCCAGTATGGAGCCAGTGGCTGCAGGCTCCAGGACGCCACCAGGGAGACAGTGACAGCCAAGCTCCCTCCTTCCATCCTGCTGAGCCAGATGGTAAGGGAAGTCCCAGAGGTTGGCAAGGCAGGGCAAGGCCCCGCACCTGGGAAGAGTGAGCAGCCAGTGGAGTCTGGGTCAGGCATGTCTACTGAGCCGATCAGGATGCAGGAGGAAGAGGCAAGTCCTCACCTGGGTGCAATGGGCCCAATGCAAGGAAGCACTTTGGCCCCACTCAGCTGCAAAGAAGAGTGGCACAGCCTGACAGCCATGCTGAATAACATCAGAGCAGCCAGTCGACAACAATTTGTCCTGACACAGTGTCAGGACCTATATAAGGGGGTGGGGTGAGGGGTGGGGAAAAGGGACCAAAGGGATATATAAGGAGGCAGTTCCAACAGGCCAGAGAGAAGAGAAAGGAGGTCCATCAGTGGTTTTTAGCCACAAGGTATAGATAGGGACTCTGGGGCAAGTGCTTGGTGCTTGGGGGGGGATCAACAATGGGAGGGCTTCTAGTGTCCTGGCCCCACTGCTGGACCTCCTGATGGCACTTGGTATTTTTGGCCACTTTGTGACAGAGTGTTAGATTGGATGGGCCATTGGCCTGATACAACATTGTCTTCTCTTATGTACTTATGTTCAGAGAGAAGGGGGGAGCACGAGCCAGCTGAAGGGGAGGATGCAGTGATGTAACCACCCCTTCCTTGATGCATCCAAGACCTTGAGCAACCTCTGTGGGCAGGGAGCAGGGCTGCCTTTGTGACAACGACGGATGGGGGGGTCACACAAACACAGAGGTGGTTCGTGACAATAGCTGTACACAATTTCCCCCACTGTGTAAAGATACAAACAAAATCTGAAACCTTTTGGAAGGCTCTGTGCCAATTCTTTACCTTCAAGCAGTTGCACTTTTGTACAAGATCACAGCACAGATAAGGATGAAGCTTTCTGTGCTTATAAGGCTTTCTAACTGGGAACTCTTTTAAAGCATATAGTCTTTTGTGTTGTGTCCCAAATGTTTCTGAGCTAAGTATGAACAAATATACCCTCTGTAAAAATTTGAAGTGCTAGATGTGGAATGTCCATTTTCATCTATGGAAAAGGTCCTTAAAATACTGTAAATCTGAAAAAGGTTAAGTTTTAGACACATACAAGTTTACAGGAATGTGACCGTAGCTGATTAAAGGTGGTTACTGTTGTAAATGTTCATAGCCCAGGAAAAATTGAAGAAAAAACATTATTTGGCTAGTCTAGGAAGTATAACAGGCTTCTATTACTTTATTCAATTTCTGTATCACCCCTGTGAAAGTTGGTATACAGTTTGGACAAAGATGGATGAATGTTTCTATGTTGGCGATCATTGCAGTTTGATGAAGAGTTCACAGCTCGACAGGAGGCACAAGCTGAGCTTCAAAAACGAGAAGAGAGAATTAAAGAGCTTGAAACTGAAATCCAGCAGCTACGAAGCCAGGTAAAGTAACAAAATTGACTTTATAGCCTACCAAAATTAGTTCTGTTTGTTTGTTTGGTGTGGGTGGCTGGTGGGGATTAAAGAATTTTGTTGGAATGGAACAGGAAAGTGCCAACCCTGTGCGAAGGATATGTGGCAGGAGAAATAATAATATTTCAGTGTTTTAAGTGAGGCATGCTGCTTCTCTCTCACACACTTGCCGTTGCACAATCACTGCTGATCACTGCTACCTTTTCATGCCTAGTATGCATCAGGATTGGCAAAAACTACAATCAGACTCAGCATTAAAAACAAACAAACAAAAAACACAACCCAAGCTACAAAGTAAAGGCACAGAAATTGTGTTGTGCACACGGATCTTGTTCTGTAAGAGCTGATCATTTCAATAGACTTGGCAGGTGATTCCTGAGTGCTTGTATGGAGAGTGCAGATCCTCGAGCACTTAGTCATCTATCCCTTCCTTGTAAATGAATGGGGGCAAAGTGTATGTGGGGGGGGCATGCTCTTCAGGGCTACCAAAGGCCTCTGATTCAGAGTGATTGGTGTAAGGGGAAAAATTCATGCAGAGATGTTTGTTTGATTGGAAATGCTTTTTTATGGATTTATGCTGCTTGGCACACCATATTACCACATCTGTGGTAGTAGAATGCCAAAACTAATGATTTGGGTGACATGACATCCAAATGAAACTGAGGCATAAAAAGACACTGCTGCTTTGAAGATTTTCTGTATGCAGCTGTCAAAGCTATATATGCATTTGATTTTAAAAACATTCATGTTTTAATGTGCGTGTTAGATTGCTTGGTGTAACTGACTTTGAAAGGGTCATTACGTAAAAGAATATTGTACTGACTATAAATTAACACTTTGCATTTGGTTCAGTGTCGCTAAAAGGCTGTTAAGGCTCACTTAACATTTCTATGGTCCTGGATTATCTTAATGCCAGTATTAGCTAGCATTTGTTTGGTACCAATAAAATGTTACTTGCCATATAGGATTTAGAAGGGATGCAGTCATCTGGCCATAAATTCTGGGGTGGAGTAGTGGTGGTAGTGGGCACAAACCGGCACACAAGCCAAAATTTGGGTCAAACTTGGGCCAGTTTAGAGCTTGGGAACTGATGTTTGGGGAAGACATGTATTCCCCAAACATTTAATAGACTTTTGGCCAGTTCTATTCAGCTGTTTAGGGTCAGCTGTTAGGTTTAAATGGTTGGCAGCCATTTAATCCTTTGGTTATGCTCCCCCCTTTGAAGGGGGAGAGCAAAACCAAAGGGTTAAATGAAGCCCCTTCCTGGGTGATCCCTGCCCCTTTTCTCCCAGCTGCGGCAAACCATGCCCAGGAGGAAGGGAGAAAGGAAGTCCTTTCCTAGGCAATCCTCCCTTTCTTCTGGCTGCAGCTCGCCACAGTCAGGAGAAAGGTGGAAGGGAAGTCCCTTCCAAGGCAATCCGTGCCCCCTTGTTGTGGCAGAGAGAAGGGGGAACCAAATTTGCTGGACCGATTTAGTTTGGGTGGGCCCGTTTGGGTCGGTGTTCAGTTCGGGGCCTTTTTTAGGTTCATGCCCATCCCTGTTAGTTATAACAGCATCAAAAAAAGAGCGAGTGAGAGAGAGAGAATCTTCACTCACTAAAGACTAATTTATTGTGGCATAAGGTTTTGTAGACTCGATCCCGCTGATCTGATGAAGTAAGTGGGCTCTAACTATGAAAGCTTATGCAACAATAAATTGGCCTTTTTTATATAGAAGCTGCCCTGTAAACTGGCTGTGGTTCTCTGTTAAAAAGGAGAGAACTGCGTAATGGACTCAGTCTGTTGCATTGTTTAAAATGTAACTGTTTGAAAGTGAAAGCTTAAAAGTTTGGCCGTTGGTTAGTCTGCAAAGGCAAGCTCTTTTGATTTCGGAGCTTATGGGTTTTATGCCAGTGGTGCCACTTTTTAGTATAAGAAATACATGCTGGTACTTTGTCCAAGGCTCCAAAAGTCTTTGTATGGTTCTCCTGAAAGCAGATAGAGATAATGAATTTCTCTAGTGTTATCTTGCCAGCAGAAGAGAGCCTTATTAAGAAACACAGCCAAGATCCTAGTCTTCATCCTAATTTCCCAGCCCGTACAGTTAACATCATTTAGAAGATGGATTTTGTGCAGTAGTGAATATTTAAATATGGCAACCTTATGATGATAATTTGGTTTCAGCCAATTGGGTTCCTTTTAACAGTTCTATGAATACCACATAGATAAAAATATCTTAAACCCCTGGAATGTATTTTGTTAATGGACCTTTTTTCTTGTTTTCAAATGTCACTTCATTAATTCTCTTGATCTATTTTAATCTGAAGAAATTCATACAGAAGTTACATATGGCACTAGCTGCTTCTCACTGTAATGCAGTGCCAAAAATATAACCTATTCCTGTTAAATGACTCATACTGATTTCAAAATGGATTTTTCCCCATGGTATAAGGCTGTATTCTCTCATTATGGATTTAATCTTGTTGAGGTCCTTCAGTGATATGTAATAGAACACAGTTCAATGATCTTGCTTACTTGGATGGATTGGGAGATCTGAAATGTGTAGTTTCTTAAGACTGTTATTTAAATGAGACTATACTAGGAATCCCTGTTTTTCTGTGGCCAACATTTTCCTTTGCATTTTTTTTTTAAAATGGCTTTTTTTTGCAGGCTGCTGTGTCTTCAAGTGGCCCCTCTCCTATAGGCATACCAGCTCCACCGCCTCCTCCACCTCCTCTTCCAGGTGGTGTACTCCCAGTTCCACCTCCTCCACCTCCTCCGCCGCCTTTGCCTGGAGGGGGTTTAGCGCCACCTCCTCCTCCGCCACCACCACCTATGTTTGGAGGTCCACCACCACCACCTCCTCTTCTTTTTGGTGGCATTCCTCCTCCACCAGCAGCTGCACCAGCATTGCCTTTTGGAATGAAACAGAAGAAAAAGTACACCCCTGAAGTGTCTATGAAGAGAATTAACTGGGCAAAGGTATAAAAATGCTAAACAAATTTTTGTTCCATTCTGAACAGAGGGGGAGTGAGGATTTTGGTTTGATTATGAAAATGTTTTATTGAGGCTTAAAAAATATGTTTTTAAAATAAATATGTATTTTTACTACCTAGAATTGTAACTGCAGTAGAAAGTGGTGTAAATGTAAACATGTAAAGTGGGATCATTTCCATAAGACTATGCTTACAAAATGAAATATGCATGTCTAGTAAGCCAGCCTTCTTCTAGCACATCACAGCCAACCGTGTGTGTTTGAGCAGTTGTGTGTGTTCATGGTTTTACTAACTTTGATTTCATCTAAGAACCCTTTTCACACATGTTTTGCCTCTGTGAAATATAAAATGCAGAAATTTTCCTCTTTGGGCATTATGAAGCACCTGTTCTTGCAAGCTTTGTATGAATATGTTTGCTGTTCTGAGCTTCACTTCATTGATTTAGGTTCCCATTTATGAATAGGTTTATTACTATTCATTCTACTCTGGTAGCTGAGCAGTAGGAAGCTCATTTTATGTGCATGATTTTATATAAGTTCAGGATAGGAATTTCATCTAATGAAAGTTTTGAAGATAATCCTTTCTGAGGTTGATGTACATTATGGATGCACAGCATAATACAGTGCACTTAACATTCTGTCAGAATTACAATTCTGATGTGTAAACACCGTTTGTTATTACCTTATTGGACATGACCAGAGGAAATACATCTGAATAGATCTTCATTTTCTCTACACATGAAATTATTGTACAATATAGCAACACAAATCCAGTGTACTGAACGAGATTCTGAAGTGCAAACAAGGCAAAGAATAGTAATGAGAATCTTTTGGAACAGACCTTCTCTCAGTTTAGTGTATTTTGGTGGGAGAAAGGAATTCTTTTTAACTCATTCCCCTCTAATTTGTTTAAAGAGGAAAATAGGAAGTATTTTCTTTGGACTTGTGTTCCTGATGTACAGATTCCCTGGGCATAATTAGGGAATATTGATTTAATAATCCCTATGTTGTTCATTTATTGAAATCCATAGTCTGTCCATCAGTCTGTCCATCAGTGGGTAGCACTATGTCCTGACATAGCCACAGTGATCCATGTGTTGGTCACCCCTAGGCTGGATTGCTGCAGCTCGCTCTATGTGGGGCTACCCTTGAAGCTGACCCAGAAATTATAGCTTGTCCAAAATGCCTACGGGGGTGCTTACGGGCATTCCAACAACAGCACATATCCAGCCAGTGCTTCACCAGCTGCATTGGCTCCAATTGAGTTCTGGATCCATTTCAAGGTGGTTGTTTGGCCTATAAAGCCCTACATGATCTGGGACCAGCAAAGCTGCAGGACTGCTTCTCCTGGTATAACCACCAGAGAGCCGTGCACTCGGAAGATCAGAATCTACTGGTGGTTCCTGACCCAAAAGATATCCGGCTATCCTTGATCAGACTAGGTCAAGCTCTTGCCTGATAGAACTCTCTACCTGGTGACATCTGGGTCCTGCAGAACTTGAGACAGTTTCACAGGGCCTGTAAAACAGAGATGTTCCACCAGGCCTATGCTCAAGGATAGCAACAGTTTACTGGATCCTACCTTCAGCTGTGATGACAGGAAGATTTAATAGGATTTCATACTTAGATCGACTGTAATTGTGGCAGCAGTAAAATTGACTCTGTGGATCATATTTTGCTTGATTGTCCCAAAATGTTCAGCTCTAAGAGATGAACTGATCTCCCCTTTATTTAATCAGCACTTCTTCTCTCCAGAAGCAAAATCATCCTGGTACTTAGAGATGAAGACAAACAAGCTATACTGCATGTGGCAAAATTTCTAGCAGCTGTTGTCAAATCACATGGCAACTTCTGCAGTAGCAATATTTAAATTCTTCCATGTTTTCCTGTGGAATGATGTTTATTGTGGGATGAGGGTTTGCTGTTTATTACTCCAGTTGCAAAAACAGTAAAGACAATAAATAAATTATATCTGGCCCTGATTTCCCTCCCCCATAAAAATTAATAAATACTTACACCATTAGAATGTTTTTAAGATTTAATTTAAATGGGTTTAGAATAAATTTTATATTTGCCTGTGAAATTGTGTTTTAGACTATATTGTACACGACCCTGAGCCCTCCAGGGGAGGGTGGTATTTAAATACAAAAATAAATGGGATACCTCTGATGTAATCAGCTTTAATTTTTGTTTCAGATTGAGCCATCGGATATATCAGAAAACTGTTTTTGGCTGAAAGCTAAAGAAGGAAAATTTGAAAATCCAGATCTGTTTGCGAAACTGGCACTTACTTTTGCCACTCATATGAAGGGTAATTATTTGTTTTATGAATTACCTGTCTGATGGATGTGTGAGTTGTTTACACTGTGTCACCGTCAATATGTATAATACTTTAAAGAGAGGTTGCAGCCTCAACGAGCTTGCAAGGTAACCTTTGACAGAGGGGAGAACAACAGAGGAAAGAGAGGAAGACAGACAAGGGTGATGGAAAGAATGTGTGCAAGTTCAGTTGTAGGTACTCAGGAGTAGTTTCAGTCAGTGTCTGGGACTGAGGGGTTTAAGCCAGGGGCCTCACAGACAAGCTGGATTCTCAGGGGGCACTTGAAGAAAGGGGGGGGAAATGTCATCAAACTACTGTTGAATAAGGGAGTCCTAGAGAAAAGGCAAAGTTGCTTGATAGCCATGCTCCTTCTGATGGCGAAAGGTGGTAGAGATGGAACAGCAAACTTTGCAGGTGGAGGGAATAGAGAAGGTGGTGGGGGGAGGACTAGTTTTGAAGGAAAGAAGCAAATGTTACCTCTCATACTGAAGTACATTGTGATCAGCATCTTATCCTATCCTATATATTTATATAAAAGGCCAGCCATGCTGGCGACAACTCACATACTCTCCCATTGGCCACTGGGAAAGTTGCCTTGGTGTCCAATTGGCTTGTCCCGCCAGCTCCTCCATTCTTACATCCCCACATTGGACGTGTTGCACCTTGGGAGTTGTAGTTCTCAGCTGGCCTTATTGCAGCCATAGCAAAGGGAATTACAACTACAACTCCCAAGTTGGGAGTCCCAAGAGGCCAAGGGACATTAACAGGGAGTCAGTTAAATGGTTAATCAGTTAAAGAGTTAAACGGGAAGCAGCTTTGGAATTGAAAGGGGTTGGGGGGAAAGGGAAAGCCTGGGCATCTCTCTGAATTACAATTGATCTCCAGCCTACAGAGATCAGCCCCCATGGAGAAAATGGTTGATTTGGAGGGTGAGCTCTATGGCATTATACCTCACTGAAGTCCTTCAACAAACCTGGCCCTTGGTATTGCCAACCTCCAGGTGGCATCTGGAGATCTCCAAGATCAGTTCTCCTGGAGAAAATGGTTGCTTTGGGCAATGGATTCTATGGCATTATACCCTGCTGAGGTCCATCTCCATCCCAAATCCTGCCCTCCCCAGGCTGTACCCCTCAAATCTACAGGTATCTCCCAACCCAGAGTTGGCAACCCTGTAACTGGTTATGGAACCGCTTTCCAGACCCTTGAAACCCAGAAAACATGGCATAGGAGGAGGTGCTGTGTAGCCCCAAATCAACATAAGCTCGGGTGGAGGGAACCATACCTGTTACTATACGGCTCTCCTCTCATACTACCAATTTTAATATTTTATATTGTATTGTGTTTTATTTTTTTAATTTTGACTGTATTTATTACAAATGATGTTACCCGCCCTGAGCCTGTTCGTGGGATGGCCGGGATATAAATACAAATAATAAATAAATTGAGACAGCCCTGTCTTACAGCTAAGCAGAAGGAAATACATGGGCCTTACTCCTAGTTCTAGAATATTATGTACAGTTTCCTGGTATTTACATGTTTTTGGAATGATGCCTTTGGGACAGTTTATTTTGTGCAATCCTAGTGAGTTTAAACTGGAGTAACTCTATTTAGGATTAAATTGTTAAGTTTCTTCATTTTAGTTTATAAGTGGGTTTCCCAGATATTAAACGGATACCAGAAATAGGTTTTAATAGGCTTTACTAAGTGCCGTATGATACAAAGTACAACACTTTCAAATTTCCTTATTCTAGCCTTTGGACATGAGGCATATTTTTGTGTAAATTGCATGGCAGTATAATAATTGCTCTCCTGGAATCTACCAGACACAAATTTCCTCTACTTTGCTAAGGCAAATAACTGTCAAGTGTTGTTAGGTCTGCTGCAACATTGCCTTTTCAGTCAAATTCATTTTAGCAATGTGTACAATGTAGCAGGAATATATCAAGCTCTAATGTAGACCTGGGTTTTGCTTCAGTCTTCCTTCTTTTCGTTGTTTCTGGTTCTCTTTTCTCTTTTCCAACTTCTTATATTATGTATAAAGTGTCTCATTGCAAACAGAGATCTTACTTAAACCAAGTTTGGAAGATCTGATTTGTTGGCTGAGTTATGAAGGAACAAACAATGACCATAAATTAGAGGTAACCCAGAACAAATCAAGTTCAGCTGGGCAATGAAGAATTATGAAGATCTGAGAACTAGCTGGTCTAATAAACTGATGGCAACAAAGAAAACTAGTTTAATTAATAAAACAGCAGCAAAAGATGAAGAAAAAACCTATAACAGTAAAAATACTGGCTAAAAAAATAATACTGTGTCAATTATGGCAGATGTGCTGCAGATGTCTGGCAAAGTTCAAGCCGTGACACAGCTCTGCCAGGGAACTTTCATGTTCACATTTGCCTTTACTACTGTTATAACCTTGTTTTAACCATTCTTAATTGTGTACGTTGCTAGTTGAACATTATTTTCTGATTGTTAAGTGTTTGTGGATTAAGTATAGGGAAATGAGAGTAGTAAAATGTTTATAAAAACAGAAACCTGCTTATCTGCAGGCTTAATTTTTGTTGTTGTTGTTTAAAAGATGGTGATTATTACTGGAGGGTTAAAGATTATGATTATTCATATTCCTGTAATATTTCTAAAGGAATAGTCACAGTCATTCAACAAAAATAAACAGGAGGCTTACTGACATTTTAAAGACTAGCAAATTCTGTTCTAACATATGTTTTCATGGGCCACTTTGTCAGATACATGTAACGCATCCTCACTAGGCATGCATAGGCACAAAGTGCAAAGTGATGCACATTGGAGCCAAAAATCCTAACTATAAATACACGATGATGGGGTCTGAACTGGCAGAGACTGACCATGAGAGAGATCTTGGAGTCCTAGTAGATAACTCACTGAAAATGTCGAGACAGTGTGTGACTGCAATAAAAAAGGCCAACACTATGCTTGGGATTATTAGGAAGGGAATTGAAAACAAATCAGCCAGTATCATAATGCCCTTGTATAAATTGATGGTGTGACCTCATTTGAAGTACTGTGTGCAGTTCTGGTCACCACACTTCAAAAAGGATCTTATAGCACTGGAAAAGGTGCAGAAAAGGGCAACTAGAATGTTAAAAGGGTTGGAACACTTTCCCTCTGAAGAAAGGTTAAAACACTTGGAGAAATGGCGGCTGAGGGGGTGACATGATCGAGGTTTATAAGATTATGCATGGGATAGAGCAGATAGAGAAAGAAGTACTTTTCTCCCTTTCTCACAATACGAGAACTTGTGGGCACTCAATGAAATTGGGTTAGAACAGATAAAAGGAAGTACTTCTTCACCCAAAGAGTGATTAACATATGGAATTCACTGCCACAGGAGGTGGTGGCAGCTACAAGCATGGACAGCTTCAAGAGGGAATTAGATAAACATATGGAGCAGGAGTCCATCAGTGGCTATTAGCTGCAAGGTACAGATAGAACTCTCAGTCTGGGGCAAGTGCTGCATTGTATTCTTGGTGCTTGGGGGGCAACAGTGGGAGGGCTTCTAATGTCCTGGCCCCATTGCTAGACCTCCTGATGGCATCTGGTATTTTTGGCCACTGTGTGATGGAGTGTTGGACTGGATGGGCAATTCGCCTGATCCAACACTGGCTTCTCTTATGTTCTTATCTGTATTTCTGTCTATCTGAATTTATGATGAAGAACAATGTAAACTGTAGGATGAAAGCCATGACAAAGGATCAAAGCCATGACAGAGTTAGATTCAGAAGATGATTGAGATATGGACATGCTTGGTCCCCTTCTAATTTCTTTCCTGTGCTAAGAAATGATGATGTTCAGACCCAGGACTTCATTGCTCTCCTCTTCAAGCTTGATGTTGGGCAATGTCAGATCAATTATGAATAAGACTGCCTTCCGTCAAGAGTTTATAAGTAAAGGCAATTTCGATCTGGCATGCTTGACTGAGATCTGAGTGGATGAAGGTGAAGTGGTGGCTCTCACTAGCTGACTCTCTCCGGAAACGTAGTCCTTCATCAACCGCAAGGAGGACGATGGTTGGGGTGGTAATTTTTATCTGAGAATTTTTTCTCCTTCAAACAGGTTCCTGCACCAAACATCGCCAACACTGAATGTTTAGACTTGGTGTGGGGTGCCAGGGAGAGGGTGGGAGTCTTGCTGGTTTACCATCCACCTAGCTTACAAGCTGACTCCCTGCTGAGTCTGACTGAGATAGTGGCGGAGTGGGCCTTGTGTTTCCTCAAACTGATAGTTCTGGGGGACTTCAGTGTCCATGCTGATGCTGCCTTGTCTGGAGCTTTCTTAAACTTTACAACTGTCATGACATCATTAGGACTCTCCCAGGTTGTATTGGCCCCCATACACAGAGCAGGCCACATGCTGGATCTGATCTTTTGTACAAGAATTGATCCAGATTCAGCAGTTCTTTGTGAATGGGTGCCATGGACTGATCATTACCTTGTGAAGGTCAGGGGTGGCAAGCTTATTTATGTTCTCCCACGGAGACTCATGAATCCAACTTGAATCCAGAATGCTCTCTGGGATTTTTCTGGCTCTACTTACAGCTGTCTTGATGAACTCATTGATGCCTGGAATCTGGGCCTTCAAGAGGCCATTGACTGAGTTGCCCATCGGCTCCCTCTTCACCCCCATACTACCTTGGATCCTTGGTATGTGGATGAACTAAGGACTGTAAAAAGGGGGCTTAGAAAGCTACAGCAGTGCTGGCGACGAACTCTTGACAAAATAACAAGAGCACTTTATAAAGCCCCCTTGAAGGCTTATGAAGTGGCAGTGAAGGCAGCAAAGCTCTCTTTTCTGCCTCCATTGTATCTGCTGCAGCGTGTCCAGCGATATTGTTTAGAGTTATTAGGCAACTGACCATTCTTTCCGTGGCTACAAAAGTAGATGGAAATTTGGCTATTAGCTATGACCACATTTGCAACATTCTTTTCAGATAAAGTCTCACTCCTTCACCAAGGCTTTGCTGCCAGATTTGGAATCAGTAGGAATCTTGGGGCCCTGTGTGTGCAAACAGGTCCATTTTTGGACTCTTTCAGTGCAGGGTCCTATCGGCTGTGCGGCCTATTACCTGCTCCTTGGATCCCTGCTGTTCCTGGTTGGTAAAAGCCTCCAGGGAAGGTTTACAAGGATCCTTGGGAGATATTATAAATCTCTCACTCTCCCAGGACTCTTTTCCTAACTCTCTCAAGGCAGTGGTGACACCCATCCTGAAAAAGTAATCGTTAGATGAGAGTGTACAGAAAAAGCCTCTTTTTCTGAAATTCTCCATGCCTGGGCCAGATGGCCTTAGCTGATAACACTTCCGTGTGACTTGGCCAAGCCTCATATCCGTATGCAAGACACTTTCACACCTTTGCTGGGGCAGAGAGACATACAGGCACCTTCCCAAGCCTGAAAGAGGTAGGCCCAACACATTAACACATCAAAAAGCATTCCCTGGCATTCCCTGACATGGCATGTTGCACGTAGGCCCGGAAGATTGGACACACCCCTCCACTCCCTCACGATTGGATAATGGCCATATTCAATAGTGATGGAGAAGGGGATAATTGTAATCACCCTATGGGAAAAGAGAGAGAGTTGTTCTCTTTGGAGGAGTTCCTGGAAAAAGTTAGTTCCTTTCTGGGAAACAAAGAGTTCTGGTCATGGAGTTTACTATTAGGCAGCAAAGCTGGACTTAACTGCCCACGACAATCTTGTGGTTCCTTCTCAAGATTCCCTGGTAAAACCTTGGGACTATTTGCACACTGAATCATCTGACACCTCTGAAAGCTTGGTAACTATGGAATAACTCTCTGTGTAGTAAGAGCTCAACAGGATATAGATATCTTTTGTTTAATTACCTTTTACTAGTCTATTTATATGCATGCTTTTGCACTGAATAAAGATAATATATAATCAATATTATCTGGACTTGTTTTTCTCTGTTGCAACTTGAACTCTAAGGCTTAATCTTGTGCCTAGGCTGACTCAGCTGATGCTGCTACCACTGTGTGTTAATTAATTGTTTACAGCCCTGATACAGAGCTGGTAAAAATTGTTAAGTCCTATAGACCAGGCAGGAATTGGGGATCTCTGCTCCTGTCTGAGGTGAGGACCTTTGTGTAAGAGATCCTGGTGGCAGTGACTACTGATACCCTGGAGCATGTACAGACATTCTCCTGGGGGTTTGTTTAATTGTTACAGAAGTCCTGGGGTTTTCTAACTCTCATCCCTGGACTGAGGTGGGAGAAAGAAAACCATGACTTATGGCAGGGCGTATGGGTTTCTAACTCTCACCCCTGGACTGGGATGAGGGAAGAGATCCATGACAAGAGGTCCTAGCCAATTACTGCCCAGTATCTAATCTTCCATTTCTGGGGAAGGTGATTGAGTGAGCAGTGGCTGAACAGCTCCAGGAATTCCTGGATGAGGCCTGTGCCCTAGATGCCTTCCAATCCAGCTTCTGCCTGGGATTTGGGGCTGAGACAACTCTGGTTGCTTTGATTGACGATCTCTGGTTACACCTTGATGCAGGTGGGATGGTGCTACTGATCCTGTTGGATCTGCTTGCTGCCTTTGACAAAGTAGACCATTTGGTCCTGGTCAACTGCCTAGCTTCTGTAGATTTGAGTGGTACAGCCTTAAGCTGGCTCCTCCAGGGTTGGTCCCCGAGGGTAATCATGGTGGAGAGAGGTTGTCATTGTGAGCCCTAATCTGTGGAGTTCCACAGGGGTCAGTTCTCTCCCCAATGTTATTTAGCATCTGTATGATCCCTCTGGTAGAGGTTGTCAGGAGGTTTTGTTAGCCAAATTGCTCTATTTTAAATATAGCAATTGGTTTATTATTATTATTATTGGATTCTCGCCTGTATATACAGAGAATGCTGCTGTTTTGTAATGGTTCCCAGTAAAAGACACAGAGACCAGGTATAATTAATAAAATATTATTTTACTGAATATAATCCTTATTTATTCATTCACAAACACACAAACAGTATTCAAGCATTCACACACATAAAATAGAACTAAGAAAGCAGAGGGGATTGATGGCTTATGGAGAGGTGATACTACCTGTCAGATGTGCAGAAGTCCATGAAGAAGGATTGTGGCCTAAACCCAGAGGGTTCAGGGGTGGGCTGCCATTTTGGCTCATGGCAGAGACACACACTCTAAGGCCATCTGTGTGCTGGGATATACCCACTGTAAGACAATGCAGCCCAATGGGTGGCCCAGGGGGCTGGTCTCAGGTGAGAACAAAAGATTTCCTGGACCAATGATGAGTCCCAGGGGTGTGTGATGTCAGTAGAGGCAGACCTTAGGTATGACCAATCAGGTTCCAGAGAGGCAGGGTCTGGATTAAACAATAGAAGCCAGGTGTTGGGTGGCTAGTTGAATGGATTATAGGGACTTGCTGGCCAGGTAAACAAAAGGTGGGAGACTTCCCTGATTGTCCCTGATTAGCATCAGGAAGGGTCGTTAACAATTTGAATGCTTAATTGGGTAATAATCCCTTCATGCAAACGACTGGCAGAGGGAAAGTCCTTTGTCTGCTGTATGGCCCTTAATCCGTGTAGGTGACATGCAGCAGGTATGTAATGGAGTCCCTCAGAGTAAAAAGACAGCTTTTTCCTTTCTCTATGGGCTTCTACCTTGGCATCCATTTTACAGTCTAGACAGACCATGTGGCAACAGCAAACAGTCCATAGCAAAGCCCCATAATGGCGTCGGGGCTAACATATCCCCCCTTGCAGACGTGGCAGCGTCAGATGACATCGTCTGCACATACACACTTCGATGGAGACTTCCCGGTATCTTGAGGGACAGAGGCAAGAAAGACAAAGAAACACCAAAGGCTGGGTGAGGTGCTGAAGAGTGCCAGGTGGCTTCTAAAGACTTACCTCTGGAACTCATTGTTATTCCATGAGCATAATCTCTGCTGGGTGGAGGGGAAGACTTGCTCTGAGGTCACCTTATGAAACCTGAATATGAAATCCCTTTTGCAGACCACTTGCAGCCCAACTCTGTGGTCAAGCTGAGAATGCCTGGCTTTTGGGGACTTTGGTTCAGGTTAGAAAGTAGGGCACCCCTGTTTTGGGGCTACCCAAGTGCCTCTGGTAACAGTTTGGAGTGCTATCAATATGCAGATGAGACCCAGCTCTACCTCTCATTTAAGGAGTGACTGGTAGCCAGATTTCCAGTCTTGGCCTCTTGCCTGGATACAGTGGTGGGATGGCTAGGTGAGGGTTGGTTGAAGCTAAATCCATTTAAGAGATTATGTGGCTGGGGTAGCCCAGACTACTGGTGTGGCCACTTCAACTGACCCTTGATTGGGTCCGTCTTTCTACAGTCGACTTGGTCAGGAATTTGGGAGTATGGCTTGATTCTTTGCTCTCCGTGGACAAGCATGTGTCCTTGGTGACAAAGACTGCATTTTACCATCTATGCTGGGCCCGCCAACTGGCTTCCTGGTCCACGAACTGCCTGTCTTGTGTCAACAAGGGTGAGGTCCTTCTCAGTAGTGGCCCCCGTCCTTTGGAACCAGCTGCTCAAAGAGGTGCGTGCCTGGTGGGACCTCCCTAGGTTCCACAGGGCATGTGAGGTTGCTCTTTTTCAGGTGGCCTTTGAGTGATTGTGATCCACCAGGCAGCTGGTATACTTTAGCTGTGTCTCCACCATCCATGCATCCTACCCTTCTTGATATTGGATAGATTTTAATGGGGAAATATTTTTAACCATTTTATATTTTAAAGATTATTTACTGTACCTTTGTGTTGTTTTTCTGTGTGTATTTTAAATTCTGTTAGCTGCCCTGAGTCCTGTTTGAGGGAGAGGGAGCAAGATATAAATTTGATAGATAAATAAATAAATGGCATGCAGGCAGGAACTACAAGGTGAGATGTTATTAAATGTAATTCAGTTGTAATGAATAAAAGCACACAGACTTCTCAAAGCAATAATTGGTGATATGCCTGTGTTTCTTGTCTGTAGTACTGTGTAACTGACTACATCCCCAAGAGTTATGGGTTTCTTAAAGGAAATCAGTACTGTCACCATACCAGGCAGAGTTTTATGTTGCTTTCAGCTGACTTATTTGAAGGTGCTACTCTATGAATGTTGAGGCACATTTATAGCCTGGTGAACAGGGTGGAAAAAAGAACTAAATTATGTCAAAAGACTTGACTTTCACCCCTAAGGCAGTCAGCATGTTTGAGAACTAGATCTAGCTTCCATGGCCTCGGTTATTTTGAAGGTGCATGTGTAGTTTCGTGAGGCTGAGATGATGATTGATAGGCACCATTAGCTGTAACATTGCCTCTTGAAAAGTCTGAGATCTAGTTGAAGCAAATGCTCCTGTAGACTTTTTTGTTTTGTTACAGTAGGGTAGAAATCTTGCTTTCCCCTCCCCTCAAGGGGGAATGTAAACTTCCCCAGTTTTCTTTATGAAACTCTGTTGAATGTGGCATCCAAATGAATGCTGTGTTATCAAAACTCTATTCTTGGTGCTGGAGGGGGCAGCAGTGGGAGGGCTTCTAGTGTCCTGGCCCCACTGCTGGACCTCCTGATGGCACGTGGTATATTTTGGCCACTGTGTGACAGAGTGTTGGACTAGATATCATTGCAGCCAGACATTTGATCATTCTACATGATGATTGCCATATAAATGTCTTCTGAAATGTGAATGCACAGGGGTGGCTCAAGTTAAGTTTTATGGAGAACCGACTTCCAAAATATTCTCATATGACAGAGGTACTTAGTAGTGACCAATGACCTTAACTTTTCTGGATGATCAATAAAAAAGGGCTGTTTTAGGTCTGCCCAGGTTAACATTCAGTGGCATTTCTGTTTTGTTTGTACAGCAGACTCCTTTCATTCCATACATGGCTACAAAATTGTGGTAGTCTTTAGCACAGAAAGGATATGTTTAGTGCAAAGCTATATAGGTAATCATCATATAATGGTGTTGCATAAAGCTTAAGTAATGCTTAACAATTTCTTGAATATGTTTGGGATCTTTATCTGGCATATGTCATCAGACCTGGGGATTTTCTGTTTTGACAATCTCGTTATGTAGCCTGATATAATTGGAGCTCATTCTGCTCCTCCAAAAGTACTGACTTGTTAATTTTGGGGAGTTCATTGTCACTCTTGGATCAGTCAAAATGTATAGATAAGGCTGGAGGGTGAATGACAGTAGTTGTTATATTTGCAACTTCTCCAGTGGTCTTGGGAGTGGGGCAGTCCTCACATCTGGGATATAACTCCTAATCTTCGATGGCAGGGTCAATCAGTTGATTTGTTCCTGGAGGGGAGTGGCTTGTCCAGCTCTATCTTCTGAGCAGGACGTCTTCAGAGTGCAGTGATACTGGTCAGATTTCTTCGTTGAAGACTACAGGCATGTGTTTGCTCAGGAAATAAAGGGCCTAGAAGCCACCCCCACACACACACATTGGAGTCGCGGCAAGTGACATTGGAGCTGATGGCACTAGGAGCCTCGTAGGACCATGGCATCAACTGCAGACTCCCACTGAGTTCCCCAGTCTGTGGGCCAGGAGCACCCCCCTCCAACAAGCCCGAGAGTGGTTGAATCTGCAGTAGCCTGTCTTGGAAAGCCAAGGCTTGCAGCAAGGCTCCTACAGGCTTAGGTCGGCTCCATCAGTCAGCAGAGGAAGCAGCCCAGCCTCAGTGACTCCAGTGGTGGAGGGGGGGGTCTGTTTGAAGGAAAGGGAACTTCACAGAGAAGGACAGAGGAATTCTCAGCTTTCTGGAATAAGTAAAAAAAGGAGGGCCTTTTTTGTCTCTTCGCTCTTCTGGTTTTGCCATTTTCACTTTTGCTTTTGATGGGGAACATTTTTTTTTTTGGCAGTAATGGCAGCAAGGGCAGGCCTAGCTACTTCCCAGGTCCTAGAGAGTACAGTATGTGACCTAGATCTTTTCAACTCCCCGGCTTCCACCTCCTCCCTGGCTTCTCAGCCAGTTAGCAAATGGAAAAGAGCCAGGACAGTGGATCTTTTGGGGAGGGTAATGCAAACCTCCTTGCTTGGCTCAAGGCAGAGATGAGAAAGGAGATTAGGGAAGCTATGTAGGAGTCCAGACAGAGTAATAGTTTTTCAGCTGGATCCTCAGACAGGCAGAGGAGGCATCCCAAGAGGGATTCTGGCTCCAGAAAGGGGAAATGTGACAGTCTTTCTCTCCCCCCCCACGGCAGAAAAGGAGATCAGAAGAGTCCAAGCACTGTAGAGAACACAGTCCTCTGTTGAGTCTTTAGTCCGAGTGCTCAGAGGAATCAGACTCTTCCTCTAACTAGGACGAAGGGGAGTTATCAGAGGAAGAGGAGGAGGTAGTAGCTACAATGCAGTAAAGACACCCCCACAGGATCTATATGCCAGACTGCTTCCTATGGTGCTGAGGGAGATTTCTCCTAAGCCCCAAAGTAATGAGGAGCCAGACCCAGATTTCCTAGATGGATCGGATAGAACCCTTTCCAAGTTGGGAGTAGCCCCAACTGGGATTCCTCTACCAGCAGCTTTACATAACTTAATGAAGGCTGAATGAGAAGCTCCAGCTAAACCTAAAGCCAACCACCCTGTGTTTTCTAAATTTTATTTCCTGGTTCCAGAGGCTGCAAAGAGAATCAAGCTGGCTGAATGAGAAGCTCCAGCTAAACCTAAAGCCAACCACCCTGTGTTTTCTAAGTTTTATTTCTTGGTTCCAGAGGCTGCAAAGAGAATCAAGCTACCCTTAGTAGATGATCCAGTGGCAAGCCTGTGTTCTGACTCAGTGCTCCCAATGGAGGCAGACAGCCTGCCCAAAGATCCCTGCGATAGATGGATTTAGCAGGTTCTGCATAGAGACTTTGAAGCCTCAGCTACATCTCTAAAAGCACTGGCAGCTGGCTCTCATTTTGCTAGAGCTGCATTCTTCTTGGCTAAAGACCTGGCAGCGGCAAGCAACAATATTTCAAAAGGAGATCAACAAGATCGCCCTGGCTACAGCCTGTGCAGCAGATGTATCTCTGGATGCTCTACAGCTTTCAGCTTGAGCAGTGGCCTTCAGTGTGACAGCTAGATGGAACACCTGACTTAGAAACTGGGAAGTGGACTCCTTGGCCCAAGCCAAAGTGGCTGTGATCCCTTTCAAAGGCATCAACCTATTTGGAGAAGGTATGGATAAAAACGTGGTAGAAGACCAAGACAAGAAAAAAGCCCTTCCAAGAAGAAGAAGAAGAGGAGGAGGAGATTGGATTTATACCTCACCCTTCACTACCCAAAGGAGTCTCAGAGTAGTTTACAGACTCCTTTCCCTTCCCCTCCCAGACACCCTGTGAGGTAGGTGGGGCTGAGAGAGCTCTGACAGGAACTGCTCTTTTTTCAAGAACAGCTATGCCAGAACTAAGGCTTGCCCAAGGTCATCCAGCAGGGGCAAGTGGAGGAGTGGGGAATCAGACCTGGTTCTTCCAGATTAGAGTCTGCGCACATAACCACTACATCAAACTACACCAAAATTTAGAAAGCGGTTTCAGTCCTCTCAAGAGTCCAAGCATCCATCATGCACAGGCTACTCCAGGTCCTTCAAAGGAAGATGGCAGACCAAACCACAAGAGGAGGGCAGATCTTCCTCTTTCAGTAAATCCAATCAGAACTCAAAGGGACCGAAGAAGGGAGCCTCAGTGTGGCTATGCCGAGACAGAAGGCACTACAGGGATCGGAGGACATCTGCAGAATTTTGCAGGCCATTGGTAACAGACAGTAAACAACAAGTGGGTTCTGGATTCAGTAACCAATGGGTAGTCACTAAAATTCAACTCCATTCCACCCAGATGTTTTCTCAAGATTCTAAACAATTGGTCCAATCAAAAACACCAGCTTCTGGAGACCACCATCCAGCACCTACAGGACATGAAAGCTATAGATTCGGTATCCAAAGCACAAAAAACTTGAGGTGTCTACTCAGTGTTCTTCATAGTTCCGAAGAAGAATGGGGATGCCAGGGTCATAGTGGACCTAAAATGGCTGAACAGGTGCATCAGATCAAGGAAGTTCAAGTTGGAAACACTCAAATCCATTGTGGCAGCCATTCAGAAGGGGGACTTCCTGGCATCCATCAGTTAATTGGAGGCTTATTTGCATGTCCTGATATGAGAAGCCCATTCAAGGTCCTATGCTTTGCATATGACAGGAGGCACTTCCAATATTGGGCATTTCCTTTCAGTCTGAAGTCAGCAAGATCCTGTTATCCCTGGTAGCAAATCTGAGACTACAAGGAGTTTCTCTTTTTCCATTTTTATCAAGGCAGTTTCTCTCCACCAAAGGATGGAAGCAGTGAACAGAACAATGGCCTGCCTTTGGGAGCATGGCTTCATGATCAATGAGAAAAAGAGCAGATTCCAACCAACTCTAGACGATCTTACACCTGGGAGTCCTGATAGACATGGCCCAGGACAGACTCTTCCTATCTCAGGAGGGACAGCAAAAGATTCAGGCAATGGTGACACAAGCCCTAAAGAGCCCAAAGGTGGAGGTGGTCCTGACACAACTTCTGGGAACGATGGTGCCCTGCCAGGATGTCCTGTAATGGTCAAGGTTCCATGCTTGCCCACTCCAGAGGTTTCTGCTCCCATATGAAGAGGGGATAGCACACAAGAGATCGAAGGTAGTACAAATAACAGTGGTTCTCATGTAAGAGATCAGTTCAGTTGCAGACCACTGTCTTTAGTAATGGATATATTTGCAATTTTGCTTATAGAACACTAAAGCATTTGTACTCTTAAAATTAATACATATTCTGAATGGTAAAAAATACCCTTTTATTCTAAGTTATAAATGATGCATCTTATGTTTTATTAGAAAAAAATAAGTTTAGGCTTGATTAGAAAGTATTTTATGTATTTATTGTCCGTGGAAAACCATGTTCTGTGAGCAGAACCCTACTCATCATTTACTAGATCCTGTGCAATGTTAGCCTGATTGCGCGTTATTATGAATAATAATGAGGGGAATATGATTGATTATTAATAAGCAATCGGCTGCGAGAGCGAACACCTGTGTATACAGAGGTCAGCCCCGCCGGGAGGTGTTGGTAACAGACCAGGAGACTTTTTATAGTTGAAAATAAAGTCTTTTACTGAGGTTTTGCACACACAAACAATTTCACAAGCTCACACACAATTATTCAAGGTCTAAGAAATACAGAGAGAGGCAAGCACATTTGCATTAGCAGGTAAGTCATTGGTGGGTCATATTTACCAGTCTCGTCGTGTAGAGTGTTCCTCAGGAAAAATGGAGGGGAAGGAAACTAAGAAAATGGGGAACCATGCGGCCTGACCGGCAGGTAATCACATGGGAACTCTGGCTGCAGACCAGAGTTTAAAGATGGAGGCAGGGGGTGGGGATAGCAAGCTGGACATAAGAGGGTCAAAGATTCGATAGGGGTCGGAGAGCAGAGAGAGCACGCCGGTGGTCAGGCATCTCCTTATAAGCAGGAGGGTGGGGGCTGGTTCCAGCCTCTGATCCTGCCTCTTGGTAAGTCCGTCCCTGAAAGCACCCTATTGGTTGGAAGATGTAGGGGAGGTGTGTGGAGGTGTGCCTGAGGGGTGGTCAATACTGAGAGCTAGAAACTTACTCATGTCTGACACCATGTAGCAGCTAGGATGAGTCACCCGGCCACTTCTGTTGTCTTCTTGATGGCATTAGCCAGGCTGCTGATGGCCATCAATCAGTTACTAGGCAACGATGAATAGACTCTGCCAGGGCTACGTGAGGTCTTGCAGGTGAAGGTGGGGGAGGGAAAGAGGCTGCCTGCTGTAGAAGGAACTCTCAATGGCGTTTTTGGAGTTCTTAGTTCTTGTATTTTATCAGGGCATGGTACTGTGCTTTAGTGTATACTGGTTCTGTTCCATATTCCCTTCATGAGGAGCAGACTGGTAACCTCTGCTGGGCACTGGAGCTGCTGGAAAGGTCAGGAGAAGCGTCTCTTGCCTGGGTGCAGTCTCTGCTGGCATCTGGGAGGGTTACCATGTGGTTCAGTTCCCCATACACGCACTGGCACAGTTTATTATTTTATTACAGTCCAAGAAGAGGCTCAAAAGCCTTGCAGGGCAACAGCAATACAGCTGAATGAAACTTATCATAATGTCATGAAACAGATTTAATATAAATATTTGTTGTTGAGGCTGGCTTGGATCCAGCAGTCATGGCACAAGACGTGCAGAGGTTTGCTGCGATCTTCCTGGTTGACCAAAGGAGTGTCAGGTGTAGCCACTTGACCTGTATGCCTGTGAGCCCATGTGAGTCATGAAACCTCGGGAATCAACTGTCAGAAGTTGGAAGGGTCTGCTGAGGGAGAGGAATGAGTCAAAAAAATCTGCATTCACCAGTGTCTTCTACTGTTGGATCGCTGGATCCAAACCACTGTTACTTGCAAAGTTGTCCAGTAATTGGCAGCTGTTTATGTTACTCATCTTTCAATAACTTGTATCTAAAGCAAACATCTTAACACTTTTGAAATTACAAGACTATGGGAAAACCTATCTTGGCCCCGGTCACACGGGCCAGAAAACGCGCGGGGGAGGCATGGCAGTTTGCCCCGGAGCTAAATAAGGCACGGTAGCCCGATCTCACAGGCCACCGGGTTCCCACGCACCAGCTCCGCGCCGCGATCACACTGCGCTGCTGCAGCGTGGCAAAACAGCAGCACAGCAGACCACGCAAGTGTGAAGTGCACATGCGCCGTTGGGGGGGGGCGGGCCGCTGTCGGTGACTTGTGTGTGCGCATGCTCTGTCCAGCATTGGTGCGCATCCCAGGGAAACTTACAACATCCGGAAACCCCGGGGACATGGGCGGGCGTCGGAAGCCACGGGATTCCGGCGCTCCCGCGATCAGACGCCAGCCTTTGCCCCGGGGTTTCCAGAAACTAGTACCTCGGACCTACTAGTTTTTTACCCCACGTTTTCGGAGGGCAGCCGCGGGTTGGCCACGGGAGCCCTACGCCTCCCAGATGTGCTCGTATGAACGTGCACTGAAAGTCCACAGGGCTCCCGTGACTTCAGCGGGGCAAATGCTCCGTGTGAACGGGGCCCTTGTTACTTATTCACCAAACAGGTGAATTGCTAAGATACCCCCCACACATTGGTGTCCTTTAGGTATTGAAGGCAAGTGTGTTTGTTAGCATTACAGTGGTTTAAACTTCCCTAGATCTCTTTAATTCTCCAGAGTTTACTTGTGAAAAGCTGCATTGTTTTCCAGAAAGTGGAGAATTCCTTCACATGTTATAGGAAAAGTGTTACCTTGAGTTTGTTTCAGCACATGCTCCTGTAGGCAACACTGCAACCAAAGCAAGAAAAATACCTTTCCAAAAAGCACATGGTAAGAAAACACTTGGGAGCCACCACTGGTTAATCTTCCCAAGCATGCATATACTGCTTTTTTCCAGATATGTCTCTCTTCCGTATGTTATTGTATTTCCTGTTGAGAAAGGGGGAGGGGCCTCTGGCTCAATGGTAGAACATCTGCTTTGCATGCCGAAGGTCCAGGTTGTTAATCCCTGGAATCACTAGTTAAATGAATCAGGCAATAGCTAATGTGAAAGACCTCTGTCTGAGACTCTTGAGGCCAGCTGACAGTCAGAGTAGATAATTGCTGACCCTGACAAACAGCATTATTCAATGGAAGTCAGCATCACATAATTGTGTGTGCTGGTCAGACGGGAATTCATCTTTTCCATAACCTGTGAAATGACATTTTAACAACCCAGTCCTGTCAAACTTGGATACCTTTTTTTTTTTTTTTTGGGGGGGGGGCTTTAACCATATCAAGTTATTGCTTTTATATAAAAACAGGCTATTTTAGTTAGTTCTGTAGGGAAAAAAGGGACCTGAATTATATTTGACCTTATTAATTTTAATTGTGTAGAATTTAATAAAAGCAACATTATGACTTTACAGGCTAAAATATTCTTTATCCTTTTTAGTAATGACCTTGTGAAATGTCACACTCTAGTATTGTGCGGTGTTGAAAGAGTTCTTGATGTATTTAAACTCTTCTTTGAAGGTCAGTAGTTTTATTAGGCCTTTTTTTGTTAGAAACATGTTGATAGACATTAACAGTGCAGCCAAATTTTAGTTGACATTGTCATTTGTCTTTTGGAAACTTGCCTAGCAGTTTGGCCAAGTACAAGATATAATTTGTCTGAAAGAAAGCTTTCAATGATAACAGTTGAACTTTCAGATAATGTTAGAAGCAGAATGTCACATATTTGGTAAAGTGCTCTGTTATTGAAGTCAGATTGTCCATGCCTGTTCTTGGTTGTTGTTGTTTTTTTCTGGGATGGAGTTGCTAAATCCCACAGTTATGATAGATATGTAGTTAATTAATAAAATCAAATCAATGACCACCTGATGTGGTCAGAATATGGTGTTCAAGAGTTGAACTATATCAGTAGTCTTTAATTGATGGCTTGTGATCACAACTGGCCTGAAGCTGAATGTAAGGTGGCGTATGCCAGTGGCAATGCTATAGGTTTGTTTTTGTGGGGCTATTTCAGATAAGGTGAAAGAGAAAAGACAGGTGCACCCAGAGAAGGGCCTCTAGTGATAATCTCATATTGGTCATATTTATGAGAGAGAGAAGACATTCCTTCAGATACTCTTCTCTCAGATATTTTTAGGGCTGATGAACTATTAGGCCATACCATTTGGACATGGCATGTAGAGAGAGGTATATGTGGTACATACCCAGCAAAATGAATAATATAACTTGGGTGCAATGATGATGAAGCTATATATGATAGTAGTCAAGGAAGCTTCCTCCCTCCCCCCTGCATAGAGCTGTGTTATTTATCACTTCCATTGCATGCCAGCATCAAGGACCAGCACAGTTTGATGTAATTTGGCTCATCTGAAGTCTGAATAATGTAAACCGATGTATGGAGTACTCGGTTCTGCATTACCAAAGAGGAGTAATCTAGAGGTCTGTTTAGTGCCTCCAAACTGTACTTTAATAACATTATTTTTTATTTATTTTAGTTCATTGATACCCTACCTTTCTCCCTAATAGGGTCAAACCAGCTTTTTATTATTCTCCTTTCCTCCAATTTATTCTGACAAGATCCCTATGAGGTACACTAGACCGAGAGTGCGTGACTGGCCCAAGGTGCCCCAGGAAGCTTCCATAGCAGAGCAGGGATTCAAATCTGGGACTTCCAGATCCCAGTTCAGCACTGTTCACTGCACCATACCTGTTCTCTTGTCACGTGACCATTCTGTTTCAGATTTGTTTTAGATATTACATTCCTGAAACTTGTTCTTCCAAGATTAAATTATAGTGATGGCATGCCTATTTAGTTATTTAATGTGGAACATTTATTTTGGCTGTAGCCTTCAGTTTGTTGCATGAGACATGATGGTATCGGTTCATACCAACACTGCTGTTAGTGAATTATTTTGTCCTGATGGTGTTTGTCTTTATTATCTGTGACTGGGCTTATACAGACTAGACAACACTCAGTTGAATGGTATTGTTGTGTCACTTGCCTTGCCATCTAATTTGTATATCTTGTGTGAAATGCCTGTGCTGCCCATGGACAAACCTAGTCCATTTCTTATCATGAACTATGGAAGTTCTTATGATCTGGATATTCATTAAGAATCCAATTGGCTTGCTACCATGATAAGCACTACGTTTTGTGTAGCTTGTGGACTGACTGTAAGTCTTTAATAAAATTAAAAATAATACTGTCTGCTTACAATAAATGCCTTTTTGATTATGATGATGAAGATGATGATTTGGACCTTTAAAGAAATATGACAAAATGTGTCACACAGGATTCTTAGAAGCTTATTTATATTACTGTTATGTGTTGGGTATTTAGGATTCATATTAACACATTAGTAAGTTTGGGACTGTAACTGTATACGGATGGCACATTTTATAATGTTCAGATGCTACTCTGGCTAACAAGAAAGTCATCTGTATTCTCATTTCTGTGGTGCAGATGACTGGGATGTAACTGATTTACCGTTCATAGTGTGAGTGCTGGAGGTTCTCTAACACTAAATATAAATGTCTGTATGTAAGGAAATCATGAGCCACTAAAGTAACTTTGTAGCACATATTTCTTAGTAAGTGGAATTTGGGATGTCCTCTGATTTCTTAGCAAACCAGATTTGCTTTCTTTTGGTAGCTTTCTTTGAGTTTTTACGGTTATGCTCACAGTCCAATTACCAAGGTTTATAAAACAAGTTAAATCCTTCTCCCTAAAGGATCGTGTTAATTTCTGGCTCTTGTAATTTAGATTGTGTATTTTGCCAGTGAAGAATGATAGTGGCACTCTGAAGAAATTAATTGTGTGTACTGTAGATCAGTAAAGGTAGTAATTGGTGCATAATAGCCTTTAATAACTGTAATTCTACAAACAGTTCCATTGCCACTTTTTAAAGGAGCAAAGGCATTATTTCAATAAGGCTTTATGTTTGTATGACTGCATAAAAGTTGTGCCTTCATTTAGTTTCAAAATTTTGAAAATAAACTTGCACCTTTAATATGCTGTGTATGATGAGCATTATATGCATTTATTTTATGTCATGGTAATAAACTTTGAAACATATCACAGAACTGTCTCTTAACATTCAAACTGCTAATTTTTGCTTAAGTTTTTGGTCCTATATGCCAGACTTCATAACCTGGGGGACCATAACGTTGAGAGTATACTCTTCTATAAAAGTAAATCAGCAGGTGCCTCATCCTTTAAAGGAGACTGGTAGCACAAGACTTAGTTTGTTGTGGTTAGAATTTGGACTTGCCTCAAATTCCCTGTAGTCATAAAGCTCACTGGGTGATATTGGGGCAGTCACATGCTCTTAGCCTAACTTACCCTAAAGTAGTATTGTAAGGCTAAAAAGAAAGAGCAAAGACCTATGCACTCCATCTGAAATTCCTTAAAGGGAATGTCATAGATAAGTTGGCAGAGTAACCATTATCTCTTTTTGTATAAGTAACTTTGTTGTTGTTGTTCAGTCGCACAGTCGAGTCCGAATTTATTGTAAGTAACAACAAAGAAGCTTACCTGGTTGGCGTCCATTTATAGTTGAGAACAGCCAATGAAAATGAATTGGTTAGGTTCTGTTATTTTCCAGAGGCATGCAAACAAGAATAAGCTAATTCCATTATTTTAAGCCTGCATTCCAAAATATTTGTGCACAGATTTTTGTGTTTTTTTTGTTTAAAAATTCTGGAGGCTTCATAGCGAATGCTGGCATTTAATGGTGGGAACTGTTCTACAGATAGAGAGTTCTGAAAAAGATAAAACTTAAGTATCTTGATCTCAGGAAAAACCAGCAACAGCAGTGGAAAACATTGGGGCCCCTTCTGCCCTGTCTGTGCATATAACATTCCTTCAGCTTTTAAACAAAAGCCACAAGAGGGCACAGCTGAGAACAAGGCTTGCTCTAAAGTTGCAAGTAGATATTAATCACAAGGATGATGTGCTTGCTGTGATCCAGGCATGAGTGTGGGAATCAGCAGTCTCTAAAGGTGATTAATAGGGATGAAAGAACAAATAACCGTCCTTTACAGTCTTCTGGGTTTCAAACTGCAGGTGGCTCTCTTGATCTTCTGGCTAGCTCATGTTGAGTAAATCCAGCCTAGATTTTTCCTCCCCCCAATCCCTCCTCACACCCCATTATATGTTTGAATGCCAGGCAAAGGATAGTGGATAATAGAAAAGTGAAAGACTAATTTTCAACTGGGGAATAGGGGACTAAAGCAAAACAGATCGGTGTCCCAGAAGATGCAGATGTAACTAGATGTATATCTGGACTGGCAGTATCAGTTGAGAAGCAGAAAGATGATCCAATTGCCTGTGTTTGTGACCTTAGCTTTGTTGTTCATTCTCCAGGAGGAAATCCATAGTTAGCTGTAGTTTGGCGTGCCCAATTAAAACCTGTGTGTGTTTGTGTGAATAATTGGCTTGACATGATGATAGGCTACCCCCCATCCAAAATTGTTGCTGATGCCAACTGGGAATATTTAAATGAATGCATTAATTGATTTTTAAAATTATAACTACACTTCATGTTACCCCCTCCAGGATTTTATAGTATAATAGCATGGTTATCCAAAGGTCAGCTGAGGTGGCATGATTTTATTTACATATGATTAGAGTATCATGGGGCCATTTCATTATGACTGAGAGCTTTGTACCAGTGAGATCTAAATTCTGTCGTGCCTAATTTGTACATGCTCCTTTTGAAGTAAAACTTGCTGATTTAACTGGGTTTTGCTCCTCAGCAAATATGCATAGGGTTGTAAACCCTTCCATTTTTTTCTTGTGATACAATATCTATTTTAATTCTGTTATGGTTTCAAGTCCCAGCAACAAATAGTTCTGTGATAAACACTCACCAAATGACAGACTTGATCCCTAGATGTTTAATGCTCATTCTTACTGAGCTTTCAAAACTAGTTTTGCTGTAGAGCACTATGGATTGCAAATTAACCTTAAGGATGATACATGCAGCTTTGCTGCAGCTGGACCATTGTTTAAAGGAGTCACTGTGTGGGCCTCTCTGGAATTGCCTATATGTTCTCTCTTTTGTGTGAACTTTTTGTCTGAGAAGCTACTGTGCAAATACTAGCCGTTCGATAGCACCTGCTTCTGTTATAGGGCATGCAAGTCTTCTTTTATTGAGAGCGCATCAGTAGCCATTTCATTCATCACTATACAAAAGGCCTCCATAAGGAGCAGCATTCCAGTGACGCCAAACTAAACCAATGCTTCCAGCAACGGTGACGCTTGTAAACATTGAGCCTGCTCTGGTCCATCTTTTGTTCATCAGACAATTGCAGTTGGACCTGTTTTTAAAGTAAAACGGCCACCTTAGGAGAGTGGATTTATTCTTTGTCAGAGGAAGACCAAGGACAAATATGTTTACTTTACACGGCACATATGCATCTTTTGAGTCAAACTGACTTTTTAAAAACTAGGGGTTTTGCTTTTTTATTTAATGCCTATGAAACTTAAGGTGTTATATGGAAGTCTTAAAGGGAAGCTTCTGCAGGTATTTGCTTGGAAGGCTTGACTGAGAGAAGGGCTGTTGCGTAATCGTGTTCAGGCTGCAAGAACTTCAAGCATGCCTTGTTCAGTAACTTTTGCAGAATTCTAGGAGTTTAGAACAAATGCTATTCTCACCCATTTGGTTGCAGGGAAACACACGCACTCACTGTTTTAAAAAATGTTCACAATTTCCTATAATATGTAGGAGGGAAAAGGGAAATTCCAATAGTCAGTGGTGCAGAGTACGATTTTTAGCAAAACTGTTATCTGCCCTCTGTGGGTTAGAATAAGACTTGTATTTGTTAGTTACTAGTTACATCTCTCTACATAGAGCTGCTGTGGAGAAGTGTTTGGAAACTTCAGCTGCTGTAGAATGCTGTCGCTAGGATGTTGACTGGAGTGGCTTGTAGGAACCATATCACTTGAGTCTTGGTCCATTTGCGCTGGCTCTCAATTTGTATATGACCTTTCTGTTTATATAATGACTTAGAAAACACAAGTCATGAATAGTCCCATACTGCTTGGCATGTTTTGCAAACCTTATCTTGGGAGTGACCTTGTGGACAGAAATTTGCCTACATTCCTAGATTGGCATGGGATCAACTGCAAAGGAAGTGTCTGGCCCTTTTCACTTTACCGTTCTAAACCAGATATTATTTGTTGTTGGCCCAGTTTCAAGTAAAGTGATACAAGGACAGGGGTTTCATACAGCAGATTTCCTTCCATTAATGAGCCATCTCTGAAGAGCTATGGTCATTTCAAACAGTTCCACTCCCTCCCCCCACCCTTTTCCACTGCATGGTCTTTCTTGGACTTTAAAGAAAAAAACATTCTGCTATAATGCTAAACCTCTATAGCATTGAAGTGCTGTAGCAGCACCATTGAATTGCATTGACTCAGGGGTGCTGCTATAGCACTTCAAGGCAGGAAAAGGGTGGGGAAAAAGCACCATCGTAGGAAGGCACTATGGACATTTTAAACAGCACACCACAGTGATTCAGAAGCACAGTGAGGAGGTTGAAAATGGAAGAAAGCAGTTCCCTTAAAAGTGGCTCAGGCATGCTTTGCTAACCCAATGCAAGTGGGTTTGTAGGAACAGGTAAATAAATTCTGCTAGCAGCTGGTTACTAAAACGGGTCCATCTGAATTACAGGAAAAAATTGCATCCAGTTATTAAAATGTATAGTAAATTGTGTGGTTGTATGTCAGGATCATTACTGTTGTTTTTAGAACTGCATTTTTTGACTGTCTTAGTTGTCACGAATACCATGCATGGTCTTTGAAGGCCAGTCTTCCAGGACTGGCCTTGTCTGGTATGGGGGGGAAAAGGCAAAAAGGATTAGAACAAAAACACAGCTATTAAATACATTCATCTAATGCACTTGAGATTTCACTGCCCAGTGTTAGTTCATATTAACCACCTTCTGATATCCATAAAGAATTAATTTGTGAGTGATCCAGGCCAGATGGGAATGTTATCTTAGCAACTAAGGAACATCCTCTGTTTAATATTCTCCATGTTAAAATTAAGTAGTTTCAGAGGTGATGAGGAATGAGTGAGTTTGGGATTTAGAATCATTGAAGAAGAGCCTCAGTATAACAGCGAGCACTGTATTTTTCTCAACATTGTTGGTCTCCAAGGTCCCCATTAAACAGAATAAGGATTGCTACTTCTCAGAACTTGTCAGATCCGGGGCATACAACCTGCATGCACAATTGAAGCGCTAAGGACACTGGTCTACTTTTGTGATAACCTTGTTTATACAGTTAGAGAGCACATTGACTACTTATATGCATTATTTCTACAGCCGAATGAGAGCTTTACTTGTAAAGATTTTGTAAGAAATACACAGGAGAAGGGAAGCAAGAGCCTTTGGATTCTAAAACGTCTAATTCAGTCACAGTGATACAGTGCTCAAATGAACTGTGGCAAATTTAATGAGCAATCGAGGACAGAGACACATGTACTGGACACACTAGGGAAAGAGATTACGTGTACAGGGACTAATTAGCATGAAATATGAATACATTCGTATAAGTAGTCTTGATCTATGGGCCTCCTATATTATAGAGAATGATTTTTGCATGAGTTTAATGAAGAGAAATTCAGAACTTGGACTGTTAGAGAATTTTAAAATAGTACTTCAGCTTTTCAGATTCCAGGAAACTTCACTTTTTTTGGATAAAGTTATGCTAGTGATGATCCAAAGAAAAGATCAAACATAAAGAACTCATCTTTTCTTACCCTGAAATCCAAATCAAGAAAATATATTTGTGAAATTTTAATCAATCATGATTGCAGTGGAGCGGCATTCTGGTTTACATAAATTTGTCTTAGCTATATGGTTCAGGAAGAGAGAGAAAGAATATGCTACTATCTTTCCATCTGGGAGCAGGCAGGATGCCCTTCCCCATCTCTGTCCTAATGGACACTCCCCTCACTGTGGTAAGGTAAGGCAGACATTGGGGGCCACCTCAGCAGATCCAGTGGGACGTTGAGGAGCAGCAAATATGTGTAGTGCCAGTAGCAGGAAGTCAGAGCCCTTCTTGTGGTTCAGCTGGCCAGTAGGGATTTGGTCGAAAGATGGGGCTGTGTTGACCACAACCCCATGGCCCATCTGGCTGGCTGGGGCGTGCAGTCACAGAGCAATGAAGATATGAAGCGGCCAGGGTGCAGATCCGTGATCATGGGTCTAACTGGCCAGTAGGTGCTGGGTCCTAGATTGAAGGGAGGTAGTGGAAGCCTCCAAGGGCAGATTGGCTCAAGCAATAGGGGTGGGGCATGTAAAGGCTGCAATGGCCTATTTAAATTTATGTATTTTTATTTTATTTATAATCTGCCAAGATCAAGATAATTCATAGTATAGTATTCTCCATTACTATGTATGGGTGTGAAAGTTGGACTATGAAGAAACCTGTCAGGAAGACAGTTGATTCATTTGAAATGCAGTGTTAGAGGAGAGTTTTACAGATACTGTGGACCACCAGAAAGATAAATACATGGGTTCTTGATCAAATCAACCCCGAAGTCTCCCTAGAAGCTAAAATGACTCAACTGAGGCTGTTGTGCTATGATCATGTTATGGCAAGACGAGAATTACTGGAAAAGGCAATAATGCTAGGAAAAGTTGAAAGCAGCAGGAAAAGAGGAAGACATACTTAGTGTAGTAGCATGTAATGAATTGACTCAATCAAAAGAAGCCATGCCCCTCAATTTGCAAGACCTGAGCAAGGCTGTTAATGGAATGATGTTTTGGAGGTAATTAATTCATATCGTCGCCATAAGTCAGAAGCAACTTGATGGCACGTAACACACACACATGCTCCCATTAGTAGCCGGGGTGTGGCATTCTGGACCAGTTGGAGTTTCAGAGCTGATTTTGATGGGAGGTCAAATATACAATACATTACTGTAGTCTAGTCTTGGTGTTATTGTGACGTAGAGCCAGGTGGCCAGGTCAGCTGTAACAAGGTTAAGGGGCCATCTTACAGGCTAGTCTGAGTTGGTAGAAAGCCTTTTTTGCAGCTGCATTAACTTGCTTCTCCAGTAATAAACCTGGACCTAATATGACTCTAAGGTGAATTCCATCAAAAGTGGGGCAAACATTACTCTTCAAAACCTCCTCCTTCCCAACCAGCATTACCTCTGTCATTTTCAGCATTTGGTTTCAATTTGTTTACTTTTAGCCAGTCAGCTAGGGCAGTCATTCAGGAATGCACCAGCCCCAGGCAAAGGATGAGGACATTGGAGGTGCTCCTGTCCCAGAACTGGTACAGAGAGAGGACCAGAGTGGACAAGCAGGGAGCCCCTTGATGGGAGTAGGCTGACAAACCTGGTAAGTACAGCCCCTTCTTTACCATAGAGTTTCAGGTGATTCCTAGAGAGCTGTAATATCAGTTCCAGGGTTTCCCAGAAGTGCCATGATGTTGATGATGACAGCCTCTTCCTGTTCCCACGCCTCAGGTTTCCCTCTGGTGGCCAGGCCAGGCAACCCTAGACCTGCTTCATAGCAAGTGTGCGAAGAGTAATTTATCCGTCTTTAATGTACTGCATATTAGCTTTTAATATGGATCTTTCAAAGCAAATAGTACAGTCAACTTTTAAAGAAATAAGCTTATCCCTGACCTCCTGATTTTACACACACACACACAGAGTATTTTCTGTATTCAATGACAGTTTATTGCCAAATCCTTCAAGAAGAGGAATAAGATTTTTTTTAACCCTGGATATTCCGTCAGTTTAAAAGGTCTACTGTTCAGCCTGTAAACCCCCCACACACCCCAAGAGAGCAATGCCAGAAATCAACACAATGTGCCTACATAACCTGGAAGTGAAATAAGCACATCAGGTTTTTGGGCGACATTCTGGTTTTTGGGCAAATCTCCATGGTAGAAGCTAATCCTAACATACAGTTTTGCTGAAAAACCAGAGTGTTGCCCTCTGGCATGCCTACGTCACTTCCAGGACACATAGACATGTCATGTTAATTTCTGGTGTTCTTCTCTGCTCCCGGTAAATGTACCTTCTGTCCCCTGCTGGCTGTGCCAAGGGACCTGGCAATCTTAGCATGTGTCCCTGTTGCAACAATTAAACGTTATAAACAGAAGTTTTCACAGGATTTTCCTGACCCTTTCTCATATGTAGTTCAAAGATGATTGAAATTAAAAAGTCATAAGATGACTAAAATTAAATATTCTTTTCATACCTCTTCACCATCTTGCATACTGCAGCAGAATACAATGATTATTGTTTTAATGAAGGGAGCTGAAGGTAGGCAGGGGTCTGGGAAGATTTGTTTAATGGTTTTAACTTTGTTAACCACTTTGTTATTTGGAGGCCTTTATGGATGTCTGGGCCTAATCCCCCCCCTTAAGAGAGACTTTCCTCCCAGAATAGTATCATGGAATCACAGAGTTGGAAGGGGTCATACAGGCCATCTAGTCCAACCTCCCGCTTAATGCATGGTGCGCCTAGAACATTCCTAACAAGTGTTTGTCCAGCCACTACTTAAAGACTGCCAGTGGGGGGGAGCTCACCACCTTCCTAGGCCGCTTATTCCACTGTTGAACAACTTTTACTGTAAAACAAGTTTTCCCTACTATCTGGCCGGTACCTTCCCACCCTTAATTTAAACCCATTATTGGGAGTCCTATCATCTGCTGCCAACAAGAACAGCTCCCTGCCCTCCTCTAAGTGACAGCCCTTCAGATACTTAAAGAGAGCAATCATGTCCCCCCTCAACCTCCTCTTCTCCAGAATGAACATTCCCAAGTCTCTCAGCCTTTCCTCACAGGGTCTCCAGGCCTCTGATAGTCCTCATCGCTCTGCTCAGCACCTGCTCCATTCTGTCCACATCCTTTTTGAAGTGAGGCCTTCAGAACTGCACACAATACTCCAGGTGTGTCCTGAGCAATGCAGTGTACAGTGGGATTATGACAACTTGCAATTTTGATGTTATGCCTTTGTTGATACACTCCAAGATCACATTAACCATTTTTGTTGCCGCATCACATTGGCTGCTCATATTTAACTTTTAGTCCACTCATACCCTAAGACCTTGTTCACACACAGTCCCACTACTACCCAGAAGTGTATCCCCCCCATCCGTTATGCATGTTTTTCATTTTTGTTACCCAGGTGTAACAAATCATTTCATATTGATTGCTTGATTTCTCTTGCTTTTTTGTAAACTTTGTTTGAGGTTTCTTGGAACATAAATTAGTTATCTAACTGGATGCAATATTCATGTAATGCCCCAGTTCCTTTTCTTCCCTAAATCCTGGTTTTTAGTAATATTACTTTGCTTATATTGCATGCAAGGAAAAAAAAAAAGTCAAAACCCACTTTCTCAGCTGTGAACCTGCAAGCCTGGTGCAAACCACTGCTTCTGTTATGTCAAAACTGACATAACTGCTTTTCTCCAAACTGGGATTGCAAACCAGCTTCAAACCATGGTTTGAATATAAAGACATACTTTGGGGTTCGAGCCAGTGGAAGAGTTGACAGAAGTAGCTGGCAGAGTTGGTCCTTTCCCAGCAGTCTGTTGTTTGCTCTGACACGCCTCTCTGAGAATCAGAAGAGCTTTGCAAGCAAAATGTGCTCCAGAAAGGGACACTGCACCAATGGCTTGGAAACAACTAAAACTGCCTCTTTCTCCCTCTTCTGGTTGATGCTTGTTTTAATGGAGGAGGTATAGGGAGGCGATTTTGCCTGATTTCCTTTCATCACTGCAGAAGCCCACCCTATGGCACTTTTGGCTTGCAAAGCAAGTTCTCAGGAGTTTCTAGACAAGCCTTCACACTGCAGAAAAATCAGTTGCACCAACTCCTTTTATGGAGTCTTCTATTGGGTCTGATCCTTTGCTTGCGTTAAAGAGGATGTAAGTCTGGATAAGTACAATGGGGAGGAGGTATGCATGCACAAAACGTTTTCATATAGCTCCACAGTGTGGTTTGCTTGATGACTGAATGAATTTATTTTCTTTATCGTCTTTACTGTTTTTGCAATGAGCGTCATAAACAGCAAAACCAATCTATTTGTTGTTGTTGTTGTTCTGTTGTCAAGTCATAGCTGATTCATGGTGACCTCATAGGGTTTTCCAGGCATTCAGAGGTGGTTTGCCATTGCCTGCCCCCATGTCATGACCCTGGTATTCTGTGGAAGTCTCCCATCAGGGTCAGCTCTGCTTAGCTTCTGAGATCTGATGAGATCAGGCTAGCCTCGGCTGTCCAGATCAGCACAATCTGTTTGACAGAGGAGGGTTTTATTGTTGCATTTTTTAAAAGATGTGTATTAATTATTATTTTGTCTCTTTTTGGGGTATGCCAACTTAAAATGGGTAGGTTGAGGTAGGTAGTCATGAAGAAGTGTGCATGCAGATGAAACTTTTTGTTCAGAATTAAACTTTGTTGGTCTTAAAAAATATAAGAACATAAGAGAGGCCAATGTTGGATCAGGGCAATGGCCCATCCAGTCCAACACTGTCACACAGTGGCCAAAAATACTAGGTGCCATCAGGCCCTCCCACTGATGCCCCCCCCAGCACCAAGAATACAGAATACAGACGAAGAGTTCCTATCTATACCTTGTGGCTAAGAGCCACTGATGGATCTCTGCTCCAAAGGTGCCACTGGACTTAAACTTTGTTGAAATTGATAGGTTATGGATATAAGTATTTGCTTAGAACTGGTCATAACCCCACCATTTTTACCCATGAGAATGATTCTTCAGGTTTATATTGCTAAGAATGACTGTGTTGAACAACCATAAGCAGTTGGTAATGCTGAGGCTTCTTGATTGGGCAATTGTATGTAAGCTCATATAAGGGATTAAATGTGAATAATCACAAACCATTTATATTCTAAATGTGAGGAGCAAATAAAAGATTCTAGGACTTGAAAGAATTAATAATGCTGAGACATTGCTGAAAGCTGATAATCCTGGCGGAATAGATGGGTTTACTTTTATTTTTACTAATAATCTTTATTCGTTTTCATATATATGGGATGGTCTTTTATTACTATTTTCTCCCACATTCACAGACAATAATAGAAACTTCTGGCAAACTATAATACCACTAATCAGCCTAACTTTATGTTCCTATTCTGCATGCATATGAGAGAAAGTTCACTTTCAGAATCCTAATTTTGGAATCATTGGCCAAAACCGAGAGCAAAGCTGAATAAAAGACAGTTGGCAGACATTTTCCAGAGCCTAAAAGTCTGTTGATTTGACACTTTGGGATAATACAATGGTGTTTGTGTCTTACAAAAATGCTTCTGTATCTGCAACAAATTATTAAGCATAAGAAAACTATTCATAAGATGTGCTTTATCCTCTGCAATCATAACTGCCTGTAGTTGTCAGATGTTTTTGCCAGCCATTAAACTAAAACTGGTTTTAATCATCATTAGTGAAGTATGGGATGCTTGATTAATCATTTAGTGATTTATTGTTCCTTCTATTGCCCAATGTATATGTATTTACAACAGTGACTCTTCTGTGCTTGCATTAATGCAGCCACTGAGTATTCTTGCCTCCAAATCACTTTTAAATAAAGTGGCAGTTGTTAATGAAGATTACAGTTAGCCTATTTAGTCTGTATCAAAATGAAATGCTGTTTAGACCTTGTTTAAATTGTCATTCTAACTTTATAAAGTTATTAAAATGGACTTCAGCTAAATGGACTTTTCTTGTTGAGTGATAATGGTTGATGCAATTATGTGTTCTTTGCACACACACCCTCCCCCCCACTCCGGTTATGTTCTTCTTTAGTATGGTAGAAGGGAAAGAGAAGGCAAAAACTCCTATTAGGGTTTATTGGAAGAACTTCTGTGCAATAGACAGCATTACCAAAATATGCCTTTGCTAAAATAACCAAATTAGGATGGTTGGCAAAATAGAGTAGCAGTGGAAGACTAGAATTAGTCGTTTGAAGGTGAGAAGAGGGGGTATGCATGTACAAAACTTTTTCATGTAGCTCCACAGTGTGGTTCTAGTGACTAGAATGTTGTCTTAGGCCTTTGGAGGTCCAGGTCCAAATCCCCGCTCCCAGTAAAAATAGGTATATGGTACAACAGGACAGGTTTTTCAGTTTTGTTTGACACATCATTATGGAGCTGAGGTCCATCAGTGGCTATTAGCCACAAGATATAGATAGAACACTATGTCTGGGGCAGTGATGGTCTGTATTCTTGGTGCTTAGGAGGCAACACTAGGAGGGCTTCAAGTTCTGGTGCTGCTGGTGGACCTCCTGATGGCACCTGGGGTTTGGCCACTGCATGACACAGCGTTGGACTGGATGGGCCATTGGCCTGATCCAACATGGCTTCTCTTATGTTCTTATGACTGAACAAAATAGATCTATTTCAAAATTTCCATTTCCTCTTGGGCAAATTAAAATTATGTACTTTGCCTTCATAAAAGTCAATCACATTTTTTTTCTCTGCTTACAAATGATAATACCTAGTTTTTGTACATCTTTCAGAAGCCATTCTGAATACAGGATTGATATATATATCTGTATCTGTCTCTCTATGTTTCTATGTCTCTATCTGGATATAGGAAATTCAGAGAATGTGTTTAAATGGCTAGCATTTATCAGGCTGTGTGTATAGGGTTTTACTTTTAGTCAAACATTATAATGGCTTCTTTTTAGGGATGCAGTTTTTGTGCTCGCAATAGTGATTTTCAGCACTCAGTCTTCTTTATGTTTTTGTTCAAATGTCCTTTGTCATCAATACAGACTGGGATGTAAGTACAGATCCTAGATTTTAAAATTAATTTCCTATTTTATCTCCAAGATTACTGCTATAAAGTTTTGAAATACTTCCAAGAATCTAGGAAGCAAAAGAGATTTCCTTCAAAAATGCCTTAGTTAATAAGGAAGGAAGCCAGATCTCTGAGAAGGAAGGAAATGTGGTATATATGTATAAAGCTGAAAAATGGATAGGTAACAAGTAGTAATTAAAGGATAAATAAGAGTTCACATAATCTAGAACCCAAACTCAAACTACTGGGTATAGTGACCAGTTAGGAGCCTCCACAACTTTGTTTATATAAACAACAATGAATGTTTAAGAAAAAGCCATGAATTTTGGAAAAAGTAGAGAACATTGAACCCAGTGGTAAACTTATACCTTCCCAACCAAGTTTAGAACTTTGTAGATATAGTTGGTAGGGATAATTACATCAATGTTCTGTTAATCTGGTGGGTTTGGATAGGGACTAATATGCCATGCAATATTGTATAAGGTGTGCTATGAGCAATTAAGTGTATATTTGAGCCAGTTTGGTATAGTGGTTAAGTGCATGGACTCTAATCTGGGAGAACTGGGTTTGATTCCCCACTCCTCCACTTGCACCTGCTGGATGACCTTGGGCAAGCTATAGTTCTGGCACAGTTATTATTGAAAAAGAACAGTTTCTGTCAGAGCTCTCTCAGCCCCCACCTACCTCACAGGGTGTCTGAATGTAAAGTTATACAACCCACCATAGTTGGAGAAGATAGGCAGAGTAGTGAAATGTCTGCTGGGTTTCACCAAAAGAACGAGAACCAGTAAGGGGAAACTGGATAGCGGAGGAAAATCTTGGCTTGTAACAATACTCTCTTGCTCTGTCACTTGAGAATTGTCCTCTCCTTTTTAATCACGGGTTACTAACCAACTTGAAAAGAGTAAGAGTCCAGTAGCACATTACAGACTAACAAAGTTTGTGGTAGGGTATGAGTTTTCGTGAGTCACTGCTCACTTATTCAGATACTGTTTCAACTTGAAATCTGTTTTGAAGTGAAATGTGATTATTGTTAAACTTGGTACACTGTTCACATGAAACAGTTGGCTGAAAATCATGACATTTTGTATGGGGGAGAAGAGGACAACAAAGAGTGTACAAGCCTGTGGGAATCTCTCATTCTTGTAATCATTAGGTTATATGATTGGAATGTTTGTGCTGAACAACTAAACTTCACCCTGTACAATGATTCTTTCTCTCAGTTCATTGGAATTATACCTACACAAGAAATATGAATGTGCCTTATACCCATATAGCTCAATATTATGAACTGTGACTGGTAGCAATTCTCCAGTTTCTTGGGCAGAAAAGGCTCTCTCTTAACATGTGGTGGGAGCTGTGGTGGCTCAAGTGGTTAAGACGCTGAACTGCAGGCTGTGGAAGGTCAGTAGTTCAGCAGTTCGAGACCCGGGTGCCGCATGACAGGGTGAGCTCCTGTCTCTAGTTCCAGCTCCTGCCAACCTAGCAGTTCGAAAGCAAGAAATTGCAAGTAGATAAATAGGTACCACTTCGGTGGGAAGGTAACAGCGTTCCGTGCACCTTGGTGTTTAGTCATGCCGGCCACATGACCACGGAAACGTCTTTGGAGCGCTGGCTCTTCGGCTTTGAAACGGAGATGAGCACCGCAACCCTAGAGTCGGATTCGACTGGCTTTCGAGCAAGGGAACCTTTACCTTTACCTAGCATGTGGTATCTGAGTTTTGCTTTAACTGGAAATGCTGTGGATTGAAGTAGGGACATTCTGCATACAAAGGAAGTGCCTGGCACCAAGCCATGGCTGAGCCTGCTTCGACAGGGAGGGTGGGATATAAATTTGATAAATAAATAAATAACTTACTCTATTCTCACATCCTTACAAGAAAACACAATATTAGCATGCCAGAAATATTGGCAAAAAACATGTACAACAGATCTTAATGAAGACAGATGGGTAGATATTTGCAATTCCTACGAAAACAAATCCCCTATACTCTCTCTGAAATGGCAAAATCTTAAAATTATGGCTAAATGGTACTTGACCCCCATACAGTTACCTCATATCACACACAACACAAACTCCCTCTGCTGGAGAAATTGCAGAGAGAATGGCGTTTACATCCACTGTTGGATGGGATGTCCTATCATAGCCCCCTTTTGGGATGAAATATTAGAGGAAATTAGGTGTATATCTGGTCACACTATAAAAAAGAACCCAGAATCTATACTCTTGAGCCTTAGAAATGAAACTGCTTTATCCACTATACAACGAAAAAGAATTGTTTTATTGTTATTCACAGCCAAAACAACTATAGCTTTGAAATTAAACCATCCCTAGACTTATGATACAAAAAGTTATGGAATTTATACATAATGGAAAAAATATCCGACATAATGAATCCAACAAAATCTACTGGCGAATATAGTGAATTTACGATGATATGGCTATCGATCTTATCCCATCTAGTTTCTCAAGGAACAATACCAGAGATAATAGACACTCTTCATTTGTAGTAAATGTTGATGTCAACACTAAAGCTTATGGAAAATGCTTTCTTTTATGCTGTTAAGTTTATATATACTTATCCTGTAAATGATTTGTTACTGGATTTTTTAAAATTGAATAAATTATATTGGATAATAAATAACTTGGATAGCGGGAAATAGCCAGAGCAAAGACCACACTGTGCAACTTCTGTTACAGATTCACAACAACCATTGTTCCAAATGAACTGAGTTAGGTTAGGTTTTTAATATAGAAACTGGTGGAGAAACATTTTGTGGAATACTTCCAGGCCTTCTTCACCATACCAGTTGTAGTCTACTCTTACAATTCAAGTTTGGGATTAAGAGGTTTTTGTTAGTTGGGCTGGTTTCCCAATGGAGATTTAGATGAAAGTAAATCAGTAATTCTCAAATTCAGATGCACACTTAAAATGGGGAAAACTTAAGAACCAAGAACCTACTCAGGATGGGACATGATAAAACATCTACATTCTTATGATAGTTGAGCTTCTAGCAGTTATTCAGGTGAGCAAAAAACTTTTTTTTTCTTTCAGAGCAAGAAACCTTGAAGGCATTTCCCTTAGGGGAAATGGTTTCTTTTTCGTTAATGTTTCATACTCCCCTCCAGAAAGGAAGGAAGGCTTTTAGTACTCAAAAGGTTACATACTATGTTGTTTTATTCTAGAACTATTATAGCTCAGTTCCATCTTGCCCACTCTAATGTTTCTGCTTCCTTACTTCTTTTAAATTTTAAATGATTTCACTAATTTCAGTTTTAGAGCCTTCTATACTACTAGCCATCACCACACTTTCTAGTTAGTTAGGTGAAAACTAGATGCTCCACATTCTGAACAACCTTACTTAATGTAGAAGTAAGGCTTTAACTGTCTGTGAACCTTTAAAATGGTCTAGGACACTTAACCAAACTCCATGGCTCCAAGTTACTTAAAATAGAAAAAGAGTTTGTTTGAGAATTATTTAAGTATATTTTCTTTAAATATATATTCTACACATATTGCCACAGTATTTGCTAGTCTTAGTTTAAAAGGAAATTAGACAGATGCATGGATGATAGGTCCATTGATGCCAATTGGCTAGGATGGTAAAATAGAATCTCAATATTCAGAACTAGAGGTATGCAAGAAGAAGAAGAAGAAAAAAACACCCGGATTCAAGTATATCAGACTCAAAAAATATTGGTAAATACTGAATTTCCCGACTTCCAATATTGGTATAGTATTCAGACTCAGGAAATATTCTATATTTCTGAATATATTCGAGTCTATTATACCCACAGGGAGGGAAGGGAGAGCAAGAAGGCATGCTTAAATGTTAGAGTTAGGCCACTTAAACCTAACAAGTGACTAGCAGAGGGGAGTGAAACTGACCAGTGGAAGTGTTCGGGCGGCTGGGGGAGGAAGCGAGAGAGAGAAGCCATGTTTAAATACCTTCCCTTTCCTTCCCCAGCCTCCCTGCTGCAGGGGAATGCTTGCCAGACATTAAACTGGTCAGTTTAATGGCTGGAAGTAAAGGGAAGGCATTTAAACCCAACAGCTGACTGGCAGTTCCACCTGTCAACTGTTACGTTTAAATGGCTGGCAGCTCAATTTTGATATAGCTTAAGGAACCTGAATAAAAGCTGAAGAAAATTGGCTTTTTTGAGCTCAGTTATATCTGGAGCCAAATACAGATCTCTGATCTGTATTCAACTTACATTGTGCCCGAAAAATACCAATAAGGTATTTTTTTGGTATTTATTTGGCTCAGTTTATGCCGAATGCACACCCCTATTCAGAACCTCAGCATTCAGATCCCCCTATGGATTCCAGGTTTTCAGATAGTTTACATCTGTACCTGCTAGTAGGCTTTCTGTGGATATCTGGTTGAACACTGTATGAAACAGGCTACTGGCCTAGATGAACCGTTAGTCTGGTCCAGGACAGCTGCTTTATATTTTTATGCAGATGTGAGAAGTGATGGTATTGCTGAAAAACAGCCCTGAATCAGGGTTCTGGAAGTATCCCAAGTCACTGGGCTGCAAATGTACCTATTTTTCCCTTCTTGTGTTTGATTATTATGAGTTTTAATGATGATGACCTCAGCAGTACATTTCATTTATATACCTAAAGAGAATGTCTTATTGGCAGCTGCCACATTGTAGCAATTTAAAAAGCCTGAAATTGGTATAGATCAAAGACTTCACACAGTACTGTGCAACTAATTCAGTTCTATTAGAATGCTGAAACTTGTTATGCGCTGGATGCAAGCAATATATATTGTCTGATTTGTGCAGGCAAATGCAGGTTTAACATCAAGTGAATGTGCTGTGCCTATTTCCTTATCTGGATAAACGGCTGATGAATATGTATTTTTGCATCGGCACATATGGCAAAAAAGAGAAATGTACAAAAATAAGACGAAGGATCTGGAATATTTGTGGCACTTTGAAGTTTCAGATAAATAGCTGAACTATATGAAAATACTTATCTTTCCCCCCTTTTAATGTTTATCCTGTGTGGAGTGTGTGTGTTTAATTAAAATGAATAAAGATATTCACAGGTGTTCTAGTACTATGTTAATTTAAAATCAAGGTTAAGCTAGAATTATTCATATGCATTCTGAATAGAGTGCTTCTGGCTGAAGACATATCTCTGTAATAAGGAGTTGTTTGGACTGTGAATTGTTTTGATATGTTCATAGTTTCTCTTTTGCCACATCCATCTCTTTGGAATGCCAGTCAAAGTAAACTGGGTTCTTAGCTGGCTGGGATTATGTTAATATATCATTTACAGAAGGCCATGGGTTGGATCAGATCCAACCTGTTCATCTGGTGGAAAAGGAAGAAGGGGCAGATTTAAGATCGACAAAGGTGGCATAAAGTAAAGTTGCACTCCTTGCTGATTATTTCTCAATAAGGTGCTGAAGAGTCAGGCAGTGATCAAGCGTAGATCTACCTGTTCTAAAATCTGCCTGTTCAGCCGCCAAGATGTTTTCTTGTTCTAACCAATTAAAAAAATTGTCTAAAACATGTTTTGCACAGAGCTTACTTATGATATTCAACAAACTAATTGGCCTAAAGATGGATGGATCCTCCTCCTTACCCTTTTTGTAAAAGGGAACTGCTATACCCATACCCCAGTGTATGTAAAGAGAGGAGCTAAGAAGGAGGCCCACCAGTCCTTATTCTCTTTCAAGTGTTCTAGTGGAATACCATCAAATCCTGGGGATTTAGCATCTTAACCCTCAAAATGTGCATTGGTCTTTGTAAAGTTACTTTGTAAAGTTTGTAAATTTACTAGACCATGACTTTACCTGGCTTATTGTTTACAGTTGCTAACCTGCAAGGATTTTATTGTATAGACCCTGTAAGGCAGAGGTCTCAATCATACAGCCCATGGGCTGGGTCTCTCCTGTCCCAGATTTTTATCTGGCCCACAGTCCCAGCTGTGCAAGGCAGGGAACAGGAGGTGTGGAGGAGGAACAGGAAGCTCCTTGGGGGAGCAAGCAGGTGGAGCCACTCAGAGTGTGGCTTCAGCTTGGTGGAATAACCTCCTCTCTAGCAGTTCATTTTCAGCAGCATCCTCATTGGTAAGTTGGGGGCCGCTGCAACAACAATCACTCCAGCTTTGGTCTCCCCTCCCACAGCATATGGCAACACAGCTTTTTTCTCTCCCCATGCTGGATGAGCCTTGCCTTCCTTGCCACCAGTGCCCAGCACCATCCTTCCTCACATCTTATCTCCAAACACCCCAACAGGGCATCATTTGCCCAGACCTTTGCTAGTACCCCAGCCAAGTACTATAACAGGCTGCTAGAACAAACAAAGATCTTAGCTGTTGAGCTTGCTCACCCATGTATCCACTGGGCAGTCTCTGCTCTCTTTACCAGTCTGGGGAAGGGGAAGCCTTGTAGACCACTCGTGACTACCAGGTGACTGGGTTTAGTGTGTGCCATACATGACTGGAGAGATGGGTTTAAGCGTAAGGCAGCAGGGCAAAAGCAAGTTGCTCCCCAGCCTCTAAAGTGGTGGGGGGAGTGGACACAAGGGATCCACTCTCCAATGACTAGTCCAGCAACAGAGGAGGGAGGGAGTCTCTTATTATTTGGCTGGGGCTTTTCTACTTCCCTCTACATTAGGAGACTTTTGAAATCACTCCAGTAATAAGGCAATTTGCGTTTCCTCTTCATTCTCCTGGGAGCTGAGGTGAGGCTGGCCGACTACTTTCCAGACCAACCTCTGTCAGGGTGCAGTCACATGGCATGGTAATTGCGCTTTGTTCCCGCTTTGTTTAAATCAGGAACATTTTACTTCAGGTTGGGCTGACTAGATGCAGCTGGCCCCTCTCTTCACCACCCACTCACCTGCCACTGCGCCGTCCCTCTAGGCGATCCTGCCGGCCACGGGGCGGGCTCGGGCGGTAGCTGCTCCTGCCGTCACTGTGGGGGGTGGTGCTGCTGCCATTGCCCCACAGAAAAAGGCTCCTCTGACTCCACCATCCTCTTTGCCAGCCCCTGGCCTCCTTGCCAGCCCTTGTTCTCGCCTCCAGGGCTGTCTTTGTGCGTTGTTGTTTTTTAATGCTTCCGGTTTGGGCGCTTGAGCAAACATGTGCTTAAAAAATCCATTATTAAACTTTAAATGGATTTATTAAGCTCATGTTTATGCAATTGCTCAAACCGGAAGCTTTATTTTTTTAAAGGAACGAATAGCGGTCAGACGGCCCTAATTGCAATCATTGCGAAAGATGGCTGTCCAGATGGGCGAAATCGTGCTTTCAAAGCGCAAGTACCTGGAAAATACCTGATTTTCCAGGGGGCAGGGAAACCCAGGAGCATTGCGGGAGTGAGCTGGCTTCAGCACGGGAGGCGGATTGGCACATGTGAATGTGAAATTTACATGTGCGAGGGAACAGCGGCAAATCCCGATCAAAAGGTCTGTGTGACCGCACCCTCAGTTCCCACAGCAGGTCTCTAGGGCCAGCTGGGACTTTGTTTCTTCCTAGTTCCCTTGAGTAGCACACTACCCTGAGCACTTTGCATGCTAGCAGGGGCTGGGCTTCCCCCCTCCTTGGCTCTCAGTCGGCAGATCTCTCCTTCATCTGAAGCTTCCGCCCCATCATTTACATCAGACAATCTGGTCCCCATTTCCCTGGGGGCACTTTGCTTCTCTTTCAAACTCTCCCCTTAACTATGCACAGATCAATGAAAACATCTGATGGTTTTTGTCAATTACAAAGCCCCCCCCTCTAATGTTCCCGACACATTTCATGTTCTGATGCAAAAATCCCAATAAACTAAATGTTAACATCATCCTAAACACGTGTTTTCTCATTAAAAGGCATGGTTACCCTTTAAAAGGGGGGGGGGCAATTGGCTACCCTATGTGAGTGATCGAAGGGAAGGGAGACAGAAGGGTTGTGTGTGTGTGAATATCTGCCCAGTTCAGTGTGTATATAGGAAGCAATTCAATACTGATCCCAGTGGGGCTTACTCCAAAGCAAGTGCAGGCAAGACTGCTGCATGGCTTAATGATTTGATAAAACTCACAAGGAAGCCCACTGGGATTTAATGTAAGGCTGAAGTCCTGTGCCCATTTCCCTAGGCACAAGTGCTGTTGAACTCAGTGAGGCTTACTGCTGAGTAAAGGTGATGCTGTTGTAGATGACCCCAAGGTAATGGGACCTTCCAGCTGATATTAAATATAGCATAATAGTATGCAGAGTTTAGATTCCAGTCTAAACTGGAGAAGTTAGAAGGAAACAGAATAAAAAAAAATATGAGATTCGTTTTGAGTCATAAATTTAGGAGCCGAGCTAACTGGACATCCTAGGGATTGTGCCCAGGAGAAGACTGAAACCACATGTATCAATATCAAGGGGGATTCTGGTGCAATAATTCAGAGCAAGAGGTGCCAGTTATCCAAGACTGTTAAATAAAGGAAATACTGTAAAAGAGTTAATATTTTAATCATATTTGCATTTTGAGTAAAAAAAAAAGGGTTTGCTTGTATGCTTTATAAAGTTATTTATATCTCCGGTATCTGGTATTACATGGCCTGGCTGGACAAAGTGACATTTATGCCAGATCCGGCCCTTGTATCAAATGAATTTGACACCCATTCTGTAAGGTGCTGTGGGGCATTAAGTCAAACAATCCAAGAAGAAATTAAGGCAAGTTTGTCTAAACTCCTGCTTCTGTAAGGTAAAGGTAAAGGTTCTCTTGCTTGAAAGCCAGTCGAATCCGACTCTAGGGTTGCGGTGCTCATCTCCGTTTCGAAGCCGAAGAGCCAGCGCTGTCCGAAGACGTTTCCGTGGTCATGTGGCTGGCATGACTAAACACCAAGGTGCCCGGAACGCTGTTACCTTCCCACCGAAGTGGTACCTGTTTATCTACTTGCAATTTCTTGCTTTCGAACTGCTAGGTTGGCTTCTGTAAATCATGGTAAATTGGAGCTTTAGGGTTCGAAATTAGGAAAATTTTAGTCATGCTTTGCATATGAGGGAGGAAGCAACCATTCCAATCTGTATTTGTTCATCTCAAAAAGAGATCCATTGTGAGTTCTGAGTGAGGTTTATATGTATGCTGTGTTTGGTCACATCTTTGATAGAGGATGGTCTGTGAATTGAAATAAATTATGTGCCATCTTTATGTTGGAACAAGAATTGTTTCAACTCATTTTTTTTAAATGGTATATACAGTTTACACATTCTTCTTCCCCACCCCCATGACCTATTTCAAACCTATTTTATCAGCCATTTCTCCAGATAAGGAAATAAAATCACCCCAGGCACGCCCTCCCCGCCCTTCCATTGACAATACAGTACTGAGCAGAGCTTAGAGAAAAGTGCTCCTTTGCACATGTTTTTGAGGGGCTCCTTTTACCTTCCCATTTCCTTGAGACTTGAACAATTGCAGAGGCTGACTTTGTTCTTAGCACATTGCAAGTATTTTTCAAATTAGTGTCCTCCGTTAATTGGGTAATGGTTGGAATGTTTAAAATAGTACTGGAGATAAGAATCCTTGTTTCTTCTTATGCTATGTAAGCATATGGAGACACATTTATGCAGTGCTACTTGCCTTATCCTTGAGATGTATTTGGACAAAAAATGCAATTAAAGAAAAATAAGCAGACTCTAACCCAGGAGTGATGCTAATTTTCTTCTGTTAGCTCCTCTTCTCTCTCTCTCTTGCAATCAAGCAACAGTTGGTTGTAGCAGTATCAGTCCTGCTTTTGTTCAGGCACATATGAATAAGCTTAAGCTGTCTCCATCAGGCTAGTTGATGAAGCAAAGTTATCTGGCAGGCTCTTAGTTTTGTTCTTAGGAAGCAGTGTCAGTACTGACAAACAGATGCAACTTCATATCAATTATTGTTCTCATTTTTAATGGAGTTTTTGTATCCGGCAGGCTTTGATACGGTAAATTTTGATTTAAGTTGATATCACAGTCTGGAAATGAATCTGCAAGGGATATATTTTTTTTAAAAAAATAAATCTTTTGTCTTTCTTCTTAACTTTCTTCCTTGTACTTTCTTTTTAACACCTTGTCAGGATTGTTGGCTTTTATGGTTATAGGAAAAATTGGAATGCAGTGGAGACACTTTATTTTCACTGCAGGAACTGATAAATGTGCAATTTGCATCCCTTCCAGGTGGCATCATATGTATGCAGTTAGATCACACAGCTGTTGACTTAATTGGACAAATGGGTGTGGCTGGCAGGTGCTTTGAAAGTCTGGGATGAAAAGCTTTTGTAGATTTGTCCTGTATTGTATTGCCTCCAGCATACTGGGGGACATGGACAAAGTTGATGACTTCTATGGATAATATTGACAGCTTCTGATTTTCTTCTATTCCCCCACTGCCACCTTGAGAGCAAACCTGACTGTATTGCTAAAGGTTGTGATGTTGAGGCTCTTATTAGAGGGCTGATGCTATAAAATCCAATTTATAACTTTCAGTTATAACTTGCTTTGTAATGACCTGTTTGTAAAGCTAGAGAATATATAAGATGTGCTGTAATTCTCTTAGGAAGAAAAAGTAACAGAAGACAGCTGGTCTGCTAAGATCCACAAACGGGGATGGCTGGAGTATTATTAAATCTCTAACTGCCAAACAAGGAACATAGAATAATATAGCAGTTTTTGTTCATAATCTAGGCATGCTGTTCGTAGGCTCCACGCACCTGGTAATGCTTCATATAAATAATTTTGGAATATGACCCTGCAGGACTGTGAATGACCTTTCTTTCGTGTAAGATTCATAGCTAGCAACATCAATGACTTTAATCTGATGAGAAATCTGGGGTGCGGTGATATGGTTGGGGAATCCCCCCCCCCCGGATATCATTTGCTCTCATTATATTGGAAGAAGTGCTGACGAGTGTTCTCCCATTAGAGAAGGGGGCATTCTGGTGTAAACAGAGATCCTTGCTTATGAATGTTGAACTGTGAGTAGAAGAAGAGATTGTAATAAACTTGTGGTCTTACTTAAAATGGTGTCTTAGTGGGCTTGGCCACAAGTAAGCAGTCTGAAGAAATCCTTTGTGAATTGCTGTCCGTGTTCAAATTAAATGTGAATTACTTTAGCTGCAGGAAATAGATACTGCTAAAAAATAATCAGTCAGTGCCAAATGCTTAAGATGAGAGTATTGTCTTAGAAGTTTCTAGTCATTTCTGTTGGAATGAGGACATGAGAAGGAAAGTGAATGAACGATGTGACTCTTGAGATATGGATAACTTGCTGCTGTTGTAAGATGATTAGCTTTCCAGTTTTGCCAAGTCATTCCGCATATATTTGCCAGCTTAGACTCCAGCAATTGTTTAGCAAGGCCTAATTGCCTTGCTTCAGTGGTCACGGCATGTATTCTTGCTTCTGCGTTTCCTGTTCTTTTGCATCTTGTCAGATTTCACCTTTTCCCCCTTTCAAGGGTTCATCATGATCAATACTTGTCAGTTTCCCATTCTTGCCTTCTCCCATAATGATTGGCATTTGAACCACCTATCATAGAACTATTGACGTCATCCACATACTCTGAAGGTTGTTATGTTTTTGATCACATAATTTATCAAAAGGAAGACACACTTGGATAGTAGTTATTTGGGATGTCAAAAAGTTTTATTCCTATGTTGCAACAACTAATCAATCCTTTAAAAACTTGGAAGCTGGTTCTGGTATTAAGTCTGTGTGCTTAGCTTTCCCATGCCACTGCATTACTTCACAGAGTGGCGGCTTTTCACAGAGGACACTTTTTTTTTGTTTTGCCTCGTAGGGACAAAACTTTTGTTCTGTTTCCCATGAATTACCTGAAAAGAGCAAGAACTGTGCTCTGAGCAAAAGCAGATGGAGCTCTGTTCTGATAAGTTATGCTGGGAGGGAAACCCCCCCCCCAAGCAATCTGACCATTTATTAAGCTCTTGATAAGTTCATAAGAACAAGTTTCAGAGTTGATGGTGCTGTGCTGATGTCTTGTTATACTCTCTGACTTTTCTTTGCTCGGTTGCACTGTGATTTCATCATTCGCTGTATGAATGTCTACATGCATTCAAAAAGATGCACTTCACTTAGTAAAGATGTTCCCTTGATCCTTCGGAGCACTTGTTATTCAACAGGTAAAACAAGCTTGCTCACCTGAAACAGTGGCATGATGAGCTTTAGTTTATGGTAATGGTAGACACTTTTTTTTGTAGCGATTGTACAACACTGCACAAGAATCTATTGATGGCAATGCTAGATCAATAAGTATTTAGCAGTTAACAGTATGACAGAGTTAGTTCATGGTACCTTGGGCTGCCATCCAGAAGATATCAAACTACGTGTTGACTGGGTATACCATCTTGTGTTAAATATTAGCAAACGTTTGACAAAATCACACATCTCCTTGTCTCTCACAGCTGTCTGATTTGGCAACTTACTTCCAAGTTAGCAAAGTAGTTGCTAACAGCAGTTCATATCGGTTTCTTGATTGTAGTTCACTAATACACTGCCTCAATCTGCCATGACCGAAGATTTTAATATGATCCAAAAATGCATCCTACAGCTATATAGCCAGCTATCTTCATTATGTCAATAGTGCAGTATCCTTTGGATAGTATCATCAGGAGCCTCTGCCCTGTCTCAGCAGCAGAAGGCAGTTTTTTGGTGATTTTCTGTTAAAAGATGCCTTGGGTAATGCAGAGCATTATGGAAGTTATTCGCTACCCTCCTAACGACCTTAGTTGGGCCTGATGTAAATGTGCTGCTGGCAAAGCAAAAGGCCTTCCTTATCTGACTTTGCATGTGCTCAGCATCTCATTTAAACTATTCTGCAACCTTGGTAAAGCAGCTGTACATGATTTGTTTGTGGATATTACACCAGCACGGTTACTAAGCACATGCTGCAACATCCCAAAGGATGAAGCATGGTATGAATGATAGATGGAACACATAAGAACATAAGAGAACATAAGAGAAGCCAAAGTTGGATCAGGCCAATGGCCTATCCTGTCCAACACTGTGTCACATAGTGGCTAAAAATACCAGGTGCCATCAGGAGGTCCATCAGTGGGGCCAGGGCACTAGAAGCCCTCCCACTGTTGCCCCCCCCCCCCAAGCACCAAGAATACAGAGGATCCTTTGCCCCAGACTGAGAGTTCCTATCTGTACCTTGTGACTAATAGCCACTGATGGACCACTGCTCCATATGTTTATCTAATTCCCTCTTGAAACTTGCTTGTAGCCATGCTTGTAGCCATCACCACCTCCTGTGGCAGTGAATTCCATGTGTTAATTACTCTTTGGGTGAAGAAGTACTCTGTTCTAACCTGACTACTTAGATATTTCATTGAGTGCCCATGAGCTCTCGTATTGTGAGAAAGGGAGAAAAGTTCTTCTTTCTCTACCTACTCTATCCCATGCATAATCTTATAAACGTCAGTCATGTCACCCCCCAACTGTCGTTTCCCCAGGCTAAAGAGCCCCAAGTGTTTTAACCTTTCTTCATAGGGAAAGTGTTCCAACCCTTTTATCATTCTAGTTGCCCTTTTCTGTACTTGTCCCAATGCTATAATATCCTTTTTGAGGTGTGGTGACCAGAACTGTACACAGTATTTCAAATGAGGTTGCACCATTGATTTATAAAGGGGCAATATGAAACTGGCTGATTTGTTTTCAATCCCCTTCCCTAATAATCCCGAGCATAGTGTTGGCCTTTTTTATTGCAGTCACACATTGTCTCGACATTTTCAGTGAGTCATCTACTATGACTCTAAGATTTGTCTCTTGGTCAGTCTCATGAAAAGTTATGTGGGGAAACTTTTCTCCTCACTGGCATCCAGTTCAAATCGAGTGTTAGTTTGGGTTTAGGATGCAAGGTTTTCTGTTGTGCTCTCCCTCCCTCTTCTGTAGTAAGCATGCACAGGAAAAGTCTTTCCCTTTCCACTTCAAAGTCTTCAAAGGCAGTGCTGATGAATGGCCAGTGAGCAGATTGACTCCTCAGACTCTGTTGAGGGATCTTCACAGCTATCCCTTATGCACACAGTCATGATTCACAACCGGGGACAAGCCCTTTCAGATGCTGCACCACTGTTTCAGGCAATCCTGAGTCAGTAAGGATCATTACCTCAGAGAGCATACAGTCAAGAGAGAGGCCATGGCATGTCATGACAAATTTGATTTGTCTTCAGGAACCAGCCCAAAAATCTAGAGTTTCATATATTTTTTTAAGTTTTTTATTGGTATTTCAAAAATATACAAGAATAAAGTGATAACAGTGTAGCTTACATACAAGTTAAATCAACTTATTGTACATAAAGTATTGTTGTTTTCGTAATTACAGTATTAGACACTATATATTATTGTTAGTGTCCATGTGAACTCTGAGTTTGTGTTTGGTATCTCTTATACATTATCTGATTTTATTTGACTGGTTTCATATTTTAATTGTCACATTTTCTTTTTCACCAGTGGAAAGACTGATTGGATCTAACCTTTTGTACATGCATTAAGAATTTCTGAAAAATGCTGCAATAAAACCCTTCCCAAAAATAACTAGATACCATGGCTACCTGGTGCCTGTGGTTCGTTGAACCCTGGCCTGTGGAAGTTCTCCCATTTTGCCACGGGGATATCTTTAGTAATTCACTTAGATTTGGCCAGGGCTTTTTTTGTAGGAAAAGCCCAGCAGGAACTCATTAGCATAATAGGCCACACCCAGCAGCAGAAACTCATTAGCATATTAGGCCACATCTCCATGTTACCAGAAGTGTGGTCATCCAGCCACACCCACCTTTTGCTTCTTATTCTGTTTACCTTATTTGTTGTCAAAACCCATGGCTTCTTTTGGAGCAGGAACTCCTTTGCAGGTTAGGCCACACACCCCTAATGAAGCCAATCCTAATGAGTTTCTGCTGTTGGGTGTAGCCTATTATGCTAATGAGTTCCTGCTAGGTGTGGCCAGCCGGAACTCTGTTCCTGTGCATTCTTGCCCAAAAATGCCCTGGATTTGGCCAAGCATATCACTAGAGCCATGAGTTCTGGAAACTGCTTCTGGTGTTCTTGTTTCCCAGTGGCAAGTTTCTGATGCCCCAGGTTGGGGGTTTTCCTACTGTATACTGGACAATGTGTCCCATCCTATTAATGTGGATGCATGCAGGAGAGGAAAGACAGGGACTTTGGGGAGATACTCTCTTTTCTGTTGTGTCATTTAAACTATATTGTTTGGGAAGCATTTAAAGTTGGTTAGCTGACTGTTCTTGCTGTAGTCCTCTTCCAAGGACTTATCCATAAGAAGCTGTTGGAGGAAGGGTTTCTGTGCTGCTCTAATGTGGTTTATATAAGATGGGAACCTCTCCTCCTGGATGACCTAATGGTTGCTTGAGGTCTCTGTCTACTACTCGAAGGACAGATGACCCTATTTTTTTTTTTTTTTTTTTGCAGGGAAGAACAGGGATTCACTGTGTGTTTGAAATTACTCTTTCATGCTTTTTTAGCTGTACACGCTGACATATATTTTCGTTGGCATCACTTGACAGGCTTTTTATTTCATCAGAAAACTGCGGGAGAAAGTTTTTGCAGTGCTTAATTCTAAAATGTTCATGTGCATTTTCAGAATTCATATATCTTATAATCCCTGTCCCTAAGGAAAAAGGGGAAATTATTTTAAGGTAATGCAAATTTATTTCTTAATAGTTGTAATATATCTCATTTGTTGTACTGTTTCCTTGTTTTATAAAATATTTTCTGAAAGACAGTTAAAGTGGAAATGCTTATTTCCACACCTCAGTCTGACACTAGATTTTTTTGTGTGTGTCCCAAAAACTGGGCTTGGTCTGACTTCCTTTACTGCATCTCCAATCCCTTGTTCTACTTTACAAGGCAACCTTAACCTTAATGGACATGAGATTACACTGTTGCATTCTGAGGAAACATGGACAGTGCATCTAGAAACTCTTCTGTGCCCTTGAGTTCCATTGCATTTAAGTTGTTTGGACATTAATATGTAACACGTGTTTACTGGGATGTTGCACATTTAGTTCACTTACAGGGCAATCCTAAGCACATCTGCTCAAAAGTAAGTGTTATTTTTTTTAATGGGCATTTGTGTGTGTTTGTGTGTGTGTGTATGCACTTGTGAGCCTGGAAGTCATGGTGACTTCTGGCGATCCCTGGTGGGTCTAGAATATTTTTCAGAGGGGTGGGTTGATATAACCTGTCTCTTCGTCCTGGCCCTGGTATTCCTTGGAGGTTGCCCTTCCAAGTAGTTGCCAGGGTTGGCCTTGCTTAGCTTCCGAGATCTGACGAGATCAGGCTTGCCTGGGCCATTCAGGCCAGGTGCTTAGAAGTAAGTTTTGCTGAGTTTACTGGGGCTTACAGCCTGGTAAGTGTGCTGATTCTTGCAGCCTTAGCACTGAATAGAATTGAGCAGCTTCAAATGTAAGAGACCGGTTTATCACTGTATCTGATACTAAGCTGGGTATTCTATGGAGTCATGAAAGCAAAGCTAAGCTACCCACAGATAAGGCAAGGGTTTCTACATACTCATGGCACTCTGTGGTTAAGCAGAACAAAGCATGACCAGTTGGCGGCGTTCGACATGGTCAGCCATCAGCTGCTGATCCACTGCCTCGCCAACTCTGGGATTCAGGGGCTTGCCTTACAATGGCTCATCTCCTTTCTCCAAGATTGGGGACAAAGGGTGGCTCTCGGGGATCAGCTGTCCCAAAGGCACCTGCTGATCTTCAGAGTGCCTCAAGGGGCGGTACTCTTCCCAATGTTATTTAACATCTATATGCGCCCCCTTGCCCAGATTGCCCAGAGGCGGATGACACCCAGCTATATCTGATGTTGGGCGGCCAGTCTTGACTCTACCTTGGAAGATCTGGACTGAGCATTACGAGCTGTGGCGGGTTGGCTTAGACTGAGCTGATTGAAATTGAATCCGATGAAGACAGAGGTCCTGTGCCTGAGTCGGAGTGGACCGGGGGTAGGGATCCCACTACCGGCCTTTGATGGGGCACAGCTGGTGCCAGTGCTGAGGGTCAGGAGGTTGGGAGTGCTCTTGGATGCCTCCTTAATGATGGAGGCCCAGGTAGCAGCCGCTGCTAAGTCAGCCTTTTAGCATCTTTGGCTGATTAGGCAGTTGGTCCCCTTCCTCGAATGCAATGATCTGGCAACAGTGATCCATGTAACGGTCACCTCGAGATTGGACTTCTGTAATGCTCTCTATATGAGGCTGCCCTTGTCACAAATCTGGAAGCTGCAGCTGGTACAAAATGCGGCAGCTAAGCTGTTGATGGGCCTCCCTGTGCAGAAGCACATCCAGCCTGTGCTGAAGGCACTGCACTGGCTGCCAGTAGCATACCAGATCCACTTCAAGGTGATGTTTTTGACCTTTAAAGCCTTATATGGTCTGGGGCCTGCCTATCTGAGGAACCATTCTCCCCCGTGTTCCCCAGAGAGCACTGAGGTCGGGGTCGCAAAACCACTTGACCCTCCCTGGACCAAAAGATGCAAAACTGGCCTCTACCAGGGCCAGGGTCTTCTCTGTAATGGCTCCATACTGGTGGAATGAGCACCCAGAAGACATCAGGGCCCTGCGGGCTTACAGTTCCGCAGGACCTGCAAAACGGAGCTCTTCCACCAGGCCTTCGATTAGGAGCCGCTACCAATAACACCTGAACTGGGATGAGGACCTCTATGCCAACAGCAATAGCCTGTGATGTCAACAGCAACAGCCTCTGGCCATAATTATTTAGTTACATTTGCTACATCATGGGCACTAGCACTTTAACTGCACTTATTTGATATTGTCATGTTGTATACGAGTTTTTATGATGTCCATTGTATTTAATGGATTTGTGTTTTAATGCATTTTAACTTTTAATGTAAGCTGCCCTGAGCCTGCCGAGGCGGGATACAAGTTGAATAAAAATGATTTTCAAATTAGTCAATAGAAAAAGCAGCCTGGTGGAACTGAGCATGTTCCATGTGACATAGGATTTTGAGAGCAGTTGAGGGTCAGTTAAAAGAAAACAATCATAATGGGAGATAGGGGCAAATGTTTGAACTGAAAGTTTATATAATTTTGAATGGGGGAATTTGGGGTAGGTTGCTGGGAATATTTCAAGTCATTTACCTAGGCTTACCATTTGCCCAGTGGTAGTAGGCAATCCCCCCACACACACAATTTGTCACCGGCTTCTATGTATAGCTGAAGGCATGGCTAGGCCAATAGGAGTATCTTGTATCTTTAATTACGGTGTAGAAGAGGGAATTTCAGCTTGTCCCAAAGTGGTGCAGGAGTGAGAAGTGAACCTTCTGAAATTCCTTATTCTGGGTAGCATTTAAGTTTAGGAGTCCTTTCAGCTAACTATGTGAAAGACCCAAGAGTACAATATTTTGCTTTATAATCTCAGTCTGCCTTAACATTAAAATGCTTAAATCTTGCCAAGGTAATGTTTAATGATATTCAATAAGTGAGTTAATGATCAGGTGTGAGAGTACATTAGGTATTGTGCAGCTGTTAATTTTCAAAACCCATGTGTTTCCAGATTTTTGGGATGAGCTAATAGTGAAGTTTTTCTTAATTAAGTCTCTGAACCATTGCTGTCTTCTTATGGGCTTTCCTTCTCACCTGAACAATTGGCTTTGTTTTAATCTGCTCTACATTTCTGGCTCACTTTGGCTAATGTCATTTCTACTTCTGCAGGTACCAAGCAGGTGTCAGAATAAAATTATCCTTTCAGTGGGATACATTAGTTTACAGGTGTAGACAATGCAAGGATGTATCTACCTCTCAGCTGCACAAGTCGTACATAACACAAGGCTTCAATGGAAAACAATCTCTTACAGCATGTTGCATCAGCTTTTCCTCCCCAGCTTTGATAAACAAATACGTTATCGCTCACAAAATAGATCACTGTATTAAATGAAAACAAAATCTTGGTTGCTTACCAACAGGTTTAATTTAGATCTCTTTTTTGATTGTTTTGCTAAGCATTTCACTCACCTTTCCTAACACCTGAACCTTTTTCATTTCCCTAGGCTATGTATTAAATTAACTTGTGTGTGCAGAGAATAAATAAAATAATAACACTGCACTGCTGCATCCAGTAGGAGGCCCCTGTGTGCTGAAGGCAGAAATTCTGGCGACCCGTTAGCTCCCTTAGAAACAGTCAACGGTGTTTAGAGAAGATGAGGAAGGGCAACAGGAGCTATGTACCCCCAAAAAACTCTTGATTTAAAGCAATTCATTATATAACTTGATCTTGTTTTAATAAACAAGGCTGTTCAATTGCAGAGAAAAGTTTATTTTATTATTATTATTATTATTATTATTATTATCCTACACTTCTTCACGCATGCAGTTCCTTGATCTTGGTTATATGATGAAAATTCATAAGTACAACATTAGGAAGTACATAGGTGCAAACATTTTAAGAGTTCAAAAAATTGGATGACATTTCTTTTACTGAACCTGAAGACACTCACACGTATCTTTGTTTTGCAGTTAAAAAACCAGTAGAGGATACAGAAGAAAAGAAGATAGTTTCGCTGAAGAAGAGAGTGAAGGAGTTAAGAATATTGGATGGGAAGACGGCACAGAATTTGTGTATGTGATACATTCTTTTTATTTGGCACATTGCTTGTCTGAGCACAAATTTTCAGGCCTTTCAGAAACGTTGGCAGACTTTTCTGATGTCAAGCATTTGGTAATGAGGAATAAATAAATATAGAGAAATGCATCTTATTGTGGAAGCTTGCCTGACGTATGTCTTCTCTTGGCATTGGCTCAGTGGTAAAGCATCTGCTTGATGAATAGAAAGTTCCTAGGTTTAATCACTGACATATCCAGCTTTTAAATAAGGCGGGGGAAGTTCAGGTAGTAAGTGATGTGAAAGACCTCTGCCTGAGACCCTGGAGAGCTGCTGCCAGTCTGGATAGATAACACTGACCTTTATGGGCCAGTGGTCTGACTCAGTATAAGACAGCTTCATGGGATTCTTGGGTGCCATGAAATTCCAGTAACTGGTAGAATCAGTGGTCTGTATCTGACTGTGCAGATCCAAATGCTTAAAGGCATTTAACTTTTCTTAGGAGGTGGGTGGAGATTTCTACTGATTCTTCCTCCTTTTGCAGCTCACTGGCTCCACAGAAAAGGGAAGAGCAGGTGGGGGGTCTGCATTGGGCAGGGAGAATCAGTAGATATCCCTCCTCGCTAATAAGCATGTTTTAAGTGCCTCAAGTCCTCAGAATATTGCTTGTGGGTTCGAATCATCCAGCTGACCCCTGTTTGGAAAAAAAAAGCTGGACTGGATGGATGTTTGTTCTAATCTGATCCTCATATTTGTTATGAAATGTGGTAACAATGTATTGTTGAGAAAGCTCAGGAGCCAGTAAGAACACAAGAGAAGCCAATGTTGGATCAGACCAATGGCCCATCCAGTCCAACACTCTGTCATACAGTGGCCAAAAATGCCAGTTGCCATCAGGAGGTCCACCAGTGGGGACAGGACACTAGAAGCCCTCCCACTGTTGCCCCCTCCCAAGCTCCAAGAATACAGAGCATCACTTACCCCAGAGTTCGTGTCTATACCTTGTGGCTAATAGCCACTGATGGATCTCTGTTCCATACATTTATCAATGGGAAATTAAAGATGGACTCCAAATTTTTGTTTGCATTGGAAGGGTTTTTGGGGGTTTTTTTTGGAGGGACCTGGGCTATGCTTAAATTACAAAGGTCCATAGTTCAGCCCATTTTGATAAATACCATAAAATGAAGTGTGGTTCCTGCTTGTACGGTATAAGGAATTTCATGAATATTGTAAGAAAAGACAGCTAAGTTAAATCCAGTTTATCTGCATTCCCTGACTTACATGAATTCTGAGCTACAGAGTGTTGACTCAGCATCTTAAACCTTAGTGAAGGTAAATGAATGGTCCGCAATATGATCAACATTTTTCCAGTGTGAATGTTTTTGAAGAAATACAAAATCCCATGTGTTTCACATTTGACAATTCTGACTTCTTAGATTATGATGGTGCATTTCATTTCAGCCATTTTCCTGGGATCTTTCCGTATGCCTTATGAGGAAATAAAAAATATCATATTAGAAGTAGATGAAGAAAAACTGAGTGAAGCATTGATTCAGGTAAGCCAGTTTGACATCCACTGAAATCAACATTTTCATCACAGTGAATATACTGTGAGTGTGCTATGGGACAGTGAAATCCCATACCTATTCTAAGGAAGCAGATTCTGAAATTGGGTTGCTTGACAGTTTTAGATGCCTTAGGACTGAGAGGTACTTTCTCCTGTGTAGCTGTTCTCATTTCAAATATTCATATTGTTTCATTAATCTAAATTTTCACCTCATCCCCTCTAGGAAGCTGAGAGCTGCGTATAACATTTATAGAGTAACAGACGTACCATCCATTTCCTCTCCTTCCTTTTGTAATGCAATCGTAGACTGCATCACAAAAGTGATACTGAAATGTTGTTCTGTGGTGACAAAGCAAACCGTGTGCTTGTACGTGGGTGTGAAGGACCCCCATATTTCAGGTAGCAATAAAAGGATACCAGTTTGGGAATGAGGCTGAAGTTTCAAAGTAAATTTTTTATGTTCATGATTATTTCATATCTTTAAACTACCTTTCTTACAGTGGTTAAAATACTTAACAATTTGTAGTGGTAAGAGTACAGAAGTTATGGCTATAGATCAAGACGGGTAGCCGTGTTAGTCTGTCTGGAGCAGTAGAAAAGAGCAAGAGCCTAGTAGCACCTGAAAGACTAACAAAATATGTGTCAGGGTATGAGCTTTCGTGAGTCACTGCTCACTTCTTCAGTTATGGTTGTACAAGTGACTTTTGTCCAATATTTAGGGGTTGCTTTGTATGCTCAGAAAGGCGCATATACACTTGATGCCAGGGCTATTTTTGTAGAAAAAGCCCAACAGGAACTCGTTAGCATATTAGGCCACACCCATGACAGCACAGCTCATTAACCTATTAGGCCACACCCGCATGTTACCAGAAGTGTGGTCATCCAGCCACACTTACCTTTTGCTTCTTATTCTGTTTACCTTGTTTGTTGACAAAACGTTCCAGGGCTCTTTTTGTAGCAGGAACTCCTTTGCATGTTAGGTCACACACCCCTAATATAGCCAATCCTAATGAGTTTCTGCTGTTGGGTGTGGCCTGTTATGCTAATAGGTTCCTGCTGGGCGTGGCCAACTCAGGAGCCAGCCGGAACTCTGTTCCTGTGCGTTCCTGCCCCAAAATAGCCCTGCTTGACACATATCTGTGTGGATGGGGCCTGTTTCCTCCTAGGGCCACATTTGTTCTGGGAAAGCCAAGTGTAAGACAGAAAAAGTTATTTAAAACATTTTTATGCTGCCTTTATACCCAAATAGGGCCGCCATGGTGGTGGATATGAAAACATTTGAATACTGAAAACAATATTTGAAATAATATATACAATACTTTACTAAAACATATAAACATACAGCACCAAAACCAAGAAGGAGGGACAATAACATTTACTAGGTGGAATGCCAAACAATATATTTTTTTAAATCACTAATCGATGGAAGACAGATCTTCCTGTGGAGGGAGTTTTAAAGTTTTGATGCCACTACTGTGAAGGCCATTTTATGAGTTGCCACCCATCTAGCCTCAGATAATAGAGGCACCCAAGCACAGGGCCCTTTGACTCCTTATGTTGTTGTTAGCCATTCAGTTGTGTTTGGCTCTTGGCGATTCTATGAGCAAGCTCTCTCCACGTTTTCCGACCTTGTCCTGTTAGTGTCAGCTTTTATGGTGTCTAGCCACCATGTTCTTTGGCAGCCAGGTTTCCTTTTGCCACTAGCCAATCCAAGCATAATTGCTTTTTCTAACGAGTTCTTCCATATGACATGGCTGAAAAAAGTCAGTTGCAGTTTTATGATTTTTCCTTCCTATGACATGTCTGGTTTTATGCGCTCTAGTACTTGCTGTCCTTTGCTGTCCAAGGAATGTACAGGAGCCTTCTCCAGCACCACAGCTCAAATGAGTCGATTTTCCTCCTGTCTTGCTTCTTCATGGTCCAACTTTTGCAGACCTAGCCTTCTCCAGCATCACAGCTCAAATGAGTCAATTTTCCTCCTGTCTTGCAACTTCATGGTCCAACTTCTGCAGCCCTAGATTGCTGTGGGGAACACATTAGCACAGACTAATCTGCATTTGGTTGCTTGGCTGGTGCCCCTGCTCTTCCATATTTGATTCATGCTCATCATTGCTGTGTGACCCAGCGTGATTCAATGTTTTATTTCTGGACTGCATTTGCCATTCTGGTTGATCTGTGATCCTAAGAAAGTGAATTCTTCCACACATTCGATCTCTTCATTGTCAATTGTTATTTTGACATTCTCTTCTTCTCGGTGTTCATGAATTTGGTCTTTTTGATGTTTAGGAAGAAGCCAAACTTCTCACTTCCTTCTTTGATTTTCTTGATCAGGTATTCCAGGCCTTCTTTAGTTTCTGAGAGGAGGGTTGTGTTTTCAGCATATCAAAGATTCTTGATATTACTTCCTCCAATCTTTATCCCGATTTTGACTCTTCCAGCTCTAACTTCCTAATGATTGTTTCAGGATACATGTTGAATAGGAAAGGCTCCTTATGCCAGGGCTGATTAGACCCTAGGAAAACGGCTCTGGGCTTTTGGGTTCCTGATCCAGTAATGAACAGGCAGAAAGTCCCTGGCAAGGTTCCTTTAAATGAAATAAAGCTTTATTGAAACATTTATGCATCCTAAGCTTAATCTCATTCACCCAGGATTGGCCAAACCTGTTCTTTCCATGCAAGGACTGCCCGAGCAAAAACAGTTCCATTGATGATGAAAAATAGAGTTTTGCCCCTGCAAGGCCAGATATTGGGATTTTGGAGGGATGATGATGTCATGGTACCTTTGGCCTTCTCTGTTGTTTCTTCACCTCTTTTATCTTTCCCCCTTACGCTCCAGAATGCAGATGCATCCAGTTCTTGCTTGGCACCAGATGTTCCCGCAGACATCTTTTTTGCTACAGTCAGCACATTGGCTTCAGTTGTGTCTGATTGTTTCTGGATCACTTCTCATATTTCACAATACTAGTTTGGGAGGGACTGCACGGAAAGGTTCAGGCATGTATCAGGATGCGCAAGACAGTCCTTTTCAGAGCTGGGGTGGGGTGGGATCCATCGGCCTGGACTTCGGCTTTTTGCACACAGATTTTTTTCACATGTGTTTAAAGCATTCTCTATCTCTAAACAGGCTTAGGAAATTCCAAGCTAATTTTATTATTGTTTTATTTATGTCTGGGGCTCAAAGCAGATTACACAAAGTTGCTGAATACAGAGAAAACTTCAAGGATAGCGTTAGATGCAGATTCTTGATTCTGCAAACTTAGAAGCAGATGTATAAGCACTAAATGAAGCATCATAGTCTACTAGCAACTGGTATTATATATGGAATTATATACTACTTTTCAGTCCTGCAGGTAGGAGCTGCAAGTTTAGATTTCAGCACTCAGGGTAAAGGAATGAGAAATGCAAACACACACTTATTTCTACAGAACCTTTAAAACAAAAGAACAAATCTCTGAGGCAGACATGAAAATGAAAATAGAAGGTGTGTTTTAGCAGAATAATCAGCAATAATGTGTTGAGCAGGAGCAGAAATAACTGTGTTCATAGTCACAGTAATAATCTACTATGTTATAGCATAATATATGTCTATAATGCACATAGTTTTAACACCCACACAATGATTGTGCTGCAGAAGAAGAACACAAGAAAATCCCTGCTGGGTCAGACCAATAGGCCATCTAGTCCAGGATCCTGTCCCACACAGGGGCCAACCAGTTCCTCTGGATGGCCAACAACAGGGCATAGAGGCCGAGGCATTCCCCTGATGTTGCCTCCTGCCTCTGGGATTCAGAGGACTAGTGCCCATGAGTGTGGAGGTTCCCCTCAGTCATGAAATGTTAACTCCAAGGAGGTAAAGGTTAAGAAAGAGAAATGGTCACTGAAATGAACAGAGGAAAGTATTAGTTGTACTTCTTCATGGCAGTGTCTTTGGAGAAGGCAGCTGATGATCCATGTATACCAGGATGGTTTGGAATTCCAGAAGTTGAGGCTTGATCAGGGAGCCAAGTGGGGATCCAAACAGAGATTCAGGCAGTAATTTAAAGGAGATCCAGAGTGAAAAGCAAATGGAACAGGACTGGAAAAAGCACAAATCCAGATTACACAATGGGAATACCCAAAGACCCAGTAGCTGAGTCTCAGTCTGAATAATACTGTGGTAGAACGTGACGTCAAGTCACAGCTGACTTATGGCGACCTCATGAGGTTTTCAAGGTAAGAGACATTTGGAGTTGGTTTGCCATGGCCTGCCTCCCTGTCTGGTATTCCTTGGAGGTCTCCCATCCAGATACTAGCCAGGGCCAACTCTGTCGGCTTCTGACATCCAACAAGATCAGGCTACCCTGGGATAACACCAGCAGTCCTAATGTATAGGAGCTAGGGGTGAGGAGGAACAAGCTAATTGAATTTCTCAGGCCTGGAGAGAGGTGGGTAGATCTCAGGTGGTGATGGGCCTCTGAATTGGCTGAGGAAGCAAGCAGAGACATTCCTGAGCCCTTTGGACTGCTCCGGACTAAGGAAGGGAGAAAGGTGGGGGTGGGGCATGACCAAAGGAGTGTCCAAGATGCAGCACTTACCAAGTTAAGGAGAAGATGAAGAATATATGCCATCCAAGTGCCAACGTCTGAGGAGTAAAATTCATTAAGTCACACACAGTTGCCATCAGGGAGACTTTTCTTTAGGAAACACTAAGGCAAGACAACAGAGTATTGTGTGCCTAAAGGCACAATAATCCGACAGCTGGAAAAGTTTCTCTCTGGGTACCCCTTGTGCTAGAGACCTTGCCTTTCTGGGCTTGTCTGTACAAACTAGCCATTGTATCTTCATGGCTATAATTTGGTTATGTTAAACATTCCGCTTCTGCCTCACTTCCTCTGCCTCACTTCCTTTGGTTTGCAAATCCTCCCCTCAACATGAGGCTCCTACAACTCTTTCTGCTAACAAATCGTGGACAAAGAGCCTGTCAGAAATGTTCGAGTTCACCAGAAAACACGAGTTGCTCAGGGGCCGTGAGGTAGAGACTAATGCCAGCAAAATGGAGGTAGAAAGGCTGTGGACAGAGGAACGAAAAATAAACTTCCATTATCACGGAAACTTGAATTTTCTTCTGGCAACATTCTGTTGTTCCGTGTGTGGCTGTGGACTTGTGCGTGAGGTAGAGAAATAAAATCTAAAAGAACATGACAAGCAACTGTATAATGAATTCAAATGCAAAACCGTGGTATTTTTGTTTCAATTTCTGTCATAGCAGAAGTTTGTGTTAACATAATTCAGGAGTATTGAGCTAAAAATATCTAAAGTGAGCTAACATAGCCTTTAGCATTATTTATTTATGAGGAATTATTGTCTTCTAATTTAGGTCAGCTTTGTGCATTTAAGGTTGCAAGTTCTAAGTATGCTTATAAAAGAAGCAAATCCTAGTGAATTAAGAGAGGTTTAAGTGTAGTTCTCTTTAAGGTAGTCAACCTATGTCTGGGCTGTGTCACTTCAGATTGTAGGTATGGGGCTCACATGATAGAATGCTTCTGCATCCAGAAACAAGCATTCTGGGGGAAAGCATGAACACATGACGCTGCCTTATATTGAATTGGACCATTGGTCCACCAAGGTCAGTATTGTCTACGCAGACTGGCCCAGCTCACTAGAGTCTCAGGTGGAGGCCTTTCACATTACCTGCTGTCTGATCTAACTAGAAATGCCGGGGATTTAATCTGGAATTTCTGCATGCCAAGCAGATGCTCTAGCACTGAACCGCAGCTCCTCCCCAAGTACCTGGGCTAGGCCAGGTACTCTCCCTCATATGCTTGGTTTCTCTGTAACGGGGAATGTTTTCGTATGCAGAAACATTTAATAATGCACATCTCACTGCTGCCCCCTGACACAGGTTTACTATCTCATGAAAACTACAGATTAGTTTTGAATTATTTTTTTTTTAGTTGAAGGGTACCAAGCAGTTGGCTTTCTGTAACAGGTGTGTTTTTTTAAAAACAAACAAACAAAAACAAATGGGTGCTGAATATAAGCAAATGTTGCCTAGTTTACAAACATCTGTATTTGCATCGTGCCACAAACGGTTGTATTTACTCTGAGCTCAGTTCCTAAAGGTCAACAATACAAGGATATTAACATACTTGCAATACTTATCCAGACATGAAAACAATTATGTGTATACCGGCATGCAGTGCAGTGATTTTTGTTTAATATTTATTTTAGGAATGTCTGAAAATACAGAAGTTAAACAATAATGGCTAAGGATTCCATAGCTTTGCTGGCTCTTCTTGCGGTGTTCTGAAAGCTGTGTTAGGGCTGCAGACCTCTAATGTAATGCAAAATAGGTTTAATTTCCAGTGTGTGTAGCCATGGGCTGATGAGGAATGCCGGGTAATATTTTTCAGATTCATACCTTTGTTGTGTTTTGTACCTCAGCCATATTACAGCTTAACTCAGTTAAATAGACAAAACATACAGCGGTGTAAGTCCTTAAGGCAGTGTCTGTTTATGTGTGTAACACTGCTACTTTGTTTTCATCAGTATTATTGTAGAGTATGATTATGGTCTCTTGTTGAGAGTCCCCTTGCTGATCTTGCAAATATTCTGTCTTGTTTGTGCAAACCAGACCAGTTGAACCTAGATATAACAAAATCTGAATATCTGCTAGATAGGTATCACTTTTTTATTCAGTAATGTCTTCCTAAAGACCTTCAGCTAAATGTGAGGAGTAATATTTAAGTAAGAAATGTTGCATGAATAGCTCTATAAAGAGGGGGAAATGATAAAAGAAGTAAATGGTGAATCCTAAAGTAAATGTGGAAACTATGATTTCAAACAGCTGCACGTAACTTAGTTATAGAATTCTGTCACTTTATGGAACGTTATTTCACGCTCACAAAATTGTCTGTGCACCAGCACAGGAGCACTTTAAGAGAAACATATTTTATAACATTATAGGTATTTTATAGGATTCAACCAATTCACAACTAAAGTGAGATGGCTTTTAGAGATGAGGTGGGAAGCAAAGCTTCAGAGAACAAGGTGCTTACACAACACGTTTTTATTAACTTTTTTGTTTAAAAACAAAGAAACTTCAGTAACATATGTAAGAACATAAGAAGAGCCCTGCTGGATCAGACCAGTGATTCATTTAGTCCAGCATCCTGTCTCACACAGTAGCCAACCAGTCCCTCTGGTGTGTGTGTGTGCACATATAAACAAATCTATAAAAACACTCAAGAAAACAATAAGGGAAAATGCATCTAGCTAAACCTAACTAGACCATTCCCTATCCTGGCAAAACAGCTTCTATTAGCTCAACCTGGTTCCCTTATTTAGTCAGTTCTTTGCCTTTTTTACAGTAGTCAAATTCACTAGAAAAAGTTTTCTGTTCAGTTCTATTCTGTGGTGTTCTGATGTACTTCTTTCAGTTCTTTTTCTTTCTCTTTTGCTTCTGCTTCCTCTTGGGTCCCTGACTGATCGGGTCAAGAACTGGAAGGACCCAAGAGGAAACAGAGGCAAAGGAGCAAGTAATTTGCACCACCTGATTCTGACAACCAGAGCGGTCATCAGCTGCATTGGTACAGGCACTAGAGTTGCCAGCGCTGCCTCAGCAAGTACTGGGAGATTTTGAGGATGGTACCTGGATCAGATGTGACATTACTTCTCGGTGGCATTCTAGGAATTTCCCTAATCTCTATGGTAAAGATAACAGAGACACGGGGAAATTTGTAGAGCATAGCTATGCAAGCCACTTTCCATCCATCTCCCCCCCCCAATCACTCAAGGACAGGGGCTTGGGGCTGAGGATGGAAATTTACCAAATGACAGTCCCAGAGGTGACCCATGTAAGAACATAAGAACATAAGAGAAGCCAATGTTGAATCAGGCCAATGGCCCATCTAGTCCAACACTCTGTCACACAGCGGCCAAAATATACCAGGTGCCATCAGGAGGTCCAGCAGTGGGGATGTAGGCTACTAGTCTTCAAACTATGCGTAGGTCAGCCCTCAGGTAGGTCACAGAACAGTTTGCTACTTTTTAGAAGGAGCTGCAGCTAGTGTGTATGCACAAAGGACAAGGATATAGGGCACTTCTAGAGAAGCAACATGGTGGTGAGGTAAGGTCACTTGGTGGAGAAGACTGTAATGTCAAGTCATTTCCTGCCATTTTCTTGCAGTTCAGTGGGTCCTGTGCTGCTGCTTGGGGTTAAAAGTTGGGTCTCAGTCTACTGGGGTAGCTTCCCCAGGAGGCACTGGCTGGGGTCCAGCAGGGCAGGTCACAGGCAAGGTTGCAGAGAGTAACCAAAGTCCAGTCCAAAAGTCAGGTTCCAAAGAGCAGGTTTACAAAAGTCCAGTCTAGGGTCAAGGAGTTCCAGGCAGCAAGTCCAAGTCCAGTCTGAGGTCAGGAGTTCCAGAAAAGCCAATTGTCAGGTCCAGTTCAAGGTGTCAGAGTTCTGCTAGCAGCAAGGTTGGTGGCTCAGTAGCAAAGTGTACTTGTTACATCCACAAACTGCTGCTGCTCCCAGCTGAATTTATAGCCAAGTCTTAACAAGGTAAACTCCCAGCCAATTCCTTGGCAGCCATCCTAAAACTACTCATTCGTCTCTTCAGTTGGCAGCTGATGATAGACCATGAATCTCACACTTCTCCTTTCTTGTAACTCTAAGCATCTCTGACAGTGTCGGCACTGCAAGGGTGTGGGTGAGCTAGGTGGTCTGGGAGTGGCTGCTGAAGACTTGCTTACTGCTTCAGAGCTACAAGGTGTAGGCTGTGACTCCTGATCAGCTGGTAACCTGATCTCTTGTTGTTCTCCTTCTGGCTCAGAGCCAGCTGCAGCCGGCTGTTCAATTCCAAGTCAGAGCTACCAGGTAGCTCTTCATCCGAGAAATTTGAGCCATCATTTAGCACAGACTGACTTATGACACCCAGGTTTAGAAAACCTGAAGATCTCTTCTGTAGGCCATACCAGTATGTTGACCTTTTCTGGTGCATGGTATCATTTATCCACACTGCTCCATCACTGGCAAGGCAGCATTTTTTTTGAATAGTGATTTATTTTAAACCGCCTACCTTACGGGAGACACACATATAACTATAATATAGGCAGGGAACGGAGATCCGCACATGGCATCTTGCTTGGAACCTCTGGTGCCTCCTTATCACAAGCCGTAACAGCATACTCCCTCTCTTTAATCTGTATGTGGATAAAATGTTAACCCCCCCATATATTCTCCATTTGTTAATTATTATTAGAACTCAACAGTTAGTCACTGTTTTTCTATAAATGCAGTCCTATAGAAGTATTCATCACAGAGAAAGACAGATTTCACCGTAATTCCAAGTTAGCAAACTTTGGGATTTGTTTAATAGTTTATTTAGTACATGATAGAGGAAGCATGCTTTCTGGATTGTGCCAGTTTCAGGAATTGTCTGTGTTTACCTCACATGGTTTCCTTATTTCAGGATTATTTTGCTACTTGAAAATATTGATGTTACTGATCTGTGGTGGATGATGGCTTGGTCCTGCAAACCAAGCAAAAGGTTTAGTTATCTGATAATGTTAGAAATGTATTGAAGAACATGTGAGTTTTCTTCTTACTGCAAGAGAATAGAAATAATGGTATCAACAGTAAATAGATATTTCTGTAGTATCCCAGTGAGTTGCATATCTGTTATCCTTTGCTGCCTTTTGTATCCTTTCTTTTGCTCGCTTTCTCACTTATAATGAGGATTGTGATCATGTACCTTCCTTTATGGTTTATCTTGGATTTCTTTACAAACTGCAGTTTTCCACCACAAAATCATGACAATAAATATTGGCAGCAGTCCAGCCATTGATTTAAACACAACTGTAAAACAAATAAGTATAAGTTGGATTGCTGTCATTTTTATATACAAATCTTTTCTGTACACCAAATTGAAGCCTCTCTTGGTCTATGCTTACAAGAAGAAGAAGAAGAGGAGGAGGAGGAGGAGATTGGATTTATACCCTACCGTTCACTTGAAGTCTCAGAGCAGCTTACAAACTCCTTTCCCTTCCCCTCCCCACAACAGACACCCTGTGAGGTAGGTGGAGCTAAGGGAGCTCTGAGAGAAACTGCCCTTTCAAGAACAGCTCTGACTGAACTATGGCTCGCCCAAGGTCATCCAGCAGCTGCAAGGAGGAGTGGGGAATCAAACCCGGTTCTCCCAGATTAGAGTCCACACACTTAACCACTACACCAAACTGAATATAAGAAAACCATTTTCAGTAAGGACTTATCCCATTAATTGACCTCATGTTCCATGAACATATTTAAGAGTAGAGGGTAGTGCTTGTAGAACTCCTTCAGAAAAGGATTTTTAAATTGCTTTCGAGATGGTTGAATTGCTACAGCATCAATCTTAGTAGTATGGAAATGAAACTCTCCTCACTGAGGTCTGGGACCCTGAGACCTTGTCTAGTCTGATAAATTCCTCATGTGGTAAAACTGTGGAGCTTGTAGAAACTGTTTGTTGCAATTTGTGATAGGTAAGCATGAGAAGTTTTCCTTTTTTTAGTATAGTTGTGCACCTTCATCTCTAGAGCAAGAGTCTGTGCACATATAAAAGTGATTGCATTACTGTTTAAGATGATGTACTTGTAATGCATTCTTACATATGTTGATAGCATGATGCAGTTTTTAGAACACTTTGTTGCACAGTAGAATTGTGAGACTTCCCTGTCCCCAGGAGGGGGGGGATTCTCTGCCTTCTGTGGTTTCCTCAGGTGAAAGAGGGTTGAGAAAGAGACCTTTACTCCATCCTCAGAATGGGGAAGGAGAGGGAGTTCTGGAACCCTGGTCCTCTTCTTCCTTCCCTGGACTGACTCTTCCTGGTCTTCTCTCTCTCCATCTTGGAGTTCAGTCCCTTCCTCCTTGGCTTGGTGTGGGGATCCCAGGTCCCACACCCACCTGGCCTTGATTCAGTCCCCTTCCACCTGCTCTACCCAGGAGGCTATAAAAGGAAAAGGAAGCTTCCCCTTGTTGCCTGATTCCCTCACTCTTCCCCTTGCTTCTGAGGCCTGCTTCTTACTATCTCCCATCCTGACCTTCTTCACGTCCAGGCTTGACCTTGCCTTTTGGCTATGACCCTCCCCACTGCTGTCTGGCTTTGGCCTTGTTTTTGGCTGGGTCAGAGCACTCTTCCCTGGTCCCAGCTGCCTCCATCTCCCAGCTGTCCTCACATGGGTGAGTCAGAATCCTGGCCATCTGTGGCTCGGGCAGCCAGGGCAGGTTGTGTCAGGGCCGAGTGTCAGCTCCTGACAACAGTCTTCCAGAGCTCTTTTTGTAGCAGGAACTCCTTTGCATATTAGGCAACATACCCCTAATGTAGCCAATCCTCCAAGAGCTTACAGAGCTCTTCTTACAGGGGCTACTGTAAGCTCTTTGGAGAATTGGCTACATTAGGGGTGTGTCACCTAATATGTAAAGGAGTTCGTGCTACAAAAAGAGCCCTGGTCTTGAACAAAAAAATGAATGTTATTTATGGTCTATTTGTCAGCTGGAATTTGCCATAGTTGTTTCCATGTTTATTATGACCCTTTCCCTAGAATAATATATTGCTAAGAACAGTCATAGAATTAAAACAAGACTATGGTAAAAAGGGGGAGCAGGCAGACAATTGGCAGTATATTGCACTAGTCTATGGCGTATGTGATAAAATTTGACAGGGGTCCAGTCTGTGTACAGTGTAATGGGCTTCATAACGGTGAACCCAAATGTGGTCGAGACTTGAGTGACTTAATGAGATGTTTTCGGGGGGGGGAGAAAGGTTATGTTTTGGCATGCAAGAAAGGGCAACATGGTTCGATATCGTCACTTAACTAACCTTTAAGTGTGCAATTAACATTTAAAGAAAATAAAGTTTGTGGAATGCTGTTGAATAATTGCAGAAATGTGGAAAGTAGTTAAATGTCTCAGTTCTGTTTAACAGGCAGTTTTTTTAACATCACAGTGCTGACATACCATAAAATTAGAGCTACGAGGCATGAAAGATTGAATACAAAGTGTGCTTCAGTGCTGTCACAAACACTTTCTTTGACTTTCCCGTCTACAACAGGATCAGTAAGATGCCACTTAAAATGTGATTTTATTCAAAAATATTGAACTGAACTACCTGTTATGCTGTGAATGTATTGTGTTAATGGGTGCATGTACGGAATATATTCAAATTAGACCTATGGACAACCATCATTGATATGCTGTAATGAAGGCTGCTTTCTAATCCAAGGGCTGCAGCAGTTGTTTGCCCTCTTGTCTGAAGTTTTAAGAACTAGTCTGCAATCTAATAGAATTTCCCTCTAGAAGTTTCATACGGAAACAGACTGAGGAATGCCTCAAAGTATTTTGAGATGAACTGATCTCCCTTTTATTTAATCAGGACTTCCTCTCTCCAGAAGCAAAATCATCCTGGTTACTTAGAGACAAAGACAAACAAACTACCCTGCGTGTGGTGAAATTTCTAGCAGCTGTTGTCAGATCACATGACAACTGTTGCAATAGCAGCCTTTAAATTTGTCCGTGTTTTCTTGTGGAACGAGATTTATTGTGGGATGAGGGCTTGCTGTTTATGACTCCAGTTGCAAAAACTGTAAAGATAATAAATAAATAATACAGTATTTTGCAGCATAGGGCCAAAGCTAAATGTGTTCAAGTAGGTATGGTGGTGAAAAGTGCCATCAAGTCACAGCTGATTTATGGTGGCCCCATAGAGTTTTCAAGACAAGAGATGTTCTGAGGTGGTTTGCCATTGCCTGCCTCTATGTCATGACCCTGGTATTCCTTGGAGGTCTCCCATCCAAATTCTAGCCAGGACCAACCCTGCTTAGCTTCTGAGAACTGATAAGATCAGGCAGCCTGGGTCTTTAACATTTAATTTTATGTTTTAACATTTAATGTTATGTATGTTTGATCTCACGGCTGCCTTCACAGTGGTGTGGAAGTGAGAAGTTGAAAGCAGAGTAGGGATAGAAATTGGTGGACTGATGGAGTTGCAGGTGACTTTTTACCGTGTGTGTGTTTTCCTTACAGCTCTGATCTGGCAAAGGAATTTCATATTCCATTATCTGGTAATAAAATAACTTGCCATCACCTGCTGTGGCCACTGATGGTGAACTGTAATCTTGCCAAGCATTGGAGGATTCAGAGTTCTTCTTGACTTTGTCTGAATTTCAGGGGAGACACACATGTGCATACATACAAGTGCTTCCCAAATATAAAGTAGTCCCAAGATATTCACTGTGGCATTTAACCGACTGACATTTGCAAAAGAGTTGCAAAAGAAAAAAGAAGGTCCACAGTCTAAACATGAAACTAAATCTACTGACTTGTAAGAGAGAAATTAAAGAAGAGATTGCTGTGTGTGTACAGGCCTATGTATCTCTTTCCTATAGGAATTTTCTGTTGGCTTAAAAAAGGTTTGTGTTACTTGCATTAGTCTTTTTAAATTGACCCCATTAAGTTTAGTTTTTCTATTGTATCACAAGACTAGTTTTTGAATTATTTGATTTTCCTCATTGTACCTACACTGTTTGAAGGGCAAAGGCTAACGAATTATGCTCAATAGCAAAAACCAAAGGAATCTGTGCATATTTAAGAATACTATCTTGTGTTCCGTGCCTTTGAATAGGGCCTGCCATTGGTTTAAGTACAATATTACTTTCTCTTGGAGAAGGAAAAATAGGTATATATCTGAGAAAGACAAACTGTGGCTGCAAATGGGCACTAGTGACTCCTTACTGGTACTTGGATGTGTTGGCCTCAGCAACACAGTACTTCTCAAGTGTTGGGAAAAGCATGTATGTTTTGTTGCAAGAATGTTGCTGGCTTAAAAGGTGGGTGTACAAAGCAATTTCCTAAGGATGACATCTTTCAAAGATTTCCTGTGCACTCATAAGGAAATGAAGGAACAAAGTTTGAGCCCAATGGCACTTTTAAGACCAAAAAAAGTATAAGCTTTTGTGTTCATGCACACTTCTATAATTGTGTTATTTTAGTTTGATAAATTCAAATATAAAAGATATATGTAATCTCCAAAAGTATTGGGATTAAATAGTTTTACCATCTCTGCGAAAGACTGGAAATTAATATTCTCTACTGGATCAGTAAATACCATTTGTACAAATTTGAAATAAAACATTATCAGTTAACTTAGCTGTTAATGAAGCGAAGGCTACAACGTTTAGAGAGACAGTAGCGGTATGCCTGCGACGAAGCTACAAGAGCATCTTATAGGATGTTTATGAGATCCTATGAGATGGCTGTCAAAGCTGTAAAGAGAGAGTACTACGCAGCTACAATTGCGTCTGTGAGCTCACGCCCAGCCCAATTGTTTAGAACAACTTGGTCCATTACTTGGTCCAAGGCAGACTAAATGTTAGGGAATTGGATATTGGCTATGAGACCTTTGCGAGCTATTTCACAGATAAAGTCTTGTTGCTCCACTGTGACCTCCCCGTCACACTTGAAACAGTGAGTGAACTCGAGGCTCCGTGCATGTCTTCTGGTCAGGTTATGGATCATTTTGATCTGCTCAGCCTAACTGTACAGCCCACCACATGCTTCCTGGATCTGTGCCCTTTGTGGCTAACTAAAGCTGGCCATGACAGGTTTCGAGGTGCTCAAAGGGAAATTGTCAACAAATCCCTCTCAGAGGGACTGTTCCTGAGAGCACATAAGGAAGCGGTGGTACATCCTCTCTTGAAAAAGTCATCTGTGGACCCGGCCGAATTGGCGACCTACCAGCCGGTTTCCAATTTGCCCTATTTGGGCAAGATAATAGAGAGGGCTATGGCAATGCAGTTACAGAGCTTTTTGGATGACGCTTCCATTTTAGACACTTTTTGGATGACGCTTCCATCTTTCAGACTGGCTTTTGCCCAGGACATGGGACAGAGACGGCACTGGTCTCCTTCACAGACGATCTGGATCGGGACAGATCGGCAGTGCTGTTGCTGTTGGACCTGTCAGCAGCTTTTGACACGGTCGACCATCAGCTACTGATCCACTACCTCGCCAACATTGGAATCCAGGGGCCTGCCTTACAATGGCTCGCTTCTTCCTCCAAGGTCGAGGACAAAGTGTGGTGCTGGGGGAACAGCTATCTCAAAGGCACCCACTAGATTGTGGAGTGCCTCAAGGGGTGGTGCTGTCCCCCATGTTGTTCAACATCTACATGCACCCCCTTGCCCAGATTGCACAGAGACATGGGCTGGGATGTCACCAGTACACAGCTCTATCTGTTGTTGGACGGCCAGTCTGACACTTGACTGGAAGATCTGGACTGGTCGTTACAAGACGTGGCTATATGGCTTAGGCTGAGCTGACTGAAATTGAATCCAATGAAGACAGAGGTCCTGTGCCTGAGTTGGGGTGGACCGAGGGTAGGAATCCCACTCTTGGCCTTTAATGGGGCTCTGTTGGTTCCAGCGCTGGAGGTTAGGCATTTGGGAGGGCTCTTGGATGCCTCCTTAATGATGGAACCCCAGGTAGCTGTCACTGCCAAGTCTACCTTTTACCATCTCTGACTGATTAGGCAGTTGGTTCCCTTCCTTGAATGCAACGACTTGGCAACAGTGATTCATGTAATGGTCACCTCAAGACTACTTGGACTACTGTAATGCTTTCTACTTGGGCCTGCCCCTGTCACAAATCTGGAAGCTACAGCTAGTGCAAAATGCCACAGCCAGGCTTTTAATGGGCCTTCCAATGTGGGAGCACATTCAGCCTGTGCTGAAGGCATTGCACTGGTTACCGATAGCATACTGAATTCACCTCAAGGTGCTGGTTCTTACCTTTAAACCTCTTTATGGTCAGGGACCTACATACCTGAAGGACCACCTTTCCCCACATGTTCCACAGAGAGCACTGCAATCAGGGTCCCAAAACCGACTGACCCTCCCTAGACCCAAGGATGCCAGGCTGGCTATAACCAGGGCCAGGGCTTTCTTGGTGGTGGTTCCTCTCTGGTGGAATGAGCTCCCAGAAGAAATCAGGCCCCTGCGGGACCTTATGAAGTTCTGCAGGGCCTGCAAGACAGGCTTTCAATTAGGAGCCTCTGCAACAAACGACTGTGCTCCCTGAAGAGATCAAAACAGCTTGTGCCAGCTGCACAAAGATCAGATCTATGGGCTGACCGCTAGGATAGAGTATTGAAGGTTGGCTGCCATTTTTTAATTCTTTTAATTCAGTTAATCATTTGATAATTACTAGCATTATAATGTTAGCACCTTTTAATGTTGGACTGTGTTATATGGTTTTAGGATCATTTAAACTGTCTATTCGTTGTTTTTAATCCTTTGTAGGCCGCCCTGAGCTGGCTTCGGTTGGGAGGCTGAGGTATAAATCTCATAATAAATAAATAAATAAATAAATAACTATCTCACTCCTCTTAGGTAAAGTATGGTTGTGATCACACACACTAAATAATCTTTTCAATCCACTTTCAATGCTCTTTCCAACTGGATTTTGTCAGTTTACACAGTAAAAAAAATCCAGTTGGAAAGTGCATTGAAAGTGGACTATTTAGTGTGTGTGATTGCAGCCTAAGTGTGTGAAGAAATACATTTTTTCTTTAGAGGTTTGAAATGAGCAAAACCTTCACTTTAAGGGTGTTTTTTTAAAAAAAAAAATCTCTCTGAGCAGAGAACAGGCAGGAAGGGGGGAAGTAAGTTCAGTCGCTTTCCAGACTTACCTCAGCCCACCTTCATACAAATGCTAATAGGCCTAGACAATGGGGATGGTCAAGCCCCCCACCTTCAGGCAGGGTACAGAGACTTGAAGGTGTTTAAATAGTAGAGAGACTTCAGGAATTCCTTCCTGAAGAATCTCCAGGAAAGGCTTCTCTGACCCAGCCTGACCTATATCTTAACATCTAATGGGACATGTATAGAGAGAGGGACAGAGGAATTGTGTTTTACTCATTTCTTTTGAATCCCTTGCTCAATCTGTATGCTTGCTATAAGTATGCTTGTGAACGTTTTCTTTTTAATAAATACTTTATAACTTTTGATACTAGTAGTGGTTCTCTGTACCAACAGACCTCCACCATTTTGGACACACTACTTTAAAAGAAGTGTGGGGGGTAGGCAAGCAGTTGGCAAGTGGCTATTCCTCCAGGGGGGCACAAATCAGTAAATGGTCCTCATGGTGACCAGGCACTGGGCAGTGGGAGACACAGAGGCAAGGCCTCGGAACTTGGAAGGGAAGCTGAGAGCCCTGACCTTCCCAGTGGACAGTTCTTTACAAAGGTCAGGTGGTGGCAGTGGTTACCTGAGAGAGAAGGAAAAACCTCTCCAGGTGTTGGGAAAACCTTGGAGGGTAGGTTGGAACAGGGCCTGCAGCCCAGAGCAGGCCCGTTCCACCACAAAGTGCTATAGGATGCAAATGATGAAAACATGGTCTTGTCTCTGCAGATTTATTCCATATGTGGTGGCAATGCCAGATGGTAGAAAAATTCTGGAACAGTGTTGTTATGGAAATAAATCATATGCCAAAAAATAGCTTTAGGCAATTTTGAGAGTCTTAAGTTTCAAGTCTTATTCAAGAACATGTCAAGAAAGAACATTTAAATAGGGTCCTTTATTTACTTTTAGTAGCCAAAATGTTGATAGTGAAAAATCAGAATCTGTTGAAAATTTAAATATTAAGACACAGATCATCAGAGTTTGTCATCTTTCATCTAGATACTTCGCAATTTGCCAAACAGTGCAAGCTTACATTCTAATCAAGTTGGCAAACTGTTCTTGAGTTTTAGCATCAAAAGCTGAATATATGTTTAAATGCATTTAATCATTACACTTTGTTCTATGTTTTTATATAGTTGCTTGTATATCTTTGTTTTTGTATTTACCTGTATTTCTGTATTTACACACACAAACACACACAGAGTTTGGTGTAGTGGTTAAGAGCACATACCCTAATCTGGGAGAACTGGGTTTGATTCCCCACATGCAGCTTCTAATGAGGCCTTGGATCAGTCATAAGTTGTTTCAGAGCTGTTCTCTGAAGGGCAATTCTTGAAAGAGCTCTCTCAGCCCCACCTATCTCACAGGGTGTCTGTTGTGGGGAGGGGAAGGGAAAGGGATTGTAAGTCGCTCTGCAACTCATTCAGGTAGTGAAGGGTGGGGTATAAATCCAATTTCTTCTTCTTCTTTTACATATATATATATACACATATACATATATATATATATATATATACATACACACACACACACACACATATATATACATACATACAGGGGTCTTTTTTGGGGGAACGCACTGGAGCACAGCTCCGGGAGCTCAGGAGCCAAGCCCCGCCCCAGCCGGCGTCCTGGGGAGTCTTTCAGGCAGCCGAATGTCAATTTCAGCTCCATTATATCCTATGGGCCATTGAAGTCAATGGTGGAAACATAGGGTATATTCTGGGGGCTGGAGAGGAGGGGGTTTGAGGAAGTGGCTCCAAACTCACAGGGTAGCTGATGGAGCCTCTCCCCAAGATACCCACCAAGTTTCAAGAACATTGGATCAGGGGGTCCAATTCTATGGGCCCCCAAACAGGTTGCCCCTATTCTTTTTTCCCACCATAGAGAACAATGGAGGGAATAGGGGCAACCTGTTTGGGGGCCCATAGAATTGGACCCCTGATCCAATGTTCTTGAAACTTGGTGGGTATCTCGGGGAGAGGCTCCATCAGATATCCTGTGAGTTTGGAGCCTCTCCTCACTCCCCCCAGGCCCCAGAATATACCCTGTGTTTTCACCATTGACTTCAATGGCCCACAGGATATAATGAGGCCGAGTTGCCGCTGAATTTCTTTCATTCCCTCCTTTCCTTCTCTCTTTTTCCTCTTTCCCTCCTTCTTCCCTTCTCTCTTTCTTTCTTTCTTTCTTTCTTTCCCACCTTCTTCTCTTCTCTTTTTCCTCCTTTCCCTGTTTCCCTCCTTCTTCCCTCTCTTTCTTTCCCTCCCCTTTTCTTCTCTTTCTTTCCCTCTTTCCTTCCTTCTTTCCTTCTCTCTACTCTCTCTCTTTCCTTCCCTCTTTCCTCCTTCTGTGGCCCAACTCTCATGAGAAGGAGTTTAAACTTTAAACCCCTTCTCTCTTAGCTCCCCCATCCAGACCAGCTGGGGAAGGGAAGGGGAGGCTTTGAAGATGCCTTCCCCCCCTTTTGCTTCCCCTTCTTACTTCACTTCCTGTGATGTCAGGGGGTGTGGCATATGTTAATAGCCTAATAGCTCATTAACATACCATATGCTAATGAGCTCCTGCAGCTGTTTTTCTACGAAAAGACCCCTGCATACATATATATATACATGCATGCATACATATATATATACATGCATGCATACATATATATATATATATATATATATATATATATATATATATATATATATACACACACACACACATACATACATATCTCTCCTTATAATAATTATCTTTTGGTTTTGCAAGATTCCATGCACTCCCATTGGCTGTAAAATGCCCTCGCTCAGCCATTGGCCCATCAGCCGCCACTCAAGAGTACTCGTGTGCCATTGGCCGGGTGCTGGGTCTGCTCCTCTTCCCCACCCACTTCGCCTTTTGCATGTCAGATCTACTGGCAGACAGCTCTCTCTCCTGAGGAAGACAGTTCTCTTGACTCCTGTGAGGGACTGTCCCCTCAGTGGCTGTTGGTTGGCACCTAAGCTTGGTTCCGTGAGTAAAAAAACAAAGGACTTTCAGCATAACCCCCTCCCCCACCCATAACCCCCTCCCCAACGGCCACTTTCCTGTCAGAATAAATGGAAAAAGGCTCTTTCTCCTGCTTAGCTTCAGCATGGCTGGCTGGCTAACGAGGTGGGCCAGCAACCATCAAACCATTTTCTTCAACTCCCCGCTGTGTGGCTGATTTTCCCCTAGGGTTGTCAATCTCCAGGTGGAACCTGGGTATCTCCCACTGTTACAATTGACCTCCAGATGACAGAGATCAGTTCCCTGGGAGAAAATGGTTGCTGTGGAGGGTAGACTCTATGGCATTATACCCTGATGCATCCTTCCACACACACCCCAAATGCTGCCCTCCACAGGATCCACCCCCCAAATCTCCAGGTATTTCCCTAATCAGAGTTGGCACCTGTACTTTCTCCTCTGTCAGTAAAAGGCCCTTTCCACACCTATGTTGGGCTTTGGGAGAAAACTCATTGGGCCCAGTCCTGATCAGGTTGCCAACTCCAGGTGGGCAATTCCTGGAGATTTGAGGGATGGAGCCTGGAGAGAGTGAGGTTTGAGGAGGGGTGGGACCTCAGACAGGTACGATGCCATAGACTCCACTCTCCAATCCAGCCATTCCCTGATGGGGAACCATTGTTGCTAATCTCCAGGTGGGGGCTGGAGATCACTCAAAATTACAACTGCTCTCTAGGAGGGAGGGGGAGGAGATGGAAAACTAAAGGTAGGTTGATGGTTGGCTGGGAGGGAGATAGGATTGTCAACTCCAGGTTGGGAAATTCCTGGAGATTTGAGGGGTCGAACCTGGAGAGGGTGAGTGTTGAGGAGGGGTGGGACCTCAGACAGGTAGAATGCCATAGACTCCACCCTCCAAACCAGCCACTCCCTCCTGGGGAACCACTGTTACCAATCTTGGGGGTGGGCTGGAGATCACTCAAAATTACTACTGCTCTTCAGGTAGCAAAGATCAGTTCCTCTGGAGAAAATGGTGGACTCTGTCATTATACCCTGCTGAGATTGCCACAGCAAATTGTCACTGAGTGCCCAAAGCTGGGGCACTCTCCCAGAGTCTCTTTCTAGAGCTTGTTGTATTTATTTCCACAACGGGCCTTATTCCTAGTGTGCGTGTGTATATATATATATATACACACACACACTTTTAAAAATAATAGTTTTTAACTAAAGAAGTATTGTATACATATGGACCTATTCTTATTAAGACTTAAATTGATAAATTCATATGAAAATATTCTTTTTTTTTACATTCCTTATACTAGAATCTGGTTAAGAACCTCCCTGAACAGAAGGAGCTCAGTGCCTTAGCCGAGTTGAAGAATGAATATGATGATCTTTGTGAGCCAGAACAATTTGGAGTTGTGGTAGGTGCTTTTTCTATATGTTTTTATATAGTACTTATTATATGCATATATAGCTATTATTATATGCATATCTTCATTAAATCCAGACTGGTGTGGACATTAGAGTGTCAGGCTAGGATCAGAGAAACCTGAGTTTAAATGCTTATTTAGCTGTGAGACTCACTGGATCACTTTGTACAAGTCATTCTCTCTCAGACTAAACTACTTTATAGGATAACTAAACTGTTGAGTTTGACTATAGAATGCCTTGGTTCAAATTTCAGCTCACTGGATACTTTTGGACAGTTGCTTTCTTTTATAATTACAAAGTAGATCAAATGTTCTGACCCCATAGAAGCTATTCCTTATAGATAGCACTACATACAGTTGTGACAAATGTGACAAATAAAATGGGGATTTGAGTATTTGAGAACCAGTAGTGATTAAGCCTTCCAAGGAATCAGGGTTCTTTTTGACCCTGGAAGTCATGGGAAAAAATGATTTATCCATTAAAAGCTTTCTGCAGCTACCAAACTCCCACTATGCTTTCTCCCCGATGAACTGCAGTGGCCTGAAGTCCCTCTCTTCCCTCCCCACTGCCTATCTTTTTAAAGTTTGAGTTTTCTTAGAAGGGTAAATGGGGTCATTCTGGCCCCCATTAGAATTGGCTTGAAAGCAAAAGTACTATACATAATCATAATTGGGGTTCTAGGGACCCCAACACATATTGAAAAAAATATATTCTAGCACTGTTCCCATGTTTAAATAGATGGACCAACACCTATTATCTCCATTTTATAGGAAGGTGAAGGAAAAAGTGAAAATTAAAATTGCTGTAATGATTTATATCTTATAGACATTTGCTTTACAACACTTTTGGAACTGGGGGTTGAAATGACCGCCAGGGAAACCAGTGTTTGCAACCGGAATTGTTGTGTATATAAATAGAAGCACGTAAAAGCCCTGAGTTTGTGCTCATGTAGAAAAGCTCCAATTAAACTGTATTGCAATTTCAGAAATGTAGTCATTCTCTCCCCCTGCAAGACACACCCACGCACATCTGCAGGCATCCACTGAACCAATACACATTTTTTTCTAACTTGAAGGAGCCATTCAGCCTGGAACTCTAGATGGCCCCTAGCCACCTGTCCACTGAGCTGATTGTTTTCCTGCAAGACCCAAAGAAAATGCACAGTGTGCACATTTTGTCTGCTTGTAGCATGCTACATTATAAGTTTTGCTATGCAATGCATGCAAGGAGTCACTTCTCAAGAGATAAAAGTGCTGATTTGTAAAAGTTCTAACTGTATTATATTTACCTATTTAAAAACATTCTACCTATGTCACCTGTTAACTCGCTTTTTTGTTATCTGTTGTTCCACATTGCACTACTATTATATTAACAGTTAAAAATAATTACTTTCTTAAAAATAGACAGTTTTACAGATTCCAAACTATGTTTTATGCTTCAAAAAATGGTGGGGTCAATTTGACTCCATTTACATTTCTGTGGGGTTTTGATGTTTTCAAGGAGAGGTATTTTTTACCCCAATTCCAAATTTTACTCTTCTTTTTCCTGCATTGCTGAAAGAAGTTAATCTTGAGGCCTGATTTTTTTCATAGTAGCTAATGCCATGATTGAGAGAGCTATCAGGTTTCCATTACGTTTGCTGTGCTTTGGAGTCACTTTGACCCCAATGTCAAAGTAGTGTAGTCATTTTTTTTTTTTAACCTTGGAAGGGTTAAGAGTGTTGAGCTAGTATCTGGAAGAATCACCACTCATGCCATCGAAGCTCTCTGGATGACTTTGGGCCAGTCATACTCTCTCTGCCTAACCTGCCTCACAGGGTTGTTGTGAGGATAAAATGGACAACAGGAGAATGTTGCAAAGTGCTTTTGGGTCCCCATCGGGGAAAAGTGGTGAGGTATAAGTGAATTAATTAAATATCCTCAATAACACAGTTCTCTTAACTATAGATGGTAGCTGTAGTTTTATTATGGGCAAAGTAGTGCCTATTTAGGCTGTGAGCAGCAGACAAGGAACATATAAAGCAATAAAGCAAGGAAGGTAAAATATCACTCATTTAACCTGAGCTGCTGCTGCTGCTGCTGCTGCTGCTGCTGCTGCTAATAATAATAATAATAATAATAATAATAATAATAATAATATCATCATCATCAAAGTACAAGATACACGCTGATGTTTTTTAGCTTGTAGGGAACTTCTGTTTTTCTGAGTAGTTTATCGTCCCTTAGGATTACAACAAAAGTCATGTGAGCACCTTGTATCTGGAGTGTAGTAGTCATATTTTAACTCAGTTGTCTTTTAAACCTCTATTAGGTCTCATAGGATTGCCTGGGTGTTCCACAACTACAGCTTTTTGTTTGCCCCAAATAAATTTCTCAGACACTAAATACTTCATTCATTGTGACTGTATAGTCACAGTGTAGTAGATAAGATTGCTGGCTGTCCAAATTAATATCTTAAACGGTTTGCTAATTCAGTTACCCAAATAATAGTTTACTTCAGCAGCTATGAGAGCTATAGTTAACATTGGGGCAGCATTTTGTCTCCCAGGAGTCCCTAAGAATGTACACAACATTTTGAGGAAGGTTTAAGGGTTTTGGGTTTTTTGTGGTATGTATCCACATATCTATAATTCAAACAACATGAATGAATTGTGTTGCATTATTCTTGCATAAATCAAGAGTCTGTTGCAGTGAATAAAATTACCTGGCTTGTAGACCATGGAGTGCAGATTTCAGTCTAAAGCGATTGTGAACTCTATGCTTTGGTTGGTGCTGTGTTTTTTTGTTTCCAGTATCCATTCTGACTCCTTCTCTGTCTTTTGTACTATAATATAATCTGTTTGCTTTATGTCACATTTCATTCTAATGCTCCTTTTCAAGAAGTGATGAAGCTTCCTATCACAAGCCATTTCCACACCCTTTTCTATCTGCTATAGATAAATGTCTGCGTGCTCATATACAGACTTTTGAAATGTATTCAAGGGAGCTAAGCCTTCCAGAATGTATTTTTCCCTTTAGTATTAAAAAAGAGAAGTAAATAAGAAACTGATCTTAGCATGACAGATTATTTTGTCTCACAATGTTCTGCACTTTAAAGAAGAATTAACTTGGCTTAAGCAGTCCCTGTTTTCTCTCTCTCTCTCTCTCTCCTCTGGAGATGAAAGTCCACTACACTCTATAAGTTATAAACACATATGTTACTATTAAATTCCTGATACTTAAAGGGGTGGTGGTTAGTAGTATCAAAGAGGGTGATTGAAGGTAGGATGAGGGGGAACTTAACCCTTTCCCCATTTTCTGCATCTTCGCCCCTATGGCAAAACAGGGACCCACCCTCAGCCCTGGGAGACTGAGCAGCCATTTGGTGGCTCACAAGCCCCTATTTTTGCCTGCCCACCCTGTCTGGTGGGACTATTTCCTTTCCTCAGTTGCTGTCACCACTCACTGAATTTACACTGCCTTCCTAGAAGGACAGTGAGACCCCTCTGGCTGATTCCCCTACCTTGGGAAGTGGATACCTTAATCTTTGGGTGCCCCCTGGAGAGTTGGCAACTCCTCCAATTTGAGCCCATTTAGCTTCCCTGATCTTTCTTTGCCACGTGTAACATGTTGAGTGGGGAGGACTATGTGGTCAGAGCACAACATTATTAGTCTAAATAAATAATTTATTTAACTATTTAAACACTGATGGCACACAGAAACACTAAATGAATAAGGCACAAATGTAGGATAAGCACACACTATGAACCAACAGGGCATAAATCAATAGGTGTTAAACACAATCCTCTTCCCCTACATACAGTACCCTCTACCTCTGGAGGTTGTGGGCTCAGGAAAGGATCTCTCCTTTGACCGGCCTCTGGTTATGCTTCAGCCTCACTCTCTTACCCAAGAGAGCAGGGAGACTCCCATTCAGTCCCCAAACTAGCCGACTGTTGAATGGCTGAATTTCTGCTGCCTCCCAGGGTTCCCCCATGTCTCTAGCTTGTGGCCTGGACACCCTGGTCAGCCCAGGCAGCAGGAGTCTTTCCTAACCTCCTATAGGACGAAGACTGCCTCCCCCCTGGATGGGCTGGAGTATACATTAGTGCTGCCCCGCCTCTTGGGACAGTCCCTCTTTTCCTGCACTTTTTGTCCTTGGGCATCTGGGAAACTATAGGCCAGCAAATGAAGAAGCCCTATTCAACCCAGTAAGTGGTACCTGGCCCCTTTCTGGAACTACTGCTCAGTTAAACCTTATTGGGGAACATTTTAAACAAACCACCCCAGACAGCAGCCATCTTACAAACACAGGTAACGGTGATTTTGTTACACCCCCTCCCCCAGTTTAAAAGGTTGTATGTAGATAGTCCTTTATGGAGGCTACGTAAAGTTGTTATAATGGCTATATGTGCGTGCCTGGGAACTTTCTGCCAATTGCAGTTTCCAAAAGCTTGCCTATTTTCAAAATTAGTAGGTACACAGTTCATTCACATGACTGTGCACTTGAATGTACACTTGTTTCCATATACAGATACAAGTAATATGCCTTGTTTCTGATTTTAAAAGTCTGTTTAAACTGTTTATGGAAATTCTCTATCTCTTCAGATGCCAACTACTAATAGTAGCCTGGCTGACAAGACTCTTGTTAATAATCTGGATATTTTTTATTAGAAAGAACTGGCTAAGAAACTTGTTTCTGGAGGACAGCCATGTTGTTCAGCAGCAGAAGAACAAGATTCGAGTCCAGTTGCACCTTAAAGGCCAACAAGATTTCCACCGGTATAAGCTTTAACTTTTGAAAGCTTATACCTAGGTTAAGAAATTAGTACAGAGTGATTGAAAGATTGCCTACTATTTGAAGTTTGTCTTTTTCAGACTGTGTATGCCTATTTGCATATACAAATTAGGTAAGTTAATTATTAATATAAGGTTTTAATTAGATAATCAATATACTCATCAACCCTAATAAAGGTCAGAATTAGATGTTTAAAATTCATTTAGAAAAGTCACACTTTGTAATTAGGTTACTTATTATAACAGACTAATTAGCTTAATATTCTTATTTGTGCATGAAAATTGGAGCATCACATTTTCATTTAGATGAAGCATTAAGATGAATTATATATTCAAATTAAACACAATTTTTTTAGTTATACCCTAGGATCAAATGAAGTTTCACGTCTAATGTAAAGGAGATGAAATTTAATGATGGATAGCAAATATAATATACTTGCTGCCACTATGTATTGTCACAAGTATTGGAACCCTGGGCAGGGGGGAGGCGACACTGACCTGTTATTCTTGGAACAAAATTATTTTCTGGCAATTCATCACAAGATATTTAGAGCTAGTGATAGGGATGCTTCATCTGATCGGCTCCTAGTCTAATCATATTTCTAAACACTTCTTATTAATGTATGACCAGATCATTGTTGCTACTATCGTTATTGCATTTTTGTTTAGCTCAGACAATGTGGCAGAAATTGCCATGCATGCATTGCACTGGTGCATTTGTAGTACCAAAAAGATTGTTTGCTTTGAAGTTGCCCCCTCCACACCAAATAATTCTTCCAGAGAATGAAATACGGATGTCAATCCATGACAAGAGAGGAAAATGAAGTTGTGGATACTTCTGGTCAGGGCTTTTTTCGTAGAAAAAGCCCAGCAGGAACTCATTAGCATAATAAGCCACACCCCTGACAGCACAGCTCATTAGCATAGTAGCCCATACAACCCATGTTACCAGAAGTGTGGTCATCCAGCCACACCCACCTTTTGCTTCTTATTCTGTTTACCTGGTTTGTTTTCAAAACCCAGGGCTTTTTTTGTAGCAGGAACTCCTTTGCATGTTAGCGCACACACCCCTAATGTAGCCAGTCCTAATGAATTTCTGCTGTTGGGCGTGGCCTGTTATGCTAATGAGTTCCTGCTGGGTATGGCCAACTCAGGAGCCAGCCAGAACTCAGTTCCTGTGTGTTCCTGCCCCAAAATAGCCCTGCTTCTGGTACTGCTTAGCCCAAAGTTACTATGAGTTTTCACCGAACAATAAATGATCTTAAGACTAATGAAAGGCTAACAAGATTCAGTCTTATAGTTACTCAGCTTGTTCCGCAGAACAAAGAACATAAATCCTGTGAAAAGATAATAGATTAAAGTTGCTCATGCCTGTAATGCAGGAAGCCAGCTTTTGAATTGCATAAAACTGTGCTTGGAATGGGATAAGACTTAGATTTTCACAGCCTGACTGTGAGTTTTGTTATATACTGTACCTTTTTAAGCAGCCTAATTATACTTGATTCTCACTTTATGTTAAATGAGAAAGTAAACTTCAGGAGGATAAAAATGGTTGCCTGAATCCTCCGTCTAACTGAGGGGAGTGCTTATTCTGGGTAGTGAGAGGCATGGAGTAGTATTAGTATTAGGAGGTCTTGTAAGTAGCAAAAACATAAATGTATCTGAAACTCCATAGGGAAATAAGGCACTTGTAACAGCTTTCAAAAGCTGTCATTGCTCCCCCCCTTTAATATAGTGTAGGAACAACTCAAAAGAATGTAATTCCCTTTGGTAGTATTTTGATGGACAGTGACCTCATAATACAAATAAACCCTTGCATAATATGCAATCATGGTCAGTGTCCCAGAGCACTTTATGCAATGAATCATAAAATCGGAAATGTAAGTCATTTGAAATGCAGTAAACGATCATATCTGACAACTGTCACTGGTTTCAATCAAATTCTTTCAAGCATTTACATGGCTTAGTCTGGCTGTAATGCTATTGTGAGACTAGATGCTCTTTACTAATTTTATCTGCCTTTCCTATTGTTTGTGTATACCTGATTGCTATGACACATCTAACAGTTCAGGGATGTATGCAAGTAATTTAATAATATGCAAGTGGTTTAATAATAGATGATGAAATTTTAAAGTTGCCCTCCCAGTTTCTATTACTATCAAAGTCTGAAGCACTTTTGTTAGACCAGAACTAATAAATCTTCCTCCTGTGACATGATCAATTAACTCTTACGAATTCTGATGTGTGCATTTTTTTTAAAAAAAAATAATGCTGTCAAAGTCATTAAAAGTCTAGCAGTTACTATATATATATATATATATATATATATATATATATATATATATATATTAAAAAACACTACCTCATGATATAGTTGGCATAGAAGTGGCTTGCAGTAGAATAGTATGTCACAGTAGGTCAAAGCACAGCGCAATCTAAAATCAAGTTTAAAATCACTATTGATCAAATTCTTGCTAAAACCACAGTTAAGATGGTACTAGCTGCATAGCAAATATTGAAACCAGGAGTGAGGAACAGCCAGTATCTTAATAGTATTACTTGTAATACAAAAGCGATAACACAGTATAGTATACAGAAATCAAAAAAGCACTGTATAAATAACGCAATCCAAGGCACTATGCTGAAGTGCAAAGAAAGAAAGAATCCTTCCTTATATATAATTACATTTTGGTCATACCTTATATGGTCAAAATGCGCGCCGGAATCAGTTGGCCGAGGGACCTGCCAGTCAGATAGGGGGTCCCTCGCCACTGGCTGCATTGGGTCCCTGCGTGGCTGCAGACCTGCCCACACAGGCACCGTAGGGCCTCAGGCCCCCATTCTCACACCAGATGCCGGGAGGGATGGCTGCTCTGGCGACAGCCCACCCCATGACCCGGCCCTCTGCTCGCTGGCATACTCGCCTGAAGAGAGGCGGCGGCCGCTTCCTCCGCCATGTGCCAGGATTCGCCCCGCCGGCTCCACCCTGCTACACCTGCGCCTCGGGAGGAGCTGCGCCTGTTTCCTCCGCCATCCGGGCAGATTCACCCTCCAGGCCGACGGGCCCGCCCTGCTGTGATGTGCCTGAAAGGAGGCGCTGCCCACTTCCTCCGCGGCTGCCCGAACAGCAAGTTCCCTCCGACGCCACGGCTGCCCCAGACAGGTATGCCTCACGGAGCTTGACGCCCGTGCCGGCTCCCAGCCCCTACCACAGCCCACGGACACCAAAGGACCTCCTGCTCACGCCTCTCCAGCGCTGGAGAGGTGTGCCCCCTACGCCGCCTCCCCCACCCGCCACAGGAGGACACGGGGGGGCTTCCCCCACCAACTGGCTAGGGCCTGTTGCATCGAGCCACGCAACGGGCCTGACCACTAGTATTTATATAACACAAATGTGTACAAGCAAATACAATATAGTGTATACATATGACATACAACAACACAGAGTGTATAAAAGAAGCCAGCACAATGGACATAGAGTTGATGAAGACTCCGGATTCAAATCTTTGTTCCGTTGATACTTCTTCAGTTGTACCACTTAACTTCAACTAGTGCTCAATATACAGGCTTACTGACAATGTAAGAATGTCTTCTACTGATGATTGGTTGCCCTGCTAAAACTAGTTTGATGTGAATTGTGGATATTTTCCCCTGTATAATAAAACGAAGACTTCTGTATATTCAGCATTAGATGAAGCTAAGTGGTACAACTGAAGAAATATCAATGAAAAGAAGATTTGAATCTGGAGTCTTCGTCAGCTCTGTGTCATTTGTGCCAGCTTCTTTTGTACACTCTCTGTTGTCATGTCATATGTATACACTATATTGTATTTGTTTGTACACATTTATGTTATATAAATATTCTTTCTTTCTTTGCACTTCAGCATAGTGCCTTGGATTGCGTTATTTATACAGTACTTTTTTTAGTATTACTTGTAGCCACAGACTTGAGAAAATAGGAAAGTCCTTCATAACTTGATACCAAAAATTCAAGAGTGGGTGCCAGGGGTAGACTTACATACCTAAGGTATCACAATTGTGAAGTCAAAATCTAGTAGCTACTTGTGGAACTGTAAATGTTTCAAAGGGCATTGGTTAAAACAGTGGTCTGGATTCAGACTACTACTTGAGCTGCTACTGCTGGGATTTTAAAAATTCATTTCCCCTTTGAACATCAGACCTTGTTGCATGTCATAAATTGTTATAAATTCTTAGTTTCCTAAGTGATGTAACATACCCCAGAATACTGAGATTCAAGAAACACACATCCAGAGCTCATTTGAATGCGTGGAATGGGTTTCATGTTACTTTGGATCCTGTCAATTGAAACAACGTATACCACCATGCTGTGGAAAAATGGGTACCAATGATCTATGCTATTTTAAGTGGGGGGTTTTGTGTATGGAGGGAAATACTGTTCTTCATTGCATGGAAAGTATTTTAAAACATTCTCCCTTAGTTATTTTCTTACCTTCCAGATGAGCTCGGTGAAAATGTTACGGCCTCGCCTCAATGGCATCCTTTTCAAGCTGACGTTTGAAGAGCACATAAACAATATCAGGCCTGGCATCATGGCAGTAACGATAGCCTGTGAGGAAGTGAAGAAGAGCGAGAGCTTTAGCAAGCTGTTGGAACTCGTGCTGCTGGTTGGAAACTACATGAATTCGGGCTCAAGAAATGCCCAATCCCTGGGGTTTAACATTAGCTTTCTTTGCAAGGTAACGCTAACCTATGTGCATATATATAATAACAATAATGGTGCATCTTTCTGTGCCCGTTTCTGATGTAGGTTGAGGTCAATTTTGTTGCAAAGTAGCCCTTCAGTGTTATCTATTCATTCTGCATATACTGTCTGTTCAGTGTTGCCTTTGGGTAGATGTTAACCTGGATAGAATACTTTCAAAGCAGTTTGCATGCTATTTACCTCCTTCTTTCAATCCTACTTGCTTTAGTAATGTAATGTGAGATAGGATCTCATGGATTTCTACAACAGAAACTTTACTTGTGCCCAGTGGCATACCTAGCCTATTGCCTGCCTCCGCCTTGGCCCTGCTTAAGCCCTGACGAGATCAGGCTAGGCTGGGCTATGCGGGTCAGGGCTCCTCCTTTATATGACAAAATTATTTTCAGTAATAATCATGAAATAAAACCAATAATAATAGCAGCCAGAAAATAGATTCAGGTGGATAGCCATGTTGGTCGGAAGCAGCAGAACAAAATTGGTCTTAAAGGTGCCACTGCACCCAAACTTTGTTTCAATGGCCAGAAAAGAAATGCAGGCAGTGAAAAATTTATTTTATTTAACTTTGTATATATAATCTTTCTAGTAAAAATAAAAATCAAATTCCAGCATGCTATTCCATCACGAAAGCCAGCATGATGTAGTGCTTAAAGTGTTAGACTAGGTTCTGGGAAATCCAGGTTCAGATACCCACTTGTGCCATGGAAACGTTTTGGGTGTCCTTGGGCCAGTAACAGTAATCAAATATGGCTGAACATGCAGTGCTAATATAAAAATATACAATATATTTTAATTATGCATAGAATATATTAAAATCACAATAAAAACTACATGTCTATGATTCTGTATATAAGCATCTATATCAGGGCAAATGTTAGACTATATAAATACAAGTTAAAAGGTACAAATGTCCCAATACAAGAACCAAACACATTTCAGCTAAAAAGTGGATCACTTCGTCGGTTAAATACAATATATTTCAAACTCACCATATACAAGATGGATGTAAAAACCAACAATGATCAAATTCAGTATATATGTTCACTCATGAGTAAGTGGGAATAAATATTCTTAAGATGCAACATGAGCCACTCATCCAAGTGGGTTATATTTCATATTTTATAAGCCCATGGATCTTTATTAGGTCCAATCTGCAGTATTCAAAATCGAAATAGAGTTCTCAGCTACAATGCATGGCACAATCACAGAGTGCCTAGCAGAACCCACTGCCATTGTGTCAAGCATAGAATCACAGTCCAAGTAAGGGTGGTGGTGGAAGCCCAGCAGAACCCAGTGCATTGTACAGTGCCCAGCAAACCCAGTGTCTTCTGTTTATAATATTAACAAAGGTTTGCTAATATACTACTCATAAATACATTCTGTCACCAAGCAGGCTGGGGATGAGATAGGGTTACCATATTTTGAAAAGCAAAAAAAAAGAACATATTTCCTAACTGACTATTTGAAACAATTGATCACTATGAGAAATCTCATTTTAAATGCCGCTATTATTTAAGCTAAAACTTGCCTCCACTGGGGGACTATAGGGCAAAACAGGCCCAGCCTCCTAACTCAAAAATAGGACATTTTGATCAGTTTTTTAAAGAAGCTGGCACACATACAAGAGGAGGACATCCTTCTCTAAAAAGAGGACATTTGGTAGCCCTAGATGAGAAGGTCTTGAGACCAAGAAGTGAAAACGGGGGGCAGGGCAGAAAAAATAGGTAAAGAGAGACAGAATGAATGAAAAAAGTGTGGAAGAGAGGGAAAGTTTACCTTGCCCCAACATTCTAACTACTGCTTTGCAAGATCTGGCTGAGCTGGGTATAAGGAAAGGAAGAGAGAAAGGCTGGATTATTGGAGAAAAAGACCTGCAGGCTTGCAGTTGGTTGTTGTTAAGCAAGTCTGCTTCAGTCTTGGAGAAAGGGAAGTATAGCCAATCCTAAAGTTTTTTATGGTGCTCAGACTTCCCCACACCCCTAGTGGCTGCAGCCAGAACTGCATTTTAAAAAAATAAAATAAAGACTTTTGTTTGACTGGACACAGCATGGTGCTGGCTTCAAGGGCCCCCTTCAAGGGCCTTTCTCAAGCTGTGCCTGGGGCAGTCGACCCCCCGCCCCCCTTGGTACGGCACTGCTTGTGCCAACAATCTGAACCATACATAGCAAATTGTGAAAGGTACAGCAGCTGATGTCTATTGGATCCCAGCTCTTACTCTGAAATTGCTTACTCAGAGATGTGAATGAGGAGGTGGGGTAGGGGAGAATGGGACAATGATGATTGAATTGGCCCCTTGTGGTGGAGTATGAATGCCACCATATTCTTGTTTAACTTTGTACACAGACTGTAGCTTTATTGGGTTGAATAGTAGAGATCAGTGTTCTCTCTAAGCTGAGTCAGTGTGAGCTAGTTCACAGTTTTTTAGCCTCCAGCTCACACATTTTTGTCTTAGCTCAGGAAGGATGGCTCCAAAGCAAAGTGGTTTATGCAGCAGCCAAATCGCTTGCTCACAACTTTAATGCCTGTAGCTCATAAGACTCCACAGCTTAGAGGGAACATTGGTAGAGATAGGAGGCAAATGTCATCTCTCGGTGTCATGTCAATAGAATTTATTAATTGTGGTATTATGCACTGGAAAAGATATGTTAAATAGAGATAAAGTACACTTAGTATTGCAGGTAAATAAGTGCATGCTGAATTTGTACTACAATTAATGTGGAAGGTGGATGAGTATTCTTAGCTTCTTTCACCCAAATTTCATCATTTACATTGTAAAATACATGGAAATATGACCAGTTTTAATAACTTCACATGTTTAGGCTATGCTTTGGGTTTTTTAAAAAAGGATAATAATACTTTATCTTGGAGAAAGGAGCAGATTAAAATATAATTTCAGAGTACATGATATAAAAAAGGTCACCATTTAAATCTTTCTTTTTTTTTTTAACCAGACATGTAATCAAGTATGGATTAACCTGGTTTAAGTTTGCTTAGAATGTGCACTATGTTAAACTTCAAGCACGGGGAATTAAGCTGAAGTAAACTATGTTCACATTTTCCTCATTAAACTTCCTTACAATTTTATTTTTTTTTTAAATAATAAGCATAATTAACTACAGCAGGGTTCTCTATGTGTTGCAAATGGATTTGGTTATTGGATGGGTAACGTGACTTTGCAGAAAATTACACTTGCCCTGCTTTTGTGTGGCCACCCTTTCATGGCATAATTTAGACTCATGCCAAGTGCTTCCAGAGCATTCACGGTGTCCTTCAAACACACTTTTGAACATAAACAACAAACTGCAGTGATCTAAATCACTCATTAATGGCTTTACCTGAGACACCAAGTTTCAACCTAATCAGAGGAGCCATCTCTCTGTAGAATCTGTGTACATTGGAAGAGAAAGGGCTTGCATGCTAGTTCTAAATAATGAAGGGATGGGAGCAATTACTGTAGAATTTCCAGCTGTAAAACCACAGTGAATAAGTCACGTGAAAACAGTCTCGCCGTGTATGCCCCCATTCTGTTAGGATGACAACTTTTATCTTGATCAGGGTGGGATAGGGGGGTTAATATATAAATCTGTATTATTTGCTACTTTGAAATTAAAAGTTTAGTATTCCTTTGAAATGTGTAGCAGCCACTGGAACTGTGTGAAGGAGGAGGCCTGCAAGGCTCTAATATGCCTGTAGCTATGAAGGCAGCATTATGCTAAGGAGGAACCTTCATTAATATTAAACAAGGATAACAGGCATTCTTCGTGCTGTGGCGTTCTTTTCCTAATGATCCTCAGTACCTCATAATGCTAGAACATGGGAATAAGAAATGCTAAACATGAGCACTCTTGCCTTGAGGCATGAGATATTTTGTTTCACCCCAAATCTTGCCCACAGTGCTTAAATTGCTCCACTTTTGGGCAGTTCCGCACAGCTTGGTGGAACGGATCCAAAGCAAGCTGTTAGAAGTTTGTGGTTACCCTTACATTACAATACAAGTCTGTTGTTACAAGGGAAATAAACAACAAGTAACTAATCCCTTTTTAGCCCTTCTGCGTGCACACTGGATATGTGTAGAGGAGTGTGGGATCATGCCTGCTAGATCTGTCTCTGCCATATTCTCACGCTCTGCACAATGACTTCAGCGACATTTGTCTTTCAGGCTCCTCCAGGTGATCAGAAATGCTAGATAGAATTGCCAACTCCAAGTTGGAAAATACCTGGATATTTGGGGTAGAGCCTGTGCTGGGCAGGGGTTGTGGAGGGAAGGGACTTCATTGGGGTACTATACAATACCATAGAGTCCAGCATCCGAAGCATCTATTCTCTCCAGGGAAACTGATCTCTGTAGTCTGGAGACCTGTTGGAATTCTGAGAGATCTTCAGGCCTCACGTGGAGGCTGGCAACACTAATCCTGGGTCTTGTATATGTGTTGGGACTTACCATACATGCAGGCTTCTCTGCAGGTGTTCAGATGGGGCTCACCAGGCACCTACTTCACTTTCTTTTTAACCAGGGTTTCAATAAGGTGTTTTTTCAAAAAAAAAATACCAGCTTTTAAAATGGTCTGCTTCTACTTTTTGCATAGTTTTTATGCTATTTATGTCCAATAGCTTGTTTTTAAATTGTTCTCTTTATGGTGTTACGGCCTTTTAATATTGAGCAGCCTTGACCAGGACTCTGAAGAAATATCCTAAATAAATATCTTGATGTCAGGGCCAGGGGGGAAAAGTCCTGCAGCCTGTAGATGTAAATTACTTGCCCTACCCTACCTTCTGGAGTAGATAAAAATTACCTGCCTACCGTTTTTCTTCTCACCTTGACACAGAGAGTACTCCATGTTTCTGTGTTATACCTCTGAGGATGCCAGTTACAGTTACTGGAGAAATGTCAGGTCCTACATTGCCAAGACCATGGCCACACAACCCAGAAAAATTTACACCAACTAATGAACTCCAGTTGTGAAAGCCTTTGGCAACATAATGATATACTCAATGCATGACATATTAATGTACCTCTTTAAACTCTCTCTCTCCCCCTATGTTGATCTTCAGCATCTATATCCTTAAAAGAGACCTGCATATGACCACCTGTAGCCTGGTATTGTGGTCTGCCAGATAATTGACACCCCCTGTTCTTGTGGTCTCCAGGAAGGCAGCAGAAAGCAGTTGCCCTTCACGGATGGGATTCATTTGGTTTGACAAGCTGAGTTGTACAGGCCTGAATTATATGCACACATGCAGAAAGGTTACTCAGTTTACCCTAGTTCAGATATTCCTTCCTCAAAAATGTCCTTTGTGAAAATAGTGTGTGTATGCATGTGAGTCTTGTGCTTCACCAAGCAAGTTTAAGCAGGCCATATCAGGCCTATGTGTCCTACAAATCAATGCAAGGTCATACAAGGCAAATTCATTTGGGAATCCAAGAAGGATCTCAAAACCAGTTTTGGTTTTGGGGGAGGGTAAAGCTAACACTCAGAGAGAAAAGCCCCTGTCTTCTAGGTACTTTTTCACACATCCTGTTACTTCTTTAATAAAATTACAAATACTGGTTTGTAATACCAAATACTGTCTTCATTTGCAGGTCTACTAATGATAGACTAATGGTTTAAGAAGAGAGATGCTTGCTTGTTATTGTGAGAGCCAAAGTTATATATACACATAGCAGCCTCTTCGGATGTGGATCTAAGCTAGGGTTGCCAGCCTCCAGGTGCTACCTGGAGATTCCCAGTATTACAATTGATCTCCAGAGGACAAGATCAGTCTGCTTTGGCTGCTTTGGAGGGTGGACTCTTTGGAATTATACCCTGCTGATCCCCCCAAAACCCTGCCCTCCCCAGGTTCCACCCCCCAAATCTCCAGGTATTTTCCAACCCAGAGCTGGCACCCCTAGTCTAAGCCTTTGTTCCTTGTGTTTTTTGGATTGTAACTGTGAAAAGTGAGATCACTGTTATCGTGTTCATGGTGAGCTTCATATGTCATCTGGAGAGGAGATATTTTCCCATGGTTCTATAAGGGGGAAAAAAGCAAAATCATTTCAGTGTTACACTGTGACTAGGTTTGTTTGTTTGTTTGTTTTGCAATCACAGTTCTGTTGTTCACATATATTTTGTAATAAGGCCAATTAAAAAGTCACAGTTCATAGTCATTGGGGTAAAAAGGGAGTGTGATAACGGAATCTCAATGTCAAATGGAACTTATGTTTGGCTTTAAGAATGTTCCAAGGCATATACATGTCAGCTATATGTTGTTGACATGTTTATGTCTATTTAACAGAAATAATAATAATAATAAAAAATAGAAATGGCATGGTGTTGTAATGAGGATGTAATTTCACTGGTTGTATGTTTGGCTATGGATGGAGACTTGCTAGCAGTAGTTTGTTATCAGCTCACCACACTCGTGACTCGTAGCGGCTCTTGGATGAATTGTTTGTCACTGTTCTTTAAACCCCATGTTTAAATCTCGTCTTGTCTTTCAGTTGTTCTGATTACAGTCTAGGTTTCCAGGAGGTGAGGAGGGAATCATTGGTTAACTATTCAGCTCCTCTACCATGCTGTGAACTCAGTAGGTGGCCCTGCATTTGACAATTTTAACATTAAAACTAGACTCCACAATGCTGCCATTTCATGTAAATCTGGCCTTAGACATTCGTGATCATGGAACACTGGGAAGGGCCATTGTGCGATGCCAGAGGCAGAAATACAGTCAGGAAAGCCTGTAAGAAACCTGTCTAGTGCTAGCTACAAGTCTAATGTCCTTATGTTGATTGCAAATCCTTAAAAATGCATTATCTTTCTGGATGTTATATTGTGGTGTGCGGTTGTTATTGAAGAAAGCAGCGATTTGTAAACAACCCTTGGCAGAGAGCACAGAACTTAATTTTGCTTAAATAAAGGAGACTGCCATTAGAATTCATGTACTGTATCAAGGCTGGCAAGCCAGAGCAATAGTTTTGATATATGCACTGAAGCATTCATGATTGTCGATTCACTGAACAGTTAATATTTATACAAATACAGTACAGCAAAAAAAATATGTTAGGAAGAAAGCAGAAAATGTATTAGCATTTTGTTGGTAGCTTTGAAAGTTTTGCCTCTTTATATTGGCTGGATACTGTTTAGCAGCATTTCTGGGACTGAAGCTTTGTTAATCTCAGTTATTGACATTTGCCGGCAATTGTAGTTGTGAATCTTATAACTGGGAAGCAGTCCATCAAGTTTGGTTGACGAAGAACAGTTTCTCAGTTGATGCTGCAGAGCAGCTTCGCATTCATTAGCCTCATCATGAAAATTGTGGCTCTCTGTTTGCGTGTGTGGCATGATGACATCACCCATAAGTGACATCATCACATCCTAGTCATATGCAATTTCCTTTCCCTCTTCTTTTTGCAGAACTAACCATGGTAAAACACCATATCTTCACTAATTTAACTGTTAATCATAGCTAGCTTTAACTAAATTAAACACCAGCTCAGACAGTCAAGAGCTTCGGTGTGGTCCTGGATGCCTCCTTGTCAATGGAGGCCCAGGTCACAAATGTTGCCTGGTTAGGCAGCTGGCCCCTTATCTGTCTCGCCCAAAGTAATCCATACAGTGGTCACCTCTAGGCTTGATTACTGTAATTCACTCTATGAAGGGCTGCCCTTAAGGCTGATTCAGAAGTTAAAGCTTGTCCAGAATGCAGTGGCCTCGGTCCTCACAGGGACACTGGTAACAGCACACATATAACTTGTGCTCCATCAGCTGCACTGGTTCCAAGTTGAGTATTGGGTCAGGTTCAAGGTTCTGTCTTGAGCCAGTTTGGTGTAGTGGTTAAGTGTGCGGACTCTAATCTGGGAGAACTGGGTTTGATTCCCCACTCCTCCACTTGCACCTGCTGGATGACCTTGGGCAAGCCATCGTTCTGGCACAGCTGTTCTTGAAAAAGAGCAGTTTCTGTCAGAGCTCTCTCAGCCCCACCTACCTCACAGGGTGTCTGTTGTGTGGAGGGGAAGGGAAAGGAGTTTGTAAGCCAGTCTGAGACTCCTTTGGGTAGTGAAGGACGGGGTATAAATCCAATCTCCTCCTCCTCCTTTAAGGCCCTGAATGGTTAGGGAGCAGCATATCTATGGGACCGCCTCTCCTGGAATGTTCTCTAGAGAGCATTATGCTCAAGTGATCAACATGTATTGGAAGTCTCCGGCCCAAAGAGCATCCGGCTGCCCTTGCCAGTGTGGTGGAACTCTCTGCCTACTAATGTTGGGGCTTAGCAGGATAAGAGAACATAAGAACATAAGAGAAGGCAATGTTGAATCAGGCCAATGGCCCATCTAGTCCAACACTCTGTCACACAGTGGCCAAAAATACCAGGTGCCATCAGGAGGTCCAGCAGTGGGGCCAGGACACTAGAAGCCCTCCCACTGCTGCCCCCCCAGCACCAAGAATAGAGTGCATCACCTGCCCCAGACTGAGAGTTCCTATCTATACCTTGTGGCTAATAGCCACTGATGGACTTCTGCTCCATATGTTTATCTAATTCCCTCTTGAAACTGTCCATGTTTGTAGCTGCCACCACCCTCTGTGGCAGTGAATTCCATGTTACAATTCTGCAGGTCCTGTGAAGCAGAGATGTTCCGCCAAGGATACAGCTGAGGACAGCAACGGTATTTAATATCAGTTTAGCATCAATGGTCTAATGATTAACAATTGCCAACAGATATTTGGTTCACCCTCTCCCCCGCACAGTTATAGTAAAATAAATTGGGAGTTAGAATTGTATTATGGCACCATGTGAATATCAGGTATTTCTAGAATTGTATTTTTAGACTATTTAATCATTTTTAATGTATTTTTAATAGAAATTTGTTGTATACTGCCCTGAGCCCGCTTGCAGGGAGGGCGGTATAAAAGCCTAGTATAATAAATTGGTTTAACCAAAACTACTGGGACGGCTGTGTTAGTATTGTGGCACCTTAAATATGAATAAATTTACAGTATTTTGAAATTTTGGTTTTGAAGCTTAATGTAGCTAGCGATAACATCAGTGCTGGTTATGATTTGGAGATAGGGAATATTATTTGTTCCATGGGCTTATGCGTTGTGTAAATGTCTGTAAAATTGGTTCATATTAACGCGCAATGTGCAAGGGTTTTATATGGTCCTTCTCTGCTCAATATTTTACTATAAGAATTAGGATTTTGTTCTCTAAATGGATAAGAATGACCTGGAAACAATAAACTAAACCCACTGCTTTAGTGTAATCCAGTGATTATTCACACAGTGGCTTTAGAGCCACATATAGATCTTTGGCATGCCACCTATGGCTCTTCTGGGCATTGTTCCTCCAGTGTAACGCCTGTAAAGTGTTTCAGGAAAGTGGGTAAGGCTAACACCCTGTGGTGTAATCAGTGGTATGCTATATATGCGAGTAGTATTAACTTAGATATTTTAAGGGCTGGAGCAAATAATGCAGTGTACCCTGCCTCACAAGATTGATTTGCAGCAGAACAGTTAGATTTGAATCCAGTAGCACTTGAGAGACCAACAAGAGTAAGCTTTTGAGAGTCAGGGCTCAATTCCTCAGACACAGAACAAAATTTGAGTCTAGTGGCACCTTTAAGACTAACAAAGTTTTATTCAAGGTAGAATAAAAGTGGAGATCTGAGCCCTTTTATCCTAGTCAGAAGGTGGGAGGGGTGTAAAGAATGCTTGTAAAAGATGCGAGGTTCCATGTATGTTGTAGCAGTAGAAAAGAGCAAGAGTGCTGTAGCACTTTGAAGACTTAAGAATTTGCGACAGGATATGAGCTTCCGTGAGTCACCGCTCACTTCTTCAGAAAACTCATACCCTGCCACAAATCTTGTTAGTTTTTAAGGTGCTACCGGACTCTTGCTGTTTTCAGCTGCTATATAGACAGACTAGCACAGCTACCCATCTTAATGTATATTGTAATTGACTTGATTAGAGCAGAAGAGAAATGCTTGGCTGCAGGAAATTAGCACAGGGACACATGATTTTTATGTCACTACAGATGCTAATTTTCTGCCCCCAAACATTTCCCCTCTGCTCTAATCAAGCCAATTACAATATACATTGTGCTTTTGCATCCTTTACAAGCATTCTTTACAACACCCCTCCCACCTTCTGACCAGGATAAAAGGAATAATATCCACATCTATTCTGCTGTTGAAGGGGGCTTTGACTCTCAAAAATGTACACCCTGAAGTTCTTTGTTGATCTTTAAGGTGCTAGTAAAAGTTTCCCTTGCTCAAAAGCTAGTCAAGTCCGACTCTAGGGGGTGGTGCTCATCTCTGTTTTCAAGCCAAAGAGCCAGCACTGTCCAAAGACATTTCCATGTTCACGCGGCCGGCATGACTAAACACCGAGGCACACAGAATGCTATTACCCTCCCACTGAAGTGGTACCTGTTTATCTACTTGCAGTTTCTTGCTTTCAAACTGCTAAGTTGGCAGGAGCTGGGGCTCTGTCATGTGGCACTAGGGTCTCAAACTGCCAAACTACAGACCTTCCAGTCTGCAGCTCAGCATCTTAACCTCTGAGCCCCCGCAATCCAACTCAAATTCAACTGTTCAGCCCTGGTTTGATGTCACTGTATTCCAAAAAGTCATATGTTACCACTAAGAAGCCACTGGGGGACATTTGTTACTACTGAAGTACTAGAACATTAATGAACATGTTAACTTCCTTTTTTACCACCTTCATAGATACTCTAGTGATGGGGAAAGTAAGCTACATTGATACACACACACACACACACACACACACAACTGTGTGTTAGAAGTGGAAGGGAAGTATTCCTGCTTTTCTTATTTCTGCTGTTATTATCAGTATTTTTTACAAAATACACCAAACATAACTTTTTCTTATTCAGATAATTCAGCCTTGAATATTTGTTTGATTTCCAGCACACAGTCCTGATAGAATGTTGTTGCTTTAAAATGCTTTGTTTATATCCCTCCTTTCTGCCCTTACAAGGGCTACCATATGTAAGAGGAAAGAAGTGGGGTTCTGGATTATCAGAATTTGTCTATTGAAATTCTTATGAAGAGGAAATAAGCCTTTGTGTTGTTCTTATTGATTGATTTTCAAGTGAGAAATTGAAGTTTATTACATTGAAACCTTTTATAACAATCAAAGCAAGCAAACAAAATAATTTGTGTATGTGCAGATACGCAAACACACACGATTTCTGCCATGTACTGAATTTTTATTCACTAAACTGAATCTTTATTCACCAGATTACTGTAAAAGTATATTATCATTCTAACAGTGTACATCTCTGCATTTTTTAAAAAACAAAAGCCCATTTGTGCACTCACTTGTTCTTAACAAGTAAACCTATAAACCTGAAAGGCTTGCATTTAAAGAGGATGGCAGTGTACACTGAAAAAATACAGAATTATGTCCTGCAGTGATTTTTTAATGAGAAAATCAAATTGGTGCCTCCTCAATATATTTATGAAACCCATGATATCATTTATATATTGTGGTTTATCACTGTATTTTGAGACAGCATAGTAAAGTTTAGGACATATCCCAGTTCCTTACTCCTTTGAATTTGGCTTTATCACTAGATAAGTGTCAGATTAAATACTGGTGATGCTAGTACTTTGTAAAGACCCATATTAGACAAGCAGACATATGTTATATATAGTATGGTTAACCAATTTGAGATGATGGTGATGAAGAAGAGTTGGTTTTTATACCCCGCTTTTCTGTGCCCTAAAGCGGCTTACAATTGCCTTCCCTTCCTCTCCCCACAACAGTCACCTTGTGACTGGTAGATGGGGCTGAGAGAGTCCAAAGAGAACCGTGATTGGCCCAAGATCACCCAGAAGGCTTCATGCGGAAGACTGGGAAATCAAACTTGGTTCTCCAGGTTAGAATCTGCTGCTCTTAACCACTATACTGTGCTGGCTGTCAGTTGTCCAAAGCAATGGACAGTGATGCCAGAAATTCCATTTTGTGAAGCGTCTTCTGTACTTGGCTTTGGTCCTCTTTCTTGTCCTACCTTGGCATATTTTAACTAATTGGTTCAATTTTTGTTAGTCTTAGTTTTCATATCATCAGAAACCAGTAACATTAATCTTGGCTGCTTGTTACTGTATATTTTCTCTTTGTGGATTGTTGATCTACCACTTGCCATCTTCTTTTTTGTATACTGCTTGATTTTGTTTGATTCTTCCTTTCAGTTGAAATATCATGAATCAGGACCTTATGTATGCTACTGGTTTTGCTCAGTGTTATTCAGTGTTTCAAATGTGGAAATATGGGTTTGCACATCATACATTCTTGGACTAATTTTGAATCCTGATTTGGGCAGGCATGCTTTTAGCTATCCAATTTTTTTGAGATTCTAGTTATCATTTGGGGATTTTCCCCCCTGGGTCCTGAAAATTTGGGACCATTTTAGCAATTGCCCCACCCCCCAGAGGCAGCAGGAGCAGGGAGACATAGGGAGAAAAGACTCTGGTTTTACCAAACAGCTATTGGCTGCATCTCCCATACTTTTTGATGTTAAAGGACCAGATTAAGTCTACCCTATCAGCTGTTAGTCCCTTTCTCCAGTCCCTTTACATTTTAAAGAACCATTATTTTCAATGAGGGTGTACCTGTTTCAGAGGCCAGGTCTTCCCATAGAAAATAATGGTCCTTTAAATTATAAAGGGTGGGAGATGCTGCCAAACAGCTGTTTGGAGCGGCCAGCTTCCTCTCTCCACCTCTTGGCTCCTGGGGCCACCCCCCACAATGTCCTGAAATCCCATGAGATATTTTGTTACTCCTAGAATTTGGGAGTATTTAGGGTCATTGTTGGATATCCCTGAGCCAATCCCAAACAAATAATTTTTGGTTTATTTTTGGCTCAGGTATGTCAGAATGGAACCTTGCGTGCAGAGAATTAGCAGTATGAGTGCTCCCTTATTTATGTATTCACATTGTAACCTGTATCTACAAAAATCTACAAAGCCACTTTTTAGGCTTTATGGTACTTTGAAATGTGTTTTATTTCCAGAGGCAGATTCAAAAACATATATCACAAAGCATATTCGTAAAAGAGAAAATTTATTAGTAACACATAATGCATCTCCTTTCTTTGCCTTTGCAGATTAGAGATACCAAGTCATCAGATCAAAAATCAACGCTATTGCATTTTCTGGCTGAAATTTGTGAAGAGCATCATCGAGACATCTTAAAATTCCCAGATGAACTGGAACATGTGGAGAGTGCAAGCAAAGGTATGCAAAGAGATAAGGCCCTTTTGAGAAATTTGTATTTTTGTAGGTATTGTAAGTACTATGAGCATGTGATTTTAGGTCATTCAACCTGTAAACCTTAATAGTCATCTTGGAGCTATCTATAGCCATCTATATCTATATCTATCTATATCTGTGTGTGCCCACCCCCCAAATCTAGATGTATGATGATTTAAGGATAAGTAAAAAAAAAGAAAAGTTTTGCTGTGATGTTCAGTGCAGTAATAATTCAGCATGTAAATGAACTTCATGGGAGTGTCATTCACTGTCTTGCTCACTGGTGTCATTCACTGTCTTGCAATTTTTGTTACTGTGTATGTTTGCCAATCAGTATTTAATTATCTCTATGACTTATACTGATAATCAATATGGATTGTGCAGTTGATTTTATTGGAGAGTGGGCTTCTTCTTGGCCACCTTTTCTTCCCCATGCTGGGGCTCTGTAATGTACTACTTTGGGAGGAGGTGATTCCCAGTAATATTTTACTGAAATAGCCAAGCAGTCCCACCTGCAATATGATGTAAACAGATAAGAATAGTTCAATTTATCCAAATCAACCAAGCAGTCCAGTGCAGAATATAACCTGTTCTGTTAAAACACGGTTGAAAAACAACAACTACAACAACAATAAAAACCTAAAACAACAGAGCAGCTGGATGAAGCTTTTTATCTGTCACCATCTTGCCTCTTCTGCGGTTTTACCAAATCACATTCAATCCAAATGTCAATTCCTCCCGTGCAAACTTGCTGTGATATTTATAATAGAAATTTATAAATTCATGTATGTATACAGATAAGAATAAATGTAAAAAGCTAGGTGGTTGTTGTGGTGTAAGTATGATTTTGATACATCCTTATTAACTCATTTTTCTACTGACTAATTTTAGAGTGTCTTAAGCTTGCTTCTTTTTTATTTTTTTACTTATAAAAATTCTCTTTACAAAGCCTTACTAGTTTACCAGACATGTTTGATAAATCCTTTATTGGTTTTCTCCTGTGGCTAACACTTTAAGTTTCAGCTTTGAGGATTTTTTTTTGTAGTTTGATTTAAAACCTCTAGTGTGTTAGAGGTCAGCTCAAGGGATTAAACCAAAAGAGTTGGTAAAGTTTAATTAGAACTATTGCACCAGTAGGAGGGGAAAAGATTTATTAATGGATCTGAATTCCCTATTAATCCCAAGATTTTGCATAAATCTGAAGTGGGTTTTGCTTCAGTTAAATTTGTTCCATTCTGTAAGATAAAAGCTAGTTAAATATTCTATAAACAGCATTAACTGATAAGCAGTGTAAATCACTGCATATTTTAATGATTAAACTCAAGGCTTAAAGTTTTCTGTACAGTGATCTGTAAGCAGCAGAGGCCTAATGCATGCACTTCTCATAGGTTTCATCTTGTTTGATATTCTAAATGCAATTTTGATAGGGTTAACAGTGCAACGCTGAAACCAACAGAAGATTCACCCAATCCAGGTGGGAGGCTCAATGGTGATGTATTGATATTGCCAGTGCCACAATGACATCTCTTCTAGGGCAACTGCAAATGGTGTCATTGTGTTGCCAATTGACATTCTTTCATTCATCCCAAAATCTATGATTTACCTTGAGTTTTGCTTGAATTCTAGCATGTCCATGGTGATATGGTGACATCACTTCTGGTTGCCATTAAAGTGATGTGTCTCAATGCTGCCAGTGGCCCTCATTTTCCCCACACTACTCAGTTGAAGAGTGGTGGGAGCAGGCAGTGAAACAACCCTTAATTTTTTTTAATTGAATTTTTTATTATTTTGTCTTAAAAAGGGTGGGATACAGAAGGAAACCAAGGGGTACAGGGAAAATATAGATTCATCAGGTTTGTGGAATATTATGTACAACAAGTAAAATCAGATGTATCACCAAATATATTATATGTTTCAAATATAAAAGGAAACAATAAAACTTCAATATTACATAACCCTTAATCTTTTAAGCAGAAGAAAGATGCATTCCTCTGTTTTTAAGGGTTTCTCACAAGGCAATAATTTTATGTGGTAGCTAGTCATTTAAACACATGTCAGATGTGGTGATTCTCTTACTATGCGTAACCCACTAATGGGAAGATAAATTTCAGTGTTTACGTACTTAATACAATATAATGTCTGGGTATACCTGTAACATACATCGGTCCTTATATTTGTTGTGCTGCTTATGCAGCATTAGTTAAACAAATGTGGAGAAACATAAATGTTTTTGATTGATATTATTATAGCAATGCATGTTTATGCATAATTATGATACAGTATCACACTCTTAGCAGAAGAGTATACAGTGCCAGAAGTGTTCATATGAGGACAGCATTTTTAACGTCAGTAAGGTTCATGTATTTCAGATAACACTTAAGAGCTTGACTATCCCATATAAGCAGAATGGAAATTAGATTTTAATATGAAAAGGTCAGGGGGATTAGGAGATTCAATAATACGTCTCCTAGAGTCTTCAATAATATGCTCTTTATTCATAGCAAAATCTTGCATGTTATTAAAGAAAGAAGTTAGTTGCATACCTAAAAGCTTACGCAAGTGAAAAGTAAACAGCACTAATAATGATTCCAGCTCTCTCCAGAAAATGATATGGAAATTTAAGAAAAAAAGGAGAGTAGCTTGTTACCCCAACCAGCTTAGATTTAAGAAGAAGAATCACTGCCTTCAGTTTCTGGAGGGATTTAACTAAATGTCAGGCCTCAGCGAGAGGTGGGGTACTAGTGAGGATCTACTACTTATGTTTACAGGGATCTTTCCCTTTTAAAGAGCTCTCAATAATCAGTCTGTGCTTAACCAGAAGGGTTGTTTTTTTTAGAAGAAATCCTAATAAAATACACACATTCTGAAATATAATATACATTAAACCATACACAGAAATACAGAGGGGAGCAGGAATAATAGGAGGCTCTTGGGAGTTATAATTTTGTATCCAGATGTATAGAAATCCATGGGAAAGAAGCTGTGAAGATGGAAGGAACCCAAACTAATTTGGGGGTGCTTTGCCAGTAGGCACCTGGGGCAGACACACAGAGACTGAGCTCTGAGTGCTATTTTTATAGGAAAAATTGTGTCCTGGGGCAGTCTGACATTTGTGCCTCAAAATAATACCAAAAATGGCTTTTCTAGGATAAACAAAGAACTAGAAAACTTGTGACAATTTGCATGAGTTGAATTCCAGTGTAAACCAAGGTGTTAATGTGCTTCTAATAAGATTAGCTAAGTGTCTGTGAATGGCTGAATAGTATTCCCAGGAATGGACAAAAGAGACCAGAGGTTTCTTCTAGATGCAAAGTAAAATTTGGGTTGGGTTCCTGATTACTTCTGTAGTAGTTGAAGAATTAATGGTTTGCTACTTTAAACTAATCAAAATGGAAACAATACTGCTTGATGAGCCACCTGGGTTTAGGGTGTGAAAAAGGAGTAGAAGTAGGGCTGTTTTTATAGCAGGAACTCCTTTGCATATTAGGCAATACACCCCTAATGTAGCCAGTCCTCCAAGAGCTTACAAGAGCCCCTGTAAGAAGAGCTCTGTAAGCTCTTGGAGGATTGGCTACATTAGGGGTGTGTCGCCTAATATATAAAGGAGTTCCTGCTATGAAAAGAGCCCTGAGTAGAAGTAAATGTGAAGAGGAAGGCTGAGGCGAGATTGATAGGATTAGGGATTGAGGCTGAAAAGAAGTAGCTCTGGAGCCAGGCAAGTCCATTTTCCAGAGTATGCAGATATCAGCAGGGCAGAGGGGAGGTAGCAGCTGTCAGAACAAGATCTCATGTGTTTCCCAGGGTCACTGCCTAGGCATTATTATAGGGCCTGCCAGTTCTGGCGTCCATCTTTGTGTCCACTTATGTCAAGATGCTTGGTATATAGACACCTGGGGTACCTTGATGGGGCATATTGTTGGTTGAAACGAGCCCTTCTGTGAGATGGGGGGTCTGCATGCTTCCAGGCTGATTTGAGTAGAAAACTAGCAATGTAACCCTGCATTTTTCTATAGCTGTAGATACACTGTGCAGTTAACACTTCTTTTCATGATCTAGAGAGTCGTTACAAGCCCTGTAGCTGTTTCAGTGGTATTTCACAGGTAGACAATGCTCACATGCTAATTAGAGAATTTGATACCTTTTATGGTATTGACATTTGTCTTAGTTTTATGTTGGCTTTCTTGTTGGCCAGCATTTGGCAGCTAGGGTTGCCAATGGCTGGCAACTGACAGTGAAACCGTAAAGTTTCTAGTGATTCCTAGAGAGAGACTACATCATTTCAAGCTTTCCCCCAGATGTGACATACCACCATTGCATCAATGTTGATTTTTAATTTATTTTTTCTCCCTCTGGGAGAAGAGTGGCAGCTGGCAGTGGGGTTGCTGGAGAGGTGTCCCACCATCTTGCGAGACCTGGCTACCCAATAATAGCACATGACAATAAACTGAAATAAAGATTAACGTGAGCAATTAATATGGGAGTAAACTGTAGCTGAATGTGCAGGTGTTATGGTTATGCACTTTGTTCCTGAATGAAGAATATCTATAGTGCTGTTTTTTTCATACTCTGTTTCTCTTCAGATCATACAACTCTTTTGCCTTTGTTATGAGTGGGCTATCAGTTGTGCTGAATATTAAGGCAGACTTGGGTGTATGAGCTAAGAAATTATGACAACCGGTAACGAAGAAAGCAAACATTTATACTCTTTTTGTAGGCAGATGGGGAATAATGGCAAAAATTGGCTTTTTATAATTTGCTTACATATCTGAAGATACTAAATTTAGTGATTGTATGCCCTTTTTATCTTTTCAATCACAGAGATGGGCTTTTGAATTATAAAACATTTAGAATAGTTTCTTTTCAAAGGCCTAAATTGTTGAGTGCCAATTAACTGTCACATTTGTTGAGTCATCACATATTGAAAAGCAGAGGGGAAAAGAGAGGAAGAGCTGATAAATATTTTTTTAAAGAAATGTTCAGTAAAGGAATTCTAATCAATGCTGCATTGTCATGTAAGTTACATCAGATGACATTTACAAAGAAAACACAGAGTGGACATTTTAGAATTGCTTGGTGAATGAATCTCAGCAAAAACCTTCAAGGGTATCTCAAATTATGATTATATTATTGTATTGACACTATATTCTATCCAGGATTACTGAATGATAATTTAATTTTGTTGATGTGGGAGTGCTGAAGATGTGTATAAAAATGTGAGCAGAAGTTCATAATTGGGCTTTTATTTCTCTATTTTCTTACATACCTTTGGTTTTAAAAGGGTGTTCCGAAAATCATTAATTGCATAGCTGGCTGGTAAGGCCAGTTATCTTCGTTACATGGTTTTGGAAAGGATGGAACTGGGTTGCGTAAGACATCCGTATCTGCTGCTTTAGACCAACACAGATTTGATTGATTTGATTTATTAAATTTCTACCCCGCCATTCCCGCCAAGGCCGGTTCAGGGCAGCTTACAAAAACAATGTAACATTTACAAAATACATAAAATAATATGTTAGACAACATTAGTTAAAACATTTAACAATCCTAAAAGCAATTAATCCTAAATACATAATAAAGTGCTAGTATTACTAATTACACAGTGGTTGTTCTCTCTTCTCGCAGTCGGCTTCTTGATCTCTTTAGATCATCTCAGGCGGCTAGCTCTGGCTATAGTTAGGGTCCCAGGGAGGGACAGGGCTCTCTAGCCTTAGGCTGTCAGTTGGTGGCAATAGTGGCAGCTCCAAATGCCTGGTGGAAGAGCTCTGTTTTGCGAACTGCAAAAGGTCCTGCAGGGCCCTGGTCTCTTCCGGGAGCTCATTCCACCAGAATGGAGCCACCACCGAGAAAGCCCTGGCCCTAGTTGTTACTAGCCTGGCTTCCTTGAGACTTGGGAGAGCCAGCTGGTTCTGGGTCCCCGATCACAGTGCTCTCTGGGGTACATGTGGGGAAAGGTGGTCCCTCAGGTCCCTGGCCATAAAGGGCTTTAAAGGTAAGAACCAGCACCTTGAAACGCATCCGGTATGCTATTAGCAGCCAGTGCAATGTTTTTAGCATAGTCTGGATGTGCTCCCAGATTGGGAATCCCATCAAAAGCCTAGCAGCAGCATTTTGCACCAGCTGCAGCTTCTGGATTGAGACAAGGGCAGCCCCATGTAGATGGCATTACAGTAGTCCAGTCTTGAAGTGACCATAGCATGGATCACTATTGCCAAATCATTGCGTTCGAGGAAGGGAACCAGCTGCCTGATCAGCTGAAGGTGATAAAAGGCTGATTTGGCAGTGGCTAGGAGTGCATCTAGGAGCACACCCAGACTCCTAACCTCTGGCACTAGCACCATTGGAGCCCCATCGAAGGTCGGGAGTGGGATCTCTGCCCTCGGGCCACCTTAGCTCAGGCACAGGACCTCTGTCTTTGTCGGATTCAATTTTAGCCAGCTCAGCCTATGCCAACCAGTCACAGCTTGTAACACCTGGTCCAGATCTTCCAATCTGGAGTCAGACTGACTGCCCAACAACAGATAGAGTTGCGTGTCATCTGCATACTGGTGACATCCCAGCCCATGCCTCTGGGCAATCTGGGCAAGAGGGCGCATATAGATGTTAAAAAGCATCGTGGATAGCACTGCCCCTTGAGGCACTCCACATTCCAGTGGGTGCCTTTGGGACAGCTGGTCTCCCAGTGCCGCTCTTTGTCCCTGACCTTGGAGGAAGGAAGCAAGCCACTGCAAGTCCAGTCCCTGGACTCCAGAGTCAGCAAGGCGGTGGATCATTAGCTGATGGTTGACCATGTTGAACAGAGCCGACAGGTCTAACAATAACAGCACTGCCAGCCCACCCTGATCCAGATGTCTTTGGAGGTCATGCATGAGGCCGACCAGTACCATCTCTGTCCCATGGCCCTGGTATAAGCTGGACTGGAAGGGATCTAAGATGGAAGTGTCATCCAAAAAGTGTAGTAACTAAGTAGCCACAGCCCTTTCTATTATCTTGTCCAGCTAAGGCAAGTTGGAAACCGGCTGGTAGTTGGTCAATTTGGCCAGGTGCAGAGATTTTTTTTTTTTTTAGGAGAGGGTGGCACCACTGCTTCCTTGAGTGCCTCCGGGAACAGCCCCTCCAAGAGGGACTTGTTGATAATCTCTCATAAGGCATCTTGAAACCCCTCGTGGCCAGCTTTAATTAGCCATGACGGGCAAGGATCGAGGGAGCACATGGTTGGGCATACAGTTAGGAGCAATTTGTCAACTTCCTCTAGGCTGAGTGGGTCACAATAATCCATGCATGGAACTTCAGGTTTGCTCATTGTATCAACTGTAGCGGGGAGGTCATGGTGGAGTGACAAGATTTTATCTGCAAAATAGCTCACAAAGGCCTCACAGCCAGTGTCTAATTCCCTAGTCTTTAGTCTGCTTTGCAACAGAGTGGTAATGGACCAAATCTTTCTAAACAATTGGGCTAGGCGAGAGCTTGCAGATGCAATCACAGCTGTATAGTACTGTCATCTTAGCGGCCTTGACTGCCATCTCATAGGATCTCATAAACATCCTATAAGATGCTTTTGTAGCTTTGTCGTGAGCATGCTGCCACTGCCTCTCTAACGGTCTCAGCCCCTGCTTCATCAGCTGCAGCTTCTGGGTAAACCATGGAGTGATCCTAGACTGGGGGCGCAGAGGGTGCCAGGGAGCGATCTTGTCGATGGCCGTCGACAGTCGGCTATGCCAATCCCCTACGTTTATCCAATGAGCTGCCGGGGCTTCAGATCCTGAAGAGCCATCTGAAGCCACACCAGGTCCATTTGGCTCTGCGGGCGAGCCAGAATAGGCTCGCTGCCCAAACAAGGTCAGGGTGGAATATTCAGGCGGGCCTTCAGAGCAAAGTAGTCCAACCATGGTACTGTCAAAGCAGTAATCCAGGTCACGGTAACCCCCACTGTGAAGATCAAATCGAGCGTGTGCCCGGCCTGGTGAGTGGGGGCCGTTACAACACAGGTACCCCACCTGAATCTATCTTAAGAGCAGCTCTCCCTGCTCCATTGTGCAGTCTCCTATTCCCCTCTTCCACAACAAATCTGAAATGGCAGGAAGTACCCTGAAGCATTCATTGTATCTAAAGAAGTGTGCATGCACACGAAAGCTCATACCTTAAATTAAACTTCGTTGGTCTTAAAGATGCCACTGGACTCACATTTCGTTCCACTCTATCATCAACCTTTAATTAAGGGGCATTTTCTTTGTTTGAGTCCCTATTGTAGGCCATCTAAACACACTGCTGTTCTTCTACATCGGAGCAGCTGCTAACCAAGGGATGAAGAGATGAGCAGTGGCTCACCCTGCCACAGATGTTGTTAGTCTTTAAGGTGCTACTGAACTCTTACTCTTTTCTAGGGCCACAGACAGACTAACACAGCTACCCCTCTCGCTAATCAAAGTGTTGTGGACTAAAATGATCCTTTTTAAGTTTCCCACAAAGTTTGAGTCCAGTGTCATCTTTAAGACCACTGAAGTTAAATTCTGACTATAAGCTTTTGTGTGCATGCATACAAAAGCTTATACCCAGGATTAAACTTTGTTGGTCTTAAAGGTGCCATGGGACTCAAACTTTGTTCTGTTGCTTCAGACCAACAGCCCTACCCACTTGAATCTAAATATTAGGATAATAGTAGTACAATATTACATATTGATAAGCTATTAATATTCTTTCATTACTATTATATTCATACACAGACTTTTTGTCAGGACTTTTTATAACAGCTTTCCATCAGCCGACTCTTTGTTTGGTTGAGGTCAAAATGTAGACTTGTGAATGGTTCAGATTTTCTAGCCTTGTAGAATGTAGAGCTCTTTGCATTGGCAGACAAGTAAATTATGCCATTAGTCTAAGCGGAGGGAGAGACTCTTCTCCACCTCACAAAAATATACTTAGTTTATAAGAGGGGATTTTCACATGACCAAACCATGGTGCATGTGTCTGTTGAAAGAGTGGTAGTGTAGTATTACAAGAGTGTTCTACAGGAACAATGAAAACCAACAGAAGTGTACTTATTCCCTCTGAACTGTCAGTTTTGGAGTAGACTGTAATAGGGAAAGGCAGGAATCTGCCCACAACCCAAAATTCATGACTAAAATCACCTAGGTCGTGGTTCATGAGCCAAGGTCTGTGCAATCTCATCTCAACAACCCTCCCACGGCCCTCCATGTGGTTTTAGGAGGTTCAGGTGTCTTGTGGTGGAGTGTGTCTGCCACATCTGCGACAGACATGCTGGTGCTGATCAATTACAATAGTCAAAGCAATGGGGGGGTGGACTTCTGCAGCCCTGGAGACACAAATAGTGGTCCTCCAAAGTTTAACAGGCAGTGCTGGTGTGACAGACTGCACTTTTAAGAAGCTCAGATCCGCTATACAAACTGCTGAAGGATTGTGAAGCCAGATGCCAGAGCCTCTGGTTTGAATCCATGCTGCACTGTGGAAGCTTGCTGGATGACCTTCAGCCAGTCACACACTCTCAGCCTAATTTACCTCACAGGAGTGTTATGAGGGCAAAATGGAGATGGGGAGAATGTTGTCAGCTTTTTTTTTTTATTCCCTGGGCGGGGGAGATGAATGAAGTCAGTAAATCCAATACAGTTTTTGCTTAATTTTTAAAATTTATTTGAGATTAAGTTTAGCCCATGTACCATGAATAAACCCAAACTTAACCAGTCATGTAAAAATTGTTAATGTTTCTTGGAAAAACTAGATGTTTTTACCTAGTCGTCATCCCCAGCACTCATGGGGAAAAGTAGTAAAAGCAAGCGCAAACTGAGATGAACTGTGGCAATTTAGTAGCTATTTCATGCTTATGAGACAAATGATATGAGGTAAAATCCTTGGTAAAGTAACTAGAATGGTTGAAAAGAATATAAAGCCTCTTTTTGCCATCAAGTTGCAGCTGACTCACGGTGACCCCGGAGAGTTTTTAACACAAGGGACATTCCATGGTGGTTTTCCATTGTCTGTGTTACAACCCTGATTTTCCATGGTGATCTCCTGTCCAAATACTAACAAGCACCGGCCCTGCTTAGCTTCCGAGATCTGAAGCTATGGGGCTAGCCTGGGCCATGCAGGGCCATTAAGCTGTTAGTTTTGTGTAAATTCCTGTGGATGCTCAAAAAAAAAAAAATCCAATTGAACAACTGGCATAAAGAGCAGAAATATGCTGGATATCAGCAGGGATATGGCACTATTGAAAACTGAATGAATCCATTTACAACATGCTTCTGTGTGGTAAGAATGGATATAAAAGATATCTTCCTTTAATAATGATGGGAATTTGCCTCATAGTTAGATTAATCCATACAGTTCTCTATACAGTTTTCTGTCAGGTGATTGATAACACATTTCAGGCTTGTCGGGGGGAATGCCTTGGTCTTTCTAGTTCTGATTTTTGGTTTTGAGCTTTTTTTAATATAGTCAGTCAGTTTTAAATCATACCAATATGCCTTCCTCCTCCATGAATTTGTGAGTGTGACTGGCTTTGTTTTGCTCCTCTCAGTTTTGCTACAGAATTGATGGCTGAGCCTGCTGTTAGAAAGGGATTCTATTTAACATATGCTCATTTTTCTAGTTCACTGCATGATTTGGGTTGCTGTACAAACAGAAGACCACAGAGCAATATCGATTTCGTATACACACTAGCAGTGTTTCATTTTAATTTCTTGGCAACATGTCAACTTTAAATATGAATCATATTCTGAAATCAGAAAACATTTTTTCATTAAATTATAACTGTGCATTTAATTACCCTTGAAGGCAGCTGTCGCACGGACTTTCATCTGGGACGAAGCCCCATTGAACTTAGTGGTGCTGAGCAGACATGCCTAGGATTGTGCTGTGAATTCTTAAGGCCTGTCTAGATGTGATTCTACCGATTACTGAGCCATGTCTTCCTGCTCTTTCCTTGTTAGCCTTAATTGTGCGTAAGTGCTACCTTGCAACTTGCATTAATAGTAGTTAAGAGCAGCCAGCACTTACTCCTGTTCAGGATTTGAAACCAGAATTTGAAGTTTTAATAACCCACATTAGAGTACTAATCCACATAATTTCCGAGGCTAAGAAACTAACAAAAGTAAAAAAAGGAACAGAGTACTAAACTCCAAGTGATTGTTTACATTCCAGTTAGAGACTTAATCCTGATTTCCAGAACCAGTCCAAATGAGACTTACAGTTCTACAAGTGGGTCTGGTGTGGCTTTTGTGTGCTTTTGCTGTCCAGATTTGCCTGTTAAAGCCTGTATAGTTCTCCTCCTCCTCCTTCTCCTCCTCCACTAGCAAGTCACAGTCAGCTTCTGGTGAACTTCTGTCTGGAATTTGTTGGTTTTAAGCAGAACAATTTTCACTGGGCTGAATTTTGAGGGATACCTCCCATATGAAGTGTATATCTGCTGTGTTCCATGATCCATCAAGGATGTGGAATAAAAACTCTTTAGACACTTAAGTGAAGTTTTCTTCCAGTTGTGCCAAGGTTGTAGCTTTTTTTTTTCCTAGAGGAGCCCACCATAAGTCCAATTTCACACACTTCCAGAAAACATGTGAAGAAGTGCCATATTCACATAGGTATTTTTGTATTGGCTTATTATATTGTGTCAGAATGATACAAGAATTGCTGTGGCTTTTATGATGCTTATACTATTTTAGTGATTGCAAGTTTTGTGATTGTTCCATTTAAGAATCTCCCCCCTTCAACTTTTGGTGAAGTGGAAGTTTAAAAAACACACACCAGAATTTAAATCCATGCACAATCTGTTTAATGTGGCTTTTGTAGTCCTTTGACAGTTTTCTGTTTCTGGGACATTAAAAAAATCTGTCTACATTTATCCATTTGAGTTGAATTAGCTTAATCCTGCTTGGACCTGGATAGAATTGATAAGCATTTCTGAAATCTTCAGGTTAAAATAGTTGAAATAATATTGCCTTTAAGGCTTCATCTTTCTTTTTATCATCTTGTATCTTATTATGTTACTAAAGCTCCGTGAATACAGCAGTGATGTTGCACTGTGATGCTTAATTTTGCTGTAAAGCTATTAAAATCTGAAAACAGCTGCTACAGCTTATTTTCTTTTTCATCACTTGGTTCTGTCGATAACTTTAAATCTTCTGGTCAATACAATGTGTTTTGAAACATCCCTGTAAAATATGATAACCCCCTATGTACTCCCCATGTTCCACCCAAGTGGTGGAAAACAGATGTCATAAATAAATTTATTTAATTCTAGGTACTTTATAAACATGTCATCACATAAATGTTTTTAAAAGGTGGGGATATTGCTTCTTAATACAACAACAAGTTACTCTCCCCATGCCATGAAGATATTAACAATAGTAAGAACCTTATAAGAATTGGAGTAGCCTGGTACTGCTTCAGAACAGACCCTAACAGTTTGAGGAAATGGTCTCTCCTATGTTGGCGGGAAAGGGAATTTCAATAGGAATATATTGTATATACAATTTTTGATACTTGCTCCAACCATTCTGAGAGGAGGGCTCCTCTACATATGTATAAAGCAAATGGAACAAGACCTTCTTTTGGTATAGTGGTTAAGAGCAGTGGACCGGGTTCAATTCCCCACTCCTTCATATAAAGCCAGCTGGTGACCTTGGGTCAGTCACAGTTTTCTCTTTTAGAACTCTCTCAGCCCAACCTTACCTCACAGGATGTCTGCTATGGGGAGAGGAAGGGAAGGGGATTGTAAACTGCTCTGAGACTCGTTCAGGTAGTGAAGAGTGGGGTATAATACTAACTTTTAAAAAAATTATGTGAATTGCCAAGAAATCTGTGTATTCAGGGGCTGGGTGATTCATAAATCCAAAGTATAAATAAATAATAGATAAATAGTCCTTCAAGTGCCATAGTGGGGATAGAACAATGGATGCTAGCCAGTGTTCCCTCTAAGCTGAGTTAGTGTGAGCTATCTCACCATTTTTTAGCCTCCAGCTCACACATTTTTGTCTTAGCTCAGGAAGGATGGCTTCAGAGCAAACTAATTTATGCAGCAGCCATGTTGCTTGCTCACAACTTTAGTGCCAGTAGCTCACAAAGTAGAATTTTTGCTCACAAGATTCCACAGCTCAGAGGGAGCATTGGTGCTAACCATTGTACTAATCAGCTATTCTAGAGTTTGATTTTTTAACTCCCCATAGTCTTCATCATGGCCCACCCCACCTACTTTAGGAGGTCTCTTCAACTCATATGCCATCAAACCCATTCATCTTTCTCAAAGTGGAATAGGTTTTTACTTCTCACATTTTGCAGTTTCAAACAGATGTTGCTATTTTGCCCAGTACTTGATTTGCCCCCTTCCTATACCCCAAGAGTTTCCCTAGCTTCTGCACTCATAGTGCTCTCTGATGAGATGTGGTTTGCATTCTTAGACCTCAAGGATGCCTGTTTCCATACTGCCATCCATCCACAATGCAATAAATTCCTTCATTTTGCCATCAGAGTATGTTTCCAATACAAAGTGCTTCTGTTTGGCCTCTCCATGGAGCAGTGCATCTTCATGAAATGCGTGGTGGTCATGGCTGTAGACTTTCCTTGTTTTAGTGTCCTGCATGTTTACCACAGTCTCTCTCGCTGCTAGAGAGCTTTTAAAAAGGGGACAATTGGTAGATCACTACAGCACAATAATGTTAAAATGATCTATTGCCACAATCAACTAGCTCCTCTGAATTCTCAGTTTTAATTTAAACAAAAATCTCTCTCTCTAGCCCTGTGTTTGTGGTGATCATGGGGGCTAAGGCAAAGAAATGGTACCAGTGTGGATGGGACCTTTAAAAATGCATATTTTTTCCCTGTCTGTATGAATTGCAAAGTCACTTTTGAATTTGATCTTTTGGAGACAATTATATCCAACGAGGTTAGGGATCAATTAAAGCAAGCTGGGGAAAACCTGGAAAATAGACAATTAGAGGATCACAGTATGTAGATACTATATATATATATATTCATTTTGCTATTTAGATGTAAACCTCTTTGTGGAAGCAGCCTACAACAGGAGACTTAATAAGGCATGCAGAGAAGACATCTTTGTACTGTAGCTGTATGACATAAACTAAACTAGTATGTGGCAAAGCAGAAATCATTTATTTTAGAATTTGAAATTTAGCATGGACTTATAACATCTCCAGATATCCCTGCCTCCAAGATCACCAGTTTAAAGTGTTATAGGGAATGGAATATTTGTAAATCTTCTCCTCCTCTCCTTGGTTTAGATTTGTGTTTATGTGTGGTTTCCATCTTACTAACAGTGATCCATATTGTGACAAACAAGCACCTTATTTTCTTCAAAAAGGTTCACTTCTTTTCTTAACTTCTTTTATTTGCAGTTTTTAACCATAAAACACACACACACACACACCCCACAACCAAACAAAAACATAAAGTAAAATAATGCAAACAAATTATAGGTATGGGGAACAAAGGCAGCAATCCAAAGTTGATATATTTAGAAGCAAGGTCACTCCCATTCCACAATATTTACACCCCACTTTAGACTGGGCATTTTGACTGCAGTCTTAAAACTTTTGTGAAAGTAGGTCCAAAAGTTTTAAGATTACAGTCAAAACGCCCAGTCTAAAGTGGGGTGTAAATATTGTGGAATGGGAGTGACCTTTCTTGGGACAGTGAAGCTGTGTTAAATGGATAAGAAACTGTCAGGAATTTGTATTTCAGAATTTATTTTTTTATTTTTAAGGCGTCTTCTTCTAAAACTTTGAAATGTAGTCTCTTGAAATGTAATTAATTGTAAGATGCGTAGCTTAGTATTTTGAAGTGTTGCTAGCTGCATTCAGAATTCATTGGTAGCTGAATGTACCTCCCCAGTTAGGATTAATTTACCCTTTTAGATATTTTTTTCCCCTTCACATTTTACTGTATATTCTCAAGGACACAAATGCAAGTGAAATCTACAGTAAGACATAACCCACCCACTGGAATCCCAAGATATCTATGAATATTTAATATACTTCTTTATGTTGCCATATATGGCAAATACATCAACATTAAAAAAAAAAGTTTGAAAGAGCCGTAGCTTCTCTTCTCATGAACAACAAAATGCTGGTTTTCACTTTTCATCTGTGATATGTGCTGGAATGTTAATGTGATGGGGAGTGACAGACGGATGAAATTATTTGTAGTACTGATGTGAAGTATTGTCCTAAGTAGCTGTTAATTAACACCCTGGGATTAAAATGCTGCAGTTTTTGAATTCAGTGGTATGCCTTGTGCTTTCCACTAGTGGCTTTCCATAGTATAGTGAATTAGATGCAACAGCCTGTGATTACCATTAGGACAGCCAGTAGCTGCAGGCTTGCTCTGGAAAGTTCATTTTAAGCATTTGACAGGGATGAGGAGATTAGTTCCAGCTGAACTGAAAATAATCTTTGACTGGAAGTCAGGTACTCTTAAAGGCAGGTAGTTTAGGCAAGGGGGAACAGGATCTTAATGCAATGTAAATTACGTGACAGAGTGCCTGGTGTTCATTTGTACATCGTACTTTGGCACATGGGACTCTCAGTGCTACAATCCATCAAAAGAATATGCAGAAAATGTCACACCGTGAGGTGCCAACAGCAGGGCTACAAGTAGCCTGTTTCTGATTTATAGAAGGCCTGTTTATCACTATAGATGCGAACAGGAGAGAAAGCTGGCAACTTGTATCGTTTTATGTTTTTGAGCTATGCTGGGCTAATTCACAGGATCAGTTCAAGTGGATAAAGCTTGTCGTATCAGAGCTTGCCATGTTCTTTGCCATCCTGATAAGAAAGTGGCTGATCCTTGATAGCAGCTTCACATGGTCGGCCACTCAGTGATTAGTTGGCGTTATCAATAGGGAACCATGGTGTGAATGCATCAAAGCTGTAGAATTCATTTACTTTATTTTTAAACATTCCTGCCCTGCATTTCTGTAATTCAGACCTCCCTAGTGATTGGCTGTAAAAACCATGACAACTATAATGTCAGATCATCAACACAAAATAAAACAAGATAGGATTGGACCCGGCAAGGGGGGGGGGATCATAGGTGGAACCAGAAGAATGGCTCTTTCCACACCTCCCCTCCCCAACTGTCTGTTATGTGACTCAAAAATTACCTCTGAGGGTCAGGAGATCCTTGTGAACAAAAAGCATCAAAGTATGAGGGGCTGCAGTGAGGAGGGGGCATCAGATGAATGTCTCCTTTGCCAGTGGAAGCTATCTGTAGAAGAGGGCGGAGAATATTTTCCATGGGAAAGAAAGATTTTTTTTAAAAAAAAACAGTATGGGGTTTATTCAAAATTTTGAAGTGGCATACTTCCATACAGTCTGTTGTTTGTATGTTTTGATATAAACTACTCATTAGCAATTTGGAAAGAAAGCTGGTAGAGTGCTTTCATGCCTGCATTTCTTAGCTAACCTTTCACTTGCTGCCGTAGCAGAATTTAGGGGGTGTTGTGTTTACCTGACCTGTCCACACAGTGGGGCATTTTACCAATTCAGCTGCCTGTGTGCATCAACATATTATGTTGCTTTCTTCACTACGGTATTAGTGATGAGATAATTTGCATTTTTAGGCCAAATACTGTTAAAACTACTGGGGCCCATCATGTATCACCTATACATTTGGTGGCTAAGGAACAACTTCCTGCTTAATTTATTTCACAGCATGTCTGTTTCTCTAAATGTCATTGTAAACCTGTTTATTTTTTTGAGAAAATATGTAGTGTAGATTAATAGTGCATTGATATTTATTAACTACAATCAGCACCGTTGTGCATGAAAAAAATAGTGTGCTACTTGAACTCTGGGAGATTTTGAAAGCAGTTTTTAAAAAACTGAATAGAGCTGCTTGAGGGATTTCCTTGAACACTGTATTTATTGTGGAAGCAGTGTTCAATCTGAATATTACAGATTACTGTGAAATGTGAATACTGTTATTTTGTTTTAAACTATCTTTAAAAAAAAAGTTGCATACCCATTAAGATGAATATATGTTTCGTTGACAATGAAACTAGGAAAGAAAATGGAAATTGGCCCGATACAAACACTGTGTTGAAGAAATATAACACATCTTTTGTGTTAGTTAGTGTTTCTATATTCAACTGAAATTTTAAATTATAAATAACACTTACTACATAGCTGAGTTTGATGAACAATAAGACATGAGGATACCAGGAGTTCAGTAACCATAATGCAATTACAATGAATATCTGTAAGATTAAACTTAAAATGCATTGACAGTATTCCAAATTAGTTTCAGTTCAGTTCAACTTTTTTCTAAGAATACATATTGTAAATCTGTAATAATGATTTTTGCATAAAACAAGAAGGGGGTTGGATTCTATATAGGCAGTGCGGGATTTGTGTCTTTTGGTAATAACTTCCTATTAGGAGAGGGCACCCCAGATAGTGAGCCTCTGAAGGCTGAACTTGACTGGATGTGCCACCCCCCTACCCCCCGCACAGCTTCTTTCCAAGCCTTGTCAAACGACATACACTATGACTTCAAGAGGCTTCAACTGAAAAAAGGAAGGGAAACCTTTACCTTTACCTTTATGTTTGCCACAATAAGAGATCTGGAGGTAGCACTATTAGTTTTTAATTATTCATCTCATGACCTGGAGACTGAGCAGGAGAGCAAGAAAGCAGTCAGACATTTCTGCCATGGGGTGAGTAGTGGACAGAGAAGTTGCGCTTCTCCCTTGCCCTAATGTTGAATTAGTTTGTTGTACCAAAGCATATTGTACTGTTGGAAGTACTGCAAAAGGCTTCTGTGTCTGCCAGAAAATCTGTATCTGCTAGCTTCACGATATATTTGTCTGTCTGTCTGTCTATCTCCAAGCCAGCTTTCTGCCCAGTCAGGGCTACCAAGGCAGCTAACAATTACAAGCAGAACATTATAGGTAAAGGTAAAGGTTTCCCTTGCTTGAAAGACAGTCAAATCCGACTTTAGGGATGCAGTGCTCATCTCCGTTTCCAAGCCGAAGAGCCAGCACTCTCCAAAGACATTTCTGTGGTCATGTGTCCGGCATGACTAAATGTCGAGGTGCACGGAACACTGTTACTTTCCCACTGGAGTGGTAGTTATTTATTTACTGCAATTTCGTGCTTTCGAACTGCTAGGTTGGCAGGAGCTGGGACCAGAGACGGGAGCTCACTCCATCATGTGGCACTCGGGTCTTGAACTGCTGAATTACCAACCTTCCAGTAGTATGTATATGTGTTTGTGTGTATAAACTCAGAGCCAGCAATTAAAACATAGGCCAAGGAGGAGAGGCCACTCAGGGAATGCCAGACAAAATAAAAAGAGTGGAAGGCAGTGATGAAAATGGCCTGTGTTACAATTGGTTACATTATACCTACATTATAATAATATTCCATATGCATGCTGTGTCATTTGTGGTGTGCTCACTGCTGCTATGTGCTAGGAAAACTGAAACTCTGGATTTCCCTTTTCCTCTTGAATTTATGCTTGACACTTGACTGAAAATACTAAACTGTGATAATTCAATTCTTTTCAGATTGGGTTATTCAAGGGGAAAAATGCATTGCTACTTGCTGTGTTTTTGAGGCTGCCTTGGAAGGAATCCAAAAGTAATGTGAGCCTTGTCATACCCTATAAACCTCTAGAGAGTGGTAGCATTTCTTTGTATTTTTGCGTGTTTCACAAGACCATGAAAGACACTAATGAAGTAGAATTCTAACATTTTCATTGAGTTTATGAGGGTGAATGCAAGAACCTAGCCTTTTAAGAGACAGCTGAGACATATGCCCAGTTGCACTTAGTTTGGAGCAACTGGAAAATAGTTGTAGCAAATATTTTTCTATTACACTGAATGCATGGGCATGTTTGAGTAATGCCACATGTGTCTGATCATCTCTCCTTACCATGTACTAATCCTTACCATGTACAACAAAGCACTACATCCACATTTTCACAGTGCCAGCCTAAGCACAGTTATACCCTTCTTAGCTCATGATTTTATTTTTTTATTTTTATTTTAGAAGGGTTTACAAGAGGGTTGCCAGGTACTACCTTTCTGTCGGCGAGGGGATCTCTCTCTGGGAGAGTCTGACTGCTGGGTGGCTGCCTGCTTGCCTGCCTTAAGTGCTGCTGGTTGGGTTTCCCCATTGGAAACAATGGAGGTAATGGGGGTAACTTGTTTGGGTGCCCATAGAATTAGGCCCACTGGTCCAATTGCTTTGAGATGTGGGGGTGTATGTAGGGAGAGGCTCCCAAAGCTACCCTGAAAATTTGGAGCCTCTCCCTCAAACCTCCTCCCCCCAGAGCTACTAACGGTAACTTTTTCCCCACCATAGAGAACAATGGAGGGGATGGGGGCAACCTGTTTGGAGGCCCATAGAATTGGACCCCCTGGTCCAATGTTTTTGAAACTTGGTGGGTATCTTGGGGAGAGACTCCAACAGCTACCCTGTGAGTTTGGAGCTGCTTCCTCAAACCCCTCCCCTCCAGCCCCCAGAATATACCCTATGTTTTCGCCATTGACTTCAATGGCCCATAGGATATAATGGGACCAAACTGCCACTGAATTTCTTTCATTCCCTCCTTTCCTTCTCTCCTTTTCCTCTTTCCCGCCTTCTCCTCTTCTCTTTTTTCCTCCTTTCCCTGTTTCCCTCCTTCTTCCCTTCTCTCTCTTTATTTCCCTCCTTCTTTCCTTCTCCTTCTTTCCTTCTTTTTCTTTCCCTCTTTCCTTCTCTCTAGTCTCTCTCTTTCCTTCCCTCTTTCCTCCTTCTGTGGCCCAACTCTAGTGAGAAGGGGTTTAAACTTTAAACCCCTTCTCTCTTAGCTCCCCCACCCAGGCCAGCTGGGGAATGGAAGGGGAGGCTTTCGAAGATGCCTTTCCCCCCTTTTGCTTCCCCTTCTGACATCACTTCCGGTGATGTCAGGGTGTGTGGCATATGCTAATAGCCTAGTAGCTCATTAGCATACCATATGCTAATGAGCTCCTGCAGCTCTTTTTCTACTAAAAGACCCCTGTTCCTACTGATAAAACTCCTGGTTTGAGATCCCTGCTGACTTACACTTTGTACCAAAGTTCCCAGTATTATCCATCTACAAAAATTAAATATTTTCAGGACAAGTTTTTTCACTCCTGGCTTACTGAACAGTATTCTATTTTTAAATACACATTAACAGTGTCAATTCTGATTTTCTTTTCTCTTCTTCTCTGCCATCCCATGTGCTCTACATGGCACAGTGCCTTTGTAGTGCACTATTGCTTTCAGTATGCTTTCAAATTAAGTTGTCAACCTCTTTTTAATTATTAGTCTGTCTCTCACTTTATTAAGCTAAATTAGGAGTGCATTTGTCTTGTCAGAAAGGAAAGGCCTTGTGTTTTCAGTAAGTTTAACTCATAAGCATTGTTATTTTAATAAAGTAGTTCAACCCGACTGGGCTGTTTTCACTTGAGTGGTTGGGCCTGGTTATACACTTGCAAGTGAACTTGGAAATGTCAAAAGCTATGAGGGAGACATTTTATTTGATAAACCTCTTACTCCTCTTGTTCATGAGACTCTGCCTTTGAAAGTAAAGAAAGGGAAGGTGCTCACAAGGGAAGGTGCTCACAAAAGTGTACTATGGAAGGCAAGTACATTTTGCTAATTTCCCTTTTACGATTGGCTGATTTTTATTTACATTCTTGTAAAATTGTTCTCACTTAAAGAAATCACCCTTTGTGTTTGATTTGTTTTTTTGTAAATATAGACATAACTTCACAAAGCACACAGGATGCTTTTAATTGACAGAACACGACAGCATTCAAAGATAATACTGCAATTACCTCAGGACCTTGAAAACAAATAATGTTTCTACAGCTTCTCCCTGTGCTGACAAGAAGTCAGGGACTAAGGGTACACAATTCCTGGTGCCTGGTTTTTTCCTCAGGCTGTCCACTTTGCCTCCACTTGCTCTCACATGAGAGCTAACAGTAGTTCCAGGCCCAGTAGTTAAAGTCTCAGGGCTTAAGTGGCAGCTGTAAGCCTCTCTTGGAATCTAAACTAACTTACTTTTAAGCATTTTCTTGACTTCAAATCATAGCCACTGCTCCTCTGTGCCCCTCCTCCCCTCTGTGAAAGGTCATATCCAGCCAAGCACATGACAGGCAATGGTTGATGAAGTGCTCAGTGTTCCAAAGAGAATAAACCATGAGCAGCAAAGCTTGTTTGTAAATAATAGTTTTTTTAAAAAAACAACAACATTGAAATGTGTTGTTTAAAAGTTTGTTCGTAACAGTCTGCAAATTGGTAGAGAACGCACATTTGTGTTGCCGTTGCTAATGGGAATCGGCAATATTTTTATAAATAACTGAAACAGATTTTTTTAACCAAAGCTGGCATGGTGTTCAGGAGTGCAAGGGATTAGGCCTTCTGCTATGTTAAATTTAATGCCTGCATCTGTGACCATCCTCTCCAGCAGAGCATCTGAAAACTGTTGTTCTGCCTTAACATGGAGAGCCGCCTTCCTGCCGCATGGTGACTCCCATCATTCTGGCACACCAGTAAATCACTGCCGTTCTGTGCCTGTAACAGTCTGTGTGAGCCCATCAATACAAGGAAATTAGATACATCAGATGCATTAAATTTAACGTAAATCACTTGTGTATCTTGCATGCCGTAGCCTCACTGGCAGAGATCTGAATATTGAGCAATGTAATGTTTGTTCATACAAGAACATTTACTACTTTCAGTTCCAAAGCACAGAACACTGGATTGAATTATGTAAACTGTGGTTTTGCTATGGATATACTTCTAGAAGGAGAAGGGAAGACCTTTGGCCATTTCACCAATATTTTTGCTGACTCTACCTCTTTGTGTGCGTGCCTTTATTGTTTAGCCAGCTCCGTGATCTGGTATGTGCTCAGCCCATTTTAGATTAAGGTTATGGAATCACTTATATAATTAATATTCAAATTGTCTTGATACTTTAAGCTCTTCTCTTCCTTGCTGGGCAACTAAGCTTTAAATTCCCAGTGTATGAAATGTGAGGTATGTGGGTCAGCTGGTTCCCTTAGGTAACCAGCTGTAAGCATGAAGTGGCCTTTTCTTTTTCTTTTTTTGCTTTGTTTAAATTTCTTTCCCTTTCTTAAAAAAAAAAAATTAAATGTGATTTTGGCCTCCTTTCTTGATCTAGCTAGGAAACTGAATGATTAACCTAACAATGTTTTCTTTTAAAGGGATGCAAGTTTTGCATAATAACCCAGTTATGCACTTAATTTTTAGAAGATCCCATTGTAAAACATGCAGGTATAAATAAGCTTCTGTCTTTCATCCAAGCTGCTTGACTCTTTAAATTATTAAAAGAACTTTGGATGTTGAAGTATTTAGTGTAGTAAGAGTATTAATTTTTATAAGGTGAATTCAAATTATGCTAAAGTCATCACATTTTTAAGTTGTTTGAATCACAATAGTATCTACCCCAGTTTAAAAAGAGAGAGAGAATTTAGCGAAGATTTTGTAGTACTCTATTTCAGGGTATGCAAAGGAAACTTCTGAGTTTGCCCTGGCATAATGGGCATCACACGTAGGGAAACCTGTTCTTAACCATGAATCCTTAGTGGCACTTTTAAAGCAGTACAACCACTCTGCTAATATATGTTTTATTCTACTGGTCCATGGCCATAATAAATTATCAATTGATTGATTAATTGCTTAGAGCAATACAAAAACTTCTTTTTTTCTATCTTATCATGTTAGGATTTGAGCATCTTGTTCATGAGTAGTATCATAGGTAGATTTTTTGTTTCTAGGCTCTGTTGAAGACACTGTTATTAACTTTGAAGTCCTACACAGCCCAAGACCTTCCTAGTTATCTGAGGAACTCTCTCACTCACTCCATATGGACGTGTGTACCATTTGCACTCCTCTCAATAGAACTGGTTTACTGTGCCCATAGGGGAAATTGTTGCTCTTCATTTCAAGCCTGGGCTTTCTCGTAAGGTATATGGTACTTGGTTTGGCAAGGTAGTGTTTCAATTTTTATCATATTAAGAACTTAGCTGCTTGACCAGAGGCATACCTTGTTAATATGCCTAGAAGAGCTCAAGGTCAACAAATTAGTAAGACCCTTCCAGAGGTGCTGGCCAAATTACAGTTGAGTACTAAAATTGTAATTCAGGATTTCACCATGTGTTAATTTGCTATAAAAATATGGAACATTGCTGCTGATCTCACTCAGAAGAACTGGAATGACTTGGTTCTATTGTGTGTTGCTCTTTATCCTTCGCTTTTGGTCTCCTGTCTAGAGGTGCTCTCTGTCATCACTTTTTTCAGTTGCCTTCTCTCCATTTGCTTGTCTCCTTTCAGTCGACATCTGTTTGGCCTGGCATATTCATTTGCCTTTCTGCCATTCTGCAAAATCTGTCCATGGTAGACTTTGTATACTTTTGGATCTGTAAAGTTCACAGCCACAGCCACACATAGCCCACCAGTAGAAGGTGATGCTTAAACTGTGCTGCAGGGCAGCACTGAATGTACTTTCCTCCCAATGGAAACCTTCATCTGTATAAGGCAGCAACACATGCGATTGTAGTTGACATCTGTGAACACTTCTGCTGTGTCAAGAAAAATAAAAGTGGAGGAGGATTCTTCTGCTGGCCGTGGACTTAACCGTGAACTTCTAAAGTTCACCATTCTCTATTCCTCAGAGAGCCATTCTGTCCCTCACGATTGATAAGACTTCTCCTTTGTTCTCCATAGATTATACAGCTATTGCAGGATAGACCTTTTGCACATACCCGCTTCATTAAACATGATCCTACAATGTCAGTTAATTTATTTCTTAGATTGAATGTCTCATTAAATTCTGATGATGCCTGAAGCCTCCCTCCCTGAACTGGTTATGAAACACTCTTACCTGGGGGGGGGGTGTTCTGTCCCTTCTGGTCAAGTAAATGAACAGGACAGTTAAACTGGGTGCAGTTTCCCCCGTCTCTGAAAGTTAGGTTATTTTGTCAACTCGTAAAATAGAAAGATTAGCACTCATACAAAGGCAAAACTTTAGGGTGCCTCTGCTTTGAGGATGTCTTCTCTCACTAGTTATGCCTTTTTATAATGAGTTTAAAAAATCCCTTACATGCTAAATTAAAGAGCACTAAATCAAGAAGTGGTGGCACTTAACTGTAGTTATTCCAGAACAAGATAAGGATAAGTCCATATTCAGAGAGACTCTATGATTGTGGCAAAAACAGAATTGATTCTGTGGATCATTTTTTTTTTGACTGCCTCAAATTTTGAGATCTAGGAACTGAACTGATCTCTCCATTATTTAATCAGGACTTTGCCTTTTCAGAAGCTAAATAATCTTGGTTACTCAGAGATAAAGCTAAACAAACTGTGTTGTGTGTGGTGAAATTTCTGGCAGCTGTTGTCAAGTTACATGATAACTTCTGTAGTAAATTTTAGGCTCTCTTTTGGGGGGGCTGAAGTTTTGCACTGGTTCTGAAAACAGTAATTAAGAAGTAAGTAAGATAAGGATAAAGATTTATGCAACAAGAAAGTGTTCAGCCCAAACAAAAAAACAAATGTCTTGTGGCACCATAAAACACAAACCCTTTCCCTCTCCCTGCTCTCTCGCTCACACACTCAACTCTCATACCAACTCTCATGTTGTTGTTGTTTTAAGGTAAAGAGAAGGATATGTCTTTATAAGATAAGGCCTGAAAGCCCAACTATCAAAAGTTAAAACTACTATTGGCATCACAACAATAGACTTAAGATGGTTTCTCCACCTCAGGAAGTACTTGCTAAACTGTTGTATACATAATCAGACCATAGGATATGCAGGGTCTTTGAGAAAGTTCTTGTGTCCCAAAACCTTCAAGTGATAGACCTGGTAGCCTTTTGCATTCAAAACAGGCCTTCTGTTACTGACTGACATCCTGTCCCTAACAATTTGTTGTTGTTGTTTCAACAGTTTTCCTAGCCAAGAGGAAAGACAACAGATAATAAATAAATACTCCTGAAAATGCATTAGCAGAGCCCACAAAGTAGGTTCAAAGTAAAATGCTTCATATCTAATGGTTATTCCCCTTTCTGTCAGTTTTGTAACTGGCATGGAAACAGTTCTGTTTATCATGGCACTAGAACAGTAGGTAACCAAACCATATTTTCCGAACAAATTACCATCATATTCCACACTGGTGTCTTCCTTATTAATTAATAAACATTATCTAAATTTGAAATCCTCTCTTGTGAAGTGAAAACTGTTGAAACCAAGACTTGCTTAATCTGAGAAATGCTTATTAGGTATTCTTTGTGTTCTTCTGAGCACACAAACAGGTGCATTGGGGCAATATATATTGTGTTAACTCTGTTTTGTTATATTCCAATTATGGGAAAGGTTGTGGAGATATTATATATAGTAGAAATCTCAAATTTCCCAGCATTGAAAATAATGGTCTGTGCTCCCAAAGACATGCAATTACTGCTTAGAACATTTGGCAACATATATTTATTGAGTTTTTCATTAAACATACTAGGAAATTGTAACTCTTTCCTCCACGTTACTCAGAAGGAATAATAATATAGTAGAGAAAGAAAAATCACTTGTTTCACAGCAGTTACACCATTTATAATTTTTAAATCCTATGGGTTCTGCTTTGTATCATGTAACAATAAGACCCATTGCCACATCACTTACAGGTTTAATTCTATATGGTGATCATGACTTTGGGTATTTGGGATTCATTCTGTCTGGAGTGTTCACACTGGATAAGAGCAACTATTCCTAAATTGTAATTGGGAAGAAGTCACTATAATCAATCATAGTATGTACTTTGCCAAGACTTTTTTTTAAAAGGTTGTCAGTCTCAGTGTGTACAAAGCAACTTCTGAGACTAGACAATTTCTGTCTAAATATGTTTTAGAATAATTTTTTTAAGATAAAACTGTTTTCCGTCCCTCCCTATATTTTTATTTTAAAGTTCGGGTTCATAATTGGCTCTGATGTTCGACTTGCTGGAAGTTATACTCAATGAAAACAACTGTTGGATTATGGTTAATTTAAACACATTGTTATAGATATAAGTCGAGAAAGCAGTTAGGGGGTTCTTTTTTGTTTTTGTTTTTTTCTGTTAAGACTGCTTGATTTGATTTGCTTGATTTGAGATGCAAAATCAGCCTACACTAAAGTGCTTATTTGGAGCTGAACAGTAATGGGCTCGAATTTCTATTTTGTGTTATTTCCCCCTATTCCCATCTTTAACTGGTATCAATCTTGTGGGCTGTAATTTGTCCACAATAAAAAATAAGTTTAACCATTATCTGGCCATAGATGCAGTGATGATGGTTTTCTAGCAGAAGCAGAATACTTTCTAGAAAGAAGCATCCGATGTCCCAAATAGAGTACAGATTTAGCATGTTTTCCTTGACGTATTTAATGACCATTTTGTTTTTAAAAAGTACCTTTTGTTAGATTTGTGTTTCAGTAGCAACAACTATTTGATTTGGAAGAGCAAATTACATGTGGTTTCAATGTTATGTTCCAGCAAACATGCAAAAGATGTTTATTGGAATAATATTTGTAAAACTTTGAAGACAGTAAAGCACGATGATACTCATTAAGTGACTTGAGAGCAACAAGTGGCTCTTTGATATGCCACCCATGGTTCTTCTGAGCAACCATTCTTTTAGAAATTAGAATAATTTCGTAATTACTATGGACCCAAGATAAACCTATTTTATTTTTAAAATGTGACACAACGTGTCCATGACAATTATATCAAGGTTGTATAGATGTAGGGGTTTAGTGTTTGAGGCTGGGTCAACATATACAGAGGAATAAGGTGTTGAAATGAAACATACCACTGCTGAACATTAGCCAATAAATCAAAACTCCCAGTAGTGGGGAAAGGCATCCTTAGATGCGCAGAGGCACTCTTGTAATTAAAAGTGTTATAAAATATTGTCTGTGCATCTTTGGGGCTTACAACCTCTGGGTGGAGCCTGGGGAGGGCAGGGATTAGAGAAGGGCACTCTTGTAATTAAAAGTGTTATTAAAATATTGTCTGTGCATATTTGGGGTGGCGTTAGGGCTTACAACTCTGGATGGAGCCTGGGGAGGGCAGGGTTTAGGGAAGGGGGAACTCATTGCGGATGTGAGACCATAGAATCTGTCCTCTGAAGCAGCTATTTTCTCCAGAGGAACTGATCTCTGTCATCTAGAGGTCAATTGCAGTTCTGGGACATCTCCAGACCTCTCCTGGAGGCTGATAAACCTTGATGGCACACAGGGCATACTGTAATCCTGTGAGGTGAGGTGCCAAAAGATTTGAGGCGGGCAAATGTTGTCCCCATCTTCAAGAAGGGGGAAAAGGAGGATCCAGGTAACTACCAAACCATCAGCTTGAAATCTATACCTGGGAAAGTTTTAGAACAAATAATCAAAAACAGACAGTTCTTGAGCTTTTAGAAAGAACAGCTGTAATTACTAAGAGCCAGCATGGGTTTCTCAAGAACAAGTCATGTCACATTAACCTTCCTCTCTCTCTCTCTCTCTCTCTCTCTCTCTCTCTCTCTCTCTCTCTCTCTCTCTCTCTCTCTCTCTCTCTTTAGAAAGTTACTACCTTGCTGTATCAGGGGAATGCTGTAGACATAGTTTATCTTGATTTCAGTAAGACTTTTGATAAGGTTCCACATAATATTCTTGTTGACATATTGGGGAAAAATAGGTTTGGATCCTATGACTGTTAGGTGGATCTGTAACTGGTTGACAGATCGAATCCAAAGAGTGCTTGTGAATGGTTCCGATTCTTCTTGGAGAGGAGTAACAAGTGGAGTGCCTCAAGGATCTGTCCTGGGACCTGTTTTGTTCAACATCTTTATCAATGATTTATATGAAGGGGTAGAGGGAATGCTTATTACATTTGCAGATGATTCTAAATTGGGAGGGGTAGCAAATACAGTAGAAGACAGAGTCAGGATACAGGATGATCTTGACAGGCTGCAAAACTAGGCTAAAATAAATAAAATGAATTTCAATGGGGATAAATATAAAGTTCTACATTTAGGTAGGAAAAATCAAATGCATTATACGGAGGTGTTTTCTGTTGCCCCAGGAGGTTAGACCAGAACCAACAGGTTGAAATTAAATCAGAAGAGTTTTTGGCTAAACATTAGGAAGAACTTCCTGACAGAGCGGTTCCTCAGTGGATTAGGCTTCCTCTGGAGGTGGTGGGCTCTCCTTCTTTGGAGGTTTTCAAACAGAGGCTAGATGGCCCATCTGACAGCAATGTGGATTCTGTGAACTTAGGCAGATCATGAGAGGGAGGGCAGGAAGGGTTGCCTCAGTTCTTAGTTCTTGTGGCCCTTTCTTACATGCCCAGGGAAACACTGATTGTTACTTTGGGGTCAGGAAGCAATTTTTCTCCAGGCCAGTTTGGCCAGGGATCCTGGAGGGGTTTTTTGTCATCTTCTGGGTGTGGAACAGTGGTCACTGCAGATGTGGAGGGGGAGGTATTTGTGAATTTCCTGCCTTGTGGAGGGGGTTGGACTAGATGACCCTAGAGGTCCCTTCCAACTCTGTGATTCTATGGCTCTATTACTCTTTTGGTTAATGGAAACTGCAAATGTGTCCATGCAGACTGAGTGTTACTGGTATAGCATATACTTCCCACTAAAAACCATTGCCACTCACCAAGGGAACTGAGCATGGTATGACTTGGATGTGGTTGTCCACATACATTTCAGTAGAATTTAATTCTCTTCCACAGAGATCATTTGGGGACCTTGGTTTCACTGTCACAAAGCTTTTACCATGTTAATAATGGAAGTGCAGGTATGTCTAGTGCTCTGTCATACCTGTGAGTAAAATAAGCAATGATGACCTTGTCTTCCCTGATCTGCATCATATCTCTATTTTTTGGAGTTCTAGTATCCATGGGTGCCATTGCAGTTGTGTTTATACCTCTTTATGGGGCTTCCCAGTTCAGTCATATGTTCTCATTTCCCAGTTCAGTTCTCATTTATATTGTCTCTAGCAACCTTTCATAAAGCATCCAGGAACCTTGCACTTGTGCATGATGATGAAATGGTAGCATAGATAATCTGGGGAAGGAATGTTTTCTGTCTTACCTCCTTTCCTCCCTCTCTGCAGGCTGCTTGTGCAGTCAGACTGCTTAAGTGTCTAGTAAATTACTTGTCTAGGCAAAGAAATGAGGCTTATGACCTTTCCTGTATTCCATACACAAGGATAAATTGCTTCCTAAACAATAATCTGTTTAAAAGCTAGTTATGACATATTTGTACTTATATGACAGGATAAAGAGAAAGTTATTGTGTGACAGGAATCCATAGCCTGTCTTTCGTCATCAGTGTGTGTTCTGACATGCACAGTCATTCAGTTATTTGCATAGTATGTACGCGTGTATTCATCATAGATTTTCTGTGCAGTCCCCCATGGAGACTGTGCATGAGCAGGCCTGCCTATCGGTAGGTTTTTTAGGGGGTTGCTGTGTGCTGGAATCGGAAAACTTTTTCCTGCCCAGGGACCACATGCTCCTGTCTAGCAGTGCCCCCACCCTCAGTTCCTCTTTTGCCACCAAAGGAGTAAGTTGGTTTCGTGGAGTCTCCTAGTTTCGAATTGGTGAGGATTGTCTGTATTGTTTAGTATGCCTTTGTGTACCATCATGGCTTAAAAGGCTTTGTTTAAGAAATGCACCCACTGTAGTGCCAAAATGGCACAGACAGATGAGCATTATCTCTATCTCTTTTGTCTGAGGGAGAAGCACAATGTATCAACATGCAAGTTCTACCTAACAGTTACTCCCTAAAGCCAGAGGGGATAGAGCTTCAAAGTTAAAAACAGCGTTGTGGAAAAAGGCATTCAGAGTCTCGGACCCACCATCCAAATCAGCTACAGAAAAGCTGTTTGCAACCGCTTTGTCATATTCGATGCAATTGGCTCCACCCCCCCGGTTCCAAATCTCAGTGGATCCACTTGGGCTCATTCATACCACAGACCACCAAGCACACTTCATCCAAACTGCCTGCTAAAAAAAGATACCTCCAAGAGGAAGAAGAAGAAATCTATGCACCCGCATCTGACCTCTGTATGGATTCTGGAGCTGACTCCTGTCCCACAAGACAAACCCAGAACGCCTCCAAACTGAGATCTCCTCTGATTTCCGAATATGAAGGAAAGATTGGGGTAGAATTGCTGGCAGGCCAGCATCCATGGGAACTTGAATCTGAGCAGACAGTCCCATGGTCTCAGCATCAGTTTTCACAAAGGTGGCTATTGAATCCATACAGAATGTCTCCAAGATATCTGGAGGAGAGGGATGACACTTTTGATCAACCATATCTAGACCTACCTTCGTTTGCAGTGTCCTACTGACTTCCTTCCCCTGGGACCAATAGAGGGGAAGGGATGTGGCGGTCGAATCCGATGAATCTGCATTGGATCCAAGCCCAGATGAACAACTAGCAGATCCGTCCTCAGCATTACCCATAGAGGACTTGAAGATGTATAGTGAGCAGATGACACACATGGCACATTCATTGGAGATTGTGATAACTGTGTTGGAACACAAGCCAAGGGATAAGATCCTGAGCCGGTTGTATACTAATTCTCCGAGCATATTGGTATTCCCCATACTGGAAGGCCTGGAGGACATAATACAGGAGGTCTGGTAAAGGCCTGCTTCAATTCAATACACAGCAAGGACGATTAAGCATTTCTATAGAGTTAAGAAGGACCCATTTAACTGTTTTACTACACACCCTCCACCATTGTCACTTCCCCCCATTCCACTTGCCGATCAGGGGTCTAGAGAAGACCAGGTGAGAGAGATCAGAGGTTATTTTGATGGCCCTATTCTAGCCACACCCAGTTTGTTTTCAGAGTCTTCTAGAGATGGCACAGGGACGTTTGATTCCCCTACCCAAACACAGGGATCTGATCACCACAGGCAGCGCTCCATCACAATCTGGAGTGCCTCAAGATGACATCTTGGAAGATTGGGACAGGCATCTGAGACTTTCCCAAGAGATTAATAAAATGCTCTTGAACTCGTGTAAGAGCTTATGGTTATAAATGGTGTGCATTTACTCTTTGGTGTGCAGAGTAGGGCATATTGCCTTCTTCCACCTCACTTCAGGGTATTTTTGAGTGTATGTTATTCTTGAAAAATAAATGTTTGTGTTTTTTGTTTTTTCCCCCACTGAATGTGCACTTAGGAGCGATTTCTTGTTTTCATGCTGGAGTAGAGGAAAAATCGGTCTTTTGCTATCATTTAACTACAAGATTCCTCAAGGGTCTGGCTAACCTATGTCCACCAAGGGACCTGATGGTTCTCCAATGGTCCCTGTTGGTAGTGCTAACATATTTGATGGGCAGACCCTTTGAAGTCCAAGTGACTTGTCCTCTGAACCTGCGGTTCATGAAGGTGTGTTTCCTGGTACCAGTTACTTCTGCTAGACAGGTAGGCGAGCTAGCAGCATTGCAGACTGAGCACCCATTTTTGAAATAATTCCCAGAGAGGGTTATACCCAGCAACCTGTTGTTAGTTTGCTAGAATCCCCATGCAGTACTGCACAGAAAATCAATAGTGAAAATAGGGTTGCACTTACCTGTAACTGCTGTTCATCGAGGTACACATATCCTCCCTCCTACCCCACTGTATACTTCCTTTGACTGTGTAGGAGGTACTGAGGATGCTGCACGGGAGTAAGCGGTCCCTGGGCAGGGGCAAGCTTTCCAGCTCTGGCGCACAGTGCCCCCGGAGGCTCTTAGCTAGGAAAAAAAACCCTACTGATAGACAGGTCTGCTCATGCACAGTCCCCATGTGTGCCTGCACAGAAGATACTCGATGGACAACAGGTACAGGTAAGTGCAACCTTGTTATCTTATTACCATACCATACCTTGCATTCAGGATCAATATGTTCCTGGCTGTCACTGCTCCCACCCCCACTATCAACGGTCCTATTTATTGATTGCATTGTAACCCTTCTGAACTCCAAACTATCTATGGTATCAACAGATTCGATAAGCCATTTAATTGTAAGCATGGCCTGGCAACTGACGGAGTCCTGGGTGAGTGGTGGGGACAAGGGAGTGCTGTCTGCCAATTGTAGGATGTCAGTTTTGGAGAAAATACAGCAAAACCATAGAATTTCCAGTGATTCCTAGAGCAGATGTCACTTCCAGGTTTTGCCCTACAGTGACATCACACCATTGCCTGATAGTGATTTTTTAATTTTAATTTTATTTTTTTGCTTCCTCCCACCTGCCACCAGAGTGGCCACAGAAAACAAGAACTGGGGAACTGAGAACCCTATTTCATTGCCACAGTTTATGTTTTATTGAAATTTAAGTGTGTTATGGAAATGACTATGTGTCTTGGATTTTTTGAAATAAATATACTGAACTAAATGTTCATCTTTAAGGTGCCAATGGATTGTGTTTTATTTTGCTATGACAGACTATCCCAGCTACCCCTTTGCTATTGTCAGGGAGCAAACAGTTCCTTTTTATTTTGTCCTGGACTTTCTGCCAGTAAATATCATCAGATGCTCCACTTTCTAGTATGGTGATATGAAAGTGAATATTTTCTTTGTCTTTCCACATGGCTTCTAATATCATGAACATCTGTCCCTCCCCCACAACATTTTCTCTTCACTTTCTGAATTTTCTCTTTGTATGGAAGGTATTGTACCCTGTTATCATTTTAAGTGGTCTTTTCTTTGCATTTGACATCCTTTTCGAGATGGGATGACTGGAACAGCACATAGTATTCTAAACATTGGGACTCTGTATACACATTTATTGGCATTATGATCACAGTTTATGTTTCTAAAATGATAATTTGTAGAACTGATTTTGAGTTTTACTGCTTCTAAGCTGAATTCTAAATGAGATTTTGTTGCTGTTCCCCTTAGATACTGCAGATTCTATGATCTTTGGTAGGGTAATTTCCATGGCAATAGGCAAGATTGGGGCAAGTTTTAGATTTTTTTTCTCCCCTTGATTTTCAGATCTATCCCACATGTTCCTTGTATGTATTAGAGGTGTGTATTCGGCAATACGGAGCCAACCCCCCCCCGGAAAATACCATATCTGTATTTTCTGGATATTATTTCAATCAAATATAAAGCTCAGTATTGTCTAAAGCTATCCGAAATGGCCAGGCCCAATAAATCCTGAAAATATTTGGGATTTTTTGAGGCCACTGGATAGCTGGTGCTTAAAGGGATTTGCTTGGCTTGCAAAAGGCATTTAAAGGGACCTTTAAATGCCTTCCCCCATTGGAAATAATGGAGGATGAGGGCACCTTCTTTTGGGGCTCATAGATTTGGAACCCCCAGTCCAAACTTTTTGGAAACTTGGGAGGGGGGTTGTTGTTGTTGTTTTTGTTTGTGGAGAATTACCAGCAGCTATGCTGCAAATTTAGTGCCTCTGCCTCAAAAAACAGCCCTCACAGAGGCCCAGGTACCCCCAGATTGATTCTCCATTATACCCTATAGGGGGCATTGACTGTAATGGTCCCCATAGGGTATAATGGACCAAAAAAGTTTGATAATCTCACATATTTACCAAATCCGAATACCATACCAGTATTGGGATTCAGGAATATTGGGAAATACCGATGTTTTCCAGGTTCAGTATACTGGAACCTGAAAAATGCTGTGGTTTTTTGCACACCCCTAGTATGTATAAATTGCTTTAGATTTATTGGTTGTTCAAAGGGAGGAGCCCTTTTGATTATGTTTGTGATTGTGGAATATGTTGTCAGTGGCATAATTTTTTGTTTGCCCTGTATATAAGAGTATTCTGTTCAGGCTTTGTCCTTTGCCTTCTGATTTTGTTATAACTCACAGTGCAAAAACCAAGGTGCATTATATCTCTTGGTCACTTAGGATATGAAAATTGCTCACTCTGACAATCTCTCTTTGGAAATAAGTCATTATATCAAATGAATACTGGGTGGGAGGGAGTATTATACTCCCCCCCCGTATGTGGGCAAAGTTTCGCAGGTCACTAATAAGGCAGTGGCTCTGAGTAACATTTTGGTATACCTCCAAATGTTTCTTTGTGTGCTTTAATAGCCCTCTTGGTTCCTGCCTATACATTAGAATGCCAGCCAGGAACACATATTATTTTTATTTAACTGCCCCCCAGCAAGTAGTGTATACTCCTCAGATACCATTAGATGTCCACTAAACACCTCTCTAAATGCATGATGCCTTTTCTGATGTGTTTCCTTGCTCCTGGCTTTCCCACTACTCCATTCCCTTGAGCACAAACTATTCAGACTCTTCAGTCATGATCTTTCTTACATCTGACTCTCAGCTCTATCCCTTGGTCACACCTTTAGGTCTAACCTGTTTCAGATGTATACATTTTATTATTGATTCAAAATTAATTCTTTGGACAACCTAGGCTCTTGTAGAATTTGCCGTGCTGTTTCTCTTTGGGAAATATATGGATTGCCAGCTACAATCACTTTAAAAATATCTATAGATAAAAGTGCTAGCAGTATATCCTTCTAATATGTGAAAGTAGAAAGGCTGTTCCCTTTTGCCCACATATGACATTCTCAAGCACCTAGATTGCAAATGTGTTAATGATTTTCTCTTCAGATATACTGTCAGCGCAAGGAGAAGGCATTGTTAACCCTGGGCTGTGCTAGAGCTTTTTCTTTGCATGCTCAGAACAAGTTTCCTAGTCCATTCCAGATTCCACAATGTATTCCTGAGTTTGGCAGAGCTTTGCCACAAAATGTCAGGTATTTTATTGTTTTTAAGGAATCATATATATCGTCCTGTATCCAACAGTTTATCAGGTATGTGGCTATAGGCTTCCCATTGTACATACACTTTCCAAAATTTATCTGCATATGCAGAGGACACATGATTTTTATTTATTTATTTAAATATTTTTAATGCCACCATTTCACCCCATCAGAGTCCTCAAGGTGGTGAACACAGGGGGAAAAATAGACAATTTAAAATTCAGTTAAAATTATAAAATTGAATTAGTAAGGGCAGACAGTAAGGGCAATGACAGTTATGGGGGTATGTGAGATGAAACAAAAAAAAGTCTTCACTTGCTGATGAAAGTCACCTATAGAGGGAGACAGGCAAATCTCTCTGTGCCCCGATTTCTGAAGTTTTGGTGTCATGACAGAGAAGGTCCTTTCTCAGGTTGCCACCTGTCTAGCTTCAAGTGGCAGGGCAACCAAAGCAGGGACTCTGAGGATGACCAGAGTGAGTGGGTAGGTTAGTAAGGGAGAAGGCGGTCCTTAAGGTATGTGGGTCCCAAGCTGCACAGGGTTTTAAAGGTCAACACCAGCACCTTGATTTGAGCCTAGAATCTAGTTGCAAACCAGTGTAGGTGGAACAAGACTGAAGAGATATACCCCTTCCCCCACTCCAGTCAGCACTCTGGCTACAGCATTCTGTACCAACTGCAGCTTTCAGACAGCCTTCAGGGCCATTGCAGTAGAGCACAGTGCAGTAATTTAATCTAGATGTTACCAGGCCATGTACAACAGTGGCAAGATCTTTTCTGCCCAGAAAGGGCTGCAAGCTGGATCCCCAGAGAAAGGTGTCCCCTGGCCACCACTGCAGCCTGTTTATCCAGTAGAAAGCCTGGGTCTGGGAGTAGACCCAAGCTACAAACCTGCTCCTTTAGGAGGCATACAGCCCCATCCAGAATAAGGGATAACCTATTTCCCAAATCAGACCTTCCACCTACCAGTAGCACATCTGTTTTGTTGGGATTAAGTTTCAGTTTGTTAGCCTTCATCCATTCCAAAACTGCCTTTAGGCACCTAGAGTTTCAGGGTTTCCATAACCTCTGCTGGTAACATCCAGTAGAATTGAGTGTCATCTGCATATCGGTGACAGCTCGGCCCAAATCTCCAGATTACCTCTTCCAGCGGCTTTACATCGGTAATGAAAAACATCGGGGGCAAGATGTTACCTTGGTGAACCACATAGGCCAGGGGTGTCGAACTCATTTGTTATGAGGGCTGGATTTGAGATAAATGGGGCATTGCCAGGTCAGGCCATATGTGTCATAAAATGTAATGCCTGGTAGCAGAGATATAAACTTTATAAAGGACACAAAACACAATTAAATATATATTTCCATTAAATTGCAAACATGCTTAAAACATTAGCACACAATTTTTTTATTTTTTTCTGTGATAACTGATACATCTTGCTGTGAATTACTGCATCAAAATCTGGAGACAATGTCTGTACCGTAGCAATCTTGAGTATGCTGTTCAGGTGTGTATCTGTAAGCTGTAAACTTCCTTTTGATTTATTGACATTCATTACAGAAATCTCATGATCAATGCTTTGAGCCTAGGACCCAGGAGAACATATGAAATGGCTGGGCATTGTGAGCTTTTGTACATAAGTTGCTTCGTGTGCTGCTCAAGAACATGTGAAGGCATCATGACACAGAGTGTTTGTCTATAAAACTATAGTCTTCTGCAGAAAAATAACTATAACTCCTATGAAGCAGTGCAAGAATAGAGAGACAGCAGTGTATAGTGGTCATGGTCAATCTACTATCTGGGAAGCCTAGGTTCAAAAACCCCAGTCTACAAAGGGGTGAAGGGGATGGGGAGACAGACTTAGTTGCACCCAGGACAGGCATAAGAAGCCCCCTCAAACACACACACACACACACTGTAGCAAGGCACAGAGAAGCTCATACCTCGAATAAACCTTTGTTGGTCTTAAATGTGCTACTAGACCCAAACTTTGTTTTAGACACACACCCACAGTAGCAAGGGGAGGGGAGGCAGAGCTTCAGCCAATTCAGGGAAGAAAGGATTGCCTTTCTATCCTGTGTGATTGAGGGAGCCTGGCAAAACAAACTCTCACTTGTTCCCTCCCTCCCCTCCTTCCCAAGGGAGGAGGAGGAAGAGCCTCAGCCAATGCAGAGAAGAGAGGATTGCCTTTGTATCCTGTCCGATTGAGGGAGCCTGGCAAAGCAAGCTCTTGCTCTTTCCCCCTCCCTTTCTCCCCAAGGGAGGAGCAGGGGAGGAGCCTCAGTGAATGTAGAGGAGATGATTGCCTTTCTATGTCTCCCATCCAATTGAGGGAGCTGGCCAAAGCAAGTTATGATGCAGCAGCAGCCCCAGTTAAGGAAACAGGAGAGAGTCAATTGGTCATGGGCCAGATACGAGCCCTGCAAGGGCCAGTTCCAGACTGTATGTTTGACACCCCTGACAGAGGCCAAAGGCCAAGTGGCAGAGAGGCAGTCTCCCAGTATCCCTCATGATAGGACCGGAACCACCACATTACAGTGCCTCTCAGTCTCAATCTTGAAAGGTTATCATGATTGATGATATCAAAAGCTGCTGAGATATTCAGGAGAATTAACAGGGGCATACTCCTTCATCCATCTTCCAGCAGATGTCATCAACCACAAGCAGTGTTGTTGTTTTTTTTAAAAAAAAAAATACTTTGAGGCATATTAATAAGTACCTTGAGCTAATGGTTGGGGTGAAATAATGACAAAAGTAATTTACGAAAGTAGACAATGGTATTAATATTCTAGCCCTAGGTTTCAATACCATGCTTTATTTGTTCATAGCCAGTATGAAATGGGGTTTCAGTGTACAGCTGATGTGTCAGAGCTATTCAGTAAAGCAATACTTTTGTCGATGTTAAGAAAGAGAATTTCCAGAGTTTTGGACAATGTTGTGGTGAGAAAAAAAATCTTGACAATTCCATTATAAAAAGACATTTCTGGTTATATTTCAGAACATTGGCAACCATAATTGAGCCAAAAAGTTAAAACTCTGCCCAGAGTATTTTAATAAATGAAAAGTCTCTGGGGAAGAAAATGTGTATTGACTTTGATTTTTGACAACCTTTGTTCTCAATTCTAGCTTTATTACCTCAATAGTAATAAAAAATTGTGTGCAGCATGTTTTTTTGGTGTACTGCGAGAAAATTCAACAAGGTAATACAGCCCAAAGGGGGAGGGGGGAGAGCGGCAATCTATTTAGAAAGATCTAACGTGAAGAAAAGATGCAAAGAACATGTCCTAACACAACATATACATTTAAAGGGTTAGGGTCACTATAATAACCTTATTTTTCATATAATTAAATGAAGGAGTATGTAGAAGGTAGCCCTGCTGGTCTACAGTAGAGGAGCTAGTTCTGAGTCAGTAGCACCTTAGAGAACAAGATTTTAGGGGTATAAGCTTTCCAGAGTCAAAGTTCCCTTCCTCAGAAGAGAACCCATCCTTATGTGTGAAGAGGTTAATCTCATCCTTAGAGAACCAACATTTACTGTGCTTAATCCAAGGTTACTTTTCTGTGTGTTTGATATACAGGGATTCATTTGATGGGGATATATAATGAGCAGGTGAGCAGTGTCTCTTGTTAAATAAGGAACATTTTACCCAAATCAAGGTGAAGAGCCCACACATTTTAACTAAGTTCAGTAATACATCCAGGGGTCTTTTCGTAGAAGAACAGCTGCAGGAGCTCATTAGCATATGGTATGCTAATGAGCTAATGGGCTATTAGCATATGCCACGCCCCCTGACATCACCGGAAGTGATGTCAGAAGGGGAAGCAAAAGGGGGAAGCATCTTCAAAAGCCTCCCCTTCCCTTCCCCAGCTGGTCTGGGTGGGGGAGCTAAGAGAGAAGGGGCTTAAAGTTTAAACTCCTTCTCATGAGAGTTGGGCCACAGAAGGAGGAAAGAGGGAAGGAAAGAGAGAGAGTAGAGAGAAGGAAAGAAGGAAGGAAAGAAGAGAGGGAAAGAAAGAGAGGGAAGAAGGAGGGAAACAGGGAAAGGAGGAAAAAGAGAAGAGAAGAAGGAAGGAAGGAAGGAAGGAAGGAAGGAAGGAAGGAAGGAAGGAAGGAAGGAAGGAAAGAAAGAGAGAGAGAGAGAGAGAGAGAGAGAGAGAGAGAGAGAGAGAGAAGAGAAGAATGAGGGAAAGAGGAAAAAGAAAGAAGGAAAGGAGGGAATGAAAGAAATTCAGTGGCAATTCAGCCCCATTATACCCTATGGGCCATTGAAGTCAATGGTGAAAACATAGGGTATATTCTGGGGGCTGGAGCGGAGGGAGTTTGAGGGAGAGGCTCCAAGATCACAGGATAGCTGATGGAGCCTCTTCCCAAGATACCCACCAAGTTTCAAGAACATTGGACCAGGGGGTCCAATTCTATGGGCCCCCAAACAGGTTGCCCCATTTCCTCCATTGTTCTCTATACTGGGAAAAAAGTTATTTTTTTTCCCACCATAGAGAACAATGGAGGGAATAGGGGCAACCTGTTTAGGGGCCCATAGAATTGAACCCATAGGCCCCTGGTCCAATGTTCTTGAAACTTGGTGGGTATCTTGGGGAGAGGCTCCATCAGCTATCCTGTGAGTTTCGAGCCTCTCCCTCAAACCCCTCCTCCAGCCCCTAGAACATACCCTATGTTTTCACCATTGACTTCAATGGCTCATAGGATATAATGGAGCTGAAATTGACATTCGGCTGCCTGAAAGACTTTCCGGGATGCCGGCTGGGGGCGGGGCTTGGCTCCTGAGCTCCCGGAGCTGCGCTCCGGTGCGCTCCCCCCGAAAAGACCCCTGAATACATCAAATGTTAAAAAGGTATGCTTGGGTCTAGCTGAGTATAGATGTCTTGACTGCTCCATTTATGGTTGATCTGTGTTGAGGAAATATTTGAACAAAGATCTTTGATGACCCAGTGTAAGTTTTCGTGCCCTGTCAGGCTTTACCATCTAGCTCTCTTCAGTGTAAGACAGCTGCATTTTACTGCTTATGAAGACTTCTTGGCATTTTTGAAACTTTTTACTTGTATCAGAATATCTTTATAATAATTTTAATGTATTTATTACTATGCTATGCCTTTAGGGCTTTTCATTATACTTTTCCTACCTATGTCACCCTTTGCTCATACTATCAGGCTGCCCCCTCCCCCGCCAATAATTTGACTCTTTTTATAAGCAATGACCTGGTGTCTTTAGTCTTCAGTATACAAAGTGATGGTGGTTTATGACTGCCTCTCAAAGGAAGAAGTAGAATATAAAGGTATTGAAAGATGATTAAGACAATGCTGAATGAAATTAGAGGATGCATGGTGATACTAACAAAGGTTGTGTGTTGTTTCTGTTTGATTTTGCTTAAATTTGCAATAGGTATCAGTAGTTTGTACAATACTGATTTTTAAAACAGTATTATATGGGCAGCAGTGAAGCTCCAATAGACAGAGGTTTATACAGGTCTGGTTATTGCAGTAAAAGAAAAACTTATTTGATCTCTTATACTGTCTCTTTTTAAATCATTTATATACCCAACTATATGCATTACTAAGATAGAATCTCTTTGAACCTTCGTTTCTGTTTAATCTACAAATTAGATTTAAAGGAATGAAATATTAGCATTTCTATCAATAAATTTAAATAGAAATAGATTAATTTGAGCTAATGGCAGAATAAAATGGTGACATTCCCACATTAAGCATGATGATTTGGTGTATTATCTTATATATTCTCATGTATTTCACAAAGAGTAGAACTTTTATGAGCAGTAATTCAGAAAAAAAAATGAGAGACCATTTTAATGGAATTATTCTCCTTGCTTTCAAGAGTATTATTTCTGACAGTGCTTTTCATCCCTCCATCTGAATTTGGTTTCATCAGGTATCATATTTCTCCACAGTTTCAGCTCAAAGTATTAAGAGCAACCTTGATTCCATGGAACATCAAATACAGCGTTTGGAAAATGATATCAAGAAGTTCCCTAAAACAGAGGATCCACATGATAAATTTGTTGTGAAGATGATTATATCCTTTGTGTGTTATGGGTTCACAGTGCTAGTAAAAACACAACGCTTTTGCTATGATATAAATGAATACATGGTTCATTTTTTTTGTGGTTGTGGGCATATTTTCTAGTGATGCCAAGAATACTTGAATTTTTTGAATCTGAAAGTTTGAGGGAATCATATTGATTATAACAAACCAAGTGAAATATAAACCTATAAATCTTCTGTAATATCTACACTATGTATATTTTGCTGCCTGTGTGATACTTGAGTATTGCATTACATTCCCAACATCAGCTAAGCAATTTTCATTTTTTTTTCTCCTAAAAAAACCACTCTGGAAGAATGGTAGTTACACCAAATTATTCTGAACAGGCCTTTGACTGATCAGGTAAGATCCTGTGAACTCAGTTGGATTTGGAATTGTTTCTTGCAGTTGTGTATTTCTCTTAACTACATCCCATGTTCTATGGATGGTTGTTGTTGAAAGTGGCTTTCTAATGTGGCTCATTAATGCCGGTGGTTGCCCCATCTTTCTGTTATCTAAATGTTATATACTTGGGATATTGTGCATGCCTTGTACTGAACAGTGTTTCTAGTGTTTTGTTTCATGCACTTGGGAAATTCACAGGTGTGTAGCAGGAGTCTGTGACTGAGAACACTGAAAATATCAATTTCTTCTGGTTACTTCATGACTGGCTGTGATAGTACCACCTGCTTGGACATCTGTTCCACCTATCAGTTCTGAAACTGTGCTGCAAAGAGAAATGATAAGGTAAGAGACTCCTGCTACTTCACTCCTGTTTACATTCTTATCAGTTTTCATAATTAGATCCTTGTTGACTGTCAGTCAAATTTGGAAACCCAACTAATGAACCAACTTTACTGCACTGTATTTCTGTGCAACTCTTGCACAAAAGGTAAATGCCAGCTATGGCTCACTATTATTAAAAAATAACATGCACGCAATCTGCCTTTGTAGTTTCATGAAAGCTTTGGTCATACCATGATACTGAAACAAACTTGGCAATTTGACAACAAAGATTAGTGTGTCCAAAATATATTGTTTCAAAGAGTCCAGAAGTTGCAGGTGACATGTTAAATTGAGTTCATTGGGCTGTTTGGAAGTTCTATTTGAATGGCATGAAACTGTAATACATAATTTAGTTTGGTGTTTACTGCCATAGGTGAAATGGCTTTCATTTCATTTTACTTACAATATTTTTTCTGTGTTTGACATAACACCTTTCTTTTATTATTTCCCTGGTAGGTATGTATCGTGTGTGTGTGTAAATTTTACAAAGTTGTAGGGAAAGTGAGCCAAACATGTTATGAGAGTATCAGAGAGAAGAAAGGAAGAAAATGCTAGAAGATTAACCATTTTTGCTCTGGGATATACTGCCATTCTCAAATTGTATGTAAGGCATGCTCAACAAATCTCACGTGCCAGGGTTTATATACATAGAGCTGGAAAGGAGACCAAGTGTCATCAGCCCCCTGAACAATGCAGGGAATTCACAGCTACCTTCCCTCCCCCAGTGATTGATCTCTGCTCTATGCCCAGAATGGTGCCTAATATTTTCAACAAGTGCAAACCTCTCTTATCATCTCTTAGCTTCACTGCTTCTGCTCCCAACACCCTGCCTGTAATCAGAGGGAAACTTGGCTAGATTCAGAAAAGTTCTAACGAACCCAATAGTTATAGGAGTTGCAGGTATTCATAGTATAAAAAGGCATAATATAACATTCATATTGCATTAGCACACCCTAACAACGATAGGTGCTTCGAAGATGTATATAACTTCAGAATAGCTTCTGTGAAGAAATGTTTTTTTTTTCTTTGAAGGATTGAAATGAGGAAAATCTTTTTAAAAGGTTTTAAAAGTCCCCCCTCTCTGAGCAGAGAACAGGCAGGAAGGGAGGGAATCAGTTCAGTTGCTTTCCAGACTTACTTCAGCCCACCTTCATACAAATGCTAATAGGTCTAGGCAATGGGATGGCCAAGCCCCCCCCCCCACACACACACACACAGGGAACAGGGATTTAGAGGAACTAAATACTAGAGAGCCTTAGAATCATAGAATGTTAAAGTTGGAAGGGACCTTGCAGGTCATCTAGTCCAACCCCCTGCAATCTGCAGGAGCATAGCCAAAAGATAGCCCTACATACCTACATACCCAAAAGATGGTTGTCCAGCCTCCGCTTGGAAATGTCCAGGGAAGGAGCATCCACCACCTCCTGAGGCAGACTGTTCCACTGCTCAACCACTCTTAACGTTAGGAAGTTTCTCCTGATAGCTAGCCGGTAATGACTCCCTTGTAATTTCCACCCATTAGATCTAGTCTTGTAATCCAGAGCAAGAGAGAATAAATCTGCTCCATCTTTTACATGATAGCCCTTCAAATACTTGAAGACTGCAATCATGGCCCCTCTAAGTCTTCTCTTTCCCAGGCTAAATATACCCAGTTCTTTCAGCCTTTCCTCATAAGACTTGGATTCAAACCCTCTCACCATCCTGGTTGCCCTCTTCTGGACATGCTCAAGCTTGTCAACATCCTTCCTAAAGTGTGGTGCCCAAAACTGGAAACAGTACTCTGGGTGAGGCCTGACCATAGCAGAATAGAACGGAACTACCACCTCCCGTGATCTGGACACAATGCTTCTGTTAATGCATCCTAAGATTGCATTAGCTTTCTTCACAGCCACAAGAAGAAAAGTTCTGGAGGCTTCAGTAAAAGCTTCTCTGACCGGCCTGACCTTGTCAGTGGGTGGGGAATAGAGAAGTGATAAAACTCAGGTGAGTGAGGAAAAAGCTCTTTCTTTGGGTGCTGGCAGAACTCTTAAATGAGGTCTGGAGAAGGCATCCATTGACCATGTGGTGGCCTGGAAGTGCTGGTGAAAGCTTCAAGGTAATGCTAACTTTGTAGAGAAGTGTAAGTTCCTATGCTAAGGAGCCTGTCCTGTATTTTAACATCTGGTAGGGCATGTATAGCGAGAGGAACAGAGAAATTGTGTTTGACCCATTTCTTTTGAATCCCTTGCTCAATCTGGTGCTGTGCTAAAAGTATTCTTGTGAACATTTTCTTTTTTAATAAATACTTCATAACTTTTGATGCTAGTAGTGGTTCTCTGTACCACATAGACCTCCACCATCTTGGACATGCTATTTTAAAAGAGGTGCCGGGGGGAAGGTAGGCAGTTGGCAAGTGGCTAGTCCTCCAGGGGCGCACAAGACAGTGAACTGTTCCCATGGTAACCAGGTGCTGGGCAGCAGGAGACACAGAGGCAATGCCTCAGAACTTGGAAAGAAATCTGGGAGTCCTGACCTTCCCAGTGGGCAAATCTTTACAAAGGTCAGGTGGTGGTGGGAGGTTATCCAAGAGATAAAGAAAAACCTCTCCAGGTGTTGGGAAAACCTTGGAGGGTAGAACAGGGCCCACAGGTGGGAGCAGGCCCATTCTTGCCACAGCTTCATTGAGATCCTAACAAACACTGGGCATGTTTCTGAATTTAGCAGAGTGTTATATATCTGGGTCAGAGGTTATATTTTTGTTATGGTGATGAGAACTGGGATTACCTCTGCATTTATATGCTGCAACACTTTTGTCATAGAATTAATAAAATTATGAGAAACTGTGGAAACAGGTTAGTGTTAGGTTTTGTGGTACCAGTAGTTAGAAATGTGCTAATTAGAATATGAATTCCTGAAGGCTAAAAAATTAATCTGGCTCTTACCTTTTTGGGGTGGTTCCTAGATCCAAGGAACATGTTTCAAGGCCTGGCATAGAGTCTACCTCTATAACAGTGTACATGATTTATCCAGAGAGAGAGAGAAAACTGAAAGTATGAGGTCATTTTCTAAATATATATGCATATATTACAAAATCACTCTGTTCCCCACTGAGAATCCAGTTTTGAAGGGGGAATGAAATAGCCCACCTTTACATTTATAAGGAAGGATGTAATGATGGGTGGGAGAGCAGAAAGAAGTCTAAAAGGGAATACTTGTTGAGAGAGCTGTATTGATGTACGGCTGTGATTCACTAAACACAACACACTAACCACATGTTGTGGCCTGCTAGATACTTGGGAGGCCTCCGTTTTTTGCAGCTTCAGGTAGGCAACAAGAGAAGGTAGTTTCTTGAACCATTAGGCCAGGGGTGTCAAACATGTGGCCCACGGGCTGGATCAGGCCCTCAGAGGACCCCAATCCGGCTTGCAAGGCCCTGGCTGTTTCCTAGTTCCTTTTCCAGTTCTCTTGCTGCTGCCACATCACAGCTTGCTTTACCAGTCTCTCTCAATTGCACAGGACAGATAAATAAGCAAGCCTCTCCTGAGCAATTGAGAGAGTCTGGTAGAGAACTGGCTGAGGCTCCCCCCCCTCCTCCTCCCAGGAGGAGGAAGGGAACAGTGAGAGCTTGCTTCCTGGCCAGGCTGCAGGAGACAAAGGGAAGCCTTTCTTTCCTTCCACTGGCTGAGGGTCCTTCCTGAAAGGATCGAGGGAACGAGGGAGAGCTTGCTTCGCTGGGCTGCCTCAATCACATGGGAGGAATACAAAGCACCTTTAAAACCAACAAAGTTTTGTTCAAGCTATGAGCTTTTGTGTGCTTTGCTACAGTGTGCGTGTGATTTGCTGGGCTCTTTATGCCAGGGCTCTCCTGGGTGCAACTGGGTTCCTCCGCTTTTTCACTGTATTCATGCCCTCATGATCTAGTCTTTCTCAGTAATAATGCAATGTGAACTATTTTAGAGGAGGAATAACAACAAGCCAGTGAGGTGGATTAGGCTGAGAGTGTGTGTCCAAACCAAGTTCACTCAATGCATTCCCTTTATAGGAAGTTGTAGTTATTTCTCTGAGGAAGGCTACAGTTTTGTAGACAAACACATAGCCCTCAGTCTGTCAGGATGCTTTCTCATGTTCTTGACCAGCACATGAAGCAGCTTATGTACAAAAGGTTGCAATGCCCAGCCATTTCATATTTTTCCCTGGGTCCTAGGCTCAGAACACTGAGCATGAGGTTTCTGTAATGAATGTCAATTCTTACAGATTTGCAATTCTTACAAAGCTTACAGATACATACCTGAACAGTATACTCCACCAGAAACAGTATATAAACTAGAATTAGGTAAACATATGAAGCAGAAGTCCATCAGTGGCTATTAGCCACAGGGTATAGATGGGAATTCTCAGTCTGGGGCAGGTGATGGACTCTATTCTTGGTGCTGGAGGAGGCAGCAGTGGGAGGGCTTCTAGTGTCCTGGCCCCACTGCTGGACCTCCTAATGGCACCTGGTATATTTTGGCCGCTGTATGACAGAGTGTTGGACTAGACGGGCCACTGGCCTAATTCAACATTGCCTTCTCTTATGTTCTTATGTTCTCTTACTCAGGATTGCTACAGCACAGACATTTTGATGCAATAATTCAGAGCAAAACAAAATATTGCAAGAGTGCTAGTGTTTTCAGTATCTTTTAAGCAAGATTTAAAAAATCTGTGTCCTTTATAAAGTTTATATCTCTACTACCTGGCATTACATTTTATGACATACATGGCTTGGACCGAGAAGGTCTCATTTATGTCAGATCTGGCCCTCATAACAAATGAGTGTGACACCCCTGCATTAGGTTGCATCTAGATACGTGGCACATGAGTTAGAGCATTTACTATACAGCTTGGAAGTAGAAAAATGAACAGACTTAACCCAGTTCTGCTTGACACAATCTTGTATGACATCTAATTTGTTCCTCGCTATATATTATAGTGCCCAGAAACTGGTTGTGCAAGATCTTACACAAGCGGAACCAGAAGTGTGGATACAATAAATTTGAATTAGTGCAAGTGGCTACCACAATTTCTTCTTGTGTTTCTGTTTTTGCAAGAGCTCTAGCACGAGTGGAAGTGTAATGCTGGATTGAGCCTCGGGCGTTTCTGGAACTGTTTATTTCACTTAACATGCCCCCGCCCCAAGTATTAGTACAAAATGTGAGGAATGATTCATTAAGTAAATCTTTCAGTGCTGCTAAGTCCTCCAATAATAGTAATTGGCAGTAGGTTAGGAGTACACACAAAGAAACATTTCTTTACTCATCACACATTAACTTGTTCAGTTCATTTTTAACTTTAGTTCATTACCACAAGATGTAGTGGTGACCTCTAACTTAGATGCTTTAAAAACAATTAGACAAAACTCATGAAAGAGACATTGATCAGTGGCCATTCGTCATGACTGCTGCAGGGGCACCTCTAGATACACAGGCATTCTATCTCAAACAGTTGTAGACCTCTTTTGAACTTTCTGGTGGCATCTGGCTATCTGTTATCTGTCTCTCGTCTCCCCCCCGTCTTAAATAATATTATGGGGGGAAAGAAGATGTCCAGCTTTCTGTGCTACTTCTGCTGGTTTAAAGATCAGCTGTCCCCTCCTAAGTACTGCTGAGGTTACGTATAGTTAACCCTGCCTGCCCAGCTGTTTTACTTATTGTTTATTCAGAAATTTATATGCCATCTCTCCAGAATCGTCTGAGGTGGCTCACAAGATAAAACATGATAAAATCATAAAACAGCACAAGAATACCATTAAACACTTAATAGGAGGGAATATAAAAGATCTAGCAGTCTAAAATGATCCTCGTATAACAGACCTCAGGCTAGAAGCAGCCTGTAAGATCAGATTTCACTAGTACCCCAAGGTATGAACCTTCTTCAAGAGGAATGCAACCCACTCTGGAACAGGCTGACTCTAAAGTCCTCCAATAGCTTCTTCATTGATCAGCAGCATCTCAGTCTTGTCTTGATTGACAGTCAGTTTATTGAACATTATCCATCCCATTACCTTCTGCAGACATTTGTTCAGGACTTCCAGAAACTTTCCTGACTTAGTAGTTAAGGCAAAACAGAGCAAGATATCATTCTTATATTGGTAGTTCCAGATACTTAAATGATCTTTCAGCATGTGGGTGTTAAACAGCATGGAAGACAAGATGGATTTCTGCAGGAACCCATATCATAAATCAAAACAAGAATCATTAGAGCACCAGTTCTGCAGCACTATGTTCTGTAGTCAGCCAGACAAGTAAGAGTAGAACCACTAAAGCATAATGTCTTCTACTTCTATCCCAGGCAGCTTCTCCAGAAAGGTACCACAGTTGATGGTATCAAAAGCCACAGAGAGATCCAAAAGAATCAACAGGACACACTTCCTTGTTGTGTCACTTTCCTGGTGAAGCTCATCAGTCAGGATGCCCAAGGCCTGAATTTGAATTGAAATGGCTTTGGATAACCTGTCCCCTCTGACCATGTGAAGCTTTGTAGCTACCACCTGCTATATCCCCTTACCCAAGAAAGAAATGCTGGCCATCAGACAACAATTATTTACATCACTGGAGGGATGCATTCTTAAGGAGGGATAACATGATCACCTTTCAAAGCAGTTGAAGTTACACCCTCATGTAGAGAGGCATTTCCTGCCTCTTTGATGCACTCTATATACTTGGATTGACCTTGTCACAAATGACAAGGACTGAGCATAGATGTTATGGGCCGCAGCTTATCCCCTTCATCAGTGCTCACCAATTGAAAGACATTCATATAACTAAGACCAGACTGTGCTGCAATAACATACTAATACTGAACTGAACCAACTGGGCATCTAAGTTATGATGGATGTGAGCAATTTCAGTTCAGTATTTTAGCACGCACCCCAATCTCTAGGCTGGGTTTGTTTGTAGCACGTCTAGTGATCCCTATAATGCTGATGCTCAGTAGTGTCCCTGGCTAAGCAGGATATTGAAGTTGACAAAGGGAATATTTCTTCTTGGCTGGGGAGATGCATTCCTCTTCCATAGTTACTGGGCAGTTGTGGGTGCTGAGATTTGAAAAGAGTGGTGGCGATGGTAGTGGTGATGGGAGTTACTGGTCTGGTTTTGGGAAATCTGTGGGTTTTCTCCCAAGCAGGTTTGAGCGAACCCCAAGAAACTCCCAAAATCATTACCACTGTGCACGATTTTATTTAAATATCCTCTGATTTAACATGTCAGATGGCTTGTAGCAATTGAACTTTGCATGGACGAAAGATTGTAACTGATCTTATTTTTATACAACAGTTTTCTTTTGTGTTTTTTTAAGTGGTTCCTGTGGCATTCGTTTAGCAATTTAATCACTTTGAGTCCACAAGCATGCTTAGTTCTACTGGGAATTGGTGACTCATGGAGTGCTCTTTGGGCTAATTCTCACTGAGTGGTAAACCTCTGTCTGGATGGGAAGTGCAGTTCATTTGATAGAAATGCCTATCCTTAAAAAAAAAACAACCCATCTTATACATAGAGAATCCTTTTCCCTGTGCTTTTTTTCCCCCCTGTGTGAAAGATTTTTGTGTGTTTGAGGGGATTTGGTTTTGGTTTTTATGAAGGAGCATTCAGTCGGGTGAATCCTGTACTGCAGTCGGAAGTGGTACTCAGCTTCCTGTAAGAAACTCGCTTTATAAGACCAAGCTACAAATTGTTGTTGGCAGGAATTATGTATAAATGCAGCAAGTTGCTACAGCTGTTCTAGTTCATTCTTGCTTTAGGTTAGGAGAACAGACGGGAAAGAAAATGGTTCCCAGGATGTCATGTTTCCCTTCAGTGAATCTTTGTTGACATTTGGGTCACCTCACCATTTTCCTGTTTAATTTTGTAACTGTTCCTGGGACGTACTGTGCAGGTACACTCCTGTTCAGTGAATGGAAGCTCAATTATGAATTGCCACCAGGATCTTGGCAATTCTTTCCTGCTTTTCTGCTTGAGCAAACTTTTCCTTTAATAAGGCTTCTACTAAAATCAGCCTGGAAGCATTCAGCACCGAGAAACCTTAGCTTTGATAATTTAGAAAAAGAAAAGCAATTTCAGAGCCTCATGAACTTGGCTTTGACTCCTCACATTGTTTCCCTCTTTCTGCAGGTAATTAAGGCATTTTAAAATGAAAGCCCTCTGCATTTTGTATCAGCAAGTTACAGATGGCTGGTTATTCTTCATTATTCTTACCAAAGTGTGACTATTTGTCCACATGGGATAGGGAACTATATTAGACTGTGAGAGCTTTTTTACTTTACATTAAAAAAATAAATAAATCACAATATGACTTCATGGAACTTGGTGCAGTTTGCCTTGACAATAACCTAAAGGCAGTTGTTTAATATCATAATGTGTGTATACTTGTGTGTATGTATATATTTTGAAAAGCTAATTTATTCATTGCATTTATTTGTCCATTTAGCATTTGTATACTTCCTTTCATTGACTTGCTTCAACAGAATGCATGTCACAAGGTTAGAAATCAATCCACTTTTTCCTGTTATTTTCTGTTATTTCTTGTTATTTTCCAATGCAAGGGGTGGTGTTCTCCAGCCTTGCCTTGCCTTGCCTTGCCTTGCCTTGCCTTGCCTTGCCTTGCCTTGCCTTGCCTTGCCTTGCCTTGCCTTGCCTTGCCTTGCCTTGCCTTGCCGAAGAAGTGGTTGCAAAAGGGTCTTGAGAAGGAAGGAAGGAGATGCCAGTTGTGCCAGCAGGACAATTGACTGGTGTTCTCTCTTCCACTCCTCGCCTTTGAACTATGAGTACAAGGTATGATCCACCAGTGAGGCGATTATTCATAACTTTTCACTCATTTCCATTCATTATTATGTCAGGGGAGAAACAGTGTGGGTTGCTTTGTAAGGTTCTAAACTAGGATTAAACTATGGAGATCTACTGGGATTACAACTGATTTCCAAGTGACAGAGATCAGTTCATCCACAGAAAAAAGTCTGCTTTGGAATGTGGGCTCTGTGGCATTACACTTCATTGAAGCCTTTCCCCTCCCCAAACCACACCCTCTTCAAGCTACACTCCCCACCCCCAATTTCAAGATATTTTCCAACCCGGAGCTTGCTACCCTAGCAGTCATAGTTACTGGGCTGGTAAACTACTTAGCTGATCTTTGATGGTAGTCAAAAGTTGTTGATGATGAGTTTGCTAGTTTGGGTGCAACAATGAACTGCAGAGTTATCTTGAAGCAAAAGCAACCAGTTGGAGATGCTTGATCATTTGCTGATCAGTACATATGATCAGTTCACAAACAGATGGTGCTGACTAAGGTAAGGTAAAGGTTCCCTTGCTTGAAAGCCAGTCGAATCCGACTCTAGGGTTGCGGTGCTCATCTCCGTTTCAAAGCCGAAGAGCCAGCGCTGTCCGAAGACGTTTCCGTGGTCATGTGGCCGGCATGACTAAACACCAGGGTGCACGGAACGCTGTTACCTTCCCACCGAAGTGGTACCTATTTATCTACTTGCAATTTCTTGCTTTCGAACTGCTAGGTTGGCAGGAGCTGGAACTAGAGACGGAGCTCACCCTGTCATGCGGCACCCGGGTCTCGAACTGCTGAACTACTGACCTTCCAGAGCCTGCAGTTCAGCGTCTTAACCACTTGAGCCACCGCAGCTGACTATGTGCATATGGTGCTGACTATGCATGTGCAAAAAGCAGGCAAGCGATCCAATGTCATTCCTTTAAAGGATGCACCTTCCTATACAGGAGGAAGGATGGCCTGATTCCCTGCTTGACAAGTAATTCTGTGTAACAGGCCCATGACCCTTTGGGATATGTGCCTCTTCTCGAGTAATACAGTATTGGCTTGCAGACTTTGCAACTGCAAAAGCAGCCACAAGCTGCAACTTATTATCAAGGCACAACCTGACCTGGTAGCACAAGCAACTACTGTACAGGCTCAAAGTTCTCAACACAGAGCTTGTGATGAATTTCAACATAAAAGAGACCTTAATACAGGTGTAATCAAGAGAGCTCTTTCTTCGGCATAATAAGCACAGTGAAATAAAATATGAGGAAGGGTCTCAATTGACTCGGAGGGGCATGAGCAAAGTCTCAAATGCCTAGGAATACGTTGGAATCTTCCAAAAAGAACTGCCGATGGAAAAGTGTCAAATCTGGCTCTGGAAAAAGCCCACCTGTGGTTTGGGTTAGAGATATTAGCTAGATACGGAGAAGCGGTCATGTAGTTTTTAGAATTCAGAGATTTGTAAAGGGGCGGGAGTACGGTGTGAGACATTTTCAGCTCAATATCTCTGATATTGAGCTAGCAATCCACTCCGAGGAACTTGTGTTGAAATACCTATTGGAGGATAAATCCATCGAAATATCAAGGAAGGTTGCCAAATTTCTTTTTATTGCATTTACGAAGCGCAAGCACCTCCTTAATACTTCTTATGACGTTTTTCCCCTGTAATGTTGGTAACCCTGGTTTGTTCTCTGAGCTGTATGCTATTTGATGGGTCTCTGACCGTAATAAACTTTTATGACTTAGAACATAAAAGAGAAGATCATATCAGAGTCTTGTAAACAAGGAAGTTTGATCTGACAATCATGTTTATGTCTGAATACTCAACATCTCTGCAACTAATGGGATGGGAATACAAGAGTTTGAACCTTTGTCGTATAAAGCTAATGAACCAACTTTACACGTGTAGTTAATAGTAACACTGCACCTTGTTTTGCCTTCATTGTTTTGATGCAAAACTTAGTTGAATTATACAGGTGAAAGAGCATGTTTGTATTAAATGCCATGCAGTATTGAATGGTCAGAGATGACCACTGAGCTGTATGGGTTCTGAGCCATGAATCCTAGTATATGAATCTTTTAACTATTTTTGTTGTTGTTGAAAGAAGTCATCATCAATGTTAGTTTTCAATGTTTGCCCTAAATACTTCATGCTAGTTACTAATTAAGTGCAAGAGGAGAAACTTGGATAACTTTTCTAGGAAATATTAATTAATAAATCCCCCCAAAAAACTCTCATTGCACTTTAGGAGCCCAGATATAAGGACCAATAGACTCACATTCTAGCTGTATCTGAAGAAGTGAGCAGTGACTCACAAAATCTCATGCCCTGCCACAAATTTTGTTAGGTGCTACTGGACTTTTGCTCCTTTCCACTAATACGGCTTGTAAGTTGTACAGTTAGGTTTCTGCTTCTTCCGCTTCCTCTTCCTCCTCCTCCTCCTCTGGAGAAGGGGATCTCTCCAAGTGAAATAATGATTTCAAACTGGGCAAAATACACACCCGTGTTAGTGATGATAATGAAACAGTTCAAACAACACAAGGGGAGTGAAGAAAGGCAGCCAGCAAGGTGGGAGGGGAGAAAGGGAGACATGCTGAACTGGAACATATAGAACCATAAATGTATTTAGCCATCTACTTTCGTTATTAAACAATGGAATTAGATTATTAAACAATGGAAGCCATTTCAAGTCTAATTCCTAATCAGGGTCCTTTTGAAAGAAAATGAAATCCCAGATAGGCACAGAGAAATCATTTTTTTTTAAAAAAAAAAAAGAAAACCCTTTTCAAAATAAGCCAAAAATAATTTCCTTTTAATTCTTCTTTCCCTTTATCCCAACCTGCCCCTTCCTTTTAACACATACATCTATGCATGTGTGTGTGTGACAGAGAAAGAGAGACAGACAGGGTGATATCACTTCTCAAAGAAAACACCAGAGCACAGTGATGTGCTTGTCAGAGGAATCCGTATACCCACTCACCCTCCCTCCCTCTGAAGAAGAACAACAACTATACCTGAAATAAATGTTGCTGGTCTTAAAGGAGCCTCAGGACTCAGACTTTGTTCTCTCTCCTGGGTGGGGCTGTCTCTCACTCTTTGCCTCCCCCTTCCTCCCAAAGGAGGAGCTGTCAGCCAATGGAGGGAAGGGAGGCTTGGCTTGGAAGGATGCAAGAAGCAGGAAGGAGGCTTGGAAGGAAGCAGGAAGCAGCACAGGGAGTTGGGCAAAAGCAACCTGCGATGCAGCAGCAGCAGCCCCAAAGAAGGAAGCAGGAGGGAGCCAGTTGCTCGGGAACTGGACATGTGCCCTGCAGGGACTGGATCTGGCCCACAGGCCATATGTTTGACACCCCTAAGCAATCAGCACTATGGATCAGCTGCACTAAATCACTGAATTGCTACAGTTTAGGGCTTGGTTAAGTAGGAAAGGACTCATTAGACTAAAACACATAGTTTATTGCACTGTTACACTGCTGAGGAGACAAATCTTCCAGTTTGTCAGCTACATCCATTCCTGTGATTCCTTATGATCCTGGCTTGTAGATTAACAGCATAAAGAGAAAAATAATTGTTGTATTTTCCTTGTGATAGACTTTGAATCTGAACTACTAAACCCTGGTACTTCTATCACCTTCTCTCTGTCCAGAGTCAGGAAGTGCCACTGCCTATAGAACCCATCAAGCACTCTCCATATTAGCAATGGCATTTCAGCAGAGGAGACCATCTTTGTTTCTTTTTGCCCTTTTGCTTATTTCTGGAAAGTCGGTAGTTCAGAACATGTTCAGATTTTAATGCTGATAATAACACAGCAATGGGAACCTCATCTCATTTAGACCTGACTGCAGAGGGAAATGTGCTGTGCAGAAATGGCATCTCAACACACTTTAAGTGAATTATTTCTCCATAATGAGCTTTGAGGAAATCCCAGGTGTTGATAGCTGATGGGGTGTTAATGTCATTAACATTCTGTCAGCACTCCTTGTCAGCGTGTTAATGATGCCCCGCTGATCAGATACACTGAGCCCTCCTCCAGGAGTAAAGCCTTCACTACCAGTCAGTCAGGATAAGGAGGGCTCCCTCATGTCCCACAGCACATAGATTCCACCCCCCCTTCCCCACTGATAAGCTGGAAAATGAAATAAGAAAATGTGGAATCTTTCTGGGAAAAGAAGGGAAGATGTTAAATATCAAGAGGCAGAACAAATTGCATAAATTTACCAGCAACTGTTGTCATTCCTATTCTTCCTGTAGAAATGTGCACCATAAAACATTATGTTCTCCTCTGCACATATGACTGTCATCCTAATTCAAGGGAGGGTGCATGGAGCATCTGGGCTGTATGCACAAAGCCCTCTTTAAATACTTCAAGGCCTGCCGATCAACCATTGGGTGAGGGGCCCTTGACCACTTCCCTGAACAGCCGATAAATTGGATTTTAGCAGATTGTATCCAAGGTGGCCTAGCAGTCATGGAAGAACTTCTGTTATGGATGTCTTTGAATCCAGACTAATACTTTGAAATGTTTCTTAAGCACTACCATAACTCTTGGATCTAGTAGGGAGGACCAGAAAGTTTTAGACTGTGAGCACATAGTTCCCCATGCACCTCATGGAAATTTTCATCTGCATGCATCGTTTTTTTTGGTAGACAAATATAGTATAATGAGTTATATACCTAAAGTGTACAGGTTTCTTATCATTGTGCATTATAAACGTGCCAGGTGAGAATAATGTTTGTGCAACTGATATGAAAGTGTGATAGTAACATATTTAAAACAAGATGTCAACTGTAAGTTCAACAGTAAGGGCTTAGTTGAAAATACATTTTTTTTTGTTTTAGTATGCCTGATATTCATAATATTCAAAATTATGTTTTACTAGGAATAAGGCCCATTGTGGAAATAAATACAGTTAGCTCTAGAAAGAGGCTCTGGGAGAGTGCCAAGGCCTTGGGTACTCAGTGTCAATTTGCTGTGGCTACCTCAGCAGGGTATAATGGCACAGAGTCCACCATTTTCTCCAGAGGAACTGATCTCTGCTACCTGAAGAACAGTTGTAATTTTGAATTATCTCCAGCCCTCACCTGGAGATTGGCAACAATGGTTCCCTGGGAGGAAATGGCTGGTTGGGAGGGTGGAGTATATGGCATTGTACCTATCTGAGGCCCCACCCCTCCTCAAACCTCACCGTCTCCAGGCTCCACTCCCCAAATCTCCATGAATTTCCCAATCTGGAGTTGGCAACCCTATCTCCTTTCCAGCCAAGCATCAACCTGCCATTATCTGCCCCTCTGATTTCAGCTTTGCATCTCCCCCCCTTTCCTGGAGATCAGTTGTAATTCTGAGTGATTTCCACCTCTCTCCTGAGATTGGGAACAGTGGTTCCCCAGAAGGGAGTGGCTGGTTGGGTGGGTGGAGTCGCTGGCATTGTACCTGTCTGAGGTCCCACACCTCCTCAAACCTCACCCTCTCCAGGTTCCATCCCTCATATATCCAGGAATTTCCCACCTGGAGTTGGCAACCCTATCTCCTTCCCAGCCAGTCATCAACCTACCTTTATTTCTCCCTCTCTCTTCAGCTTTCCATTTCCCCCCCCACACACACACACCTGCAGCCTCTCCCATGCTCTGAAGCCCTGACTGCCAGAATCCACTATTTTCCATGCTCTGAAGCCCTGACTGCCACAGAGTCCACCATTTTCTCCAGGGGAACTGATCTCTGCCATCTGGAGAGCAGTTGTAATTCTGAGTGTTCTCCAGCCCTCATCTGGAGATTGGCAACAATGGTTTCCCAGGAGGGGAACCTCTGCAACCAAAGCAGCTTACATCATTCTCCTTTCCCCCTTTTGACTTGCACAACAACCCTGTGAGGTAGGTTAGGCTGAAAGTCTGGTCCAAAATCACCCACTCAGCTTCTACAGCAAGAACCTGGATCTAGCAGACCCTGCTCTGAAGCACTGACTGCTATGCCTAGGGCAGCCAACCTCCAGGTGGAGCCTGAAGAACACTAGGTATCACAACTGAACTCCAGACAACAGACTCCCCCCCCGAGAAAATAACTGCTTTAGAAGGTGGGCTGTATGGCATTCTGTTCAGCTGAGGCCTGTCACCTCCCCAAACCCTGGCTTCCATAGACTCTACCAGAAGATCTCCAGGAATCTCCCTACGTGGAGCTGGCAACCCTAGACTCAGGACTGGCCAATGAATTCCTCACAAAGGCCTGCAAACATTTCCTTCCTTTGTCTGAACCAAGCTTGGTTGCCTACCGTGGCAAAACAGGCTCCAGTTTACCACTCTGCTGTTTGCCTCCCATCCTCGTCCCGTGTGTGTATCTCACTCCTTAAATTTGCTGCCATGACTCACTGAATCATCACTGCCTTTTTAGAGGGACAGTGAGACCCCTCTGGCCAAATCTCCATATTTGGAGATGGAATCCCTAATCTTTGGGGGATTCCTGGAAAGTTGGCAACCCAAGGGTTTGGCCTTCCCTTGCCTCCTTGGGCTACCCTCTCCCTTTGTTATTGTGCAGAGCAGGTGAGACTATGTGGTCAGAGCACAACACAGATTATTAGCCCAAGTAAAAGAATTTATCTAACTATTTACACAGTTATGGGGCGCACACACACTGTAGGAGTAAGCACACACTATGAACCAACAGGACATAAACCCACAGGGGTTAAACGCCATCCTCTTTCCCTACACACTGGCTCTGGCTCTCTGCTCTAGCCTCTCTCTCTCTCTGGCCCAAGAGAGCAGGGAAACTTCCATTCATTCCCCAGGCCAGCTGACGGTGGAGTGGCTGAATTTCTCTGCCTCCCAGAGTTCCCCCATATCTCTGGTTTGTGGCCTGGATAGCCTGGTCAGCACAGGCAGCAGGAGCCTTTCCTAACCTCCTGTAGGACGAAGACGGCCTCCTCCCTGGATGAGCTGCAGTCTATATTGATGCCACCCTGTGCGTTGGGACAGTCCCTGTTTTCCCACCCTTTTCTGCATTGGGGCAGCTGGGAACTGTAGTCCAGCAGATGAGGAAGCCCCATTCAACCCAGTGAGTGATACCCCTACAGGCCCCTCTCTGGAACTACAGCTCAATTAAACCTTATGGTGGAACATTTTAAACAAACAACCACAGACAGCCGCCATCTTACAAACACAGATAACTGTCATTTCGTTACACCTATCAACAGCCACTGAGGGAAGAGTTATTCCCACATAGGGCGCAAGCAGTAGAAGTGTCTGCATTAAGAGACAAAGCTATTTGCCAGGAATTCTGACAAAGCAGAGTGGCTGAAGGAGGCGTGGGCAGGAAAGAGGAGCAGACCCAGCACCTGGCCATTGGCACACAAGTACTGAGAGAGGGCATTGCACAGCCACTGGGAGCGCATGGAATGTTGCCACTTTAAAACAGCATTATATTATAGAGAGATTTGTCCCACAGCAATTATATGCACTATATATAATTATATAGTATATAATTAATTAATTATTTAACGTCTCATACCCTTTCCTCACAGGAGACTTAGGGCAGCTTACCACATTTAAAATACAACAAATATAACTGCAAGGCAAATAAATCCTGTAAATGTACAACAATAAAACTAATTAATATATCAACTTAAACAACAAAGGATTAAAACAACTGGCCAGTTCCCTGGTTCTTAACACTAACCAAAGGTCACACAAACAAAGCAGCCTTGTGTGCCCTACAGAATGCTGGAAGGTCTCTGTAGTGATTGATGGCAATGACTTGTGCATGAAGTGGTCATGTAGGATGGAGAGAAGACTGCAATAACATGATAGATCTCTCATCGCATCCAATTTTCACAATATTTCCCTTTTAAAATATATGCTTATTAGGCAGGAACAAAATTAAAAACCCTCTGCTAAATGTGATTTTTCTCCTTGCAACAGAAGCTATTGTAGCCATCATTTCTCTAAGAAAAATAAAAAGAAATACAATATTAGAAAGAATTTTAAAATAATGTGATATGGCCAGCATTAATACGTCTCAGTTTATTTATCTAATCTGATTGTATAATTTCATTTTAGTTCTTTGGCTGTGTAATCAAAAAGCAGAACAGGTGGCTGCTGGAAATTAAATGGGTTGGAAAGCTACACTGTTCTCTGAGTTCTTTGTGCTTATTCTGTTCTGACCGCTTATTGGGGGTGGGAGGAGACAGCAAGAGGAGGGACAGCAAGGCAAAGTGGTAAGTATTGAAATGTCGTGAAGTGGAAATAAGCTATCTGTTTCTGGTGGTTAGAACTTAGAACAAAGGGTATTTGATCAGAAGGCAAGTCAGTTACCTGGAAGAAGCAAGAGGAAATAATATGATTGGGATACAATGTACTATTCACATACAGCATGCTGTGTGTCTCCTTCTTGAGTAGCGGTATTCATGCCGTACAGTAAGCTGGGAATTAAGGTATGTGATTTGGGGTGGGATAAAGGAGAGGGTGTTTGCAGTATAATGACAGTAAGCAGATATCTCCAGGACATATCCAGAGTTACGGTCACACCTGAAATAGCTCTTCAAATCCCAGCCTATATGCTCAAATTCAAAATAGACAAGTTACCGCAACAGACAGGTCCTTTGCTGAAGGATAAGGGAATGTTGTAGACTAGAGTATGCTGACCCACACAATAAGTACAGGGGGAGAAATCACTCCTGGCTTGAAGAAAGCTAGATAAGTATATATATATATATATATATATATATATAGGGAAGTATAATTTCTGAACTGATTTCAGTGAAAGGTTAAGGGTAACACAGGTATAGTTGCATCCTTCATGACTGCTAGGCAAACAGTGAAATAAATATGCTTTTAGGCTGGATTTAACAATGCAATATATTGAGAGAAGCTGACACTGGAGCTTCTTGCAGAGCTTATGGCCCCTCGTTTCATCCCCCAGTGCAACTCTGGAAACAGTATAATTGTGTAGTTAAATTAAGAGACACAAGGTTTGTCAGATATGATTAAGTATATCATCCAGTAGGGAATATCATTTCCTCCCACATCTGAGCTCTGGCTTTTTATCAAGTGCACTTTTAGAGAGTCATAGGAATTCTCTGTATAGTTGCCCCACATTTTATTGAATGACTAAGAATCCTGTAATTTTGTACACTTTTCATAGCAGCTGCATTGTAGTTGGTGCAATTTTTCCATGTAGCTTCTGTGAAGGAATACATGATGACTTGTGTGCTCATGGGTTCATGCATGTACGTGTCCACACACTCTCTTTCCAGTAACACAAAGCCAGCACTTCCAGATGTTTCTTCTTGTGGATTAACTAGGCTTGCTGATGGCACACACTACAATAAGTGCTTCATTCAGCACAGTGGCATGCTAGCTTTGAGGCCAGCAAATACATAAACTATTTAGAGCAATTTAAGTTAATCAGTGCTGTTGCATATTTATTTGGTGCTACATGGATCGCTGTCTTGACGCGGCGAGGGGGCTTGCATGGTTTGATGAGGTTGTAGGCTATACCATGGAGGGCCACCCAGGACAAACAGGCCACAGCAGAGCTCGGACAAAATGTGATCCACTGGAGAAGGAAATGGCAACCCGCTACAGGATCTTTGCCAAGAAAACCCCATGGACAATAACAAAAGGCTAAAAGATATGAAACCGAAAGATGAGCCCCTCAGGTCGGAAGGTGTCCCATTTGCTACTGGGGAAAAGCAGAGGGCAAGTACAAGTAACCCCAGAAAGAATGAAGTGGCTAGGCCAAAACTGAAAGGATGTTTAGCTGTGGATGTGTCTGATGGTGAAAGGAAAGTCCTTGAGCCAGACATCCTGGAAGTACGAAGTCAAATGGAATTTAGAAAGCATTCCTAATAATAAAGCTAGCAGATTATGGTATCCCAGCTGAGCTATTCAAAGTCCTAAAATATGATGTTGTTAAAGTGCTGTACTTCATATGCGAGCAAATTTGGAAAATGCAACAGTGGCCACAGGATTGGAAAAGGTCAATTTACATTCCAATCCCAAAGAAGGGCAATGCCAAGGAATGTTCAAGCTGTCACACAATTGCATTTATTTCACATGCTAGCAAGGTCATGCTCAAGACTGTACAAGCTAGACTTCATCAGAACGTGAATAGAGAACTGCCAGAAGTACAACCTGGGTTTTGAAGAGGTAAAGGAATAAGAGATCAAATTGCCAACATGTGCAGGATTATGGAGAAAGCAAGGGAGTACTAGAAAAACATCTACTTGTGCTTCATTGACTATGCCAAAGCCTTTGATTGTGTGGACCACAACAAACTGTGGCACGTCCTTAAAGAGATGGGGGTACCAGACACCTCACATGTCTCCTGAGAAACCTGTATAAGGGTCAAAAAGTGACAGAACTGGACATGGAACAACTGATTGGTTTAGCATAGGAAAAGGAATGAGACAAGGATGTATAGTGTCACCCTGCTTATTTAATTTATATGGACAATATATCATGTGAAATGCCAGCCTGGATGAATCACAGACCAGAATTAAGATTGCCAGGGAAAACATCAATAACCTAAGATATGCAGACTATACCACTCTAATGGTGGAAAATGAAGTGGGCCTAAAGAGCCTCTTGTTGAGCATGAAAGAGGAGTGTGCAAAAGTTGGCTTGAAACTCAACACCAAAAAACTAAGGTCATGGCATCCAGCCCCATCACTCCTTGCCAAATAGAAGGGGAACTCATGGAAGCAGTGGCAGAATTCACATTCCTGGGATCCAAGATCATTGCAGACAGTGACTGCAGCCATGAAATTAAAAGATGCTTGCTCCTTGGGAGGAAAACGATGGCAAAACAAGACAGCATAATAAAAAGTAAAGGCATCACCCTGCCAACAAAACTCCGCATAGTCAAAGCAATGGCATTCCCAGTAGTAATGTATGGCTGTGAGAGTTGGACCATAAGGAAAGCCGAGTGCCAAAGAACAGATTCTTTTGAATTATGGCACTGGAGAAGACTCTTGAGAGTCCCTTGGACTGCAAGGAGGATCAAATCAGTCAATCCTAAAAGAAATCAACCCTGTCTGTTCCCTGGAAAGGCAGATACTGAAGCTGAAGCGCAAATACTTTGTCCACCAAATGAGAAAGGAGCACTCACTGGAGAAGACCCTGATACTAGGAAAGATTGAATGTAACAGAAGAAGGGGATGGCAAAGGATGAGATGGTTAGACAGCATTACTGATGCAACGAATATGAAATTGAGCAAACTCCAGAGGACGACGGAAGACAGAAGGGCTTGGTATGATTTGGTCCATGGGTTCACAAAGAGTTAGACTTGACTGTGCGACTGAACAACAACAAAACAGTGTTTTAGAGTGTTTTAATGCTTGGTTTTATCCTGCCTTACTTCCAGTGAGCTGAGAACATAAGAACATAAGAGAAGTCAATGTTGGATCAGGCCAGTGGTCCATCCAGTCCAACACTCTATCACACAGTAGCCAAAAATATCAGGTGCCATCAAGAGGTCCATCAATGGGGCATTTTATAATCAAAAAGGCTCCTTCTCTTGTTAATGTTTGTCTCACTTATATTGGAAAAATAAAGAACGGGGGAACAAGTGAACATCTTAATTGATTAAGCAGACTGTCTTGTTTGTACTGTGATCCTAAATATGATCAATTATTATTTGCTTCATCTTGTTTAGGCCAATGTACAGCCTTAACTGATTAGTGTTTCTGCCTGTTCTCATTCTCTGGACATCACTAAGTATTTTGAGCACTATAGAAGCGACTATTTCCCATCCTCCTTTAAAAAATGTGCACATGTCTATCGCAGAAACAGAAGGGATGAGGAAGTGTAGATGACTTTCCTACCACCATTTCTTTTCTTGTGGGTACACAAATTCCACAACCTCTGATCAGGTTTCGTATTATCTGAAGCTTGCTTGCTCACTTTTTTGTGGGGAGGAGGACAGCATTATTCATTTCTACTTTTTAAAAACAATTTTAGACTACTTTAAAAACATAGCATATGTTAACACAGATTTAGATGTACTAAACTTGGATCTAACTTCTTTTCCTTGTAGTTTTCTTTTCATTCTTAGTACTTAAAATAGGGCTGTATGCTTAACACAATATAATGCCTATTCTGTGTTGAATTAAGTCTAGCACCCTCTGGCATTTGTTGTATAGAAGTACACCAATGTGCAGAAATGTATTTATATCAAGTAAATCTTACTGCTGAATCTCTCTCTGTGTGTATCATTTGGTAACATTTCATATATAATTGGCTCTGTAAATCATTTTAAGAATTGGCTATATTTGTACACATTTATTAAAAAAGGAAGAATAGTGGCTTGTGATATGAAAGGGGAGGAGCCACACATATACAGTAACTGCATCAGTATCTTTGTTGCTATATGTGCAAATTTTTGGAAGCTTAAGTATGCGCAGGTGAGGAAATGGTGATCTGTTCCACCACAGGATTCAGGGACGGGTTGGTTTTCTTTAAGGAACAACAATAAAATCAGGTTGAACAAAAAAAGAAAAAGTATATTAGAACTCCTCACACATGGTCCTCATACCCCTGCTCATTAAAGGCTTAATGTTGGCCAAGTTAAAGATTTTTGCAACTCTTCTGAAAGAACGTTGAGTGCTGGTTAGATCTTTGTTTTTTTAAAAAAATATTATTGTTATATTATAATATAGTAGTCGCAACCAACTTATGGTAACCCCCCCCATTGGATTTTCAAGGCAAGAGATGAGCAGAGGTGGTTTTCCATTACCTCCCTCTTCATAGCAACCCTAGTCCTCCTTAGCTGTCTCTCATCCAAGTACTAACCAGGGCTAACCCTGTTTAGCTTCTGAGCTCTGACAATCTCAAGCTAGTCTTAGCTATGATTTTATTAATTTTAAATTTCAAAAAAGGCAATATTTAATAAATGATAAATTAATAAAATAAATGTCATATATTGAGAGAGAAGAGAAGAGACTGGATTTATACCCCGCCCTTCACTACCTAAAGGAGTCTCAGAGCAGCCTACAATTTCCTTTCTCTACTCACAACAGACACTCTGTGAGGGTAGGTGGGGCTGAGAGAGCTCTTTCAACTACTGCTGGCAAGATAACAACTCTGAAATAACTTGTAGTTGACTCAAGGTCACAGCAGCGGCTACATGTGGAGGAGTGGGGAATCAAACCCGGTTCTCCCAGATTAGAGTCCACACTCCTAATCACTACACCGAACTAGAAAATGCTGAACCACACCTCAACTGCCATTGTCTATGCCTTCCGCTCTGCCTTTAGAATAGCTGGAACATTAATACTTTTCCCATTTTTTGGTCAGGTGGGAATGGAGGGGATCCACAAATAAAAATGTGTAGTGTCTTTTATTAGAACTAAAATGTCACAAAAGTTATGGCCTCGCTGGTGGACCTCCTGATGGTGCCTGGATTTTGGCCATTGTGTGACAGAGTGTTGGAGTAGATGGACCATTGACCTGATCTAACATGTGTTCTCTTATTTTGTTACTACTAACTAAAAGAGCCACATGACTATTGCATGCCCTGTATGCCACCCCAAACACACAATACAGTAACATAAGACATAACTGTTAATATTCAACATATAACTAACCATTTTTAAGTACCACATTACTGCTAAGCCTTTAGGGTTTTCTCTCCCCACCATGGAGTAAGGGGAAGGGCTTCTTTCTCAGCCTTCTCGATCTCTCCTCAGCATGAGGCACAACAGGTCAGGTGAGGCAGTGAGAGAGCCAGGTTTTCCTCCTCCAGGGAACTTGGCAATGGTGAAAGGGGTGTAAAATTACCACTGCCCAGCTGTGGCCAGTTTACTCTATTCCTTTCTGGCTTCCATGGCGGTGGTGGTCCTATTCTCTTTTCTCTGTGGCCATCTTGCTCTCTTCCTGAAAGCTGCCCGAGTTGTGGGATGAGAGTTCAGATGCTACAACAAAGAATGGGGATGAAGGGTTGTTCAAGAGAATGGGCATGAGGCCTGCAGCTCACAGCTTATCTGTCTTTTAGTCCCTGAGGTGACTGCTGTTTCAAAGTGGGAACCACCTGCCAACCACCTGCCATACATGGCAAAGGCCTTGCTCTCTTTCCTGGGCCATGACAGTAGCTTCCACATTGGGAAACAATACCCAGAAAAGTCACAGGTGAGATGTCACAGAGTCATGCATGTTTCCTAAGCTGCTGAGTATCACTTGCTTAATCAGTGTAAGCTACGTTTTATACTTTAATTAGGTTCACAACCAGTTTCACCCTCTGCAGGAGGGATTTCCTCCCCTTTGCAAGATTTTGAAGAATGGTAGCATTGCAGTCTTTATTGTTTCTGTCAGGGCTCTTGTGCCTTTAAAAAGTCTGTCTAGTGATAAAAAAGAGCAAGGCATCTAGTTGCCATCTGCCATCTTGAGTCCCCCCCATAAATAGACAAGAATTGCTGCTTTGTTTGATTCTACCCTTACCTAGCCCAAGCTACCCTCCCCCCTGCAAAAAAAAAAATCTCTGGAGCCTGTACCCTCAATAGTTTAAGGTCTGTGTTAAGTGTGATACTGGATGTGCAACAATTTGCCTATGTGGCATTAGAAATATCTTAGATATTGTATAAACAACTCTGTGCTGTGCACGCAGCATTCGAATGTCCACACAGTGACATCCAGGAGCGTAGGTGTGTTAACAGTGCACATTCACCTGAGGTAATCAAGTTTAAACAAGATGGTAGATATACACAATACTGTATAGGTTATTTCCTCTTCCCTGCAGCGTCCGCTGTTGACTGTTCCAGCTGATGCCCATACAGCTGTAGACAGGAAAAATGATCTAACACTCCTATCGAAGAATGCTATCTGGAGGATGTAATGCTGTTAGCACTGGTTTTAACCCATGGAACTAGCTGCGTCTTTCTTAACTATTTATGCAGTACTTGAAATCCATATAAATAGGATTACCTTTACTGTGCTATCCTAAATTTGTCTACTCAGAATCCTACTCAGGTGTATTCAGTGGGGTTTACTCTCAGGAAAGGGTTCTTAGGGTTGTACAGTTAGTCTGATCCACCTTAGGTTAGTCTTTACCACCACCACCCAGCCCGGAAAAAAGCACGCGCACACAATATCTGTTAGATTGTACTAATGCATGCCGATATGGTGAAATAACCATGTGTATGTTTGCTGCACACAATGAGCTGCAGCCCAATTCCCCATACACAATTAATTAGCCCTGTAAGAAATTAGTCTTGTGTGAAGTGGTCCTTAAGTGTTAGCTTTGAAAATTAGAATCATTTACCTAAGAGGCTGTGATTCCCAATGAGCCTTTCCATTACTAACTTTTTTTTAAAGCTATATTAGAGGAAAAATACATACCAGTTCATATAGTTAAATCAACCATTCCAGAAATCAAATAGATCAACAAAATCAATTTCTTGTCTCCCGTCACATGTATGTGTTTTAATTATTTGTGCAAGTATACTGCTGCACTTTGCTCTTCTAACTCATAATCTCCCTGCAGCCGATACACCTTGTTATCCAGCTAACTGAATGCAGATTACCAGCCCTGTATGATAAGCCACTAAGGATTTGCTAATACCTGCATCTGATACCTTCTAGGACTGCAAAGAGAAACAAACAGGAGGACGGACATTCACCCGCAGATCATTGTGTGGGCTTTGTTTGACTTGGTGGCTACATGAGGGCTCACCCCAGAGGAAAGCATATTAAAGGAATTCATGCTATATACTAGCCTCTAAACTAACATAGATGTCTTCAGAGTATCTAAAAGAGGTGCAGGAGCACAGGGAACAATTGTTAAGGAACTCTTCCTATGGTTTCTTTGTGTCTCCGTGCTTTGTCTGCAACAGCCTTCATGCTAGACATATTGTAAGAGATATGGAAGGGAGGCGCTTCCGTCAACATTTAAAACATGGATATTCCAATGGAGCAGGACTTGGTTATCACCTTACTGCTGCCTCCCCTGTTGCTTTTGGTAAGCAGATGTATTTGATCACCAGGCATCTATTGTTAAACTGTGTTTGGTCAAAACATTTGTGGTGTTCTGCTCTCTCTCTCTTTTCTTTCTTCTGTCTACACCACTGTCTCATAGGCTGAAATCCTCTTGCTGGACATGGAAGGGGGTGGTGTATGTGTATGAGGAAAGATAGGTAATGAACAGCAATATATTATCACCCTAAGGTGTTTAGTGGGGTACTTCAGGGATTTGTGTTGGGTCCAACTTTATTTAAGGCCTTTACTAGAGATCTGCAGGAAAAGCTAAAGAGAACTTTAATTAAATTCACAGATAATAAATTTGTAGGTAATGCAAACAGTAAGGTGGATAGAGCAATAATAGGCAGCCTAGGGAGAGTTGAAACCTGGACAGGAAATAATAAAATGAGAGATTGAATCTAAAAATTGTGCATGCAAACCCCTGAGCAAATATTATGGAACACATAAATTTAATGAGAGTATACTTAAGTGAGAGATGATGACAAACTGGGTACAAGATTATGGTGGTGTAGCAGCGGTTGAAGTGATCTAAGTGACTTGGCATTCAGGGGGCTTAGGAGCTTGGAAGTTTCCAAAATGGCCCAACACAACTCTGTTCCTACTCTGTATTTTCTTCTGTCTTGTACTGAAGAGTAGTGATAACTGGAAAAAATAGTATGTCATGTAAATTAAGAAGGCTTTCTGCAAGCTGTAAATTCTGTTGCATAAAAATCTGCTCACGATCATCAGAGCAAATTATTTACCACCATACAAGAAAGGTCTGGGGAAGTACTAAAATGACTTCGATCAGGTCGTACTAGAAATATATTCTGTGTACTTTAGCAACATTCCACTGAAACATTACTGTACGCTGTACTTTAATTAAGTTTATTTTTGTTGGGATTTTAAAAAATAGTATTCTGGTATACCACATGGGGGAGTGTGCACTTCAGGGACAGAATCTTGCATTTCTCCTGCTTCAGTGTAAAACTATGGGGGGGGGAGTAAAAAAATGTAAAGGCATTTGAATAAGAGAAACTAAAATGGTTTAGTGGCTCAGCTATTTGGGTATGGGAATACAGATGGAAAGGGTTTAACTACTGTTGTCTCAGCTAGCAGTGAAGGAGGAGCAGATAGCAATCTGTCTATTTAGATACTAAAACTCCAAAACAAACCTTTTATTTAGTGTCCCCTTTCCTCAGCACAAATGACAGAGATTTATGTATACACATATAGCGAGACTAGATTAAAAAAAGATAATCAGGACTAAGTTATTCCTCCTTCCCCATAACATTTGTCCGTTCTATTCTGTTCTGTTCAGGAATAAGGTCAATCCAATGGTGCTGATCAAAGCTGTTTTAATAAGACCAGATGTGTGTATTCTGATTAATTATATATTTCTTTAAAGACTAGAACAGAACCATAAGGTCTAGCTGTTCCAATGTGTCTTTTCCTAATAATATACAGTAATGGTCTGCAAACTTTCTACTTTCAAGGAACCTTTCCCACCCTGTCCAGCATGTTTGCTATAAATCACTACTTGCGGCAGAGGATTCTGAAACCTATTCTAAACAAAAAAAACCCACATAAACAGCTCTTTAGGGCTCGCCATCACCTCACATTTACTGAGGGCAATAGTGCACAGTTCGGACACCCGCCTGCAATGTCACATAGTCCCTAGGATTCCCAGGACTATGGTTTATTGTGACACAACATTTCACTGTAAACAGTGTAACATTTCACTATGACAGTTCACAATAAATAAATATAGGAAGAATCTATTTGCTTATTTTACAGACTTCTTCATCCTTTGAAAAATCACAATAGTAAAGCCACCATTTAGGATTTCAGGAAAACAAATATTGCTCACCTGTTGCAACCTTCTTTGATCTGTCATCAGTCGAGGCTTTGGGGTCTCTTTGGGATCTCTCTTCCACACTTGTAACCTAACTCTGACCTATAAATAATAGGGGTTTTGTAAAGCTGAACACAAATGTCTGGTATGGTATATTAGTGGTGGCTTTGAATATAGAAGATTCAGGTTCCATATCCCCATTTATTTATTTATTTATTTGTTTGTTAATCACACAATCCCTGCAACGCAGAGCTCTGGGTGATGTACATCATTCGTAAAAGCATCAAGATAAAACAATTAAAACATTAATATTTCAAACAAGAAGATGGCGTATATCAATTGGTCCCATTTCAGACTGCCGGCCACTTTACAGTCAGGGGAGAGGAATGCAAAGCAGATACAAGAAGCAACTAAAGCAGGAAGGGTGCCAACTGTGATGGAAACTGAAGGCCTGGCGGAACAACTTTGCCTAACAGGCCCTGCGGAATTGCATCCTTGATAGTGGGAGCAGGGAATGTTATTTTTTTTTTCTTGTTATCTGGGTCAGGAGGACAGTTGTGAGTTAATCGCTGCTACCATTCGTTAAAAAAAAGTAGAAACTTTCCTCCTTGACTTTTAAGACTCAGAAACATGAAATGTTGCTTAATTAACAATATTTGCATGTAAAATATGAGGTAGAATATAGGTTTTGCTCTTTTAAGTAGACTGACAAGTATATTGTAACAAACAAGGCAATTCAGAGCCTGCTGGACTCCCTGAAGCCTCATAAATATGCAGCTGACTGATTTTCATTCCCCTCTGCCCCTGAGAAGCCAGGTTGCTGAATAGAATTAAGGTCTTTTTCACTGATTTAAATTAAGCAATGACCATTTTACAGGTGTATTCCCCCCCCCTTTTAGTTAAAAGGTATAAAATTAATGGAAGATAAAATATTTTTATTATTTCTACTCTAAATGAGATAATGTTTTATGTCTTTATACTGTGGCAGGGAACTTTAAATGCACCATTCTAAAGTAAATCTAGTTTTCTTCTTAGATTATCTTTTTTTTTGCATTTAGCAGCGTTATTGAATTTTACATTTTATGCTAAAGTGCTGATAAAGCATTTCTTTAATTAAATTAAATAAAATGAAACAATCCCTTTAAAAGGATATGCTAACAATAGTCTTAATGGGATGTTTGGGAAGTTAGTTAATATTTCCAGTGCCCCTTACTAAAGAATTTATTTTTGGCATTTGAGGTTATTTGTGTACGTACAGGGCTCTTTTTGTAGCAGGAACTCCTTTGCATATTAGGCAACACACCCCTAATGTAGCCAATCCTCCAAGAGCTTACAGTAGCCCCTGTAAGAAGAGCTCTCTAAGTTCTTAGAGGATTGGCTACGTTAGGGGTGTGTTGCTTAATATGCAAAGGAGTTCCTGCTACAAAAAGAGCCCTATCGTGTGTGTGTTTCCTCCAAAAAGACCTACAGTGGTCAAAACGAAGGTTGTTGAGGAAATAGGGTCAGTTGTTTTCTGTATACTGCAGTTGTGTGTCTTTCTGAGTTCTTTAGCTCAAAGCTGTCCCACTTCTGCCAAGGACCAGCCATAATATAAGCGGAGAACTAAATATTGTTCTTGACCTGCCTAGATTGCACCACCAGGTTATCTGACTCTGTCATCATACACACATTTTTTAAAAATGTATATTTTATTGTGTGCTGCTGCAAAGCTTCTGATGTGGGCTGAATCATGGTATACACAATTTCAGTTTGTGGTTATGCTCAAGGAATTGTGTGGCCACTTAGTGTTTGATGCTCTTGATGTAAAGGTAAAGGGGGGGGAACCTCAAAGAACAGACAGCTTTCATTACACATACTGGCCATGCAAATTGGCCTTTAATCTGACAAAGAGCAACTCATTCTGAATTGCCTGAAAGCACTGGCTTCACACAATCTTATCTTGCAAGAAAGTCTGCTTAAAACATTTCTTGCCCATTTGTCTTGAGTTAAAGGTTACTTGAACAGACAAGGATTATTGTTCCCATGGTAATCTTGTTCATATGAAACTCTTGTTCTGTGGTGCATAATGGAATTGCTCTGCAGGAATCTTGTTGTTAAATGTATAATGTAAATATCTACCCAAGGTGTGTTCATAGAAAGGATACTTCAATCTGTATTGTGTCTACTGTGCAGTAGATACCGGGGGGGGGGGTGTCAGTTAACAGAAAATGGCAAGCAGGTCTATCTTTCAATCACATTTGTATCCCATCCTTCCTCCAAGGAGCTCAGGGTGACATATATAGCTATCCTTTCCTTAGTGTTGTCCACAACAACTCTGTGAAGTTGGTTGGAGACAGCGACTGGCCCATGATCCCTCAGTGAGCTTCATGGCTGATATAGGGATTTGAGCCCAGGTCTTCTCAGTCCTAGTCTGTGATAAGTAGGAATTATGTTTATGCGATAGCCACAAGTGCTACATTTTTTCTGTTGTTGGTGAGTGTGTGTGTTTGTGTCAGGTTTTAATAGATTGATTGTCCTTCTGTGGGGGAAGTCATCCAGACTGGTTAGGTCATGCCTCCTCATGCTCCAGGCAGAACTATGTATATTTTCTGTATGACTCTCCTGGACCAGAATGAAGGTGGCCCTCCAGTTTCAATAGCTCTGCTGCTCCACCAAGAAATACTCTGGGGAAGAAAGTCATCCATTGCTCATTGGATTAATCCAGGCATTAAAAACATGTAAGAACATCATGGCACATTCCACCAGGGCAGCAGCAACATCAGTGGCTTTTTCAATGAGAGTGCTGGTGGAAGAACTTTGCAGAGCAGCTACCTGGTCTACCTTTTCTACCTTCATGAGACACTGCAGAATAGATCAGTTAAACTCTATTGGGGCTTTGTTTGGGAGAAGAGTCTTACAAGTGATGATTTTCTTTTAAAATGTCCCCCCTCCTTTTCCCCCTTTCATCTTAGATATATAACCAGTTTGGATGACTTCCCCCACTGAAGGAGAACAAGACATTGGGCTTACCTAAAACTTTCTCCTCTTCAGTGGAATGAAGTCATCCACTTCCCACCACAAAAAAGAAGAAGAATCTAGATCCTTTACGGAGCTAGGCTATACAGTAACTGGAGGGTCAGCCTTGTTCTGGTACAGGAGAGTCATACAGAAAATTTACATAGCCCTGCCTGGAGCAAGAGGAGGTATGACCTAACTAGTTCGGATGACTTTACCCCAGAACAAACCTTCAGGTAGCTCAGTGTCTCATTCTACACTGTAATCAGTATAGTAGTATGTGCTTGGTGTGTGGCTGTGTGTATCAGCCTAAATAGTCCTAATTAACCTGATGTCATCAGAGCTTGGAAGCTAAGCAGGGTCAATCTCTTTCAGTATGTGGATGGGAAATCACCAAGGAAATCTGAGGTTGTTACGCAGAGAAAGGCAATGGCAAACCACCACTGCTGATCTCTTGCCTCAAAACCCCTATGGTCCTGGGACACATGGCTTCCTGAAGACATATGTTCTAAGTTAGCCCATCAAGAATCCATACTGGTTTACTGCCCCACTGCCTCCTGAACTGCATGAGGAAGGCACATTCAACCTAGATCTTTCTATGAATTCCTTTCTCTGGCTATCAACAGTTTGGACATAGGTTTACCAACCGGGCTGTTTTCTGTTTCCATACCATAAATAAATAAAAGCTTCTGACAACCTTTTTGTTGTTGCTCGTTGTAACTGTTATTCTCCTGATTGTAAAGTTACTTCCTTCTCAAAAGAAAAAGGAAGAGTCACACAGACTCTTGTGAAGAGGAATATGATGAAATAAGTTAGAAATTTGACCTCAAGTGTATGGCATGGTTGATAGAGCTGTTGATTGAAGTAGCAAACAGGTGTTGTTCCCATACTGCTTGAGTTTGCTGCAAGATTTTCATTGTTTTTAGTAAGCAATTTATGTCATATTTTTGTTTTTCCAAATAACTGTGTTTGATTAATGTGAAAGCAGTAGGCAAAAATATAATATGTCTTGTACTCCTTTAAAAGGGAACAGCCCCAAGGAGCTTCTGCTGCATATGACTTCTCACCCATCCCCAGTTTGGATGACGGTGCTGCCAGTGAATTGGTGCTGGGCAGACTGTCTGATAGAGCTTGACTCAGCTTCTTCCCCGCTCTCCCTGTGTCAGTGGAAATCATAAATTAGTATCCAATCCAATCCAAATACCTTTATTGGCATAAAAAGACGAAGAAAAGATGCAACATGGCCAATTTACAGAGAATTTCAGTTATAAAAACCATCAAGCATCACATAGAAAAGCTAGACTTTTGCTCCCCGATCGTTATGGCAGCCAAGAGGTACCTTGCAACTGAATTTGTAATGTGGGAACAGACAGTAAAAACAGATCGGTCAGATAGTTAAAAAAAAATACTAACGTCTCCTCAGAAACTGTGAAAGTCAGATACAATAGGTTTAATTAAACAGTCCCTCACTTCCCCATAAAAATCATAATTAAGTAGAACATGGGCTACCGTTTAACATAAGAACATAAGAACATAAGAGAAGCCAATGTTGAATCAGGCCAATGGCCCATCTAGTCCAACACTCTGTCACACAGCGGCCAAAATATACCAGGTGCCATCAGGAGGTCCAGCAGTGGGGCCAGGGCACCAGAAGCCCTCCCACTGCTGCCCCCTCCAGCACCAAGAATAGAGTGCATCACCTGCCCCAGACTGAGAGTTCCCATCTATACCCTGTGGCTAATAGCCACTGGTGGACTTCTGCTCCATATGTGTATCTAATTTCCTCTTGAAACTGTCCATGCTTGCAGCTGCCACGACCTCCTGTGGCAGTGAATTCCATATGTTAATCACTCTTTGGGTGAAGAAGTATTTCCTTTTATCTGTTCTAACCCGACTGCTCAGCAATTTCATAGAGTGCCCACGAGTTCTTGTATTGTGAGAAAGGGAGAAAAGTACTTCTTTCTCAACCTGCTCAATCCCATTCATAATCTTATAAACCTCGATCATGTCACCTCTCAGCCGTCGTTTCTCCAAGCTAAAGAGCCCCAAGCATTTTAACCTTTCTTCATAGGGAAGGTGTTCCAACCCTTTTATCATTCTAGTTGCCCTTCTCTGCACTTTTTCCAATGCTATAATATCCTTTTTGAGATGTGGTGACCAGAACTGTACACAGTATTCCAAATGAGGTCGCACCAATGATTTATACAGGGGCATGATGATACTGGCTGATTTGTTATCAATTCCCTTCCTAATAATCCCCAGCATAGCGTTGGCCTTCTTTATTGCAGCTACACATTGTGTAGACATTTTCAGCGAGTTATCCACTACGACTCCAAGATCTCCCTCTTGGTCCGTCTCTGCCAGTTCAGACCCCATCAACGTGTATTTATATTTAGGATTTTTGGCTCCAATGTGCATCACTTTGCACTTGGCCACATTGAACCCCATTTGCCACGTTGACGCCCACTCACCCATCCTCAACAGATCCCTTTGGAGTGCCTCACAATCCTCCCTGGTTTTCACCACCCTGAACAACTTTGTGTCATCTGCAAATTTAGCCACATCACTGCTTACTCCCAATTCCAAATCGTTAATAAACAAGTTAAAAAGCATCGGACCGAGTACTGATCCCTGTGGTACCCCACTGCTTACCACCCTCCACTGAGAAAGTTTCCCATTTATACTCACTCTCTGTTTCCTATTTATAAGCCAGTTTTTGATCCACAAGAGGACTTGTCCTTTTATCCCATGACTATTGAGCTTACTTAGGAGCCTTTGATGAGGAACTGTATCAAAAGCTTTCCGGAAGTCAAGGTAAATAATATCTATTGGGTCCCCCTTGTCCACATGTTTGTTCACTCCCTCAAAAAACACTAACAGGTTAGTGAGACAAGATCTTCCCTTACAGAACCCATGCTGAGTCTGCCTCAACAGTTTTTGTTCATCAATGTGCCTACTAATTCTTTCTTTAATAACAGTTTCCACCAACTTACCCGGTATCGATGTCAGATTGACTGGCCTGTAATTTCCTGGATCTCCCCTGGAGCCCTTTTTAAAGATGGGAGTGACATTAGCTACCTTCCAGTCCTCAGGAATGGAGGCAGATTTTAAAGAAAGATTACATATTTTTGTCAGGAGATCCACAAGTTCACATTTGAGTTCTTTCAGAACTCTCGGATGAATGCCATCCGGGCCTGGTGATTTATTAGTTTTTAAATTGTCCATCAGTCGGAGGACTTCCTCTCTTGTTACCGCAATCTGATTCAGGTCTTTCAAACCCCCTCCCGAAATCGGTGTTTCTGGAGTGGGCAAACACTTCTCCTCTTCCACAGTGAAGACAGAGGCAAAAAATGCATTCAGCTTCTCAGCCATTTCCCTATCATCCTTCACTACTCCTTTTACCCCTTGGTCATCCAAGGACCCCACTGCCTCCCTGGCTGGCTTCCTACTTCTAATGTATTTGAAGAAAGTTTTATTGTTGGTCTTTATGTTTTTTGCGATATGCTCCTCATATTCCCTTTTTGCTTGCCTGATCACAGACTTGCATTTTATTTGCCATAGTCTGTGTTCCCTTTTATCAACCTCACTAAGACTAGCTTTCCACTGCTTAAAGGAATCCTTCTTACCTTTTACAGCTTCCATTACTTTATTTGTTAACCATGCAGGCTTTTTTCTATACCTATTTGTACCTTTCCTAACCTGCGGTATATATTTTTTCTGAGCTTCTAGGATTGTCTTTTTAAATAGTCTCCAAGCTTCCCCAATGGTTTTGACCTTCTCCACTCTTCCTTTCAATTTCTTCCTCACATGTCCCCTCATACCAGAGAAGTTACCCCTTTTAAAGTTAAAAGTGGTCGTGTCAGTCTTTTTGGGCAACTCCCTATCTGTACAAATGTTAAACTCAATGACATTATGGTCACTGTTCCCAAGCGGTGCAATCTAGGTGCCTTCCTTTACATGGACAAAATCTTTCTTGATAGGGAGTGTTAGCAAACCCCCCAGAAAATACCGCTGAGGGTAAAACATTGAGTCTTGCTAATATAAAAGAGCAGCGTAACTGGGGTAAGGTAATCTGGGAAAGCAGCAGGCAGTCCATATTCTGGAAAGATACCAAATGCTAAAGGGGAGCAAGTTTTGTGTTCAAGAGAACAGATAGTCTGTTTCTCAATATCTAGAATCCTCTGTTAAATGCCTGCGTTTCACAACATACAGAGGCTGTCCAAAGAGATACCTATAGAATGTATAGAATGAATCTGACAATACCAGTTGGAAACAAAAAAAATCAGTTAGCATCATATGGATATAACTAGCAGGTTCCACCCTGAAGTATAGGCATAACCAAAACTTTAAGGTTAAAAGCCATGCCCTAGTCTCAATCAGATGCATTCCAGTCTCTAAGCACATTGTAACATAGCTAACACAGTTGGGGACCCCCAAAATACAGCATAAGAACGTTGCCTGGATTTGCTCAAGCTGGGTATTGAAAGCGCTAACCCAAATGGGGATCCCGTATAATAGCTGGAGAATTGTTTTGGCATTAAAGACCAGAATGGCAGCTGGGACAAATTGATTGTCCTTCTTATAAAAGAAACCAACCACCGCAGATGAACTGCACCTTGCTGAGATGATTGCTTGCTTGAGTTGTTCTGTCCAATTATGGTTGTATTGAAAAGAAACCCCCAAGTATTTAAAAGATTTCACTTGTTCGATAGTATTTCCTTTGACACGCCAGCTTTGTGGTTTCCAAGACTTTGAGAATACTAAAATTTTGGATTTTGCATAGTTTATGGACAGAGAGTTTGCCTCACAATAAGAGGAGAAGGCAAGTAACAGACGCTTGAGACCCTTCTGCAAGCGTGATAATATAACAGCATGATCAGCATAAAGCAATAAAGGAATGACTTGTGACCCCAGTTTAGGGGAATGACCATCAATAACATTTAGGAAGGGAGCCAAATCATTCAAAAATAAGTTAAACAGGCAGGGGGCTAAAATACAACCCTGTTCAACTCCCCGGTTGGAGGAGATTTTTGAAGTTAATCCATCTGGACCATTGTACCGCATTTGACAGCTATTAGAAGAATACATTTTACGAATAAGGAAAAGTAAGTGTTTATCTAGACCCGTATTATCTAACATTCCAAAGTAGGTCCCTGGGAATGGAGTCAAATGCCCCTTTTAAATCAAGGAAGGCTGAAAACAGCCTTCTCCCCCCCCCGTGCTGCTGTATTTCTCTATCAGATGGTTGAGAGTTATACAGTGATCCAGAGTAGACTTGCCAGGGGAAAATCCAATCTATTCTCTACTCGGGAGGTTTTGCTTTTGCATCCAGGAAATGAGTTTTTCCAAAAGGTATATTGCATATAATTTGCCTGCTATGTCGAACAGACTAATTGGGCAGTAGTTCTCTGGAATTTGCGGGTCTCCCTTCTTATAAATCGGAACAACAATGGAATTTGACCATGAGTCCGGCAAGTTCCCTGTTTTATCAATCATGGTAAAGAGAGTTTCCAGAGAAGGGGCCCACCAGTCGGAATTGTTTTTAAATAATTCTGGAGGAAGGCCATCGGGTCCTGAGGCCTTCCCTACCTTCAACTGGTTAATTAGGTAGTTAATCTCTTTAGGACTGACAGGTGACCATTCAGGTAAATCAGAGGGGATTTGTTCTTACTGATCCAATACAATAAATGAAGGATCAAAGAATAAGTTTTGGAAATGGTCTATCCAAACCTCAGCAGGGATAGAGTGACTATAGCAATGGCTCTTAGAATCAAGAGTGCCAGTAACTAGTGACCAGAAAAGCTTGCTATTTGAGGCATTACGGGCACTTAGAAGTAAATCCCAATTCTTAATACATAATTGTCTTTTCTTGTGAGCCACTGTATCATTAAGCTTACTTTTCAGTTCAAAGTAACTCAGGGGAATATTAGCTGCAAAGTTGTTAAGTGTGATATACTGCATGCAGTTGGCATTTCAGTCTTTGGCATTCCTTGTCATACCATGAGTCTATCTTCTCTACACCAGTTTGGTGTAGAGAGCCAGTTTGGTGTAGTGGTTAAGTGTGCAGACTCTAATCTGGGAGAACCGGGTTTGATTCCCCACTCCTCCACTTGCACCTGCTGATGTGACCTTGGGTCAGTCGCAAGCTCTGGTGCAGCTGTCCTTGAAAAAGAGCAGTTTCTGTCAGAGTTCTCTCAGCCCCACCTACCTCACAGGGTGTCTGTTGTAGGGAGGGGAAGGGAGAGGAGTTTGTAAGCTGCTCTGAGACTCCTTTGGGTAGTGAAGGGCAGGGTATAAATCCAATTTCTTCTTCTTCTTCCTGGTAGAGGGACTAGGTATAGCTGCAGATTGCTGTTTATAAAAGTTAATTATAGCAGAAGTTAAGTTGTTATAAATTTGGAGGGCCTCTGGAGGATTGTTGATTTAGTTCCATTACTTTACTTGTTTGGAGCAACTGGTTGATACTTTCTTGAACTTTCTCTGACCATCTAATTCTTAGTGAAGCAGGAATATCAGTAGAGACAGGGGATGAATAACTGACAGCATCGCATTTTAGTAATGTAATCAGCGGGAAATGATCACTATCCAAGCTCTCACCCACAAAAAAAAATCTGCAATAAATTTTCTCAGATTGGGAGAAACAATAACATAATCAATAACACTAGAGCTAAATGTGTACTCCCCCAACAAATCATGTGGTAAAGGCCCGTTTAATATACATCTATTAAAGGGGATACAAAAGGTTGCCAAGAATGCTCCTGCTGTATTGACATGGAAGTCTTTAGAGTTCCTAGATGTAATCAGGAATTCAGGGAGAGAGTCATTAAGGTCAAAGCCCAGGGCTTTCTCATACTGCCCTTATTTCATTTTATATTGGTTTTCCTATGTATTGTGTCAGGGTTTTTGTTTTGTTTTGTTTTTTAAACTAATTTGCTCTCCAGGGAAGGTACACCAGAGAGCTGTTGTTCTTACAATATTCTCTTTTGGAGTTTTATGCTGCCATATCCTTGTGTTGTCTTCCAATTTGTGTATGAATAGTGATTACTGTTAATTGTGGCCACCAGTAGAAGTGAGTAAAATTTGAATTTCAAGGGCCGCCTTAACTTCATGTTTGTTTTAGTACTATCAGAGAATCTAGCTTCCCCCCCCTTCATTTTGAACAAATGTATCAAAACAAGGTGCATATCCATTGTAACAGGTGCTCTTTGAAACAGTTGTTTGATTTTGCCCAGAAAAAAGGCTGTACTTTAAGATATGTCTTGTGATAATCTACAGGGACTATTCCTAAAGATGAATGAGCTGGTACTTTAATTGTAAAAGATGTATTTAATGTTGCAATATAAATGTTATCCCCCCCCAAAAAAAAATGTCCTCTACGTATTTTGAGGAAACAGGATAAAAATTATTATTGTCATCTGCATGGCAGAGTGGTTAGAGGAGTTGGGCTGGGATTCAAAGCAGACTTCTAGTAGGCAATCTTGAGCAAAATATAGCCATGCTTTGCTGTTTCCAGCGATTCAACATAGCATTCTTGGTTCTGCTGGCTGGTTGGGGCTCTGCAGGTGTTCCGCTAATAGCCATTCCTGACCCTGCTACCTGAGAAATGTTAAGCACTGAACCTCGGGGTTCTCATAAATGTCAACCATGACCTCTAGCACTTTGTTGCAGTCCTCAAACATTTTGACAAGGGCAAAGACTGCCAACATGTGACTGTTCTTTTAAGCCAAAATTGTATACATACCAATAGAAAGTGCTTCAGCAACGGAAAAAAAATGCAATGTTCATTTCACCTGTTACTTGCTCTGAAGTTCTTGATATATGTGCTTTTTATATTACTAGGTTGCACTTTGTGTGTGTGTTTTATACAAGGGCCTATTTAAAACCCTTGAGGGGAGAATCACACAAAATGTTTCCTTGTCAAGACTGGGCCCAGACTTTATAGCGTGAAGCCTGCAGAACACAAGTGCTTAACTGGTACTTCATTTTTATTTCTTCTCTGAATTGTGTTGTATTACCATATTATGTCTCACCATCCTAGGGAAACAGCAAAAAGCCTCCAGAGATCAAAAATTATTTCTAAAATAAACAAAACCCAGGCTTTCATGATCAGTCTTAATTCTTTCACATTTCAGTTGTGAAAGTAAAAAGGTCACCAGCCTCTTAAATTAAAGTATTTCATACAGTTCTAATGTTGAAACTTCAAATATTGGAGATGTAATTCATTGTTTAACTGTACGTGTTTTAAAACTCTCCAGGCTTCTTTTCGATCTTGTCCCTGCTACTGATGGGTGACATTAAGTATGCATAATTTATTCAGCACTCTGTCCTGTCATCCTGTAATATTCACAATGATGTTCAACTATATATGAAAAGACAGAAAAAGAGAGAACATGATAATGGACAAATACATAGATTACCTTCTAGACACCCAAGTACCTTTTGTTGCCCTTTCTTCTACATTCCACAGAAATCTGCTCCTTCAAAGTACCTGATCAAAATGTGTATCCATTCCAAGAAATCTTTTTTTTTTTTTGGCACACCAGTAACAATGGGATGAATACTTAAAGGCAGGCTGATTGTCAGAAAGATCCAAGTACACTGACAGAAAAGTGTTTATAGAAGATTTAGGAAGATATACAAAACTGCTTTGTAGCCATATTAATCATGAAAAAGGAAAGACCAGTTCCAGTCCTTTGCAATTTAATCCCCCACCAAAAATCACTCTGGCAAGTGGTGGTATGTGTGGAGTGGGGCCTGATCATTTTGAATATGACTCAGAATACTTTTTTCCTACCATTTTGTCAGCAGATTGCATGGAATATTTGTATTGTTAGAATTGGCTTCGAAGGTAGAAATTAAGGATTTTTAATGTACATTATGGCTCAATGCTATATTTTCATTCCAACTTGAGCTTTCATGCATCTCGTAAAATAAATAGACTTGGTGTTTGTTTGTTTTTCACTCTCCTAGAAGAAATGAGAACTACCACTGGCCATTGATCCCACAGACCCTTAAAATCCATATACAGTACTGGTTTACATTAATGAAATAGCAATAACTAACTAGTTATCAGTTCTTCTGGAGTTATGGTTAGTTTGAGCTTCCTATAACATTTTCATGATTATGTACTAGGCTTCAGGGGGAAAAAAAGACTATTAGAAAAGTGCCATCCAGCATACCACATTGTCTGTTGTATGCCCAAATCAGCTCTTGTGAACATTGTGAAATCATGAACTGCTGGGTATTGCCACTGGAGAAGTGGAAGATTTCTTTTCATCTGCTACAGTACAAATTAGAAACCAGAGATTCTGCTTTCAGATAATTCATTGTAGTTCCCCCCCACCCCCAGGAAATAATGAATCAGTTTCAAGGTAAGACACTAGCCCTTTTCAGGCAATACATTTGACCATACATACATGGAACACAAAGTACACAGGCTCTTCAAGGTGTTTGTATACTAAGGCTGAAAAATTGCATTGTCTCCCTTAGACAAAATGGCAATTGCACGTACTCAGAGGATGGTGTATAGAGTGCCATACCCATACATGTGTTCATACTATTGCCAGAATAGGACTAGGGTCTTACCTTGAAGCTGATTTCTTATGAGGTTTAATTCATAGTGTCTGTGTTACACTAGTAGAATAATACTACATAGTAACCTCATAAGGATCTGCCTTTTAATGTTACCTTAAGAGTCCTGTCTTTAAGGTGTTTATTTCAGATCCAGACTTACTAGCTTTAGTCCTCTCAGTATTATATCAATTTCTGGTTATAAACAAGATGGTGAGTTGTACGTATACTAAGTGATTTAAAGATTTCCCCCCCTTGAATGTGCATTAAATTTTGCAAGACTGTAGCTGATGTTAGGCAAATAATTTCCACCTGTTATCAGTTTCAAGACCTAAATGAGAAAGGCATTATTAGTTTTGCTGCTGTTCTTAGTTAGGAGATCTGCCTGTTCTTTTTTATTTCCTACTTATAGTTTGTTGACACACGCTTATGTTGGAAGAACTCTGTGATGATGAGCTCTCCTTTGGTGAAGTGAAGAGAGCTGAATTTCCTAAGCCATTGAGTAAGTTTCTGGAGTATTTGCATACCTCACTGGGATCTTTCACATTTTTGTGTTGCATCAGTCTGAAATGCATATTTATCATCTGATCATATGCATTTTAGTAGATTCATCAGTTGACCAAATCTACCAAAATGCATTATTAATAAAACTAACTCTTAATAAAGTGCACTTCCTTTATTTTTAATTGATACATTCACATGCCACAGAAAAGGGAATGCTTCTTTTAAGATTGTAGGACTGAATCCAAAGCACCACCAAAGGAGTGAAGAGGGACATCCCAGCTCCCTCCTCCAGTTGCAGCCTGGTAAACCATTTGAAATTCTGCTCCTGGGGGTGTGTCAACCCTAGAAATAGTTCAAGAAATGAGCCTTCCAAATATTTCAACACTGATCTGGAAAGCCATAGTCAGTTTTAAGTACAGACTGCTAAATTCCAAAGATCTCCCAGTTTTCACCATATCAGCAGCTCGTGTGTGCTGTTGGTCAAAATAGAATAGAACCTTGGACATGAAAATGAAGTGATTAGTTTTACAGAAATCCGTCTGAAAGAAGACAAGGGCTGCAATCACACACACTCAATAATCTACTTTCAATGCACTTTACGACTGGATTTTACCTGTGTGAACTGGCAAACTCCAGTTTGAAAATGCATTGAAAGTGGATTATTTAGTCTGTGTGATGACAGCTGAGCATTACTTATAGAGAAGCTGCTTATCCAGGACTGGGACTGTCTCCAAGAAGACGCTGCATGGCAATGTTCCAGGCCCGTAGCTAACAACTTTTTGCTCAGGGGGCCCATGTTTTTTTCAGGGGGCCCACCACTAATGTTCCCTCTAAGCTGTGGAGGGGGGAGAGGCTGAGGGCCTGCAAGACTGGGCTGGGGGGAAAGTCCCCGCTGGCCGCCCTGCCGCCCCACCTCTCCTCCCCCGGCTTCAGGAGCGCCCTGATGGGCACTTAGAGAGGCGGCGGCGGCGATGGGGAGAGTCCCCGCTGGCCACCCTTCCGCCCCGCCTCTCCTCCCCCCCCGGCTTCAGGAGCGCACCAGCGCTCTCTCCGTAGCATTAAAAACCGACGCTCTCTCCGTAGCATTAAAAAATTTTGTTTTACTGTAATTTTTAATTCTCAAAATTGGTTTAATAATGTATTGCCTATGAGCTGTTAAACTCAAATAAACTGAACTGAATAGTTTAAGTGGAAGTCTGCAGTTGGAGGAGAAATGGGGGAAATCTCCATTCATCCACCAGTAGAAGCACCATTGGGTTAGCATAACTGTTATTCTGCCCAAAGACCCAATCCATAGTATTTAAGAGCATGTATTAAAATAATTAACATTTTAAAAGTGCTACATGGTAATCCAGGGTCACTTCTACAATTAATCATGGGAGGGGGCGGCGAAAGAATGTGAATGGATTCTGAGCCCTTCTTGGCAGTAATAAACTTGGCCCTCAGACTTCATATTTTCTTTCTTATTTTGAATGGGACGCCGATTGTCAGCCAGCATAAAAGGTGTAGTGCAGACCTAGGTTTGATGAAATAGAATGCTTTTCTTGGAGGTGGTTGCAAAGTACTCTTTTTAAAGCATGTGTTTTTGACATAAATACCGATCTTTTTAAGGAATAATTTTGAAATGTTTATGAACACTGAAAGCTTAGCAAACATTTGAGTAGCAATGAGGGGGGGAAGGAAAAATTGCCTTACCTTTAAGAAACTACCAAACTGAGTCATAAAGGGTTTCTGTGTGATTTTGTGTGTATGTACAATCATACCAAAATTATATTAAACTGTTGCAGTTTTTGTTCTCTTTGCCCTCATCTGTGTTGCACACTTTTCAGGAAACACACAGCTAGATTAAAGCAAACAAACAAACATACAAACAAACAGTTTGATGTCTGGTAAAAAAGCGACACTTCCCTTAGATGTACCAGTATTTGGCTGTGTGATTTCATCTTGCAATTATCTCCCTAAACCAAAGTCTTCTTTCAGATTAACATTTACTAAAGTTGAATGTCCCTGATGTAGCATCTGGTGGAAATCCAGCTTTAAGAACAACAGTGTTATTATAATGATGTTCCATGATATTTGGGAAGGGACATGTCTCTCCGTAGCATTAAAAATTCATTGGGTTTTTATTTTCCCTATTACAAGCTATAATTTCTAGGCCATCTTGGAAATTGATAGAATTTAGATACACCATCATATATAATTAAGAAGGAGCTATTTATATGTGATAGTACCTCTTCAGGACAATTCAATGACAATGGTTCATTAGTAGCATAAACATTAGAAAGTATGCCAGAAGGTTTCTCCAAGCCATCTGTTCTAGCTGCCTGGTAGGTAAGTGTAAAAAGTTACCAGCCTGTCTTTCCACAGCTGTGTGGTAAGTTTTGGCATGCTGTTTCCGCAGCAACAATTGCTGCTTATTCAGTATCAGTAGTGACCAATTGGCTAGTTTCAGCATATCCATTATACATTACACAAAATATGATTTATCCATCCATCCATCTATCTTAGTTTGGCAACCCTCCCTTGACATTAAGAACAGAAAGTTGGGATAAAACTGATTAAAATAAATGTATTCTTCTGAGTACTGGCAGGAAAAATTGAGAAAGATGCAACTTGCTAGGGATACTAAACAATGAAATGAGATGATGATTCTGTCTTGGTGGAACATGTTACACATACACAGTGCCTAGTTAAGGGTTAGTAAGAATATGACCTTTTAAGGAAACTACTATATCCAATTCTTCAAAGTGCATTCTCTCATATACTTTTACAGGGCTTTTTTTGTAGGAAAAGCCCAGCAGGAACTCATTAGCATAATAGGCCACACCCAACAGAAAAAAACTCATTAGCATATTAGGCCACACACCCCTGACTGCACATCTCATTAGCATATTAGACCACACCCCCATGTTATCAGAAGTGTGGTCATCCAGCCACACCTACCTTATGCTTCTTATTCTGTTTACCTTGTTGTCAAAACCCAGGACTTTGCATGTGAGGCCACATACACCTAATGTAGCCAATCCTAATGAGTTTCTGCTGTTGGGTGTGGCCTGTTATGCTAATGAGTTCCTGCTGGGCATGGCCAGCTTGGGAGCCAGCCAGAACTCTGTTCCTGTACGTTCCTGTCCAAAAATAGCTCTGCACTTTTATAGGCGACCCCTACCCTTCCCCAGTGCTCCTCCTTTTACAGTTGTTGTTTTGCTTTGTTTTTTTTAAATCTGATGGGTATGCTGGAAGTCTGGGTCATGCTGTTGCTATGATTAGAGTCTATTGTAGCTAACCGTTTTCTTTTCTAATAAACGGTGGTTGTATTATGTATCAACGTATTTCTGCTATCCTTACTGCAGCATCAGTCTATGTTGCCATAGATACAACAACAACAACAAAAGAAAACAGTTGGCAAGGAGGTAAACTGACACATATAGGTTATCTCATTAGCTTTTCTTTAGTCTTCATGAGCAAACAAATCTCCTTCACTGTGTGTGTTAAATGTCACTAATGGTTCTCCCCACTATCGTTTTTGTGGTTGCTTTTTAGACACCTAATTGTGGGTGTCACATGTCTAATAATTCATCAGTGGTGGCAAAGAAGGATATTCATAAGTGTAAGACCTATGTTGCAACGAGAGGACTCCAAGAAGAAGAGTACTCACATCCTTGTATATTTTGGGCTTGTTGTCCTCTCTACAGGAGCTGATATAATTCCTGTGGGCGTTAATGAATAGTGATGTACCAACAATAGGGTTATTCCAAGATGGTTCCCAAAGTGGGCAATACCACCCCCTGAGGGGTGTACAAGATGTATGTGATGACATGAAGTTTTGTGGTGATCTGAAGAAAGTTTGACCACTTTTTTGTTCATGATTTTTGGCAGGTCATAGCATTTGGACTTCTAAATTAAGAATGCAATTAATTTCCCTTGTTCATTGTAAATGTTTGGGACCATTACTGGAAGCTTGCAGTTTCTTGGAAAATAAGCTAGCATTTTAATAAAAAAAGGCCTGCTGTAGGTCTCCACATGAAACCTATATGTTTTGATACTTTATTTGTTGTGATTGTAGATCAGCTAAGATATATTGATTCTTCAGTTCCCACACTGAGCTTGTCTATGGCTATATTCAGACACTGTGACAAACTTCTGTTTATTTTTGATAGGCACAGTGTTTGCTGTGCTTGCACTTTCCCTCGCCCCATGTGCAAAGCATGATCAAAAGCATTTTGATTCAGAAAGTCTGTTTGCTGTGGTTCCTAAATGGAGGTGGCTGGGCAAACTGGAATTTATTTGCTTTCCAATAACTGGGATTCTGACTGAAATATGCCCAGGTGACTGCATTTGAGCACCATTCACAGCAAGCTGAACTTTGATTGAAGGCTTCTTAAACCAGGAAATGTTCAATTGCACTCTGTATATATGAATAGAAGAGGGAGAGAGTGAGTGCACAAACACACATACAGTTATGATTTCTGAATATGTCCTATGTGTTTGCATTTGGTAAAGTGATGTTCAATTTTTTTTCAACAAAGACTGTTACTGTGTATGGAACAAGAAATGCCAGATGGTCAAGATGGATTAAGAAAAGGAAGAGGCACTAGAGATCATACTATAAATTTACGATGGTTACTGGAGCATACTAGAGAATTTCCAAAGAAAATTAGCTTGTGTTTCATAGATTAAAGCAAGGCTTTTGACTATGTGGATCAGGAAAAGCTGGAGTTGGTATTAAAAGGAACAGGTGTGCCACAGCATCTGATTGTTTTGATGCACCACCTGTACTCTGGACAAGAGGCTACTGTTAAGACAGAATATGGTTTCCTATTGGCAAAGATGTCAGACAAGGACATTACTGGCAGAAAATAGTGAAGGCTTGAAATGACTCCTGATTAAGGTTAAAGCAGAAAGTACTAAAGGAGGGTTACAGCTGAACACCGAGAAGACAAAAGTAATGACTACTGAGGAACTTTAAGGTTGATGATGAAAAAATGAAATTGAAGATTGAATTGTTGAAAACCAAGGTCAAGTTAATTCATGCTGTAGTGTTTGCTGTTACTACGTATGAGTGTGAAAGTTAGACAATGACGAAATCTGACTGAAGAAAGTTGATTAATTTGGAATGTGGTGTCGGAGGAGAGTTTTAGGGATACGGTGGACTGCTAAAAAGACAAATAAGTAGTTTCTAGATCAGAAGTGTCAAACTCGTGGGACTTTGATGGGCTGTGCGGAGGTTTGCCAATGTCCCAGAATTACAACTGATCTCCAGACTACAGATTTGCTCCCCTGGAGAAAAGGGCTGCTTTGGAAGATGGGGTGGATGGGTGACCTTGCTGTCATCTATCCCCTCTCCTGCCATCCACAGACTCCGCACCCCAAATCTCCTGGTATTTCCCAACTCAGAGCTGGCAAATAAGGGTACTTTCACATATGCTAAATAATGCAGTTTCAGTCCACTTCAGCTAATGTTTGCAATCCAGTTGTAAAGTGTATTGAAAGTGTGTTATTTAGTGCATCTGAAAGTGCCATTATAGAAGTGGGGGCCTGCAAAATGCATTGGGGGGAATCCCATACCCCCCCCACATTGTTGAGCCTTTCCCAGCCTAAGCACCCACCCTGAAACCTGGCATCAGCAGTGTCTCAACTTGTGCAGAGAATGCTACTTTACTCTCTCCCGCCTGCTCTCATGGTCAGTGTTCTGTCCCCTAAGGCCCAGGGGAAAACGTGATCTTTTTAAAAATATATATGTTTGATTTATATCCCTCCCTCCACAGCAAGCAGGCTCAGGATGGGCCACAACAAGTCATTTCACAGTAAAAACAATATTAAAATATACAATTTAAATCCAGTTTAAAACCAATTCAAAATAAGATAGCAGGCCAGTTCACGGTAGTGCAGACAGCCTCTTGCATGGGTGCTGGCTAGAAGGTCAATAAGGCATCCAATTCACTGGAAGATGCTATGCAGCTCTCTTTAGCAATGTAGGGCCATTAAATAGGGCAGTATGAGCAGGGGAAGCCGAGATGGTTGGATGTCCGCTGCCTCAGCCAAAGGCCTGGTGGAACAGTTGCATTTTACGGGCCCTGCAGAATTGTAATAGATCCCACAGGGCCCTGATCTCTGATGGGAGCATCTTCCACCAGTCCAGGGCCAGGGCATTTTCCACCAGTCCAGGGCCAGGTCAAGGCTAAGGAGACGTCTTTCAGGCCGGGGACTATCAGAAGGTGTTGATCTGCAGAATGCAAGGCTCTCCAGGGCACATACACAAAGCTGGCCATTGCAAGCTCCGCCCTCCCAGTCTACTCAGAGTGGCAGGGGCTTTCCAGGATCTCAGGTTGAAGTCTTTCTCATAATAAGCCACAGCCTGGTCCTTTTAACTGGAGGTGACTGCATGCCATGGCCTGGATAGCCCAGGCAAAAACTTAATGCTAATTAAACAAAAGCTACCCCCAAGAAGAACGGAGGAACAATAACTCAGAACTCTAGCAGACCCGTGTGGCTGCTGCTTAAAGCTCAATAAATACAAGAGAAAAGCCTCCACCAGGATTCACAGCAATGTTTGCAACCAAACCCCCTCCTCCTCAGCCAGCAAACTTATATAAACAACTCTAGCAGACCCACGTGACTGGGAACTGAGAAGTCTGGCACCCTGCCCTCTGCTCCATGTACTCAGCAGCAGCTTGGAAGGGTGATGATGGACAGGGGAGAGGGTGAAGAGGTGGGAGAGATGAGAGCCCCAGGCCAGATTAAAGCCCTGGGTGGGCCAATTCTGGCCCGCAGGCTGTAGGTTTGACTCCCCGTTCTAGATCAAATCATGCCTGAACTCTCCTTAGAAACTAAGGGGAAACTAAACTGATGCTATTGTACTTTGGTCACATGATGAGAAGACAATAGTTACTGGAAAAGACAATAATGCTAGAAAGAGTGGAAGGCAGCAGAAAAGAGGAAGACCCAACATGTGATGGTGTGAGGTGCACTAATTCCACCAATGACACCACCCACGATGACAGCACCCTTCCTTGAAAATCCTCTTTATTGACACCACAGCTGTGAAAATGTACAGGGAGGGCAGACATGTGGGAAAACCTTGGCCAAATCGATTCCAGTTCTTGTGGATTGACTCCCAAGAAAATCAGGATTAAGTTGAGTATGTGTAAAAGCCCATAGAGATCAAGTCTCCAAGGGACATAAGGACAATTTGTTGTCTCAGTTGACTCAGTAGAAGGTGTAACTTCATGATACTCATACTCTCAGGAGCCACATTTGGCTCTTTGATATGCCATCTGTGGCTCTTCTGAGCACCATTTGTCAATGTGGTGCCTGCTCCAAGAAAGTGCTCAAGGCCCTTGCCCATTCGGGCTTGTGGTTGACAAGTGGTTCCCACCTTGAAGCACTTGCTGCCGGATAAAGGGTAAAGTGCTGTGGGCATCCTTGAGGTGTAGGCCTCATGCCAGGGATGGAAGTAAATGTAGCTCTTTGGGTTGGTGGCAGCTGGGAATGTGACTTCCTGTGAGTACCACTGGTGTAAGGTCTGGTTTAGTAGCAAGTTTCCAGTGCTTTGTAGCCCTCTAAGTATTTGAACTTCTTGGGGAGGATCTTCTATTTTGATGAAAGGCCACAGGTTGTGTTGACAGCCAGCATTTTTCATAAACAGCAAAATTGTCGAGCAGTAGACTGGATCAAATTATTTTCCTGATCATGTGGCATTTATTGCAGCCTCCTCTTTATATATGTTCTGCAACTACTGCATATTGCAGACTAGATGAAATTCCCTCACCCAGCCTCACTGAACCTGTTGGCAGCTCTCCAGTTTAGCATGGCACTATTTTGACATTGAGTTCTATTATTAGGACTGTTTACTATGAAATTAGTATTTAATTTCCTTGTTATTTTGTCTGCTTGATATGGAGTTTTCTGTGTTATTCAGTCAATGAGCCATATGTGCAAATAGATGCCTTCCAAATAATGTCAGTTGCTATCAAAGTAATATCTCACCTGCTAATGAAAATCTTCTGGGTTGCAAAGTCATTTTCTGTTTTTAATTTATTAGCACTCCCATAGTACTTGGTTAGTTTGATCTTCAGTTGCCTTGTTGCTCAAATGGTATCTTGGGCCAAGGTTGTTGTTGTTGTTGTTGTGTTTGTGTGTGTGTGTGATGTGCAGAATAAGTGCTTTCTGCTGCTCAAGATTTGTGAATCAATGAGCTTCTAAGGGTATAAAAGGAAAAGGAAAGGATGAGCAGAACGCCTGAGAGTAGTGTGCAGAAGTTTTCTGATTTAATCATAAGGCACTTTAAGAGAGCATAAACATTTATTTACCTTTAATGTAAGAAGTTGTTACTTTTTTTTTTAACTCTGGAAAATATCTTCTCAGATGAGAGCTAACTTCCTTCTGTATCCTTGTTAATGGAGGTAGACTAAGGCCTTGGCCCTAAAGTTACTTGTTTGGATGCAAGTTCTAGTGAAAGAGATGGACTTACTTAAAAGTAATGGCAGTCAGGCCCAGAGTATAAGCAAAGTAACTTTAAAGTATGGGCGGTTTTATGTTTTCTAAGTTGCCACCTTTGTGCAAGCCTTTGAGTCATGTGTATTGGCTCTGTAAGGCTTTCATTTGTCACACTGCAGCTGTGGAGTCAGTGAGGAAAAACAGTATTAATAAGTAGCCATTTATCATAACTGTAGAGTGATCTTTCCTTTAGGGAGCCTCAAAGAAACCTAAGAATGGGTCTGCTCAATTGTCATGTGCTCTCTTTGCAAGACAAACTCCTGCAATATGTCTGAGGGGTCATGATTTTGGCCTTCTTCTTTGCCCAAAACTCTGTTGCAAAAGCTTAATAGCAGAACATACCCAGCATGCATATATTTAACCCTGTAAAGAGATGTGCACAGTGCATAGCAATACATGCATGGGGTAGTCTTGTTAGTAGTCAATATCCCACTGTGCCTTGTAACATGAATTTTTTTGAAATTTTGAAACTGAAGTATCTTGGCTTTGTGAAGCTTCAGCATTCAGTTACCCTCATTGCCGTAACCTCAGCATTTTCCCTCTAAGTCTTATGTTGTAAAGAAAGTAGTGAAACTCAGTTAAGGGTATAAAGAAATTGGTAAGGGACTTGAGAGGACCATATTGTCAAAATTGGGGCATGAATAGCCAAGACAGTGCTGGAGATAAGATACCCACTTCAGGTGGAGTGGGAAAATAATAGAAAATGCAGTGGCAGATATAGGGAGTGAAAATACTTGGAAAGCACTTGAAGTGTCTAGGTGACGAGCAGTATTTGGAGTTGTCCATGCAAGGGGCCAATCATCAGTTGGAAATAGTTATATCAAGGCCAGAGGAAACCAATGAGCTACGTGAGCAGATGAAACTCTTTTCAAACCTAAGAGGATAATGCAGTTGTTTCAGTATTCTCTGCTGCATTAAATGGTTCATGAGAATGGTTGTTACAGGTTTTTTTGAAGCACAGAATTCTGGGTGTTGGTCCTTTGTGCAGATCCTAACCCCTTTTTAAGGCTCCTGATTGCTCCATTTCTTACCAACATCTATTAGACTTCTTTCCCTGCCAAAGCATTTTTGAAGTATGTGGCAACTAGGGATGAGCATGAACCAGAAAAATGCCGTTTATGGTGGTTCATGACCAAACCACGAACTGAACCATGAACTGAATCAAACTGAGAAGTTCATTCATGAACTGAACCATTTTGTGGTATATAGCCTCAGAAACCCTGTTGAAAGGAACTACAGTCCCTTTAAATGAGATTTGCAGAAAGCCCGAAAAACAGCTAAGTCTGGGGAGCAGCTTGCTCCCCACCATTCAGCTGTTTCGGGCTTTCTTGTGGAGAACCTTTAAAGTGGTTGCACAAGAAAGCCCAAAACAGCTGAGTGGCAGGGAGTAGGCTGCTCAGCTGTTTGGGGGGCTTTTACAGGGAACAGAAAACAGGGACTTAAAGGGACTCGTAGTCCCTTTAAACCCCTGCTTTCTGCTCTGTCCATGAACTGCCACAAACTGTTTTAAAAGTTTGTGGAAGTTTGTGACGGTAGACCCATCATGAACTTTGGTTCGCAAACCATGAACAGGGCAAAATCTGTGACAAATTTTGCTTCGTAGTTCGGTTCATGCCCATCCCTAGTGGCAATACAAATGTAGGATTAAGAAAGTACTGTAGCAGTTTTGACACAGTTGATTCTAACAGCATAATGTGAACAGATATGGTGCATTTACAGGCAAGAGACCTGCAACACATTGATTGAAGTTAATCATTTGCGTTCTTGATTCACTGTTGATCTGCACATAGTTTGTGGTACTGTTTGTCTATTAATATTCAGCAGCTATCAGATGCTCAATAAGTATGCATGCATCTCTGCTGCTGCATGAGAAAACAAACACTTTTCTAATTTTAGCATTTGTATTTAAATACGTCTTGCGTTCAAGAACCGGGCTTCAACCACATTACCAAACTAATCTTCCCCCCACAACACTATTTTGAAGCCTAGATTAATTCCAAAAGATTCTTCAAATACAGAGTGTCTCTTGAAGATCTGGTGCCTTAACAGACGTTGAGCATTTGAGTCTTTTGTTGAGAAATTTAAATACATCAATCTTGCAATTGAGGAACAATTGCAATCCTAAAGGTACTCTCCTTCTTTTATTTTTCTTTAGTGGGGGGAGGTCTTTATCTGTGTGTATACACACACACCTACATTTTTAATCCATGTGGTCATCACATTCCCCCCCTTTCCTTTAGAATCTTTTCTCCCTTCGCACCATATTGTCACATTTATATGCAAGTATATTTATGTAAATTTAAATTAAATAATTCAAGATGCCTTTATGCACAAATCACACCTTGGCATGCTGTTCCTTAACACAACTTCGGCTGCAGTAGCTGATGTATTGATCTGAGATCAAGGCCAACTGAATTTAAGCAAGACTACAGAGTAAAGACCTATAGTGTGGGGTTGCCAGAGATATAACGGCAAGGAACTATACTTATCACAGTATAAAAATAACAGCAATCATAAATCCATAACAACCACCAAGCTAAGAATGCAGTCAATACACCTAGAATTCAGTTACTACACAATTAATATATACACATTCTGGATCCGTGCCGTATTATCATATTACAGTCTGTGCTAATTAGAAACACTTTGAGCACCCACTATACCAAGTGCAAACAATTGCTCAGTCATATGAATTAATACATTGTGGCAAGGAATTATGAATAAAAAGTGCGGGGTGGTAATGTTGATTTGAATTCCATCCATCTCTTCATCACCACGGAACCTGTAGACATTCTGTGGGGTTTTTTTGTTTGTTATGATAGCAACCTGCTATGTCAAAGAAGAAAAAAACCTCTGTTCTTTTCCTCACCTACTTCATTTTAATCTTTATTTTTCTTATAAACAGCAAATGGTTTGTTGTGCTCTGCAACTGTTTGGGGTTCTGGTTTGATAGGAAAGCCGCTGTGCCAAAATTTGTCAACCTTTCTCCACCACAGGCAGTGGTTAATAGCCATTCGGTTGTGCAGCATTGTTTACTGTCAAATCCAAGTGAAGATGAAGGAAATTAACAAAACATAGCTGTTAGTTGACTATAAAGGGATGTGTTTTCAGATCTGCTGCTGTAGCAGAATTTCTATATAGAAGTATTTCCTTATATGTGTCGTTTCCAGTTGAAGAAATTATGGTGTCCAGCTGCTCTTTTCATTGAGTTTTCTTCTTCTCTCATTGTTCCCTCCAGCTACAAAAGCCAACTGCTGGAAATTTGCAGGGCTTCTGTGGATTTAAATTGATAGTTTACACAAAGCCAGGAGACAACCTTTGGAGAGATGTATTATAGAGTGATGCTTTCCTTGTTTAATAATAGCACCATGTTGTCCTACAACTGTTCCAAAATGTGTTTAATTCATATTGGGATCAGGGCACACCGAGAAACCTTCAAAACCAGCAGCTTCCGTAGAGCATCATGAAGTACCTAAATGGAAGATGAAAGTTCAGAATTCTTTCACATGTCCTCTTTTAATTAGTTATGTTGGCTGTTCTCTGGAAGCTGTTCGTTTGTTTGTCACTTCCCTCTCCATTTCAGTGTCGGTGCCAATTTATTTCATCAGGTTAGTCTTTTTCTTCTTTGTGTTCTCTGCTGACAATGGTCAGCTGCCCGCTAGGAAGGATATACTCTTACCTCCCCTGTATTCCATTCATGCCTTCATTGTACACAGGCTTTGTAGTGTATCGATTGTTTGACTTCTCTTTTACCACTTAATACAGGAACCAGGATGACTTCCACTGGTTTCCTAAAGCAGTTATAGTCATTTTTACACCCTTTACAATCTCCAAAGGCAAGTTGAAAGTTCTCCAGTGAACAGTCTTCAGCTGTTCTGTCATGAGCTGTGGACACAAAGGCCATGGTTTCATTATTATTTCTGTGTTTTCCAGGTTTTCTAGCCCTGTGACCTTTCTAGACTGTCAAGGAAACTTCTTTTGCATTTGGACTCATTCTGGTGGGAATACTGTAACCAGTCTGGAAGAAGGGGGAAGAGGTTGTGGAAATTTGTAGAACCCTCTTCCCCAAGAATTCAGTATATATTTTGTGGAATTGTTCAGCAAAGTAGTTGTTGTGGGCAGGAAAGTGTACCCTCACACAAGGTAATATAAGTTGGTTAATTGGATCCAAGGTTCAGATCAAGGTGATGTTGATACGCTAAGGACCAAATCAAGGCAGGATTTTATTGTTACTTCCTTGCCCAATTTCTCTTTATTTCATTAGGCCAGGGAGATGTTTTCTTGTAACCAATTTTTTAAAAAAACTGTAAGGGCAACTGTTTGCTCTTTGTTATTGTTTTCCTCCTCCTTTTTGATAAATACAGATGGATTGGTTTTTTTTAAAAAAATGCTAAAATACAGTCCTTTCATATATTTTTTATATTTTTTATTGATTGCACATCTAGGTAACAAACCTCTCCCCCCCCAGTGCATGGAGGCACTACCCAGGGTTTTTAGAAGGAAAGAGTGGGTAACCTGAGTCCTCCTCAAGTTATAGTAAAATCTCCAAACCAGGATGGTGGCATCTACTCAGAGTCACATGTTTCCAGGAAAGATCTGGAGATCTGATCAGTGGCTTGTTTTGTGTGTAACTGAAGGAGTTCAAATAAAGTATCTCTCCCCCCCACCACCCCAGCAAGCATGTTTGCCACAACCATGTTCTTATCATGCTTGTTCAGTGAATAGCCTGGCTGCTGTACTGTGAACCAGCTGAAGTTTCATAACCATCCTGAAAGGCAGCTTTGCATAAAATGTATTCTAGTAAGCTACCTTGGATATTAGGAGAGCATGGCCATGCTACTTCTGGCCAGAAGGAACCACAGCTGGTTCATCAGTCTAAGCTGATAAAAGGTGGAAACCATATTGATTTGATAAATAAATATCAAATCTCACTGCTTACCTGTTCTGTGAACTTGGTCCTCTTATAACATAAAACAGAAGATCAAGCCTAAAGTCAATGTTGATTATGGCCTATGTTTTGCGTGTGTGGCAGTTAGTATCCATTCACCCACTGCAGGGTTCTTTCATTACAGTTGTTTCACTGTTTCATTCTCTTCCGCCTCTCAACTTGCTTATTAGCAGTCGTTTCTTCTTACGTAGTTCCATGAATGCTCTAAGACTGGTGAAATGACAGGCAGGTAGATGAGATGAAAGTGGCAAGGTGAGGGAGGGTTTAATACCAATAGCTGTGTTTGGTCCACTGTGACCTTATGTCTCCTTGAAATTTCCTCTAATTATGACTTGTGTCATCAAAAGTGAGTATATCATATTGGTTGTTAAATGGCTTTTTGATTCACCAGCTTTAAAATATCACTGTTGGGGAAATCGCCAGGGCAAGTCTATGTAGAATTATTTTAGTCTAGGCCTATTGCTTATAGATTTCTGGTTGATTCTACAGCCCTAATTCTATTGCATTTTCATTGACTGCCCATCATGTTGATTGTAGTGACTCATTTTGTGTAATCCACACTGAATCACTGAAAAAGACAGACTATAAATAACTTAAATAAATAAAAATGCATTGGTCTTAGACTGGGGCAACTCTTAGGCTGGAGCCAGTTCGGTACAGTGGTTAAGTGCGCAGACTCCAATCTGGGAGAACCGGGTTTCATTCCCCACACCTCCACTTGCACCTGCTGATGTGACCTTGGGTCAGTCGCAAGCTCTGGCGCAGCTGTCCTTGAAAAAGAGCAGTTTCTGTCAGAGTTCTCTCAGCCCCTACCTCACAGGGTGTCTGTTGTGGGGAGGGGAAGCGAAAGGAGTTTGTAAGCCGCTCTGAGACTCCAAGTGAAGGGTGGGGTATAAATCCAGTCTCTTCTTCTTCTGTGCAGGGTTGAATGATACAAATGGCTATGAGTGGAAAGACATAATTGGACTATATCCTGGTCATATAATAGAGATGATTAAGGCTGAATAGCCAGCAGTTCTTCCTGTGTTTTTTTTTTATTATTATTATTGCTCACTGTGGGGAGAGAAATCCTATCCTGTTACATTTCTTTTTGTTCAGTTTCCTTTGGGGAGGGCAGGGAAGAAATTCAGCAATAAAAGATAAATATATTTGCTAGTTCACCTGCAATCACATTAAACATTGTATAATGCTGATTTTATGAGGAATCTCTCCAGCATTCCAACTGCATCAACATGTATTCTCTTGGTAATCTGTACAGGAAATAAACCCATAAGGCAGTCCCATGTTGTTACAGATGTCAAATGATACTTCTTCCTTTACAAATTAAACATTCTGTCCAACCTCATTAAAATTAATGGATGGTGGATTTAGAATAGTGGAGCAGTACAGTGGTAATATTATGGATGTGTGTGTTTGTGAACAATCTGTTTGAAGTCTAATTATTCTAAACCAATCTGGGAATCAGTGTTATGTGAATATTAATGCTGCCAGCCATCTTCTCCTATTTGGAAAGGTGGCTTGGATAGCTTATTCATGTACATTCAATTCAGCCTTCACAATTCTTTTTTTTTTTTTTTTTTACATTTTCTCTTTTCAGAACATTTCGCTAACTTGCTCGCCTGCTTGTTGGTTCTTTAACGAGATAAGCAGACAACAGCTTTAAGGTAGAAGCAGGACTGATGGGGAAAAATAGTGAGCAAGCAAGATACCCCCTGCAGTTCCTCCACAGGGAAAACACTAATGCAGGAGGCACATGGTGTTTGGAAGTGAAAGTTCCTTGACAGGTGACAGATAATGGAAGCTTTGCTTATTTGTGTCCTAGCAGTTAAGAGACAGCATCATTATATGCTGTAAATGAATTTCTGTATATGTAAAACGAGAAAGAGAGAGACAAGATGCACACACAACATAGGCTTATATGAGCCGCTTATACTGAGCCAGTGAATTTTTAACATTGCACTACTGAGACACTACCATGCCACATCACAATGCATTAGGCCTTCCCATAATTCAAACAAACTTTGTCATATGCATGTGTCCAGATGTGATGTTTGAGGAACAAAAACACCCCCAGTTTAGTGGTTCTTAAAAATAAAAGCAAAATACCTTAGACCTTTATTTCACTGGTATACTTTCTCGGCCAAGGATTGATTTTACGAGTTGCTACCATATTCATTAGGATGGTAGTTAATATAAACATTTGGGAACATTATGTTATGGCAAAAATCAGAGAGAATTTAGATAAGCTGAATTATCACTCCACTCATGTGGTTCCCAGTTTTACAATATTTACTGGAACAAGAGGTAATCCTGGTTAACCCTGTCTTTCAAAAATATGTTCTTTTTAGCATGTCTGAATTAGATAAGGCGGGTACTTTATGTCAAATATTGTATTAATGGGATTCTGTCATATGGTATCTTCTGATAAGTTCACAGCAAATCCCTCTCATTACTGGTCTGTAGTCTCTGAGCTGTGCACAATTTACTTGTTGTTATGGTTTATTCAATAAAAATTGGGAGAATTAAAGGATGGTAGTTAATAGATTTGGAAAGTAAAATAAAAATCAATGAAATCTGTCAAATCTCCTTTTTTTGTTCACAGCATGTGAAACTTAATTTTAAAAAGTTTGCAATTAGTAATATGACAACAGCTAAATTTCTTGGCAGAATATGGGAGAATGGGTGTGTATATGTGTGATTATATGTACACTGGACATGCAGAGAGATGCATCATATTCTGACACATAAGTCTTTGGCTTTTTTTCCAGAGAATGTTGAGAACGATGTGGAGGTGTTGAGGACTGTGTCCTGCTGATGCTGAAAAGAGAGTGGTGTGCAGTGAATGACAAACCAAATTACTTTAGCCTCCAGCACCTCCAACACTATAACATGCTATAATATCTGCTAAGGAACTTAAGTTACGTGTGTGTGTGGTGGGTTTGGGGGTTTTTTTGGTCACATCCTTTTAATTAAATGAAGCTTTTATTAAATTTGGAACAAAAGAATGGGAAAGGAATGGCTTAATTATGCCCTTAATAAAATGTTAACCTTTATTTGCATTCACATTGTTCTAAAAGTTTAACTTTTATATAGAATTGCTTCCTTCCACTTCAAGTGACAATTATGCAATTTGTAACTAAACTGTTATGAAGGTCAAGTAGATCTCAGGTTGATTTCCAGTCTTTTCCACTTATTAATAAAAAGGTACAGTGCACTTACTGTAATAGAACAGTGGCACTTGTGGGCAATGTTAGGTGTTCCATGCTTAATTTAGTCCGTTACAATGAAGGCACAGAAATTATTGAACTAGCACAGTACTGGAAGAGTGGCATATGTTGAAACAGCAGTTGCTGTTTGATTCTGCCCCCATTGCTGCTTTTGCAAGTTGCTTCTTGAAAGTCCACAGCTTCCATTCTGACTTTGTATATAGGATTTAGCCCTTTTAACAACATTTCATTACAAATGACATTGCTGTACCTTGACCTTCTATATTTTCTTACTTGCATTGTGAAATCAAGATGTACTGAAACAACTCAGGGTCATACAATGGACCATTATGGTGTTACAAAGATGCTTATCTGCAGTTGTATTCCCCCCCCTCCGCCCCCTGGCACATCTGAATTCAGTGCTTGAATAGAGAAACGGGAGAGCCAGCTTGGTGTAGTGGTTAAGAGCAGCGGACTCTAATCTGGAGAACCGGGTTTGATTCCCCACTTCTCCACATGAAGCAAGCTTGATGACCTTGGGTGAGACACAGTTCTCTCAGAACTCTCTCAGCCCCACTTCCTCATAGGGTGTCTGTTCTGGGGATAGGAAGGGAAGGCAATCGTAAGCCACTCCAAGACTCCTTTGGGTATAAAACCAGCTCCTTCTCCTCCATTGTAATACTAAATGCTATTTTAATCAGTTGGATCTAGTTATGAGTTGTCAAATTGTGCTCTGAAACTGCTGTGGTAATACAATGATTGTGACAAGTCTAATTCTGCAGTCCACTGATGACCTTTTACCTATTAGCATACAAGTCAGGCTGTTTCTATCTGAATGTGCAATGCACATTGGAGTTATGGCATAACATGTTCAAAGCCTGGCTTAAACTGAACCCATGAAGTTCCACTGGGAATGCAGATGCAGGCCTTTCAGATGTAGATAATAGTCCAATGTTATTTAGCTATCTCTAATCTTATTGCTGATAGAAATTACTCTTTGGTGATTCTTATTAATAGGTTAATTGGCTTTAGTGTTTCACATTTAATATTCTAAAACCTGAAAACAGTACTTAGTAAATTTTGTTAATGTCTGTCTTAAAATAATTTTGATTGTGAACTTTGTTAATGTATCAAACGGTTTCAGTTGCAACTGTATAGTTAGAGAAACCAAAAAGGGAACTGCTGATTATTATAAAGATCATTACAAGAATTTGCAGTCCCTCTACATGATAATGAAAAAGATTTGTCCCTTTGTGCATTGTTTAGGAGTGTAACTTTCTGGAGCCTATGGATTTATTCTGGTGGTCTTCCTACTCCCATTTAAATAATTTCCCATTTCTCTGACAGAAGTTTACACTGCAAAAATCTTGTGGGTCTCTAAGGTGTTACTGGGTTTGATTTTAGTTCTCACTTGCCTTGCCTCCTCATTTGCTGAGTTCCTAATTTATTTATTTATTTATTTTTAAAATCTCTTCATGACAACTACAGAAACTTTCTGGTGCTTCCTTAAAGACGCAACAGATTTATTGTGGTATAGAATTCCTTTAAGGTGCCACAAATCTCTTATTTAATCTAACACAACTACTCATCTAAATCTACTCATCTAAATCTAAATCTAACACAACTACTCATCTAAAAACTTGTTGCTGATCTCTTAGAAATGCATTTTCATAATCTGTCCATCAGGGACCCCAGTGTGGTGCCTGTGGGCACCATGGCGCTTGTAGGCACCTTTTCTGGTGCTTGCTGAATTAAAAAAAAAAAAAACACAGGTGGGACTGGGTATAGATTAATGCTCGTCTGTTTTGTCATAGGTGCAGGTTTCCTTATTCAGAGGTGGCCATTTTGACCAATATTTCGAGAATCAGTGTTCTACCCTGTCTCACTTTAGTCAAGATCAGCCCTAAAGAACACAAGACAAGGAATGTTCCATAGCAGCAATCAGCAGTTTTGTGGATGGTAAAATATTGTGATGCGCACAAGACATGATCCATTTTCAGAAGTTCATGATGTGGGCAAGTGGCAGGGCAATCTGAAGCAGAGTTACACCTTTCAAAAACAATTGACTTCAGTTGGCGAGGGTATAACGCTGTTTAGGATTGCACTGTGTTCCAGAAGTGTTTTAGAATGGTAGAGAATTGCTTTGAAATGACAGACCAGTCTTACTCCATTGTACGTTGCTTTGCTACTCATTTTATTCAAGCTTCCTTAACTATAAGACTACAGCTTTGCGAAGAGTGGCAGAGAACAATATGAAAAATTATCCAACATGCACAACAACATGATTAAGTTATATGACAGTTTGGGAGACTACTTCTGTTTTGATTCCAAGGCTGTGTGTGTTGAGGAATTCTTTGGAGATCTGAGCACATTCAGAACACTGTTCTTGGTGAGTAGAGATGATCCCTTCCCTTAAGCTGTCATTGACTTTAATAATTCTTCTACACTGTTTTTTAATGTCATATTATCTGCTTTGTAGTATTTATTGCTGGCCACTAATGAACACAGGTCACTAATATACAATTTAAGGTGACCAATCAGAACTGATTGTTGAATTTAGTATAATATTCTGTATTCATCATCACATGTTGGTTTTACTATTTTTAGCATTATCAGTCATTATGAACCTTTATTGATTTTTTTTCATGACTCCCTAATTTACCATTTTGTACATTATTAATTGTTCTTATATCAATTGAGTTCAGTGAGAATCACTTTCCAGGTTTATTCTGTTTGATGCATGTGTTCATTTTTACAGGGTAATACATGCATGTCCATGTGTGTGTTTTATTAGTGTGGTTGAAACGTTCATGTATATCTGCTTGGATTAAATGTGTACAAGGCATTGTGGATTATTGTGGAGAGGAGTTTATCAGAGTTTCTGTTCTATTATGTGATTATGGTTGTTTGGATGAAAATATATAGAGTATCTGGTTGATGACCTGACTTGGATGGCCCAGGCTAGCCTGCTCTTACAGCCCCAGCACCACAGGGAGGGGCGAGGTAGGCATCAAAGGTGAGGGGTTCCTCTACACCCCCGCTAGTAACCCTGTTCACAGCCCCAGCTGAATACCACTCACACAGCACCCCCCAGAAAGTGGAATAAAATTGGCCATAGGTTCATTTGTTACAGCTGTAGTATGCTTTGGCACAGCGTGGGGTACCGGGTCCTGTTCATCAACTGACCTGACTGCCAGTTGATGATCACTTGGCTACCCCAGCCTCATGGCTGAGGTCACAGGAAACCTTCAGACAACAGGTCACTAGATCCCACAAGGGTGGTTGCCCTGAAGTGGTCTCTTCTGCCACCTGAGCATGAGGGTAATCCTTGCCTGTGCCCCCAGGCTGGGTGTTTCTCTTGACCCTCATGCCAAGATACCTAAAGGGATCCCCATACTCATGAAAATGGGCATGCAGGCCAGCTTTCCTGAGAACGGATCCGGCCCCATGCTGATACCGTCACAAGAGCTGGGTCTCCTGACACCCTCCTGCCAATGCTCCTACATCTGTAGCTAAGTATGTAGGCTATCCCTAATACCATGCAGCCAGATATGCATTTGCCAGTGAGATAGGTGAGGGAACAGGGCATCTAATTGGAGTGAAATGTCCAGATGGCAAATCCAGCAAACACCACCACCACCACTACTCCCCATAGCCTTCACAGTCCTGCCCAGCCTCTTGGTCACCTTCCTCCTCAGTAAGTCAGTCCGGTATAGTATAGTATAAGTTTTATTCATGGTCTATGGCCAGAGCATTAATCACAAGCAATAAAATTGGGGCAATACAACAATAATAAAATCATTCACAATAGAACTTGAATAATACCTCATAATAAAATCATTCAGAATACAGTAGAATACTACAAAGTCTATTAAGAAGTTTAAAATCTCAACAATTTCCTACATGAGCTATTACAGTGTTCCTAAGCCTTGCAGCAAGCCAGCCAAATCTAGCTATCTGGTAAGTAATGTTGAGATGCCTATCTGAAAGAAAGCTCCTCAGAAGGCACAATCTCAGTCAACCATTTAAAGGTAATGACATAGGCAGAGGGAGGGATTCACAAAATTTGTTATACACCTTGCAATCGAACAGGACATCGTCTAGTGATTCAATACCTTCATTACAGCAAAGGCAAATCCTTTCTTCATAGGGAATCTTTTTATACTTTCCTTCAAGAACAGCTGAGGGACGTGCTTCACAGCGCATTTGTGTGAACACTCTCCTATACTCTTGATCTAATAATTGGGAAAAATAAGGCATAGGGATTGCCCTCATAGTGCGTTCTGGACAAGGTCTCCCTCTCCCTATTCTATTCAAATCATGTTGCCTTCCAATATCATTAACTCTCTGTTTGACCAAAGCCTTGGCTTTATCATAACTCAGAGAGCACAGAAATTGCTTAGAAAACCCATAAAAAGGTAATTTCTTTTCCAGGGCCCTTATCCATGGTGGAGCAGAGGAATCTAGAAGTATTAACATTGACAATCCCCTTGGAAAAAATACTAATTTTAACCAATACAGAATCACCGCTAACCATAGTCTCACCTCCACTGTTATCATACCCAATTCCAGACATGTACAAGCATTAGGGACACCATTAAGCACTTATAAAATTGTTCTCAAAAATTTAGATCAAACTGTGTCCAATTTCCTGATGTTTGAAATAATATTAATTGGGCCTCCATAGGTAAGCTGTGCAAGAGATTTGGCCTTGGATGCTCTTAGAGGTGCTACCATACTTTTGCCCCCCTTGTGCCAGTAAATTTTTTTAATTGCCCCTGAGCGCCTTTTAGTATCAGAAACAACAGAATTTATATTAACTGTTCTCGAGCTGTTGGCCTGAAAGAAGACCCAAGATATTTAAAACAAAGGACTTGTTCTATAGGACTGGTATCAAGAAGTCAGCGATATATTTTTGGAGTTTTATTTTTTGTAAAGACCATTACTTTCGCTTTGGAAAAATTAGCTTCTAATTTGTTCTTATAGCAATACTGGGTAAAGGAACTCATGGCTCTCCTGAAGCCTACTGGGGTCCTTGAAAGTAAAACAGTGTATAGAAGGACCCCTATATGTCTGCCGCCAAGCCTTGGGGCATGATGCTCAGATTTGTTGATAAATGTTATCAGATCATTAATATAAAAATTAAAGAGAAAGGGTGCAAGAACACAACCTTGTTTGACCCGCCTGTTAGTTCTAATAGGCTCTGTGAGATCTTTTTGTGGAGTACACCTCACCATTACAAATGTTTGGTTGTAAAGGGCCTTAATAAGAAACAAAAGGTGTCTCTCAATGCTAGAGGCCCTTAGTTTATTCCAGAGAATATCCCACATATCGACCTGGTCAGGATAGTGAGCCCTCCGCCAGGAGTGGCACTACAGCCAATCAGACTAGAAAAAGGATGTAGCCAGGAGTTCCTCCCTCAACGTCCACAGGTCTGCTGTGGCCCGCTGCATCAAATCAGTGCTAGAGTGGACTCCGAAATCATTCTCACCAAGTTGTATCATCAGAACATTCAGAGGTTCATGATTTATTAAAAGGGATTGCACCATAGGTAGAGGGGAATCCTACTTCCTTCCTCGTTCGCCCAGTCAAGTGACTCCCATCTTATCCTGCAGGCTGAGGACCCTGCCCCAACTGGGCGAGGAAACATAAATGTTTGCCCAATGTACAATGCTGTGTCCACAGATCCAGATCGACAAACTGAAGGAGTCATTGTTAAACATCAGATACCAGATTTGGGCGAGTGTAAGCTCAGTAAGCATCAGAATGTCATCTTCTGATGACCTTGATGCTTGTGGGCCGTATGCCCAGTCTGGAGGCTGTAGTTGCAGCCCCAATATAGAAAGAATGGGGCCCAGTCTCCCGGGGGAAGGCCCAAAGTGAACACCCCAGCTTGCAGGACCCCGGCAAACTGGTACCTCATGAGGAAGCAGCCATCCCTGTGGATGAATAAGGGGCCTGGCTTGTGTGGGCATATCACCAGAAAAGACCATGTGGCCCACACTGGGCCCAAGGCTGCCCCCTGGAAGCAGGGTCAAGTGCGAGTGAGTCTCCCGTGCCCACTGATCTATCTTAGACTGCCTTATGGTCAGGGAAACTCCCATCCAAAAGGTCACTAAACCCCAAGGCACAGAACTTCATCTATTCCTGAGTTTGCCACCAGCTCCCCAACCCACAGTGCCCCTAAAAAGGCTAGAATGAATGCCACTTCAAATAAAACAGCCTCATAAGGCAATCAACAGAAGGGCAATGGTTTATTTCCTAATTAGGTCAGGACCTCAAATGTCAGGGGCCAGTTGCTGATACATTTGCCCTTCTAGTGGCAAAACTTCAATAACAACTTAATGTAAGCAAATAGCCTTTATAAATATCAGCAGGATATTCCAGCAAAAGAGAAGCTGGAACAAACCGTGGTTGGGGAGATGAGGAAACAAACAACAACAAAATCAGTCTCCAGAGAAAGATGATTGGAGCAAAAACCTGTAAAGAACCTTCTCACAAAAATCCACAGGGAATTTACATTTAGATGTAGAATACTAAGTATTTAAAATAAACTTGTAAGTTGACTCAGGTTTGGCCTTTATATTCTTACCAGTGCATGAAGTCAGTGCCATGACTCTGAATATATCACATGGATGTTGGTTTGCCATACCCATTAGAGTGCATAAGAGAGACCACATGAGCAGGAACCCTGTTTCAGTCTTGCAGAACATGGATGGTGTTCATGTTCAGCATGTAGGAATAGTGCTCCAAAAAGCATTGTGCTTTCCAGTTGCTCATGGATACTAATACTTTTTTAAAATATATATATGCGAGTTTCTTCATAGCTCCTTGATACATGTGTATAAAATATCTGTGACAGAAAGGTTCTGTCTCTCTCTAAATTGGGTTCTTGCTGATGTCTCTCCCAGTGGCTGCCTGTAGGTTGTTGTAATTAACTGCATCATGTGGAAAGGGGTAAGAAAAACCATATGGTCCGGAATATGAAGCTTGCCTTCAGGGAGCATTCAAATCGCCTAGAATTATCAATACTGCTCAGCCATTTGCCATACAGTTTGTTGTTTGCAGATCCATATCGCCAGCAGCAAGCCTTAATCTGTTGAGTAACTATCAGCAGTTTGTGTGCCAAGGCTGCAAACAGTTCTCAGAAGAGAAACTTTACTACCTGCAATTTATTTTATTGTATATTCTTAACTACAGCTGTTTTTAATTTTAATAGGTTAAAACAGAGCAGCTTTTAAAGATATTATACAAATCCACTCTTAACAGGAAATTGCTAATACATTCACAGTAAAGATGTGTCATACTTGTTTTCTGTGAGTTTATACAAAGGCATAAAATTAAATTGAAATCAAGTTACTAAAATAAAAGGTACTCAACGCTACTTGATCCGTGTGCTGGGCACATTTGGAAAAAAATATTTATTGGATTTTGGGTTGCTAGTACGGATGTCTACAGATCAGATGAAGTCTTCTTTCTATATTGCTAACATTCATTTGTTCCTTTGTATTGCCATATTAACAGACAATTCTGAGAAGATTCCAGTAGCAATAAGATCGATTGAGTAGACCTGCTTAGGACTGCTCTTTGTACATTTATTCTGGGTAAAACACACACATGTGCGCACACACACACATGCACACAGGTACCATTTGCCATTTGGCTTCCGTTATCTCCCTGGAATATTTTGCCTCAAAGTTGGGGGCTGTGAGTATTACTATAGTTCTTCTCTCATACCACCCGTATATTTGGGCTGGATTTGTATAGGTAGCCATGGTGAGCCTCTTCAGAATATTATTCTGATGAATGGGGATGTTAGGCTGATTCTTTGGAGAACTGTACTTGATTTTTTTGAATCAAAAAGAGTTATGCTAGTAAGTCTAGCCATCTTGTCTATGGCATTTTGATGCACACTATGCTTCCCAGCTGCAAAAACTTATCTATTCAGTGGAGGAAGTACACGCATACTAATTTTTGTGTGTGGATATATTTCCTCCTTTAAAGTGAATGGGATGACTCAGTGTTCTAATGCTCCAACTGTATTAGAATGTACGTAGATGGTTTTGATTGTAGATAGTTCATTTCTATTCCCGACCTCTTTTTATGTTTTAGTGAAGTGAGGCAATTTCCCCTTCTTAATTAAGTACAGTTTTGTAATATAATGCTAGCTACATTTATAGTTTGGTCAGATGTTGCAGGTGAGGTACAGTTCAAAAGTCAACAGATTAAATATGCCTTAAATCACCTTTAATTAGGTATTAATTACTACCCCTTTCTGCTTTTCCCAATGGCAGTTGTTTCACATAATATACTTTCTAATGATATTTCACGTCACCTAAAATTTAGATATTTCACAAGACACCTAAAATTTAGAACATGTATCATGATAGAGAAGTTAATAATGCCTGCAAAACTCTTCTGGGGAAGAACATATGATATGGCCCATATAGGAATCATTTGCACGTCTCCCAGACCTGAAATTTCCCTTGCAAGTCTCAAAAAAGCACATTGCGAGAGGACGGTGTTCTGATTATACTGTACTTCACCTTTCACTAGGTATAACGAAATACAGGATATTGAATGTTTTATTATTCCTGGGTGTAGGCTGTGAAATCTCTCGGAGAATGTAACCCTAATCATTTATGTTTTACCTTTTTGATAATGTATAAAAATGGCATGAAGAAATAGTGAAAGAATCACCATATATATATATTTTTGGGGGAGGGGGAATCACAAAATTCTTGTATTTATATGTATTAACTTAGATACCAGGAAATTAGAAGGTGTAATTGCTGGTGGGTAATATCAGAATACATTGTTATTGTAGCTAAAATAAGAATTGAGGGGTGAGAACAGTACCATTTCACATATCTAAAAGTGCCTAAGCATCAACTACTGCTTAAACTGTTTATCTGCTAGAAGAGTAACACCATTAGAGTGCTAATGTGAAAGTTTTATGTTTGATCGAGTTTCATCTTTTTATTTCTAAATACAGTGAACCAGGAGTCTTTTTCAGAGGGAGTGCACCGGAGTTCAGCTCCAGGAGCTCAGGAGCCAAGCCCCGCCCCAGCTGGCGTCCCCGGAGTCTTTCAGGCAGCTGAATGTCAATTTCAGCTCCATTATATCCTATGGGCCATTGAAGTCAATGGTGAAAACATAGGGTATATTCTGGGGGCTGGAGGGGAGGAGGTTTGAGGGAGAGGCTCCAAACTCATAGGGTAGCTGATGAAGCCTCTCCCCAAGATACTCACCAAGTTTCAAGAACATTGGACCAGGGGTCCAATTCTATGGGCCCCCCAAACAGGTTGCCCCTATTCCCGCCATTGTTCTCTATAGTGAGAAAAAAGTTACTTTTTTTCCCACCGTAGAGAACAATGGAGGGAATGGGAGCAACCAGTTTGGGGGCCCATAGAATTGGACCCCCTAATCCAATGTTCTTGAAACTTGGTGGGTATCTTGGGGAGAGACTCCATCAGCTATCCTGTGAGTTTGGAGCCTCTCCCTCAAACCCCCTCCCCTCCAGCCCCCAGAATATACCCTGTGTTTTCACCATTGACTTCAATGGCCCATAGGATATAATGGGGCCGAATTGCCGCCTAATTTCTTTCATTCCCTCCTTTCCTTCTCTCTTTTTCCTCTTCCCCCCTTCTTCCCTTCTCTCTTTCTTTCCCACCTTCTTCTCTTCTCTTTTTTCCTCCTTTCCCTGTTTCCCTCCTTCTTCCCTCTCTTTCTTTCCCTCCCGTTTCCTTCTCTTTCTTTCCCTCTTTCCTTCCTTCTTTCCTTCTCTCTACTCTCTCTCTCTTTCCTTCCCTCTTTCCTCCTTCTGTGGCCCAACTCTCATGAGAAGGAGTTTAAGCTTTAAACCCCTTCTCTCTTAGCTCCCCCACCCAGACCAGCTGGGGAAGGGAAGGGGAGGCTTTTGAAGATGCCCCCCCCTTTGCTTCCCCTTCTGACATCACTTCCGGTGATGTCAGGGGGCGTGGCATATGCTAATAGCCTAATAGCTCATTAGCACACCATATGCTAATGAGCTCCTGCAGCTGTTTTTCTACGAAAAGACCCCTGCAGTGAACTAAAGTGGAAGAACATTACAGAATCAATCATTTGCCCATTTCTGTTGAGAATTAACATTCTCTTGGCCAGATCAGGGTTTCATTACTCTTTCTCCATCAATCATCCCCTCAATTACACAAGTTGGCTTTGGGGTTCTACTTTTTAAAAGTCATTAACCAGGTAGTAACTTTAGCTTTCTGTTCTGTAGACATTAGTCCAGATGACTGGTTTGAAATCCATTGGTTTATAACCTGCAAATGGGCAAAATTGACAGCTGCCTGTACATGTCCCTTCTCGGTTATGACCCCCCACATTATGGAATGACCTGCCTGAGAAGGTCTGGAAGGCTCTCACTCTCCTGGCATTCTGCAAAGTATGCAAAACTGAATTTTTCGAAAGGGCTTTTCAATGCATGCAGTAGAGTCACACTCTACTAAATGTTTCACAAAGTTATTGGGATAAATCATTAGGGTCTGTGGTCTATACTACTGTGTACAGCTTGCTGAACCTAGGATCCTACTACGTAATTTTTGCATCATTTATCCATGATGAAGGTGGTGAGCAGGCTTGTTGCCCTGTCCTCCTCTGTCCTCCTCCTCCCCCACATTGGTTCTACAACCTTAACTCCAATTGCATTGTTCACTGAATGTCTCCTCCTGTTGATTGTGTCGACTCACTGTGTTGTAATCTGCCTTGAGTCCAAGTGGGAAAGGCAGACTATAAATATTGTAAATAAATAAATAAAATGAAGGTATGATAGACAAAATTAACTATACTTCATTCTGCAGACATACTCCTTTTTCTTTTTCTTTGACCAGCTGCAAGCACAAAATTACTTCGAAATCAAGTTATAGTAACAATACAGGGCTAGATCGATGTAGATGTTTTTTCCCTTATAAATCTGTGGAGTCAATGTTCTAAGTAAACATGAAACAATATTTAATTATAGTGCTATTTTTGGGTGGGGGGATTATTCTTTATCACTTGCTATTTTCAGCAAGGGCTGATGACTTAAGGTCTCAAAGAAATGCCTGCTTTACTTCTCTAATTGCTATTTCTAATTAAAAAAAAGTATGTTGCACTAACAAGAACAGTCCTAACAATGGTATGTCAGTTTAAACATTAGTCTAAATGAAATGTGGGCTTCTAGAACTGGTAAAAAGTTAGCTAAATAGGCAATCCTCTGTATGCAGCCGCCGCCCGCTTGGCTAAAAATAAAATGTGTCAAAAATCTGACTTCTTTCCCAGTGGAATGTTCTAGGTTTTCGAAAAAATTATTGTGATGAATGAAAGAGCTTATATTTTGTTTCTTTTTAAAACGTGTCCTGAACAATCAATGTTAGAAGAAAAACTAACTTCTATTCCTTTGATCAAAGCATTATCATTTACTTCAAACTGAGAAAAATCCCTTTGGGTCTTGCAGGTCCTCTTCACATATGATTTTCCAGCAAAATGTTCCCTATAAATAAGTTATTATCACATTATCTGTAAGCAACAAGAAAAAAAGTATGTTATAAAGAAAGCTGTGCCGATGGTAGAGGCTCTGACCTTTTCCAGTTGCTTTGTGAGCTACTACAGGTATTGATTAGTATACCATCAAACTGGCTTCCTTCCTTCAGGACAGAAAGACTTGCTGCTTTGGAAAAGGGCACACTCTTCTCTGAACCTGACTTGTTTGTTTTCTTGCTCCCCCCTCCTTCTTGTCGCTTTGCAGTCTTGTCTTTAAAGTGCTGTTTCTCATATCCATTTCTCAGCTAAGCACCAAACAGCTAATTATGTCTCTTGCTCAGATTTTATTACCACAGGCTGGTGCCCTGAGTTGTCCTCAGGTGGTGGCGCATATGTTGAAAAAGGATGCTGTTTTTCAGATCATAGTGTCATTTGTGTTGCTGTACTAAGTCAAATACATCCAATCAGATAATGTCCCATTGTTAATTTTGCTTTTGTTGACCGGACTTATCATCCTGTGTTTCATTGGAATGTGATTAGGAAACAAAAAGTCACTTTGCACCCCAGAGTTTGGTATGCAGTAAACACTTAAGCAGAAATAGCTAGTTAATCCATTGGCAGTACAGACAGATGGGCTTCTGTGAAACATGTTCAAAAACTGGGCTGCTGTTTTATGTCAACAGGCATTGATTGCAAGTCAGTCAACATATGGAAAATTTGCTGTAGGGTTATTGTGTAGGGATGAAGTTGGGCTGTTTGTGTGACTGAAGAATAGAATGGTAACATATTAATCTTTCTTTCTTTCTTTCTTTCTTTCTTTCTTTCTTTCTTTCTTTCTTTCTTTCTTTCTTTCTTTCTTTCTTTCTTTCTTTCTTTCTCTCTCTCTCTCTCTCTCTCTCTCTCTCTCTCTCTCTCTCTTTCTCTCTTTCTCTCTTTCTCTTTCTCTCTTTCTCTCTCTCTTTCTCTTTCTCTTTCCTTCCTTCCTTCCTTCCTTCCTTCCTTCCTTCCTTCCTTCCTTCCTTCCTTCCTGTCCAGCATGATTGCTTGAGTTTTTTTTAAGGTACCATTTACATCATTGTTTCAACTATTTTGTTATCTCATACATTTCTCCTTTGTAAATTCATATTTTCCACCTTATATTTTTATGTAAATATTTTGCATTATAGTAAAAAGTATAATTCGTATTATCTTCTAATTTGGTTATATATCCATATGATTTATTTATTGTAGTCTTCCAACCATTTGTAGAATCTTGACCATGTATTTTCAAAGCTTCCTTCACCTCATCCTCTCAAAATTAAAGTTAATGTATCCATATCTGCAGTCTCAAGCGTTTTGTTTATAATTTCTTCTTCAGAGGGCACTTCATTTTTTCTCCAGTATTTAGCATATAGGACTTCACCTTCACTTTCAAAGCTTCATTTTCCCATAATATAAGCTGCAAATCTGGTAGTGTTGTGTCTGTGTATGCTGTTGTTACTAAAAGTACACTGTGTTCTAAATGTAATGTAACAGCTGATAACTTTCTTTGTGGTATTGGGAGACATTTTGTTTTACGTGGTTATAATAATAAGTGTTATATAAATATAGAAAGTTGGTGCTTCCCTACGAATAGTTCAATCTGTAAGTGCCAATCTGGCACAAGTTACATTAAAGGACCTGCAATGATTGCTTTAGTGCAGCATCACAAAATACTGATTCATGACTTCTCTACTTCAAAATGTAGTAATCTAGAATTTTGTACTGGCCTTATGGTATGAAGCTTCTTTAGTTTCTTTATCTCACTGCATTCTACTTGGAATTTCCTGCAAGCTCTCATTGTTATTCCTAAAGTCAACTCTCTTCTGTGGGGAATCTCCTGTATCCTTGGTCTGTTCCTGCAGATGTCACGTCCTTGTTCTCTGCATGGCTTTGTCCACTTCCTCTGCCTTGAATGTGAATTTCTTTGCCTTGTCCTTTTGTGAAGGACAAGTATGAACAAACTCTCAGAGCAAAATCACCATGCCGCATTTAAACAAAACACATTGTGATGGCTCTTCTGAACCACTGTGGAGAAGTTTTAGAATGTTTATGGTCAGGTTAAGGCTTTGGTGGGAAATATACTAAGGGCAGTTCTAAAGGTTTCTGCTGTGCAACCCTTAATTTCATTTCAGGAGGGCATACATAATAATTCTATGCTAGCGTTGATAAAATGGGTAGATACGGACTCCAGCAGAGTTCAATATTAGTAGCAGAAGATTGGGACAGTAGCCTTCTGGATTGATTGTTTTATTAGTGCACTGTAATAATTTTATCATGCTGATTGTATTTTATCTGTTTTAATGCTGTAAATTGCCCAGAGCCCACTTGCAGGGTTGGGCAATTCAGAAATCTTGATGATGATGATGATGATGATGATGATGATGATGATGATGATGATTTAAGCCTGCGCTTACTTTGTCTTGTCAGTTTATTGTCATCAAAACTCTCTTTTAAACAGCCATAATCCTTTTTTTGTGACCAAGCTTGTACTTGTTTGAGATAAAAACAGTGCAGCATTATCAACAGCATCCTAAGCACTGTAACAAAGGTGAGGATAGACATAAGCACAGTTCACAAAGATATGCATACTGGGTCTGTAACCTATCCATTGTGACAGCTTAGAGCAGGGGTCCCCAACCTTTTTGAGCCTGTGGGCACCTTTGGAATTCTGACACCGTGTGGTGGGCTCAACCATAAAGTGGCTGCCACAACTTACTTTCAGTTTCAGTTTCACAGTCAAGATCCCTGTGCTGTGGTGGCAGCTGCTGCCCAAGCAACTTTTTTAAAAATAAAAAAGTAGAATCAATCAGATCCCCAATGGCCAGTCTGAAACCTTGCTGGGGAAGAGCTCCACTTGGACCCACCCACTTTCTAAAAACATCTGAGCATCAAGAAAGGAGTCAGTGGACACAGTGGCACCCATGGGTACCCCATTGAGGGGCCCTGGCTTAGAGTGGGTAGTAGCATAAAAATCTGTGGGAGATTCCAGTTAAAATAAAGTCATTTGCTAAAATTCTAACCCCCATCTCTTACTATGCTGATCATTAAAAATACTGGCCGTTATCAATATATTTTTAATTCTCAACATGGTCTTATCTGTGGATGCCAGTGTGGATGCCCACGGCAGACTCTAATCTGGAGAACCAGATTTGATTCTCCACTCCTCCACATGAACCCTGCTGGGCAACCTTGGGCCAATCACAGTTCTCTCGGAACTCACTCAGCCCCACCTGCTTCACAAGGTGCCTGTTGGGAAAGGAAGGGAATGTGATTGTAAGCCACTTTGAGACTCCTTAAGATAGAGAAAGGTGGGGTATAAAACCCTACCCTTCTACTTCTTCCTCCTCTTCTTCTTTCTATAGACATAGATGACAGATCTTTTTACAAAGCTGAGAAAAGCACCAGGCTGGAGGAATTTCTGAAATCTTTAAAAATAAAATACACTGGAGGGTTAAAATCCTCCAAAATAATAGAAGTGTTTGCTGTAGCTTTAAGAAACAGATGTCCTTAGTGGCCATCACTAGGCTACCATAACATTATTGCCAGCCTTCAAGCCTTGGTTTTTATTAGTAAAAGTCAGGGAGAGGGAATGGGGCCATTTTCCAGTGCTATTTTGGCCTTTGAAGAAGGATTTGTCAGAGCAAGACCCAGCAGCAACCACTGATTGACTTGTAACCATGTGACATGCATGACTCATCCAGGCCCAGCTGCTTCCTACTGCTCAACAGCAACTACCCCATGATAGCCAGTGTAGTGTAGTGGTTAAAGTTTCAGATTAAGATCTGAGAGAGCAGGTTCAAATCCATGCTTTGCCATGGAAGTTTGCTTTGTGACTCTGGGCCAGTCACATATTCTCAACTTAACATACTCCACGAGTTTGATGTGAGGATAGAATGCAGTAAGGGGAGAATGATGTAAGTTGCTTTGTTTCTTCATTGTGGAGAAAGATGGGATATATATGAAGTAAATAATAAATATAGCTGTAGATGGGGGATAGATAAAAAGGTAGGCTATTGATGGGTTGGAAAGAGAGGAAAAAGCAGGGAAGTTGAGTATATGAAGCAGCCAGGAGGAGGGAAAGATGAAATAGTGTGGGGAGGAAGATTCAGGGATAATGGTACCCACCATAATTCCTTGTAGGTTCCTCACCATGCAACAGGGCCCTGCAACTGGGACCATGCAATGTAGCCAGTTTTCCCAGGGAGAAGCTGCCAGGTGGAGAGAAGGAGGGAAAGCTGGATGTGGGGTGGAAGGTAGATAGGTTTCCTTGTGGTGGTGAGAAAGCAGAAAAAGGGAAGAACTGTAATGGCTTTCAATGAGAGATGGGTAAGAAGCAATAGCAGAGGAGGGGCGAAGGAGACACACCCCCATGCAAGTCTTTGTGAGCCCCCTACTTGTTTTATTCTAATCTCCATGTCATACCACAGGATGCTCACACTACTGTTTTTACAGTTCCTCAAGGGATTGGTACCTCTGCTCTTGAAATGCCGTAGCAACAACTACAGCCCTTTGATCTATATGTAGCAACACTAGTTATATAGGCATTGTGTACCACACAAAATTGTCCAGCTGTACATCCTAGATCATGTCCCTAGCATCCTTCTGCACCACACAAGAGTTCAGAGTGGGTGACACAGGTATTCCCAGGCATATCAGTCATCATGGAAGGACCAGCAGTGGAAGTGGAAGTGAGCGAAGGAAAGCTGAAGAATAGGCAGTGATTAGACAAAGTGAGGTTTAGCTTTGTTCTGGAAATGTTTTGCTAAACAAAATGGTCTTGAGAAGGAGTATAAATTGGAGACAGCAGTATAATCAAGGACAGAGAGAGACCTTTTAATAGAAGTATTTTTGAAATACCAGTTCCTCATGGGTATGCCATATGGTTGGAAAACAGTGCAAATCAAGTTTCCTCATTTTTTACCGTCATTGCAGGTCTTTGTAGGTGTTGTTGGCTTTATGGAACAGAAGAGAAGTTTTCCTTGCTTCCCACACAAAGCCTTTAATAAGTGAGGAGACATTTATTGAACAAACATAGAAGGGGATATTTAAGGCAAAGCAAAATAACACAGATGTTCACCCATTAAGCTGTGTGTCTGCATTTATGGCTTGAGTATACAGCACTGTGAATCCACTTGCCTTTAAGATTTCATCTTTCTAGTTTGGGACATTTGCATATTGATACTTGTTTCAAACTTTAAGGCAGTGCCAGGCAGTCTTGATTGATGCATGAATGTATTAAGTTATGGTATTAAGTTATAAAGACAGTAGAAAGCAGTTACTAGATTGGTCCAAACTATTTTGATGCAGAGGGTTGAAAGTTTCAGGGAAATTACTTAACAGAGAGGTTACCAGTCTAGGGTAAGTAGGCATCTGTGAAAAAGATAAAAAAAATTGAATGATTAAAGTTGTGAGGCATATTTAATCAAAGTGCTTCATTGGAGATATCAATTCAGAAATATTTCCTTTATGACTGGGGGGCGGGGGACCAAGCCAACAATCCAGTGTAATTTTGAGTTTCCTAAATCCTTTGTTAGTAAAGTTTGCCTTGGTTGTCAAAGTTAATGTTAACAAATTTCTTCAGTGGCAATTCTCAACAAAAACAGATTCAGGAGGACAGCAGCATTTTTTTAAAAAAAAAATGACATCCAAAGGGTAAATGGGAGTGGAAGACAGCATGATCCCCCTGTCTGCATAGTGTGATTCTTCCACCCCTTTATGAGCAAGAAAGTGGTACTTGTACATCTTTATGCATATGTACATACATACATGTCTGTCTGTCTGTCTATCTGTCGAGAGAGAGAGAGAACCACAACAATAAGAAGAACACAATTGTAGGGTGGGAAGTGTCCCTCAGGAATGTAAAAGTTACTAGACTCAGTGGACTGATGCTGGTGTAGTGAATAAGTTGTGCTGTTGTATGATAGGAATCCATACATATTGACAAGGGATTCCTGGTAGATCAGCCAAGAAGAACCAGAAGGAGGGTTTTTGTTGTCCATAGCCAGGGTACTTGAATTAGACAGTACAAGGCTTCACCATGGCTAGTAGTTTAAAGACCGACAAGCAGCTATGAAATGCTGCAGCCAACATCTCCCCCCTTTCTTTTGAGGTGCATCATCCTGTTCAGCTTGATAAACAAATGTAGTTTTTAAAAAAATGACTGATATTTCACAGTTCCTGGAAGCAGTACAAATTCCAGAACATTCAGGAATTTCTTGTGCAGGCTATAGTCTTAGTTGGCTAAGAGTATAGCCTGCACAATTTCCATTTATTTTAGCAGAAAAGCCTGAATAGAAGTTTCTAGGAGTTGTGTCTCAAATCATTGTAATGTTATAATTGACACCCAAAACTTCATTGTTGCATTCACTTTTGATTAGGCCAAGTCATCATAAGGTAACATTTTCCAGTCATTTTAATGTGTTGTCTTTTCTCTTAATGGGCCCCATATGGTGAAAACTGGTATCGTCTCTATTCTTGAGAAAATTAGTTTTGGATTCATTCAAAAGTGCCTAATTATAAACACCACACATGCCTCAAATGTATCTTATGAATAGCATTGGTATTCTGATTATTCACTGGTGTTTTGAACAAATACTGCTGTAATTACTTTGCATCAATATTATATATTCTGTTCTGTTTTCTCTTGAGTCTTTTTCAGTTTTACCACAGAAAAGTTTCTTTTTCACATCACATGAGGATTAGAGTCATTTCTCTGGTTACCATTTTATGTCCTGAATAGACTCATGTGGAACATAAGGTACATTTAAAAAAAATAATCATCAACAACGTGCTGGACTGGTGTCCACTACCAGAAAAAGCTTCTCATATGTTCCTTGCAAAGTATTTGAAGCTGCAAGTCTTTCTAGAGATAATACAGAAGAGTACTTGAAACCATCTCTGAAGAATCTGTGGTGAAGTCACTAGAGAGGATGATAGATGTTACTTTTGATCATTATGTGTCTTTGGGCTAAGTTTTAAAAAGAAGCTGATAAACATGGAATATTAATCCTTTCTTTCTTTTTTTTTTTTTTGACCTGTTGATCTGGCATGATGTCTCCTAGAGAGAGTTTTTGTTGTTGTTGTCGTTACCATTACTTTAAATAAATAATATTGAATAACAGCAAACTAAACTACTTGTAAGTTCCATTCCTTAAAAATTGTGATACTGAAACATCTAAGATTTCTAGAATAGCTTTAGCTCATCAAATGTTACATTTAGTGGAAAGTGACAACAGCCATTATTTTCTAAAAATAACAAGTGCTCTGTCTGATTCTCCAGTTTTGTTGTGGCTTCTGTGCTTAGTACATTAATTTAACTCATGACATTGTTTTACAATGAATATCGAGCTGATGGTAACATTCAAGGTTGAGACACTTCTAAACTATGTTTGGGAGCCTATTCAGTTAATAACCTAGTCTAGGGTTCCCTGGCATGGTACCCACCAGTACTGCTGACCCAGCTGTTTTTGGCTGCCTTCATTCAAATTAAAGAGTTTTGCATGGCTACAATAGCAAATATAGCAGTGGAGGGTTCAGGAGGACTAGTAAAGCACCCAGGCTTTCCTTAGTCAATGCATGGCCCATACCACCCTCGGACTTTTCTTTGTTTCATTTTAATCCTCAGATTCTCTCCCTGCCCCCTAGACTTTCTTTCCTTTCTTTTCATCCTCATTCTGCAGTTCTTTTGCAAAACAATGAGGAAAGTATTGCTCCACTTCCTGCAGTAGCTATTTTGTGTTTGCCTCCACCTCTGATGGCAACCATTTTGGGATGTTGCTCACCACTCCTTTTCAAAATTGCAAAGGTGCCTGCAGGCTCAGACCCCTGATCTGTTGTGGTGTTCTGCTATATGACTTGCAGAAGAAGTGTGCAAACTTTGAGAATATAACATTGCTAGATATTTTCTTAAAGCCTGTATTTAGCACATGGATTGAAGACTTCTGCCACATTGCTCTGCCAGATTGTTGCTTCTATAACGTTGATATGTCAGTTAGTGGAGCTCATTCCCCCTCCCCCCCCAAATAGCCTGGCTTGCCAAGAATCATAATCCTTTATGACATCCCTCAGTAGTTCTGTGTCAAACATGATGTGTCTGCATGAACCACAAAGCTGTTCCCCCACCCATGGAGCACAAGCATGGTCTTTCACTTATTTCACACCCACCTACTAGAAAGCAAGCTGCCTTCTGCTTTGGATACTGGTTTGTGCGGTTTTGTTTTGTTTATTTCTTGTCATCAGAACAATTAATTATTCGAATTTGTTTTTCAGTCCAGTATGTCATTCACGCCATATAATATTCTGCTGCATAAGGAGAGAGAGAGAAAAGTTGCTATTTTTCCACCTCTAGTGAAAGGTGGAAAAACTAGTTTTAAATCATTGCTCTGCTGTGTGTTGTACTTTAACTTCCTGTAATCAGCTGCTCATCCTACTAATGGGCTAGGGCTGGAACGGGAAATATATTTCCCCCCTCACAACTTCAAATAACTCCCCCCCCCCATAGTTTGGCAAATTTAAAGGAAGGCCTTTGGGATCCCAGCCAGTCTTCATTATCAGTGCATGACCGCTTTGTAACCAACTGCATCTTTAATATCCAAGGAAATTTGCACATTACAGTCAGTCTCTTTCTTCTCGTTTTTTAATAATTTACCTCCGAGATTCTCTTTGCAACTACATTGGTGTATAAAGATCTGTTTGTCAAACCTCAAGATGTATCGTATGTGAGAAACTCATTAATTTTTGATTTCCTTCTTGGGGAAACTAAGCTGTAAGTCAGCTGCATGCAAGAGATCTACTTCTGTGAAGCTAATCGGAACATGGGGGAGTACCAGAATCTTGTTGTTCAACTGGCTCCTTCGATAGCAGATAATTTACCTGTTTCCCAACAATCTTTTCGTCAGCTCAGCAATGACATATCAGCTGGTTTATACTTAAACAACTAAAGCTTGTTTATTTCTGTTTTCAGTCTCTGTCATGATCTCCTTAATTTTAATCATTAAGGCTTTTTCATAGCTTTGATTTAACAAGCCAATAAGGTTCTAATACTTTAACAGATAGTTCTTTGCAGTTGCTACCTTACACATAAGAATGCTGTCTCCTTTGGGCATCAAATGCTTCCCTCCTTCCAGTCCACCCATCCCTAGCATCAGTTTCTTTTTCAATCATTTTAATCCCTCCTTATCCCTATATACAGTTGTTATACCCCACTTTGCTGGTTCCGTTCATTCATATCTTTTTCCTACTTGAAAAAGGTTTCCTAACAACTACTTTAAAGTTAATTTTTCATTAACTTTGTATACTTTAATTGATTTTGCTTTTAGTGTAATCCTGCAGGAGAAACTTGCATCAAATGTGGCCTATTTTATATGTTCCCTCTCTAAACTGTATAATCCATGACCTTTATTAAAAAATTAATAATAATGGTATTTACCAAAGAGAAGCATCTTTGCAGAAGAAAATAATTTAGGCAAAGGCATTGAGAAAAAGTTGGATAATCATCAACCAGCTCTTCCACTGGTGAAAAGAGAGGAAGGGGAACCCTTTGACCTCTCAAAATAACACTTCCGGGGACTGTGAAACCCGTGTGGTCAAAAGTCATGGTTGACAAGATCTGTACTAAAGAGGGGACGGGCAAGATTTAGCAAAAAAACCTAGCTGCACCCTTCCGAGTTATCTGTATCATGGAGAAGAACAAAGTACTGACTTTATGTTGTAGTAAATACACATTGATCTTCTCCTTCCGTCATAATGTCTGATGGAGCACACCTTGTGTGAAGACCTCACAATTCTGTGTGTTTGGCAGATACAATCAACAGCGAAATGATTTGCAGTGGTTCAAGAGACATGCAGAATGTTTAGTCTTATAATACAAAATAATGATACAATGACAGTGCCATCGAGTTGCAGCCGACTTATGGCAACCCTGTAGGGTTTTCAAGGCAAGAGACATTCAGAGGTGGTTGCCATTGCTTGACTCTGTCTTGCAACCCTGAACTTCCTTGGTGGTCTCCCATCCACTTACTGGCCAGGGCCAACCCTGTTTAGCTTCTGTGATCTAACAAGATCGGACTATCATGAGCTATCCAGTTCAGGGAACTATACTAATATATTTTTTCAAGGGTCTGGTTGGTTGAGCTTTTTTCCCATCCCACCTTCTAACTGCTCCCTGAGACTATCTTATCAATTTGATCTCTTCTAATTATTTTGCTAAATTTTACTTGTTCTTGTTTCATTGCAGTTGCTAGGTGAAGCATTACATTTTGCTGTCAGTTTATTTATTGTTCATCGTATTTTGTTCTGTTATTTTTATATTCTAAGAAGTCGCCTCTAGGACTGTTAAATTGAGAGCTGTGGTTTATAAGACTTTTTAATTACTTTTACTAAATATGTGTGTGTGTCAGAGGGGGAGTAGGGGACTAAAATGATAACTGTACTCATCCAAAGCTGTGCATATAATTCAGTGTCTAGTGTTAGCCCCGACGCCATTATGGGGCTTTGCTATGGACTGTTTGCTGTTGCCACATGGTCTGTCTAGACTGTAAAATGGATGCCAAGGTAGAAGCCCATAGAGAAAGGAAAAAGCTGTCTTTTTACTCTGAGGGACTCCATTGCATACCTGCCGCATGTCACATACACGGATTAAGGGCCATACAGCAGACAAAGGACTTTTCCTCTGCCAGTTGTTTGCATGAAGGGATTAAGTGCTTACCCCACCCAAGCCATACACATGAACAATGGAAGATCCATCAGCTACCTGGCCAGATCATCTGCCAGCCAGCTTCCTCTGTCCAGCCCCCAGGCCAGGACCATTAGTGAGTCAGATAATCCATTCAACTAGCCACCCAACACCTGGCTTCTATTGTTAAATTCAGACCCTGCCTCTCTGGAAGCCCATTGGTCATACATAAGGTCTGCCTCTACTGACATCACACACCCCTGGGACTCATCATTGGTCCAGGAAATCTTTTGTTCTCACCTGAGACCAGCCCCCTGGGCCACCCATTGGGCTGCATTGTCTTACAGTGGGTATATCCCAGCAGACGCATGGCCTCAGACGATGTGTTTTCTGCCATGATCCAAAATGGCAGGCCACCCCTGAACTCTCTGAGTTTAGGCCAGTATCCATGGACCTCTGCACATCTGAACAGGTTGTATCACCCCTCTATAACCCATCAATCTCCTCTGCTTTCTTAGTGCTATATTGTGTGAATATTGTGTGTATGCTTGAGAATATTTAGTAAAGAAATCATTATTTTAGCCACCCAATTTCTGTGTCTGTTCCTGGGTGCTTGGGAATTCTAACTCTGGTATATAAAGGTCAGATCCTATAGATAAGCCAATTGCATATTAATAGTTATAATTCCCCATCTTTATTAAATAATAGAGCAATTTGGCTAACAAAAGTTTTGTTCTTCAAAGTAGATAGTCAAAGAATTTTCAGTCTAGGGGTGGGCTGAAAGTGACCAATCACTTTCCAAACAATTAAAAATAGCTATCTACCTCTACTCCACTGCCACTGTGATCATGTTCTTATCCTCCCCTTACAGCTACTGTAGCAGCTTCTCTCCTCTTACTTTTTTCTTGTGAAGGAGAAGGAAGGCACACATATGCACCCACCTCTCTTTTGGATAGGAAAAAGACAGCACCAGCATACTTTACCATCTGCCTCTGCTCTTTCACTCATAAACGCACTTGCTCTGCATAGGAACAGAGTGTTTCATTGTCTGTTCCCCCCACATTATTTTTCTCTTGCAGGCAGGATTGCTTGCTCCAGGTTGGGAAATATCTAGAGATTTTGGGGGCGGAGCCTGCAGAGGATGGGATTTGGGAAGAGGAAGTGGGATATAATGCCATAGAGTCCATCTTTCCAAGTGGTCATTTTCTGCAGGTGAACTGATCCCTGTTGATCAGTTGTAATAGCAAGAGATCTTCAGCCACCACCTAGAGGCTGGCAACCCTACCTGCGGGACAAGTTACAAATTGGTAACTTAACAATTTGGTGACTTCGTTCCCTTTGGGAAAACAGCAGAAGAAAGAGTTCTCCACCTGGGCACTGCAGACCTGTTCTGAAATTCTGTAATGTTTGTATGAGCTGCCATTTTGTGACTGACTCCACAAACTAAGTACCATTTTGTGACCAGTAGCTCCCAAGGCTCGGGGGTGGAGGTTGCAGCACCCAAAAACATAGTCTGTCCTCCACTGTTTTAGACACTTTATAAGCATGCCTCACTGACTTAACCTGATTTCTGTAGATTTCTAACCACAAGAGAGTTTAATTTTGACCTGTCCAATCAACTTTAACCCTATTTGTCTGAGGTGGGGTCACTGCTCTTTCCTAGTTTTCCCATTTGAATCTCTTCAAGTCAAGGTAATTATCTTCATGATACGTGCTGCGGGCCACGTTCAAGCAATAGAGCTTCAAAGAGAGGTAATGTCTCTGACTTGCTTCTCGTCAATAAATTTAGCTGATCCACACAGGCATGTTTTGCTTTTTCTAACTCCCTACTGAAATAGTGAGCTGTTTGTGTTGTGAAATATTGGGTTCATGATGCTTAGACAGTAGGTCTGTTGTGTTTGATTTTATGATATATTGTTTTTCACAATACAGCAGTCATCAATAGAAAGAATGCACATCTACAGATTCCACCTTATTATTATTATTATTTTAGAGGCTATTGTTGTTGTTCTTGTTCCATGTTTGCTGCCAACAGGTGAGCCAATGAATGCACATTCATATTTTCTTTTTTAAAAAAATAAATAAATCAACAGCATTCAAAATGTTCATGTCTGGCTAAACCTCTCGGAGGGGTGCTGGTCATGAACTCCCGTCTGTCATTGTGAAGCAGTCATATTAGCAACATTTTTCAAAGGTACTAGGTTTGTTGTTTCTTTTTGGCAGTGAGTACAGTTGCTGTATGTTTAATTTCAGTTTGTAGAAGGCCCTGTTTCGGAGTCCGCCATTGGCATTGCCCAGTTATTTTAAAGAATAAGCATTCAAACTAATAAAAACATCCATCTTCATCGCTACTTTCCCTTAGAGAAAAATCCTTTGAATGAAATAGGCAGATAAAGACTAATCTGGATTTCTTTTTAAGTGAAAGCTTAGCATTTTTATTGGTTTTATATGCACATTCTGAATCCTAACATTAGCCTTCAAACCCTCTAAGTTTGGCTTCGTAGCCTTTTCATCAAGAGAGATCCCAGCAGTTGAATTCATATACCATTCAAATTAATGGGCGGGGAAGAAATTATTGACTTACAGAACAGACTGACCAAGTCCTTGAGGGCATTTTAGCATTTGTGTTTACTATTGTCTCGCTTCTGATAGACAGGTGTGGAGGCAGGCGATGGAAAAGGTTTGGCATTCATGTGCTAGGTTTTATTTTATCTGAACAGTCAGATTGCTTACGTTATTTTTATTGCTTTACTTCCTAGTTTATTGTTTTCACTTGTATTGTGCCCCATTCTTCTAGGAGACAGCCTTTCTTTTTTCTGCAGTATATCAGACTGGCTGTAGACAGATCAGCTACAGCAGCAGCAGCAAAAAAAAAAACCTATACGTCTTTCTGAGTCGTGTGGATTGAGACAGTCCAAAACCTCTTTGACAAATGAGTAGACATGGCCAGCTGTTCTTGCAGCATCCCCCACACAGACACACACGCACTCCATTTTGCTTCAAAGCGAGCTTTCCTACATAACAGTAGCCTATAGCAGTTTGGAGAGATGAAGATTTGCAAAGGCATGAAGCGTTCGTGAAAAGGAACGAAAGGTTCTTACAAAAAGAAAAAGTGAAATGACAAGATTGTTGAGACAGGTAGTTGTAACTAGGTAAAAAGAAAGTGCCTTGACATCAGTTCACAGAGCTCAGAGTACAGAGTAGCTTGAATGGTTAAAATGTCAGCCAACTATGCTGTTTGTGCTGCAGCAGTTCACAAGGATCAAGAGCCGTTGCAGTGATTGAGTCTCCTAACCAGGCTTCACTGCACAGAGGGAGCTCCTGCATGGATAGATTTTCCAACTCAGTCAGGTGGAAGAGGCAGATCTATGTACGCATTCCTTGGGGGGGTGTGTGTAAAGTTACCCTTGAAGACATGTGTGAATGGCAGGGCTCCACAAATCCCAGGTGCCAAGTCAGCATGACCCCTAGAAATTTCGTAATGGAATCTAGTATTTCAGTAATTATTGTACTGTAGCATCTCTCAGCAGTTGTCACTGGAAGTACAAAGAGTTGGATCTGTCTGGTCTTTCCACTGGCAAAAAAAAAAAAAGGAGGAAGGGTCCCTCTTTATTCACCCCCAAAAGGCTATATTTGGAGCCATGGGAGCTGGACTAGCAAAAGACGAGTGGAATCAGGGTTATGATAAGGAGGGAGTTTGATCAAGAGTGAATGAGAAAACTGGCTGGATCCAGCTCCAAGTTTATCATTGCGCATCAGAATGTTTTGCTGTATGACAAATAAATGTTGATGAAGTTCTTGCCATTGCTTGCTGATGAAGTTTTTGCTACTGTTTGTTTATATACAAATTTAATTTCACACCAATCAGTCGTGGTGTGTAAATTTGTTTCTTAACCAGTTGCTTTCTATACTTTCTCCAATATTCAGTTAAATGGAGGTTTTTAAAGCAATAATGGAATTATGAGAAATGGGGGATACATCAGGCTACACTTAGAAGTTAGCTTTTTCTTATGATGACAAACAAGGTTCTCCTATAGTTGTTTATGCCCTATAACACTTCAGTCACAGCTTTAATAAAAAATATAAGAAACAGTGGTCAGGATTAGGTTTTGTGGTAACAATAATTAGACGGTTTGACCTGTACAATATAAAAGCCTAGCAGCTGAAAAATGTTTGCTTCCTAAATTTTGGGGATGGCTTCTAGAACCAAAGAAAATATGTCAAGGCCTGGTTGCACCTAACTACTTACACCCACACCCATCCACACAGAAAAGGAGACTTATGTGTTTGCACTGGTTATAAATTAATGGTATTGATTGAAAGCTGTATGCTATCTTTCCTTCTGCACTGCATGGTCAGTTTTCGTTCTTTGGTGTCATGAGATATCTGAAAGCATGTGAAGCATTAATTGAAGTGCTTGGAGAACTGGAGCACCATTTTATTATTCTATTGGGTAGAAATCAGATTGATGTGTGACAGCAATACAGTTTTGAGCTGTAGCCTGTTAACTAAGCAGAATTCTAGCTGCATACTGCTAGCTTCCCAGTTCATAGACAAGTGATTAATGTCATACAAACAAAGCCTGAGGAGAAAAGATTGTGTTGAGCAGAGTTGAGCAGAGTGAGTTTAGTGACCTCTACCACTACTTCAATAAATGTTTTTGTTTTTTTTCCCCCTACATCAGCAGCTGTATTTACTGATGGGTGGCCAGCCGGCTGCCACCCCAGCTAACTTGGCTGTGGGATTGGAGGCTCTGGCTGGATAATTGAAACAGAGCCGGTTGAGACTGAACCCATCCAAGATGGAGGTCCTGTGGCTGAGGTTGGGGTGCCAACTCCCAGCACTTGATGGTGTGCCATTAACACCGGCATCGACTGTCAAGAGCTTGGGTGCGCTCCTGGATCTCTCCTTATCTATGGAGGCCCAGGTAGCAAATGTTGCTAGGCTAACATTCTTCCAACCACACCAGATCAGGCAACTAGCCCCTTTCCTCTCTAGCCCTGACCTTGTTACAGTGCTACAGTGATCCATGCAACGGTCACCTCAGGGCTGGATTACTGCAACTGGCTCTATGTATGGTTACCCTTGAAGCTAACCCAGCTTGTCAAAAATGCAGCAGCACAGGTACAGGTACCCCAATGACGGCACACATTCAGCCTATGCTTTCCCAACTGCACTGGCTATGAGTTGAGTACCAGATGCACTTCAAGGTTTTCAGTTTGACCTTCAAGGCCTTTAACAATCTGGGGCCAGCATACCTGTGGGACCACCTCTCTCAGTTTGCCCCCCCAAAGAACTTTACACTCAGAAGATCAAAATCTACTGATGATCCCTGGCCCAAAAGTGTCTGACTGCTCCCTTCTCAGCCCTGGTTTCAGCCTGGTGGAACTCTCTGCCTGGTGACATCTGCGTCCTGCAGGAACTAGTTCAGTCCCACAGGGTGTGTAAAACAGTCTGAGCTTGCTATTACCAGGGCCAGGGCTTCCTCAGTGGCAGCTCCACACTGGTGGAATGAGCTCCCGGAAGAGATCAGGTCCATGTGAGACCTTGCACAGTTCCGCAGGGTCTGCAAGACGGAACTCTTCCACCAGGCTTTCAATTAAGGAGCTGCCGCCTCTACTACCAACAACAACTGTGGTTATAGATCCTGGCCCTTAACTTTGACATCTGGCCTATGCCACTGTGTGACTTAGGAAGTCCATCGAGCTGAAAAACTGTTGTTAGAATGCACTCTTCAGTATGCCATTTTAAGTAATTAATTAATGAAATATTGCCAGCACTTTATGATTTTATGATTATTTGATCTTACTTGAAATGGAACTGTGTAATTGATTTTAGGGGATTTAATGTTATTTATGTACCAACCAATCAATGTAAGCCGCTCTGAACCTGTTCGTGGGGAGGGCAGGGTAAGAAAGAAAGAAAGAAAGAAAGAAAGAAAGAAAGAAAGAAAGAAAGAAAGAAAGAAAGAAAGAAAGAAAGAAAGAAAGAAAGAAAGAAAGAAAGAAAGAAAGAAAGAAAGAAAGAAAGAAAGAAAGAAAGGAAAGAAAAGGAAAGAAAGAAAAGGAAAGAAAGAAAGAAAGAAAGAAAGAAAGAAAGAAAGAAAGAAAGAAAGAAAGAAAGAAAGAAAGAAAGAAAGAAAGAAAGAAAGAAAGAAAGAAAGAAAGAAAGAAAGAAAGAAAGAAAGAAAGAAAGAAAGAAAGAAAGAAAGCTGGATTAGATTTCGATGAAGGAACTTTTAAGAATTTGAGATATGCAGATGACGCCACGTTACTGACAGAAAACAGTGAAGACTTGAAATGACTCCTGATTAAGGTTAAAGCAGAAGGTGCTAAAGCCCGGTTACAGCTGAACATGAAGAAGACAAAAGTAATGACTACTGGGGAATTACACAACTTCAAGGTTGATGATAAAGAAATGGAAATTGTTGAAGATTTTCTGTCCCTTGGTTCCATCAACAATCAAAAGGGAAAGTGCAACCAAGAAATCAGAAAGAGATTGAGACTGGGAAAGACAGCTTTGAAGGAGCTAGAAGAGATTCTTAAGTGTAAGGATGTGTCTCTGGCAACCAAGATCAAGATAAATTCATACTATAGTATTCCCCATTACTATGTAGGGATGTGAAAGCTGGACAGTGAAGAAAACTGACAGGAAGAAAATTGATTTATTTGAAGTGTGTTGGAGGAAAGTTTTGCAGATGTCATGGACCTTGAAAAAGACAAGTGGGCTCTAGAACCAATAAATCCTGAACTCTCCCTAGAAGCCAAAATGACTAAACCGAAGTTATTGTACTTTGGTCACATTATGAGGAGACAAAAGTCACTGGAAAATACAATAATGCCAGGAAAAGTTGAAGGCAGCAGCAAAAGAGGAAGACTCAGTAAAGGAAGCCACAGCCCTAAATTCACAAGACCTGATCATGGATGTTAGCGAAAGGACTTTTGGGAGGTCATGAATTCAGAGGGTCATGATAAGTCAGAAGCATCTTGGTGGCCCGTAACACACACACACATAAACACACCGAGAGAGAGAGAGAGAGAGAGAGAGAGAGAGAGAGAGAGAGAGAGAGAGAGAGAGAGAGAGAGAGAGAGAGAGAGAGAGAAATCAGCAACCTGCCTAACATGAATAGCCTCCCTTGCAGTAAATTCTTCAACTGTGGTATGGAAGGGTTCTTTTTTTTTCTTCCTTGTGAGGAAGTTTGTTGTTGTTTTTATTTATAGACTTGTATCCAGCATGTTACAATTATGAGTTAGAACCCTGCTGTGTTACCATGGGTTACCCATGTCAGAAATGTTCTGTCAAAGATACCTGCTGCCGTATCTACCACCTTCAGTGTGTATTACTTGCCAGATTTGTTAACACTAACACACGTATGTTAACTGAGAAAGGAAAGTTAGTTTAAGTCTTCCTATTATCACACTAGGATGATTAATTTTATGCTTTAATCCCAGTCAAGGTAAAATGAGGATACACTATAAAACATTTGAAAATCATACTATAAAAATAAATTGTAAAAGAACCAGAAGACATGTCCACCTCAAGCTTTAAGATCTTTAGTGGAGGTCTTGTCTTGTTCGTGACCACTCTCAACTGATAAACAGTGACTGGTGTAGTCCTGTCTCTGGTGCCCTTATTACAGAACTCTTTGCTTTAAAGAAGCCTGCCTGTCTAAGGAGATAGAAGAAAAAGAAAGTTATTTCAGTTAGGTTGATGTTACACTGGGTTAGTTAGTTTGTTCTCCTGTTTGTTCTTTTGAGTTTCCATTCTGATTGATTGCATTCTGGATTGGTCCATTCACGGTTAGCTGCCATAAGAGTCTTGGCTGGATGATGACTTTCAGCCATAATGCCAGCTACGTCTACCACTGTTATCATTCCCAAACAAATGTCAAGTGAGGTCCCTCGTACAGTAATCACGGTGATCTAGCCTTACGTTTGCAAAGACAGTGAGTGTGGCCAGTTTCTCTCAGGAGAGAGATTTGCAGAAGTTGCCCTAAATGGAAGGAGGTAGAGTGCTCCTAATGAACAACTGGAAGTGCTGAGTGTAGCAGGAGCAGGCTCCATGCCGACTCATTAAGAGAAGCTGGACTCACGCAAGATGGAAAAGTGTACACTGCTGTCAGTTTGTTTATTTACTTTATTTATAGCCAGCCTTTATTTATAGTCTAGCTGACTTTCAAGGCAGATACCACCATATAAAACAATGGAAACAGACAACATCAGACATCTAATAAATAATGTCTTAGGATTTGGGTTACAAGAGTTAGAAAGAAACAGCACAGAACTGAAAGTATAAGACATGATACAGCAAAATAAAAGGAGAAGACAGTGCAATAAGAACATGGTAAAACACAGAATAAGCACTGGGATAGACTACAGTCCTGTTCTTTTTACAGAGAACCTCCCATCTGAACCATTCCATTATGCCACAGTCCTGTTCTCTTTATAAAAATGCTCTCCTGAACAATGCCATTTTACACAGTATCGTTGGCTTGATTCAGGTTCAGTTGATTCGCCTGCCTGCTTTACATTAAAGGCCGCTGGACCTAGGTCACTCTCATTCCTTCTGCTTGGTTATCTTCGTTGCAATGAAAGAAATTATGTTGCAGTGAAAGAAATTAAGTTGCAGTGAAAGAAATTAACAATTGGCACAATCCAGAAGTTATATTTTAATGTGCCATTTGTGTGAAGGGGGAGGGGAAACAGAGAGAGACATCGAAGTGTTTGAAAGATGTTGAAGAGAAGGTGGTCCTGGTTGCCAAGTAGGTTTCCAAATGATGAGCCCTTTTTTTCTAAAATAAAATTGTGTCTTCAAGTGATATTTTCTGTTGGGGTAATTAGACACATTCTAGATGGAGAAAAGTTCAATTATCACAGCATTTCATTTGAAAAGACAATAAATATTTATGTTTTGTTTTCACTGAATGCTAATTGGGCACATCATACTTTGAAGAACTTTCCAAATTCCTATTATATTAAAAATTGCAGTTACCTCTTTTTATAATGCTTATATAAATTGATACATGTTCTTTCTGTTTCTTGTTGGAACACGCCATGGTGTATGATTACACAGTTAGTTGAGTTGGGAATGCCACTCAATTCCCTCTCCTGTAAAGGTGTTCCCCAACCAAGGGAGCCAGTGAGCATGGTCATGCCCAGGTGGCATGCATGACATGGGGGGCATCATAGAAGGAGGCTATATAAGGTACCATCATACCATCCCCTATACATATCTTTTTTACCTTTTCCAAAGGCATGTCATTGTAGATTAATACTGAGTTTCAGTTGATTTAGTGGCAGTAGTTTATTTCTAAGCTTCACTGGTAATTTTATCCATATTCTATAGGACTTGTTCAGCTGCTGAAAATGTAATCTATTAATAATTTTTAACATGGATTTAAAAAAAGAATTCCAGTGCCTGTATTTACTGCCCTGTATTGTGTGTGTGTGTGTGTGTGTGTGGACATTTTCAATCAAACAGAAAGCAGGAGGCTATTTTTAGTTTTGGTTTGTTTGGGGTTTATTTTTTGTTAGAAAATGTTATTCACCTGGCACTTTCAAAGGTGACATGTATTTTTCTTCAAACTGTTAAAATGCAAGCCAAGTTTGAACACAAACAAGGTTTCCTCAATTTGCTATGCATAACTAATAGAAAAATTCTGTGTTCCACATTCCTAATGCAGGAGGCACTGAAGGAAAACAACAAGAGAAGAGAGATGGAGGAGAAGATTAAGAGAGCCAAACTGGCCAAAGAAAAAGCAGAACGTGAGAGGCTGGAGCGGCAACAGAAGAAGAAACAACTGATTGACATGAATAAAGGTAAGGCAGCATTTGTAGTAGAGGCACCAATGGATACAAGATGTATCCATCCAAGTCATGACCCCTGCCAGTCAGCAGTAAAAATGCTTAATTGTTGCATTAAATATGGAGAACCCAAGGTATCTTTTCTACCATCTTCACCATACTTTTTCCCCCTTCTCTGCTGCTGATTTGTTATATGTCAGCTCTTTTGAGGCGTTTTCTGTTGAGTTGTTGTGATATTTTAATTTGTATATAGTCAAATGTTTTTTAAAAAGTTTTTTTTTTTACCTGTGTGTGTGTGAGCTTTAAGTGCTTGACTGTTTTAATTGTGCTTCTCTAAATATAATAGTGTAACAACTGATATCTTTGTCCTGCAGTTTGGAGGCTGGATATACTTTCAGCTGTAACTTTTTAGATTTTTCAGTGATCCTTACTCTAGGCTGACAGTTGGACACAATTTTAAAAAAGGTTTATCTTGAGCTTTCTGGTTACCTGGAATGACACTGTGGCTGCGGTAACACACACTAAATAATCCACTTTCAATCCACTTTCAGCGCACTTTGCAACTGGATTTTTACTGTGTGAATGTGCAAAATCCATTTGGAAAGTGCTTTGAAAGTGGATTATTTAGTGTGTGTGTGACCGCAGCCTATGTCACCCATGAGGGCATCCTTTGAGAGAGGGCACAAGGAGAAGAGGGCGGAAGAATCAATAGGCCCCTAATATCTGAGCTTGAAAAGTTCCAGAAGATTGTTAAAATGCGTTGTTTGTATCCTCTATCTCTTTGGATTCACCATCTTGAGAAGGGAGATGACACCAGTACGTCTTAGATTGAATGAGAGATTACTTTACCCTGCACTTGGCTGTTCTCCCTCCTGCGATCATTTCGGTTCTATTGCAAGCAGAGCCTTAATCCTTCGCAATCATAAGACGCATGGGGTGGGGAGAGCTCAGTGTGTGACTGTAGCTTGTCTTTTCTACCCAGTGAGCAAATCTGACAGGATTCAGTCCTGGCAAAAATAACAGTATTTCTCTCTTGACAAATCTTATGTAAGACGCCAAGGTGTATTAGTTTGTACCAGAACCAGGCTTATAATTAGGGTGAGTTGAGGTAGCAGTACTGCTCAGGACTTTGAACCAATTAGGAGGAGGAGAAAGCGTTATGCATCTCAGCGACCTTTCTTATTTTTAGAAAACAGTGGTAAGTCACAAAGGCAAGGCGGGATTCACAAGCCAGCATAGTGCAGAGAAGCACATGCCAGTATTTGATCGGATAATCGGTTTAGCTTCTTAAATCATGAATGAATGTCCAAGTGCTCATGCTTGTGCCCAGGTGGTTTGGCTCCTGCAAGGGCCTGCAGCAAAACATGGCTTCCCACTCATGCCCTCTCTTCATAGTTCCAAAAGCCTATCCGTCCCTCATTTTTCTGCTATGCTCCACCTTGAGCTCTCCAGCAGAAGGCAGTGGGCACTTGGACAACTCTGCTATAAAGTACCCCCCCCTCAAGGTGTCATTGCAAGTAATGTGTGAAACTTGTACACAAAAGCAGTCTGTCACGGTTACTCACGTATAATGCCAAATAGGAAAAATCGTCACACTCTTCTGTCAGATACGAAATTTTCATTTTAGATTGTGATGTTCACTGTAGGAAGTGTTTTAGATATCCTCCTACATTTTTGACAGTGATGAATTAGCTTTTTCAGAATAACTCATTTTTTTTTTCAGATCTTTGTATTTGTTTCAGTGTTGTTGTTTTTCCTTACTGTAGATGCATATTGTGACGGTACCTTTCACATGCTACTATACATTACTGTTTTAGCTTACTGAGCTGTTAGATTTATTTTCTTAGGATGCACAGCACATGGTTTTGTCATCTGGCATTGTATTTTGTTGCTATTGTGTTACTTCATTTTCCTTTGGTAAGTCAACTCATGTTACTGCCTCTAAAGTTTTGTCTCACAGTAAATGCGTCGGTGGATTGTATCTTGTTACAAGGCTGCCCATCAAAAATCATAATAAGCCTGAATCAAAGTGTGCTGCCGGTGCCAGAAGATACACGGGTCGTAAGAGGTTGGGGGGCAGGGTTACTTTAAGTCTTTAAATCATGACAAAATTTGGGAATGTCTTTTTTAAAAATCTCACTCAATGCAAATACAGAATCCAGCTGTAAATGGGCCAGTGCAGTGGCATTCTTTACTCAACATACATAACAATTTAATTAAAACCTGCTTATAGGGCATATATGTACATACAGAAGGAGACATAAAGCCATAAAGACAAAGCTCCTTTTTAAGAACAGAAAAATCTACAGCAGCAATTCTGATGCAAATATTTAATCAGTAACACTTTCAGTCTTCATTATATCTGATTACCATGGCAATTAAAATCACCTGTTAACTACCAGTACAAGGATAAAGGGAAGAATGAGCTGCCTCAGTCACAATTAGTACTGAATTAATTGTTTTGAAAGGTATATTAACATTTTCCCTTAACACAGATGAAGATAATGGAGTGGAGTTCATTACTGGGGGTTGACGGCTATCTGGGATGTCAAGGTATTCCACTTTTGAAAATACATTAGCATCCCAATAACTGATTCATAAGTCATTTAATAAGCTCATATCTATTAATATTCACAATTACATTTTGCTAATAGCGCCATTGTACTTCACACAATGGATTTAAAGCTGTCATAACTGTTCAGTGCTCCAATGCAAAGAGACCCCAGTTGCTGTTACACTTGAATACTGGTGCTACCTTCCGTTTACAGATGTATAAAGCTGAATCACAGTGCTCTTTTAGCACAGTAATGAGATACAGTATGTGCTGAGAACACAGTATCTGTGACAAAGTAGTCATCAAATTGGCTTCACCCAGTATCTGACTTACATAGCATATCATGGAGTGGTTCATACATGCATAGGCATCTCTTCATAACAAAACTGTTATTTAAAAGCCAGTAAGTTATGAATCAAATATGTCATTTGATGAGTAAACAGTGTCACAAAATATCACTGTTTAGTGTCCTCTGCATCACACTGATGGTTTTTGCACCTGTACAAAGCACGATATCAGAAACTTCAGGAGCAATAAAATAGGCACAAATAATTCCCTCCCACCAGCATGAAGCGTCACCTTGCATGCTTAAGGGGAAGGAGTTGCATCCCTCCTGCTGCGTTCTCATCCACCACACATTAGATACAGCCAGGAACATCTCCAACATAGTTTTTCTTTGTGGAACTACTTCCATACATTAAACAAAACAAAAAAAAAGTATTCACACCTGCAAGTCTATGAGTATTATAATCCCAAACTCTTCAGTGGATTTAGAAGTGGGTCTGTGTGGCTGAACAACAACAAACAACTCTGCTTAGGGTTTCACCCTCTTAGTCTGTGCAAAAGATGATACAAATCATCATTTGTGCTGGGGGCTTGATCAGTGCTCCCTCTAAGCTGTGGAGTCTTGTGAGCAAAATTCTGCTTTGTGAGCTACTGGCATTAAAGTTGTGAGTAAGCAGTTTGGCTGTTGCATAAATTAGTTTGCTCTGGAGCTATCCTTCCTGAGCTAAGACAGAAATGTGTGAGCTGGAGGCTAAAAAACTGTGAGCTAGCTCACACTAACTCAGCTTAGAGGGAACACGGGGCTTGATAGAATTCCTTTCTTGCTGTCTCTAGAACTACAAAAGAAGGGAAGGAGGCTGTGCTTTTACTTTCCACTCAGCAATACTCAATTGGGAAGTTACATTCAGCTTGCTGGATCACAGTTCATGCAGGCCTACACTAAAGAAATACCATTGAGCAATGGCAATAGGCAGTAAATGGTAATGTAACCTGAGCCATAAAATCTAGAGCTGCTCTCCATTTTTAAAATAGTGTTAACAGGCAAAATGATTTGCAGTCAGTCCAGTGAAAAGTAATCCTTGCCTCTGTTGGCTGTCATTATGATGTTTTGCTAATAAAAAGGATAACTCTGATGAGCAATATCAGAGAGAACCCCACAAGAGAATGTCTTTTCAAGTGCAGAAGTTTCTTTTAATTAAAGATACTCTGAAGCTCTGACTCTGGTTTCTGTTGAAGACTTCAATTTGATATTATACTGTAAAATATTTATTGGCTATGTAACAGTTACCCATCTTCAGTTTAGCAGTTCCTAGTTTTTTAAATCGTTCATGCAGTTCTATGTTTCCTCAAGCAGAGAATCGACAAATCGATCAGTTCTGTTTAGACCTTTGGTGGAACAGGTCTGCTCTGGCTTACAGGCCTGGTTCCAACCTGCCCTCCAAGGTTTTCCCAACACCTGGAGAGGCTTTTCTTTTTCTCTCGGGGAAGCACTGCCACCACCTGACCTTTGTAAGCAATTGCCCGCTGGGAGGGTCAGGACTCCCAGCTTCCCTTCCACGTTCTGAGGCCTTGCCTCTGTGTCTACTTACTATCTAGTGCCTGATCACCACAGAGACCATTTGCTGCCTTGTGTGCCCTTGGAGGAATAGCCACTTGCCAAATGGCTGCCTTCCCCCTGGTGTTCCTTTTAAAATAGTATGTCCAAGATGGTGGTGGTCTGTGTGGTACAGAGAACCACTACCAGCATCAGAAATTACAAAGTATTTATTAAAAAGAAAATGTTCACAAGCATACTTTCAAGCACAGCACCAGACTGACCAAGAAATTCTGAAGAAACAAGTAAAACACAATTCCTCTCTTCATACATGCTCTATCAGATCTTTTTAAAAATTGTTGTTGTTGTTTTTTGTTGTTGTTATTAGACAGGCTTCTTAGCTTAGAAAGTTACAGATCTCTATAGACTTACCATTACCTTGCAGCTACCTCCAGCTCTTCAGGCCAGCATATGGTTGGCAACTGCCTCCTCCAGACCCCAGTTAATAGTTCTGTCTGCTCTGATGGACTCAGCACAACAGAGAGCCTTCCTCCTTGCTTCCAGGAGTTTTACCTCTCTTTTCCCCACCCAATGACCAGGTCAGGCCGGGTCAGAGAAGCTTTTCCTGGAGATTCAATTCTAACCTTTAATGGCATAACATACATAATCAAGTATATACAGAATGGAAAGTTTTACCATATGCAAATAATTGCACATGCAGTCATACTTAGTCAGGTTTGGATTTAAGAATATAAACCCAAGAACTAGCTGCAACCTCAGTAATCTCCCACTTAGTGTCACTCAATAAATGCTGACATTTATTTGCTCCGCAGGAGCAGAGTCTTTCACTCAGGGATACTCAATGATATCTCCCCTGTAAGACTTTAGAGGAGAGTGCATTTGATCTGGCCAGCATAAACGCCCTATAGTGGTTTGGAGTCATTAGGCCCAATAAATAATAGTATTTCACACCTTCCTGTTTCCTGCATGGGGGTGGTGGGCTTGGCCATCCCATTGGCTAGACCTATTAACATTTGTATGAATGTGGGCTGAGGTAAGTCTGGAAAGCAATTGACTGCCTCCCCCCCCCCCTTCTGCCTGTTGTCTACCCAGGGAGAGAAAAAACTTTTAAAACTCAGAGTGAAAGTTTTGCTCATTTCAAGCTCCAAAGTTTAAAAAAAATGCATTTCTTCACAATACCAATAGATGACGAATATTGGATCCACAAATACAACATTTCTGTGTGCTAATTCCTCCTTTACCATTTGCTTATCATTTTTAATCTTAGAGGAAAACAGTAGGCTTTATGTCCTTTCCCCACTTTACTTGAAAAGACGTAAGCACACTCAGGAAAACCACAACTGGTATTTTAGGACTCATTCAGATGATGATTCCTAGTCACAGGGTTGTTGTGAGTATAAAATAGAACACCTTGAAGGACTGGTGGTATAAAAAAGGAATAAAAAGGATTATCCTTAATTTGAAATAAATTCTAAACCAGATTACAAGAGTGTCTCTTGGCACCTTGAAGACTAACAAATTAATGATGCTATACACATTCGTGACAGTGTAAAAATGAGGGAAAGGACCAAAAGAAAGATATAAAGATGTATTGCAGAAAGAAACAAAATCTGTTTAGTGTATACTGTGTTATAGAATTTTTATGTAACATTCTGGATTATGTACTCATTTAAAATTCTGCTGAATATATTTTTTTTTAAATCGTAATATGGAAACACTCCAACACAATAAATGAATTGCTATGGGATGCAGCACAATCCCAGCAAAAGTCCAAATTCTGAACTGGGTATACACCTCTGGAAAAATAGATCCCAGTGCTAATGTCACTAAAGCTTCAGTGATGCACATTTAATGCACTGGAGCCAATGGAAATTTCTGCAAACATCAGGAGAGGCAGTTTTGGCCACTTCCCCAGCAGACCTCCAGCTACCCCTGAAATCCCCAGGAGCAGCGTTTTTGCAGGTGCTCCGGGTCACAGGAAGAGGGTAGGGGGCGGTGCTGTGCTAACACAAATGCCTCCCCTGAGTGAGGAGTTTGCATGAGGCTGAACGTAGCAGCATCAAATACAGCTGTCAGAGATCAGAATATGGGCTGTGGTCACACACACTAAATAATCCACTTTCAGTACATTCTTTTGAATTGTATTTTGCCAGTTCACACAGTAAAAATCCAGTTGGAAAGTGCATTGAAAGTGGATTGAAAGTGTGTGTGACCACAGCCATGGAGAAGTTTTCCTCTTACAAAATGAGGAAGGTCTTCATATAAGTCTGAGAAAGGTTCAAAAGAAGTACACAATCTAGTGTTTTATTATGTTTTATTGCCTTTCTGCGCATGGTATTCACAAAGTAGATTGTGTATCTTTCTGATATTCACAGACAATAACATTTATATGTTTCTTTTAGTCCATTTTCTCATGTTTTTATTGTCTGTATTGCAGAATTGCTGGCAGGGTGGGGGAGTTAAAAACCTTCATAAACCAGACCCCAATTTGTCAGATTGTGTCTGATATGGTGACCTTGGATCTACAAAAGCCATAATAACTTTAGTGATCTCTAAGGTCCCACAAGACTCCCTTGCCATTTGGGCTGCAGCAGACTAAAATGACTATCCCTCTGAAATACTACGTGAATTCACTGAAGGGTTGATGTATTGTTCAGAGTGCACAAAATAGTAATTAATTGAAGGCTAAACACATGTCAAAAGCTGTATGTTGTGCAAGACATGTTTCATTTAGATTTCCTTTCAAGCTCCCAATCCTGTGCTTTGAAATCATTGCTTAATGAGGTGGGAATATTGCGAGCTACTGGGAATTCACTTGGTTCTGAGACCCTTCAGGATTTAAGCATACCATTTCTCATGCACCCTCATGAACATGCTTGACCACAACAGCCCCATGTGGTAGGGTTGCCAGGTCTGGGTTGGAAAATACCTGGAGACTTTAGGGGTGGATCTGGAAGAGGGCGGGGTTTGGGGAGGGGAGGAGACTCAGCATGGTGCAACGCCATGGAGTCCACCCTTCAAAGCAGCCATTTTCTCCAGGGGAGCTGATCTCAGTCAGCTGGAGATTAGTTGTAAAAGTGGGAGATCTCCAGGCCCCAGCTGGAGGCTGGCAACCCTGCCATGTGGGCATGGCTCTCTGTTATTTATTTATTGTCTTCACTGGGTTTTTTTTTTGCAACCGGAGTCATAAACAGCATGGATCTCTCATATGGTGCGGAAATATCGTCTACAGTGCAAAAGAATTTAGGATTAGTCATCTCATCTGTGTACGTGTGTTTGAGAGAGGGAGAGAGTGTGAATGTGCTCACAGCAGTAGGACTCTTACTGCTTCCGAGGTTTCTTTAAACTGGCTGTTTTCCCACGATGCTCTTGCTGAGTTAAGAGAGAATAGGCTCTCAGAATCTGAAGAAATCAAGATCACACAAAGATCACACGAAGGACATCATTCCTAAAGCCCAGAAGACAAAATAATTGGCAAAGATGACTGAGCACACATTCTCTGTGGTACAGTAGTCTCAAAGGAGAGCGTCGTGCTAACTGATATGAAAGTGAAGTCTATTCTCCGTCAATAACTCCAAAAGTGTAAGGGGTACATGGGAAGAATTCCCTTTGTTGTGTCATTGTAAATATGATAATGAAATTATGTGTAGAAAAGCAGGCATGGCAACCCAGTGTGAGTTCCAGTATCCAGTCCTTTCCCAAAAATTCTTTAAAAGGAAAAAAAGAGCCTTTGAAGGAAGATCAGTCAAGACATGCAAGAAGGATTCAGACGCTGAGATGATTTTCCTGTTCTGCTTGGCTATGTTGGACAGAGTTGCTTTTGTGCTAAACATAAAAGCAAAAAAAAAAAGAAATCTCTCTAGTTAGAGGACAATTCGGCTGTCTCTCACAATTTGTATCAGGATATGGAAACAGGTTTGCCTCAACTAAGACTTGCCTCAGGTTCCTTCAACCAGTGAAAGGAAAAGAAAGCGTTCTGAGTTGAAAGGCTTTTATCCTTCACTCCCAAGTGATTTCTCAGGGAAATAGTAACCTTTAGCTCAGTTATGTAGACAGGATCAGCACACCACTTCCCCTTTGCTGCCCAGAGTAAAATGACATATAAAAGGGACATCCTCCTTGAACTGAACACTGAGGCTTAGGAGAAGGTTCCTGTCTGCACCAATGGGGCATTTTCAGCCATCAGTTTTCTAGTATTGACTATGAGGAAACAACGGCTGTAGTCTAAGTAAAGAATTACATCAAAAGAAGTATGTACTGGGATTAGAATCAGCTGCCTTTGTGCCCAGAATACTGCAAGTTAATTATTTCATACTCCTGTAGCATAATTGGCAATCTGGTTCTGAACCCATATCAAAGGGCATGTTGCTTTGTCTACAATATTTCTTATTTTTTCCTTCTTCTATAATTCTCTGCTTTCCAAACTTCCCTGTATATTCTGCATCAACATATTGTGTTCTGCGTAATTGACATGAATTCTTGTTTTGTAAGCTTAATGAAAAGCAAACTTACAAAGGGAGCATAGGTCTACTTTGAGTGATCCCCTTGAGAGGATGCTGTTGCATATCAATTAAGTATATTCCTGCTCAGGAAGACCTTTACCAACACACACATTTTTATTTTGCAAACGGGAAAGTGCTGTTTTGTTTTGTTTGTAAAATACATTCTCTTGCCATCGTCTTCTTATTTTATGAAGGTCACAAATGCTGAGATCAGTAATCTCCTTAAGTAGTATATGAGCAAGACTTTGCCTTACTCTGTAAATGGACATGTGGTCCCAACATGCTTTGCTTTAGTTAAAAAGTTATTATTATTCACGGAATGATGTTCCTCCAGAAACATACTTTAAACTGGGTACTCAAGATTATTTGTTTGGTATTCAAAATGTGTTAAATAAGCAACAAAACTGTAACCAAGGTGGTCTCAGATGGCCAGAATCCATGGGATAGCCATAATTGTTTGCACATAGGATCTGTACACTCCTGAAGAAAGTTTATGGTAGCGTGTAGCTTACAGCAACATATAATGAAGCCCTTTGTTACCTGTTCTCCAGTGTACTGGATTGCTCAAAGGGGTGATGATAGTGATCTGATAAGAGCTCCAAATGACTGTGCTGAACATTAATTTAATAAGATACAGCCATTTATCTGTCTGTCACACCAGTCCATATGTTGTGTAACATAGATGCCAAAAACAAGCAATGGTCCAAAGGAACTATGAGAAGTGTGAATGCAACTTAATGAGTTCAAAGTAACCAAAAGTTAATTCTCTACAGGCAAAGCTCTTTTCTGAGTGGAAGTCATGGAACCTGTGAATCCCTTCAAGTCTACCTACTATTGAAAATCAGAGAGAGTAAAAAAATCCTAATTCCATTCAATTGGTATTCATACTTCTTTAGTAGTTTCAGAAGGGGGAGGAAACATGAAATAAACTTAGGACTATTATGTGAGCCTAAGGATCTCAAAGTTCATTTACATAATGCTGAAATATCTGAACCTAACCGTTTGGTGGTGACATTTTGAGAAGAGGTTATTTAAGTCAATAAACCTTTATGTACATTTAAGACATTTTTCTATTCTTTTCTGACTGCTTACCACAGGAAGATTAGCAAACACTTCTATTGTGGGCATGCAGAGATGTCCCCCCCTGCCCCGATGCCAGTGAGAGAGTTGGGAACTACATAAAAACTGGAACTTGTAAAATAATCTTTTTTTATATAGTCTGACTTTAACAGTTACTGCAGCTTCTGACTACATAACTCAATGACAGGGCCTTTTTCATTTATCACTGTGTCGAATGGCAATCATAATACCAACGGCATTAACTGCAAAGGGAATCAAAATGCCTTTTTATTAAACTCGGGATGCTTAGCTGACATTTTTGTGATGACATTTGTCAGGGAAGTGTTTATAAAGGTGTTGTGTGAACTAAATCACAAGGTCTGGGTTAGCAAGTGGATTTGCAGAGGATTGTTTGAAGTGGTAGTAGAATGCAGGCGGGGGTCTTCTCCCCTCCCTCTAACCTCCCAGTGAGCCCACAGGCGAGCCCATTTCCCCCCTATCATCAGTCATACAAATGCTGCTTTCTCCTTCTTCCCTCTACCTGTTAACTCAGATTAAATAAATGTGGTGTGTGTGTGTTTTGGCAAAAGGGAGAAAGGAAAGGAAATGACAGTTCGCAGCATCACTGGGAAGAGCCGGGGCTGCCTGATGAAGTACAGGAATGGAGGCATTCTGACATTGCAGTCCTAGGCCTTTATACTCGGAAGTCCCCCTACTAGGGCTCACTCAAAAGTATTCACCTTTGTATAAGCCCTAGCAGTGCTAAGAACGCTTTCCTGGAAGTAAGCCCATGGAATAGACCTGAGTAGGATTCTCAGTAGACCTGTTTAGGATTGCTCTCTTAGTCTCGTATTTCTACCTCCTTGCTAAGGATGACTAGAAGCTGAAAGCTGAGTTTTTCTCCTAAGGATTAAGAACATGTACCATCAAAGCCTGAAACAGAATAATTCTTTGGTAGAAATGTTGCTAGAACTTGCTTTATCATCCACCATTTCCTCACAGGCATTGAGCTTCTGTCCTTGTAAGGTATTCCTTAAGGTTAATTTAGCAATCTATGAACTATGCTGAAATCGTTTGATTCCCAGCTTTTACAAAGACTTCAGAACACCTGCTGTATAATGCAAGTGCTGACTGTTTCAATGAATTATAGCTATAGAAAGGGAAGCCAGTTTAATCCCTTTGCACTGCTCCTGAAACAGAATAAATGTTAGATCTGGTATGAGTATCCATGTTGGTTGAAAGCCTAGTATGCCTGACGCGTGTAATGCCCGGCTGCCGTCATTAACAGCTGTTCTGGCTCAAATTGCTATAAACTATCATCAGGTGCATAGGAGAGCAGAGAGTTTTGCATCTTTGAACTGGCTATATTGCATAGCTGAATTGGAAAATGCCACTTTAAGAGAACAACGCTTAGGGTGGAAGAGGGGAACTGCTTTAGTGGTGACGCGGCTGGTTTATCAAAGTGCTTTCAGCATTTAGCCTTCAATCCATTTTTTTCCCCTTTTGCTTTTTAAATTATACCGAAAGAAATCTGAAGCATTAAATGGAAAATCACTTTGCAGAGGACTGATAGGATAAAAAAGTACACTTATATGAATATTACATTTGCATGTAATTTTTTAAAAAGATAGAACAGAGTAGTTCAGCATTATTCCATTCCCAGCTACCATTTGCGAGAAGTATAAATTACAAGTGCAGATTCGATGAACAGATTATAAAGGCCCAAGCATGGTATGCTTCAGACCAGCAATTCGTTCTGCTTATAGCACCAGCATAAAGCAGCCAGGAGGCCAAACAGGAAGATGTTTTGACATTTGATGAATACAGACAGCCCTGCACAGTGCCAGATATCGTCACCATGTTGCATTCTCCATATCAGATGAAACAAAAAGGAGTCTTGTGGCACCTTGAAGATTAACTGATATATTGTAGAACAGCCTTTTGTGGACTAGAGTCCATTTTGTCCAATCCATGAAGGTTCTCTTTATGCACCTGATGAAGTGGGCCGCTAGCCCACAAAAGTTTCTGCTTTTGCTGTGGCAGACTAACACAGCTAACCCCTCTGGAATGTGCAACTCTCATCTAATGAAGGTCTGTGATAAAATCCTCCTTGTTTGACAGAAGGATGCAAAGAGCCACTTATCTGCTGGCTGCGTGCACATCATAGTCAGGTAACAATCAATAAATGGTCTTCTTTGTTTACCCACAATAATACTCAAAAGTGAAGATATGCCTAAAGTGTGAGGCACTCTGTTCTGAACTTAAATATGTGGCAGGAAAGAGCAGTTTGAAGTGATGGGTTTAAAACAGTACAAATGAATACCTGCCAGAAGGGTACTCTTTCCGTGGTGCGGCAAGGTGCAAACAGTAGCACGGTGCACAGAGCTGTCTGTGATAGTTGATTATATGAACTGTGTTTGAATTCCTCCATCCCCTGTGAGTTTTATATGACTTTTTGCTCTACTTCAAGCTTCCCTTCATCAGAGCAATATACCTAATTTGGAGGGAAAAAAAGAATTTGGGAGTTAGCCATGCTAGATTTCTTCTTCAGAGAAATAGGAGTTTGGCAAGGAAACACCACTCACAGTGTGGGTGTGCTGTGCTGAATTTGTGAGGGAGTCAAATTTCCAACCTGTCACTCAGCTTTGCATTGCAATTTCTGCTGCTCCTTGGCCAATGAAAAGTTGAAACAGAAGATGGTATTTGTACAGTTTTAACAGATGGCCTGCCAGTTCTCCTGTTGCATTCTGGACAGAAACATTGCCTATGCACATAAAGCAGTCATAACTGAGTTCACCTTTTTGATCCAAAGTCTATCTTTCATTAGTTTTGCAGTAGTTCAGACACAGTTATAATCTGATTGAGCACCCTCTAGGATTTATATTTCTTCTGTTTTACATGTAGAGGAGGCATGGAATGCTGGTTCATATTTACATCCCCCCCCCCAGTTGCATTGATTTTCAGCTTTGCTAACATCTGGTGCTTGCTGGAACTCAAGGAAACACACATGCAGAAAAATCCTGTGGTACAGTACTAATAAAGCTGTACTGTATGATCACATATTTGAACCTTTCCCATGTCATAAAATTGTCATAAGATTGTACAAAGCCAAAATCTTTAAGGGTTTTAGATCAGAATTCTTCATGATCTATTAGTTTTCAGTATCCTGGGAGGGAGCATTCAAGCAAATCTCGCCTACATTCTGAAGTGGTTTGATATACCTAGGGTGTGTGTGTGTGTGTGTTTTCGCTCCTGAAAACAAATTGGCTTTCAGCTTCAGTTTCAAGTTGGGAGTTTCTGACATGGAGCGTGGTGACATTATTGCAGTATGCCATGATAAAGAGTAAATAATTGGTATGGGTTGGATGCAAAGGTGTCCTTACAAAAGCAGAAAGCATCAGCAAGTGGTCCCTCCCAGGGGGGTTACTGATAGCCTCCTCCCACTGTATTACCCAATACCCCATCCCATGCAGTTCCATAGAGTCTCCTGGAACTGCAGTGAGGAGGAAATAGGAAAAAGCTCTTTTGCAAGCAAAGCTGAACTTACGGCCTTGTTGGATCCCACCATAGTAACTGAGATATGTGTGTGCTAAGTGTCTTTAAACAACTCCACATTTTGTATTTGAAATATTTGGAAGCACGCATTGCCATTTTCATGCATGTTTGATTCCCATTGAAATCGGTGGATCTTAAGTGTGTATAATAGAGCAGTCTTCATAACAGTGTTTAATACTTACATATGCAATCACCCTATGAAATGGAGTTCAGCATACTAAGCAGATTAATAAAGCACATTGTCGTAGTAAAAGAAATGTGAAGCCGTATAGCCGTTCTTTGTTATGACTTATTTGACAACAGACAGGCCACAGATGTCAGCAGAATAAAACTCAGCCTTGTGTCACTTGCTTTACAAGGTGTGTCATTAGCCTGTAATGTGGATATCGACAAAATAAGCAGCATGGCTCATTGGTCCTCTACTAACTTATAGCTGTTCTTGTCCTGTAATTCTTACATTATCACACACTGCTTCAAACTCTTATTAAAAGAACAAATTAAAACATGAAGTTGAAACTCGCAAATAGATAACCAACAAATAATTAAATAAATCGACTTCACCAACTTTCCACAACACATAGAGATGGGAGCAATTTTCAAAGCCTTCACAGCTTTGAAATGTGAATAGGTTTTCTGCTTGTTGATTTCTGAAGTGTTGCATTGGTGATCAATCTCCTATAAGTTCTCCATCTGAACAGACAATGCTTACCATAACTGTGTCTAACTGAAAACTTAAAATGGTAATTATGGGGGACAGAATGAGATTAAAGAGGAAGTAAGTTGTGTCAAATGTAACATTGGTACCCGAGGCTGAAAGAAAATGAATTCTTTATGTGTATGAAGCCTGTGCTCCCCATTTGTTACTGCTTTTCCACTGGCTTAAGTTGGTCTACGCTCACATGCTTCTATGGATTTGCCCCTTTGTTGACATGAATGAAGAAGCCCATTCATACAAGAGTTTTCTTGGCCATGAATGGCATTGAAGCCGTTGCTCTTTTGCAGTATTAACACTAATGGTAGTTAACCTGGTGTTGATCTGCCTGTGTCATCAAATTGCTTTATGTGCATTGATTCAGCTGAAGAGGCTTGCCAGGTTCTTGCTTAGGGAGCTTTCATAAGGACCTTAAAAGTGAAACAGCAGTTGCTGATCAGCACCTGTTTATTTGCATATGGAGCATGTCATCAATAATACACGAGACAAGGTCCTGAAAGTTAGAAGAGCAGTATGTGAGCTTGGCATCAATTCTGCTTAATAGAACCCCATAAGCAACCTAGTCAATGGTATTGCATGAAAACTGACAGCTTTCATTACAGTGAAATATATGTCTTTAATTTAGTGGTTTTATGTAAATGTGACCCTATTTTTGCTTTCCATATTTTTTTCCTTGCGCTATAACCTTAATTGCAAAGAGATTAATTTTACTTCCTCTGCTATTCACAGAGGGCGACGAGACAGGAGTGATGGATAATCTTCTTGAGGCACTGCAATCTGGGGCAGCGTTCAGGGATCGCAGGAAACGAACACCAAGAACTCAGGGTAGGACATTCATTGTTCAACTTTGGGGGGAGCAAATGTATATTGTTCAGAGTTGTGGAGTAGAAATTGTTTGTTCAGGGAAGCTTTTTAACAGTTTCAGTGAGAGCATAATGTGCCTCAGGTGTGAAATCTTGGGCCGTACTTATACCATCACCAAGTTTTAATATGATGACTGTATCTGCTAGTAATTGTGGAGCACAAAAAAGCATAAGGTGTTCCCACTGTATTTGATGCAGTATTAAATAAAACTAAATCAACGCTCCATAGTTCATAGTACATCATTTAAAACCATCTGTATAATTAAATTGTCTCAGCTGGGAACTCTGGGAATTATTCTTTTGCCGTTTTTGCCAATTGCAGTATTGGTAGAACAATATATATATATATAGTGTATCTTGCTCTATAAATTTGTTAAGTCTTCCTAGTCCAAATCTGGTCTTGCAGTGGAGAGCCTTAGACTCATATGGTAGACCCAACTTGATTCTGTCAATTTCCCATTTTAACACTAATGTTCAAGTCCATGGGGGGACGGGAATGGAGCAGTGCTCCCTGGAAAGAGAAGGAAGGATATGAAGGAGGAGATGGTGTTAGCGCGGTAGACAGTAGCCTATCCAGAGGCATAGATAGGGGACATATAGGCCAGTAGAAGTTGTACAGAGTTGGTGAGAACAAAGAGAAATAAGCTGCTTTGGAAATTCTTCTGGTTTAAAATGAAGGGCAGAAATTATACAACCCAGTAGTTAAATATGTAGACAGGACTAGGAGAGCTGTCTATGTAGATACTGTATCTGTAGACTACATTGAGTATAATCCAACAGGAACATTTCCTCCATGCAGAAAGTTGAATTATTTCCATTGGTCTACAACTTGATATGATTTGAGACATTATATATCCTTGTGGCATAGATTTCAACTTCTTGTTGTCTTAATGGCACAGGGCATATATATTAATGTGAGGTACATTTTGTCCTTTATTAAAGTATTTGCTAACATGAAGATTAAATTGTGTACAATGTGGTGACAAAAAGCCGTGTCGTTGGCCTAGCTGGGAAAACAAGATATTATATTGTAAAATTATTTTAAGACATTAAGATGCTAGAAACATTAAGATGCCTCCTTCGTCCCAGAAGATCCACAATTTCATCCTGGGGTATTAGTTGCCTTTGGTGCTGTGTAGAGTAGCGAAGCAACTATTTCAGTTCTCGTCCATGAGGAAGTGCCAAGGATCAAGCGGAAAGGCTTGCAAAATTGTAGGATGTCAACAACCTACTCCGGCCAATTATTATGTGGTGGAATTTTATCCAGTACACCTGCATTTATGGAAATGGTATTAGCAAAAAGGCTTGCTTATCGTTGCACAGATAAACATAACTATCCTAGGCATAAAGAAGGATTATCGCTGAGATAAGGTAATACATTTTCTTTAGCTTCCTTATTATCTAATCAGTTTGTGTCATGTAGTATTTTCACAAGTGTTCTCCACAAATCCTCCTAGTTACCCCATAGAGTAAATTCATATAGAAGGTTGCAGTATTGACCTTACAGTAACATGTTATAAATGTCACTTTTTATGTGATACCATTTGTGTCAGGATCCAGGTGCATAAAGTATGGATAGCCATAAAGAAGCATACCTGTTGCATACCTGTTTCACTGTGAAACTTGCCTTATCCGTGGGCTCAGTACAGTTCTGTGATATTGGTTTTTAAAGAATGCTCTGTACATGTGATATATACAATGGATCAAGATCAGGTGCTGCTCAGTGCACTAAGTACCTATATATCCCCCTAATCCATTATGAGTTGATATTGTCTTTTACATTTTGATGGGAGAAAGCAATAAAAGGAGTAACTTCTCACTGGACACTCAAGTGTCTTCCCTGAAGGAGAATGAGTTCAAGAAAGCCATTCACACAGAATCATTCTCTTTATCCATGACAGCAAAGCTGGTCCACTGGAACCTTAATATAGAAACCTCTTTTCAGGTATATATTTGCATATCATTTAATAAGTAAACAAATTGTTCATATCAAAAGATGCATCTCATTTTGTAGATGCAGCCAAGGGTTCTGTTACGGAGGGGGGGTGTTAATTGCATGAATTGCAATTAAATATCGTGGAGCAAATTTCTACTTGTGCAGACCATAAAAAATTTAAAAATGCATCCTTAAGTATCAATTGGTGTTTAACTGTGGCAACGCATTTTAATGAATTGCATGTGATTGAAATATTAACTCTTTCGGCAACTGCATATTGGAACTAAGTTCATTTTAAATCCCGTTAGCACCACAAGTCTTAAAAACAGTAACTTTTTCCTACCCTGTCCTACATAGATAAAAAAAAGGAGTGGGGGGATTGAAATGTAGTATCTGCATCTTCTATTGATCTCTTGTCTTAAAATATAATAGTTTACTGATTCAGTGATAAGGTTTTGTGTACAGAGATGCCTTTTTCTCTATCAAATCTGCCAACATCTTGTCATTACAAAACTGTTAAAGACATATAGTTTGGATGGCAGTCACCATTCTTTCACCAATTATCCATGACCTTTTATCCTAGCCTTAGGCTATGAGATCATAAAATAAGACTAGTTCTGAAATACATTCCCTCTAATATTAGTTTTAAGTGATTCCCCCCCACCCCACATAACTAACTGTTCTATAAGGATTTTTTTTAAAAAACCCTTTGCACTAAGCTGTTAAATCTTTTGCTATAGAATTAAATTTCTAGAAATGTTAATAGCAACTGTCCTTTTTAGGAGTGCCCTACTTCAGAAATATTGCAACTGCAGTGGCATTACGTGCCGTCATTTCTTACTGCAGAGAAACTACAGCTTTGAGGTATATGTATGGTTTATGGGCTCTAGGCTATAAAGTATGTGAGTCAAGTATCCAAACCAGACCAGGATGCATCCTTCAATTCACTTTATAGTGTTTCAACCAAACATCAGGTTGTGTAACACAAAGGAGTTCTATTGATGGAAGGGATGGGGAGTTTTACACATCCCTCCCACTCTTGCTGCAGACCTCTGACTCTTCCTGTGCAGACTCCTCCCCATGCTATCCCCTATAAGCATCATAAAGGAGACATTAATGGTCAGGAACCTACATACCTTCGGGGCCACCTTTCTTGTTGTGTCCCTGGAAGAGCATTGTGCACAGGAAATAAGAACTTCCTGGTGGCCGCTGGTCTGAGAGAGATCCGGCTGTCCTCAATCAGGGCCAGGGCTTTTTCGGCCCTGGCCCTCACCTGGTGGAGCTCTCTGCCAGAAGGCATCCATGCCCTGCAGGAGTTATTTACCTTTCCACAGGGCATGTAAGGCAGAGATGTTCCACCAGGCATTTGGTTGAGGACAGCGATGGGGGGATAGTATGACATCTGGCACCCCATCCCTCGCAACCTCTTCCCCCAAGGAGGTCAGGAGAGTCCATTTTCCCATCATCTGGTATATTGATCTTTTTTTTAAAAAAAATAATTGTTTTAATGTTGTTTTAAGCTAAAGATTTTTGTTATCATTCTGTTGTAAGCCACCCTGAGCCCTACCTGTAGGGAAGGGCAGCCTGGCAAATCTAAATAAATAAACAAAATTTGGGTCTGTAGTGCAAGGAGTGAGGAAGAGTAGTCGTGGTATCCAAGCCACCATGGATCATATGAATAAGATGCACAACAATTGAAGAATTGTCTGATGAATTTGATTTCCTCAAGGAACCTGTTTCCATTTTAGGAGCCTGATTAAAAGTTTAGATGAAGACCCTGCCTTGTCTCACCTTAATGACAGCTATGGTCAAGGACACCCGACACTTCTACATTTTCTTCTTGTGAAAACGACAACAGTAGAATATTGTTGTAGTCTCATATCTTTACAGTTCTGTATGCAGATGTTTTAGATAAAAGGTCCACTGAATTAAATGGGAAATATTTGTAAGTTCCAGTAAATTGAGTAAACATAGGTAAAGGTTTCCCTTGCTTGAAAGCTAGTGGAATTTGACTGTAGGGGGCAGTGCTCATCTCTGTTTCCAAGCTGAAGAACCAGTGCTGTCAAAGACATTTCTGTGGTCATGTGGCCAGCATGACTCAATTCCAAGGCGCACAGAACTCTGTTACCTTCCCACCAAGGCGTTACCTATTTATCTACTTGCAATTTCTTGCTTTTGAACTGCTAGGTTGGCAGGAGCTGCGGCCAGAGATGGGAGTTCCCTCCGTCATGCTGCACTAGGGTCTCAAACTGCCGAACTACGGACCTTCCGGTCTGCAGCTCAGCTTCTTAACCTCTGAGCCACTGCAGCCCTACTTCTGACTAAATAGTGGTGCTTAGAGCATGTTCAGATTACCAGTTTAATCAAGAGCAGTGCACAAACTTCAATGCTTCCAGTGACCTCCTGTCTAGCACAGGCTTTCCAGTTCACTACAATGCAGGGATTTTGCATACACAGCTGTCTGGTTTTGTATGTGCCAGACCTGTATGGCCATATCTTTTTTTGTGGCTCAGAAGAAGCAAGTTTTTGCCCTGCTCTTGTAGGACAGGTAATAAACCTAGAATAATTAATCCGCTGTATTATTCTGAGCTAGTTTCTTAACTCTTGTTTGATTTAAAGATTTTCCATAGTATCAAAAAAGCTTAAATTATGGGAAGTTGGAAATCAGTCAATTTTATATGCATATTAGTATGATATCTTGTATTTGTGAGTTGTTGGGTTTCGAGGAGAATTTACGGTGATTTCTGTTTGGTTAAAACAAATTCTTCTACAGCTCAATAAAGCCTAACATTTATGGTGGCCAAGTTATATGGGGTGAGCCCATTTGGGTCATATGCTATTTATAGTTGAGTTCAGACTGTAATTTTAGTAATTGCTTTAAGTCTGAGGATCTCAATAAATTCATTTTACCTCTTCTGCAGTTTGTTTAATCAGTTTCTTATAGTACAGGGAAGAAACTGAGGCTACAGTTCTAAGAGCAGTTTCCTGGGAACAAGCACTGTTGAATAAAATGGGACTCACTCCTCACTAGACCTTCTTAGGAATACTGTTTGAACATTATATCCTAGAAGAGATGAACGTAAGCCGCCATCTTGGCACAAAAGTATTTGCAGTGCCTGTGAAGTAATCATCACCCTGAAGGAGAGAAGCCTAAAAATAATCTTGCTTCAAAGAACCTTGAATAACATTCAGTGCTAATGATTTGACTGAGGAAGTTTCATAATTATTATTAACTGGAGGAAAAGTTTGTTTAAGTCATCTTTCTTGGAAGGATCTTGGGAATGATTTCTAGCATAGGCTAAAAACAAAGCCATGCAAAACCTTGTATTAAGACCAACCAAAGGCAGTCCTTGCTTTTTGGCTGTGGATTTTTCTTTGGACAAAGCATGGCTACATGAAAACGCCCCCCCTTTTTTGGTGGTAACGTATCTGCCTGCCTTAGAAACAAATGTTTAGACTGCCCTTGCCAGTCTTATTATTTATTTACTTCTTCTGTACCCCACCTTTCTCCTCGATGGGGGCTCAAAGCAGCTTGCACTGATCTCCTCTCGTCCATTTTATCTTTGTGACAGCCCTATGAGGTAGGTCAAGTGGAGTGTATGTGACTGATTCAGAGTCACCCAGCAAGCTTGCATGGAAGACGGGGGATTCAAACCTGGGTCTCCCAGATCCTACTCTGACACTGAAGCCACTACACCACGTATACATAAATGAACAGGGGAGTGGAAGACAGAAGGATATCCAGTTGTGGCTTACAGAAGACATCTCAGAAAGGTGCCAAGTAACTTTATTTATTTATTATTTCAATTTATACCCCACCCTCCCCGCGAGCAGGCTCAGGGCAGCTTACACTAGTTGGTACCCCGTACCGTAAAACCACATACAAAAATCAAAACATTTAAGCATCATTATTAATGTTACACAATTAGGCATTAAAACATTAACATTAGAACCATCCAATAGTTAACGTGCTAGTGACGGTATCATCTTTGGATAATGAGATGGCATACTGACAGTTGTTTCCAGCTTAATGATCTTCAGCCTGGCACAATGATATAATCTGATCTCTAAACCAGAGCCGACCCGTAAGCCACAAGTGGTGGTGGTGGTGTGGCGGTAATTTCCGAGTTTACTTGGGAGAGATACCTAGAATTTTAGTTGCTAATCTGTTTTCATCTTAAAGACTCAAGAGGCTGTTTTCCTGTTTAGTGAAATTTTAAAAATGACTCCCTTCACCCCCCCCCCAAAAAAAACAACCCCACTCTGTTTGGCAGGTGTAAATGGTGATGGAGAGGCATGATTGTTTTCTTTTAAATACACATTATGATACAGATGCTAAGTATTATGCAAACTGCTTTCAGCTATATTGTCAGCATTGAGGACCCTGGAGCACAATGCACATTAATTAGGAGCAGGAAAAGTATTTGGCAAGTTTTGTTTTTGGGGTTTTTTTCCCCCTCAGTAGAAGCTGTGTTAGGAAAGGATTATGTCATGCAAACTAAACTTATCTTCTAAACCACTTGTTTTTATTACTGATTTCAGTTCCAGAGCTCTCCACTCACACTGTGCATTATCAATTTCCCCAAATGCTATTTAAAAGAAACGGAAATACATACTGCAAGCAACATTTTCCCCCAAACACCTCAACCATTAACATTTCTCATCTTGTCCTCATAATTATAGTATAGTAACAAGTAGAACACAGACAAAACAGAATATCACAGCTATTTCAAATGTGGCAACCCTGAAAATTTAGATTTACCTAAAGATAACTTTAACAAGTATGAAGGGACTGCAGCTTAGGAATAGAGTACATGTTCTATGTGCAGAAAGTCTCAGATTCAATCTTGTCATCTCTAGATAACAGGTCGTATGACATAACTTCGACCCTGACTGTGTTAGGGGGGAAGGGGAGAAAGGCAGAATGGCATAATGTTTAAAGTATCCAGCTAGAATCCGGGAAACCCCAGTTCAGATCTCCACTTGTGCTGTGGAACCTTGCTCCGTAACCTTGGGCCAGTCACACACTTTTGGGCTAACCTACCTCACAAGGTTATTGCTAAAGTAAAACGGAGGAGAGGAGAACAATGTAAGCTGCTTTGGGTTCCTGTTGAGGAGAAAGACAGGATATAAATAAAGTAAATAAATAAAATGAATAAATTATGCAAATACTATATATAAATAGTCAAGTCAAGTAGTTTATTGTATTTAGCCACTGGCCATTACAAAGTGCAAAATATTGTGGTGCATTCATAAAATGTTAAAACATTAAAACATTATAATACAACCTTAGTGACTGGGTTAAAATTAACTGCTATTCTGTGATAAAAGGAAGATTAAAACAGCTTTGATCACCAAGTAACCTGCCAACATAAATAAGAAAACCCTTCTGTGTCCGTTGCTGACTTTTGGTCCGTTGCTGACTAGGGATGGGTGTGAAACAGGAAAATGCATTTCTGTTCAGTTTGTGGCTCGTGGAGTGCACAGTTCGTGAACCATGGTCCGTCACAAACTTCTGGGCACTAGATGAACCAGTTCAGTTTGTGAGGTCCGTGATGCAGTAGAACCCCCCTCCCGGCATGCTAGAGACACCAAACGGCTGACTCTCCTCTACCTGCCCTCCAAGTTTGGTGAGGATTGGATTTATGGGGTCCAAAGAAGGGGCCCCCATCCTCCATTGTTTCCAATGGAGAGTGGGAAGCAAAAAAAGCAAGGGCAATAGAAGCCCAGCATAACAGAATGAAAGTCCCCGAGAATCTCTGCAGTAATAACTCGGGGGGGGGCAATTTTGCAAGCCCAGTAGTTCCAGTGCAGTCTGCCCAGCAGAACCAGTGCCACTGTGGCAGTGCAAACCCAACAGGACTAAGGACATGCCAGGGAAGTGCTTTTGGAGGAAACATCAGGCACAGATTCAAAAGTATATAGAATCAATTCCCTGCAAGCTACACACATCAAGCGCGCAGGAAACCTCAACCTGCTCCGCTACAGTCTCTCCAGATTACATTTCTGGGGTCCCACTTATGGAACCAAAAAAAAAGTCTCCCATTGCTCTGCTGGAAAAGTCAGCTGCAGTTACAGGAGTCTATGAAATGGCTCAGGAATGAGCCAATGACACCAAACTCACAGGGAAACTTCACCTGGGCAGACTCTTCCAGCCAGACACTAGAAACAAGGCAAGCATCCCCCCACACTCACAACCCCCCCCAAGTCTCCAAGGGCAGTTTCTGAAGGACAGAAAGGCAGACATCCCCAGAGTTTCAACAGGGGCTACCACAAAGTTACCCCAGAACTTGGTGGGCACTCCAACTCCACCAGACCAGTAGAAATCAGAGTTTTCCATTTAAAGTGATTAGTAATGCAATGACAGAAAGGCAGACATGACAAGAGACTTCTGGCAGGGGCTCCCCAGAGTTACCCCACGACAGAAGGCACCCCCAACCCCACCAGACCATTGGAAACCAGAGTTTTCCATTTAAAGTGATCATTAGGAAGGTGTTACGTTATGAGGTTGATGTTGTTTTGTGAGATAAGTATTGGGTGAGGGAGCCCCCCCCAACCTGCAGAGGTGGCCATTCTCCCACGCAAGCTCCAAGGGCACATCTCACAGGCCAGATAACCCAGAGAGGAGGAAGAATGGGGGCGACATGCAGGGGAACAACAAGAGGCCTGGATCTTACCCTGTGAGGTCCAGAGATGGTAGCCCAGCAGCAGGAGGATGACCTTGAGGAAGGCCAACTCATCCACCCTGCCTGGGTCCAGGCAGGAGCAGTGGGGTCTGAGAATATCTCCCAGATGGGAGAATACCCGCTTGTTCTGGACATGGAAGAGCAGGAGAGGAGACTCATGGCCATGTAAGAGAAGGCAGGCCAGACTGGTAGCATGACCAGTACTCCAGGGGATCAGCAGAGGCGGTCTCAGGGGACTTGGCGAGGGACTGCCTCACCATCATCTCTGCCAAATCCTCAACCATGGCACCCCTATCAACCCCGCCACTGCTGACCTCCCAGTTCACCACTGACAACCAGTAACAAGACTTCTCCCTAGCTGGACTCTTTGAGGCAGAGATGCCAGGCGGTGGCTCCTCCCCCCCAGCTGCTTCTATCTGCTGTTCCCTCTGGCCATGTCTGCCAGCCTGTAGCCTCCACACTTCTTAGCAGAGCTCATACTTCCACTGCATGAGCTCTGCATTCTTGAGAGCAATGCTATCTTTTATCTGGGGGGTCACAGATAGAGGCCAGCCTGTACTTCCTGTCTTTGCAGAGAGGATATAACCTGGTGGCGATGCCCACCTGCAGCCTCTCTGCCAAGGCTGTGACCCATGGGAGAACAGGTGTCTGCTTGGGGCCCAGCTGCACTGCGGAGGCCAGCACCCAATCCAGCCCTTGAATCAGGGGGATGACTTTCCCTAGGCTGGCTGTATGGGCACTGAGGATATCAATGGTGTCCTGAAAGGTCTTGAGGAGATGTATGTACCATTTGGGAGAGGGTCAGCCAGTTGGTGGAGCTGATGCTGAGCTCCTCTTCCCTGTGCAGGATTGCCATGGAGAAGATGACATCCTACACCATGCTCTTCTGCTCCACCAAATGTGGAATTATGGTGTAGGTAGAGTTTTAGTGGGTAGGTAAGTCCAGGATGGGCCAATGTTCAGGCTCATCACCTTCCACCTACCTCTCATGCAGCAGACGGTCAGACTTGATGCTGTGTGAGAAGTGGGCAGCCAGGTACCATCAGGTCTCTAGCAAGGACTGCATATCAAGGGTGGCAGCATCCCAGGTGGCCCTTACAGTGTTCCCAAGCCCCAGAGCATCCTTCACCACCAGGTGAAGCATGTGCACCAGCCAGGTAATTCCCTTGAGGTGCACAGCCTTCATTGCTGCCAGCATGTTGGTTTCCACATCCATGACCATGTAACCACAGACGATGTTGCTGCTGCCCACCTCAGGCTACTTGGTATCACAATGGCAATGTTTTGCCCTGTGTGGTCTTCATCCATCCCCTACATGTGGAGCAGAACCACTTTGTAGCCCGGTGGGAGGACTGTCCCCTCCTGGGGCCTGGGCCTTGCCCTGGCAGTCTGGACAGACAGGTCCTCTGGTTGCCACCAGTGCGCAGTGGGGGAGAGGCAGCTGTGCTTCTGGCTGCTCCATCGTAACCCCTCAAGGTTGTTGTGAGGATAAAAGGGAGGAAATGACAAAGGATGTACACTGCTTTGGGTCCTCATTGTGAAGAGCAGTAGGGTATAATTGGAGTAAGTAGATAATATAGCTGAAGATGGGGGGCAGATAAAAGGTAGGCTGACTGGTGCATGGGAAGGAAAGAAGGGAAAGATGAGGACATGGGGGCTGTCAGGAGAAGAGGAGAGAGTGTGGGAAGAGCAATGCAATGGACAGTGAGATGTGGCCTCCAAATCTTTGTGGATTCCTCACCATACAACCAGGCCTGATGGCTAACACTCCACAACTCAGCCATAGTAATCCCATATAGAAGCTGCCAGGGGCAGTGGTGGATGGACAGCTGAAGAATGGGGGACAGATAGGCTGGCTGGTGGGTGAGAAAGAAGGAAGCAGGAAGGCTGTGGGGTCTTTCAGGGAAAAGAAAGAGGAAATGGTAGGGGAGGATAAATGAGATTATTCCACTAAGTACTTGCAGGTCCCTCATTTAATTACTTATTTATCACCATATTTCCAAAAGGAACAGTTGTTATATCTGTCAACCCAACCATTGCATTGGGCTTGGTTGCCATGGATGACAGGATGAAGCCTGAAATGTTCACTTTCGGTTTTTCTTGCTTTGCCACCTACTCCCTTTCCTATCTCCCTAGAAGTAGATGGATGACCTTGAGCTCTTGGTGTCAGCTTTCCCTTGGGACTAATGAGCCCATTATATTCTGGAAAACGTTTGTACAATTTTATTCTTATTAACCTTGTCCTATCTTAATAGTTTTACCATCTGGGTACTATTTGTTTTAGTAATTTATTGACATGGTAATTACTTGTAAGTAGGGTTGTATACCGCTGGCTGTATGCTGTGACAATAAAATAAAATTCATTCATTATATTCTGGTGGGACTTACCTTGGTGTGATTGGCTCTAGGCCATTAGAATGTGGGGGGGGTTGGTATAATTGCTGGTTTCGTGTGCTTTTGGGTTAGTTCTAACAAAAACCATTAAGAGCCTTCAATGTCTCAATAAACTTTTATTCTCTGAATTACTGCTGTTGGGAACTGATTGCTCCAGGATTCTGACAATATCCATGAGTCACATAAGTGAGCATATCTTTCTGTAGTTCACTTCCCTGCCTTCACACACTCACTGTGGTTGTCTCCTACTAGCTTTCTTTCAGGCAACAGCCCAATTATTCCATATTATTACTGATCTTCTTCATTTATTTGGTCACTCAGCGTGAGGTCAGTTTAACTGTAATGTGGTGTGCCTCAATATCTTTATTTGCCTTGTAACCCTTGAACTCATGGAGACATGTTTGTTTTTTAGCTCATGAAGCCATCTGTTGTTTGGACCAATGAATCTCATAAGTGCGCATATCAAGATGAATTAAATGCAGAACAACCAAAACAGGAAAGAGAAGTTAGTTAAAAGAACCAAGTGAAATTCAGAAGGGCATTAAAAAACACCGTAGGAAGCTTGTAAAGAGGATTGATAACATCAAGACAGTTACCATCTTTGTCACAGATGAGTTTTTATTTATTTTTAAGGTGGCATGCTACAATTTGAGATGTTAAGAGTATTGGTAAGTGTGTTAGACAAAGAAGAATGAAACCAAGCAGCTGTGTAACAGCTGTGAGCAAATGTAAAAAAATTAAATAGGTATAGATTAATCACTAAAATGTTTGCTGCTCAGGAGTAAATTATGCTGTGCTGCCAGTCAGTCAGGATAGATGGTATAATGGTCTAATTCAGTTCAAAACAGCTTCCTATGTTAGTGTGGCTGTGGCCAAGCAGCACAATTCTAAATTCTAGAATTAGCCCCAGTGCATTTATATTCCCAGTAAATGCATAGGATTGTTCCTATGTTGACTCCAAACAAAAATCAGGATTAAGCTTCCTCAGTCACTTATAATTTTGAAATTTCCCAAAGAAATTGAAATGAGTTTGCCTATGCTCTGTATGAAGCATATAATTAAAGCAAATTGTGAAAATGAAAGAGAAACACAAACATACCATGGGTTTATGCCTCATCCTTAGTTCTCTCTAGCAGTCAATCTCTTCTACTTCAGTTAAGCTTTCTGAAATCTGTTTTTATCATACTGTATTTCAAATGTTCACCATTATTTAAAACATTCTTCCTTAGATTTGTGTGGGTGTTATACATACTCTGGATCATGACCATCTTATATACAGATGAAATAGTTTACCTGGCTGGCAGCTGACACAAGGGGTGGGCGTTCCTTTGAGCATAAGAACATTTTGGTAGTGTCACAGCAATATGCTTGTCACATGGAAAACAAATTGTGTAGCTGTACATCTTGGGCTGATCATACATGAAGGTGCTTTTTCTGTCTGGATGATCAGCATGCCCAGTCCCCAGCTATAGCACTGTTGCCTTGTATTCTTACTGTCTGAATTTCTCCATTCTCTAGCTGGTGTTCTTGCTAGTTTGAAAGTAGTCCTACTGCAAGTAGACATCCTCTTTTTTCTACGCTTATACTGCCAGGTGTCAGCATTGGGTCCCTGATTTATTAGTACCATTCATCCTTATCCTTGAACTGATTAATTATCACAAGCCATAGCAAATCCCATTTTATTATCTTCTCAGATTTTTTTTTCTCTAAAAATGGCCAGCCAAGATTTTGCACACACACCCTTTATATTTTGGAACCAGGCATTTTCATTACGACTGCTACATTTGTTCTATTAACCGAACCCACCAAGGGCCTTCTCATCCCACCCCCCAATTTAGTTTACCAAACAAGAAGAAGGAATTAGATGGAGGGTCAGAGCTCTCTTGTGTGCTGGCGCCATTGCTGCTCATGATCTTGGAGAAATTGGCTCGATGAGGAGGAAGAACTGTTAGCTTGCATGACATCAGGCCATGCACTGAGAATCCTGTAAGGCTACGGTTTTGCAGATTTTGTTGGGAATAAGATTGGCTGAGCTTGCTTTTAATTAGCATGTTCCAGAAAGCAGGCTCTCTTTATCAGATTAATTGACTGAAATTCATATGATTATACCACCAAAGATTAATCAGAAAACAAAAAAAATTGGGCAAGTGTCCTAATTTCCATAATTACTTGCAGTACTCCCATCAAGCTCCACCTGTAACTCAAAGTGGCTCTCTTGGTTCTTAGAACTGGTAAGGATTGTTTCCTGTGTTAATTTTCAAAAGACACGTTATTTTCAGTACATCATCTACCCCTATTGGCTTGGCAGTCATAGTCATGAGAACTAGAAGGAACAAAGAACAATACTGGTAGGTTACTTCCACGTATCATTTATGAAACGTATCTCTTGGTCACACAGAAAAAATTGTCATTGCAAAAATATTGGTTCACTGTCTGTGTTTGTGAACATTTCAGTAATTCCTCTTTCTGGTTCGAGTTGCTGAGTTAAATATGAAAAATTGTCCAATTACCAGCATTACTACAACTCACAAACTCTATTGCAGTTCAGCTTTTAATGTGCCTAACAGTTATTTGCATTCTTATTTTTGTTTACCTCAATTGTTTCTAAGCTTCTGTTGATCATCACGTTCCAGCATCTAATCCTGAAAAGCTTTCTCCAGTTCTGTCTTTTTTTTCTGTCTCCCTTAAAAAGCAGTGTTTTATGGGGTTGTCAAATGGAGAATTCCATATAAAATGAAAATATTATACAGTACTCTACATTCATAAAATAGTTTTCAAATCGTGTATCATTTATAGAGGATGTGAAACAGCCACTTATCTAGCTACATAAAAGCAACAATAAAGTGAAGTTTTCTTCAAATTAACAACATTCAGGTTTATTAGACTAATCAAACTTGATATACATATGTGCATTCGGTACACTAGTTTTCCATCTTGACATTTATCATCTGGAAGCAGTATTTTTAAAGAGGATGTTTGAACATTGTGAATCAGTTTTGTTTTATGCATTTTCCTTTCAAACTTAAGAGGTACCTCTTAACCTGCAAATACTTTACCTCACAGAAGTAGCAGAAGGGGGAAACATTTTGTGCCATTATAATACTTAAAAGGGAATGGAAGTGCAGCATAGCTGGAATTTCTGTAAATGGCCAAAGGCCAACCATCTTTTATTAGAAACATAAATACGAATGCTATCATGATGATTTTTGTGACACCAGGGAACATCATATTATGTGACATATATCGTTCAGTGATGAGAAACATCAGCAGAAGTGGAAAAACAGTACATCCCACGGAGTACTCAGCATTCCCATTTATTCAGTTATTCTTCCTATATATTGGAAGTTCAAGGTTGTACAGATCTTTCTTATTGTTAGCACACATTATCTGATGCACAAAGTATCATACTCTAGCACATCGGGGGGGGGGGCTCCTGTTTCCTAGATAGCAATGCTAACTATGGCTTAATCCAACATCTTTGGATATTGCACAGCCATTACTCTACAGCAATTATTTGTTGCCATATTGTCCTGTGTGAACAAGAACATCCAGTTTGAAAGGACTGCTACAGTGCTGAGAGAGTGCAGTATCCAGTGAAGTATGGCTGCAGCATACGTCATAAAATGTGAAATTTAGATACCAAAAATACCAGTGCTTTAAGCACAGAAATGTATGGTTGGCTTCTTCCAGAAGATAGCAGCCACTTCAGTGGCTATTAGCCACAAGGTATAGATAGGAACTCTCAGTCTGGGGCAGGTGATGCACTGTATTCTTGGTCCGGGGGGGCAACAGTGGGAGGGCTTCTAGTGTCCTGGCCCTACTGCTGGACCTCCTGATGGCCCCAGGTATTTTTGGCCACTATGTGAAAGAGGGTTGGACTGGATGGGCCATTGGTCTGATACAATATTGGCTTCTCCTATGTTCCTATGTTCTATTCCAGAAATGCTTGCATAGTTGCATGTGCCAGAATTTATTCCCTGCAGTTAAGCAGTGTCTGATGAAGGGAGCGTTGACTGAAACATTTTAGGTCTCTAATGTGCTACTGGACTTGAATCTAACTGCTCTTAAGTGTGACTTCTTTGGCACTTATTGCTCTTCTTCGTGGTCTCTCTGCATCACACTTATGAGATCTAGTGTGCCTGCGCTGATCTGATTGGTGTGGTACAAAGCTCACAAAGGGATTTTCACACCTCCACCCTGAGCCTGTGCAGGAACCCCTACTGCGCATGCCCAAGGGGGTGGGGCATGGACATCCTGCCAGTTCTCTTCTGACCGCCACACTGTTAACAGCTCCTTCATTGTTTGGAGATTGTTACTTTTCTCCTCACATCGGGACTCTTTCTATTTCACGAGTTTTTGCCATTGCATTCTTTTCCATTTTTTCTTGGACTTTTACCTCACGGAACAACAGGGAGTCTTCGGGGTGAGAACTTTCCATGGTCTTCGGACCTTCCCCCTCCCCCACCTTTCTCTCCCTCATGTTTTGGATCCTTTTTATGGATAAAAAGTGGGCGTGCTTCAAGAGGTGTGCTTCATATGGAAGTAAACTAGCTCCACAAGACGAGCACACTCTCTGTATAATTTGCTTGGGCGAAAGTCATCGACCGGAGGGTTGCGCTCTCTGTGCCAAATTCTCGAACCAAAAGCACAAAAATAGAGCTGCGAGACCCAAAGTCTCCCTCTGGGAGTCAGCTCTTGCCCCTCCTGCATCTATGATGTCAATGGAGCCTCTTCCTAAGTCTTCTGCCACAGCATCATCTCGACCATCCACGTCGATACCGAGACTAGAGGCTGCGCCACCAACGCCGAAGCCACCTGGGCCAGGCAAATTGGCTTCCGATACGGGGCCCACTCATTCAAAAAAGCGTCCTTCAAAATTGGTCTCTTCCGTTTCCACACTGGTTAAGAAACCTAAGAAGGACAAGTCGCAGAAGTATATGGCTCATAAGTCGACTACTGGGGACCTGCAAAAGTCTCACGAGTTGAGCAGTGTGGCACTCCCCAAGGGCTCTGTACTGCCAGTCGATCCGCAGTTGCATTTCCATCGGCACACCTGTCTGCACCAGAGCTGCCTAAGATACAATTGGAACCCCTGATTGAGATACTTGATTCTCCTACCAGGCAGCTGAATCCTCCGATACTGAGGATGAAATTGGCTCACCATCATCCACTCGTATCGGCTTCCAAGGCTGAGGATGACTCAAGGCGTTGGTCCTTGTTCTCCGTCGGCTACCTCCTGGGCTAATGGTCACTCGGATCGCAACGGCTGATACTGACCAAGGGATAGGTCTCGCTCCCCCTTCCCGGATGACCGAGGTTGATGGGATGACTACCACTTTTGTCAGGACCAACACCACCTATCCCTTTCACCCCGGAGGCAACATTTTTCCAGATCAACCGCTGATCGGGATTCACCCTCCCAGTATCGATATGGGCCATCAGTGTACCCACAATGGGATCATCAACAGCATATGCTATGCTGGTTCTCTTCAACGTCATGGCTGCCGCCTAAGGGACAGAATGAATGGAACAATCCTTCAATCCCATTCTCTGCGTCGTCCACCACTGTCCGCAATGGTCTCCAAACCACCACCTCCCTCGCCATCAAGAGAAGTCCCCTTGCCACCAGTATCACCAAGGAAGCCCTCTATACCGACACTGACCCAGGGATCTGGGTCACCTTCTGAGACCGGGCATGTCTGAGGGTGACCAGTCTGAGGATGAGACCTCACCGGGGGACACCTCCCTGAAGCAAAAGGTCTCCGGGAACCTCCCAATCTCTCCATCAGAGGACCTGTCATCCTATGGCGATCTAATTAAGAGGATGGCTCATTCTTTGGGCCTTTCCATCATTCAACCGCAGCCATCGATATCAGATCAAGTTTATGATGTGGTCCAGATGGACATGTCGATGCTGATTTCCTTGCCGATGTCGAAGGTCCTCCTGCAGGCTGTGAAAACTCCTTGGGAGAAGCCATCATCTGTGCCGGTCTTGACCAGAAGGCTGGATCACATGTACCGAGTGCAAAAGGAAGGAGCAGGCTTCCTCTATGTACATCTGAAGCCGAACTTCATGGTGGTCTCATCTTCTTCAAGGAATAGGTGTACCAACATCGCCTCATCGGATAAAGAAAGTTAGAAGCTTGATGCCTTTGGGAAATGTTTTTATTCTGTGGGTGCCCTAGGTATCAAAGCATAAAACTATGTGACATGCATGAGTCGATACCAATATGCTTTGTGGCAACGAATGGCAGATCTCCTAACCTTTTCCCCTGAAGTCAAAACCCAGGAAGCTAGGGCTCTGCAAAAGGAAGGTATGGTCTTAGCGAAGCAGCTTCTCAATACAGCTAAGCACATGCTTGACACCTTATCCACAACAATGTCCTCAGTGGTTGTGCTCCACCGGCACTCCTGGCTGAGAACAACCACTTTGCCCCCTGATACCAGGGCCTACATAGAAGATCTTCCCTTCGATGGAGAGGGCCTCTTCCACTCTTCTACTGACTCGGCCTTACAGGAGATGGATAAGAGCATAAAGGCTTCTAGATCTCTGGGTGTCTCTGCACCATCTAAGCCATACCGCCAGCGTTCCTGGTCCCGCTACAGCTCCAAGCAGCCTTATTCCACCAAACCATCCCCAGAGGGTTCCTGGAGACCTTGCTAGTCACCCACAGGGCAGCACCAGCAGTACCAATACTCGTCAAAGTCAAGATATGGCTCCCAGCAGCAGAATCCTAGGGCGAAGTCTCAAAAGACTACCAAACAGGGCCTTTGGCTTCCCCTACATTGTTGCAGGGGAATCCACCTGCCTTTCCCCATTCCTTTCTGTGTGGCAGGTTGTTACCATGGACACTTGGGTTCTATCCATTCTAACCCACGGATATATTTGTGGACTTGCCAACCCTACCTGTCTTCTGAACCACCACTCCCTCTCCCATTCTTCTCCAAGAGGTCAATTCCTTCTTGAAGAAGGATGCGATAGAGCATGTACTGAAGGCACATGAGGGGACAGGTTTTTATTCCTGCTATTTTGCTGTTCCCAAACAAGATGGGGGTCTACACCCAATCATAGACCTGAGGGATCTCAACATATTTGTCCAGTACCGCAAATTCAGAATGACATCATTGAAAGTAATCCTCCCTCTTCTGACTTGGGGGTCCTGGATGGCAACCATCGACCTCCAGGATGCCTACTTTCATCTCAACATCTATCCGTCCTACGGAAAGTACCTCCGTTTCGCCATAGGGGACCTCCACTTCCAGTACAAATGTCTACCATTTGGCCTATGCATGGCACCAAGGGTCTTCACCAAAACTATGGTGGTGGCAGCGGCTTATCTTCATCTACAAGGGATTGCCATCTTTCCTTACATAGACAATTGGCTTGTAATGGCGGACTCTTTGATGCTCCTAGAGGACCATATTTCCTGGATGCTCCATCTCCTGTCCTTCAGGTCAATCATCGGAAATCCCATCTGCGGCCGTCACAGAGGGTGCAATTCATCGGTGCAGGGCTTATCTTCCTGCAGACAGGGCGGCAACCCTGTTGTCTCTAGCTACGGATGTCCAGACAAATGTTTGGTCCACAGCCTTCCAAATTCAATGTCTGCTGGGGCACATGTCGGCCACCACAGCTGTGCTGCCTTTAGCCAAGCTACACATGAGACCTCTGCAGATTTGGTTCCTGTGTCACTTCAAACCGCTCAGAATGGGACAATCCACCCAACTCCAGCCTCCACTAAAGGTCAGGGACTATCTCTTATGGTGGACAATAACACCCAATCTGACCCAAGGTGCTCCCTTTCACCCGCCATGCCCGTGTCTCACACTGACCACCGATGCCTCCCTGTGGGGATGGGGAGCCCATCTCAATGGCGTGAGCGTCGGTTACCAGTGGGACGCACTCAGTGCTACCAAACACATCAACTACCTGGAACTGCTTGCAATAAAGCTGGCATTGAGCTCATTCCAGCCCATTCTTTGGGGACATTGCGTAGCTGTGCTGATGGACAATACTACGACACTCAGCTATGTCAACTGTCAAGGAGGGACGGTGTCCTGGAACCACTGTCATTTGACAATCAACCTGTGGGATTGTTGTGTAGCGAACAATGTCCTTCCTGTGGCCACTCACATTCCAGGATCCTGCAACGTGAAGGCTGACCTCTTCGGCAGGGGTCTCATGCAACATCACAAGTGGAAGCTGAATTGATCTTACCTTCATCCCCTCTTTCAAAAATGGGGCATTCTGGAGCTGGATGTCTTTGCCTCCAGAAATAATGTGAAATGCCCATTCTTCTGCAGTCAGGGGGCAGAGGGAGTGGATCCTCTCTCTCTAGGAGATGGCCTCCTCCACCCATAGGGACAAACGTCCCTATACATGTTTCCCCCTCTACCCCTCCTCTTACAGGTTGTTCAGAAGCTAGCCAAAATTGTGCCAGCATGTATCCTAGTGGCCCCATAGTGGCCCAGACAACCGTGGTTCACCACTCTGCTTCAACTCACGAGAGGCAGGTACTACCACTTCCCCAGGGTACCGGATCTCTTTCTAGCAGAGGAAGGAACACTTCTCCACACTGAAGTGGCCAACCTAAAACTGACAGCCTGGGGGATAGGGCAATAACCCTTTCTGATCGTGTCTGCTCAATTCCAGGAAGGCATCCACCCGTCTTTCTTACCACAGGAAGTGGCTTAGGTTCCTTTCCTTCCTGCAGATGTCAACTACTTCATCAATTTCTGTAGGGCTGGACAGAATCCTTGAATTTCTTCTGTCACTCACAGATCAAGGCCTTTGCCGCTCATCTATTAAAGTCTACCTGGCTGCCATTTCTGCATACCACAATGGTCTGGACGGCTACTCTGTGTTTTCCCATCCTACTTCAAAAAAGTTTCTCAGAGGTCTCATTAGGCTGCATCCCCCTGTAACTGCTCCAACGGAACTGTGGGATTTGCCGTTGGTGCTCCGCTAATGAACTCCGGCCGTGAAAGCCTTCGACAACATCCTGTCCTTATTAATATTTGAATTTTGGTTCCACCACATTCTATGCTTGCCATAAATGATTCAGCACAAGAACTGGCAGTCAGAGGACCCTGGCCAGGGCTGACTGGCTGCTTGGCGAAGTCCCGCCCACGTCAGCCCCAGTCAGTGTGTTCGGCTCAGTCTGCTTCAGTCCTCCGACAGGAGAGGACCATCTGGAGTGTGAGCACAGGGACAGGCCCTCAAGGCTGAGGCAGGTGAGAGAAGCCCTTTTCCGCCCCCCCCATGCCATCCCCTGGGCCTTCTATGGGGGCAGTAGGCCCAGAAAAGCCCTTTTCCGCCCCCTCACACCATCCCCTGGGCCTTCTATGGGGGCAGTAGGCCCAGAGAAGCCCTTTTCCACCCCTCTTCCCTTCCTTTCCCCCCTTTCCTTTCTTCCTCTCTCCTTTCTTTCACTCTTCCCCCTCCTTCCTTCCTTCCTTCCTTCCTTCCTTCCTTCCTTCCTTCCTTCCTTCCTTCCTCCAACCCTCTCTCCTTCCACCTCCCTCCCTTCCTTCCTAGGGCCCGTTGTCTTCCACCACAACGGGCTTTGCTCCCTAATAAGAAATAAATACATCATCCTACTCTTGCTTTGGACCCTCTCCTGTTCAGCTGAATCCATCTAGTATCTCAACTGGCACTGTCTTTCAGATTTTTTTTCTTAAATGGATAAGTAGCCACAATACTTCCAATTGCCATTAAAAGCTTAAATATCTCAGTCTAAAAACCTCCTGCTCTGTGCCCACCAATCATTTCAGATGTTTTCTCTACTGAAAATTAGAATTTGTAAGTCCAGAGACACTCTTGTGTGACGTAAAATATCACTTCTGCTATGAATTGATTGAGAATTCACCAAGTGGGGCATCTGACAGAGAAAATAACTCAGGATTGTTTTTCTGGTGTTTGGGGCATAATCCCAGTTTGGTGCAGTGGTTAAGTGTGTGAACTGTAAGCTGGGAGAACCGGGTTTGATTCCCCACTCCTCCACTTGCAGCTGCTGGTGTGACCTTGGGCAAGCCATAGTTCTGTCAGAGCTGTTCTCTCAAGGGCAGCTCTGGAAAGAGCTCTCTCAGCCCCACCTACCTCACAGAACACAGAACAAAACTCACAGGGTGTCTGTTGTGGGGAGGGGAAGGGAAAGGAGATTGTAAGCCACTCTGAGACTCCAAGTGAAGGGTGGGGTATTAAATCCAATCTCTTCTTCTCTTCTTCTTCTTCTATTACCACCAAAATGAGATAAAGATTTCTCACTGTGATTCAAAGTAGATTTTTTTACAGTTACAGGAATGTTTCTCAGTCTGTTCTCTGTGATCAGACCTCTTTCTCAACTGACTTTACCCCAAACTTCATTTATTTTTTTTTCCTGTAATGCTTTGGTGTTTCAAGCAAGTGAGCCATAAATGGTCTTAAAAAGCATTATTTCTCCATTTAAGATATAAACCATTCCAGGACTGAATTTCTAGTAATGTAACTTGATTGCAGTTCTAATGTTATTTTTGTACCGATTTTCATATTGTTCAGATGCAAGTTTCCATTACTGATGACAAATAAGTGTTCAGAAGCCCTCAGACTGCTGTGTCCGCATCTATCTCTGCTTGGTGAGGAGAAGCAATGCAAAATTAATGTTTTAGCTCTACATTTGCTTTCATGAAACATATAATCACAAGCTATCAGTATCCTGAAGGCATCTGGAAATTATATATTCAGCTTTCTTTGAGGATATATTGTATGCTTTTCCTCCTGAAATCCTCTGAACATTTTGGGGTAGATTCTCCTGATTTAACACAGAACAAAACTCAGAATGAAACTCAGAATGAGTATAGATATTAAATCCTATAAAACAGTAGGTTTGGGGGGACTGGTATTTGTTTTTAAGGTAGCGATAATACAGAATTTAATATAAAGACAATAAGCCATTGTACAAAATCAAGTTATGTAACTTTTTGTCTGAGGGTAATGCTGCAGATAATCACAGATAATGCATAAGTAGCATGATAAAGCTTTTTAAAAATTGTTTATAGCACTCCTAAGAACTCAAATTAGATTATTTCTTCATTTTGCAAATATATTAACAGCTAATTTGGAATCTTACAAGACCCATGAGTTTATCAACAAGTGCTTTCAGATATGCTATGAAAAATGTCAGTTGTTCCACACTGATTCCAACAGTAAATTATTAATTTTAATAATTGTAATTTAATAATAGTTCCACTCTGCTGTTGGGGGCCACTGCTGTTGTTTTTCTTTTTTTCCTATACCCTATATTCCTTGCAACAGGAAGCATGAATATCTCTCTCTGTGGGAAAGAACCCTTCTCTATCCAGCAGTTTTCCCTAGCAGATCTGAAATGGTCAAGTTCTGCATGCCAAATATCTACACTTTCAAAATCCCAGAAGGAAGCACCACTTTATTGATTAAGAAAAAATAATAATTTCAGAAGTTAACTGCTTCTGAATTTTCCAGCAGTAACTGAACACCAAAAATACTATGGGCCAAGTATGAACTTCATGATGCCAGTAGTAGTTCTAAGTTTACTAACTAGGAAAAACTACGTGTTTATGTTTTAGCCATTCTGCGTATCTAATTAATGAATATGAATTAAATGTAGATATCACGTGAAAACTTGATAGGTAGAATCAGCTATCAGTAAACTTTACTTTTTACTATTTCTGGCAAGCACTCAGCCGTTTGAACACATTTGGTAAGAAACAGGTAATAATGATCTGTATTCACTCACCATGTGGTAACTGCCTTTACTGGTTTAGATTTGAGTACTCACCCACTTAGCCAGTTTGTTTCTCCATTTTAAGTTCTCCATATGTTCCTTGGCTGGATTTGGTCCAATTTAGGTTTCACAGGATTTCTTATATGAGGACTTCACCATGTTTTTTTTAAAAAGAAAGGAAAATAAGAACTCTTGCTTGAGCCCCATCTTCTTATCTGGCTGGTATAGTAAAAAATTCCTGTCAGTCCCACTAATACATACATGCATACATGCTACAGTCCTACATCAAACAAGATGGTCTCAAGCCAATGACATAATTTGCTGAAATACAGCGAGTGTCCAAAATCCATAATTTGATGCTTTTTTTATATATAGCCTCCTCTTCCAGTGTAACACCTTTTTGGTGGCAGCCCCACAATTATGGAACAGCCTCCTGGGAAGATGTTCTTAGTCCTCTCACTGTTGATCTTCAGGAGGCAGTTGAAGACAATTTAAGGCTGTGTTTGACAAATTTCGTGTTTATTTATTGGCAGTCCTAATAGGTTTTATGAGTTTTTTTAATAATTATTTTATTTATATTGTTTTTCTTGTGTTTTTATATATTTTTTAATTTATGTTGTAAGCCGCCTTGAGTTTCTCAAGGGAGAAAGGCAGCTGATAAATGCTTTAAGTAAATAAATAAATACCTTTCCATGTAAGCATACCTAAAAAATGTATATATCTTACAGCGAGTGTCCAAAATCCATTGAATGTTGACTTTCATATGTACATATTGACAGTTCCATTTTTTGTGAAAGTCTGAGATGAACCTCTGAATATTTATTTATTTATTTATTTAATTCGACTTCTATCCTGCTCATCCCCAAAGGGCTCTGAGCGGCTTACATATATTCTGATTAACCAGTCGTAACCTAGGGCCACATATGCGTAGGGGAGGTGAATATCCTACCAGGCACCCTGATTCTTGTTGTAGCAGATCTTTTCTTTGCGAGGAGCCAAAACCACTTGGCCAGAACCACTCCGCACTTCCGCACATGCTTGCAGCGGCCTCTGTCCATGTCAGGCTCTGTCCTGCTGCGTCGCTCCGCCTCCGCGCCTTGCCGGTCCGGCCTCCTTCTATTCACCTCCTTGCCTCGCCAGCCGCCATGTCTCATCTGCCGTCGCTGTCCGTCGCTTTCCACCGTCGCTGCTACACAAGGGGTGGGTGCCCCCTGCTCTAATAGCAGGTACCCCTTATATCTATTCGCCCTTTCACGGGCTTTCAAACCGCTGACATTCCAATAAGATGTGGTTGCCAGCATTCACTAATATGTGCCCCAGAGTAGGAAAATTTATAAATATCTGAAAGTGGATATAAAATTCATTAGGGATTGTTAGTTCACATATGATTGTTGACAATTGTACAATTCTGAGCAATGATAGCATATAAACACAAAATAAAATGTCAGAAGTTCAGATAAGTCGTATTGTAGTTTTAGACATTTCTGAAGGGAAAGGTTTTTTTAAAAAAAACAGGTCTTGACTACAGAGTTCTACAGTAACCTATCATAACAAGTGAAGGGAATATCTTCAGGCACACAGTGACTTTATTTCTGTATTGTTTCAGCATGGTCTGTGGTGCTTAGTGTTCAGAGCTCCCAAACCTCTCAAATTGTCAAAACAAAAAATAGTTTGTGAAGCTTCTCTGGCAGCCGGCTGATTACAGAGTCCTAGTTCTTTGAGGACATTTGCTGTGCGATAATGGCTAATTTTATTTAAATAACATATCTGGAGTCTTTAGGATTGATTTTTAATACTGTTGCAGTGTGGTTTGCACTGTCTCGTAGCTTGCATTTATTACTACGACAGTAATATTTGCAGCTGGTAAATCATGGATAAGAGGGATCGTGTGAGAAGAAATGTTCCAATTGTTTTATTGTAATTGTATGCTGATTTTATGTAAACCGCCCTGAGCCAACTTCAGCTGGGAGGGCGGGGTAGAAATTTGAGGAATAAATAAATAAATAAGTTTGTGCTCCAGTGCACTTGGTTCCTAATTTCTAAATCTTGGTTTCCCTGAAAGCCAATGAAAATTTGTTATGTTCCTCAGGCATACATTCACTTTCACTTTCTTCACATCTAATGAAAGGACCTAATTGATTAGGAGGCTTCCTATGTTGAAAGTTTGGGGGGGGGGGTTAACAGCCATGTTGGTCCAAAAGTAAAAGCCAAAAAGTCAAGAGCACTATCTATTTAATGCTTTTTAAAGAAATGTAGTAAGAAAGGAAAGCCTTGAAAGGAAGATTCATACTTTTACTATTAGGACCAATCCTGAGACACATAACAATGTGCAATCATGACCTGTAATTGTAATCTCTGGCTTGTTGAAGCATTCTGGTGACCTCAGGAGCTTGTACACTGTTGTGTCATTGTGTTGGTCCTAATAAAGGGTATTACATGGATTTTGTTTCTGTATGTTTGCCATACAGGTCTACTGTTTTGCTCCATGAAAAAGAGAGCTTAGAATATTCTGGAAAATGGTCATTTCCAACTCCCATTGTTTGTTCTCCACCACCACTCCACAAAGCATAGTGAATGTCTACCTTCAGAGAAATTATTTCATTCACTGCCCTCCCTCCCTCCTGGTTTGGCACCTTAGGGCTGCATTTGGATGTCACAAAAAAACTGGACACACACACCCCAACAAGGACCTGGTTATTCTCCCTTCCTCCTCTCTCTTCATGTAGTGTACCAAGATGGAACTATTCCACTAATTCCAATATGTCATAATGCCTTAACAAACTGAAGTCTGTTCCTGTCCTAATTGGCAGTCACAATAAATGGAAATTAGGTGAAGATGGCACTCATCAATATCATGCAAGAGAAAAGGAGAAGGGGGGGTCCCAACAATTAACTTGATTTGTGCCCATCCCAAATAAATGTTGACATGTTCTGAATCAAACCTCAGCGTGCTTATAAGAGGATGTCTGATAGTTAGATGTCTAGATAAAATGCACATGAAGCCACTCAGGATTAGGTTCAAGGAGAACAAGAGGCATTTTTCCTCATACCTCCATGTAGACTGTTTCAGAAACGAGTAAATTTCAGTAGAACGTACAGAAAATAGCAATAATAAATGTGATGATGAGACAGCCTCATTTATCTTAATAATTGTCTTTATTGCTGACAAAATGAAATACATGGCAATGAAATAAACGATACCATTGTGCAAGTTTTTAAAACAAATTATTTAAAAAAAAACTTACTTTCAGTTGCAGCAATAAGGGTTCGTCTGCCTTCTGGGAGTGGTGCCTTAAACCTCTAGTTAGCTCTGAGTTCAACAGCCTTTACGCTACTTTATTCCCATGCTTGAGCACTAACAGGTTGATTTTTTTTAAGTAAGAGGAAAGAGCTGCTAGAGCTGTTGTATAAATGCTTGTGAAAGGATTTATGCTAGAGGCTGCATGAGTTTTTGCACAAATGGAAGAACATCTTTACACTTGGTTTTATTCTTCTCACACAGTGTTCTAGAATGAAGGATGCAACATCCCTTCTGTGAGTGGAAGATCCTTTCTGCAGGAAGGGTGACATATTTAGACCCAAGTCTAGAAGTTCAATAGCTTCTTTAAGCCATGAGCCTCTGTAAACCATAATAAAGATTTAAGAGTACGTTTGTGGAACACAACAAATTACAGACACATACATTTATCTGCATGCTGGAGGATAAACTTCAGTTCCCCCAGTTTTGCTAGATGCTTAGGAAGAAGATGGGGTGGTGCAAATTGCCATCAAGTCACAGCTGACTTATGGCGACCCGTAGGGTTTTCAAGGCAAGAGACATGCAGAAGTGGTTTACCATTGCCTGCCTCCTCATCATGACCCTGGAGGTATTCTTTGGAGGTCTCCCATCCATTTACTAGCTAGGGCTGCCCCTGCTTAGCTTCTGAGATCTGACAAGACTGGGCTATCCAGGTCAGAGCAGAAAGAAGAGATCACTGCATTAATAGTTTTCACACATTTGTCTGCTATGAAATATTGTAATATCTGAGAAGTGGAAGAGGGGAAAATGATAATTTGGTGTTAAAATGCAGTGTTCTGTGCTTTGTAAAAGATCTCTGAGTTTACCTCTCCCACTGAGGCAGACAGAAGTTTTGTGGCAGGTTCTTACTTACCTCCTTTTTATACTCATGGGCATGGCTTGAAAATGCAAAGCTCTAAAGTGCCTATGAGTAAGATAAGAAATATAACTTTCAAAACCAAAAGTCGATTTAACATTCCATAGCAAGGGGGGAAATGTAGAGCTGTTAATAGCTGCTTAATCCTACTACTTACGAACATCTTGAATTATTTCCTAAAGATTTTGCATTACAATTTACAGCACTGATTAATTCCTTTTTTTAAAAAAAATGAAGGCTGGAGGGGGGAAAGCTATCAAAACTTTATACAGTTTGTTTCTGGAAGTTGTTCTGCTAAGCAAGAACACAGCAAACAGAAGTCCTCTCAAATTTGAACTATTCCAGTAGTAGTTTAATATTGCCAGTACTTAAGAAAAGCTGTGTTTAAGACACGATGAACAGGTCATTGAAACTTTTTGTAACTGCCTTTGTCGTCTTATGAGCCATTAACATTATGGAACAGGGAAAATGAAACAGTATTAATATTGAGCTTTTTTTCCTGTCAAGTCACAGCCAAATTATCACAACCCAGTAGGGTTTTCAAGGCAAGAGACTTTCAGAGGTAGTTTGCCATTGCCTGCATAGCAACTCAGGTATTTCTAGTGGTCTCCCATCCAAATACTGACCAAGCCCCACCCTGCTTCACTTCTGAGATTTGACAAGATTGGGCTAGCCTAGGCTATCCATGTCAGGGGGGATTGAACCAATACCATGTTGGATATGCTTCCTTTAGTGATGGAGATTTTTGAATGCTGCCTAAATTGTGTTACTCTATACCCATCTCATATGTTCATGGAGTTGATTCTTTATAGCTAGTGCTACTATCTACTTCTTGTAGCAAATAATTTTAAGTAAATGTCTTGTTTGCTATGTACTCATACATGGTACTATATGGTAACCTTAATTATTTAGTTGCAGAAGGTAGCCATGTTGAGATGACTGAGCCATGAGATGACTGAATGTGAGTTCATTTACAAATTTGGAACAATTGACCTCCCCCCAGGGCTGAATAGGAATGTAGGATTTGTATTTCACTATAGACGCTAATTTTCTGCCCCATGCATTTCCCCTCTGCTCTAATTAAACTAATTGCTATGTGCATTATACCTCTGCATTCTGAGTTCCTTCTTTGCAACACCCCTACCACCTGCTGTCTCAGAGATCTCCATTCCAACTCATACCTGATGAAGGGAGCTTTGACTCCTGAAAGCGAATACCCCAAACACCATGTTGAGCTCTAAGGTGCTTCCAGTCTCAAGTTTAGCTTAATTATTTAGTTGGCCTTCGCACTATCTAAAATGAATCCACAGCCATAACCATAGATACAATTTTCCATTTGGGGAGATTTGTCTTGAAGTTCAGGACTGCAAAGTCATAAGACACTCATATTTCCATAAGCAGTTTTGCAACATTTTTTTTTTCAATTCACATAGGATTTTATAAATTCTCCCTTAGCTTATCCTTACAAGTACCCCCCGTAAGCTTCATGGTTGAGCTGAGTCACTTCGGTGTTTTGTATTGTGATCAACTATTGTATCAACACTATCCTTGTTGCTTCTGCCTCATAATAATTAATAAAGTTCTAGAGTTTGAGACAGATAAATGCAGTAAAGTAAAATAGAGTAAATAAATAAGGAAGCGAACTTCACACTCCAATTCAATAAATAAAACCCACATTAAATTATAGTACATAACTACCATTACTAGCCACAGAATATTGATGTGAGTTGTTCTATGGGGGAAACTCAGGTTTTGACTTTGGGGAGTCTACAGGTGAAGGTTAGGACAATTCTACAATTGTGGGGCAACTATCAATAATTACCATCTGCCTGTTCTTGTAATATGCACATGATGTACATATGGTGGGAAAATGAAAAAGGGGGAGGAATAAACTTCACCCAAACCAAATTGAATTAAGTACCTGAAGGATAAGAAAAAATATAAATGCACAGGCTGGTCAGAGTCAAAAAAATTATTTCTGGCTTTCATTGTACATTATAAATTATAATTAAGGCTATCGTGGGGGCCAATATTTGTTTCTAATTTACTGTGAAATAACTACATGCATATTTTTTTGTATTTATTAATTTTAAATTTGATTAGTAGTATTATTGGGCCTACACGTTTACTTTTTTCTTAATCTTCAGGTACTTAATTTAAGGGCATATGGTAGGATCAAAAGGCATATTTTTATCTATTTATTTATTCAACTTGTGTCCTGCTCCTTTCCCCACCAAGCAGGGCCCAGGGCATCTTCCAACAATTTAATATCCAATAAAATCAACATTACAATTTAGGATCCACATTACAAATTAGAAAACGAACACTCAGTCTACTGTATCAGATGGCACCCCAACAATCCATCACTGGTAGGTAACTGGGGAGGCAGTTAGCACAGAAGAGACTCACAGCCCAACAATAAATGGGGAAAATAGCCCTAGAGAAAAAGGGCAAGATGAAGGAAAAGGAGGAAAATAGGAGGACGGTAAGTTCAGGGAAAGAAGGAATAGGGTAAAAAGAAATAAGACAAAAAGGGTGGAAGGAGGGGCGAAAGAGGGAGACCAGCTGACAGGCCCGTAGCCAGGATTTTTTAATTCAGGGGGCCTTGAAATAAGTCAGGGGGCATCCTTGCACACACACACACACACACACACACACAAGGGAGTGCCTGGGCTGGTTGGGAAGTCGGGGGGCCTTGGCAGTAAGTCAGGGGGCCAGGCCCTGAGATGCCCCTCTGTAGCTACAGGCCTGCCAGCTGATCCTTCTAATTATCACTGTCCTTGACCATACGCCCAACGTATGGTCTTACAGGCCCTGCGGAACTGAACCAAGCCTTGCAGGGCCCGAGTCTCACTAGTGAGACAGAGTTCCACCAAGTTGAGTCCAGAGCTGAAAAGGCTCTGTTCCTGGTTGAGGACAGCCAGACCACTCTGGGGCCAGGGATTACCACTAAGTTGTCATCAGATGAGTGTAGTGCTCTCTGGGGGGTATATAGGGAGAGGCAGTCCCATAGATATGATGGTCCCAGACCATTTAGGGCTTTAAAGGTAAGTACCAGGAGGATAAGTATTATGAGGGTTGACTCCAAGGTGTTCGTATTCCAGGGTGTTCTTATTCTTCCCTGCATTTCCACCTCTCATAGCCTTTTTCAGAATCTTATTAGGGTGTGCATTGCTGGAGGAAATATATAGCTAGGGTTAAGGATACTGCATTAGCTCTTCAGCTAAATAAAGAACATGATGATGTTATACTGAGATGTGTATTTTGTTTTGGTCAGTACAGATTTGTGATATACCTGCAGGCATCTTAGCACTCACAACTAATCTTTTATAATTATTGTAGGAAGGATCATTTCCCAGATGTGGCACAAATCACTGAAAACTTGGTGGACTGAAATTCTAAATAGTCAGAATTTGATTTAGAAGGAAAGAGTAAGGAGATTCAGCTATATACAAAATAACAAATGGCATAGAAAAGGAAATTGGAAATGTCATCTTATACTTTCTTATGTTACGAGAATGCAGAGATGTTCCTTTTTGAAAAGGCTTCAGATTCATAGCTGAAATGGGAAATATTTTTATGTGCTGTGCAATTCACACATTGAAATTAAGAGAATGCAGAATGTTTTTAGACCCTGGAGGCAGAGAGAAAGTGCAGAGCTGGAGAGACTGGAATCTGATTTTGGGAGGATGATTAGTGATGGGAGAGTTCCCCCTGGCTCACTTAGTTAATAGAGAAGCAGTGGAAACAACACCTCTCATGCATCCAGGCCTCCACGAGCCAGCCAGTTTTCCCCATTGCTGCCTACCTCCCAAATGCGATGGTCAATTTGCTTGAGAAGGGCACGGGAGAACTGGCTGGTGAAAAATCCGTAATGGCTATGTGTGGACCATTATTTGTGGGATCCCTTCATTTGCTCAGAATGGGTGGGTGTAAGGGGATGTTACAGTTTGTGATTGAGCCCTTGTTGAACCCCAACAACTCTGACATGTTTAGAATGTTTCTCAAGCAGCATATGCCAGTCCTTTAAGTACTACCAAAGCAAGCTGTTGGCACAGAATGAAATCATTACGTATAAACTGTGAGTCATTTAGAAGCCTCTTGATTGGACACTATAGACCAGGGGTCTCCAGCGCAATGTCTGTGGGTGCCGTGGCACCTGCCAACACCTTTCCTGGTGCCCATCAAGGGCTTTTAGAAAATAAGTGGGACTTTTGTCCAGCAGGGGTTCTGATTGGCTGTGCAGATTAAAAGGCATCCTGTTAAACAGAGCTGCTGCCTGAAATGTTGAAGAGGTACTATTAGAGATGGATCGAGATCAAGCCATGATAATGAAGCTCAAGACAATGCATCCTCCTGGACCTAGGTTTCCTGTCTCATTACCAATGCTGATCCCTCCATGCCTACTATCCCTCTGCATATCACACCTAATCCAGTCATGCCTGCTATTGGCATTCACCTGCTATTGGCATTCAGCATCTGAAATCACTCCACTCTCCAAGATATAAAGACAGATCGACTTACTTTCTAGCTGTATCTGAAGAAGTGAGCAGTGACTCACAAAAGCTCATACCCTGCCACAAATCTTGTTAGTCTTTAAGATGCTACTGGACTCTTGCACTTTTCAGGTACTATTAGAGATATAGCTCAAGATGGCTAGCCATGTTTGTCTGTAGCAGAAGAAAAGAGTAAGAGTCCAGTAGCACCTTAAAAGACTAACAAAATTTGGTGTAGGGTATGAGTTTTTGGTCCCTGTGTATCTGGAGCAGTGAGCAGTGACTCACAAAAAGCTCATACCCTGCCACAAATTTCATTAGTTTTTAAGGTGCTACTGGACTCTTACACGTTTCTACTATTAGAGTTCTATATAACCTTGCTCCCTGACATTTTGTGGTTTGCTTTGCCTTCTGTGGTGGCCACTTTGCGATTGGGTCCACCTCCTGTGGCAGCTATTTTGTGATCGCACCTGCTGCCCTCTGTGATTATGACCACTGCCCTTTGTCAGAATTCAAAAAAGTGCCTGCAGGCTCAAAAAGTCTGGGGAGCCCATCATAGAATTTGTAAAAACATTTGCACAACAGCTGATGTTCTGGTTCCGTATGCAAACACATTGATGTTATTATTTATAATGTTAACATGAATTTTTGTATTATATGCAAATACATATATTTATACATGTATTATATGCAAATACATGAAGCCACGGTGGCTCAGAGGTTAAGATGCTGAGCTGCAGACCGGAAGGTCAGTAGCTCTGCAGTTTGAGACCCAAGTGCCGCGTAACAGAGAGAGCTCCCGTCTCGGGCCCCAGCTCCTGCCAACCTAGCAGTCTAAAAGCAAGAAATTGCAAGTAGATAAATAGGTACTGCTTCGGTCGGAAGGTAACAGCGTTCTGTGTGCCTAGGTATTTAGTCATGCCGGCCACAGGACCACGGAAACATCTTTGAACAACACTGGCTCTTTGGCTTGGAAACAGAGATGAGCACTGCTCCCTAGGGTCGGATTTGACTAGCTTTTGAGCAAGGGAAACCTTTACCTTATACATATATGTATTATATGTTGGAAATTGTTCCAGTGTTCTTGAAGACTGTTAGTTGAAATCTTGTTCTGCTCATGTGCCAGTATATTAGCATCATATGGCATTTTTATAGAAATATACTATATAATTGTCTTTTTTAAAAAAAATCAAAATATTGCCTGTAAAACTAAGCAAAAGGGAATGCATTTGAGATATAATTAGGCAATGATACGCCAAGGTTTCCAACTGTCATCTTAATAGTCTGAAGAAATGTACATAATCTTCAATAGCTAAGGCTAAGGATATGCTAAACTTGTTGCGTATTTAACTAAAGACGTGTTGAGATGCTTCCAAAGGGAACACGTTGGCAGAAAAATCAGTTCGACACCATGCCTTCAGGGATTGGCCTTCATCAAATGTTTACAATATTTCATAGAGTCCTTGGCACTGCCCGTCATACCACTTGGGGCTTGAGAGGCAAATGCCCAGGGTAGAACCTCGATCACTTATGGAAGGGATGGGTGAAGACTTTGGGAATGAAAGGTGCATTAGGTTAGCATGTAAGTGCCATCAATCAGCCCACCCAGGCAAGAGCAAGGGGAGGGACGCAAAGTGGGACTTGTAGTGTTTAAAGCTCTTCTTTCTCAGCTGTTTCATTCTCAAGTATTTTAATTTTTCAAGAATTGTGGTCTATCTGTAAATTGGAGTCTTATGAGCAGCAATTTAAGCATAAATCAACATTTATTAGTCTGTAATTTTGATTGCAAAGCTTATATTTAGGCTTTGTGTGTATTCTATAAACTCATGTTTGTCCCTTTATAATACTGACAAGTTTTATAATCAGTAGAATGATAACTTAAAAACATTTCTGTGAATCCAGCCCCACTGGTTTTGGTCTCTTTAGAAAACATAAATAGCATTGAGTGGGCAACTGTTATTTATTTGTTTAAATCCATCAGATATCTTGAAGATAGTCTCTTCCCTCTTTGTCCATGCTCATGTCTCAAAATACGCAATTTAAAACAGCCTCTTTCATTACGTGCAAATCTGTTTTGTTTCCAGCTGTCATCCGTCATGGTAAACATCTTGAAAAGGACACTGACCAAAATGTTCATTCCCTGCCCCGTTGGGTGACACCTGGAAGTAAAATAAGCTCATGTATTATGGAACAGATGAGCTAAGCCTCCTGTTTGTGAACGGAGTGCAGTAGTATTTATATTTATCCCGGGCTGAAAGAAGGGACCTCTGAATCATAGGAAATAAAGATTCACTCGCTTGGGACAGCCCAGGTTTGCTTGAGTAGCTTCAAACATAAAATGTCTGACAAGTGGAGTAAGATGAAGTAAAAAAAAAACCCTCATGTACAGGTTTTTATTTACTTCTTGTGTGTGTTTTTAACTCTGCGGGTCCCAAACTACAGGAGGCTATGAAAAAGACTTTCCCTTTCTTTTTTTTTAACTGTCTCAAGTATACATGACAGGGACTGGAGAAGAAATACCTGTCCACCTTGTTTGGAAAGATGTCTGTGGAGATGGGGGCCCCGCTGGCTGCCTGTACCAGCTTATATCAAGTGTTGTTGCTGTGGTTGTTTTTAATTATAGCCGTATGGGGCATTGTGTACTATGGGATGTGGTTTTCTTTGTCTGACAGCAGCCAAGAGGCTCCCGATTCAAAGGTTGTCTCCATCCTGCTGCTCCTGGATCTGTCAGCTCTTCAGCCCTTCTCACCACGTTTGTAGTTTGGTTTTATTAAAAGTTGCCGCAGAGTTGCATGAGGAGTAAAAAATGGCGAGGAGGTTGGAGGGCTGCTAGGCGGAAGTTCTCCCCGTTTGGCATTGTGAAAAGCTGGCAGCTATGAAAAACAGCCGCAAGCTCTCTCCAGTAAAGCCCCTGGCTCCTCAGCCTCAGCCTCACCCTTCCCCTCCCTTCCACACATACATGCACACTGTCAGGTATCTACCACCATTGCTGCACACAACTGCAGGTACAGTTGAGAGAGGTGCAGCCCTAAACATCTGTCTGGCTCCTGGGCATGCCTGTCAAAGATTCTGGAGAAACGTTTGTGCAAGTACTTTTTTTTTTTTTTTAATAATAATAATCTTTATTGCATTAGCATAAAGCCATAGCAACAGTGCAGTATAAACAAGTAACCAGCACTAGATTCAGGCAGATATTAGCAAGTCAATCATTTTACAAGGATAAAGGACCAGAGTCATGCCCCCCGCGCCCCCCCCCCCAAAGGAAAAAGGAAAAAAGGAAACACTTAAAATTATCGGTTTGTACGTGGTCAACAGCTATCAGGGGTAAACTAATTAGATTCGGACAAATTTACATTCCTGATCACTGCAGCTAAAAAGGAGGCCACTTTAGCCGTGATTTGCTTGTCAATAGTATTATCAGAGAGTAGCACTGAGACTACCCAAGGGAGGGAAGGGAGTTTTTCTTTTCTCAGAATAGGAGTAATATATCTCTCTCTTTCCTTATTCCACTTGGGACGCAAGTACTTTTTTGACTACTTGGTTTTCAAATGTGTGGATACAAAACTGAGACTTCTGGGTGTATTCATGTGACACTGAACAGGCTGATTTAACCAGGACTTCCATAAACCAAACAAGAAGCAGTGATGTAAAAGGCAATGAACAGTGCTTCAACAGAGACTAACAAGCAAAACTCAAAGCTAGTAATCCTATTAGGGAAGGTATGGGCAGTGTGGCAGAAACTGTAGCAAGGGGCCTAGGGGAACATGGGGAAGACCTTGTCAGCTGTGATTAAGGCCAAACATTTGCAGATTGCACCTGTATGTTTAGAGAGCCACTGAAACATTTATCTTTTAACATATGGCCAGAAAGTGAAGTGCTTGTGCAGATTTTTTGCTAGTGGCTTTGACCTACTCCGAGCAGCATTAGCATTTTATTTCCCCTAGTGTACTTCTTAGTGTTACAGGATAACGAGTACAACTTCACAGCTACTTTCCATTGACAGTGATTGACCGTGGACAATTAACGTAGCAGAAAAAGACGTTCTCATGAATTTGGGGTCACAAGATTCCCCACTCTCTCCGATGCTTTCAAACCCTGAGTGAGGGGAACCCTGTTTTGCCTTAACTGTGCTTTCCATTGGCAACAGGATAACACTTAAATGCAGTTAAGCCAAGTGAAGGAAGGTTGGATGGAATTTGTTCTCCAGAAGATAAGCCAATATGATGTAGCGATTAGAATGTCAGACCAGGCACTCGGAGGACTAGGCTAGAATCCTTTCTCTGCTGTGGAAGCTTGCTTGGTGACTTTGCGCCAGGCACACTCTCTCAACCTAACCGACCTCAGGATTGTGGTTGTGCGGATAAAATGGGAGAAAAGCAGGTTGTAAATACAAATACAGAAGGAGGGTTTACATATTTTTTACAGTATCCTCCCAATTACGTAAACATGGTTAAGCCGCTGAGACTGTTATGTGAGCGTTGTCATATATGTGTCTGTCTGTACCTCTGATTTGTAGGGCTACAAGTTAATTCTTTGGCATTTTTTTGCATGGTTTTTTTCAAAGCTTTAGCGTTTCCTAATAAATAATAAATTCAGTATTTTGATTTGTTTGTTTGTTTGCTGTTACTATCAGAAGCTCTTTTTATCCATTTGTGTTATAACTTTTTTCTTCTTCTTTTCTGGATAGCATTAACCATGCTAATATATGCAGTTTCGCAACAGTGGAGGTCTTGTTTCCCTTGTGTTGTGATCACTGCTCACTGCAGCTTTGAAATCTGCACATTGCTAGTAAATTGGTATGATTTATTTAAATTGTAAGGTAGAAACTTTATCTGATGTTGTACCGTTGCTTTTCTCGCTCATATTTCAGGTGGCAGGGAATAATACGTGGGACACTTTGAATGCAGCATGCTTTCTTGTGTTCAGAAGATGAAATTTGTAACGATCCTTTGAAGAATATATAATATGAACACCATTTACATTTTTGAGAGCTTAAATGCTGCTGTTCTAACTATCTGAATTCATTGATTTTCTGTAAGCAGAGGAGATCTGCCATGAAAACTCCAGGCTGTTGATCTTCCTTAGTGGCAAGATTAGGATTCGTTTAGTTTTTTAAATGTTGAGCAACACGTATCCGGCCAGTGTGGTCTGGAGATGGGTGCAGGACTGGTTTCTCTTCCTGTCCATGCTTGTTCTCCATCTTTAAGCTGATTTCCATAGTCATAGGAGAAATCCAGTTGGAATAAAAAAAGCATTCTAAAAGACCCTGTTTTACTTACGTTCATCATGTACAGAATGGGAAACTGTCAGGTGATTATAAATGTTTCTGCAACCTGCATCTCAGCATGTGGGTTTATTATCCATGGCAAAACAGTACCCACACATAACAAATTTAATTAATGCAAATTATGCCTCTTCTGGCAGGATACTCAAGAATATGTAAATGTAACCTTGCTTCTGTAAAGCTAGCAGCTTATGTGACAAATAAGTCCTGCAATGTAACATATTGTGCTTTTATTGAGGAGCGTAACACGGACGGTCTAAGAAACTGCCTTTGTGAAAGGAGGGGGGGAAATGGCACTTTTAAACTGAATACAGCTTCTTTTGATGCTGTTTTAATCCAGACCATCTGTGGATATTATTTTGTTCGAGAAGAAAAGGATGAGCTGCTTCGAAATGTATGGTGTTGTTCCAGGCTTGGGAAAGAAGAAGTTGAAATCAATCAGTTGTTTATGAAAAAGGCCGCCTTAAAGCCAGTGCCAGTTGATTGATTAGTAGGAGTTGAAACCAGGATTTCAGTTCTTCAGTCACTGTGCTGACTGAAGAAGTTGCCTTGCCAAGGTGACACCTGCTGTCTCCAGAAGGGGGTTGAGATCAAGGGGACCGGGGGGGGGGCATTTTTCCTGAAAGACTCGCTTCTGTTTCAGTCAGAAAGTCATCATTTGAGTAAAACACTGGGTAGTAATTTTAATAAGGTTATATACTATATTATTATTATTATTATTATTATTATTATTATTATTATTATTATTATTATTATTATTATTATTATTATTATTATTATTATTGTTAAGGAGCTGTGGTGGCTTAGAGGTTAAGACACTGAGCTGCAGACCGGAAGGTCTGTAGTTTGGCAGTTCGAGACCCTAGTGCCACATGACAGAGTGAGCTCCCGTCTCTGGCCCCAGCTCCTGCCAACCTAGCAGCTTGAAAGCAAGAAATTGCAAGTAGATAAATAGGTACCGCTTCAGTGGGAAGGTAACAGCATTCTGTGCACCTCAGTGTTTAGTCATGTCGGCCAAAGGACCACAGAAAAGTCTTTGGACAGTGCTGGCTCTTTGGCTTGGAAACAGAGATGAGCACCGCCCTCTAGAGTTGGATTCGACTAGCTGTTGAGCAAGGGAAACCTTTACCTTACTGTTGTTGTTGTGAATTGTCACAGTCAGATATTTGACTGGTAGATGATGTTCTGCAATTCAAGATCTAGCCAAGTTGTTGGGAATTGCAGATGTATCTTTGCAGGATCCTTGCTGTTACAAGCCACACTGTCTTCTGTAGCTGAGCTGGTGTTATTTGCTCAATACCCAGAATGTCCAGGTGTTTTTTGAGACTTTTATGCACTGCTTCAAGGGCTCCAATGACAACTGGCATGAAGATAACCTTCTTCTCCCAGATAGATCAAGATGGGTAACCGTGTAGGTCTATCTTTAGCGATAGAAAAGAACAAGAGCCTAGTGGCCCCTTAAAGACTAAGAAGATACCTGAAGAAATGAGCAGTGACTCACGAAGACTCATGCCTTACCACAAATGTTGTTAGTCTTTAAGGTTCTACTGGACTCTTGCTATTTTCTTCTTTTCTCAGAAGCGCTCTAATTCTATTTGTAGGTCTTGTTATTTTGTGATCTTCTCCTGAGACAGTTTGATGTAGTGGGTAACAATGTTCCCTCTTAGCTGTGGAGCCTTGTGAGCAAAAATTCTACTTTGTGAGCTACTGGCATTAAAGTTGCGAGCAAGTAATTTGGCTGCTGCATAAATTAGTTTGCTCTACAGCCATCCTTCCTGAGCTAAGACAAAAATCTGTGAGCTGGAGGCTAAAAAACGGTGAGCTAGCTCACACTAACTCAGCTTAGAGGGAACATTGGTGGGTAAGAGTGTGGACTCTGATCTGGGAGAACTGGTTTTGATTTCCCACTCCTCCACATGCAGCTGCTGGTGTGACCTTGGGTCAGTAATAAGTTCTCTCACAGCAATTATCTCAAGGGAGAGAGAGCTCTCTCAGCCCCACCTACTTCACAGGGTGTCTGTTGTGAGGAGGGGAAGGGAAAGGAGATTGTAAGCCACTCTGAGATTCCTTTGGTTAATGAAGGGCAGGTTATCTCCTCCTCCACCTGTTCTTTCTTTTCTATTCTGCTATCTCCTGGGATTGCGGTGTCAATGATCCAAACTCTATTTCTTATTTTTTGTACAATTGTGGTATCAGGAGTGTTATGTTCCAGGTATTTATCTGTTTGTAATCAGAAGTCCCAAAGAATGTTTGCTTCATCATTCTCCATGATCTTGTCTGGTTTGTGTTTCCATGAATTTCTGGCTGACGGTAAGCCATACTTATTGCAAAGATTCCAGTGCAAGATAGCTGCAACTGTATCCTAACATTCTTAATAGTCAGTTTGAGCAGTCTTACTACAGGCACAGACCATGTGGTCGACTATTTTCATCCTTTCATCAACATTGTCTTCTGAATCTTGGCTTTCATACTATTTGTTTCGAGTGCCTGCTGTTGTGCAGCTAGCATCTTTCTTCAGGTGCCCATTTTGGAGCCACTTCCAGGTGTTTTCAGTATCAACGTTGTTCTCTGTGTCTTTCAAATATTGCCCATGGAATTGCTTTTCCTTCCAGTTGTCAAAGTGAGTTTTGATTTCAGTCCTTTTGTAATCTTCTTTGGTTTCTGTAACTTTAAATAAATCTGCTTTGTACACTTCAACTATTATAGAGAGATTTCAACTGTAAAAAAAACCCAGTCAGTTCTTGTTAGTATATTTTTAAAACGAGTCATGGCCTCATACTTTGCACGTGACTCATTTGACCTGTGGCCCAAAGCTTTCAGCTGCTTTGTCAGCCAATAAGTGTTTAGAATTGGGTGTAACTGCCACTGCGTCATCTGAGTGTTTGACTTTGGTAGAATACTGCTCTGCCCTAATGGTGCTTGCTAGTGTTAGTTTGTAACTTGAGTTATTCAACACTGTTGTATACCTCAGGATGTGATGAAAGGGGCATGACTCGGGCTGATTCTGCATTGGCTTTTCCCTCTATCGTTTTACGAAACCCATGTTGGAACAGAAATTCCCCTCTGCGTTGCATGCTGCTTTCACTTCCTTTGATCATCGGATTTTATGGTAGCCTCCACACTCCATGTTGCTTTCACTTCCTTTGACCATTGGATTTTATGGTACTTTCTGCATAGACTTATGGCCGCTTTATGGCCATTCAGGGGTGACTTTGCAGTCAGTACAGCAGTGTTGCCCCGAGGTATTTGAATGTGGTTTTGAGCTGCACTTTTTCCTCCCAGTTGAGAAAATGTGGAACGAATGTTAGATGCAGAATCGCCCTTGGCAGCCCTGGGACCAGGGAACTCTCTCAAGACAGTGAAGCAGCTACATCTGCTGAACTTCCTGCACTTAACGTCCTCAAATATGACATGTTAGGAAGCAGAGATGGGAATGACAAAATGTATCTAATCATGATTGACAAGCTGTAATATTGGGAGTGCTGGTACAGAAGTAGGAGGTATGTTGCCAAAAAAAAAAAAAAAAAGTTCAGTATATTTACTGTGTAGGTTGTAAAGTGAGATCTCCTCAGCTCACCAAACAATTATCAAAGGTGCTGATAATGTGTACATTTACCCAGCAGCTTGGATGGGCTAGAAACCTCACATAAAAAGAAGAGAATACAACAGCAGGCACACTTTCATTTATTCCATATATGAACAGTCTGCCAGAGAGAATGTGTTTTTGTTAACTACAGTGTTGGGGGGGGGGGATGTCTCACTTCTTTCAGCCCTAGCATGCTAAAATTCACAAGCAAAGCAAGAACATAAAAAGGACTTAAGAAAATTTATATTCTGAGCCATGTTCGCAGCAAGAAATTACTAGCTGTAGAGTTGGAATTATTTCAGTAGAACAGGCAGTACAACCTTTCCTTGCATGGTCACTGGATTCTATATTTTTGGTGCTGATCATAAAGCAGAATTTGATGAAGTGAATTAACTCCACAGCTTTCAGAATGTGCATCTCAGACTTGCTGAATTTGTAGCAACTTCCATTTACGATGCTGCATTACGTAATTTATTCTCCTCAAGGTATTTCGGCAAATCTTCCAGCTTCTTCACATGCAATGCCATTTCTTCCATTCCTTGAAGCACTAGTGTCAAGGAGAGAAACGTATGGGACGAGTAGATCATTTCTCTTCATCTAGTTAACCTATAAATTTTACTGAAGTACCCACCTAAAATTAATAATGTATTCCGCTTTCAAAGCAAAAGCTGATGTCAGTGACGATGGATTACATTGGTTTAATTTTTTTCTATAGAAGTGACCTGAGCTGATTCATATCAAGACTTTTTCAAGGGATTTTCTTTGTAATGAAATAATTCCTCTCGCAAGAACTGTCCATAGTAGCAGAGCTACCTGTACCCCCAAACAGGCAGTCACCACACTAGCCCACCAGGCAATAACTGATCAAGATCTTGGAGGTGATGATTATATGTAAACTTATCCAGTAGGGTACAGCTGGTTAGAAACCTCATTTAAAAGTAAACAGTGTAAGGCAGCCTGATTTGCACTAATTTCATATGTAGAATATACCAAAGAGTGTGCATTTAATTAGCTCTTTTCCTTCTCCACTTCTTGCCACATCCCATTCTCTATTCTGACTTTGCTGATTTCTGTAGGATGCTGCCTCCTTCTGAATTTCATGATTTTCTGTATAACCCAGTTATTTCTAAATGAAAAATATTTTAGATGCCTGCATGTTGTGTTCATTGTGTTTTCTAGCATTTTCTGTTCTGGTATTTCTTGACAAAAAGTGCAGTACAGTTTGTATTTAAAGAGAGAGAATGTCTCTTCCAATGTTTACATACTGCTATTATAAATCAAATAGGTAACATAAATTATATAGCAACAAATTAGTCTGTCGAGATGTTTCATTCACAGTAGGCAACAGCCAAGGATCCAGTCCTTTTGAGCTTAATGTGCAGTTCAGCCAGGATTAGTTGTTCCTTTAGGAACATAAGGGCCCTGCTTGATCAGACCAGCATTCCATCTAGTCCAGCAACCTGTTTCACTGGCCAATCATTTGCCCTGGAGGGCCAAGACACAAAGAGAGAAGAAGAACAACAAGAAGAAGAGATTGTATTTTTACCCTGCCCTTCACTACCCGAAGAGTCTCAGAGCAGTTTACAGGAGCAGGTAGGTGGGGCTGAGAAAGTTCTTTCAAGAACTGCTCCTGAGAGAACAGCTCTAAGAGAACTTGTGACTGATCCAAGGTCACACCAGCAGCTGTGTGTGGAGGAGTGGGGAATCAAACCTGGTTCTTTCAGATTAGAGTCCGTGCACTTAACCACTACACCAAACTGGCTCTCCACCAAAGACCAAGGTCTTCCTAATGTTGCCTCCTATCATGGGTAGTCAGAGGTTTGCTGCCTCTGAAAGTGGAGGTTCTTTTTATTCATCCTAGCTAGCCATGGATCTGTCTAGTCCCTTTTTAAAGCCATCTGTGATTGTGACCATCACTACATCTCCCGGCAGTAAATTCCACAATTTAATTACTTTTGTCAGTCCTGAATCTATTGCTCATTGATCTATTCTAGTATATTGGGAAAGGGAGAAGAAGTTGTGTGTACTTTCTGCACCCCATGCATAGTTTCATAAGCCTCTGTCGTCTCTCCCACCCTGTTGTCTTCTTTCTAAATTGAAAAGTCTCAGACTGTTTAGCCTTTCCTAATAGGAAATGTACTCCAACCTTTTTCAGTATATATATTATACATTTTGTTTGACCCTCTTCGGCCGTGTATGACTTCCAGGTTTCTTGACCTAACTCTGCTTAACTGTACCTTTCCCCTTAATATTATCTTTCCCATTGGAAACAATTTGACTACATTAGACTTTGTGGGCATTTTCCACTGACATAAAAGTTGAATTTTGTAATGACACTGTTGCTCAGTGGCTCAACAGCTATTGCGTTTTAAACTACACTCTGGATTCTACTTAGGATTAAAATCAGACATCAGTTCTTGCAGAACTAACTGTACCAAACAACAACCGTAGTTGTAGGACTAGCTGTAGCAAAATACAATAATTTATTCTATCTTGAAATTCTCTGTCATAAACCCAAATCTGTACTTAGCAATCGGTTTGATAATAGTTGAAGTCATCCATCCATACTTATCACCTCTGTTCTTAAATATCTTGAAACAAGTTAAAAACTTGAGATGATGCTCCCAAAACATCCCTTAAGAACAAGTTTTGGTCAAAGTTAACAAGTGTCCTAAAGTCAGAAGGGTCCAAGGCTAATCTACTCCAACACTTGCTCAGTTCAGGAGATCCAAAGGACATAACTGGTAGATATCTGACTATCAGGGCTTTTTTTCTTTCTTTTTTTAAGAGATGCCTGAACTCTCAAGAGGGAAATGAAGTTTTCAATCTGTATGCTGAAAGCACATGAACTTTTAAACATTTTTTAAAAGAATTATATCAAAGAGGTTCTGGAACTCTGTTCCGGCATGTCCCCCCAGAAAAAAAGCCCCGCTGACTATCCTTTGCTTGAAGACTTGCAGCAACTAAGAGCCTAGGTATTTTCCCCCCATTGTTGAACTACTCTCACCATTAGGAAGTTTAGGAAATTAGAAAACAAAACTATGTTTTCTTGATAGATTAGGATTTTAATTGCCTTTTTTTTCTTCCCAGGGCTGCTGACTGATGAACCACTTTAATTAAAATAAATATTACACTGCCTAAAACATTTAATATTTTGGGGATATTTTCCCTTGCCCCTTTCCCTAAATCTTTTTTTTTTTAATTTAAACTTGCTACTCCATTCATGATGCAGCAAAGATTACTTGCAAAATTGGGACCAGCTGTGAAAAGTCAGTTTTGATAAGCAGTTGATCAACCAGGACAATTCCATGTTTTGCATATAAGGGGGAGAAACTATTTGAAAGAACTGTTTGCAACACCAAATAACTCTTTTTTTAAAAAAGAAAAGAAGAATATTTCATTTAACCAGTATCTTCTGTGATGTGACCAGTGCAAAACAATTGATTTCTCAAGTACAGAAAGGAGTAAAGAATACTAAATAGAGCCAGTGAGTTCTGTAGCCATACTGCAGTGTTTCCTCTGAAGCCAAAGCAATCCAGAGAGGAGGTCAGCAGGACGTGCCCACAGAGCTATAATGGTTCTCTGTACCGTTTTTCTGCTGTGACTTTGGCTCTGGAAAGGTGAAGCTTTTTTATCTCAGCATCTTACACAGTGCAGCTGCAGACAGCAGGGGGAAGAGTTTGGCCAAATTACCAACCTCTGAGACACATCTTTAAAACAAAAAGGGGGGGACTACATTACCAATGACAAATCAAAGCTGAAAGTTTGCTTTGCCTGTTGTCATTCATTGCCATTCATATTTAGAAAGCAGACTGCTGTGATAATTGATTTGATGGTCCAGCTTGAGTGGAAGCACTTCTGGGCATAGCAGGCCTCAGAGATGCCAAAAAAGAAGAAAAGGTGGGAATGAAATAATGCACTACTTTCTCCTTAGAGGCATGTGGCCCAGTTTTTGAGAGAAGAAAAACATGCTTTGGGGGTGGGGGGATCCTTAAGAACTCGGTAATAAAATACAAAAATGACCATATACCCTCAGTCGGATAAAAATAGGCATTCAAACAGAGACAATGAGACTACATATTTTACTGGCAGGTGAATAATAGGAGAATGCTGTGGAAATAATCTGATTTTTAACGGACCTAGTCTGCAGGAATACTTTTTTTTTCTTTCGCTCTTCTTTGTGTAAGAACAAAAGTGGTTCCCATTTCGTAGAAGCTTTTAACTTTTTTAAAAAAGCTGTTCAAAATGGAATTAAGAGCTAAAAAGCTGAGGGGAGAGGGGAATAAAACAATAATTGAGTTTGAAAGGTAGTATATATGCTCAGGATTATATGAGCACCTACTGAGTTTATTTACTCTGAACAATATTTGGTATTGAAGCTTGTCTTTATCTGTGACTGGAGGGTAGTGTCCACCCATAGCCTCCCGCTGATATGAATAACTTACAAGGCTAAAATGCCAGATGAGGGAGAAAAATAGATAAAATAGGTACCGAATTCAGTGGCCTGACCTCTTAATTGCAACCATTTGCCCTGTCATCGATCCAAAAAATTAAATGAAGCCAGATAAAAGAGGTGAGCTGTCACCATGCAAATTTTAATGGTAACGTGTTTGTCTTCTGAAAGAAAGGTATTTATTTTCTGGCAGGAGCTTTCCTGGGCTGATTTTAGTCATTGTCTGTCTCTTCTCTTTTCCAGTACAAGGTGTATCTGGGGTAGCACAAAAAAGATATAATGGACTAAAAGGCTCTGAAGATACTGTCCCAGTTCAACTGTAAATACTGTTATTTCTAAGCTTCGTGTATGTGTGTGTGTGCAAAGCAAACCAAATGTAGAGGAGAAAAAGGAAAAGGGCAGTGTTCAGTTCAGTTTATTCCTACAGTCCATAGACCAGTCATACAAAAAGACCAGTCATACACCTTTACAATATTCCAAGATTTTACAATACATCAGTAAAACATTAAAAGCAGATTAAAATTTAATCTAACTGCCATAACTACCTAACTACCATAGAATTTCTGTAATCTGAGTATTGCCATACAGAAACTGGCTACTTAGTGGGTAATCTTGGGGTTTCTATCAGATAGCAGAAACTCAAGTCTAGCTTTTTTGGAAAGGCCCAGAATTTCTTCAATCAACAGAGACATAATCTTATTACGCGCCACCGTATAACATGGGCATCTAAAAAACATGTGCTCTGTAGTCTCAACCTCCCTTAATGGGCAGATACAAAGCCTTTCCGTGAAAGGAATATTCTTGTCTTTTCCTTCAAGTACAGCAGAAGGGAGGGCAGAGCACCTAGTCAGAGTGAAGGCCTCTTCTAAACCCTTTTACTTCAGGAGATGTTAAATAGTTTGCTGGTTCCACAGTATTTTTGATATTTGCACTCATCATAATGTTTTGCATGCTGGCAAGATCGCTGGTGTTCTATATCCTCGATTCTCTGCTTGACTAATATTTTTGCTTGGTCTGTTCCAAAGGATAAGAGCACCTGGGGGAAAAGGCCTATTTTCAGCAGATAACTCTGAACAGACTGAAACCAATCTGACTGGAAATTGTCACAGAGGGAGTAAACCTTGTGGATTGAGACACCCCTTTAGCCAAGTATATATTGATAGAATACAGACCCAGGATTCAACTTTTAAGCAGCCTGTTTCCAGTCTACACCCTGGCATTTGACACACATAGGAGCTGGGTGGCCCCATGAATGAGCCATACAACAGTTGGGCTAATGTCTTGGCTTAATATAGTTTAAGGGCTGCGGGAACACATGACCCCCCCTTGAGAATGGTGAAATTTTGCAATACCATTTGCAGATCTTTCTCCTCGGTCCACAGCATATTTACTATGTTGAAGCCTAGAACCCATGGCCTGCAAGACTACCCCAAGATTTTTAAAGTTATTAACTTGCTCAATGCGATGGCCATTAATAGACCAGGACCAACTCTTTGGTCTGTGCCTAAAAGCAACTATCTTGGTTTTCTGGTAGTTGATTGTAAGAGACTCAGTTTCACAGTATGAGGAGAACTTCCCAAGAGCCCGCCTCAGTCCTACAGGGGTTCTGGAGAGTAACACTTGGTCATCTGCATATAACAACAATGGTACTGTCCTATTGGCAAGTCTAGGGGGATGGAGTTCTGGAGTGTTAAGCCAGTTAGATAGGTTATTTATATAAAAAATAAACAATGCCAGTGCTAACAGGCAGCCTTGCCTGATACCTCTGAAGGTGGAAAGGGCAGTGGTGAAATGCTGGATTTTTTTTCTCTTGATTCTTTTTTCAAATAAAAAAATCTTAACAGTTAATAAACAAACTGTTTCCAGCAGAAATGCCCTCTAGCTACCAAATGTCTGCACAGACCCTGGCAGTGGCTCTTTAAATTCTTTGGGAGCAGACTCTAGTAAAGCCTTAAGCTCCAGGTCCTCCAGGAGGTTTCACCCCCCCCCCCAACTGGCAGATTGGCCTGAGAGCCACCGCTGGGGAGATGAGCAAGCATCTCCTTCCCCTCCCTAGCTCCCAAGTCCCCTGGTGCAAAAGCAGCCTCAGTTAAGTCCAGGGCCATCACTTTCCAGCAGAAATGCCCTCTAACTACCCAAACTTTGCTTTCTGAGACTTTCCCTATTTAACCATCCTATTTCCCGATGTGTCTGCACAAGGATAAGAGCTAGAAAATCCTTGTTTGATCTCTACATTTGGCTGATGTTTTCATGTTACTGTGTCTGCATCAGAAGTGGCCTTGCATGAATCATAGAAAGTTAGAGTTGGAAGGGATCTTGCAGGTCATCTAGTCCAACCCCCTGCACTCTGCAGGAGCATAGCCGAAAGATAGCCCTACATACCTACAACATACCCAAAAGATGGTCATCCAGTCTCCGCTTGAAAACGTCCAGTGAAGGAACATCCACCACCTCCTGAGGCAGTCTGACTCAGAGGGTAGCTCTGAAACCGGCGAGTCAGCTTTTAAGGCAGGATATAAATCGAAACTAATAAATAATAAATAAATGAAAATCTGATGAATTATTTAACAATATAACACTGATTTTCTTAAGGTTTTAATACTTATTCTCTCCTTACTAAATTGTATACACACTATCTCCTAAACCCCAGAATTTGTGCTTTAAGCAAGATTACATGAAATGACAAATTTTAATATTCTGCAATTTACAACCCTCATTAGAAACACTGAAAAATGCAAAACATGTTGTAAGAATTGTCTGCTGCACACTCTTCCCACCTGCCCTCTAATCTTTTCTTCTGTACCAAGAAAGGGTCTACGAGGAAAGGGCATTGTGAGAGAGGGATTGTGAGTTGTTTGGTTCTGCCATGTTTTTATGTCTCTGGATCCAGTGAAGGGGAAATTAGCTTTAAAAGGGCTCCAGGAAGGAATAACACAGGACCTTGTAGGTCTCTGTATGCCAGGGTGGATCTCAGTGGGGATACCTCAAAATAAAATTAGGAAGAAAGAGAGTGAGAGAGTGATTGTAAACACAGACAGTTTTATTGTATATAAAAGAGAAACAAATTAAAAAGGAAAAATAAGGGCTTGTTGACTTACAGAAAATTATGAGCATAGAGCTCCTGGTGATTCTTTGAGCTACCCAGAAGAGACAAGCGTAAATGTAGGAGTTGCCCGGAACTCTATGATCAGAACTTCCTGTAAGCCAATGAGGCCTTGTTTTTCTTTTCAATTTTTCTCACCAGGATTATCCCCGCCCTCATTTGGCCTCAGTTTCCGCCCACCAATTAGGTTATCTTCAGTGGGCAAGAGCTAGCTCCAGCAGGGGGATTTGGGGACATTCCAGGGGTGGGTGGAGACGCTCCCAAGTAGTGGCCACCCGCAGACACCCCCACCTCCCCTCCTGCAGAGATTTAGTAGGTCTTCAGCTGATTGGCGGGGAGCACATGGCCTGCCAATCAGCTGGAGGGACCTTTAAATCTTTCAGCATTTAGGGAGAGGGGTGCCTGTTCTTGGGTGCAGGTGACCCTAGCAAGAGCCAGAATTACCTGGAGTTGTCCTGCCATAAGTGGGCACGATGGGAACTTTATGTGTAATCTATGTTAAGGGTTGTGGAAATAAATAGTTGTAAATAGGGCTAATAACTTTGGGTTGAAAAATACCTGTAGATTTGTGGAGTGGAGAATGGGAAGGGTGGGGGTTTAGGGAGGGACCTCAGCAATGCCATAGAGTCCACTCTCCAAAGCAAGCCATTTTCTCCAGGGCAACTGGTCTTTGTCATCTGGAGATCAACTGTAATTGTGAGAGATGTCCAGGTGCCAACTGGAGGTTGGCAAACCTAATTGTAAAAGTGATTGCACCGCTTGGGAACAGTGACCATAATGTCATTGAGTTTAACATTTGTACAGATAGGAAGTTGCCCAAAAAGACTGACGCAACCACTTTTAACTTTAAAAGCGGTAACTTCTCTGGTATGAGGGGACATGTGAGGAAGAAATTGAAAGGAAGAGTGGAGAAGGTCAAAACCATTGGGGAAGCTTGGAGACTATTTAAAAAGACAATCCTAGAAGCTCAGAAAAAATATATACCGCAGGTTAGGAAAGGTACAAATAGGTATAGAAAAAAGCCTGCATGGTTAACAAATAAAGTAATGGAAGCTGTAAAAGGCAAGAAGGATTCCTTTAAGCGGTGGAAAGCTAGTCTTAGTGCGGTTGATAAAAGGGAACACAGACTATGGCAAATAAAATGCAAGTCTGTGATCAGGCAAGCAAAAAGGGAATATGAGGAGTATATCGCAAAAAACATAAAGACCAACAATAAAACTTTCTTCAAATACATTAGAAGTAGGAAGCCAGCCAGGGAGGCAGTGGGGCCCTTGGATGACCAAGGGGTAAAAGGAGTAGTGAAGGATGATAGGGAAATGGCTGAGAAGCTGAATGCATTTTTTGCCTCTGTCTTCACTGTGGAAGAGGAGAAGTGTTTGCCCACTCCAGAAGCACCGATTTCAGGAGGGGGTTTGAAAGACCTGAATCAGATTGCGATAACAAGAGAGGAAGTCCTCCGACTGATGGACAATTTAAAAACTAATAAATCCCCAGGCCTGGATGGCATTCATCCGAGAGTTCTGAAAGAACTCAAATGTGAACTTGTGGATCTCCTGACAAAAATATGTAATCTTTCTTTAAAATCCGCCTCCATTCCTGAGGACTGGAAGGTAGCTAATGTCACTCCCATCTTTAAAAAGGGCTCCAGGGGAGATCCGGGAAATTACAGGCCAGTCAGTCTGACATCGATACCGGGTAAGTTGGTGGAAACTGTTATTAAGGAAAGAATTAGTAGGCACATTGATGAACAAAAACTATTGAGGCAGACTCAGCATGGGTTCTGTAAGGGAAGATCTTGTCTCACTAACCTGTTAGTGTTTTTTGAGGGAGTGAACAAACATGTGGACAAGGGGGACCCAATAGATATTATTTACCTTGACTTCCGGAAAGCTTTTGATACAGTTCCTCATCAAAGGCTCCTAAGTAAGCTCAATGGTCATGGGATAAAAGGACAAGTCCTCTTGTGGATCAAAAACTGGCTTATAAATAGGAAACAGAGAGTGAGTATAAATGGGAAACTTTCTCAGTGGAGGGTGGTAAGCAGTGGGGTACCACAGGGATCAGTACTCGGTCCGATGCTTTTTAACTTGTTTATTAATGATTTGGAATTGGGAGTAAGCAGTGAAGTGGCTAAATTTGCAGATGACATGAAGTTGTTCAGGGTGGTGAAAACCAGAGAGGAGTGTGAGGCACTCCAAAGGGATCTGTTGAGGATGGGTGAGTGGGCGTCAACGTGGCAAATGGGGTTTAATGTGGCCAAGTGCAAAGTGATGCACATTGGAGCCAAAAATCCTAAATATAAATACATGTTGATGGGGTCTGAACTGGCAGAGATGGACCAAGAGAGAGATCTTGGAGTCGTAGTGGATAACTCGATGAAAATGTCTAGACAGTGTGTAGCTGCAATAGCTGAGGGGTTACATGATTGAGGTTTATAAGATTATCAATGGGATTGAGCAGGTTGAGAAAGAAGTACTTTTCTCCCTTTCTCACAATACAAGAACTCGTGGGCACTCCATGAAATTGCTGAGCAGTCGGGTTAGAACAGATAAAAGGAAATACTTCTTCACCCAAAGAGTGATTAACATATGGAATTCACTGCCACAGGAGGTGGTGGCAGCTGCAAGCATGGACAGTTTCAAGAGGGACTTAGATAAACATATGGAGCAGAAGTCCATCAGTGGCTATTAGCCACAGGGTATAGATGGGAACTCTCAGTCTAGGGCAGGTGATGCACTCTATCCTTGGTGCTGGAGGGGGCAGCAGTGGGAGGGCTTCTGGTGCCCTGGCCCCACTGCTGGACCTCCTGATGGCACCTGGTATATTTTGGCCGCTGTGTGACAGAGTGTTGGACTAGATGGGCCATTGGCCTGATTCAACATTGGCTTCTCTTATGTTCTTATGTTCTTATGTTCTTATGTTGTATGCTTAGAAAAGCTCAGAACAGTCCACTGGCAATATTCAGCGTCATCAGTTTATTCAGCTTACGTGACCAGAGGTCTTAAGCAAAGTTTAATCAGAAATACAAATATACAGTCACCAAATAGTAATACATGAAAATACAAATTTGTAAAACTAAAAGATAGATACAAAATAATAAAAATGTGCAAAATTGACATTAAAACCTTACTAGTTAAAATTTGCCATTCAGAACTAAGGAATGAGAATTAAAAGTCTTATATGTTCTAAATTGCAGATAACAACATGGGGTCTCTCCTTAGTAACTAGTTTAGAACTGGTGATTAACATTTCAGTGAGATTATAATTCCACTGGCAATATTGACACCATAGGCTAAAGTATGGTGGGTGGGTGGGTGGGTGTATATGTGTGTGTGTGTGAGAGAGAGAGAGATGTGTGTTTGGTAGCCCTATACCTGACAATGTTTGTAGTACAAAACCTGTGAGATTTTATATCTAGACTTTTCTCTTAAGACATACATTAGATCTGGCCCTAAAGTTCCAGGGATGGAAAGCTAATTGTGTTTGCCTCATCAAGATCCTCTGGTATTCTCTAAATGATACCAGCTTAAAGCCCCACCACTGCAGTGGTTTATAGCCCAGGATTTTCTTTCCCTTTGGCTGTAAATCATCAATGTGTGGAAAGCTTCTATAAAAGCACATTTTGTGTAATAAGCTATGTTTGCAAAGTGAGCAATCCATATAATATTGGTAGATATAAACCTTTAAAACTTTATGAGCTTGACTGCTTGTATCACACTATGTTAAATCTTCAGCAGTTGAAAAGAGAAAATGAATAGCACTTGGAACTAAATTTGGTAGTTTTACTCCAGTGTAAACAAATTCTCCTTTTTTCCCCCAGGACGTCCTCTTTCCACTGTATCCATTCCGTGGTGATCCTTGCTAAAAGGCTTGAGTGGTCCTAGTAATTTCACTCAAGAGCACTCACAATGCTAACTGTATACAGGAAGCTTCCGAAAGTATTCATTGGGGAATATGTGATATGCAGGGTACATGTTTCAATATGAAACAGACTAGAAAACTGGGTACAGGCTATTCTGAATAGGAACTTCCTCTGAGTTTTTGTTTCCCCCTCCAAAATTTAAGTAATCTAATTGTTCATCCTATGTAGATTTGCCAGACCCCCAGCTGGGGTGAGGGTTTCCGCGATTTCAGGGGCTCCAATCTGCTGACCACTCTTAAACAGCTCCCTTCCACATCAACATTGTTGTTGCAATTACATCACATGGAAGTGATGTCATCATGCCAGGCATGTCACACAGCAACACTCTAGCATTTTGGCCAAAACTCTATGGTGTCACCGCGTAGTGTGCCCAGCCTGATGATGTCACTTCCACATCATTGTCCCGCTGTCCCCACTCCTGGAAGGCTCCCTACCACCACCACCACCTGGTTGGGTAAGTAAACCTGGCAACCCTAATACTATGTGTGTTTACTCACAAGTAGGTCCCATTCCTGTCCAGTGGTACTCACTACAAGGTTAAGAATGCATAGTATTTCAGCCTTGATAGATGAGCAACCTTTGTTCTTTTCATTGGCTTTTTTCCCATTAAAGAGATGTGATACTTTATTTTCACTTTCTATTTTAGTTCATGCATAAAGGAGCTTACTTAGAATAGAAAAGATGTGCATTGTTGTTATGTTTAAAGAGAGTACACCTCAAAAGTACAGCTGCAAACCAGTATTCCAGCTTAACTAGTGTTTCACAGAAGATCAAAGAAAGACTTAAGAGCGTCTTTGTATTTGCCCAGGAGCTTGCATATGCCCCCGTGCATTTTTTTAAAGTTTTAAACATAAGATCCCCCACTTCGCCCAATGTTATTATTGTAACCTTATTTTGCAATCCCATTGTTTCTGATAAAATGTTTGCTCTGTGGCATGACAAGGACCTATCTTTTGATATGTCCTTTGTACACACACACTTAGACATGGCTGGAAATAATCTCCCACTTCTGAATCTGGCTGTGAAGTTTCTAAATTTATACATTCAAACAGATTTATATCTTATCTTAATGTTTTTATCTTGCCCATGCATAACCATTCTTGGAACTGCAGTGAATAGCGAAGCCCGACCGCTAGAGGTGCTCTGACATGGTAGCCCAGTCTAGCCCAATCTCATCAGATCTCAAAAGCTAAGAAGGGTCAGTCCTGGTTAGTGCTCGGATGAGAGACCATGGGGGAATACCAGTGTTGTTACACAAGAGGCAGGCAATGGCAAACCACCTCTGTATATCTCCGTATATTGCCTAGAAAAAAAAAGGTGCATGTGAAAGTTCTGTAGCCAGGAGTGGATATTTCACAGGTGTGCTTGATTGAGTTGCATGCACATTTATTTATTTCATTTGTACATCATTCTTGCTCCAAGCTTGGAGTTGAATGTCCAAGACTTACCCAGAGAACTTGGTGACTGAATGGAGATCTGAATAGAGGCTCCTGAGTCTAAGACCAGCACTGTTTCATCAGCTGTTATACTTTCCAGGACATCTTATTTCTGTACATGTTCTCAAATTCCATGCTTTCATAAATTCTTTGTCAAGCTGAGATGAAGCTGTTCATCCATGCACCTATTCAAGAAATAGTAAAAAATAGTCTTCCCTTCACCTATAAAGGTGTTTCCATTAATGGAGAAGGAAGCTCTGCCCCACATTTGCAGATGGAAACCCTTCACCTCAGTTGAAGCAATTGAGGGCAAACCACAGTTATAGGAGCTTCATGTGATACCAGGAGTATACATGAGCCTCTAGATAGAAATGACTCAGCATGTCCTCATTTCTATCAAAATTTAATGTATTATTAAATTATTATGTATTATTAAATTTAGTCCAGAGTTTGACTCTTAAAAATAATGTATGATTTCTTTTTACCATCCCCCCCCCCGTCCTTTTGTAACTTCACAGTTCATTAGTCATAGCAAAGCAGTGATTTTCCTAACTGGCTAACTATAACCTTGTATTTTTGAGATGGTTTCCTGAAGATTATGTTTGAAATTTACAGGTTATTTTGTTTTTAACGCCTTTGCAAATTTATCCCATAGAGGAGTTGTTACTAAGCAAGAAAAGGTGCCAAAGGGGTGCCAAAATGCTGTTAAAATATTACTTGAAAGTATGTGCAAACACACCGCTTGAGGGATTATACAATGTACTCTGCACATTAAATTTGAAATGTGCTTTTTTTTTCTTTTTTGATGGAACACCTTCTACAACATATCTCCAATGAAACTGCCAGGGTTGTTTTTTTCCCCTTGTGGTTTTGGTTTGTTTTTTTGTAGCCCTAGGATGTATATTTCAGATCCAGTTTCGTTGTGCATTTTTGAAAGAGAAAAAAAAGTCCTTCCCATCCCAGCTGCAATAACTTTCTGTTAAATTCATGTACTTAAGAGTATTCTCGACTTTTCATCTCTTTTGGTTAATCTGATGTCTATAAAATGTTCAGCATTTTGTGAGTTTTGCAACATGCAGTGGTAAAAAGTATTAAGCAATTAAAAAGTGCATTAAGCTCTTAAAATTCTTGAAGGCATATAAAACAGAAGCCCATTAGTTAGCAAGTTATCTTAATTGGCTTTACCAGGTTTGACTGCCGCAGAAAATAAGAAGTTACTGTAGCCAGAATGCCATGTTTCCTCCCCTCCTTCTGGGCCTTCATCAAGGTTCTCAAACTTTGGCATAACAAGCCTTCCCAGATTTACACACAGTTCTTTGGCAGTTCCGAAGTTGGGGGGAAAAAATTAATTTTCAAGAAATATTAAATCTTTTCAAGGGACAGTGAAAGCAAATGAAAAGGTAGCAAGTTGGACTGGCAAACTTCCTTGAGGTTCCTAGTGTTGAATCTTAAAGAGGAAATTATACCCATGTGTTCTCCCTTAGTATTTCCCCTAAGGGAATACCGAGAATGTGGTAAGCATACATTGTAACTGAGGAACAGCATTATCAAAGGTCCCTAGAAGAAGATCCTTGCTTCCCCAAAAGAATAATAAGCTGTTTCTCTGTACAAAAATGTAACCTCCCTAATGTGTGCTTGAACCTGACTGTGGAATGCCGAATCTTACAACTTTATTGACAAAATTGTCAGTCATCCATCTCTGATAACATAAGGGGGTTGTGGATTATTTTCCACATCTGTCTGTTGAAAAGGCCTAGATCTTACTGAAGTGATACGCTTCCTTCTGGAATATATTGCTTAAGACACCAGTTGGATACAGAAGGCAGGTTCTAACCTGGACCTCTCCAGGGTTTTAGTTTTATGTGCTAGGAATGTTTTTGGGAGATGGGCATTCACTTGGGTGAACAACTGAGACATAAGTTTACTACCACATTGAGAACTGGGCCAGAGCTAGGGTTGTCAGTCTCCAGGTGGTAGCTGAAGATATCCTGGAATTACAACTAGTCTCCAGGTTACAGTTTTTTACCTAAACTGACCCAGAGAAGGGGAAATTAGCTTTAAAAGGATTCCAGAAAGAAATAACTCAGGACATTGTAGGTCTGTGTATACCAGGGGATACCCCCAAAATAAAATTAGGATGAAAGAGAGTGAGAGAGTGATTGTAAACACAGTTTTATTGTATACAAAATAAAAATATAAAGAACCTACACTGAGCACCTAAGAACTAGTTCCCTAAGCAATCAGACATGCACGCACGCACAACAACAAGAGGGCACACTTATAAAAGGTCGGTTAGGGAAGGGACCTACAACTGGAAGTCCTGGGCTTGGGATCTGGAGAGGTCCAAGAAACGGGGGGAGGGGGAGGGCAGGGAGGAGACTGCAACACAGTTGCAGGGGTGTTCAGGTAGTAGGAAAAGCCTGGCTCACTTTCCAGTGTTTCTGATGTGATGCTGCCATTGGTGTGGGGGACCATAAGCCTAATAAGGGACCTAGAAATCAGACTCTTCTTTTGCCCTGTATCATAATCCTTCACTCATTAAATTAGTGCACCCAGGTTTGCTTTCAGATGTCAAAACGCCACTTTAATTTGATCTGTGTGCTGCGGCTATATTACTAGTAACAAATTTGCTGACTGGTGGTAAAACATCCGATCCTCCAGTATTTTAGAGACCATTTCACAGCATTGAAGGTCCCCAACCAGGCATTAACTGCTGGAAGCTAATTTGAGGATATAAACAATTAAGGTATGATCATCTAAATTGTATTTTTGTTCCTATCTTGCTATGTGAATTACTATTGCTGTATCCACTGTTTGGTGTGGCCAAGAAATCTTTAAAAATGAGAAGCTGGGCTGAACTGCGGGGCCTCTTCCACTCCTATACCTACACAGGTCATATGGGGGGATGACCCCACACAGGTTTCCAGCTCTCATTTATTAAACAAGCAGGTCTCTAGCTTTTTCCATTGCCTGTTCAAGCAGGTTTTGCTTGTATTGCCCGAGAAAGACCACTGGTGCCGAGTTAGTTAACTCCAAATTACTTCTCATCTGCTTTGTCCCACAGTCTTTACCTCTTTCTCTTCTAAGTGTTTACAGTGAGAAGTGAGAACAATGGGTAGAAAACTGGATTGAGATTTGCACTCTTTGGGATGGCTTCCTGTTTGCAGTAGCAAATTTGCCTCAGGGAGCAGGCAGTGCATTACAAGTGGGGCAGGAGCTGAAAAAGGAATCTCTGCTTTCACTCTGCCTGGCAGCAGTTTACAGTCATTAACTGCAAGCCACCTTGCATGTGTAAAAGAATGCAAGCCCCTGAGCATGTGCCAAATGGCTCAAGTTACCTCTGTCAAACTCCTGTCTTGTAGCCTGGGGTTGAAGAGGCATAACACATGATTTAAACTCCAGAGCCTCTCATAATACGAAAAAGGAGTACTTTAATACAGAATGGCAGAGGAAGGGGGCAGTAATATCTGGGCAGTGTTAAGCCTCATCATCTCTTGCAACAGAAAAATAAAGTCTTCAAGAGCAGCTGAACAAATCTGAAACAAGAGCTGCGATCACACATACTAAATTCTCCACTTTCAATACACTTTCCAACTGGGTTTTACTGGGTGAACTGGCAAAATCCAGTTGGAAAGTGCATCGAAAGTGGATTTTTTAGTGTGTGTTATCACAGCCAAAAATAATCACTTCTCTGAATGTTGTATACACTTGCACAGGTATGCAGTGCTTTTCCTTCACTACACAGTAACCAGAAACACATACAGTATCTACCTACATGATATTAGGGGATAATGTCTAGACTGGAAAGAATGATTTACTGGCATGTGTAAATTGGGGATCTCCCACAGTAGTCACTTAGAGAGCATTCCTGATCTGGCCTATTCAGATTCCTACTCCAATCTGTTCAATGGAGCTTTGACCCCAGAAAGTGTTCTCAGGATTGCACTTTGAATTACTGATTAATTGCCATCTCCCCCACCTTTCAGCTCTCCCAGTTGAGTTTTGAATCTTGATTGTAAGCAATTTAAAAATATTTATATCCTAGACTAGGAGCAAAGCCCATTGTAGCAGGAATACAATGGGCCCTGGAAAGACCTGACACAGGGCCCCCCGGTCCCCCGCTTTGTCCCCCCTCCCCAGACCCTGGGGTCAAGGGGCAATGGGTCCTCCTCAGCCACCACCACTCGGATCTCCACGGGGCTGCCGCTGCCTTCAGTTCAACCTCCTCCATGCCACCCGGGGCCAACACATCTCCAAGCCGCAGCCAGGGGCACCACCACTGCTGGTGCCACTGCTGCCTTCCCTCACCTTCTCCTCCTGCAGCTGCAGCAGTGCTAAGGCAGCCCAAGCCAGGGCAGCACTTTCCTTTGCCACCACCCCTGCCTTCTCCTCCTTCTCCTGTCGGGGGCAGTAGTGGCTTGCCCCCGGTGTCTGCAGCTGCAGCAACAGCCGCTGCCAAAGCAAACAGCACAGCTGAACGTGCAGGAGAGGAAGGGGGGCAAGGGGGGAGGGCTTAAAGCATGTCCTCCCTCCTGAAAGAGGCCAGCCACACATTGGAAGGTGCCCAAGTGACCCACAGAGAGCTCTGCACACGGCAGGAGGCTGCAAAATAGCAGGTGACAGCCAGGGCAATGGAAGGCCTTGCCACTGGCTTCATGCCTGGCCGCATCCAGCAGCCTCCGGGTCACCTTCACCACCCTCTGCCCCAGCGGTGTGCTGGTCCCCGGCCAGTCACAGCCCAGGCAGGTACTTGCAGTCAGGCTTGGCCAACAATGTCCACTGCAGCACCAGCAGGATCAGGCTCAGCCTGATGAGCGCCCGCCTACTGGCGCATCTGGCCTGGCCGCAGGCTCCAAGCATACTGAGGCCAAGACACTGGGTGGCGCTTCTGTGGGCGAGACGATGGCAATGCAGCCGGCAACACAGCCAGTGGATAGAGACACCATTTGAGTGACACACCAGCAATCCAACTGATTCAGGAGCATGTGGAAGAGTCCATGACCAAAATGGAATTATATATAAGGAGAGATAGCTGATGACAAGTCAAATCATGGATATATGGCTTCTTCTAAGTCTTCTAGATATGCCTTCTTGTGTTAACAATTGCACATGTAAATTGGCATGGGAGGCAATAATCTGACTCTAATGGCTAACCTACAGTTTGTATGTAGCATTTGGTTAGTTTTCATGTTTTTTTGTAATGTTTAGCCTGCTGAATAGTCTCTTCAGAATCGCACGGTTCTGTGGAAGTACTAACAACTATGAGTCTCAAGGCTGCATCAAGGCAACTCTCCCCCTCTCCCCCCCGTGTACTCATGCCCACTCCCCATATCTGGCTATGGTCCTAGCATTTTTCATTCCACTCTTCCCTCTTTTTCCTCTGAGGAAATATGGGGCTGAAGGGGACTAGAACCAGAACATGATAGTGAATGTATTTTTAATAGATGGGTTTCAAAATTAGCTGAATCTTCTGTTGATCTTGTCTTATGGATACTCTGATATTAGATTGTGAAACATTTTGAAGCCTTTTTGAAAACTTTGGTCAAGCAAAGGTAGAAATTCGTAAGCTTGTTCTGCATGTTTAAAAATATGGCAGTCGTTAATTTGCATTGATTTTTGATGCAAAATAAGGGTGTAGCAACTGGCTGTAAATACAGGGTCACCATTACCTGTGGTGGGAAGTGCTTTAGAAGGTAGATTTTGTGCTCTTGGGATAGTCATAGCCTAACCAGAGTTATCATCTTTCTCTCTTGCACATCTCCAAAGCAGCAGTGGCAGGTGAGGCATGAAAAATCAGAACAGAATTAAGTGCCTGTGGATAGTGATTTGGAACTGTTTGTTTGTGACTAATATAATGGTAAGTCTTAGAGGCAAAGTGCACAAACCCTGTAAAAAGGCAACCATTCACTCCATGAAATAGTGTTAAATAAGCAAATATTTGTTGCACATGAAATAGCCTGGTAGAATTTTCAAATATCAAACACACAATTCACCTAAATATTTTATTTATGGACATAGTAACACGTAGTCAGGCAGTAATGACCAGGACAGTTATGTGAATGGTACTTGCTTAAATGCGTATAACCATTTTCATTGTTTCCTGGCTTTTATTTATTTAATACATTTTTAGAGGGAAAATTATTATATTTTATTGCTTCATCATCATTTGAAACAGCGGCTGTTCTGGTGTAATTAACCATCCAAAGTAATGAATTCTAAATTGCATTTTCAATTACTTGTAACTAAAATTATCTCAAACTTAAAAAAAATCATTTTGGTCTTATAGACAGCTTCACTGCTTTATCACTGTTGTTCTACCAGAGCTTTAGATTAGGGTAACTTAGTTTTTAAATTAAATGTCAAATATAATTTGCCAGTGGAAACCTGAAGTGTAGCCGGCTGTGTTTGGAGGCGGGAGAAGCCAGCTCAGCATCCCTTAATATTGATATATACATAAAATCAGCTTTCCGCCCTATTAGATCATATTTGGCAGAATGTGAAATGTAGTTTAACGTATACATGCACGCATACTCCGCTTATAAATGGAGAAAATGAACTGTACCTAAGGCTAAGGTTTTGTCACAACTGTCAGAGGAGTAATGGATTCCATAATTTTAATTTTTATTAAATATGAATGAGGTTTGACATTTTTCGAATTTTTTTCTTACTTCTATATTTGACATTTTGGAAATTCTGTATACAGAAATACCTATATGATGAGCAGGGCTGCGTAATGACAAGCAATTCTGTGTTGCTGCTTTGGAATCTAGGGAGGACTACAATCCAGACATAGCTTTCAAAGAAAGTTAGAAAATCCAGAAATCCAAGATAATGTATTGGACTCCCAACTGAATCCATTTAAGTTTTATTTCTCAAAACCGCCATATATGCGGCCCACTTAGAAGACCTGAATATGTGTTCGCATGTGTATAAGTGTAATGTAAGTGTGAGACAATCATGAATATTGGTAGGTGGCAACTTTGAGGATTCTAGTGCCTAGGCTGGGGGAAGTGTTCCCATTACAGTCAAAAGTTTCTGTTTATCAGTAATCACAAATCCCATCTCACAGTGTAGGAAAATGTATTTTGGGCATGACCAAGATGACCCATGTAATGACTGAACTAGTCTAAAGGATAGATCCAAGCCCCCTCCCTCGGTTCCTCTTTTGCTGCTGAAGGATTAGGTTGGCTTCTTGGAATCTCCTAGCTTCGTATTAGTGTCTGCCTTTGAGTGTCATCATGGCTCAGAAGGCTTTGTTTAAGAAATGCACTCACTTTAATGCCAAAATGACTTAGATCTGTGTCTGTTTTGTCTGGGGGAGGAGCACAATGTATCCGCATGTAAGTTCTGCCTAAAAGTCACCCCTAAAGCCAGAGGGGATAGAGGTTTGAAGTTAAAGGCAGAGTTGTGGGAAAAGGCACTGAGAACCTCAGACTTGCACACCCCTTCCAGATCAGTACAAAAAAGACATCCATGACCACTTTGTCGGACTCAACGTGGTCAGCTCCACCCCCCGGTTCCAAATCTCAGCAGATCCACTTGGAGCCAAGCTCACCACAGACCACAAAGTGCACTTCATCCAAACCACCTACTAAAAAATCTAAGTCCAAGGGGAAGGAGAAGTCCGAGCCCCAGCATCAGAACTCTGTGCAGACTCCAGAGCTGACACCTGTCCCACAAGATAAACCCAGAATGCCTCCAAACTCAAGGTCTCCTCTGATCTCCATATCTGAAGGAGAGATCGAGGTGGAATTGCCAGCAGGCCAGCATCTGCAGGAACTTGAATGTGAGCAGACGGTTCTGTGGTCTCAGCCTCAGCCTCCACTAAGGTGGCCATCAAATCCATACAGAATGTCTGCGAGATATCTGGAGGAGTGGGATGACACTTTTGATTGATCAGCAGATCCAAGTGGGTATGCCTACCCACATCGACTGTATCCATACCTGCCTTCGTCTACAATGTCCTGCTGACCTCCTTCCCTTGGGACCACCAAGAGGGAAAGGGATGTGGCAGTCAAATCCAATGGACTCTGTGTAGGGGAAAGGGTTCTTAGCCCCAGATAGGATTAGCACCATTTCTACTCTAGTAGGACAGTTCATAGATAATTGGTTTCAGTTGGTCAAGAATATTCTTCATCTACTTGGGCACATGGTCTCCACAACAGTGGTGTTGTCTAGGTTGCTAGGTTGCGCATGAGGTCCTTACAGCTCTGGTTCTTCGCCAACTATAGGGCTGAGTCACACCCTTTATGGAAAAGGCTCTCCATCCCTAGGCAGCTAATTCAAGTGCTCTTATGGTGGAGGTCCCTGCACAATCTTTCGCAGGGAAGGTGATTTGGGACATCTCATCATGAGGTGGTACTTACCACAGATGCCTCACAGCTGGGGTGGGGTGCTCATTGTGAAGGTGCATCTGTATAGGCCACAAGCCAAGAAAGCATGTCATGTTAATCTGCTAGAGTTGCGAGCAGTGCTTTATTCCCTTATGAGTTTCTCAGATATCTTGCAGCATCAATCCATTTTAATCGAAACAGACAATACAACCACTATGTTTTATATAAACAAACAGATTGGCACAGGGGCCAGAGATCTCTGCCAAGAGGCCACCTCCATTTGGTTCATCACATTGGATCTCAATGCATTTCTCCAGGCCATACACATCCCAAGGATGTGTAGAGGCCAACAGATTAATCAAAGCAGGGAATCTTTCTCACAAATGGTCCCTAAAACCTATGTACCCGGAGCCTGTTTTTGCCCAGCGGTGTGTCCCTGGGATAGATTTTTTTGCATTCCCCTGTGTGGGGGAACTGTTTTATGCATTCCCCCCATTCCACTTGCCGATCAGGGTTCTAGAGAAGACCAGGCGGGAGGGATCAGAGGTTATTTTGATGGCCCTATTCTAGCCACACCCAGTTTGTTTTCAGAGTCTTCTAGAGGTGGCACAGGGACGTTTCATTCCCCTACCCAAACACAGGGATCTGATCACCATAGGCAGCGCTCCATCACAATCTGGAGTGCCTCAAGATGACATCTTGGAAGATTGAGAGAGGGATCTGAGACTTTCCCAAGAGATTAATAAGGTGCTCTTGAACTCACGTAAGTCTACCACCAGAAAAGCTTATGATTATAAATGGAAGTGGTTTACTGTTTGTTGTGCATCTTGGAAGATTGGGAGAGGGATCTGAGACTTTCCCAAGAGATTAATAAGGTGCTCTTGAACTCACGTAAGTCTACCACCAGAAAAGCTTATGATTATAAATGGAAGCGGTTTACTGTTTGTTGTGCACAGAAGGGCATATTGCCTTCCTCTGCCTCACTTCAGGGTATTTTTGAGTGTCTGTTATTCCTGAAAAATAAAGATTTGGTGTTTTGTTCACTGAAGGTGCACTTAGCTGCAATTTCTTGTTTTCATGCTGAAGTAGAGGAGAAATTGTTGTTTCCCCATCATTTAACTAAAGGATTTCTCAAGGGTCTGGCTAACCTATGTCCACCAAAGGACCTGATGGTTCTCCAATGGTCCCTGTTGGTAGTGCTAACACATTTGATGTGTGGGCCCTTCAAACCCCTAGTGACTTGCCCTCTGAACCTGCTGTCCATGAAGGTGTGTTTCCTGGTACCAGTTACTTCTGCTAGATGGGTTGGTGAGCTAGCAGCCTTTGTAGACTGAGCACCCATTTTTGAATTTTTTCCCAGAGAGGGTTATACTTTGTCCAAGTCTCAGTTTTTTGCCCAAGGTGGTTTCAAAGTTTCACCTGTCACAGGAGATTATCTTACCTGTATTTTTTCCTGCACCAAGTTTGGAGGGTGAGAGACAGCTTCATTCTTTAGAAGTGAGAAGGGCACTAGTGTTCTGCCTGAAGCAAACAAGAGAGTTTTGTAAGGACAAGGCATTGTTTGTTTGTTTTTCAGGGCCTAATAAGGAGAGGAGGTCCTTACCTCAGACTATTTCTCGTTGGATTGTTTTTGCTATTAGGCAGTGTTATCATCTAGCCAATACGCCATGTCCTCTTGAGATACATGCTCATTCCACTAGAGCCATGGCTTCATCAGTGGCATTTCAGAGTGGGATGCCACTGACAGAGATTTGCCAGGCAGCTACATGGTCATCTGCATTCACAGTAATTCATCATTACACTCTGGACCTTCAGACAAGATGAGAAGCTCAGCTGGGGAAAGCGGTGCTCTGATCTGTGTTTAAATATGTGTGCATGCTCCACCTCCTGGTATTCGCTTGCTAGAATCCTCATGTGGGACTGTACAGAAGATTGATGATGAAAACAGGGTTGCCCTTGAGTATCTTCTGTGCAGGCACTCATACCCTCCTTCCTGCCCAGCTGGATGCTTCCTTCAGTGGCGTAAGAGGTACTGAGGGTAGGGGTGCTGCTGCGTGAGAGCACGTGGTCCCTGGACAGGAACAAGCTTTCTGGCACCAGTGCACAGTGCCCCCTGGAGGCTCTTAGCTGGAAAAATCTACCAATAGGCAGGCCTGCTCATGTGCAGTCCCCATGTGTTCTGCACAGAAGATACTTGATGAACAACAGTTACAGGTAAGTGCAACCCTGTTTTCTTCTGTTTCCCCAGTAAATAGTATAAACAGTATATCCGTTTATAAATAGTATATCCATTTATCTCCAAGTTCTGTGTATTCCTTCCAGGCATCCAGACTAATGAGTTTATGCTATAACTAAGGAGATAAGTTTGGAAGCCGAAGAAACTTAATACAGACTGACTTCACAATCCTCAAGTCACCTATGAGCCTTTATGTTCCCATTGACCTCCATGAGATTTATAGTTGCAGGATTGCAAGACATTAGTGGGAAAGTAAAAGCAAAAATAGCAGCCAACCTCACCCCCCAAAAAAAGTTTAATGCCTCTAGATAACTACAGGATTTTAAATCTGGCAATTTTTGTCAGTTTGAAGTACTAACACATGTTTAACCTTGTGTAAATTAACATGCTCTCTAGCACAGATTTATTCCTCAAGGTAGTGAGGCAGTAAGGAATCTTTTTTTCCCCCTACTGTGATTGTTCATCCATTGAAATTTCATTCTGTTTTCAGTTACCTAGAATGAGGTTTAAATAGGGTGCCTAGCACTTCTAAACTGCAATCCTCGCCCCTTTTGTCTGGCAATATTTTCTACAGCTATTAAATAAGGAATAGTAACACACCATTTCTTAATGGAGAGATGTCCCCCTCCCCCCAGCCAAAATTTGTATTAAATAATGCTTGGTCATGTGAAAGATCATCTTACAGCTCACCATAACCTGAAGAACCAACTGACCCCATTGATAATGAAATTCTCTCACTCAAGCTTTGTCAGTCTAATGTGGATTGTAAGGCCTCCTTCCAAGGTTCCTGTGATGTTAGTGTTCTGGGCAGCACCTAGCATTCTAAATTAACTAACTATTTTCATAATCGTCATCATTCCCATTAGGTGTATCACATCTAAAGATTCTCATCTTTTTAAAAAAAGGTTTGCAGCCTCAATTTCTCACTTGTGAATAATTCTGTTACCTCTTGTCTGTTCTTTTGTACCTTTTTTTGGTCTTTTTTCCCCCATACTCTGCTTTATGTATTTTTCTCACATACACTAAGAACTTACTTATTCCATTTGCCTTACTTATTCCATTCTTTCCTGACTGGTCATTTAGTTTGATCAGTTACTGTCCACTACAGGGAACATAAAACTGAAATACAGCCAACAGGATATTCATAAGGATAAAATATTCCAGAAGCTTAGTAAATCTACCAGTTTGATTTGTACAATGTGCCATAAATGGAAATTCCATTCACAATTGCAACAACTGCCTATATTTTGACTGCCAATATTGTCCATAAATAATGAAAAATGACATGATTTAGGGAGAATAGGCTTTAAAATTATCATCTGTTTCACCACCAGTGTAGAGTATGTGATGGGATTTCTACTAGAATCTAGAGGTATATCTCTCTCGATTCCATATATCTAAAATATATCTAAAATAAAATCCCCTTCTAAACCTCGATTGGGATAACTATTAGGGTTAGTGGGATAACTATTAGGATTAGTAATCTAATTCAGCCATACTAGGCTTTCAGCTGTTGTCTTTCTGGAAGTCCCCACCCATGTTCCCATGCCCCCCCCCCGCTTCAGCCTGATTTAAAACTCAAAATTCATAAGTGTTCCTTGCTCACAATCGTGGGAATGGTGACTTTAGATGGATTAACATGAATGCTCTTCTTCTAGCAGAACATTTCAAGGATGACAATATAATGGGATTTATGTGCACAGGCTCACATCGATAAACTTAGATTTGTCTTTGTCCATCTTTGTGAATGTCAGCAAGTGACACAGTGTATCTGATGTGGAGTTCCAAACAATGAATTCTCATTTAGCATAAGTGTGTTCTAGACAATATGGGTGCTGGGGGGAGGGGGAAAGGATGAATATGAAGGTGTCACAAGGATTTTTCAGGACCACTCCCTTCCCATTTCTAAAATGTTGAGCAAGTCAAGTTTTTGAGTAGAATTCTCCATAGAATTCTAAATTGCATGGTAGTATAGCCAGTGATACTGGGCATCATTATCCAAATTAAAAAGATGTGGCATCTTACAAATGAGCACCTGAATGTGAAATTAAAACTTCAACCTGAACTATTTCAGACTGTATGCGTAACATTAAATTTTGCTGAACAGCAACTGATAAGAAAATGTATGTAGTATACATCATAGGTGAAAGAGATTGGCAGTAGACAACTGCTAACAGAATGTGCATTCTGATATCTCTGGCATCCTTGGAGAGAGGTCTCAAGATAAAATAATTGCCTTTTTGCTGCATGGAACACACGTTCAAGCAAAACATTCTGGCAGAAGGTATAAAAATCATAGCATTAGGACATGGGAGCTGGGGGGAGAGATAGAAAGAATGCATAAACAGTTGAAATATGTATCAGCCAGTTTATCTCTGACATGGCATGATCATGGAGTATAATCTGACATTGCTTGTCATCTGTAGATATATGGTCGTTAGGTACTTTACTGTGTAGCTTGTTTCTTTTACTCTCTGGTTTTGACACACTCGTGGTAGATTGCATTAGTTGATTGTTAAGCCTGTGGGGTATGGGGAAGGGTTTAACATAATACCCTTTGTCACAATAAAGCTTATTTTAAAAGCTTATTACCATATTCTAGTATTTAACATAGTTTTCCTGTTCTTTTTATATACTTACATCTGGAGCTTTGTCATTTGTCAAATTTTCAATGGCAGTAACTTGCCAGCCATACCTTGGATGTGATGGGTGGTCAGGGATGCATGACTACCCCTCTGCTTGAATCTCACTTTGCCTGCAGATTGCAAGCACCACCCTTGAATGCTTGAAAAACTGCTCCTTTTTTGCCATTGTTTGGATTGCCTCTGTGCATATATATTCTCACACTCCTTTTCCTATCCCTGTCCTTCATCCATCATCCCTGTTAGAGGTTTAAAAATCAATAAAATAAAAAGAGATGTTTCAGCTGTAAGGGAAAGAGGTTGAAGGCCGGGTGGTTTGCGCCTCTCTTTTAATCTTGCCCATTTTGGCTGGCTGGCTCAGCATTCATTTATGCTGGATCCCAGTGCAACTTCTTAGTGTGTGCTCACGCTGAGACTGCTTTTGCCAAGGCTATCCCTCTCTGCCATCTCTCTGCCCAGTATACCAAACAGTGGGAAATGGCTTTAAAAAGTGCTTTCTTTGGTGTCTCAGTGCTGCTGGAGAGGGTGAAGGATGCAGCTGTGTGCTTTGACTTTTGAAAACTCCAGTCTTGTTCCTTGCCCCTTTTGCTTCCCTTCTTTACTCCCCAATCTGAACATATTCATTGGTGTTAGTCAGTTTGCACATATGCATTCTTACACTACTGCCTAGAAACCACTGTTTGGTCCAGAAAGTTTTGAATGTGTGCCAGCACAATAAATACACTAACTATTGCCAATGGCACAGGTTTAATGGCAGTACATATATTTTAACACAGCTGATTTTCCCTGGTTCGTGACCAGACCAATGACGGCCTTGGAGAATATGTATTTAAAGCCACTAGTAACTGTGAGAGCATGAATCAACAGCAGCTTTATGAAGCCAGCAGCCCTGCTGAACACTACCACTGGACATGCACAAAGCTACCTGAAATACTACTTGCTTTGAATTGTGAACAGATAATTGAGGTGGTCATATGAGGTGGTCCCCTCAGTAGTGAACAGGCGTTGTATACAAGTTAAGTTTGATTTCTAAGTACCTGTTTTGTTTAGGGGTGTGCATTCAGCTAAACCGAGCTGGAAAAAACCCGAAAATACTGTATCTGTATTTTGGGGGTATTTTTTCTTTTTTTTCATATATTTTTTTCTTTTATAAACAGCAAATAAACATATAATTGGGGAGTAATATACATCCTTCTTATATCTAATTCTTAGCCTCATACATTAGCCAGTTACTATTTTTTTACTTTTTCAAACCTTTTTCACACCATATAGTTTATATAGAGAGATATTTGCATACAATAAAGCACGCATTGTTCCATTTTGGTTGTATGCCTGTGGAAATCAGACATGATTTTCTTCAATCCATTTATAAAATTTGGACCATGTTTTTTTTCAAAAGCCATTCCATTTTGTCCTCTCAAAATAGGGGTATTTTTTCTAATGGTTAGCCAGTAGGCTACTTATCTGGGTATCCAAAAATATTTGGGATTTTTCGGGACCACTGTGTAGCTACAGTTAAAGGGCATTTAAAAGGCTCTCAGTCCCTTTAAATGTCTTTGGTGTGAACTCTCAGCCTGGAGAAGGCATTTAAAAGGACTATGATCCATTTCGGTGCCTTTTCACCCTCCTTTGAAAACAGTGGAGGAAGGGGGATCTTCTTCTGGGGACCATAGAATTGGACCCCTGGTCCAATCTTTTTGAAACTTGGGGGATTTTTTGAGGTAGAGGTACCAGCAGCTATGCTACAAATTTGGTGCCTCTACCTCAAAAAACAGCCCCCTCAGCCCATTGACTACAATGGTCCTCATAGGGTATAATGGAGCAAAAAAAAATCAGCAATCCTGAATATTTCTCAAATCCAAATACCATACTGATAGTGGGATTCAGGAATATCAGGAAATAATGCTATTTTGGGGTTCACTATACCCAAACCCAAAAAATACCCGGGGTGTGGGGTGTGCACCCCTAGTTTTGTTATTTCTCAAACAATCTCTGCTCATGATGCAGCCACTTTGCAGGAGCTAGCAGATCTGGGTCCAGTCCATTCTTGAATGGGAGATTTGCTGAGAGTCCTATGTAAGCTGTTTTATGATGGGTGGGAGGTGGAATATAATTGTAATGGTGGTGGAGGTGATATTATTGAACCATTTTTCCAAGACTATTTGATATTATTCTTCTTTTTTCTTTTCTTTTTTGTAACTTTCTTTCTGCCACATGGCATTCAGCTAAAACATTAGGTGTCATCAGGTATTCTGTCTTATCTGAACCAGAGACCAAAAATGCTGAATGTGAAATTTCTACATATAAAAATCCAAGAGGCTACACACATGCACATGAGTGCAGACACAAAGCCTACTTTGGGCTAAAGAAATGTCTTTTTTAAAAAAATAAAATAAAATCTCTGTGCTTCAGAAATTCTTCAGATTAATTATCAACATGTCACATGAAGTTGTCCATTTCTTTTTTTTCAGAGTCTCTGGGCTTTATGTACCTACCTTTCTTCTTCATATGTTGAAAGCAAACACATACTTTTCACTGAACTGAATAGAGAGGGTTCTCTTTAATGAACAGGTGCTTGTCTGGTAAAACATTGGCAAAAGTACCAGTCCTACACCCCCCAAAGTGATTATTAGTAGAAGTGAAGGTAAAACAAAATAAACTCTTGTGGAATTAAATAAATTGAGGTAAGACTTCTGAGCCCTGACCTGGATAGCCCAGGCTAGCCCAATCTTGTTAGATCTTGGAAGCTAAACAGGGTCACCCCTGGCAAGTATTTGGATGGGAGACTTCCAAGGAATACCAGGGTTGCAGTTGGGGGGCAGGCAATGGCAAACTGCCTCTGAACGACTTGTACCTTGAAAACCCTTTGGGGTCGCATGTCAGCGGCGACTTGATGGCCAAAAAAAAAAAAAGAGGCTCCCAAGAACTGTTGAGAAAGGGGAATAACTCCTCCTCACATAGGAAATTGTTTTATCCACATGGCATTTGCTGAGGAGTAACTGTAATGCAAGGAGAAATGTGGAGGTTTATATCTTGGATGCCCTTTTTCGGGGATTGCTTGCCCTTAGGTGAGTATATGTGGTTTGCATAAGCTGCGTTCATATCTGTGCTGAACCCTGCATGCATGCTTTGCATATGAAGGCAGATATGAGGCCAGCAAAATGCAGCTAGCACAGGGTAATCCCACACAACATATAGTCTCAATATAATATACACTCACAGTACAGTGTTTTCTCATCTGAAGTAGAAACTCTTGTTATCTGAACTAGAATCATACCACTCTTGGGCATAAAAGGAATAGGTTTTTATCATCAGGCTTTCTTTGGCTGTTGCGATCATATAGCACATACGGGTGTTTCGGGGGGTTGTTCTTTCCAGTTTCCCCAGTGAATATAACTTGATGGGGAGGCAGTAGTACTTCAGTAGCTTTACAAATTATTCTATGCTAGATTAAGGGTTTTCCTCCCATCCTGAATTTCTTTCTGTATCTGCACTTATTGCTAAAAAAGGTCGCCAGGATAGCACTTTTCTCTCTTCTGAGATACCCATGGCTACAGCCTGTCCCAAGGTCTCCATCAGTAATTGCTGCTGTGGTTGTGCCAAGAAAGAGTTGGCCCTTCAGCCCAAGCTCCACCATCCAAGTTCTAGAAGAGAGAAAATTAGTCCCTTCCATCTGAAAACTAAGACCACTCAGTATATGAGACTTTTGTTACAAATAAAAGAACACAAGTGGCTTTTGTTTTAACTTACTAAATAAAGGAGACACTTAGGGTTGCCAGCTCTGGGTTCCAAAATACCTGGAGAGTTGAGGTCAGAGCCTGGAAGGATGGGGTTTAGAGAGGGAAGGGACCTCAGTTGGGTATAATACTATACAATCCACCTTCCAAAGTAGCCATTTTCTCCAGGACAAGTGGAATAACTTTTTAAAAAAATAAATAAGAAGTGATCTGTGTAGTCTGAAGATTAATTGAAATTCCAGGAGATTTCCAGACCCCACCTGGAGGTTGGCAACCCTAGAATTTTTAGTAGCATCTGTGAGGTGTTTTGGATCTACCAGTTCATAGCTTAGGTTTATATGCATCAAAAGGCCGAGATTCAAGGCTCTGCATCCTGACTTACCAGGTCACAGAGTGTAGAACTAAGAGAGTCCTTGGATAACTGAGGAGAAGCCTGCCTGTCACAAGGTGACTGGGAGGACAAAAATTGGAGTGGGGAGAGATATACGTGCCTGGAGAAGGTAAAAATACGCAGGCAAGAATACCAGGGCATCACTGTGAAGAACAGTCAATGTCAGAATGTATGGAGAGATGTCATCATAACAGAGTGCTATGACTTCTTTATTGCCTTGGCTTCTGGTAATTTTTGCAAGTTTTTTTTTGTTAGAGGTCCTGGTTGACTGTGGACCAGGCCCGTAGCCAGGATTTTTAAAGTCAGGGGGCATTTAAATTTCTTAGGGGGCACTGGCTAATCGAATTAAAGGAATACCTGGCTCCTTCCCTGCACCTGCTGCTGCTTGGGGGCCCTGGGCTGGATGGGAAGTCAGGGGGCCTTGCCTGTAAGTCAGGGGGCCTAGCCCCAAGATGCCCCACTGTAGCTACAGGTCTGCTGTGGACACTGAGTGGATATAGACTTTCCAGACTAAATATTGCAGCAACATTGCATGGAATAAAAGCTCCTCATCCTATAAAATTGGTCATGAAGGCTATATCATCCATTGAATTAAGCACAATTCACAGTTCTTAATTTCCCGTTGTATTTATTCAGCATTGCTCTGCAGTGCTTGTTAATTAGAATCCTGTGCAATTAACATCTTTCACAGATTATCTGAAGACAGTATAGCTATCATGACTTTTCACAATATCCTGGTGTTTTATTCATTTTCATGTTTTATTTTTAACAATAAGAAAATAAACATTATTTATAAAGTAATGAAAAAGTATTCCACTCCTCATGGCTCTCTCGCCAACTAAGAGAACAGGAACAATGTCATTTATAGAGCCCACAAACCATTAAAACAGCCTACTAGTATTACAGCATATGTAGAAAACATGCCATTTGGAATGAAGAGTTGAATATTTATCTAATGTTAGTTTCTCAATATCATGCTGAAGGAACTAAAAGAGAAGGATTCTTCAACTGGACGGAAATGACCTGGGAAAACACTGCTGTCTAAGTGATGTCACCCAATGTGACTTCCATCAATCCTTTACCTGGTCAGGGATAAGCAACCCTTTTTTGGCCTAGGTTGCCAAAGAAATGCAATGTCTGCCTATGAGGATGCTGGTTTGCCAGCAGAGGGTAGAGGTGGAGTAGTATTTGGCCAGACATCCTTAGAGCAAGCCAACACCCAGTGACACTGGCAGCATCTCAAGAATATACCTTGGACTCAGTGGCTGTGCAAGTCTGGAAGGACATGATGAGTGTATGCCTTGCTTGCCTGTCACCTTCTCTGCCACTACTGGCCCCAGCAGTGCTGCCAGTGTCTTGGTTGCTTGGATGGAGACTTGACCCTGGGTGCCAAGAAAAAATGGTCTTCTGTGCCACTGTTGGCATGTTTGCCAGGGGTTGCCTACCTCTGAGTCAGTCCAGTATTATCAGTATAAGCAGGGCTCTTTTTGTAGCAAGAACTCCTTTGCATATTAGGCAACACATCCCTAATGTAGCCAATCCTCCAAGAGCTTACAGGAGCCCCTGTAAGAAGAGTTCTGTAAGGGATGTGTTGCCTCATATGCAAAGGAGTTCCTGCTACAAAAAGAGCCTTGAGTATAAGAATGATCATATTTTCCTCTGCTCTCAGCCTTTTGAGACCTGTGCGTTCTATTTGGTGCCAGAGTCATTTAAGTAAACCTTTTTTTTAATAGTTACCATGAGACTGTCATTGTTTCCACCATCATTTTTTTCCCACAAAGCCAAGGATGGCTGATACTGCCTTGTGCCCTTCCCCTTCACTTTCTAAGTTTGTATGACTCTCCTTCAGGAGTAGACAAATGGCCTTAAGATCATGGCCTTAAATTATCTCCCTCCCCCCTCCTTCAACTTTGTTTTTTCAGGACTCATCCTGATGACGAGTTTTGGAGACCTTAAAACTTTGTACTCTGTTCTGTGTGATTTTTTTAAGTCTTAACAAAGGATATTGATTTAGGAAGTGCAAAGGGCTCCTTTTCTCCATGTTGCCTCTTGCACCAAGGACGGAGACTATGCTCATGTGGGGTGATGGATTAGCAATTCTTATAATTTAAACTGTTTGGCAGAATCAGTGTAAAGTAAACACTGAAGAAGATTCCTAGATGGAAATTTTTCATTCATTTTGCACACTAAAGAAGGAGAACAAATTTGGGATTGGGGATAACTTGGTGTGTAGTGTATTCCTGTTTGCAAAGGAAGGGGAAGATGGGCAGGCCAAAGTATTTTGGTAATAATCTTAGTCAACTGTGTGAGAGACCAAGAACAAATATGGCAAGGTGCCCTCTAAATTCAACCCACCTAAGTAATGTTTATACATTTTATTTAAAACACATGTATACAGAGCCTGGCTTCTAGTCAGTAAAATGACATAGCCTAAGTGATTTTATGTATGTTTTTAGCTTCCGTGTTCCATAGGGAAATACATCAAAACTAAAGATGGTGTGGAAAATGGAGATGCAGAAATTGTACAACTTGTGCATTGATTTTTCCTTCAGTCCTGTCTTTGCTAGGAGAAATATTTTACAACAATCTGAGCACAATCCACTTCTATCCTAGCAACTTGAACCTCCAGTTGATCTGTAAAGAGAGCAAACTGCAGAGCAATGCACCAGAGCAATTATATCAGGATCAAATAATTGTTTTTGTATGGCAGTTGAGTACCGTGCAACTTCAGTGTCTGGTTTGCCACACTAAAATCTCTTCATGCATTAACCTGCAGGTCTTTATGCAGATAGCATTTTTTATTGAAACATTTGTCTAATTGGGGGGGAATTCCCTGCATGTCTTGCCTTGGCCTCATCGTACCTTGTAAGGGAGAGGAATCTGTGTTTAATAACCATATCATTGGTATGGACTATGCTGGAAATTTTATTTAAATAGATAACTACAAATATTGGAGAGAAGACCAGGAAAGGAAAGGTTTGTCCTTTAAATACAATCTGAGGCTAAATCCTGCCAGAGTGCTTGAATTTCAGCAGTTATTCTAATAATGTCAAATCTGCATTTTGTATTCCAGTAACTAAGGTAGGATTGAAGAAAAACATTGGCTGCATTCAGGTACAATGACAAATCTCTCTTTGTGATGGCCATGACCACGGCCTAAATTCAGGTATTTTCAAAGCTGAAGTTCCAAGTAGCCTTGTTGGCCCAAACTCTGAATCCATAGAACACCCAAAATGACACAGTATGTAAGCTTTTGAGTTTTCCGGAGCTCTACATTAGTCTGCAAGATTTAAAAATGGGGGGGGGGAATAGGGCTGTTCTAGACCATGGCCTGAAAGCTATTGATCTTGAGGACTTAAGAAGCACTGGGGGTGGAGGTAGTTGGTTTCAGGCTCCCTTGGTCTTGTGCAAAGATACTTCCTGTTCACATTGCATTTCAGCATTGCTTGATGATGGCCAGAGGGTAATCATGAATTCCTGGTTATGACTGACCCTGATGTAATTGTTTGCAGTACAAACAGAACATACCTATAATGGTGTTCCAAACTTCTTCTTTCCTTTTTTTTGCCATGTTTTGAAATCTTATTTGCTGATGTAAAAGTCAAGGGAGGGGGCAGGGCTATTTCCAGGGCTGTTTCAGTCTTTGTGGGAAGACTCATGGGGCCAGGCCCTGAGGAACTGCTGGGCAACTTGCTACCATATGACATTCATGATGCACCCACATCTGGGTGTCTGCTGCTGTTCCACAGCATCCACCCCACAAAAGCCAATGCGGTGTAATGGTTAGAGGTTCAGATTATCTGGGAGACCCAGGTTCAGATCTCCACCCTGCTGTGGAAACTTGCCAGGTGATTGTAGACCACTGACACATTCTCAGCCTAACCTGCATTACAGTGTTGTTGTGAGGATAAAATGTAGGAGACCAGAATGACGTAAGCTGCCTTGGGTCCCCATTGAGGAAAAAGGCAGGATGTAACTGAGGTAAATACATAATAAATATGGCTGAAGATGAGGGGCAAATAAAAGATGGCTGGGAAGGAGAGAAGACAAGCAGGAAAGGAGGAGAAGCTATTGGGGCTTTCATGGAAGGGAAAGAGTAAATAGTGGGGGAATGCACTGCACCTGCAATTCCTTCTGGGTCCCCCACTTGTAAATAACCTAAAACCATCCACAAGAATAAACTGTTTTGTTCTCTCTCTCTCTCTCTCTCTCTATATATATATATATATATAAACAAACACGTATGTGTGTGTGTGTGTATATATATAGATACAGATATAAAACATGGAATTTTTTGTCTTGCATTTAATCGTTTTCAAACTTACAAAAATTAGTCACTTTTTCACAAGTGGCATTCACTGTTTATTCATTATTCCATATAATGTTGTTTCTTAAAAAATATATGTTACAACCACTTTATTTTGTCTGCGCTATCATTTACATTTACTTTGTAATTCCTAAGGGCTATCAACTGTTCATTAAATCTTGATTTCCTGTCATAAGGAATTAATAATATGGCCTTGCAAGTGAATTTAAAAGCAAGGAGGGACTAAACTCAAATATTTGCACACCACATATCTGACTTTTGGCATAATTATAACTGAGATTGAGAAATAGATTCAGTTCAAAAGCCCTTCTGTCCCTTTATTCTTTTGTGTCTTAAAACCAAACAAGTTTCCCACTCTTCAGAGCAGTAGTGTATAAATGCCATGATTCCTCATTTCAATTGTAGATACACTGAAAATGCAATAAAATCAAAGCAAATTTAACAAAGCACTGCAGATATTGATTTGTAGGGGTAGTTTTTCATCGTATACTTAAAACTGGAGACAATTTCCTCTCACGCCATTTTTATGCCCCCAACCCAGTACTATTCTGCTGGTGATTTGCACTCACTTATACAACAACGTTGGCTCTAAAGACATTACAAGTTATTGTTTTATAGTTTGTTTCAGCGGCCACTTTTATTAGTTTTATTCATTTTGTTTTGTTACATCTCAGTTATCGTGTTCTCTGATGGAAAAATCAATTAAAACAGCAAGATCAGAAGATGTGTGCAGAATGTTTGCGATCCTTCCACGTTTCCCTGATCTAGAGGTGATCAGCCAAGATTCAGACATCTCTTTTCTAAGTTTATTACTATCATACTGTGGACCTTTAGTGAATCAAGCAGTGTAGGAGCAAAACTTAGTTCCTCACTCTCCCAGTATCTCTTTTAGTGAGAACGATGAAAAGCCTCAGTCTTTTACCTCCCCAGCATGATGACAGCTCAGCCTTGTTCTGCCTAAAGAGTAGATGGATGAACAGGGAGGAAACAGGAAGTTGTCCGTGTACCTTTCAAGACTGTGCATGCTGGTTCCTCACTGATTGACTCTAAGCCTAGCCTTCCTATGAATAGTCACTGGAAAATTGAATGCTCTTGCTTCTGCTTGAGTTTTATGCTCCCAAGACACCTTTCCTAGAACTCTATAACTGGACTTTGTTTGAATGTAAAAAGTTTCAAATCAAATTCCCCCAATTTAATTTTTGCTCTTTTTAGTGGCTTTCAGTGCAGTCCAAATCAGAGTTACACTTTTCTAAACCCATTGACTTAGAAAGGTGTTAGGACTGTGCTGTTTAATTTAGGTCAAGTCTGTCCACCAGTTGCCCTCCCAGAACATGATGGGCTGCCTGTCTTTTTGTAAAAGAGGAATTCATCATTGCTAGTTTAGATTTGTTGGTATTTCTTTTGCCCTTAGGGGCAGAAAGGTGAGCTCCAGGATCCAGTAATGAGCCCTTTGTGGTCCAGACCTGAAAATGTTTGTTGTGGCTTTTCTTTTTTATAGAGTCGACATCATAGATGAATGACTGGACCTAATATGCCACTACCACTGTAGCTTGGTCCAGCTAAGAGTTCACTGTACAGAACTAATTGCAGTGAACAGTACTGATTGCCTTATGGAGAGACTGATGATACTGTCTTAGGAAGAGACTGATCGAGAAAGACGCAGAAAAATACTGTATCTGCATCTGATTGTATGCTTGCTGTTCACTGACAGTACAGGGGGTTTTGTGTCTTTATTAGAAAACACCCTTCATGAGAAGCAGTTATCACCTTGAGGCTAGTACCTTTCCTTTATAATTGTTTCACCTCTTTCCTCTGAAAGACAGGCTAACTGAGCTGTGTGCTATTTTATGCATGACTAGAACCATGTGAAATTTGCTTTGGAATTATTCTGGTTGGGAGAAATGCCTTCTGAGCATACAGTAATGCCCTTTGTTGGACTAGGCTAACTGCAGAAGCAGTCCAGCTTATCAATACCTCGCTCACACCTCTGCCACATTAATTTCAGGCTCATCTGGCCACTTTAATCCCCCCAAGTTTGGTAAGCTACAATCAACTGGAATCATTTCCACAAAAACAAAGCATGGGCATTAAATCTTGAGACTGCTTGTGAACTTATGAAAGCATTTCAAGTTTCCTTTTGCCTTATGATGAAGTATTTCTCTCTTGAACTGAATCTGCTTTCTGGCACAACAGTACGAAGGAGGAAGAGGAGGAGGAGATTGGATTTATACCCCACCCTTCACTCGGAGTCTCAGAGCAGCTTACAAACTCCTTTCCCTTCCCCTCCTCACAACAGACAACCTGTGAGGTAGGTGGGGCTGAGAAAGCTCTTTCCAGAACTGTCCTTGAGAGAACAGCTCTGTCAGAACTATGGCTTGCCCAAGGTCATCCAGCAGCTGCAAGTGGAGCAGTGGGGAATCAAACCCAGTTCTCCCAAATTAGAGTGTGTGCGTAACCACTACATCAGACTGGTTCTCTGGATAATATAATTATAATTATCCAAACTGGATAATTTATGCTAGTTTGCCAAATTCTGATCAGTTTTATTAAGTGGATCTTTCAAGAAAAGTGCCAGATTTCCCATACTCATCAGAAATTGACCACCTACACTTTCCAACTCCCTGCCATCTTCAGGCTCTGACTTAAATTGGACTTCACAAAGCAAAATGGGTATTGAGGGAAATAGGTTTAGAAAGTTCAGGATTAATGTTTCCCTCGGTCGGTCTAAGGAACTGATGAAATAATAATTTTATAAGTGTAACCATGTTTCAATCTTTATTTGTTTGTTTGTTAGATTTATATTTTGCCCTTCCCCCAGTTAGGCTCAGGGCAGGTAACATCAGAAATTACAAAAACATTAAAAACCAGTTATCACAATAAGTACTTAGATAAAAACAGTTAAAAGATGGTGAAATATGCATTACATTATAGCTCTAACAGCTGGATAGATGGCAAAACAAGAGTCAACAACAGATAATAATAATGTCACTCTGCATGGGCAGATGTCATAGGATGGCTTTTAGCAAGGAGGCCAAATAATTGGGTGTCCACCACCTTAACCAAAGTCCTGGCAGAACAGCTCCATTTTATAGGTCCTGCAAAACTGTAGTAGATCCCACAGGGCCCTGGTCGAGGTTAGACAGACGTCCTTTGGGCCAAGGATAACCAGTAGATTTTGGTCAGTGAAGTGCAAGGCTATCTTGGTGGTATATGGGGAGTGGTGGTCCTTTAGATATGTCAGTCCCAGGCTACACAGGGGTTTAAAGGTTAATACCATCACCTTACAACAGATCCAGTACTTAATTGGTAGCCGGTGCAATTGACGGAGCACCGGCTGAATGCACACCCGCATAGATGTTGCAGTCAGCAGGTGAACCACCACATTTTGCACCAGCTGGAGTTTCCAAATCAGATTCAAGGCCCACGTAAAGTGAGTTACAGTAATCTAACCTGGAAGTGGCCATTGCATGAGTCACTGTGGCCAAGTCCCCTGCAGAGAGATAAGGAACCAGTTGCCTGATGTGCTGAAGATGATAAAAGGCAGACATGGCAACCGTGGTGACCTGGGCCTCCATAGAAAATGAGGCATCTAGGATCACCCCTAGGCTCTTGACCCTTGGTGCCAGCACCAACAGTGCCCTCTCAAGGGCTGGGAGCCTGATTCCCAGACGTACTCTCCCCCAGTTCTGACACAGGACCTCCGTCTTCAATGGACTAAGGCACTGCTCAGATTTTCTGGGGTGGATTCCTGGGCAGCCATCCATCAACAGATATAGCTGGGTGTCATCAGCATACTGGTGACAACCCATCCCAAACCTCCATACCAAGTCGGCAAGGGGGCACATGTTGAACAGCATTGGCAAGAGTATCACCCCTTGCAGCACTCCAGATTCCAGTTTGTTGTTTCTCTTTGTTTGCGAAGTACAAGTCTTCAGGTTCTACAAAAGTGAGGTTGGTCCTTTTTTCTTCTACAAACTTATATGATATTAACACTTAGCACGGGTATTGCTGACCCCCCCGGAGCCACATGGTGTGTTTTTCCCCCACCTACAGTTTAGGTTTTCTTCCATCTTCAACACTTTTAAATATTCTACAGGATTTAGGATTATCTGAGAACATGAAACTTGTTAGAATTTTGTGCCCATGGCCATTTCAATATGAGCTCTGCCATCCCAGAAGGTAGACCATTGGAATTTGGAAGCTCTCTGATAACTGCAGCAGCAGGACTGCAGAAAAACAAGTTCGTATTTTACAGCCAAGTCTTGGAGAATATGCTCAAGAAACATTGTGCCAGCTGAGAGAAAATACCATGTTTTTTGATTAATAGCCATTTTTGAGAGGTACATCTCTCCCAAGAACGTTACATTTCCTTGAAATATATATAGCTCACAAAATTTGCACTGAAATACCAGGCGTGTTAGAAGGCAATTGTATGTCATTAAGGTTTTACTGTGTTCTAAACCTTCAGCCGTTACGTTCTGCTAAAACATAGCTATTATGACGCAAGCCAGGATGTGTTCCGTTATATGGGAACAGGTTTAAAGGTAAGATAGGATTATTGCTGTTACCCCCTGTCCCCCCACCCAGCTAAATATTTCTTTTCCTGATATCCATTTGCCTAATTCACAGTAGGGGGCCAAAGAGGTGCTTGAGTTCTCTCAAAGGTCTCTCTCTCAACCCCACCTACCGCACAGGGTGTCTGTTGTGAGGAGAGGAGGGGAAGGAGATTATAAGCTGCTCTGAGACTCCAAATGAAGGGCTGGGTATAAATCCAACTCTTCTTCTTCCTCTTCCTCTTCCTTCTCCTCCTCCTCCCTCCAAAGCTTATGTGCACTTCTTTTAATCTACATATCTGAGCATAGCATTTAATGCTATTTTTGTTGTACTAGGTCCAATGAAAGCAACTATTTTGTCATATATAATTTTTTATCTGTCAAATCCATAAATTTTACCAATACACATGGAATTCTTCAGTTACTGAGGTTGTTAAAAATATTTCATTTCCATGAGAGTAACTTTCCATCCAGAATAATTGATATTAATTCACTTTCTGCCCCACCATTCCTCAAAGGAACTTGGGGCAGCACACAGAAGTTTCACTTCTTATGAAAGCTGCAGCCTATTGGTGGTGGTGCAAACAGAAATTATTTAAAATTAATTCTTCAAAGGCATAGATAGCAACGTTTAAACAACTTGCTTCAAAGACTCTCCAATGTTCTTGCATCTTCTGCATTAGCTGAGTGTACATACTTCAAATATTAATTGTTTTGTTGGGCTTTTTTCATTTTTTATCCTATTTGCAAAAGTGTATATTCCGCCTTTCTTCTCTCGCAAGGTCCAGCAAGCCAGCTAACAATTTAAAGCATATATGATGAAATCACATTTTAAAACCACTAAAATCAACCCCCAAAAAATATACAGCATTGAAACAATAAAAAACAAAGTTAAAATACATAGAAAACATAAAAACAGCAATTAATACTTTGAGTGGGAAGGAGGGATAACTCAGGGAATGACAAACAAAACAAAAAACTGGCAGAAGATGGCAACCAAAGGGGACAAATGGATTTCTCTGGGAAGATAATTCCAGAGCTTTGGTGCCATGATGAAGAAGGCCCTCTCCCAGGCTGCTCGAAAGTCAGAGGCACCTGAATCAGGGACTCATAAGATGACTATAGTGGTAAGGCAGGTTCATAAGGGAGTAAGTGGTCTTTCAGGTATGTTAGTCCCAAATCATATGATTTTGAAGGTTTGTGTCTGATGAAGCATTTCACAGTGTAAAAGCTCTTATTTTGCAGTTGTGCTAGGTGACTCTCACACTACCCATTGCCAGGCTGCATTTTCAAATGATTGCCCAAAATATATCCGCTTTTAAAAAATATATATTTTTATTATTTTCTCAAGGAAAAAAAAGGTGGGATACAGAAGGGAAAAGGGGGTGGGAATATAGATTCCACAAGTTTGTTAAATATTATAAATTGTTATCTACAAGTAAAATCAAATATATTACCAGATGTATTACATAATTCAAATATAGAAACAGTTAATAAAGCATCAATTTTGGGTTAGATTCTCTCTTTAATGAATAAATAAAAACTCTCCTAATGGCTGAGTTCAGACTGGCAATTTGCCCCACTATAGCCACTTTTCAGCTGTGTTTCTCAAGTGGATTAAAGGGGGCATTCACACAGGCACATCTGCCTGGCATTCTCTTTTTTTTTAATACAGTTTTTTATTGGATATATCACATGTTCATACAATTTAAACAAATCACTACATATCCATTTTTCTTTCTCCCTCTCCCCCCCAAACAAGGCTTCCCGCACTGCTCCAACCCCATTAATGTCTCTCTTATTCTATTACAATTACTTCTAAACTTATATTCTCTTACTAACGGTAACAATTCAAAAGTCAAACTCTCTTTCATTTTCTTCTTAATAACTATCAAAACAAATCAAACCACGTTTAATATCCCAGTTTTTCAACAGATATTCTTGAAAGTCTTTCCAGTCTTCAAAAAAAGTTTCATCTTCTTCGTTGTTTAACTTTCTTGTTAGTTTGTCCATTTCTGCCATAAACAACATCTTCTTAATCCATTCCCATGTTTCAGGTACTTTATCTTGTTTCCAACATTGAGCAAAAGTCAGTCTAGCTGCTGTAATCAAGTACCATAATAATGTTCTCTTGGCTACATTTATTTCTTCCATTTTAAGACCTAGCAATAACATCTGTGGGTCTTTCTTAAAAGTACATTTCAGAATTTTTTGTATCTCATTGTGGATCTTAGTCCAATAACATACTGCTTTATCGCATGTCCACCACATATGGTAAAAAGACCCTTCATGTTTCTTACATTTCCAACATTTGTTAGACATACTTTCATTTATAATAGCAATTTTTTTAGGCGTCATATACCATCTATACATCATTTTATAACAATTCTCTTTAACATTTACACAAGTTGAAATTTTCATTGACCTTTTCCACAAATATTCCCAAGATGACATTAATATCTCGTTATTAACATTTACCGCCCATTTTATCATTTGCTCTTTTACAATTTCATCCTCAGTATACCATTTCAATAAAACCTTGTACAGTTTAGAAATCATTTTTTCCCCCTTTTCAAGCCATACAGTTTCAATTTCCATATTATTTTCTCTAAAACCATGTTCTCTTTTATCGGTCTTAAATAAGTCATGAATCTGTCTATACTTCAACCAATCATATTCAAATTCCACATCAAATCTGTCTTTTAACACAAAGTTTTTCCCTTCTAATTTTAAAAGACTTTTATAAGGTAGCCAATCTAACCCTTGATTCCTTGAATATGGATTAATCACTTCTGCTGGTACTATCCAAAGTGGTCTTTCTTCTGAGAAGAATTTTCTATATCTCATCCAAGTCTCGAACAGTGATTGTCTTATAAAGTGGTGTTTGAAGAATTTGTCCATTTTTACTTTTCCATATCATAAGTATGCGTGCCATCCAAACTTGTTGTCATGCCCTTCTAAAGCCAATAACTTCTTATTCTCAAGATTAATCCACTGTTCCAACCATGTTAAACAGACGGCATCATAATACAGTCTTAGATTTGGTAATTGTAGACCTCCTCTTTCCTTTGCATCACATAAAATTTTCATTTTAATCCTTGGTTTTCTTCCTGCCCATACAAATTTGGATAATTCTTTCTGCCATGTATCCAATACTTTCCTTTGTTTTAATATTGGAATAGTCTGAAATAAGAACATCAAACGCGGTAAGACATTCATTTTTACAGTTGCGATTCTTCCCAATAGTGATAAATTCAACGTGTCCCATTTCTTCATGTCTTGCTGAATCTTGTACCACACCTTTTCATAATTATTTTTAAACAGATCAATATTTTTCATGGTTAATTCAATTCCTAAATATTTAGTCTTTGTAACTACTTCACATTGAATTTTCTCTTGTAGTTCTGTTTGCCTTTGCTTCGTCATATTTTTGCACATCACCTTGGTTTTACTTTTATTAACATAGAATCCCGCAACTGAACCAAATTCTTCAATTTTTTCCATCAATTGTGGTATTTTCTCAATTGGATCTTGAATCATAAACATTACATCGTCTGCAAATGCCCTGTATTTATATGCAAAACCTTTCACTGTAAGTCCTTCAATGCTGTTATCTTTTCTTATCGCTGTCAATAATATTTCCAATATCCAAATAAACAGCAACGGGGATAGCGGGCAACCTTGACGTGTTCCCTTTTGGACTTGGAAGAAATCCGTTCTTTCTTTGTTTATATTCAAAGTCGCTTTTTGATCTGAATAAATTGCCACAATCATGTTTAAAAAAGACTGTCCTATATCCATTTTTTCAATAACTTGCAGCATAAATTCCCAGTTTAAATTATCAAAAGCTTTTTCCGCATCAAGGAAGAGGAATCCAACTTCTTTTTCTGGATGTTTGTCATAATATTCAATTGCATCAATCACCACTCTTAAATTGTCTCTGATTTGTCTATTTGGTAAGAAACCAGCTTGTTCTTCCGCTATAGTATCTTTCAGATGTTTTTTCAGTCTTTCCGAAATTATTTTTGCAAATAATTTATAATCATTATTTAATAGCGATATTGGTCTATAATTCTTGACATGAGTTAAATCCAAACCTTCTTTAGGTATCAATGAAATATTTGCTTCTTTCCATGAATCTGGGATCCGTTTAGTCTTTCTTATCTCATTCGACAGAAGTACTAAGATAGGGGTTAGCTCCTCTTTAAATTTCTTGTAGAACTTTGCAGTAAAGCCATCTGGACCTGGAGCTTTTCCCAACTTTGCATCTTCTATCGCCATTGTGACTTCTTCCTTCGTTACTAAACCATTTAATAACTCTTTAATTTGTTTTCCCAGCTCTGGAACTTCAATAGTCTCCAAGTATTTCTTAATCTTCTGTTGATCAATTCCTTTCTTTTTAAACAGTTTGGCGTAGTATTTAAAGAAGACTCTTTTTATGCCATTCAAATTCATAACATCCTTTCCATCTTCGGTAATCTTATTTATAAAATTCCTTTCTTTTTTATTTTTCAATTGCCACGATAAAAATTTTCCTGGTTTATTTGCACCCTCAAATGCTTTTTGCTGTAGTTTCTTCAGGTTCCAGTATAATTCTCTGTTGAGTAGAACATTCAGTTGATCCTGTAGAAAGTGGATCTCTTTAGTAATCTTTTTCTTCCCTGGTCTTTTCTTTAGTTCCTTTTCCTTTTGTCGAATTTTTTCATGTAGGTCCTTTTGTTGTTGCATCCTTTGTTTTTTATCCTTAGAGTTCAGAGAGATAAGCAAGCCTCTCATTACCGCTTTGTATGTATCCCATACAACTTGTATATCCGTACCTTTGTTTAAATTCAGTTCAAAGAAGCTTTTTGTCTCTTTTTTCAAAGTTTCATTAATTAATTTTTGATCCAATAAGTCCTCATTAATTCTCCAATATAATTGTTTGGGCTTTTCTTTAGATATCCAAAGTAAGGGGTTGTGGTCTGAATTAGTTTTCGGTAAAATTTGTATTTTATAGTTTTTTTGCGCCATCTCCTCTGACATCCAAATCATATCAATTCTGGAAAAGGAGTCATGTCTGTTAGAATAAAACGTATAATCCTTTGTCTTGGGGTTCCACTTCCTCCAAACATCCTCTAGTTTCTCTTGCTTCATTAGCTGAAAAAAATTTTTTGGCAACTTTCCAACCGTCTCTCCAGTTGCTTTGGATTTTCTGTCCAATACATTATTCACTGTACCATTAAAGTCTCCTGCAAGGACTATTTGATCATAATTTAGACAGTCCAACTCTTTGGTCAAATCTTTAAAAAAAGTCTCTTTCGCACCATTGGGTGCATATATATTTACTAGCAATGTCTTTTTTCTATTCATCGTTATTTCCACGCCAACATATCTTCCTTCTTTGTCTGAGAAGATTTGTTTAGGTTCCAATTCTTTTGCAATGTATATCACTGTTCCTTTTTTCTTATTAATTGCTGAGGAATGAAATTCTTCTCCCAATTTTTTATTAATCAAATATTTATTATCTTGTTTTCTGATATGTGTTTCTTGTAGACAAATTATGTTACATTTTTGTTTCTCTAGCCAATGATTCACTAATCTTCTTTTGTTTCATGAATTTAGTCCATTTACATTCCAAGATAAAAATTTGTAATCCATAGTTGTTTTGAATTAAATGTCTTTAAAGTCATCAAAGTTGTTCTCTTTAAATCTGTATATATCTCCTTCCGTTTTGAGGGTAAATCTCACCGAATTGTAAACAAATGATAATCCATATGGAATCTCCCATCTAAACCTGATACTCATTTCTTTTAATCTGTCTGTTAATTTCTTGAATTTCTTTCTGTCTTGTAAGATCGATCTCGGAATTTCTCTCAGAATTATTATTTTTTTCCCATTAATTTCCAACGGTTGTGTAAATTGCTTCTTGAAAACGTCTTCCTTCATTTTTGTAGTCACAAATTGAACAATCACATCTCTGGGTAATTGCTTTCTCTTGGCATAAGCTGAGTTTACTCTATAAATCAGGTCAAAGTCTGGATCCAAGTCTCCAACATCTTCCCCTATGTAAGTTGTCAATGTATTAATTACTAGGGCCCGTAAGTCCTGGTCTTCCTCCTCTTCTATTCCTCTCAATCTCAGATGATTCTGAGTAGCCCTATATTCCATCTTGGACTCCAATCTTGTATTTTCTGACAAGGTTCTTTTAACTTTCTGTTCCATTTCTTCTGATTTTGTCACCAGACTTTTAACCTCTTTTTTAACATCCTCCGTATCTTTTTTATCCCTGCCACTTCTGTTAGTACCAGTTCTTTTAATTCTTCCATATTTTTTTTCTGTACTTGGACTTGTACTTGTTCTATTTGCTCCAATTGTATTTGCAGCTGTTGTTGCAGCTGTTGTTGCAGCTGTGATTCTATTTGCTTTCCCAAACTCTGCACCACTTCAGTCATCCGTTTTTCCATCGCTTCCATAGCAGCCTGCCACTCTTTTTTTCCTTTGCAGTCATTCTTGGGCTGGGTGATGAGGCAGCTCTTGGTCTTGGCCTCAAATCCGTCTTGAAAGCGACTTCCGGGCTAATCAATCTTTATATTAGCAATCTTCAAGCCAAATCGCCACCTTTGTAACTTCTTCCAATGCTTTTTCGGCTTAAAAATAACTTTTTAAAATTTAGTCCTCCTCAAAATGTCGGGCGCAATTTCTCTATGGTTTTCTGGCTAGAGTAGGTTCTTTCCGAACTTCCTGTTTGTCTGTCCGTCACTGTAATCCAACTTCCGGTGGTGCTGGTGTCACACACTAAAACAACCGTCTACTTCCGGTACAGCGACTTCGAAAAACATCCACTCTAGTCTACTTCCTGTATCATAGAGTCACAGTCAGTTTCGTTTCTGCTACGCAAAGTTTAGACTTAGCTGACCACAGGAATGCAAAACAAAGTCAATTTTCGGCCGTTTTCTCTAAAGGAAAGCTTTCTTTTAACTTTTAAATCAAGCGGAATAGTTCATTAAAGGTTTCTACGCTTATCCGTATGTTTCAATTTCGCGTTCTTCTTTAAACCGGTAAGCAATTGTTCTTTTGTTACCTTGCTTGTAATCTCGGGGTTTCGCAGTGCTTCTTCTGTAATCGATGTTAATCTTGATGTTAAAGAGGTCGGTAGATGACAAATTTATGCTGAATTCTCAGCCCAGCTGGTATCTGTAGTGCTGATTAGCAACTGCCCTCTCCGCGGAAGGAGATCAAAGTGTAAACAAGCTTCCTTCGAAGCTTATCCACACCGATCTCAACTCCCCCTCAGGCTTCGCTGCTTGCTTGCCACCCCCCCATCTGGGGAGTGCTGCGCTGGGCCAGGTAAAGCCCAGACTGTCGTCAGATATTGCTGTGCACCTTGCACAAATCGCAAAGTGTGTCAATTCGCCATTTTAACTCCGACCGGAAGCCACCTGGCATTCTCCACCCGTAGGCAACCCGTGTTGTTCCGCTTCGCTCCCACGTTAAAAAGATACCTGACAAAAGTGGTAGCAAATCCCAGAGAGCGCCTTTATCCCACGTTATTCCGCTTCCTGGAAGTGTGATCGTGAAGCCGAAAAGCCGGGAGCAACCCACTTCTATGGTGTGTGCCAGGTGTTTCCGTGCATAAGGCAGCAGCAATCGGATTGGCTGTGCTCCACTCTACCGCCCAATGCGGTGCTGGTGCAACGGGGTCCACCCCAAATTGGCCGGATGTGCTTATGCGCATGAATGTATATGCGCCCATGCGCCCATACATACATAGAGGGAAAAACTGTTTACAGCTGCGCCTCCGGGCCAGCAGTCTGAACACTCCTGCGCACCTCCTCCTGGTATGCTTCCGCATCTGTCAGCCCCGGGAAAACCCAGAACAGTTTATTCCGGGGCTTTTTTGCCACGATGGGCTCCCGCTGCAAACTGCCAGTCTGAACTCAGCCAATATATTAACGTTAAAAGAAAATAGATCTTTAACAGTGTTAGATTTTTTAATCTTTTATCTAAATTATACACAAATTTTATAGCTGTCTTATTTTATCTCTATGTTATAGTCACAGTTTTTAAAATTTGAGTATGTCACTGTTGGTTTTATCTCATATTTATTATTCAAATGTTTTTATGTAAAAGGATTGAGTGCACTGGTCATTGACTGTAACAATAAATTTGATTTGATCTTTAATTTAGTTTTTAAAATATCTTGAATTTTTCCATGTATATTTTTCCAATATCTTTTCATCTTGATGCAGGTCCACCACCTATGATAAAAGGTGCCATCTTCTTTTTTACATCTCCAGCAAGCCCCTTTGAAATTCTTGTCCATCTTAGCAGTATCTTTTGGGATGACGTACCATCAATAAAAAATATTGTACCAGTTTTCTCTTAATGCTTGACTAGCAGTAAATCTATTACTTTAAGTCCATAGGTTTTCCCAACATTGAAACGGTATTTCCTCACCAAAATTATGCGTCCATTTGATCATGCAGGATTTAACCTGTTCTTCTTCAGAATCATATTGAAGCAATAGCCTGTAAATTCATCCTAATAATGATTTTGAGAAGATTGTCTCACACTTTTTTTTTTTGGTACACCTTTTCTGATAACAGAGTAGCCCAGTAGTCAACATTGCAACCTGATGCATGACAGAAAAATAGCAGTAAGTACAGCTGATACGAAGCCATGAGAAATACTACAGAGGGCCATTTTTACTCTGGGTTTACATAATTACCCTGGTATAAAGTTCATCTTCATTGCTTTGTTTAGAAAAGAACTAGAGAAAATTGAGTTTAATCTCTCATTCTGGCATAAGCATTTATCAGGCCAAAAACAGATGAAGCATTGAAAGCTCATCTGTCATACAGGCTTTGTGTTAAATAAGATGCTGTTGCTTCCAAAGAACCACTCCTCTCCAGCTGATATTTGCCACTGCGTTGACTAATAATAACATTGATTCGACAAAGGCTCAAAGCAATACATGAACAGGCAGGCTATTTCTGCCATGAAATTTCAACGGTCTGCCAAAGTTTAGAAGTTTTCAAGTAGGCAGATTCCATTTATGTTGGAAAGTTTAAGGATTTCTTCTAGTACAATTTACCAAAAGTTCAGACTGTATGAAGCAGTTCCATTAGTCACCCGGTTCACAAAAAATATTGATTGCGCACTCAGACTTGGAGGGCAGTTTTTTTCAATCAAGTGACACTTCATTTGGTTCATACTACGTTTCACTTGTCTTGTCACCAAAATTTCAAATTCCGCCAGTACCATGATCCTTAATTATATAATGAAGATCTGGATGTGGTTGAACAAAAATTATTTAATCCTAGCAAATTGTGAGACGTTTATACATAAGGACTATACCAAACCCAAGTCTTTCTTTTGGCAGATTTATATTATTGCCTTCCCAATAGTCTAAACATTACCAGCTTCTGCCCTTCAGTTAGAATTGCAGATACTGTGGCCAAATCATTGCCTGATTACATTATTTTGCCTTACTTAAGGCTACGTTTCCTTACATGTGTAGTTTGAAATTAGTGCTAAAAATGTACTACAATTCTGAATAGTAACAAACCAATCAGCCACAATTCTGGCCTGATTAAGAATATATTTACGTTAAATCTTCCTGTAAGACTCTTCAAAATCCCTCATACACCGCCACCATTGGGATCGCAGATATAAATCTCACATATTCATCTAAAAGATATATATTTTATATGCAAGAACCATTCGCCAGCCAGCCTGGATATATTGGCCATTTTTTAAACCATATCAGATTTTTTTTTTGCAAGTGTTCATAGAATTGCAGCAACACTTTGATTATCCCCTGATGTTTTCTTTTTCATGTCATAGTTTTCTCAACCCCATTGTTCTCAGCTGAGGTACCATGAACCTGTAGTTTATAAAGGAAAATGTATTGAATGACTGCAACTATGTTTAGCCATCTGGTAGCTAATGTATTACCCTTGAAATTGCATTTTTTATTATTGTTGTTTAACAATTTTCTATCATAACAACCTTTCCAGATATATGTAATTTCAAATAATACATGTAGAGTAGAAATGTTAACTATTGGGAAGGTGCATGTGTTAGAATTAAGCTATAAACATATATTTTATTTTTAACTAACCTAGCATTGAATAGATGAAAAATGTCCCTATTTCCATTCTTCATGACAAAGGTATACTTTTGTGCAATTCAAAGTATTAAATACCCTTTCAGCAATAAAAGTTGGTCTAGTAAAAGCATTTTTCTTTTATTTTTTTACCATCACAGCTGAATTACAGGAATCCCCATAGGGTTTTCAAGGCAAGGGACATTCAAAGACGGTTTGTCATTGCCAGCCTCTGCGTAGCAACCCTGGTATTCCTTGGTGGTTTCCCATCCAAATACTGACGCCGGACCAACTGCTTGGCTTCTCAGATCTGATAAGATTGGGCTAGCCTAGGCTATCCAGGTCAGGGCAGTAAAAACTTGCAAGCCTTCTTTTTTCCCCCTTGTCTTGTGGCACCCATATTGGATTTTCAGCTGCTCCTTGTATGCCATTTTTTAGCATTATTCCTTATCCAGTTATGTCACTTTTCACCATATGATTGGATACCAAAAATGAGAGGTTGTGTTGAAAGCTATTGGGACTGCATGGGGAACTTTACACCATGTAAGTTTCTTTTACACACAGCATTCAGTGATAACAGAATGAGTTTTTCATTATGCAAAAGAAACTTACATAGTCTTTAAAGACCTCAGCAGTTCTGTTTAGATCTAATGAGTGAAATTAGCTGGTTTTTATTTACTGCAGTGTTTTCAAACCTCACAATGAGTGGAATTCAAGTAAGCTCTTCTCATATTTTAGTACAATCATGAAGAACTTAACATAATGACATGTGCTTCTGTAAATTTTTGGGTTACTTGTATGTATCTCACATATACATATCTACACTATAACCCACTCAGCCAAGTTATGTACCTATAGATCAAAATGAGGAGACCTGAACAAAAATATAGTAGAAGTTCGTATATGTTCCTAGTGACTCATTGTGCTGCTAGTATATCCATACCAAGGAAAGCAGTAGTAACAAACAAGATTCTCTTAAGCTCTATGTGGATTCCTCTGTTTGCAAGCATTGTACTTTGGTGGGGAACAGCCATACCATATGATGACAGTGCTTGATTTTATTCATGGGTATGTCTCAAAGACAACTGACTGGGAAAATCAAAGAGGATCTGAATGCATACCAACTGCAAATGTTCTTGTTTAAAATTAGCGATGGTGTAAAAATTGACAAAAGTTATACATCCAGAATTCCAGTCTAACTCCAGTGCGGTAGTATCTATGCATCTAACGGAGTAGGTTCTTCCCTATGAAAACCTTAGTCCTCAATCAATTGGTTTGTCTCTTAAGAGCCAGAAGTCATTATAGTTTTTACTAATATCTAAATAACAGAAGCTATAATTAATGACTTCTTAAAACTTTGATCACTTTTTGAGGAGTTCTGCAACTGACAGAGCCTCAGCCATGTACTCCCAAAATATAATAGCACAGGACTGTCGAACTCGTTTGTTATGCGGGCCGGATCTGACATAAATGAGACCTTGTTGGGCCGGGCCATGTGTATCATAAAATGTAATGCCAGGTAGCAGAGATATAAACTTTATAAAGGGCACAAACACAAAGAGGTTTTTTTACGTAAAATAAAAACATGCTTAACATTAGCTCTCTTGCGCTGAATTATTGCATCAAAATGTCTGGGCTGTTGCAATCTTGAGTATGCTGTTCAGGTGTGTATCTGTTAGCTGCAAACCTACGATGATGCAGCAGCAGCAGAACTGGAAGAAGAAGGAGAAGACAGCCAGTTCCACTGCAGACCTGATAGAAGCCCTCCGTGGGCCTGATGTGGCCCCCAGGCTGCATGTTTAACACCCCTGCTCTAGCATTTGGGACACAAATGTTTCGTTCAAAGAATGCCAGTTAACATCCTTGTTCTTCCCAGGATTTAATTTTGATGAATCTGAATAGCAAAGAGAAAAAGTGAGGCTACCATCCACAATCCCACCAATCTCTTTTTAACATATCAAAGGCATTATTAATAAAATTAAGTTCTTCTGATATGCAGTTCCTTGAATTTACCTGTCTCCACAACAGCATGAAAGGGTAAAATCAGAAAGACATTCCATTCAACTCCTCAAAATGGTGTGTGAATATACTCAGTTGTCTCACGTAGTTGTTGGCTCAGCCGTTCTTTCTACATACTCATTTTGATCACTTTAGGCACTGATTGTACACACTGCATATGCTAGATAGTGTCTGTCCATTTGGTAAGCCACTTAACAAGATGTCATTTTTACTTGTTGAGCTGCTTCCAAGCTGAACAAAGCCATTCAGGACATTTACTAGTCTCTGGTCTAAATGACAAATGACATGAAAACTGATTTCCTTAATTTCAAAAGGTGTTTTGGTGCCCTTGTTAATGAATTTTGCGTAGGACTAACCTAGTGGGCTGAACCAATTTTCTCCAAAGTGTTGCTGGAATTAATATTGTTATGATTTAAAAAATAGCATTGTGGTGTTGAAGTGCTGGATTTTACTGTCCTTTCTTTTGCAAAGAGGAGCAGCTTTTTCTGGCCACTTCTTGTAACGCTCAAGTTCTGTGGACAAAGCAACAGTAACTTACCGTATCTCATCCTCAGTCATTCAAGATGTTCCCTTTACCACATTTCTCAGGACAACACAAGAATCAGAATTATGGCTTTATGGTTTATGACTACTCCTTCAAGATTTTGAAAAGAAAATCCTTAATGCTATCCAGAGGTTTCCTGCCATGAACCTATTTAATGAAAATAATTACTTCCATTTGGAAGTTTGTAGATACACAAGAAAAAGTGAAGGGTAGCATAGTTATTCGTATCTGTGTGGAAAGCAAAGGGCACTTCAAGAGGCTGTGGAAGGTTCACAAAGACCATTTTTTTATATGGCCTTTTTGGATGATGAATGGCATTGAACCTAAGCTTATTGCATTCATAAGTGACCTTTCCATTTGCTCATTATTAGATGTAAGTGAGCTGTTGTTTTGGTCTCCCACTGCATTTTCATAAGCCACCTGCTGATCTTTTTGGTTCATGTCTTCAGTCATTTCCTGTTTCAAGATTTTATGGTGTTCTGATGTATAATGATATTTTCTGAAAGCCTCCCATTGGATTTCAAAACCATTTATTAGAACCTTCCCATCATTTAAAATGCATGTATAGCACCTCAAACCAATTTAGAAAAATTAAATCATAATCCACAATCTTATGTTCTGTTGTTTTCTTTAATCTATGTAATAGACAAATGTTTAGATACCGATTTAATGCATATTTTTTAAAAAATATATAAACATAAATCAGCAATTCTGTAGCCATTTCCCATCCCCAGCCTTGCAACTCTTATTTTCTTATTTTTTTTCCTACTCTGCATTTCTAAGAAAATAACTGATGAGCAACCAGTGATAGAGCTGAAAGCATTTCTCCGTGCCATGTATTCAAGAAAATACATGGGATATAGTTCATGGTCTGTGCATAATTTATGAAAGAAGTTGTATAGCAGATTGTGCATATTACACCATTTTTCAGAGTTCTCTAGTCACATTTGTCTGTTTCTGTGTTGCTGGATTTTGATATGCTAGAGTAGGAGGCTTGCCTTTCAGTAAATGGGGAAAATGCAAAGGAATCTATATTGAACTTGGAAGTTTCAAGCAAACTCTATTTAAGATAATTTAAAATTGCAACTCAAGTGTATTCTGCCAAATGTAGGCTATCAACAAAATATACAATTAGCTGTCTTTTGTAAAAAAAAAAAAAATCTTGTTGCTTTCCTATTAAAATTTTAGGTCAGGGAGAAAATGTGAATGCTGCTAATTGATTTTAGGGGTGGTTTTAGTTACGATAAACAGCCAACAAAATAATTGAAATATGCCAAAAAGGGAAAGAAAGCTACTTTATCTTAAGACAAAAACAAAGAACTAGAAAAATGCATCAACATTTCCAGTGAGTATAACTGAAAGATGTAGCAACTAAGTATTACCCCAACTGTTGGTCATCGTACTATAATCACTGTTTTGGGGTTGCCCCAGACATCTGCTTGATTATGGCTTTACCCCAGCAACTGGTGCTAACTCCTTACACTAGCCCGCTATCTCTGGTTTCCCCGTTCCCCAGCTCATGTTGTACCCTCAGTTCCCATCCTCTTATTACACCAGCCTTGTGCCAAATGTTTGGTTTCCTAGACCAGACTCGATCAGTTCCAAGCTCCCCTATGCCATTTCTTCAGTCCCCGAATGTTCATGTTCTGCCTTATATCACTCAGGACACAGGATTTCCTCTCTGAATTGTCATTTAATTGTTAGAATTGTTTTATTAATGTATGAATGCTATTACTGTTGTTCACCCCCCCCAGAAAAGGCCACTTTATACATTTAAATAATAAATAAATAAAGATGCTGGCAAATATATAGTTATGCTGCACTCCCTCTTCTGTTGCTATCCAGCTACCTAGGTCTTCTGGGCCGATATGTGATGCTACTGGACAAAAAGAAATAAGGGATCAGAAATTGTATTTCAAAGTCATGTTTAATATGTTATTTTTTTAAAAAGAAAAGTTGTAGATAATAGGGTTGCCAGCCTCCAGGCGGGGCCTAGAAATCTTCCAGAATTACAATTGACCTCCAGACTATGGAATCCATTTCCCTGGAGGAAATGTCTGTTTTGGAAGATGGACTCTATTGCATGATACTCTGTTGAGGTCGCTCTGCAAAAACCCCACTTCCCCCGGGCTCTGCCCCTAGAGCTCCAGAACTTTCCCAAGCTAGAAGTGGCAACCACAGAGGGCTGTACAAGTCTGAGAAATCCTGCAGCAAGGCATAGCAGTTTTCTTAATGCTGTAGAAGAAAGAAATGTTTTCTGTCTGGCTTTTTGTGTGTGGCTTTGTGTAATTAGAAAATCAAACCTACATGTGTAGGGAGGGTGCACGGACATGTGGGGGGGGTGCAGCCTCTCACTCTCCTGCTTTAGCAATGTCAGGCTAGAAGAATAACTTGGGCCTTAATTTGAGCTTTAATTGTGGCATACACTGCATGTTCATTTCCCATTCATTTTGCTGGTTCATTCTGCTGCTACCAAAATGCAAACAACATTCCTTGAACATTTAAAAGCAGTTTGAAGAGGATGAAGCTTGCATGTTAAGTAAGACATCTTTTTGTCAAAAATGAATTCATGGAGATAAGTTGAGGTCTGAAATATAACTGGTATATCTGTAGATGGCACAGGCAAAGCTGAACACCATGTGTTAAGGTAACTGGTGATGTAATTGTGGTTTTAAGGATTTAGAAAGCAGGAGAACACTTCCAACATTTATTCAGCATTTTTGATAACTTTGTGCAGCTGTCCCATTAACAGGAGTGCTTGTTCTCAGTTTTTATGCCAAGGGAAGGCTCCTTGTGCCAGAGGAAACCACCACTGTTGACGGAATATATCCATGGGATTCAGCCCTCTGTGTTGGTTCTGACGACGTGCCACCATCAAACTTGGAGCAAAAGTTTTAAAACTTGCCATGTCACAGAACAAAGTTGTAGAAATAGGAAGAATGTATGAAGCATACAGGAAGGTTACCAATCTCAATTTGACTGTCAAAAGAGCTGTTAAGAGAAATAGAACACGATGTGCCTTTTTTAGACTACAGTACATCGGGCCTAAGCCAAAGAATCACATTTTTAATGGTCCCAGAAAAAATCAAATACCTGCACATGCGAAAAATAAGCATAGTAGGATGTGGCTAGACTGTTCTCATTTTAGAGTTCATGGAGTTCATAGGATGAGAAGGGGGTTCAGATATGTACATTTCTGTGGACAAGCTGAAATGATCCAATCTTAAGAAAAGCTTTATTGCTTAATTCTATAATTATAGTGTTAAGAGAAAGTGTTAAAAATGCCCTGGAAATATATGGAAACAGTATGTAGGACCAGCATTAGACTGTTTAGGGACATGCAATTTAAAGGCAAAGAAGTAAATCATGTTCTGACAGTTCAGTAAAAGCACAAACATCTAATAACTTACTAACAAAGAATCTAATATTAAGCCCTATTAGCATGCATTGTGGCTGAAGTACTGTGTTACTCACGCTCTGAATGCTTCTGTTGACAATCATAGTAGTTCATTCAGAGTCAGAAGAAGAACTGATATCATATGAGTTTATTTTTTTTAAAAAGGATTCTGATTTAACACACTTGTCCTGCTGGCAGTTTAACTTAACATTGAAGTCCATGATTGTGGAGGTGGACAACCAGATGTTGGCAAATTCTCTATGGAATGTTAAAATTCAAAACTAGTTTGCAAGTAAGTAGCCAGAAGGTTCTGACAAACAACAACAGCAAAGTTAACCTTGGCTCAGACTATTCAGGAACTCTTTCCATTAGTTGGCAATGCATCTTGTAAGAGTTTTCGATGTCAGAAAGCTGGAAGTTTTGGTGTCCAGGGACTTGAAGCTGCCACTCAGTTTTCTACATGTCTCTTACCCAGGCACTTGGAGGAGCACTTAACAGTTTTGTGATGCTTTGATATCCATTATATGGAAAGCCCCCTGGGTCCGGCGATACTAGCAGAGGACACTCTGCCCTAGTGTCAGTCATCTTGGTGGTCAAATACAAATGAAGAAATGGGTGGGGAATGTGGGGAATGTGGTGGGGGAGAGAAACATTTCACAAAAGTATACTGGAAATAAACAACTCTGCAAGTAGGATAAAAGCCTCTTCCAAATTTCATGACTTCCTGTGTGTCTTAAAATAAGGCTCATTTAAAATTTCAGCAAGCTATTTATAGAATCTAGAATTTCATCCATACTTCTTTCAGGGTAGTACGAGTTGCTTTATTTTCTTCTTCAACATATACATTGGGAAATGTTGAGAACATGTGTTGCTGACCCCACAGAAAACCTATTACAAAATATAATGGAAATAGGACGCATTCAAGTGTTTTTCATCAGAAGCTGTTGCACTCCTGTGAAAATAGGCGTCGAGAAAATTACTGAAATGCATACAGTTCATCCAGAAACTTACAATGAGTGATTTGGAACTAATCTATTTTTGCATGCATTGGCAAGGAAATTAGGGATGGTTTTCAGACTGGTAATCACTATCTGGAGAGTGCATTATTATTACATGTATTTCCATGTTGCCGCTCTCTTATCCTGATCAGATGACAGACAGAGAATACAACACCAGTGAATTGTGCTGCCAAGTTGACCACCAAGTTGACTTTCAAGACACTGCTCCATTCCAAAAGGGAGGGGGGGATATTAGCTGCTGACAATGCAGTAGGTTTATTGGGTTTATTTAGTAGTGTTATAGTCAGCCATTTCTACAAAGAGCTCAGACTGCCTGAAATTCTTGAATATGTCAGCCTCCTATGCAGGCACACTTTATTTTCCTCAAGGGAGAGGTATCAGATGCTTTCACATAGATTTGCCATGTTTCAAGCTCTGTCCCCAAGACTCAGGTTTGGACTCTAGGGTGGCAGGTTGGTATCTCAGGCCTGTCAGCTAACCCACATCTGCTGGCTTCTTGAACAGCCAGTGCACACCTGGTTCCAGTAACCACTGCACATGTGGCCAGAAGGCCAAAAATTGGTCCCTAATCACATTTTACATGTAACACACAGTTAATTTCTGTGGCTTAGATCTAAAGTTGCTTATGCCATTGGCAGGAGGGGGGAGATTTTCACTTATTTCTCCTTCTGCTGCAGACCTGCATTTCACCTCCCCATTGAGGTTCACACCTGTTCACTCCTAAAAACAGAATAATGGGCTACAAGAGGAGGAGGAGGAGGAAAGTCCCACTGTGCAAATTTCACTTTGCTAGCCATGCTTTGGACTCAGTCCCCTTTTTTAAAAAAGTATTTGTGTGGTAAAAAAAAAGAAGTCCACCTCTTCAAAGCCATGGCATGCGCACACTCACAAATACCATGTGGTGTAATGCCTAGTGGTGTGTGGAAGTGTGACTTCACCATCCCTTCCATGACATCACAAGAACATGCCCCATGAATCTCAGGTTTTGGGATGCTAGGGACCTAGCCAACCTTAAATTCAGACCATTCTGTAGGACCTAACTGGGCCATTTGGGGGTCTCAGTGTGGCCTGCTGCATGGTGTAGTGGTTAAATCAATTGATTAGGAATGGTGAGATCTGGATTCCAATCTCCACTCACACCTGTCTGACTTCCTCATATGTGTGTACATAAGGGCCATCAAGTTGCAATGGACTTTATGTTGAACCCAGCAAGGGACTTTCAAGGCAAGTGAGAAGTCAAGGTCGTTTGCCATTGCCTTCCTCTGTAGAGTCTTTCTTGGTGATCTCCCGTACTAGTACTGACCCTGTTTAGCTTCTGAGGTCTGATGAGATCAAGCTATACTATCCATTCCATGTTCAACTACCTCACAGTGACAATAAAGCAGAGGAGAAATCCTGTCCTGGGGCTATTGGAGAACAAGTGGGATAAAGGTGTAATGGATGGATATCACATGCTAAAAAATGACGGAGTGATCTTTAACACTTCAGGGCTATGAAACAATGCTTTGGGAGGTCATTGTGTTCTCACTTTCAGCCTCTCCCCATTCCATTTAAACCAGCAGTTCAGATGTTTCGAGATTTGCCAGTATTAGCAGTCAAGAGGGGGGAAATATGCAGTGAGTTGTCATGTTCCTGGGGATAAGAGCTTTCTGAATGGGCCCTGGATTTCTTCTACTACATGTTCTACTAGAAAACAGTAAGACAAGGATTGTGTTTGTTCATATCAGACTTTGAAATGTATATGGGGGGATGTTCAAATTACTTTTTGTCCAAACCTTTAAAGCAACTAGCAGCTTCACATTTTGTAACTTGTACGGGCTCTCCATCACAAATAATTTATAACTCAAGATGTTTACAATATTCAGACTTTCCCAGCAGGTAGACATAAGGAAAGGGGCACAAGGTAAGTGACAAGATCAGCTAGGAAGCCTGAGACAAGATCTCTTCTTTAATGTCAGATGATGAAGTCAATGGGCAGGCACTAATGATTGTTCCTTACACCAGCCATTCGCATACGAAAGATGCAGTCTTCCGTTTTCTCATAGCATATTCAGTTCTATTTAAATATTGCAAGCTGCTGAATTGCAAATGTTAACTTAGGTATGAATAAAAAATGTTGATATTTTATTCTAAAAATAATTATTACGGATAGGCTGCCTTTATTGTATTATTTAAAATATTTTATTCTAAATGGAGACTACAGGCTATTGCAGAGTTGCCACTGTTTTTTGTTATGGACAGAAATTGTTTCTGGGGCATTAAAAATACAAGAGGGAGGCTACTGCAGAAGGAAAGTTATTTGCTTTTGACAGGGACTGTCAGTAATTGTGGGCTGGAAAGAAAAGTGCTGTAGCCAGTTTCTGTGAAATAGTAGAGAAACTCAGACGAGTGCCATGCTGCTCCCATTATACATATATTTCTTTTTTAAAAAATAACTCTTCTGTAGAAAAGAGCTATCCTTGCCTCCCCCCCCCACACACACACACACTTTGAATCCAGTGCTTTCATAGTATACGCTGTACGCAAAGAATAGAACATCTGTGCATGGACGACTAACTTCTGGTCTTTAAACTACCAACTGCTAAAAGTGATTGAGTTTGAACCAGAGGAAGTGGGGGAGAGCCCCACTGAGCCAAATGCATCTTTATGCATACCTTTAATAAAATATTGTAAGGAATAACTAGAAAGCTTTTTTGGACTTTCATCTCGCAGCTTCTCTCCCCCTCGCCTTTCATTGCAGCCTTGTGAAGGAATCTGTATTGACTCCTGTCAGGCATTTTTGGATAGGGGGTGAAGAGCCTTCTCTCATGGCTTTTTGTGTGTTTTGTCAAATCCAGTCCTTTCAGTTGAAGTGCGAAGTGAAAGCTGATGTCAGGAAATGCCTTCAAGCATGAGCTGGTGCTGGTCTCCTGCAACTTATTTTTTTAAAAAAAGAAAGAAAGAAAGAAGAACACAGAGAATCTGATTGGGTTGTGAAATGATGGCAATCTAAGTGGACATAAACACATTTATTGCAGGCTCAGCAGCCGTTACGTCTCATTAGCGGGAGGAGGCAAAGGGGAAGAGGGCCACTCTGATGTCAGATTTTATTCTTTTGAGGACAAATGCGTCCAGATGAGATGATATTAACTTGATAGCTGCTTGTTTACTTAGGATTTGGAATCCATTTAGGTCTATTCTCCTCCTCTCCATGCCCTGAACTAAAACTATGTTTGTTCCTTGTTTCATGGCTAAAAGAAAATAATAACGCAGAAACAGCAGATACTGGAGGACTGGTAAAACTTAAAGTTGGTTCAACTTGTATTATGTACCAAAAGTGAGATTAGTGGAGAAACATGTGCGGTGCTCAAAAGGTGCTGCTGTTGGATCACTTTCCTGTGCCATTTTTAACAACAACTTAAAAGAGGAATTAAAATATCTGTGTCTTTAAAAGAACTGCTTCTGGGCCTGGGGTTTCTATCCATTGATAAATATGGTTTTATCATAGTGTGGCTACTGGGAGGTATTGTGAAGGGCGAAGGAATACTATTTTTGTTTGATGATTTGTATATATTTTATTACGGAAGTCTGAATTCATTTCCCTTCTGAATGCTTTTTGCAGTTCTTGAATATTTCACATGTTAAGACGTGGAAGGCCTTTAGGATAAACCCTTACAACAAGTCATAGACTTTGATATAGCCTTTTACCAAAGCCAGGCTGCCTCAGTGAGATGCATTTTGTGTAGTTCTATATTTAAAATTTCAAAATAAAACTTGGACATATTCCACATGACTAAAAGCAGCTTGGAGGTGATAATGTCTAATGTGAAAGCCCCTCTCTTCCTCCTCCAGATCCCAGCCCTTTAAAGAAAGTCCTCATGGCTGCATTCTGTTATTGATGTTGTTGTTTCAAGGAATTCCCTGTGCTTGTACTTAGTTCAGATCTTTTTTCTCTCTTTTTGAAATTAATTTTTCCTTGAGGAAGAAGTAGTGTTGGGCAGTGAATAAATTCTTCATCCATCTGTATCCTGAGGTTCATCTCTTTGTTGGGAGGTTGGGGGGCGGGGGGCAGAAGGAGTTAGTCATGGCTGCCTGGTGTCCATCCTGATCTCATTGTCTTAAAGGTTGTGTTTATCTATATGCATTTAACTTGCTGTAGATTCAGGGAGGGGTTGTTGTTTTTTCTATCATAGCAGGTAGCACTATTGAAAGAACATAATTTCCCATCCTGATCCTCCCAGACTCCTGCACTTTCATAAATATATTCACTGAACAATTAATATTCCCAACCAAAATGGCCTCCAGCACATTTCTGCTCCCTTTCCCCCATTCAGCAAAAAACAAATAGCCTTCCTTGACTCTCCATCCCACTACCATCTCATCTCCAAAAAACCAATTTGCTTTTCTCTGGCCCAAATGACATCACATCAAACTTGTTATCATCTCTAAAACTGTACAAAAGTTTAAACTTTGCTTCCAAGTGTCTACTGAAGCCAATAGGATGGAAAATACCTAGATATTGGTCCCATCAAGTCACTTGCAGGGACCTTCTACTGTAGCTGTTGTTTGCTGATTGACACCTCTTTGTGGCAGCCATGCAAGGAGTAAGCCTGATGAGCTCCCACCCAGTGCAAATCATATTGAACTGCCACTCTGGTTGCATATTTCAGTCTAAATGGAGAGAATTTCAATGCAGCACAATATACAAAGTATCATAATGGAAAGTGTTATCATAGACAGGACCTGTTTCCAAACTCTGACACATTATAGAAACTCCTTTTCCCCCTTTTGTGTTATATTTTTTTTAATGGAGTGCTTTTGGTTGTCCCATTTGGATTCAAGCAAATCAGAAATTCATGTCCTAAATATTTCACTAGTCAGAATAATTAAGTTGATCAGGTTTGGGAGTACTAGAAGGAAAATAATGGAGTCACTGAAGCATCAAAGCTCTAATGGCAACCTGAATTCATTCAGATATCAAATCTAATAATTGCTCTACACCTGTATACACAGTCCCATTGAGCAAATTCACATTATAGGTTTAGAGGAACAGTTTCAGTACTGTGCTCCAAAGGGATATGATCTTCTTTATTTTCAAAAAAGCTTTGTAATTTTTTTTATCAACTTTTATTTGTGGAGGATTGTTGTATTCTAATGGAATAGTCGATCTTCATTCACAGATATGCAAACATTAGGATTTTTTTTAATGCACTGCATTAGTAATAAGGGTTATTTTTATCCTGCCTTTACAGTGGAAGGCAAGGGGGTAACACAGTTGTTTATCCAGATTTTCACTGTCAAGGACCAGTGTTTCTTAACTCTTCCAATGCATCAAAACTCAGAGAGAGAGAGAAGGTGAACATAACAAGAGGTGAAATGCAAATACTTAATTTAGCTATTGATACATTGAGAAAGTTGGATCTTGGAATGCTAAGGAAAAACTTCTTAAGGAGATGGGAGTTATCAGTGACTGAGTCTGACATGCAGTGTGACAGCTGGAAAGTATGCAGGCCTTCCTCCAATGACCAAACATGCTCTTTGAGCTAATAATATGTTTTGTGCACCATAACGTGGATATGACATAGCCTGTACTCACAGCACTGACAGGAAGACAAGGTGCATTTGTGTGCTGAAGGACTGGAAAAGAGTGGTAAGAGCGAGAAATGGGGGAGCCTGGCATTGAAGGAGCAGGAAAAGCAAGGCTCGGTTAGTTTAGAAAATATTGTGGTTTTGAGAGAAGACAAAGAAAGAGTTGGGAGGGTTGTTCTAAATACTGGGAGTTATATTACAGAATGAACATGCACAAAAGTGGTTGAAACTGGTTCAGAAGATGAGTTATATGGGTGCAAATGCAGAAGAGAAGAAGTCCAATCAGAAATTATCTGACTGGGCATAAAGTAAGAGCATAAAGTAGGGAATATACCACAGACACCTTTCCTGGTGCTCACCAAGTGTTTTTAGAAAATGGCTCTGAACGTCTCTTGCCTTGAAATTGCTCTGAGGTTTCCATAAGTTAGCAAAAAAGACAGCAAAAAAGAAGAAGAACAAAACCCTATGTTGTATACCAATGAACCTTGTCATTCAGGGACTCCTGCAGATTCCTTTTTTATATATAAAGAATTTTATTAGTTTATATAAAGAAAATATGGAAGGGGAAAGGAAGGGGGAGAAAGAAAAGAAAAAGGAATATAAAAATATTCACGTTCAAGTTTAACATTCTGCATGCATATCTTCTCATTACAATTTCACAATGATTTCATCTATCATTCTTATTATTTTTCACTTAGTCATATTTTCCTCAATACTTGAGTTTTAACCAGTCATAGAACACCCTCCAGGGTCCTAAAAATTCTTCTTCCATTTTTCCTTTTAATATCTTTGTCAGCTTGTCCATTTCAGCACATTCTTCGGTATCAATTCATGTAGCATTTGAGTTTGCTGTGTGGGACTTCTGCAGATTCCTGAAAATATAAGCCACAATTTTTTTTGGAGGAGGGGGGGCTAGCAGTTACAGGTGGAAAGAAAACAGGGGTATCTCATGCAAAGAATACTGTACTAGAGAACTGACTGGAGCAGGTGATATATTGATCAGCAGAGTTTGAGATCCCTACCCATAACCTTCTCAGGTACTAGAAGCCTTTTGCCAACCCCAATCCCACTATTCCGATATCTGACCTACCAACTCCTCAACTACAAAAGAAGGGATTTTTTTAACAATTCAAACTGCAATCAAAATAAATAAAAATAAATAAATATAAATACATCCCCCAGTGAAGTGCATTAGTATAAATAACCTTTCTGATTTGGGCATTTTGGTGTTAAATCAAGATTTGCACCTCTCAGAGTGCTGAAGGTGGGCAAAGGGGAAAGGGGAACATCTCCCCTGGTCATAACTGATTGCTGTCAGATTCAGAAGGAAAACTCAGAAGAGAATCGTTGTGCCATTATGTTCAATGAAATCCGTATGAAATAACCAGAGTATAAAAAGAAAAGGTACTCTTGCAGTGTTGAAATAAAAAGTCATAAAGATGATGTGACTGGATTGTAACTTCAGACTATCCTCACTGCAGTCCTTATTCCTGGTATTGCTCTGTGTACTTCCTGTCTGATACAGCAGCATTTTCATCATACTTTCTACCCCACCCTCCCACCCCCATTTTCATCTGGGAGTTCAAAATCAGAATGAGTGGCTGTATATGGCTCTGCTTGTGTTGGCAAACAGGCCTGTTTTCCTGTGTGATTTTAAAGGCCAATTACCCTTGGAGGAAGGGACAAAAGAGATTGATTTGTCTTGTAACCCTTGAGGCAGGCGTGTGGTGGTGTTTCAAAATAAGGCTTGTTGAGGGCTACAGTCACAGAAATGGAACAGCTTTCAGTAATTTCACAAGCACTTGTCTCGGGTGGTGGAGTTTTAGAGGGAGCAAAGTTCTGTTTAATGCTTGTAAACACACATTTAAAACTTCTTTTTTCCTTAGCATGTTTTTTAAACAACTTGCTTGGGACTTTGACTTCTTCAAGGTGAAATAAGAAAGTGAAATGGCTTATGAAGTAAAAATGCTCTTTAGAATAATGTAAAATCACCTAAAGAGAGACAGCCTTTAGAGTTTTCTTTTGTTTAGATTCCCACTCTGCCTGGGCAACTGATGTGAGTTTTGGGGGGGCGGACAGGGGGGAGAGATGGCAGAACTTTTTCTCCCTCTCCCGAAATACTAGGACCTAAGGGCATCAGATGAAGCTATTGGGCAGTAGGTTCAGAACAAACAGGAGGAAACACTTCTGTACACAGAAAGTGATTAAAATGTAGAATTCGGTGCCAGAGGATATAGTGGTGACCACAGGGGTAGAGAGCTTTAGAAGGTGATTCGAAAGCTTTGTGAACAATAGGTCTCTCAATGGCTACAAGCCATGGTGACGAAAGGGATCCTGCATGTTCAGAGGCAGTCAATTTCAATCCTTCCACCCTAGGAATTACCAGAAACTCTTTGGTTTTACCACAGCTTCCAGTGATTCCTAAAGTAGAGTGGCATCACTTCCAGGTTTTTCCCAGTAGTGATGTAATGCCAGTGTGGCTGATGGTGATTTTTTTTTCATTTGTGGGTTGCTGGAGCAGCAGCAAGAAATGGGAGTTGGGAAGAGGAGGTTAAATGGCATGGAAGTTTGCTGGGTGACCTTGGCCCAGTTATATACTCTCAACCTAACCTGTCTCACAGGGACATGCTGTTAATGTTTATCAAACAGTTTATCTTTCAGGGTCCCTGAAAGACATTTCTTGTGACCTTGAACTCTGCCTTATTGCCTGTGGTGGTGAAGGGAAGACACTCTTGATCTAGTCCTGGTCTTTTTATTGTTAACTTGTATATTCTGTATATGTCTATGATATTAGGAAATAATTTAAAGTAGTTGACATAGCTTTCTTCAGAACATAAATGGCTGAAGGACAACTGTATAGTCTCAGAATCCTCCACAAACCATAAGCTCTTGATCACGGTAAAATCAAAGATATTTTCATGTGGTTCCTTGTTTAGTAGCAAACAGGTGCATCTTTCACTATGTAGATATTTACCTGTTGTGATCTGAAACAGAGAAATGATGCTTATTTACACATTCAGATTTGTAACCCAACCCAATTCCAAACGTTTAATGTATAAAACAAAAGCATCAAGTCACTAGCAAAGCAGAATTATGTTGAATCCAGTTCACAGAAATCTTCCTCAGTTTTGTTTAGAATAAATGAATTTGCTTCACCAACCACTACCCAACTCCACTAAGATTGATTTTCGAGAATGCAGTGCAGCATAGATTATCACCCAAACAACATGCCAGAATGTTGTGTCGCTTGATCTTTTTCTGAGTTCTGATTACAGGGGAAACTAATCCCAATAAATGTCACCTTAAGTCAGTTCTAAAAGGTCACATTCAGATTTATTTCACTATGTATTTTTAGGAGGCCTTATTCAAACTGTTGTACTTTGGGGGAAAAAATAATAGTTCCTGTTTAAAATACTAATTAGCCACAAAAGATAGGATGCCAGTGTTTGAAACCACAAGGTGAATGCCTTCAGGAGTCTCTTTTCAGTCTCACAGTCTGTTAGAAATTTAATAAATCAACAAGATACAATTCTGGGGTCTGTTGTATTGATCTGCAAGTTCAGAGGAGATAATGAGAAAAGTGGTTGCTAGTCCAAAGGAATGGAGTATGGATTACTTGTCTTGGAATGCTTTCTGATCTAAGTTTACCCATAGATGATTTTCAGGCTCTCCCAAAAAAAAATCCTCAGATCCAGCTTCCTGGCCTCCTTCTCCCTTGTCTGTTGTCACTTTTCCAACACCGCTCCCAAAATGCATTTATAGCTAAAATGAAAAGTGAGGTTTTGGGAAAGAAAAGGAAACTCAAGGATAAAATAAATGTAGCGACAGTTTTTAAGAGAGAGCACTGAGGGAATATATAGACATAACTGAATCAAAGCATTAACATGGATCCATAGGAAGCAGCTTTTGGAAAGTCATGAGACCTATTACCTAACGTAATAGGTAGATAGGTTTAACAACCTCATATAATTGGGGGGGGGGCGTCTCCAACTGCTTAAATTTGGAGCCCAAATAGTCTTTAGCTCTTAATCAGAAGTGATCTGAAGAGACCATCTAGTTGCCCTCCAGTGTATTCTTAATTGTGGTTTGAATCTATTCATCTCATGATGGAGATTCTGAAAACCATTTTTAAGAAACACCCTGAGCAAGTGATGATAAGCATTATGCTGACAAAACCTGCAACAATTCCCATGTAAAGTTAGATGCTTTTAGTAGTCTGTCTCTGGCTGCCACCACCATTACAAGTCTCACGATGGATACTTTTCTAAGTTACTTCTGATGAGAAAACACTTACCTGTCAGCAGCAGCTTAAAATTTACTAGGGAGATCATCTGAGCTGCAAAAAGAGTAGTTTCTGCATGCAGTGAAAGTAATCAGTTTCCTACCAGTAGCTTGTTTCAATCCTGATAATGCATAGTTTTATCTAAAATGATCATTGTGTATTTGCCAGTAGATGACTGAGAATGTTTTTGAATCACTCAGTGATGAGGCCAAGAGCTAACATCCCTATGTTGTTCAAGCTGGAGAACTAAGGGAACCAGTAATAAAATTCCTGCCTAGCCATAGACTAAGTGGATTGACTTTGTCAAGAAAGACTCCTATCTGTTTTTCCAGATGGGAAAAAGATCTGGATTGATAATCACAGTTTGTATTTATTGTGGCTTCTTCTGATATCTAAATTCACAAACCCCAATTCACTGAGTAATACAGAGATGGCGGTATAATGTGCTCTTCTCTGGAAGGTGAAGATAAGGCAAGAAACAGACAAATAAGGGTTTACAGACAAACTGGGGTTTGGTGCTTAGACATAACCGGAATTTGTTGCACAGTGCCCACATTATTGAAGCATATGAATGCAGCCTTGATTCAGTTTCCTTCCATCTGCCCACATCAGCCTTGATCCGTTTCCCCAAGAAGGTGCATTTATGGTGTATTTGTAACTGCCAGAAGCAGAGAGCAAGTGTGCATCAAAAAGGTGCCCACAGATTAAATACTTCCAAATAATCCAAGTAACAGAAAACTGGGAAGACATTTGCCTCAGGGTGAAAAATTCCTCTTGAACCTCCAATATTAAGCCTATCAAATGCTTGGCATGAGCAAAATTCCTCCCCCAAGTCTTGCCAAGAGAATCATAGAAATCGGGAAATCCTAGAGCACTGCAGACGCAGTGACCAGAAGTGACATCACTGCATCTACTGGAAGAGTGCGGGAGAGCCAGTGGGAGCTGGAGATCGTCTGCTGCAGTGGGCAAACTGGTAAACCTAGTTTGGGCTGAGAAACTGGGAGTTGCCAGTACACTTATTCTATATACTGTTCTGGTGTTGCTTTTTCTTCTTTGGGTTTTCAGCAATTTTAATAAACCCTTTAAGCAGAAAAATGAAATACAGTTCTGTGTATTCTCTCCTGTCTGTGGTGTTTAGGTTTTGTATTGCTTACATTGTGCTAAAGTTCACTAGAATTGTATGAATATTGTCCCCTGGGTCTTTCATAAAAACTAGATGCGTATCTCATTAGGCTTTTCCAGTGAGCAAAGTTTTAAATGAAGGAACAAATAAATATTTGATGCAGATGCTTTCATTGGCTCCCAAAGGGTACAGGCCATACAAATGCCTTTTACAAGGGTGTTTTCTACCCATCGTCTGCTGCTCCAAGTAAAATTACTCTAATAAGGTAGCACTTTTGCAATGTCTCTTATTGCCAAAGAAGCATCAGCTTCTTTTATTTGGCCATTTACATTCCCTCTCCTTTTCATTTTTAATTTAAAGTTTAGGTACTGTTCTATCATGGTCATATTGGAAATGGTTTCTCCATCAGAAGTACAGGAAACAAAGTTAAAACAAAATATATGGGACGCATAATTGTATGTATTGTTGAAGAAACATGACACTGTAAACCACTACTGCATTCCACTCCCATCTCCTTTCCAGCTAGGAAGCCCCTAGTCTTTGTTATCTTCTGCCCCTCAAGGTAAGCAAACCAAGGCCAGGTCCCACCAGCCAAGGCTTTTTCTCTGGGTCTGAACCACTCCGACTGTGTGTGAGGGGATAGATGATGGTATGCCTTCATGTGAATAAAAAATGTCATGTCAGCAAGGAGGCTATAATGGCTTTCCCTAGCATTTCAGCTTTCCATCTGCAAGAAATTAGGGGACATGGAGGAGGCCTGGGAGAAGCATTCCATTGTGCCAGCTGGAGCCTGCAGTCCTGAAGCAGGGCTATCCCTTCAGTGAAAACAAACCTCTTGTTTAGGAAGAGCATATAGGGAGGAGAGGTGGGCTGTACTGCTCCTCCCCCAGTTTTGTGATGCGCAGTTTTGTGAGTCAAGGAGAGAAGGGCCCATGAGGGAGCCCATTTAATAAGAGACAAAATCCCCACCATTTGGAAGAAGAAGAAGAGAGAAGAGAGAAGAGATTGGATTTATGCCCCACCCTTTGCTCAGAGTCTCAGAGCGGCTTACGAACTCCTTGCCCTTCCCCTCCCCACAACAGACACCCTGTGAGGTAGGTGGAGCTGAGAGAGCTCTTTCGAGAACTGCTCTTTGAAGGACAGCTCTGGCAGAACTATGGCTTGCCCAAGGTCAGCTGCAAGTGGAAGAGTGGGGAATCAAACACGGTTCCCCCAGATTAGAGTCAGTGCACTTAACCACTACACCAAACCACTACACCAAAAACCCACACCCCATGGAAAGGGCTACCAAGACCTCAGGACCAGACACTTCTGTGTTGTTTTTTCTGTCTCCCATCCTACCTATTCAGATTCTGGCTAAGGGAAAGAAGAGGGAAGGAGAGAGGTACAGATGGAAGCCCATCTTCTCTGTCTCCATACTGCTGTCCTCCATGTTGCTGCTGTTCTCAGTGTTCCACTTTTGTCCTCTCTTTGATGGGATTAGCAAGGGGATGGGTGAGGGAGAGAGCAATGGAGGGTGAGGCTACCGAGCTCATGAGAAATAATGCAGTAGCATATCCATCTTCTAGATGCCAGGAGGCTGAAGTCAGTTGAACTTCTTTCTGCGTAAACAGATTGCTGCAAACCATATGTCACTGGGGAGACTAACAGAGCAGTATAAATCCCAACACGTCTTTCCCTTCTTTTCAAAACTTTTGATTCTCTCAGGATGCCCAAAATTGCTATTAAGGGTGTTTCCACAAGTGACTCCAAGAATTCCATTTAGTTTCCAGTATGCTACTTCTAAATGTTGTTAATGCAGTATTAAAAGCAAAGAGAGAGAGAGAGATGCCCAGACCTGGTCAGTGTGATTCTTCATTGGATTTGCCGACATGGAAAAGTCAAATGCCATTATGTGTCACTTGTGAAAATGTCCTTAGTTTCTAAGGCTGGAGAGAGATATATAAAATTTTCATAAAAGAAATGAAAGCAAGCAGACTCTTGAGCAGGGTAGAGGGAAAACAGTTGCAATTATGGCCATGCCGGAGTTTGGAGTCCTGAATGCTATAGATTAAAAAGTTGTAACCACCTGAATGACCGGAGACTGAGAATTTTAGAGGTGCCCCCCCCCCGCAGAGGAGCAATTACAAACGAAGTAAATCTTTGCTTGCAGGCATCCATTGAGCTAGAAATACACCCTAGGGTCTTGATGTCTTTTGGCTGTTACAAGAACAACATTCATCCCTGACAAAACTTGCAAATGAATGAAGGCAGTTACATTGTATTTGCATATTGGATGTAATATATTCATTGCATTTCAGTCTTGGCACATTTTATTACAATATCAAAATGAGCTCAAAGTGGTTTTTACAATTAAAATGAAAGTCAGCATTCAGTTTCCTGTGCTGCACTCTGTTTTCTGACACTTGGGGGGGAAACTTCCATTTTTAGAGGAGAATGTGCTTGAAATTAATCCAGAATTATAGAAGTAGCACATTCAGTGACCACATCGGCCTATATACGTTCTTGAATATTTCAGCTACAATTATTGAAGGAATGAAATTCTTTTTAAAGGTTTATTCTTGTTAAACATCTTCTTCAACAAATTGTTGTTGTTCAGTCGCACAGTTGAGTTCGACTCTTTGCGACCCTATGGACCACATCATGCCAGGCCCTCCTGTCATCATTAAAAATACTTTATATCTATGTGATACATAGTAGATTTATAAATCACCCAATCCCTGTGTACACAGGGCTATGGGTGATGTATAACAAAAGTTAAAATCAAATACCACAGGTTAAAATTCATAGATTCAATAAACACATTCAATAAATTCTTAAAATAGTCTCAAGATGGCGTAATTAATCCATGTCAACACCTCACAGGCAGAGCACAAGTAGGGAAAGACTAAAAAGATGGAAGGACATCTTTTGTGTGAAGTGCCATCAAGTCGTAGCCAACTTATGGCGACCCCAGAAAGGGACTTTCAAGGCAAGTGAGAAGCAGAAGTGTTTTGCCATTGCCTTCCTCTGCAGAGTCTTCCATGGTGGTCTCCCTTCTAAATACCGACCCTGCTTAGCTTCCAAGATCTGACGAGATCAGGCTATGCCATGCCACCTTCCCTCCTAGGTAACATATATTGCATAGGGAAATACGTGCTGAAAATAAGAAAATGTCTACTTCTGAGTCAACTAAGGACACTTTCACATGGAGGATACAGCACCCTCTTTGTCTATTGCACATGGCATGTTCAGTGTGAGTTTCAGATAGTGCCTTGTATCCTGTACTTCCCTTCCATTTATGAAATGTGGTCCTCTGTTGCAGAGCTTGTTCTCACAGCACTAAGTGCCTTCTGCTTATGCAAGGTGTCTTTCTTGCATGAATGGAAAACACCTAGTGCCAGTGGACCATGCTTTGCACACTGAAGGAAAGTATGCTAATTAGGGCTGTGCAATTTGGGGGGTGTTGTTTGTTTGTTTGTTCAGGTCTATTAGAACAAAAAAAAAATCAGAATTTCTGAAAAATCTCAGATCCAAATACCAGCAAAGTATTTGGATCTGAGATTCTTTGGAAATCCCAAATTTTTTCAGGTCAGTAGACAGACGCAAGATGGGGAAAAAAACAGGAGCAGCAAAGCTGCAGAACACAACTATGTGGAGGGAGCACATTGGTCTCCCCACCTCTGTTTTCCCCAATCTTCCTGGTTCCTGAAAATGTTTTTTTGGGGGGTTCAGTTTTCCTGAAAAATCCTGGATACTTTTGGGATGCCAAAATACACCCGAAAAATACTGATAAGGTATTTTGGGGGTATATTTTCAGCTAGGGAGGATCTGAATGGACACCTCTAATGTTAATGTCTCAACTCACATCATTGGTCTACTGCTTGTGTGAGGGTTTTCCCGTGTTGGCCTTTTAACACTTGTCCATGTTGTCAGAATAGTCTGTCTTCTTTCTCTGCTTAGTACATTACAGCAGAAAGAGAACCAAAAGTGTCGGCAGATAATCCATAAGGACCGCAAATTTAAGATCAGCAATGAGGTGCAACACAGATATGCCACTTGTAGTAAAGAGGAGGGGAAGATTTATCATCTTAATATTGTATCAGTCCTTTTCCATGCCAAATATTGGGACATTTCTATTTGCAATTCATTTTTCAAGGGAAGATCTTAACTCTCATAGATGACTGCTTAGCCATTGCTCCTGCAGTATTACTATTTCTAGGGACAGCAAATGGCAGTAATTTTGTGTGTGCTTACTTGCTTTTTGTTTCCAAGCCCCTGCTTAGCTACTTTGAACAGATATTGGCTACAGCAGATAAAACTGGATATGCCACATAAGTCTGTTCTAAGCTACTCACACAAGTTTGTATGTTGACAAGCAAGTGCTTGCTGTACTCCCAGGGTATGCATCCTCAAAACAACATAAATCAGCCAAAACTTCAAGAGAATTTTAGTGCCCTGGAGACATTTGCCAGTTTTGCACCCCCAGCTTGCAAAATCTTGCTCTAGGAGGGAAAGAAGCAATATGCAACACTGCAGATTTGTTAAACACACACATTCTTTCCTCTCATGTTCTCTAACCTCCTGTCGCATACATACACATGAACACACATGAAGCTGCCTTATACTGAATCACACCATCAGTAAATCGAGGTCAGTATTGTCTACTCAGACTGGCAAGCAGCTCTCCAGGGTCTCAGGCAGCAGTTTTTCATATAACTTACTGGTTGGTCCTTTTAACTGGAGATGCCGAGGAGTGAATGTGGGGCCTTCTGCATGTAAAGCAGAGGCTCTTCCACTGAGGCACAGGCTCTCCCCATTTAGTCATACATGAGCTTAAACGTTTTCAATAATATTCCTTTACCTAAAGAAGCAAATTACAAAGGGGCTCTTTGCTGCAGTCTTTAAAGTCAACTTCTGCCCAAGCCGCCTCTGTTGGCCATAAGTAGCCTGGTTGTATGGCCTTGATGTGACCTTGATTATGAGTCAAATGACGTGTGGGCAGAAGGGTGCAGACAATCCCTTTTTGTCTGATGTGGGCAAGACTGGGCTAAATCGTTTGAAAACAACCTGATCAGGTTAAAATCTTTGTACAAACGGTTCGGCAACTTACCACTCAAAGAACAAGATCCACTTGATCTGATTGCAAAATCAGTGATTTTTAAAATGCTGCTTGTGCACCGTAAGTTCTGAGTGTTGCTTTATACTGAATATGACATTCTTGCATACTGTAGTTACCACCCCAGAAATGGTTGCCTCGGCTTCATACACCTCAGGGAATCACGTGATGATTGCTTTATAGAAAACCTGAAGAATTGAATTAAATTATGTGTGTTCTTGGCCTTACTAAGATATATGAATCTAACCGTGGTGGAAGTTCTTAACACTTTGTAAAATCTCCAAGAATTAAAGCAAGAGATTCAGGAATATTTCATTGCTTCCCATGTTTCCCCCAACACTTCCCCAAGGGAAAAAATATTTTGTAATTTAGTATAAATGGTACAAAGGGCATGAGTATTAGCAAGCTATTAGCTGTATTGCTTTCTCTTCTCTGCTGTGTCATGCCAATAAAGGTCTATGTATGTATGTGTAGCAAGCAATACAATGGATATTTTGTGCACTCTTGACCAGTTGCACGTTTTTCTTAGTCATACAAAGTATAAATCTAATCCTAGTTTTAATGGAGACATTCCCTTTACATATTCTGTTCAATTTCCAGAAAGCTCTCAGTCCAAATGCTGTGTGACTTTCTCGCAGCGACTGTGATGGCCTCTCTCCGTGGAAATTGCCATAGCTAGGAGCCTTTCCCTAGTCCATGTTTTCCCATTTCTTCAGTGACTGAAACCATCTAGACACAACAGTAAATATTCATTTTTAACAGCTCCGGAGGACTGCAGGTGTTAATTAAAAATTCAGTAATCAGGTTCTGCATTCTGTCAACAGCATAATCCCACCGAGAATATCCTCTGGCTATTTGTATCCCGCATTATACAAACGCCTGAACTTTTATGTTTCAGCCTACTTAATCCCCTTCCTAGGACTCTATTCATATATATCAATCAACTCACTGTGTTAGGGGCCATTCTTCATACAAGACAATGTTTCACCTCATCATAATCAAAATTAAAGATATACCAGAACTGATCATCAGCTGGAATCCTAGGTTTACATTTCTAGGATAACTGGAGAAATCCTCTTGTGTCTACATTATTCTTTTCAGAATAATTTATACCCAGTTAATAAATGCTAAAACCCATTATGTGAATGACCCCGAATTATACATCTCTCTAACTTAAGCCACCAGAAGCAGCAGACTCAGTGCTAAACCAATGCCTAGAAATGGTAGTCAAGTGGTTAAGGGACCGCCTCTCCTGGTATACCCCCAGGAAAGCATTGTGCTCACTTGACAAGAACCTTCTGGTGGCTCCTGTTCTGAGGGATACCTGGTTGACCTTGGTTCCACCCAACCTGGTGGAACTCTCTGTGCCCTACAAGACATAATGCAGTTCCACAGGGCATGTAAGGCAGAGATGTTCCACCAGGCATTTGGCTGAGGACAGTGACATTTTTTCCCCATCTATCTGACACTCCTGGTTTTCTCCCTGCTCTCCCCCTACCCCCCCCTACAAGGCAGTGGTATTTCCTGGCAGTTTTATCACCATCCACCAGTTATAGAGAAGGATGTCTTTTTAAATTGTAAATGTTATTATGATTTTTTAAAAGCTGTAAACTTTTGTAAATGGTTCTCTGATTCTTTTTAAATTGTAAATGTTATTATGATTTTTTTAAAAGCTGTAAACTTTTGTAAATGGTTCTCTGATGTACACTGCCCTGAGTCCTATTTCATAGGGGAGGATGGTTTAAAAATACAATAAAATCAAATGAAATAAATAAAGGGAGAACAAGCTGAAACTGAAACTGACAAAGACTGAGATGCTGATGGTAGGGAAGGCCAATTGCATGGGATTATTATCAGTAAAAACTGATGGTGTGATGGCCCGCTTCTGTGATTTGGTGAAAAAAAATGGGAATAACATTGGATCCAATGATGTTCTTCGAAAAGCAAGTGCATATACATGGGACTGTCCTTGAAAACTATTTGGAAACTTCAGCTGGTAGAGAATACTGCTGAAGGTGGACCCCAACTTAATTTACTCAGTATGCTCTCAGATGAGGAGCAAATTCTTCTTCTTCTGAATACTGATCCTGTTACCTGCAATTGCACAGCACAAATACTATGCCTCTCATTCATTTCTGTCATAACAGTTGACCTTTGCCATATAATTTTAAATTAATCAGTAGCACATCTTTCATACAAGAATTTCACCCTCGTTGATTGCATTTGACCAGGCAGATAAGATGCTAAAAAAATTGAAAAAATAAATTTATAATATTCTGTCTTTTTTCCAATTCATGGACTAAAGAGAACAGTTTCATTGTGTGTGTGTCTTTCCTTTCAAAAGTTTACACTGAAAGTATGTGAGCCCTGGATGGGATGATTATTTATCACAATAGTTAATCTGAAATACTAGTTCATATTTAAGTAGCTGTTAACACTGGTTGTTCAGGGTATACGTAGGAAGCAGATGACAGTGTACTAAATGGAAGATTTTATCTGCTCCTTGAATTGGGGAGGAGTGTGTTTGTATGTTGTCTCTATCTCCCACGCTTCCTTTCTCTGTAATGGCTGGTGAATTTTCAGCATATCAACACAGTGACTTTCCTACCTCCATCCCAAAGCTACTGGGCATAAAGGATTCTTTATATAGTAACATTTTCTCCAGCATTTTAGTTATCATCTGCTATTTCCAAGGGGAGAGTGAGGTAGGATTCTTCCAATGCTTTTATCACCCCAGCTTCTCTGATCAGGAAAGTAATTTATTGCTGATTGTAGAACTCTTGAACTCCGCCTGGCAGCTGCATTCTGAAACTTCTCTGATCCATCCTCTTAGCAATTTATTTATATATTCATGTGAAATTATTTTCGGGACTGCTTAAGACCCTCTTGACATTGCAATATCCATGTTTTAGAATCTTACGCTGTTTTGTTTTCTGTTTTTCCCCCTTCCTTCTTTCCCCTTCTCCTTTTGTATTCCAGATAACAGACGCGTACCATTGGAAAGGTCACGTTCCCGCCACAATGGATCTATCACAGCGGTATGAATCCCCCCAATGCCAAAGAACTGAAGAGGTGTTTTATTTACTTTAAATGGAGACATTATGAAAGAGCTTAAATGTATGAAGAGCAACGATGTCCAGAAATAAAACTTAAATGAATTCCAGGGAGCAACGATGAGAAGAATAAATATGTATTTTACGAAAGTTATTACTTTAAAAATCCACTTATTGTACGTTACTACGGCAATTCTCAAGAACTGCAAGCAGTGTTAAAAATAAGATTCTGTATCCTCTTACTTAGTATTACTGGCTGCTGTTAAAGCTGGCAACTAAGGCCACAATCTCCTGTGCTCATGTGCTGTTCCTGTTCATTTCAGTTGGGTTTGCACAGGGGAACTTGGATTGTTGCTCAGAGTGAGGGAAAATGTTGTGTATAAATTTAAGGTGAAAGGGGTGTATATGTGCTGCAAAAAAGAGCAGCGTCAAGAGATCAGGTCAACTAAGAGTCCATTTATAGCTCTTATTTAGACATGAAAGGAAAAAAGAGGAGACATTTGCATATTAATGAATTCAGATATGAGCTGATTTAGCACACATCATGAGAGACCTTTTTGTAAGCTTGAGAAAGCACTGCATAGTCCCCATCAATTTCCTTAGAATCTTATCTCAAGTTTTAAGCATGATGGATTCAGCTATTTTGGTTGCAGTTAAACTTTATCACAAATCTACAGCCTCAGTGGTAGACAGATACATAGCTTATCACTGCTAAAGAAAAAAAAAAGATTTTTAAAAAGAGAATGCGAACATAGGATTGTACCAAAGTTAAACCATATCATTTGCAGAATATGTTTTTAACTATATTTAAAGATGTATTTTCTAATTATGCACTTATATAAACTTTATACAGATATTTTGAGGGAAACTTATCTGTCCTATTTTGATGATTCTAAAATTCATTAGCTTTTGTTTACGCTTTCAGAGACCTAATATACTAATATGAACTTACTCAAAATTAATTCTCAAGGAACACTCAAATAATTCTAGGAAAGCTGTGCTAGCCCAGGTCAAGGTGTCCCGAGTGATGGGCTGAAATTGTATGTGTATACACATACACACAATGTAATACATCACACTGAAATGCCATTTTGACTGGGTGGGTCAGAAGGCCAGTGACTTCAGTTAGTCATTGTTGTCACATAATCTGCAGTGCCCTCTAAAAATTGGTGCTCCCACATTCCTGGTGTTATGCTACAATCTAGATAAGATTCACCAAGGCTGCCACAGCTTTTCTAAAATATACATGAAATATATTGGGGGCAGGGGGGAAGATATCTGTTTCTCAGGATTAAAATACCTGTGCTTACTGCTAATGATCAGAGAAGCACACTTTGATATATGAATGCCCTATAACGAATATATTCCCACCAGTGGTTAACAGGAGCCATATTAGTGGTGTACTAACTGGCTGGTGGAAAGTGTGGAATGGAGGGAGAAGATGGGAGATCAAAACTCAGGCAAGTCCCAAACAGTATCAAAAATCCAATCTCAGCTTCTATTGCAAGGGGTTAGATAACTACTGCCAAAAGCATCAAGAACCAAAATCCTCATGACAGCCTTCTTCAGAGGGGTAAATCTGCTTTTATTGTTGTCTTTTTCATAGCAAATATTTCTGTGCCTCCCAAGATAAACCATGTAAATCAAGAAAGCTACAATAGAAGCCTCATTTCTCCAGCTCACGGCTGGTACTTTATCAATCACATCGTTTCCCAACGCATGAAAGTTTTCCCATTTTATCCTCACCATAGCCTCATGTGTTAAATTAGACTGAGACATGGAGAACAAACCAAGGTGAACTTTGTGGCTCGGGACGGTTGTGAACCCATGCTTCTAGTCCAACATTATAGCCCCTATATTAAACTTTTTCCAGTGCAGTAAGGGATGGAGAGTAGATTAATTGTTTATATAAGGATTTGGATCCATTCCACTTACATTTCTCTATCCATCACTCATTTACTAAATTTTCAGTGCTACATTTTTTAAAAAAAACAGATGTTCATAAATAGTTGTTCTTAACTGCTGAGTAAATTATATTTCAGGGGAATGAGTTCCATATTCATGCTGTCACCTGTAGTCTGCTGCCTGCTTCACTGGGGTCTCAAGAGGAAATGAAACCAACCTATTTGGATAGGTAGCAGCATCTGAGTCCAGAGTCAGTGTCCTTACAGATTATCTGTGGACAAGATGATTTACGTGACTTGATTTGCACTGCATTTTTAAGTTCAAATTGATGAAAAGAAAAACGCCCCAAGTTATTATACCTGTATGAGGCAAAAAAAAAAGAAGCATGCTAGCTTCAGCAGGACTGGATTTAGGGTCTATTATTTTGTTTCCTTAACTGAGTATAGCAAGACCCTTCCAGTAATATTTTACATATTACCACAAATAGATAGCTTGGCTTTCTAATAACAAATACAAATATTTGTAGTTTACAAAATGCTCTTCAGTTTCTCCCACAGTATGAGAATTTATTAAGTATAAGGTGAATTAATAAGCATAAGGTGAACAGCATTTCCTAACTCAGGAGTTTAGAGTTAAAGATGTGTTAACACACAAAGCCAAAAGTAACTCAATTGGGTGGACAAAATCTATATTTTCTAATGTGTAATATTTTGAAACAATGTATTACAGCTCAGAGATGGCGTAAGTAATTTAGAAGCCAAATTGTCAAAGCAATTATCGAAGCATCTTTGAACATATGTTACATAACCTCAAAATATACCACAGATTTTTTTTTACTATAACATTAATTATTATGACTGCAGCATTTTTCTTTACCTGACATTATGTTTTTAAGCAGCCTGCCTGGCGGTTGGAGACAGGAGGTTTTAAAGAAGCAAATTCCAGCCAAGATCAAATCCTGAAAAGAACCCTAACGGTTTTCTGATCTTTCAGTTTTGCTACCCCAATCTGCACTTGAAACGCTGAGATAATTTAATGACCTGTATTTTATGGAAGCAGAAAGGGTCTTTCAAAGAAAAAAATGGTAGATGATATATATGTAAATACAGAATGCTTGTATTTATAAAGTCTAAAAAGTATTTTCTGAATTTTATGTTGGGTCACTGAGTCTTTTGATAGCTATTCTTTCTCTTTGAAAAATGCAGATTTAAAAAAAACCCTTTTGGGTACTAGTAGGATTACACCACTTGTCATGTTTACTAGTTGAGCGAGTTGATGTGTCGCCAGGGGGGGCGGGGTCGGAGCACCTTTTGTGGAAGTGCACTTGCCTTATTTTCTAACTTTCCGGGGGGGGTATACTGGAAAAAAAGCATATCCAGTTGTATTTGTAATTAAAGGAAACAATCTGTCAAGCCCCTTCAAAGCAAAGGCTTGCTGGATTGAGCCTCAAGATATTTGCACACACACGCAAACTCACTGAAGCTTTTTGCAACCACTTAAACACCATTTAGGAATCTAACACATATTTTAACAGAAAATGTATTTCCGGTATAGCGGAACATCAGTGAGCATTCACATTTTAAAGTGTAATGTGACTATAATTCTTAGATAGTTCGTCATTTACATTTCTCGACGTGTTAAGAACAGTTTTTAAAATCTTGCAATGCACATAATGGAGCTAAATTTATGATATTAAATATTAATGCAAAGATGTGTATCACACACTCACACACACGCACAAGCAGCTGTGCCTCGAAACAATGTCGAGGTCATCAGGAAGGTATTGCTTGGTGCTACATCACTTAAGGCACAATTCCTGCTGCTTGCTCAAAAGGAAGTGCAGCACACTTCATGTAATCTGTAATCAGTGATGATCCTGCAAGTACCTTTCCCCTGCTAGGAGGGACATTTTAAATGTTAAACTTAGCCATTAATTTGTCTACAGTTTACTTTGCCAGAAGCAAAGCTCTTTTATGCAAAGCTGCTTACTTTTAAATTGAACCACTATTAAGAATTTCAGAATAAGCCACTTCTACATGCAAGCCCCAAAAGGTGTTCAAGTAGCTAGGCACAGTGTATACCTTTTTATGCTGATCATGGTCAGTGAAATTTGTTTGTTCCTACTAACCACTGTTTACCAGCTTATAACACAATTGTATATAGTTTAACGTTTAGCCTTTCTTCCTGCATATTTAAGAGTATGGGCTACCTCAGAGTGCAATTTAGCTAAATGCAGATTCCTTTCTCCTCTTCCCCTCCACAAAATGTAACTCAGTGGAAACTCAGGAACTTCAAAAGTGTCTTTTGGATTACAACCTTACCTTTAACTTGACCTGAGTTTGATCATTAGTTCCTAAAACCTTCATGCAATTAGGGGCCAGTTCAAGAGGATGCTTTATCAGATGTAGGATTCTTCCCAAATGCCCTCCCCATATGCCCTCTTATGACCATCCATAATATTTGAACCAGGTGCCTCAACTTCTGTGGTCTTGTGGGCACATTTTCTAACATTACGGAATTTGTTGCCGCTATGACTTGTGGTTTTCCAATTCACAACCTTGCTAGTACAAGAACTCACCTGGGGGATGGCCACATTCATGGCATATGCAGCCAGAAAAACCATCATCCAAACTTGTCCTGGGGTTAAATAGTATAAGAAAACTAAAATAGCAGATTTTGTTACATACATAATTGCTTGGTTCTGTCTACCTGGAAAATGCCAGTTTTAGTGAAAATGTGTGTGGTACCTTTTTTTAAAAAAAAGAAAATAATTGTAGGTGTGTCTAGACACCATGTAAAGGCAAATACCAGCATCCCCAAATAGCACCTTTGTCTACAGCTTAAGCATTTTCAGTCTCACAGACGAGTAAGATAACCAGCCAAGCCAGCTGCACTGATTCCTATACCTGCCTGCTTCCTTCTTCAGTCAGATCACCTTCGCTCAGATGAAATGGCAAGTATATTGACACATCATGATGTGGCTAACTATTTAAGGAAGCTGTAGAAACTTCTCCTTACCTCTCATGTGCCATAGTGTCCTTTTTTCCCTTTAGAGTTTAAATAACTATATTGCATGAAATAGCCATTTCGATAACTCTCCCGCAGGTCCTTGTGAACAGAACTTCAGAACTCCATTTCCCCTGCTAGTTTTACTTGCTCTGAACCCTCAGAAATCGAAACTCTTAGCAGTTACAGAGAAGGTAATATTCTCTTAGTGCAGGTTAGTAAGTGAGGATATATAAATGGGTGCCAGTTGGATGTTGCCTCCTTTTATAGGCATCAATCCAACCATGCAGATCCTCCAATGGAATGGATCTTCCATGTGCAGAAGATAATTCCTTCCCCTTCCACTGCAGGTTTCCATTTTGCCCCCTATGCTGTTCCTGAGGGTCTGCTCACTTCCAGGAACAAAATTTTGCAGAGCTCAGTAGGAAATGCATGGAGAGTCCTGCTCCATGAAGTCTCTGGATGGTCAGATGCATTCCATGGGGTGCTTTCTTCACTATTTGAGAACAGTATTAAAACATCATTCTGCTGCACACTACAGTTGGCACCTAGTTTGATCTCCTTCACCAAGCACCATCTCCTTGTTCCTGTGCGCAGTATCACCGATAACATTTAGAATAGTATTCCACTCATGAATGCACACTGAAGGAGAGAAAATTCACATTTCACCCTCATGGATAGCCAGTATGGAAATAGTTAAAGCAAACGAAGGTGTGTGATCTATTCTATGTGGCAAAGCTTTTGTGCGGCTGGGAGTAGTTTACATGGTATTCCCCAAGCCTATTACCTCTTAAGCCCTGTAGTTGTGGGCAATGAGTTATTTCTTTGACTTTAGTCTTCTGAGGTACTTGAACTTCCCAAGATCTTAGTAAATACTTAGTTTTAAATAAATCACTACCACTTTAAAGAGATGCACTTGTTTAATCAAATACAGATATTCTCTACGATACTCACTGCAGCCCCCAACTCCCACCAAATGTTTAAGATGCAACGGAGTACAAATTGTATACATTTAAGTCCCTTTTATTTTTTCCAGTGCAGAGTAAACTTATAACTCAGCACTAGTTAGTTTTGAATACTTTAGGTTCCTATCTCAAAAGTACATCACAGGTGTCAGGTATTAAAGGGTAGAACACCTTACTTGATAATGCCAACCTTCCTTTTGTACAAACTGAGACCAATTTTGATGATTTCAGAGCTTCATTGTCAACTAATTGCAAATTTTGTAAAAATGAAAAATCATTTTTTGGCAATCCTGTGTAGCTGTGTATGTTTATTTAATACCTCTTAAACAGCATCACTTTGAAGTACCTCTGTGCAACAAAGTTCTGTTTTTTGGGAGGGTGGGGATAGGGTGTTTTGTTTTTTACTCTGAAGTGTCAAATATATTTGCAATGGTATGGGGGAAATGCCTTCTGTACTGGCCGATTTTTTTTTAAGAAACCTGAGAAATTATATTATTTTTAAACTCTGTCAATCTGGTGATGAAAGTTTAAAATGTAACATTATAATACAGTCATTGAGCACATTACAATACGTCTCTGTTTTATTATTATTATTATTATTATTATTATTATGTATGTGATAAAGTAAATCAGCAAGACAGATCCTGCTCATAGTGTCAAACAGTTTATTGCATTAAAATTAATGTTTTTAGAACTTCATAGGAGACCATTCTGTGAGGTTACACCATGTTCAGTTTGGCAGTTTACAAGTCCATCTCGGAGACTGAAAAGGCAGTCATTGCCTTTCACGGGAGGGCAAGGAGACATTGCCTCCTAGATACCAGTGGAATCCAGATGAGGGTATTGACTCTAATGACTAGAAGCTAGGTCATGGTCATGCAGTGCCATCCATGCCATCTTGGACTACCTCAGCTAATTTCCCAGAATGTCACAGCCATTTGGCCAGATCAGAGGTGACGTGGCCATTTAGTGGCTTGAGGTTTAAGAAAGCTGATATTTACTGGTTGTCCTGGATTTTACACAGGCTCATTCTTTTAAAGCCATTATCAGGTCTGACTGAGAAAAGAGAGAAATTTGAGGCCCGAGTTGAGAAACAGAAGTTGTAGAACAAGTGTTTCCATTCCAGTTCTTCGAACTCTTCAAAGCTTCTAACTGAGGGGGGGGGCTTTCTAACTGGTGGTGGAAAGTGCCATCAAGTCACAACCAATTTACAGCTTTTTCAAGACAAGAGACATTTGGAGGAGTTTTGCTATTGCCTGGTGGTCTCCCATCCAAACACTGCCCAGGGCTGACCCTGCTTAGCTTCCAAGATCTTATGAGATCAGGCGGGCCTGGGCCATCCAGGTCAGGCCTTCTCACCCCAGGACAATTTCCGTTCTGCTCCTGACCCTGCGCCTGGTGCTTCCCTGCTTCATGACCAGCTCAACAGTACAGCAAATTCACTGTTCAGTTCCTCTTTTGTTTAATGACTACATGTAACGATAGGGACAGGTGCCACAGAAACTGCAAGTCTTCGAGGAGGAGGACACTGTATTAGTCTGTCTTCTATACAGTAGCTACCCTGCTGCTGCTATTATCACAAATGCTGAACTGTACTCATTACAGCATTAACATTAACAGTCATCAATCCATTTACACCATGTGCACAATCATAATGGGTGGCCAAACTAGCAACACTTGAGATGACCACACGGAAGAATTTCTCATGGGTCCTTACAGTAGCCAAAAAGCCTTTCATTGTTCAGCAGTTTTTTAAATGCACATATCAGCTGGCCTTTAATGATCAGTGCCTTGATGCGCTATTGTTTCTGTTCCTCCAACAGCTGTGAAATCTGGCATTTTTATCTTGCCAAGAGACCTACAAGATAGCGCACGTGAAATCTTTTCAAGTTGCCCGATGTGCCTGCAGTCATCACCCCACATTTCACACCCATGTAAAAGTGATGATCAGTCTTGTTGACAGCTGAGAGTGTGCTGGTGAAGTATCCTTGTGGCAAAATATTTCAAAAGCCCAGCTTTCCTTTTGTGTTCCTTTGATGTCTCTCAAGCCAAAGAGCTGTCATTGGAGATGGTACTGCCAAGGTTGATAAAGTCTCACATAATGTTCTTCATCTTTGAACTGTCCGGTGCTGATAATCACTTCAGCGCTAGGAGTTGATAAGTCTCAACTAGAAGGTGACATGCTCAATACCGCAAGTAGTTTACCTGTTCCTGGTCTTTGGGGTGTCACTGCATTAGGGCTCAGTAGAGAGCCTGCAGACTTAGCTTCACACAAACTGTTGAAAGGGTGAAGACTGGTTTTGCTGGATTGAGACAGTCTATGAAGGAAGACGTTTCAGAACCGGGGTACAAATGTGTTGGTGTGAAATGATTCATTTGGTTGTGTTGCACCACAGATTCTCCCAAGATGTACGGAACATTTGAAAAATGTCACTGTTTCATAGCATTCCTGTGTGGTTTGTACCGAAAACAGTAAAACCTTTCTATTAGGTTTATTTCTGAAATTATATCGTGCCCTCTCCCCTGTCCCCTTCCTAGACTGCGATGACCTGGCTACATGCGATGGTCACCTCGAGATTAGACTACTGTAACACTCTCTACATGGGGCTGCCCCTGTCGCAAATCCGGAAGCTGCAGCTAGTGCAGAATGCTGCAGCCAGGCTTCTAATGCATCTCCCTAGATGGGAGCACATCCGGCCTGTGCTGAAAGCGCTGCACTGCTGCCAATAGCATACCGAATTCGCTTCAAGGTGCTGGTACTTACCTTTAAAGCCCTATATGGCCAGAGTCCGACATACCTGAGGGACCACCTTTCCCCACACATACCCCAGAAAGCACTATGATCAGGGTCACAACACCGTCTAGTGATTCCAGGCCCCAAGGAGGCCAGGCTAGCAGTAACCAGAGCCAGAGCCTTTTCTGTGGCGGCTCCTATCTGGTGGAACAAGCTCCTGGAGGAGATCAGGGCCCTGTGGGACCTTGCACAGTTCTGCAGGGCCTGCAAGATGGAGCTCTTCCACCAGGCTTTTAATTAAGAGCCGCCTACGGCTACCACCAACTATTACTATCAGTAACACCGGGGTAGCAGGCGACCCTGTATGGAGATCAAGCTATAGCAGCGCGTGTAGTACGCCATCTGTAATTTGACTGTAAATTGATTGGAAGATCGATCGAATATTATTCTGGGCACTTCAATTGCAACATGATTGTTTTATCTTGTTTTTATATGTTTGAGCACATGGTGCCCCTGACTGTGAGCCGCCCTGAACCTGTTCGCGGGGAGTGTGGGGTAGAAATACAATAAAATAAATAAATAAATAAATGTCCAAGAGAGCTTACAGAAAAGCAGATGAAAGTAAAAAAAAATCCAATTAGCTACTTTCATATCTTTATTAATTTTAAAGCGAGGTTTGGAAAAAAAAAAACCTAGACGCTCAATAAAAATAAAAACCAGCTAACAAGCAAAAAAAGTTATATAACAAAAGGAGTTGTGAAAGTAGTTTAGCACAGCCCCCACAGAATGCCAGAAATGTGCCCACTGCGTGTCCTTTAGCAGCCCATGCCACAGCACCGCAGCCACAGCTGTCGCTCAGTGGTAGAGTCTCTGCTTTGCATGGAGAAGGTCCTCCCAGGTTCAGTCCCTGGCATCTCCAGTTAAAAAGAACCATGTAGGAGGGAGTGAGAAAGACCTATGCCCGAGACTCTAGAGGCCACTGTCAGTCTGAATAGACCACCTTGGCTTTGTTAGACTAATGGTCTGATTCATTATCGGGCAGCTCTATGTGTTCATGTGTACCTAGAAGGCAGGCATATGCCCTTGCTGTGAATTTGCACATCTGCCAAATAGGAGGCAAAGTCAGTGTGACTTGAAGTGCAAACCTAAATTAGTGTGTGGCACGTGTAGAGATACATGCTGTATTTCATGTGGTAAAATGGCCTCCCTTGTTCTCTAACAAGACCGGCAAAGATCAAAAGGAACATAATTTTAAATGGGAACCATGTCAACTGAGTGTCTGAATTTTTGCAGAAATTATCTTTGTCCCAGCAGGGGGCTTTAGGCAAGGCCTATGTGTCTTTCTGCTGAACAAACTGATAGATTAAGGGTGAACGTGGGCCATGGTCAACTAAGTTGTACTGCTACCACTAATAACGAGCCTAATTGGTAACTGACAGCAGGATCCTGTGGCGAGCATAATGCACCAAAATGAATTGTTAATGTAACGTCTAAAAGCCGCCAGTCAGGTTGAAAATTGCAGCCTCTCTAATTACTGGTTTGTTTCCATATTTCAGCGAAGGCGAGCAAAAGAGACGGCTCTTTGGACGAGCTGCCTGTAGTAATACAAGTTCCTGTTGCATTTGATCCCCCCGGGGAACATATTGGCCAATTTCCGTCGTTAGGCAATCTGCATATTTTCAGCTTCACAATGCCATCCATTTGAGCACGATTCCAAGCCCTGGAACAAAATGGAGAGTGAGAAACTGGTACGAGAAATGTGTTTCGTGGGGGAAGTCTAAGAAAAACGGTCTATTGCAATGATTTGCATTTGCAATTTGCAATGAAAATGCCTCCAAGGATCCTATTACTGTATTAATTCACATCAGATGTGTAAACTCTCCAGAGATACAATCAGAGCCTGAACTATATGCAAGGAGTCTGTTGCACATGATACTCTGTGCAATCGTAATGCCTTTTTATATTGATTGACTCATATCCTTGCTCCTTGGAAACAGCAGCCAGTCTTAAAGAGCTGTAGCAGCTGCTGGGATGTGATTTCTGTATGATGGAGTGAAGCTTATTCAGCAATCTTGTGATGATTAAGGTAATAAGGGTAATTTATTGCCTCTTCCATCTTAGCAGTACCTCCAGCCAAAACACAGAACCACTGCTGGGAAAAATGAGAGCTTGTGGAAAGGCTCAGAGAAAGCTGAAGAGCACCAAGTCTGTTGTTAGTGACGTGCAAGTTGATCTGTAATTTACAGAAGAACTTTAATTAGTAGGTAGCAAGCGACACCCAAGTGAACGGCTGATGCTTCAAGCCAAACACTGGGTCTGTGATTTTTGTCACTGGAAGGCATGGTCATACACCAATATTGGCAAAGCGTTGTTTCAAAAATCAAATGAGCACTCGAAGAGAGGGTAGTGGATCCAAAAATGCCTTTGACTTATTAATATACCACACATAAACATGGGTACAGATTCCTTTACAAATGGTTGCCAAACAGCACTGACCTCTGTTTCCCTTCTGCTCATGATTTTCTGGATCCACTCCAGAATTTGACCTTGTCCCCTTCTTTGTCCCAACTGCATATGTTAAGTATGAGACTTAGGGCAGCAGCTCTTGAACAGTGATTCAGCTTTATTTACAAGGTAGGGAACAACACAAAAATAGGAGAGCAACAGGCCCTATTTAAACTATCCAGGCTGGCCCAGCCATGCCCCTTGTTGCATAAATAACCAATCACAACAGTAAGATAACAACCAATACATTTGTCTCCCTCCATAACCTTCTAGCATCCTGATTGGCCTGCTACGCTGAGTATCCAATCAGAGTTTGTTCTTTTGGATACCAGTCCTAGATAGGAGTGAGATTCAAGCTCTGTTATTATTTATGTATACCAGATACATAACAGCATACAAAAGGTACATATAATATTTTGCTTTTAAATGTGAGCTCAGTTATGCACAAAGCAGAAACCGTCCAGGATTTAATTCTGAATGAGAAGGCGGACCTAGCATGTATCACTTAGACCTAACTGGAGGGGGGGGGAGCTAACCTCTTCCAACTGAAAGGGTCATTGTTTGCCTGTAATTAAGTGCTTGGGTGAAATTGAATAGCAGACTCCTGGCTGCTGGAGTTGGGGTGTGAAAGGGGCTTTGTTTGACCGTCATTAAGTGCCTTGGGTGATTTGGAGTAGCTGCTGGCCACACCCTCTCCTGGGAGACAATTCCATTTAAGGCAGGAAGTTTGCAAGAGGCACGAGCCTCTGGCATGAGCCGAAGGCAGAGCAAAGGGCGAGGCTCTTTGCCTGTGGCTCTTGGCCTAGGGGCTCTGTTAGAAGCACAGGAAGAGCCAGAAAGCCAGGACCTTGGCTCCTTGGTAAGGTAAGTGGACTCCTACAACAGGAGCCATATAAATACAAAGGGTTTTAAAAGGGGGTTATAGAAAAGTATTTGTTTAAAAACAATTATGAAGCCAGAATGCCAGCAGGGGGTTGGGGGCTATCCAGTGTTTTGCATGGAGTGTCACATGTATGACTATCTGCCCACTGGTCAGAAGTCTTGGGTATGTGCTCGGTGCAAGGAGCTCCTGGTTCTCAGGGAGCGAGTTTGCTCCCTTGAGGCCAAGGTGGCTGACCTGGAGAAGCAGGGACAGTCAGTTAGGTGCACGGGGAAGACTCTCGGGGACTTGTTAGATATGTCCCACTCTGGATCTGGCAGCCCGGCTGCTGCCAGGGAGCATGAGGGTCAAGGGGAAAAGGGGCACCATGCTGAGGATAAGGGGAATGTGCCCTCAGAAGGGACCTCTTCTTCAGCTGGTGAACGGGTATCCTTTCGTACCAAGGAACCGTCCCTGGGAAGGGTGGGAGGGGGGCTCTTGGTAGTTAGTGATTCGATCCTTAGGCAGGTAGACAGCTGGGTGGCGAACCCGCGTACTGACCGTATGGTGACTTGCCTGCCTGGTGCGAAGGTAGCGGACATTACGCGTGTTTTAGATAGGCTGGTAGATAGTGCTGGGGAGGAGCCAGTGGTCGTGGTGCACGTCGGCACCAACGATGTGGGGAAATGCAGTCGTGAGGTCCTGGAGGAGAAATTTAGGCTGCTGGGCAGGAAACTCAAGGCCAGGACCTCCAAGGAAGCCTTCTCGGAAGTGCTACCTGTTCCACGCGCAGGGCCGGAGAGACAGGCACAGATCAGGAGTCTCAATGCGTGGATGAGACGGTGGTGTAGGGGGAAGGGTTCAAGTTTGTTAGGCACTGGGATGCTTTTTGGGACAAGAGGGAGCTGTACAAAATGGACGGTCTTCACTTGTCCCGAGAAGGAACCAGGCTGCTGGCGCTCAAAATCAAAAAGGTGGCAGAGCAGTTTTTAAACTGAATAATGGGGGAAAGCCGACAGGAGATGAAAAGTCTCTGGTTCGGGATGGCTCATCTCAAAGAGATGAAGGGGTAGCTATTACTTTTGTACAAGGAAATGGATTACAATTGTCCACTGAGACTGTGGCTAATGATAGGAACTGCCTGGCAAGGTCTCGAGGCAGCAAAAGGAAGGCTGTGGGCTTAACAAACATGGGAAACTATAAGTGTTTATACACAAATGCTAGAAGTCTCCGAGGTAAAATCGGGGAGTTGGAATGCTTGGTGTTGGGGGGGAAATAGACATTGTGGGTATTTCAGAAACTTAGTGGGATGAGGAAAATCAGTGGGATACGGTGATTCCTGGTTATAAATTATATCTGAAGGATAGGGGGAAAGGGTTCGAGGTGGGGTGGCTCTGTATGTCAGAGAGGGTATACCGTCCAGTAAGATTGAGAGGGTAAGAGAATTGGATTCACTTCTGGAAATGCTATGGGTTGAAATAGGGGGTCCAAAAGGAGGCTTAACAGTGGGAGTTTGTTATCGCCCACCAGATCAAAAGATAGAGGAGGATTATAAAATGATGAATGAATTAAAGATAGCGGCTAGACGAAATAACTGTGTTGTAATAGGCGACTTTAACTACCCACACATTGATTGGGTCAATATGAGTTCTAGTCGGGAAAAAGAGATTGCGTTCTTAGACACTCTCAATGACTGTGCTGTGGAACAGATGGTCACAGATCCTACCAGGGGAGAGGCGATCCTGGATTTGGTCCTAAGTAACACCCAAGACCTGGTGAGAGATGTAAAAGTGATTGCACCGCTTGGGAACAGTAACCATAATGTCATTGAGTTTAACATTTGTACAGATAGGGAGTTGCCCAAAAAGACTGACACAACCACTTTTAACTTTAAAAGCGGTAACTTCTCTGGTATGAGAGGACATGTGAGGAAGAAATTGAAAGGAAGAGTGGAGAAGATCAAAACCATTGGGGAAGCTTGGAGACTGTTTAAAAAGACAATCCTAGAAGCTCAGAAAAAATATATACCGCAGGTTAGGAAAGGTACAAATAGGTATAGAAAAAAGCCTGCATGGTTAACAAATAAAGTAATGGAAGCTGTAAAAGGTAAGAAGGATTCCTTTAAGTGGTGGAAAGCTAGTCTTAGTGAGGTTGATTAAAGGGAACACAGACTATGGCAAATAAAATGCAAGTCTGTGATCAGGCAAGCAAAAAGGGAATATGAGGAGCATATCACAAAAAACATAAAGGCCAACAATAAAACTTTCTTCAGATACATTAGAAGTAGGAAGCCAGCCAGGGAGGCAGTGGGGCCCTTGGATGACCAAGGGGTAAAAGGAGTAGTGAAGGATGATAGGGAAATGGCTGAGAAGCTGAATGCATTTTTTGCCTCTGTCTTCACTGTGGAAGAGGAGAAGTGTTTGCCCACTCCAGAAGCACCGATTTCGGGAGGGGGTTTGAAAGACCTGAATCAGATTGCGGTAACAAGAGAGGAAGTCCTCCGACTGATGGACAATTTAAAAACTAATAAATCACCAGGCCCGGATGGCATTCATCCGAGAGTTCTGGAAGAACTCAAATGTGAACTTGTGGATCTCCTGACAAAAATATGTAATCTTTCTTTAAAATCTGCCTCCATTCCTGAGGACTGGAAGGTAGCTAATGTCACTCCCATCTTTAAAAAGGGCTCCAGGGGAGATCTGGGAAATTACAGGCCAGTCAGTCTGACATCGATACTGGGTAAGTTGGTGGAAACTGTTATTAAGGAAAGAATTAGTAGGCACATTGATGAACAAAAACTATTGAGGCAGACTCAGCATGGGTTCTGTAAGGGAAGATCTTGTCTCACTAACCTGTTAGTGTTTTTTGAGGGAGTGAACAAACATGTGGACAAGGGGGACCCAATAGGTATTATTTACCTTGACTTGCGGAAAGCTTTTGATACAGTTCCTCATCAAAGGCTCCTAAGTAAGCTCAATAGTCATGGGATAAAAGGACAAGTCCTCTTGTGGATCAAAAACTGGCTTATAAATAGGAAACAGAGAGTGAGTATAAATGGGAAACTTTCTCAGTGGAGGGTGGTAAGCAGTGGGGTACCACAGGGATCAGTACTCGGTCCGGTGCTTTTTAACTTGTTTATTAACGATTTGGAATTGGGAGTAAGCAGTGATGTGGCTAAATTTGCAGATGACACAAAGTTGTTCAGGGTGGTGAAAACCAGGGAGGATTGTGAGGCACTCCAAAGGGATCTGTTGAGGATGGGTGAGTGGGCGTCAACGTGGCAAATGGGGTTCAATGTGGCCAAGTGCAAAGTGATGCACATTGGAGCCAAAAATCCTAAATATAAATACACGTTGATGGGGTCTGATCTGGCAGAGACGGACCAAGAGAGAGATCTTGGAGTCGTAGTGGATAACTCGCTGAAAATGTCTACACAATGTGTAGCTGCAATAAAGAAGGCCAACGCTATGCTGGGGATTATTAGGAAGGGAATTGATAACAAATCAGCCAGTATCATCATGCCCCTGTATAAATCATTGGTGCGACCTCATTTGGAATACTGTGTACAGTTCTGGTCACCACATCTCAAAAAGGATATTATAGCATTGGAAAAAGCGCAGAGAAGGGCAACTAGAATGATAAAAGGGTTGGAACACCTTCCCTATGAAGAAAGGTTAAAATGCTTGGGGCTCTTTAGATTGGAGAAACGACGGCTGAGAGGTGACATGATCGAGGTTTATAAGATTATGAATGGGATTGAGCAGGTTGAGAAAGAAGTACTTTTCTCCCTTTCTCACAATACAAGAACTCGTGGGCACTCTATGAAATTGCTGAGCAGTCGGGTTAGAACAGATAAAAGGAAATACTTCTTCACCCAAAGAGTGATTAACATATGGAATTCACTGCCACAGGAGGTCGTGGTAGCTGCAAGCATGGTCAGTTTCAAGAGGAAATTAGATAAACATATGGAGCAGAAGTCCACCAGTGGCTATTAGCCACAGGGTATAGATGGGAACTCTCAGTCTGGGGCAGGTGATGCACTCTATTCTTGTTGCTGGAGGGGGCAGCAGTGGGAGGGCTTCTGGTGCCCTGGCCCCACTGCTGGACCTCCTGATGGCACCTGGTGTATTTTGGCCACTCTGTGACAGAGCGTTGGACTAGATGGGCCATTGGCCTGATTCAACATTGGCTTCTCTTATGTTCTTATGTTCTTAACTGCCCCCCCAGATACTCAGTGATACATCAGCATAGGCCTGATGGATGGGAAGGAAGTATTGCTGTAGTCAGTCAGGATTCTATTGCCCTGGGTAAATGCCCTGTCCAGGATTCTGCTGGTTTTTAGAGTGTGTATCAAGTGTTGAGAGTGAAAGACAGAATTAGGATTCTGTTGGTGTACCACCCACTCCTCTGCCTGAGCTGGTGGAAGTGGCCTTGGAGGTGGTGTTGAAGGCTCCTGGCTGGTTGTTTTGGGGGACTTCAACATTCATGCTGAGGCGATCTTGTTGAGAGTGGCTCAGAATTTCTTGATCTCTATGACAACAATGGGCCTGCCTCAGGTAGTAACCAGCCCCACACAGTGCAGGTCACACTCATGATCTGTTGTTATGCTCTGGGCAGGAAGAAGGTGGTCTAAAGGTGTGGGGGAACTGAAGAATTGTCATAGACAGATCACTACTTACTGCGGTTTAGTCCTACATGGATTTCAGGACTCCACAGAGGTGGGGGATTGACTAAGATGATCTGCCCCCTCCCAATAGCCTGATGGATCCAACTAGTTTTCAGATGACATTAGGGGGTTTCTTGCTGATATGTTTGATGCTTCTGTTGAAGTGATGGCAGCAAAGAAACAATATTTGTACATCACCAATGTATCTGCATAGCATAGACTCAAGGTAGTCTTCTGGGTGATCAGGGGCCTATTGGGTTCTGACCTAAAAGAGCAGTTTTCTGCAATCATTTTGCTAACTGCTTTGCAGATAAAACCTTTCTTATCCATTCCAGCTTGGACTGTACATTAGCAGGGATGGTCTCACAGTGCTAATTTGTTCAGTTGTGTGGGGTACCTTACAACTTGTCTAATTTGAGGCTCTGGACAGGATTCTTATAAGCCTAGACCTAACACATGCTTGTATGACACTTAACCCTCCTGACTGCTGAAATCTTCTAGGGAGGGCGCAGAGGACTGGGTCCAGGAGATAGTTGATTTCTCTCTAAAAGAGGGGTTGGTTGCTCCAGCCTTGAAGTAATAGGGCATCTACTACTAAAGAAACCTGCTTTGGACCCAGGTGAGTTAAATAAATACTGTGCAGTCTCAAATGTACCATTCTTGAACAAGGCAATTGAATGAGTGGTCACTGGCCAACTTCAGAGATTCCTGGATGAAATTGATTGTTTGGATCCATTCCAATCTGTGCCCAGGTCTCATTATGGGACTGAAATGGCCTTGGTTGCCCTGGTAGATGACATGTGCTGGGGAAGTGCAACCCTTTTAATTCTCCTGAACATCTTGGTGGCCTTCGATACCATTCATTATTGTATCCTTATGGAACAATCTTTCTGGGTTGGGAGTTGAGTCTGGGAGGCACTGTTCTGCGGTAGTTCTAGTGCTACCTCAAAGGTTTCAGAGTGTGGTGCTGGGGGATTGCTGCTCCATGCCTTTACCTCTGGTCCGTGGGGTCTTCAAGATTCTTTCTTGTCTGCTGCAGTTTTCAGCATCTATATAAAGCTGTTGGGAGAGGTCATCCTGAGATTTGGGCCAAGTATCCACCAGTATGCAGATGACGCTCAGCTCTACCTTATGTTTCCAGCAGATCCCAAGGAGGCATTGAAAACTGTGTACAGGTGCCTGGAGACATTTTTTGAATGGATGAGGGCTAACAAACTGAAACTTAATCCTGACATATTGGAGTTGCTACTAGTAGGGGGAAGGTTTGACCCAGGAAATGGGATATCTTCTGTTCTGAATGAAGTTGCATTCCCCCTAAAGGAGCAGGTTCATAGCTTGGGAATACTGCTGGGCCTGGGCCTCTTGTTTGATAATAGATGGCAGTGGCAACCGGGGGTGCCTTTGTCCAGCTTCAGACAGTGAACCAACTGTGTCCTTTCCTAGCAAAGAAAGATCTTGCCGCTATGATGCATGCCCTGGTAACATCTAGATTAGGTTACTGAAATGCAGTCTATGTGGGGCTGTCCTTGAAGACTGTCTGGAAGCTAGAGTTGATACAGAATGCTGCTGCAGAATGTTGACTGGAGTGGGTTGCAGGGACCACAGAACTCCAGTTTTGCTCCATCTGCACTGGCTCCCAATTTGCTTATGGGCCCAGTTCAAGGTTCCAGTATTGACCTTCAAATCCTTTCATGGCTTGGGGTCAGCTTACCTTAAAGACTGCCTTCTCCCATGTGGACCTCACTGTCCAATCCGGTCATGTTCAGAAGCTGCCCCAGCCATCTGCCCCCAGGCAGGGAGCAATCCAAGAAAGGGACTTCTCGGTTGTAATGCCAAAATTTTGAAACTCTCTCCTCAGGGGAGATTCAACTGTTTCCACCTATCATTGTCTCCCACCAGTGGATGAAGCCGTCTTTGTTTTGTTTGGCATAGCCTCACCGACTGTTATTGGCCCTCCTTCCTGGTTGTGGTGTTGCATGTGTTTATATGTTTTATGGAATTATTTCATAAATACATGTTATTTTTAATACTGTTTTAATGTTAGGAAAAAAATTAAATAGTTCATTGCATTTTCTCATAGTAAGCCTAACAAGGTGAGACAGTGCAATATAGTACAATAACAAACATACATCAATAACAAATTAACCAAAATACATAAAGACTTACCTAGATACATACAGTAAGCAGTGAGTAAACCATATGGTGCTGGAGAAGACTCTTGAGAGTCCCTTGGACTGCAAGGAGATCAAATCAGTCAATCCTAAAAGAAATCAACCCTGACTGTTCCCTGGAAGGCCAGATCCTGAAGCTGAAGCTCAAATACTTTGGCCACCAAATGAGAAGGGAGCATTCACTGGAGAAGACCCTGATGCTGGGAAAGATTGAAGGTCAAAGAAGAAGGGGACGGCAAAGGATGAGATGGTTAGACAGTGTCATCGATGCAACGAACATGAAATTGAGCAAACTTCAGCGGACAGCGGAAGACAGGAGGGCCTGGCGTGATCTGGTCCATGGGGTCGCAAAGAGTCGGACTCGACTGTGCGACTGAACAACAACAAACCATATCTGCCCAGTGTTCCTTTTCTCCATTTTAATCTGGATATTAAAAGTACTGAAAGATCTTTCAAAATTACCACAGACATAGAGTATCAGTTACATCGGGAATATCAGCTTTTTAATTGTTTAATGTTTTGATGTTTGCCACCTTGGGGCAACCCTGTTTGGGTGGAATGATGGCACAGAAATGTTATAATTAAATAACAATACAGCAGAAGCATAGCTTGTGGCCCCTCTTCATAGGAAGTCAGAAGCTAGGCAGAAAGAGAGAGAGGAAAAAAACAGCTAGAGCAGCCATGGTCTGTGATGAGTGAAAGGAATAAAAAGCAGGGGGGGAACTATTTGCTGTACAGATCAAGCTCCTTTAGGCTGAAGCAAAGTGTCCATGATGATCTAGTTGCACCGCCAATGTGCACACCATCCGTTTGCCGAAACATAACCCAGATATGTCTAGCCGTGGAATTCTGAATTTAGTCTCACAATATAAAACAGGGTGCTACAAGAAACTTTACATCTCCATTAACTAGTGCAAGAAGCTGCTTCATTATTGTCAGATTATCATGGGATGCTTTAATCGAAAATGCCCGACATTGAACCTGAACCCTTCAACGCATCCAAAGTGTGCCCTTGATCTCTGTGGAACTCTGACACATGGCACTGACCCCTTGTTAGTAATGAAATGTTATCCGAAATGGATTTGCTAGCAAATAAATTAAAATGACTGCACAATATCCTCGTGAGGCCAGTTTATGGAAAGTTGCCCCAACGAGCTCTCGTCTTCATCTTTAAGTCTCCGCATTTTGTTACTTAACTGTGAACATATGGGATATGGAAGTTTAATCAAACACAATGACTGTCCTCAGAGTCACTTCATAAATATTTATTCTTAGAACATATTGCCTCATTACGTAATACAAATTTCATAATTACTTCATTAAAGGGTACTTAAGCTCTGGGATGCTTTAACCTTTATTGGGGGAGAAGCAGTGAGAGATGTGGATTTTTGAACTGGCAGGGATCAAAGGGGTTTTGTGTTTTTTTTGGTTTTGTTTTAAAAAGATGCATAACCACAAGCCTAAAATGTATCCTCTTCTAGAGCTCTCCAATGGGAACCTGTTGGCTAAATGTACTAAGCTATCATATCAAATAGCAAAATGGTCACTTAAAAAAAGTACTATCAAGGACATACAGCATCTATTGTCAAAATGAAAGATGGGCATATGGTCATGTAACCAGTGTACATATCCTTGAGAATCCTATCCAATGCCTGTATGGAAAATAATAAAGGTCAATGTACTTTTTTACAGAGGTGGTATTAGCCACATGATGAAGAACTATTGTTGTTGCAGGATTTATATCTTGCCCTTCCTATAAGGAACACTGGGGAGGGGGGGGCTTGTATTTTTCCATTTGTGTGTGTGCCCATGCCTAGAAGTCATGGTGACCTCTGGCAACTCCTACTGGGGCATGGAGGATGTTCAGAGAGGTGGCTTGATAGCCTGCCTCTGCCTCCTGGCCCTGGTATTCCTTGGAGGTCTCCCATCCAAGTACTTGCCAGGGTCGGCCCTGCTTAGCTTCCAAGATCTGACGAGATCGGGCTTGCCTGGGCTATCCAGGTCAGGGCCTATAAGGAGCACTGTTCATGGAGTTATTTGAATTTATCTTCACAACAGACCTGTGAGGTAGTTTCAGCTGAGAGAACATGATTGGCCACCAATGATGTTTGTGAGAATTCAGATCCAGGCGTCTCTTGGTCAGAGTTCAACACCCCGAACCCTGTGCCATGCTGACTCCACACTGCACCCCAAGTACCAAGGTGGTATTTTTCAAAACACCATAAGTCTGTTCAGGAAGAATTGGTAACAGATTTTGCCTGGTAATGGCAAATATTAATACATTCTGGTTCAGTTTTGAACACAAGTAACCCTCACCCAGTGTATATAAACCAAAGTCATATTGGGGTTTCTTTAAAACTCTTTATTTTCCTGAGGTTTGGGGCTTGTTGTTTTTAGCATCTGCTTCAAAGAACCAGAAATTTACTTACACAGCCCTTTCCAATAAATATTATCCCTGACAAATAGATTTTTCTTTTCCTTGAAAGACGTTGGGACATTAAACAGCATATTTTGGGTTCTTTTATGAATTTTCTCTCTCGTTTTGCTCTTAGATATAAATTTTCATTCTGTTTTAAACATAAGAAACTATCAACTCATGCATATGAACCAAAGACAAAATATTTTAATAACTGTGGTATGGAAAGTTTTGATAAGAAAGTGCTTTATAACTTCCAGATTACCAGACAGCTCTTCATTCCAACATAGCATTTTGTGGGGGAAGAACACGTTTGATGTATACAAACCAAAAATGGGCCTTTTTTAAAAGAGATTGAATATTCCATCTCTCTTTCCAATTTAATTTACTAACCACTTAACAAAACTCACAATTTCAATGCATTAGAATATCAGCATTATTGTCAGGGAAAATATGCCTCCCTGACCCCTAGAGCTAGCAGACAAGTGTGGGATTTCTCATTTCAGTGAAAGCCTGTATGATGATCCATGTCTTGGGAAAATGCTGCCATATGACCACCAACCCGTTTGTGGTTCAGCAGAACTGGGGGTTGTAGAGGATTGGCCAACCACATGCAGAAATAACTGCCTCATTGACAGCAGGGTCCTATAACTCTCTGATGGCACCTAACCCTGATGGCCACCGTACTCCAAAATATGCTGGTGTAAGTGGGGGAGGGGGTGCAGTGGCTCAGATGCTGAGTTGCAGACTGGAAGGTCTGTCGTTCGGTAGTTCGAGACCCTAGTGCCACATGACAGAGTGAGCTCCCATCTCTGGCCCCAGCTCCTGCCAACCTAGCAGTTCGAAAGCAAGCATTTGTAAGTAGATAAATAGGTACCACTTTAGTGGGAAGGTAACAATGTTCCATGCACCTCAGCATTTAGTCATGCTGGCCTGGAAATGTCTTCGGACAGTGCTGGCTCTTCCGCTTGGAAATGGAGATGAGCATCACCACCTAGAGTCGGATTTGACTGGCTTTCGAGCAAAGGAAAACTTTACCTTTAAGCGGAAGAGACACTGGTGTATCTGGAGAGAGGCCAGCACCGAGGCACACCAGTACCATGTTGACACTAAATAGGAGGTGTTGGGGGGATGCTATGGAGAAGCAAGATTTAGTCAGTAACCTAAGACACACCAGTCTACTTCATACAACCGACGCTGGTGTCATATTAGCCTGGTGACAACTCTATGCACAGAACTCACAGAGAATGAAGCAGGGTTCCAAGTGAGTAGAGGAGAATGAGTAAGAGTTTGGGAAGTGCAGGGAACCACGCTGCGAGTGTGGATGGCTGGGGAGGGGAGAGGAAGGAAAAAAGTAGACAGAAAAGTTCATATCCATAATCCAAAATTGCAGTGGTGGATGACAGTCTTCGGGCAAAAGAAGAAAAAGAATGTGCCATTGAGTTGCAACTGACTCATAGCAACCCATAGGGCATTCCAGCAAGACACAAGTTAAGGTTGTTTGACATTGCCTTCCTCCACATAGCAATCTCAGTCTTCCTTTGTGGTCTCTCAGCCAAGAACTGAGTGTGGCCAATGCTCCTTAGCTCCCAAACTCTAATGAGCCTGGACGAAGTGGACTACTTGGGCAGCTATTAGCTGCCTTAACATTTGTGCCCTTTTCTGCTAGTGGGGGCAGGAGACCAAGATATGCTATTGATTGCAGAACTGATTAATTTATCCAGCAGGTTTGTATTGTAAAGGATACTTTTGATGAGAAGGGATGTAAGGTTACTTTTCTGGACTATCACTTCTTCATTTGGGTCTGCGTATGGGAGATCCCATGGAGTCACAACTACCCTCACAATTTAAAAGGTGTTACCATTTCTCATGTAGACTTGATGTCTATGGCTGGTTTCAATACTGGGAGTACTGGGAATTCCTAACACCCTGTGCTATGTCTGTCAGCTATGTACCCAGTTGGGTGGTAGGGATGGGCATGCACCAGTTCATGAACTTTTTTGGCCCTGGCCGCTGGCTCATGAAGCTTTTTCGGCCCTGGCCTGTCTGGTGGAATGAGCTCCCAAGTGAGATCAGGGCTCTGTGGGATTTATTGCAATTCCACAGGGCCTGCAAGATGGAGCTTTTCCACTGGGCTTTCAGTTGAGGCAGCGGGCATAGGTTTGAGGTGTCAGCTTCCTTCTCTGTGTTTAAATGGAGGGCAAGATGTTCACTTATCAGTCGATCCAGTTGTAGGTGTTATGAAAAGTAATTGCAAGTATATCAGCTGTGGGAGCAACTGATTTCAGTTCTGTTCCTTGCATTGTGGCAGCCAGAATGGGCTGTGAAATCTCTTGTTCAGACCTCTTTTCTGCCACATTTCTTTAGGCAAGCTACCCTCTCCCAGTTTCATCCCTCCATATCTAACATGGAGCTAATAATGATGACCGAGATAGAATGAGTTTAGGCATTTGAACCCTGAAATATAAATGCCTATTTTTTAAATTAAATTGTTATATTTTAAAGGGTTGTGTTTCCTTTGCGGTGAATTCCTTGTTGGGAAGCACATTGGCCAGCCACACACAGCTCGAGAGACTACTTCGTGTTCGCTCACAGATTGCATTTAATGTGGCCTATTGTTTTAACCTGTGTTTCCAACAGGTTGATTCACTCAACAGATCATATTGCAAAACCAACATATTGAGTCCCTGAATATACTTCTGGAGCACCAGAGCTCAGGTCAGGTATGAAGTCATGTTTCTGATGTGCAAATCCTTCCCTTGGATCACAGAGATGGGGAAGGTTATTCAATGTGTATATGCCCAAAGGCATACCTCTTGACTACCACTGCTTCTGTGATGATTCCTAGCACTAAAAATTAGTTCCATGGCTATACTGTAATGTGCTGAGATTGAAAAACAGCTCTGTTTCTTCTTCCTGCTCAAAGATGGGAGGAAAATGGCTTCCTGTTTGCAAGGAAAATCTTGGACCTTCAGAAAGCGTCTTAGTTTGCCCTGACCAGGATAGCCCAGGAAAGCCCAATCTTGTCAATTCTCAGAAGCAGGCAAGTATTTGTTTTGGAAACCTCCAAAGAATACCAAGGCCAGGAGACAGAGGCAGGCTATCAAGACACTTCTCTGAATGTCCCCCTATGCCCCAGTAGGAGTTGCCAGAGGTCACCATGACTTCCAGGCATGAGCACACCCACATGCATAAAATTCAAAAATACCAAAAAGAAAAAGAAAAAAAAGAAAGTGTCTTGGTTCATTTTGTAATATTTTTATGAACATAGGAAGCCAGTGTTCCCTCTAAGCTGAGTTAGTGTGAGCTAGCTCACAGTTTCTTAGCCTCCAGCTCACACATTTTTGTCCTAGCTAAGGAAAGATGGCTCCAGAGCAAACTAATTTATTTAGTAGCCAAATCACCCACTCACAACTTTAATGCCAGCAGCCCACAAAGTAGAATTTTTGCTCACGAGATTCCGCAGCTTAGAGGGAACAGTGGAAGCCACCATAAAAAAGAATCCAGTCGTAGGCTGTCTAGCCCAGTATTGTCTACTAAAGGGATCCCCAACATTTTTGAGACTGTCGGCACCTTTGAAATTCTGACACAGGATGGTGGGTGCAACCACAGAATGGCTGCAGCAGGTGGTGGAGCCAACCACAAAACAACTATGGGGTACGTATAATTCTAATAGCACCTCTTCAGTTCAGGCAGAAGCTCTTTTAATCCACATGGCCAATCGGAAGCTCTACTGAAGAGGACATATTTCCCTACTAACTACTTTGAACAACTGATCACTATGAGAAATCTCATTTTAAATACCCCTTCTATTTAAGCTGAAGCTGGCCTCCCCTGGGCGACTAGACGACAAAACAGTCCCAGTCTCCCAACCCCCGAAAAAGAACATTTTCATCATTTTTTTTTTAAAAAAAGAGCCCAAAAGAGGACGGACACCAAAAAAAGAGGACGTGTCCTTTCAAAAGTGGACATCTTGTAACCCTAGCTGAGCAAAAGCCCTACCTGGCCCCACCCAGTTTCTAAAAACACCTGAAGGGCACCAGGACAGGTGTCAGCAGGTGCCACGTTGGGGACTCCCAGTCTACTCAGGTGGAAAGGCACTCATCAGGGTCCTGGCCCTGCCACCTGATCTCCTCCTAACTGGAAACAGTGGGGACAGAGCCTAGGGCATTCTTCATGCAAAACATGTCCTCCCCCTCTGAGCCACAAGTACTCCCTCAATAGATTCACCTGCTTTATACCGAGCCAGATCATTGGTACTACTATCTCAGTATTATCTACTCAGACTGGCAGTGAATTTCGGGCAGATGTGGCTGTTTCTGAATCCTGGCTATATCCGTTCTTTTAAGTAGATACACCAGGGATTGAGCCTGGGCTTTTCTGCATGGGTATGTGCTCTGTTATTGAGCAAAGGTCACTCCACGTATTAAAAGCTTGGCAGTCCAATCAGAATTGAACCCCACAGAGCTTAATGGGACCGACCACCAGGAAGTGTGTGCAGGATTGCCTTTTGATACTGTGTACAGGTAATGTGGAGCTGCGGTAGCTCAAGTGGTTAAGACGCTGAACTGCAGGCTGGAAGGTCGGTAGTTCAGCAGTTCGAGACCCGAGAGTGCCGCATGACAGAGTGAGCTCCCGTCTCTAGTTCCAGCTCCTGCCAACCTAGCAGTTCGAAAGCAGAAATTGCAAGTAGATAAATAGGTACCACTTCGGTGGAAGGTAACAGCGTCCGTGCCTGGTGTTTAGTCATGCTGGCCACATGACCACGGAAACGTCTTCGGACAGCGTGGCTCTTCGGCTTTGAAACGGAGATGAGCACCGCAACCTAGAGTCGGATTCGACTGGCTTTCGAGCAAGGGAACCTTTACCTTTACCTTACAGGTAATGTATAACAGGGCAAAGATTCAACAGTGACAATAAAGATTATATTTATCCTCAGTAGATGTGATATTTTCCTAAATGATGTCATTTTCAAAGAAGATCTGACTTCATAATGAAAGTAAAGCCCTTGCGGTACCCATTGGCAGATATATTGGCTGTCTCACTTTGCAGTCATGTTTAAATATGTGCCAAAGTGAGATGGCTGGTGGAATTAATTGAAATGCTTAGTCTTTCCCTTAACTGGCATTCTTCCAAGATATCGTATCCCTAATATTAATCAGGCACTTGAGTGGCCGTGACATGCGGAAAAAGGTCGCCGTTAAGTGATTCTGCGAAAATTCAGGTGCTTTCCAAGCTCTCTGCAATTGCCCTTCTGCTCAGCACCTAAATCGTTCCTCTCTCAGAGCATTATTTATAGAGCCACGGCCACTTAAAGGAGCACCAAATCACAAGAGGCATAATCCCTTTCACATAAAGAAAAAAGACTGCTCTGAAGGATAAACTTCCCCAATTCAGTGGCTTTCAGCCAACTGCATGATGAAAACCTCTTCAGCGTCTTGTCTTCGCTTTCGTATTGGCGAAGGTTGGGTGGGTAGTGAATCTTGCTGTGGCTGCAGCCATGCACAGTACTCATAAAGAATGAAACCTATGCATAGGGATATGAGTAGCCTAGAAACTCTATGCTTTCTCCTCCAGCTTCACTGGGGCAGGGTTGTCCAGATTTGATTGGTCAGTCAGTCAGACAGACTTTCCAAATTAGAATTTTCCAGTTGGAGGAACGTGGTGGCTAGCCTGACTTCTACAGACATTCTCTATATTTTAGGAATGGAAGCAGGGCAACAAGTGAACTGTGTACCTTGACTTGGGCAGAAGGCAGGGCCTGAGTCTAGCTTTTCAGATTTTGCTTGTGGTATTGTAGAGCCCTGACCTGGATAGCGCAGGCTAGCCCAATCTCGTCAGATCTTGGAAGCAAAGCAGGGTCAGCCCTGAATAGTATTTGGGTAGGAGATCACTAAGGAATACTACAGGCGTGACGCAGAGAGGTGGAAAACCACCTCTGAATGTCTCTTGCCTTGAAAACCCTACAGGGGCATCATAAGTCAGATGTGACTGTCAGGATCGGACCCTTACCATGAGTGAGATTTATCTTTGTACCATGATTTATGACCGTGCATCGATGCTCTATGTTATTAAAGCCTATTTTCGCTTTTGTAACCCCTGCTTGCTTTGCCCAGCTGCCAATTTTGCCTAGTACCTTATCTGTCCTCCCTGACATTCCTGGGGGGGGGTGAATGAATGTGTGAAGTGAGGTAGAGGTACTGCTTGTAACTTTCCCAAACTTACCCCCACATGGTTCACAGGCCCCAGATGGGTCTGTAGTCTTGGGAGACAAGAGCCTTAAGATACAGCTAATGAGCAGATTGCTTAAATTTATTCCCCAGTTTTTTATATTGCTTGTTATTATACTCTGCTTAGTACTGTGTATTTTTGATGTAGCAGGTTGTTATTTTAATAAATTTAAAAAAAGTTAGAAAAAAAAGATACAGCTAGTGGGGTCACATATTCTTTCATGACCTGTAGTAGCCTGGGTGAGTGTGACGTATGCCTGGTGGGTGGATCCCCTGCCCTAAATCCCGCTTTTGTCATATAGATTGCCAGTTCTGGCAAAGGTGTTCACCTGTCCAGAAGCCATATTCTACCAATAAACCTGATCAAGGACTATTGAGTACAGAGTGGTTACTGCAGGACCTGACAGAGACTTGGCAGCAATAACAACAAATTGTGGAGCCATTATTAATGTCCATGGCTTCAGTGTTTATTTGGGGTCTTTTATTGTTCTTGTAAATGTTGCATGACATCAGTTTTCAAGGTCATTCTCTTGCTATTATTATTCTCCAGATCATTTGAGAACCTTTTAAAAAATCCATCAAGTGTGAAATTAGCTAGACTGGACACTGCTTACATCTGGTCTGATCTTTAGAGTCAGGAAATCTAGCCATCATTAGGTGCCATCTTAAGCTGGTCAAATTCTCTTTTGTCATAAGGCCAAAGGCTTTTCCTGTTAACCCTCTGCTGTATGAGAAAGCCTGATTATTGAAATGTGAATGTTGAAGTTCCTATGTCCGACATACTCTGCAGCCATCCCAGTAAAGTGGTAGGTCTGCAGGAAGGATTTTTGTGTCCTTGATAGGTGTTAATGGCCCATCCATTCACAGGTGTTTGGCTTAGACTTATCTTTCTGGGCATGAGTCCTCATGATTGGCCATCCTAAACCCTAATTTCATTGGTTAAAAAGAAAAGATTACCAGCCGTATAACACTTGCTGATTATAACCAAAGAGGAGTGGGGACTTGGAAGCACAGCTGTCTAAGGTTTAAAGTGCTGTTGTAGCTTAAACAGATGTGTAGCCAGCATGGCTAAACCTCTTGCTGCTTCTTTTGTTTAGAGAAGATTGCAAGGTCATTCACTAACAGGATCATTGTTGTGAGACACTGGAACTGATTCTGGACCTCAGTTAAGCTACCTGTCTAGGTAATAAATATTTAACTAGGCCTTCTTCCAAGTAGCATGCATGCCTTTCCCTCTTCTGTTCTCAAAACAGCCCTGTGAGTTAGATTAGTCTGAGTGGGAATGGCTGATCTAAAGTCAGCTGGTGAGATTCATGGCTGATGGCCTAGCTTTTTTCTTTCTTTCTTTTGCCATCAAGTCACAGCCAACATATGGTGATCCCGTAGGATCTTCAAGACAAGACATGTTCAGAGGTGATTTGCCATTACCTGCCCCTGGGTAATGACCATGGTACTCCTTGATGGTCTCCCATCCAAATACGAACCAGGGCCAATCCTGCTTAGCTTCTGAGACTGATGAGATCAAGCTAGCCTGGGCTATCCAGGTAAGGGCAAAATACAACAGAAAATTACAGGGGCCTAACAATACATGCACTTTTCCTGGATACATCCCTGAGTCAGGTCAACAGATATGGTATGGGGCTTACAGCCTGGGCCACTGGTCACAGGGAGTGAGGGTTTTTCAGGCCTAAAATGGTCCCAGGGGAGCCACTGTTTGCCCTGTTATGGAAACTTAAATTAAGCTACATGTTGGGTTGCCCCAGTGGAGTAAACAGCTTCCAAAGGCCTTTTCAGGTTAGGAAAACAATGTAGAGGGAAAGGCTGAAGCCCCTTCTTCACGCATGCTGTAGTAGCAACAGGATTAATGCCCCTTCATGCTTGGGAATCAAGTTTCAAGCATGGAATTCTTAGGCCATATCTGTCAACCAGGCTTGGAGCCATTCCTAGTGTCACAGGCCCCTCAGGAATGGCAGAGATGGAGATCCCTACTTCTCCAGCCTCCCTGGGACCTGTTTGGCTGTAGCTTGCCTTTGAACCAACAGCCCAAACACACATCCTGGATAGCTGTCATGCCCTGTCACTCTGAGGTCTGAGGCAGAGTCTGAGAGACCTATTTACTTCTGCCTCTGTGTTTCTCTCACACTCCCATAAAGAGAGATACCTCATTCAGTTAAACATGCAGCCTGGCTCACTTAAGAGCTGGCCTACACCAAATCCCATCCTTTTTACACCTGAATGATATGGGGACAACACTGGCTTTCTTAAGCAACGAATTCTAATTTTATTTGGCAAAACCAAAATGAGAAGGGAAAGTGAATGCAATTACTTGCAGGGGAGAATTAAAGACTATACCACACTGGATCTTGACCTGGTTTGTGGCCCCAGCACCAAGAGGAGGGTCAAGGCAGGCATCCCGACTAGAGTCCCTCCATCATCCCCAACTAACTACTAACCCCGTATGCAGTTTGCTTGAAATAATACACGCTTACACATATATTTCAGAAAAGTGGGGAAATAAGCCACAGTTTTATTGATTACAGCTGTAGTATGCTTTGGCACAGCATGGGTACCAGATCCTGTCCCTCGACTGGCCTCCTGCCAATTGATACTCTGCTGTACACCTGGAGATGACAGGTCTCTGGATACCACAAGGGCAGATGCCCAAGATGGTCTCCCCTGCCACCTGGGTGTGAAGGTAATCCCCGGGCATGCCCCCGGGCTGGGCGTACCACGTGCCCCTCATGCCAAAATCCCTTAAGGGGATCCCCAATCTCAGAAATGGGCACACAGGCCAGCTTTCCTGATAATGTATCTGATCCCTTGCTGATACCTCCAAGTTGTGACAAAGAATAAAATGATGTGAAACAAAATGCATGCAAAAAACCCCCTGAACTACACCTAATTAAAGGGATGGGAGGGTTGGTCAAGTCATCCAAAGCTGAGAAATGGCTGGTGGGATGGCACAGCCCCCTAAATACTGGCTGGGCACTCCCACCCACCCAGATGCCCAAGACTCTGCTGACAGGGCCAGCGATGGTCATGCGAGCCCCAGTTTCCTGCATCTGGTGCTGGCCCACCCCCTCCAGCCAGCCTGCCATGGACATCACCCTGCCAACATAAGTCCATATGGTCAAAACATTACTATTCCCAGTAGTAATGTATGGCTGTGAGTGTTGGACCATAAGGAAGGCTGAGCACTGAAGAATAGATTCTTTTGAATTATGGTGCTGGAGGAGACTCTTGAGAGTCCCTTGGACTGCAAGGAGATCAAATCAGTCAATCCTAAAAGAAATCAACCCTGACTGTTCCCTGGAAGGCCAGATACTGAAGCTGAAGCTCAAATACTTTGCCCACCAAATGAGAAGGGAGCACTCCCTGGAGAAGATCCTGATGCTGAGAAAGACTGAAGGTAAAAGATGAAGGGGACGGCAAAGGATGAGATAGTTGGACAGTGTTATCAATGCAATGAACATGAAATTAAGCAAACTCTAGAGGACAACAGAAGACAGGAGTGCCTGGCGTGGTGTGGTCCATGTTGGACTTGACTGTGCACAAAGAGTTGGACTTGACTGTGCTACTGAACAATAACAAAAATACCAGTCACTAAATAGTTTATTTGTTGTTGATGATGACGGATGATGATGATGATGATGATGATGATGATGATGATGATGATATCAGGGCCCATAAAATGGAGCTCTTCCAACAGGCTTTTGGAGCCGCTACCACTACTACCTCTACCACCAACAATTGACATCTATGTTGGAGGAACCCTGACCTGCTGGACCCTTAAATACCGCCTGAGTTAATCACCTGAGACAGCTGAAAAAGACCAAGGTGCTGGCCATAAAATGAGGAATGTTTGCTAGCACTTTATTATGTCTTGGTTTTAACATTGTATTTATGTTAACTGATGTGATTTTATGCTATTGTATTGTCAGAATTTTATTCTGTCTGTAAGCCGCCCTGAGCCGGCCTTCGCCGGGAGGGTGGGATAAAAATCTAACAAATAAATAAAATAAAATAACACTACACATTGAACGCATAAAATAGATCTTCTGGAGAGAAAATATACAATTAATAGTGATAAGAAAATTATTAAAATACTAGACCATGTTGTGCCTTATTGAGCATGCCAGAGCACAGAACCTTGCTTCCTTAAGAGTAGTTTTGTTAAAACAGTTGGCAAGAAGAAGTATAAAAATAATTTCATCTACCTGGATATCTGGACAGAATTGGGCTAATGTATATATTCTGAATGTCCTGGTAAATTGCCCAGTCATGTTACTTACAGCTATTCCCTGATATTGTTCCCCCCCCCCTTTAAAGAGAGATGAAAGTATGCCAGTCATTAAAGAACAAGCAACTGGTGGCAGCTAATCTTGAAGATGAAACACCTCCAGTCTGAACGTGTAGGGGAAAAAACTCAGTGTATTCTTGGAGGTTAGAGAGACACACACACTCTGCCTTTTTCACTGCATGGTCCATTTTTTCAGTCCATTAGCTTGTATTGAGATTGTGGGAAACAGGAAAGCACAGCCTCAGACTGAGTTCAGACAGGCAATTTGCCCTGGCAGAGCCCCATTTCAGCAATGTTTTAAAACCGCATTAAAGGGGGTGTTCACACAGGCACAGCTGCCTGGCGTTCCCCACCCATAGGCAACCCGGGCTGTTCCACTTTCTTCCCACATTTAATAGATACCTCATAAAAGCGGTAGCAAATCCCCGAAGAGCGCCTGTGTCCCGCGTTTGTCCGCTTCCTGGAAGTATGAACGCTCCTCCGATAAGCTGGGAGCAACCCGCGTTGGGCAGAAGGCAGCAATGGTATGATTGGCCGTGCTCCGCTCTACTGCCCAATGCGGTGCTGGTGCTGTGGGGTCCTCCCCCAATTGGCAAAATGCACTTATGGGCATGAGTGCATGAGCACTCGTGCGCACATACACCCATACTCCTACAGCCGAATTAATGGGGAAATGCCGGGGCAACAGTCTGAATGCTCCGGCGTGCCTCCTCCCGGTATGCTCTGGCAGCAGCCCAGGCTGTGTGAACGGGAAACCCCGGAACAAACTTTTTTGCCGCAACTGGCTCCCGGAGCAAATTGCCAGTCTGAACTCAGCCTCAAAAAGTGCTACAGTACGTTAAAGTCAGAACCAACCCATTAACAATCCTGCTTCCATTCAGAAGAAGAAGATGGCACTTCTTTTTTAGGAATGCTGGAGAGAATGAATGGATGCTGATCTGTCTGCCCCTAAGGTGATGGCTACTTCTCTCCTTAAATCGGTAACTAGCCGGCCTCTTTATATGTGTCTCCAAATTGGAATTCGGTTTTATATGATCCATTGGTTGACTTCCAATTCTTATCCTCTTGTGTTCCATTCCATTCCATCCTCCAAAGAGGTTCCCTTTCACAGAAGCTTTCATTCCTCTTGAAAGAGAGCCCTACCTGTTCGGGCAGAACTCCCTGCCTCAGAAGTCTCCACAGTAGGGAGCAAATCTCATTTCCAATGTGTCATCTGTGCACAGTATTTGAAAACAGTCTTTTGTTTAAAAAAGCACCGGTATTTTAAAGCCTAATACAGGTGCTAGGCATTTTGCTGAAGAGTGACAGTCTTTGTAACGCATCGTATCACCGTCGAGGAGCCGCCAGAACTCTTAATAAGACAGTTCCTGTGCTGCTAGTAACAGCTTTGTATAAATGCTGCTACTGTAAGCAGAGATGCAAAGAAAATATTAGGGAGAGCAGCCCCAAAATAAAGATATGCATAAATCAAGACAGGGTGTTCAACTGCTTCTTTTAAAATTTACAGAGGCCACACCATTTATGTGGTGCATAGAGCAGTGCGTTCTGCCAAAGTAAACTTGAGCAGGCGGAATGGTTGAGGTGTGCCATGTGCCCCACTCAATCACGCTCCTTCCCATTCATACCTGAGTTTTAGTGAGGGACAAGGCTGACACAAGAAGTTATCCTGGAAACCTGACCTGTTTATCGCGAATGTCTTTACTGGAACTATAATAGAGCAATGGCAAATATGCCCTTCAGTCTTCAGATATGGCAATTACAGATCACTACTCTATTTATTTATTAGATTTCTATTCCACCCCTCTCCCTCAACATGGGGTTCTGGGTGCATCACAACATCTTAAAAGGCATACAACAGAACCATAAGGTTCATCATTAAAGCAGTTAAAATCTTGACGTTTTCCTGGTACCTAGAAATATTCCAAAGAGAAAACATCTGGCAGACCAGAAACCTCTTCTCTTTTCAAGCAACCTTTTATCTTTTTAAATTTTCTGTTGCATGGGGCGGGGAAATAAAGATGTATATAAAGTAAGCAAATAATTTAAGCAAACTGAGTTGACTCACTGCACGGCTTGAAGTCTATCGGCTCTGTACAGAGATCATGCTAGGCCAACCTGATCCCTCTCTGGACTGAGTCTTCCCAGCTGGAGGTGTATGTACGCATTCACAGCTGCCTCAATAAACCTGGAGCTATTTTATCCATGTAACAGTGCCTGATCGTGGTTTTTTGCCTTCATGTACTATCACAGTTGCATAACTGATGCCCCTGGGCAACAGCTGCCAGCAGCAATCCTCTTACCTTGGCGGAGGTTTGCGTCAAGGGGGGGGGCAACCACCTACTAAGGTTTATATATACTTTGGATGTGGAGGTTTATTTATTTGGATTTTAACACGTTACATGGTTTTAATGATCTTTGGTTCTGTCGACTGCCTCAGAAGCATTTGGCTGAGAGGAAGGATAATTGTTTTTTAATAGGCAAATGACTACTAACTAACAAGCAGCGAGGCCCCGTTCACCTGTATGTATACCCCTTTTTCTGTGATTCAGCCCCACTTCACTAAGGAGCAGGAATGATTCAAATGACCTCATTGGCAGGACTGATTGTATGGGTCTTTTCTAGCTATCTGTTTTTCCTCTCATCTTTATCCCGTCCTTTCCTCAAAGGATCTCAGGACTCGTTTGCCGCCACCATTTTGTCCTTTCAACAATTCTGTGAGGTAAATTTAAGCTGAGAGAGAATGACTGACCCAGTGACCTTCCATGAGTGAGCAGGGGTTGAAACCCAGGTCTTACCCAGTACTCTAACCACTATACTGCAGTGGTTCTTTTCCACACAGTGCTCTACCATTAAGGTTGCCATCTCTGGCTTATAACATTCCTGAAGATGTGGTGGTGGTGATGCCTGAGAAGGGCAGAGTTTGGGGACAGGAGAGAGCACAGCAGGGATGTGATACAATAGAGTGCACCCTCCAAAAGAGCCATTTCCTTCAGTGGAAATTATCTCTGTGGTCTAAGGATTACTTGTAATTCCAGGAGAACTCCAGCTGCCAGCTGGAAGTCAGCAACCCTGTGTATAAGGCCACTCTCCATTTGTTTGGCATAATGGTTAAGTGTGCAGACTCTAATCTGGGAGAATCGGCTTTGATTCCCCACTCCTCCACTGGTACCTGCTGGATGATCTTGGGCAAGCCATAGTTCTGGCACAGCTGTTCTTGAAAAAGAGCAGTTTCTGTCAGAGCTCTCTCAGCCCTACCTACCTCACAGGGTGTCTGTTGTGGGGAGGGGAAGGGAAAGGAGTTTGTAAGCCGCTCTGAGACTCCTTTGGGTAGTGAAGGGCGGGGTATAAATCCAATCTCCTCCTCCGCCTCCTCCTCTTCTTCTTCCTCTTCCTCTTCTTCCTCCTCCTCCTCCTCCTGCTCCTGCTCCTCCTCCTCCTCCTCCTCCTCCTCCTCCTCCTCCTCTTCTTCTTCTTCTTCTTCTTCTTCTTCTTCTTCTTCTTCTTCTTCTTCTTCTTCTTCTTCTTCTTCTTCTTCTTCTTCTTCTTCTTGTATTTTCTCACTGGGGATAGGGTTGTATAAAAAGAAGTTGGGAATATCAAGCAGCCCTTTGTTTCCTGCCTGGATCTCTTGTCCTAGTTGTTGTATGCTTCACTGGGAATTATATTGTCTTCCTCTACTACCTTCACAGGCCTGCAAGATCAGCCTTTCTTCTGCTGCAAAGCCTGAGAAGAGTAGTGTGCAGTGGCAGCTTCTTCCTGCCAGAGCACATCAACCTCTCTGGTTAATTCAGAACTTTCCTTCTCCCTCCTAGCTCTACCTTTTTTTGACATCCACTGCAGCCTTTGTTTTGGGTCACTGGGCCAGGCCTGCTCTCTTGTTATCAGACTTTCACAGTTCACAGTCTAATAAGACCCTCCAGTTCTTAGCACAGATGTTGCAGACAAGAAATATTTAAGTAAAAGTTCTGCACATAAACTAAGCCAGTGTGGCAGAAGGCAAATAGAAGGAGCATTCAGACAAAGACAGGGGAAGAGAGAGAGGTGATATGCAGAATTGCTTTACAGAGCTTTGATTTGTGCCTCCAGGGCTCATCTAGAATTTCCAATGCTTTGGGGTCCCATTGCAGCAAATGATCACAGATGATCCAAATGCCTAAGAATCACTTCATTGTTAAGAAATATTCTAGCACCTAAGAGGGGAGAAACACATTTATTGTTTATTTATTTACTTTTGAGGGTTAGAGCCCACTACATCATGAAATGGGAGGGAAGACCGTATGGTACAGACCAATCTCTTCAGATCTCAGAAGCTAAGATGGGTCTGTACTTGGAAGAGAGACCACCAAGGAAGACTCTGCAAAGAAAGGCAATGGCAACCCACCCCTGCTTCTCACTTGCCTTGAAAGCCGCTTCCTGGGGTAACCGTAATTTGGCTGAGACTTGACGGCAATTTACACAAAAACATCATGAAATCACAACAGAGACATGTATAAGGAGGATGGTGGATTGTAAACAGTGATGCCAAAAGTAGGGATGCCATGAATTCTGTCTCAAATACATTTGGCAGTTGAAGGTAATCAGGGCTACTTTGGGGCAGGAATGCACAGGAAAGGAGTTCCGGCTGGCTTCTGAGTTGCCCATGCCTACAGCCTCCCCCCACCCCGTTCCCCAGGTGCCTTGCAAGCCGTGGAGTGCCTGGGGAAGCCAAGCCGATCCAGGGAGGGAAGGCAGTTTAAACTGATCCAGAAATTGCCTTCCCTCCCTCGGGTTCCCCATGTGCCTCGCAAGCTGCGGGGCACCTGGGGAAGCTGATCCTGGGAGAGAGCTGTGTTGTCAAGGGCGTGGCCTAATATGCTAATTAGTTTCTGTTGTTGGGTATGGCCTATTATGCTAATGAGTTCCTGCTGGGCTTTTTCTACAAAAAAAGCCCTGAAGGTAACTATATTTGATTGTGATGATCAGACATGAGCCAATCGCCATGTCTGTTTTAGGGGCATGCATTCAGATATAGAGGTAAAGTTTTCCCTTGCTTGAAAGCTAGTCGAATCCAAGGGGTGGTGCTCATCTCTGTTTCCAAGTCGAAGAGCCAGCACTGTCTGAAGAAATTCCCGTGGTCATGTGGCCAGCATGACTAAACGCTGAAGTGCACGGAACACTGTTACCTTCCCACTGAAGTTGTACCTATTTATCTACTTGCAATTCCTTGCTTTCAAGCTGCTAGGCTGGCAGGAACTGGGGCCAGGGACAGGAGCTCACTCCATCACGTGGCAGTAGGGTCTCATACTGCCAAACTATAGACCTTCTGGTCTGCAGCTCAGTGTCTTAACCTCTGAGCCACCGCGGCCTCTCATTTAGATATACCCAAGCCAAAATTAACCCCAAATTAGCCATTTTATGTTGGGGATATCTGAAATAACCTAAAACACTCCCCAAATTCAGAGAGTAATGAAAATTTCTCTCCTGGAATTTTGGGGGTTTCAGTCTCAGGGAGGTGCAGGAATGAGGAAGGAGGTCAGCCAAACAGCTGTTAGTTGGTCTCTCCCATCCCTTTAAATTTTAAAATGATTAGAAGCCTCAACTAAAAACAGAGAGTTGGTGGACAGCGGCCAGGTCTACCCAGGCTTTTGATATAAGGTAAAGGTAAAGGTTTCCTTTGCTTGAAAGCCAGTCGAATCCAACTCTAGGGATGTGGTGCTCATATCCGTTTCCAAGCCAAAGAGCCAGCGCTGTCCAAAGACATTTCTGTGGTCATGTGGCCGGCATGATTATATGCCAAGGTGCATAGAACGCTATTACCTTCCCACCGAAGCGGTACCTATTTAGCTACTTGCAATTTCTTGCTTTCGAACTGCTAGGTTGACAGGAGCTGGGACCAGAGATGAGAGCTCACTCCATCATGCAGCCCTTGGGTCTTGAACTGCTGAACTACTGACCTTCTGGTCTGCAGTTCAGCATCTTAACCACTTGAGCCACTGCAGTACATTAATTCATTATTTCCTATGGGCTGTAGATGGTCCAGGTCTACCTATAGGAAATAATGGTTCCATTGTTTCCAATGACTGGTAGTCTTGACCTTTGTACCGTTCATAGGAAATGCATACATACATATGTACAGTCAAATTACAATTGACTTACGTTGACCCCAGCAAGGGGCTTTCAAGGAAAGTGAGATTCAAAGGTGGTTTGTCCTGGCCTTCCTCTGCAGAGTCTTCCTTGGTAGTCTCCCTTACAAGTACCAACTCTACTTAGCCTCCATGATCTGATGGGAGTGGTCTATACCACGCTGCTTTCCCTTCACATAAGAAATAATGGCCCCATTATTTCCAATGGCAGGTAGCCCTAGCCTCTGTCCACCCCACCAACTGTTAGGTGTGGCTTGGTGGGCAGTTTCCTTTCTCTCCCTCCCTCCCTGCTCCTGCTGTCTCTGTGGTAGACTTGGAGGGATTTAAAAATGGTTCTGGATTTTTCCAGACTTGAAAAAAGTACCAAAAGAAACCTGAAACAGTAATGATGCTCCAGAAACTTTGGGTTAACGAAAAGCATGATCTCCCCGAAATCTTGAACTAACATTAACACAACATTTTTTTTGAAGCATATACCCCTAGTCTATTCAGTTGGACGCTAAATGACTCAAACATTTGCCAGACAGGGTTACATCAGGTTCTTGCAAAGCTGTACATGTGCAAAAACATTGTCGATCCAAAAAGATCGACAGCCATTATTGTTGCTAAGGACTACTTAGATGAACAATGAAGGATAGATTATTTTAAAAAGCAGTATTTATTTATGATGGATTTGTACAATTTGTGGCTGATTTGAGACTGTCTGTTTAAACGATTGCCTGCCAAGCACAGCAGTGATGCATCAAGAACTGGGAAGGAGGACTCCACTCGGTTGTGTGAGATATGTGTGTGCTGCACTGTACTCTTAGGAAGGAATGCATTGAAGGAAGCTGCTGAATAGCCATGAATGGGCTGATAAACAGATGAACAGGCTGTTGAAAAATTGACTTCCTGATCATGACTGGCAAAGGGGCTGTGAGCCAAATGAGCAGGTGTTTGAGCATCCCTTGCCAAAAGCCTATGAAGTGTAAGGCAGAAGCTGTAAATTTCGAGGTACTGTCCAAATGCATAATGATTAGAAATTGTTTCCACTCTTCCTAAGTGAAGCCAAAGGTTTATGCCCATCCATAGTAAAGAATTTGTGAACAGGGAGATAAAAAAGCAGAGAATCCACTGTGGTGTGTTTAAGACTTGAATCAGGGAGAGACTTGTGTTCAGATTCTCCTGCTGAAGTTCCATGCTTATCCTTAGGAACTATCTTTAGGTTAATCTAGTATCACGGAGTTTGTTGAGAATAAAGTGGGATAAATGTTAAAGAGAATTGTTATAAAATGATGTACAGATGGTATATGACGCCTAAAAAAATTGCTATTATAAATGAAAGTATGTCCAACAAATGTTGGAAATGTAAAAAACATGAAGGGTCTTTTTACCATATGTGGTGGACATGTGATAAAGCAGTAAAGTATTGGACTGAGATCCACAATGAGATACAAAAAATTTTGAAATGTACTTTTAAGAAAGACCCACAGATGTTATTGTTAGGTCTTAAAATGGAAGAAATAAATGTAGCCAAGAGAATACTACTATGGTACTTGATTACAGCAGCCAGACTGATTTTTGCTCAATGTTGGAAACAAGATAAAGTACCTGAAACATGGGAATGGATTAAAAAGACGTTGTTTTTGGCAGAAATGGACAAACTAACAAGAAAGTTAAACAACGAAGAAGATGAAACTTTCTTTGAAGACTGGAAAGACTTTCAAAAATACTTGTTGAAAAATTGGGACATTAAACGTGGTTTGATTTGCTTTGATAGTTATTAAGAAGAAAATGAAATAGAATTAGATTTTTTGAATTGTTACCGTTTGTAAGAGAAAATAAGTTTAGAAGTAATTGTAACAGAATAAGAGAGACATTAATGGGGTTGGAGCAGTGCGGGAAGCCTTGTTTGGGGGGGGAGAAGGGAAATTAGAAAAATGGATATGTAGATAGGTTTAAATTGTATGAACATGTGATATATCCAATAATAAACTGTATTTACCAAAAAAAAAAAGAGAATAAAGTGGGATAGTCCCATGTGTTGCACCTGAAACTTCTTGTAGCAAGAACAGGATACAAATATAAGGCTTAATGGATTTCTTTTGACCTAAATGCATTTGGTAACATAGCACCTGAATTAGACCATGTCCTTGTCATGTCTAAAGAAAAGAGGTGTCTGTAACTCAAGAGTCTGCATACTCTTCAACACGCTACTTCAGTAGAACAAATTCAGAGTCCAGTGGCACCTTTGAGACCAACAAAGTTGAAGATAGTTCCAGGTGATCAGCCGTGTGGGTCTGAAGAAGTAGAACAAGTTTAGAGTTGGCGCCACTGGACTCTAAATTTGTTCTACTGCTTCAGACCAACACGGCTGACCACCTGACACTACTTCAGTAGTTTTCTTACCTATTCTAATAACATGCATAGCAGATAACAAAGAAAAGAAAGTTTTCCTTGAACTCCAAGGTCAGTATGGCACACATGAAATGGCTGCAGGAGGAATTCATGCACAGAGCATGCGGCAAAGAGAAATCCAAGATTCCCGCAACAGAGTGATTTGGGAAGATGCAGTTCGATGGTTGGACCACAAGCAGTGAACATAAATCAAGGCCCTTTCTCCCGCTGTACTACGGAAGAGGTTAAATCAAGGTCTGATGCCCCCATCCCCAAGGGACTTCTTTTTCTCTTATCACGAACAACAGTGCCCTGGAGAAACCTTCACAACTTCCTGGCAGCTGTTCCACTTGGCCGTGAAACAAACAAGGATTTACAAGGAGAAATGTGACTAAAATGGAATGTGCCAGCCATCAATCACCCTAATCAGCTTGCTTATATTTGATCTGTATCATTTCCCTGCAGCCATTCATCTCTCTACAGTTTTAGATTTTAAAGCATTTTGGAGTGGACACTGGCCGTCACAAGAACCCCCTCCCAAGACTCGTGAAAGGACCTGAATAAATATCAGTAGATGCCTAACAGTGCAATCCAAAGCAGGATTATACCCTTCTCAAATGTTTCTATCACAAACAGGATGTGAGCCTTTGTGGCATATCAATATATTCTGATCAGCTCCCAGACCTGGATAGCCCAGGCAAGCCCAGTCTCATCCGATCTCAGAAGCTAAGCAGGGTCGATTCTGGCAAGTACTTGGATGGGAGACCTCCCTGGAATACCAGCAGTCAGGAGGAAATGGCAGGCTTTATTCGCCACCTCTCTGGATATCTTCCAGGCCCCCAGTAAGGGTCAGTCACCAGAGGTCACCCTGACTTCCATGGGCACCAGGGGTCTTTTCGTAGAAGAACAGCTGCAGGAGCTCATTAGCATATGGTATGCTAATGAGCTATTAGGCTATTAGCATATGCCACGCCCCCTGACATCACCAGAAGTGATGTAAGAAGGGGAAGCAAAAGGGGGGCGGCATCTTCAAAAGCCTCTTCCGGCTGGCCTGGGTGGGGGAGCTAAGAGAGAAGGGGTTTAAAGTTTAAACTCCTTCTCATGAGAGTTGGGCCACAGAAGGAGGAAAGAGGGAAGGAAAGAGAGAGAGTAGAGAGAAGGAAAGAGGGAAAGAAAGAGGGAAAGAAAGAGAAGGAAAGGGGAGGGAAAGAAAGAGAGGGAAGAAGGAGGGAAACAGGGAAAGGAGGAAAAAAGAGAAGAGAAGAAGGTGGGAAAGAAAGAAAGAGAGAGAAGAGAAGAATGAGGGAAAGAGGAAAAAGAAAGAAGGAAAGGAGGGAATGAAAGAAATTTGGCGGCAATTCAGCCCTATTATATCCTATGGGCCATTGAAGTCAATGGTGAAAACATAGGGTATATTCTGGGGCTGGAAGGGAGGGGTTTGATGGAGAAGATCCAAACTCACAGGATAGCTGTTGGAGCCTCTCCCCAAGATACCCACCAAATTTTGAGAACATTGGATCAGGGGGTACAATTCTATGGGCCCCCAAACAGGTTGCCCCTATTCACTCCATTGTTCTCTATGGTGGGAAAAAACTAACTTTTTTCCCACCATAGAGAACAATGGAAGAAATGGGGGTAACCTGTTTGGGGGCCCATAGAATTGGACCCCCTGGTCCAATGTTCTTGAAACTTAGTGGGTATCTTGGGAAGAGGCTCCATCAGCTATCCTGTGAGTTTGGAGCCTCTCCCTCAAACCCCCTCCCCTCCAGCCCTCAGAATATACCCTATGTTTTCACCATTGACTTCAATGGCTCATAGGATATAATGGAGCTGAAATTGACATTCGGCTGCCTGAAAGACTCTCCGGGACGCCGGCTGGGGGCGGGGCTTGGCTCCTGAGCTCCCGTAGGCTCCCCCCCCAAAAGACCCCTGATGGGCACACACGCTCACATATACATGCACATATGAAAAATACAAAAAAAATATTCTGACCAACTCAAATTCTCTGCCCCCAATCTCTGTCTAGCACATCAGCTTTCAATAGAAAGCTTTAATCTACAACTGTGACCGCTAGAAAATTATATCTCAGAAAGGTTAAATATGACCACTGCATCCCTCAAGGTGCTGAATTCTGTGCTGGCTTTTGGCATACTGATCCAATAGATCTGGAATGCCTCTAGTGACAGCTGTTGCCAGAAGACGTTGAACATGCTAAAACTGGAGGCTGAACTATTACTGGCAACACCCTTCTTCTTGAATACCATTCTGACTGGCATTGTAACTTTTTTCCTTTGGTGTCATCTGGAGTGCTATGGTGAAGTCAGTGTAAAGGCAAGCATGTACTTTTGAGGGCCTTGCTATATTGGAATGCCTTTGATCTCTTCTGAGTGTTCCTCAGTCATTGGTTAGCACAAGACACTTGCTTGTTTTGAAGAATTGCTTCTGGTTCTGGTTTCATTTTGCAATCAGTTTAGAAATGTTACTGTTTTTCTAGTTAGTGACTAACTATAAAGGATCTATGGTGCCCTACCATTTCTGTTTCCGCAATAAGGGTACATACTTACCTCATACTTTTAGAAGAAAAGCACAGGGGTATTAATACAGACTTTTTTTGCCTCTGTGACAAGCCAAGTGAGAGCTAACAGACGTAAAATGACAAATTATGCCACCTCCCCATTTCCCAATCTCCAAGTCATTGTTCCATTAAATCTTACTTAAATCGTCACATGCCCATGTGCTTGATTAATTGTATGCTATCTTCTCTCATTGTCTGTGTAGAAGTGACAGTAATTGCCTAAAATGAATGCATGACCTCAGTTTTTGTCCTATTCAGCCTACCAAAGAGGTATCAGATGTTTTTGCAGATCTGTCACTGAAATATATGGCAATTTCATTCCTCAGATTCTGAAACCACGATAAAGAGATGTCAATAATGACCATCCATCATTTGCAGCACAAATCAGGTTTGAGTGCCAAACCAGGCTGCTTGTTTTAAAGAAAATTGTATAGCACTTTGCCAGAGTTCAACGAGAATTCACACTAAAAGTCACGCAACCTTATGAATCAAGAACTGAACATCAGGGCACTTCATGCAGAAGTGAGTAGATGGATTACTTCCAAACTGAAAATGTAGCTAGATGTCTTCAGAAAGACCTGTGAACAAGACATAAGACTTTCAGTGGTTCACATTCATCAGGCAATCTGTGTAACAATTTCTGTGTCTACAAGAGCTACTTTAGGACAGAAGACAAATGTGCCAGAAGAAGTCCCATGCCATAAGCTTGGCTTCCTGAAGGTATACGCCACCACCACACTGCTCAGGAAGGTAAAACAGCCCTTTGAATATGGCGATCCAACCCCCCCACACACACAGTGTCCTCATTTGTGAGAACCTGAGAGGTTGTGGGAATCAGTACACACTTGAGAGAGGGCTTGAACTCACTAGCCTTCTCCTTCTTATTGTACAGGGCAGAATTCGGCCACCACTCAAACTTATCTGCCATTCCCTTTTTGCCCATAGTTTGAGTCACAGCTAGAGAGCTACCTATTTGTGTGCATAGGGAGTTACACAGTCCCCTCTCCTCTACCTGCTAACTCTCTAGCCCAGATGGGATTTGGGATATGCATGGATAAACATCCAGACACTTGGGCCAGAACTTTTGGTCACAGTCCCAGATCTTTAAAAAGAAAAAAAAATCTTTATGTAACTAACATCTCTATTTACTAGGAGCACAAATGCACAGAAAAATGATATCAGAACAACTGTGCAAGTGTTAAAGAAACTAAGAAAATAACCAAAACCATAAGGCTAGCTAAGTTCTGCAAGCCACTGCTTTTACTTTGGCACTTCTTTTAGAGGAATAGACACAAGCAATGTTGGAACTTTGAAAAGAGGCTAACTGATGCAGACGTTACACAGTTATTCTCCATTCCTCAGTTGTTGCTTGCATACCTTTCATAAAGTGTGCTAAACCTTTCTACTCTTATCCTCCCAGCTGGGAGGATGTCTTTCTGGCCACTCCTGAAATGGGGGATGGGTCCCCACATTTCCTGCCATTCAACTTTGTTGTTGGGCTTTCACTGTCGCGTTGCAGCCGTCTTGCAGCTACCCTGTAGGGTTTCCAAGGCAAGAGATGTTCAGCAGTGGTTTGCCATTCTCTCCCTCTGTATGGCGACCCTGGTATTCCTTGGTAGTCTCCCATCCAAATACTGACTGAGGCCAACCCTGCTTACCTTCCAAAATCCGACAAGATTAGGCTAGTTTGGGCTACCCAAGTCAGGGTGCCATTCATCTTTACCCAAGCATAATATCCTGCAGGATGAGCGGGATATAAATGCAAATAGTAAATAAAAAAGTAAATAAAATAAAGCACACATCCTTGGCCCTAGCTCAGGACATCCAAAGGTCTTCCTAACAGGTGGGCAAATGGTTATCACTCTCCTGTCTATTTGTTCCCCCTAAAAAGGGATCCATTTACCTTCTCCCTGTAACCACAGGCTTTTATGGCTTGGTTCCCAGGGTAGTGTGTGATTTATCTGGACTTAGGGCCTCTTGTATGTTAATCAGGACATCCTGCATTCCTTTATCATAATAGTGACAACAATTGGAGTCAAAATACTGTCGCATATGTATAACTTTATGAATGTAAATAAATTTGGAGGTCGATGCCTCAGTAGTGCCCTAGCCACACTAGGTTTTATACCTGAAAGAGTGTCAAGCTTTCAGTTTTGCTTCTCTTTGTTTTGATTCACTGCTTGCCATGTATTTGGGGGAGGGTGTGGGGGGAGAGAGTGTGTTGACTGAGTGCCTGCTTGTTGCCATAACCATCTTTTTAGCTGTGCCCCTCGGCCAGCTCTCATGGCCTTGGAGATTCCTTTCTTGGGCTAGAATAGATAAGCACCGTATATCTGTCGAAGTGCCATGGTAACCCTCTGCCTGCCTGCTGACGTATGAATGAGGTGTTAGGGGGTATAGTATCTTTTACCTATAACCTCTAAATTTTGCACGCTTTTTTTAGTCCTGACAAAAGTTCTGAAACCTGTAGTAAGCAGATCTCTAATAAACATCACTGCCAAAGTGTGGAGAGTGTCTTAACGGGGGGTTCTGACAAAGAGAAGTCCCAGGGTTTTGTGCAGTTCTGAGGATTTGGTTGTGCAGGTCTGCCACACAGATCTATTGTTACTAGAAAAGGAATAGCTATGAGTCTGACTGCTGTCTGTGGTGTAGATTTGCCCAGAGTTCCTTCAGGAATGCTGGTGATGACTGATGGCCACAGTTTCAGAAGATCAACATGCTTCTTCCTCAAAATAATGGATTTAGGAAGACAAAGAAAGTTCAGAGCATTAGAGAGAAATGGTCGTGCAAAATCTCAAGAAGTGCTCCAAATGGGAAGGGAATGCACATCAGGCCACCAGATATGGGGAAAGTACTAGGCAGCCTGCTGGCAAGCTGAATTTGAACACGCGAATTCTATTTTGCACAGAAGTGGAGGTTCTGTGATGATTTCTCACTGCTGATCCTTGAGTGCTTATAAAGATGGTCTTTGGTACTTCTGGGGCAGATAAGATGGTGGGGAGTTCGAATCACATACCTAAGGTCGTCACCTTCAGCTTGGGAAATACCTGGGGATTTGAGGGGTGGTTGCTTGAGGAAGGGCAGGGTGTGGGGAGGGGAGGGACTTCACTGGGGCATAATGCCATAGAGTTCACCTTCCAAAGTGGCCATTTCCTCCAGGTGAAGTGATCTCCATTACCTGGAGATCAATTGTAATCCCAGGAGATCTCCAGCCACCATTGCACATATTCTGACTCAGCCCCTGTTCTGCAGGTAGACAAAAAGGAAAAAGAGAGAAAAAAGGGAAGTGGACAGGCAGATGAGTCTGATGGAACTTATTACAGAATATGGGAAACAAATCTAATTGGTTTAGAGCCATAGTAACTCATTCATTCATTCATTCATTCATTCATTCATTCATTCATTCATTCATACTTTAGATTTCTGAATCACCCAGTCCCTGAATACACAGGTCCCTGGGTGATTTGCATCAGTAAAAAAATACATAAATATATCATAATCACTAGTTAAAATACAATAAATATGATATTACAAACTTAAAATTAATCCCCAGTTTTGCCCAACTTCCTTCCTTCCTATAGCCCCTGTCTGTCCTGGATTTCATACAGACAGATCCCATGATCCCCAGGGTAGCCTTTTTAGTGGGCAAAGAGGATGTTTGAATATAATCAGGAAAATAACCTAACTGTTTAAATAAACTTCAGAGGTTTCTATTTGTATTATATTATCCCTGTGGGTTTTTTTGCCCTTGCAATAATTAGCTTCCTAGCTTGTTTTGGTGTGTGTGTGTGGTGTGTGTGTGGTGGGGTGGATATCTTGCCATTTCAGGCCTTCTGAAGAGCAAGAAAATAAACATACGGGAGTGGAACCTGATATTTTTAATGCCAACTAATGCACCAGTTTTAAACTTGCAACCCTTTCCTCTGAGTCTTTCCTCCCTGGGTTTAGGATAAACAAAAGCTGAGTTGTATGCAAATTTTAGGGCGCTCATATCCACCAGGCACAGTCGGTTCTCAGGTGGAAGCAGATCTTTTGCACTCTGCCTTTTCTGTACTGCAACAGGCCTCCCCCCCTCCAACAGACAAACAAACAGAAATCAAATCAGGCAGAGATTTAAGAGAGTCATACAAGAAACCCAATCAAATCATTGCAGCAGGTAGGGCTCAAGGGGATTGCCTGAGAGTCGCTCTCACTTCTGATTGAGTTAGCTCGTCCGCAAACAAAATAAATATGGAATTGCATTTGTTGTGGCAGAGTACAGGTGAAATGCTCATTGACAAGTGATGTTTAATTTAGAGGGAAGACATTCAGACTCTGCTACCTCAAGCAAGTGTTTGGTCTTCCTATTCAGACAGATCCTTTAGAAAAACACATGCACGCACACACACAAACAATCTCCTTTCCCAGATTCTGAGGCTTAACTTCTTTGCATTCTGGACGGAGAGAGAGAGAGAGAGAGAGAGAGAGAGAGAGAGAGAGAGAGAGAGAGAGAGAGAGAGAGAGAGAGAGAGAGAGAGAGAGAGACCAATTGAATTTTTGCCCAATAAATTCATCCAGGCTGAACGGTTTGTAGCTGGAAGCAGCAACCTGTTTGCGAATATTCACAAGCAGGGTTTTTGTGAACTTTTAAGTCTGGGTATAGGCCTTGCTTTATACACTGGTGTGTAAATCCATGTTCCTATCTAATTGTGGAAAGTTAAGAACAGGGCAACTTTGCATCACACAAGTGAGAGTCTTTATTTGAGCTAAGCTGAAATGGGTCACTTTGGCCAAAAAGTTTGCCCCTTCCTTTCAGCTATTTTTCAGGGACTGGGGCAAAGAGGGTGAAAGTATTGACTATTCAGAATTATGATGATGCTACAAAACTAAACAGATTTGGTTATAGAAGGCTGTCCTAATGGTACACAAAGCCACTTCAGGGTGAGGCCGGTGCTTCCTCTATTATAGTGTCCTCTGAACTGGCTTCAGTGACATCCTCACGTAGCCAGATCTGATGGACAGTGAAGCTTTGTGACATCGTCGCACTGTCTAAAGGATTCCTGGCTGGCTAGGATTCAATTCAGAAAAAAAAGAGGAGGTCTTTAAATGAAGCAACACAGGGGTGGCAAAATAGTGACTAAAAGCCACAAACTGAAAATGTACAGCAGTTTTTCCCTGAAACATTTTGGCCTACCCAAAGAAGTACTTCCTTCCCATATAACAATATGGGCAAGTATTTAGTGCAGCACTAATATTAACACATAGGGATTAGGTGGATACACCGTCCTAGACCATTAGTTTCCAGCAGGGACTGCAACTCTGCCGTAGTTGTGCTCTAGGGTAGCCTGAGCCCCCCTGACCATCCGCAGGGGATGAGGGGGTAGGGTTGCCAGATCCAGGTTGGGAAACTCCTGGATATCTGGGATGGAGCCTGGGGAGGACAGGGACCTCAGTAGGATGCAATGCCATAGAATCCACCTTCCAAAGCCTTCATTTTCTCCAGGGGAACTGATCTCTGTAGTCGGGAGAGGAGCTGTAATTCCAGGAGATCTCCAGTTCCCTCCTGGAGGCTGGCATCCCTACTCTGCTCTGAAGAGATGATAGGGACACCAGCTCTGGACTGGAAAATCCCTGGAGAGGTAGAGGTGGAACCTGGGGTGACATTACCTCAACAGGATATAACGCCATCCAGTCCACTCTCCAAAGTATTCATTTTCTCCATGGGAACTGATCTCTGTCTTCTGGAGACCAGCTATAATTCTGGGAGATCTTCAGGCCCCACCCACCTGGAGGCTGGCAGCCCTAGGAGGACACAGCATAACCAGTAACCCAGCCTTGTCATTCCAACTCTTGCTGCAAAAATATAATTGCAAGATAAGGGCTGCAGCAGGAAAGTCACACAACACGGATAAAAGCCTGATGCAGCTGGAACTGCAGCTCCAGATGCATACAGCCTGCCTCTCCACGGCTATTCCATTGCAGGGAAAGGAGCATATGGCCCACTCTATCTGCAGGACTTATTTTGCTCATTGTCGAAATGCAGCTACCTGTGGGAAGGAACACAGCAGCTGTTTGCTATTACTCTGCACTGCAGTTTAGAGCAGGAAATGAAAAACACCCTCTCCGGAGCTCACTAAAGTGCTTCTTGCGGCCCACCAGTGGCTCTTTAAAATGAAAGCTTAGCGTCTGAAGGATCTGAACCTATGATGAAATTCTCAAAAATGTTTCAGAAAGTACATTCAAGTTCCCATCTCTAGAGGGGAAGAGGCAACAGCCTGAGCAATAGCAAACAGGGCGGAATAGCACAGAATCCTTCTATTTGCGAAGCCGAGTTGCTAACTCTGACGCTTTGTCAGTTTTCTGCAGATGGTTAATGGTGGTTCCCAAAAGCAGGAGGTGGCTTTTCCTGTGGGAGGCGCTGGCAGTCACAAGTGAGCACGAGAGATATTAAATGTCTCCTGATGCTGAATATTGTATTTTAGCAATTAATTTATATTGCTAGAGGGGCATGCTTGACTGCTGTTTAAAATCTCTTTTTAAAGTCTAGCAAGGCTTGGTTACAAACAGTGATCCCAATCAATACTCGTTCAAAGATGCTCATTTCTGAAATTTCAGTCTATTATGAGCAACAATTCTCAGGGGAAAAGAAAGATGCACACTCCTGGGATGAAATGGGCCCTGTAGATGACTACCAGGGATGGGCTTATTTTGGTTCATGGTGTACCTGGTTTGTGAGCCATGAACCGTCACAAACTTTTAAGAGCTAAACAAACCGGTTTGGTTTGTGATGTGGTAGAACACCTCCCCCAGTGGGCTAGAGACACCAAACTCACAGAGGATCTCCAGCTGACTCTCCTCTACCTGGCCTCCAGGTTTGGTGAGGATTGGATTTATGGGGTTCGAGTTACTCCCTCCCCCAAAGGTGCTCCCATCCTCCATGGTTTCCAATCGGGGAAGAGCAAAATAAGCAAGGGCAATAGAAGCCCAACAGAACAGAATCAAAGTCCCAGAGAATCTCTGCAGTAGAAATTGAAGTGGGGGTGGGGATTTTTACAAGCCCAGCAGAACCAGTGCAATATGCTCAATAGAACCAGTGCCATTGTGGCAGTGCAAACCCAGCAGGACTGAGGTCAAAACAGAGAATCTCCACAGTAGAAACTGAAGTGGGGGGGGGGCTGGGGAGAGGGAAGGGGAGCCAAGGATCAGGGGAGGGGCCCATAAAAAACATGAGGGGGCAGGGCCCATGATCCCTGCGGTAGCTACGGGCCTGTCCTTCCCTCATCTATTTGCTTTCTTTCCGTCTTTCTTTCTTTTCACCTTTCTTTTTCTCTTTCTCCCTTCCTTTTCTCTCTCTCTCTGTTTTCCTTCCTTCTTCCCCTCCCTCCCTTATTTATTTGCTTTCTTTGTTTTTTCCTTCCTTTCTGCTCAGTTTCAGTTTCTCTTATTCTATTTCTCTCTCTCCTTTCTTTCCTCCTCTTTGATTCTTTCCACCTTTCTCCCTCCCTCCCTTCTTTCCCCTCCCTCCTCATCTATTCACTTTCTTTGTTTATCTCTCTCTTTCCCCTTCCCTCCCAACTCATCTATTTGCTTTCTTTGTTTCTTTCTCTTCCTCCTGTCCCATTTATTTGCTTTCTTTGTCTCTCTCTCTTCCCCCCCTCATCTATTTGCTTTCTTTCCATCCTTCTTTCTCTCCTTCTCCCTTCCTTTCTCTGTCTCTTTTCCTTTGTTCCTTCTTCCCCCCATCTATTTGCTTTCTTTGTTTCTCTTTTTTCTCTTTCTTTCCACCTTTTTCATTCTTTCTTTCCACCTCTCTCTCTCTTTCACTCTCTCTCCCTTAGCCAAATAGATATCATTAGCAAACAAATAAATACCATTGGACAGATAAATATAATTTAATATCTGTTTTTACGCCTTTTGTTTTTTTATTTTTGATGGTCTCATTTAATGTTAATAAAAAGCAAATTTACATATTTTTCAATAAAAACGTGTGTGATACTTGTTTGTGTCTTGTGGCTCTCAAGCACCTGACATTTATTCTATGTGGCTCTTACATTAAGCAAGTTTGGCCACTCCTGCCCTATACACACATTGCTGAAGGCTCTATGGAGGTGGGAGAAAGTGCTGTCAAGTCACAGTTGACTCTTCATGGGGTTTTCAAGGCAAGAGATGTTCAGGGGTGATTCGCCATCACTTGCCTGTGCCTCATGACTCTAGTATTCCTTGGAGGTCACCCATCCAAATACTAACCAGGGCTGACCCTGCCTAGCTTCCAAGATCTGATGAGAAGACTATATACTAGCATGTCCCTTACTTTTCACTTCTTGAACCCTGGACTGGGCAGGAGCCAGGCCTACATGCACAGAATGTTCTAGAATGTTCCCTTCTTTCAGTCAGTATGGAGGCCCTTGCATTTTGGATGTGATGGGGAAATGATGTGCCCTTCTCACCAACTAAAGCAACAAATCACTACTAGAAGAAGAAGAGAATAGATTGGATTTATACCCCGCCCTTCACTTAGAGTCTTTTACAGCTTACAATCTCCTTCCCTTCCTCTCCCCACAACAGATACCCTATGAGGTAGGTGGTGTGGAGAGAGCTCTGAGAGAACAGCTCTGTGACTGACCCCAGGTCACCCAGCTGGCTGCATGTGAAGGAGTGGGGAATTGAACATGGTTCTCCAGATTAGAGTCTGCATTCCTAACCACTGTACCAAACTGGCTCTCAGATCAATGAAACTATTGTTATTAAAATGTTTTCAAGATCAACATTCTAAGATAAAATTTTCTGCCTATGGTTTCTTAGAGTTGTGGATTTTTTTGTTAAAAAAGAAGAGTTGGTTTTATACCCTGCTCTTCACTACCTGAAGGAGTCTCAGAGCAGTTTACAATCTCCTTCCCTTCCTCTCCCTACAACAGACTCCCTGTGAGATAGGTGGGGCTGAGAAAGTTCTGAGAGAACTGTGACTGACCCAAGGTTACCCAGCTGGCTGCATGTGGAGGAATGGGGAATCAAACCTGGTTCTTCAGATCAGAGTCTGCCACTCTTACCCACTACACCACACTGGCCCTTTTCGGAGGGCAGAAATATTTCCTTTCAGAGGGCCAGAATTCTAAGTATTCAGCTTACCACCACCCCAGAAATCTATTAATGTGCAAATGGTGCATTAAATGTAAATACAAAGTAAATGCACAAGCCCATTCTGATGTGGATGTTCACTTCTGTAATGTCAAAGGGTGGCGTTACAAAGTGCCAGAAGACAGTGAAGGAGTAAACACCAAATGAAAAAAAAAACTACTGAGATGTGTAAGCAAGTTTTTTTGGAAGTCATTGAGAGACAGCAGCCACATGCACAATTCTTTTCTTTTCTTTTTTAAAAAAACCTAGGAAAACAAATCCCAATTTTACTGCTAGAAAGGATTGATGGAGTCTTCCCTCCAGGCAATGCATAGCTTTATCATGCACTTGCAATTCTGCCACACTTCTCCAGCCATGCATTTTTTATTCCCTTGTTGCTGGAATTCTCCAGAATTTAGATGCACAGTTCATGTCTTTATTGCATGTGATTTGCTTTGACCTCTAGGCACCTCTGATATGTTATTATCTGAATCTCTCACTGTGTGGAATTCCATCAGCTACTCCTTCTTTAAGACAGACAGAGGAATCTTCCAGATTAGCTTTACATCTCTTCATAATGTATAAATTTGTATGGAAATTAGGCTAGTTACAAGATGGAATGGAACTGGCATCGGGACATGCCTACTTTGAAAACTGAAACCGGTGTCAAACCTGTTTACTATCATTGTTACAAAGTAAGGAACCTCTGGAATTGCATTTTTTGTGGACATTATAATTGATTTAGCCTAGGAAGAAAACTTGTAGATCTCTTGCAAAAATACTGGTTGGAACCAATGACTTCCTGCCAAGTGGGATGAGTGTTCCTCTGATAAAGAAAGATTCCTTCTCTATGAGCACAGCACCTTGGTTAGCGGAAGGGTTGTTTCCCTTAAGGAGTGTCTTTTTTGTTAATAAAGAACCTCTTATTTCCTTTCGGGGGCCACAGTTTACAGGCCTTTTTAGGAAGAAGAAGAGATACCCAGCTGAAAATCAATTCAACAGTGTTTTTTTTTTTTTAAAAAAAAGTATTAACACTATTTGTACAGTGCACACAACTTAGCTAGAATACAAGCCTTTGATTTGTTAATATTTGCAGTGGATATATCCAGGACCAAAAAGTAGTCTTAGTTCAGCCCTGACACTGGCATTTGCTTATATACATGATCGACAAAAGCTTTGTGTTCACGTGTCTCATCATACAGTGACTCTTTAGTGTGAACCACTGTCCATACAAGCCTGGGAAAAGACTGATTACACAACGACTGATTACTGATGCAGTTTGGCTTCAGTTGACTATACCCTAATGCACTATCTTAAATTTATCACCAACACTGTGTTGTTTTTGTTTTTTGCCATCAAGTCACAGCTGAGTTATGCCAACTCAGGCCCGTACACACGGGGGTGCCTATGAGTGCCTAGCACCTTCCCAAACAGCTTATACCTGGAATATGATGTTGTTGGTCTTAAAAGTGCAATAGGATTCAATTTTCTCTCTTTCTCTCTCTGGTTCTTTCCTTCCCCCTCTCTCTCCAGGGGGGGAGGAGCCCTCAGCCAATCAAAGGAAGGGAGGCTTGGTTATCTTTCTCTGCAAAGCAGGAAATAGGAGAGACTGGGCAAAAAGAGCTGTGATGCAAGGAACAGGAAGCAGGAGCAGGAAAAAGGAAACAGCAGAAAGTCAGTTACTCATAGGCTGGATTGGAGCCCTGCAGGGGCCAGATCCAGCCCACGGGCTATATGTTTGACACCCCATTCTAGAGCATCACGATGTCACTTTCAGGTACAAGCTTGAAGTAGCAGTACAGTGTTGGTACCCACCCCTTGATGCTGCTGGAATGAGGAAGCCCATCAGTGCCTGGAGCCCAGGGTTACACGTTTGGGTGAACAGCATGCCTCATGCTGAACAGACATCTCATCCATTTGAAACTTTTTTTTTTTACATTAATGTCTTGAACCTCTCTTAAGAATTTAAGTCCCCCTTTAAAATATCTTTTTGGGTCTTTCTATGCCACTTTTCTCTCCAAAAGGACCCAGAAATGTCCAAAACAATCAAATTAAATAATACAATTGAAATAAACTTGACAAACAATGCAGTCCTAAACAGGGTTATACCCTTCTAAGTCCATTAACATCAATGGTCTTAGAGGGTACAACTCAATTTAGGATCACACTCATACATTCATCAAGGATGAGTTCTCATTCCAGGCTGGCTATCGTAGGCCCCAGGCTGTGATCCAAGAGTTCTTTGAATCTGATTCACACTTCTGGCCTATACGTTTAAGGAGAGGGAAGAAACAACATCTGTCTTCGTGATACTCAGCTGTTACTTCCAGCAAGCTTCTCCCAACTTTTTTCCTGCTCACAGATTAGAAGGGGCAATCAAACTAGGCATGAGTGAACCTTCTTGGCTTTACTCCAGAACATCTCAAGAAAAGGAGGTATTCTGGTCCTGCAAACGTCTGAGCAGAGTATCCTGGTGCAACCTAACAACATTCTCCAGGCATTGGCACACCTGCCATTTCCAGAACAGACATGGAAGATTCTCAGCTCAGAGATCAGAGTGGTGATAACAGCGGCCTTGATGAAGGTAAGTGGATCTGGATGCCTTGATTCCTGTAATGGAAGAAAGGCAGGATTTAAAGGCAATAGACCCAAGATCCTGACCCAACTACTTTTCCTATACCAAAACTGCTGCTTGTTTCTCTGGGGATCCAGGACACATCGGTTCAGCCAAGAGAAGTCCAGATGTGACACTTTCCACTTGGGTTTAGCAGCCTTTGAGAAGATGCCTGTGCTTCATTCGCATGGCAAAATTCTCATATGTTAAGCAGTTGCAAATGTGTGCAGATTTTCTTTCCTCTTCGTCCAGAACATCTGTTTATTGGAAAATGTAATGACTCATCCGATACGGTTCTTGGAGGCTACGGGGTCAGAAAATGAAGTTGCTGTGTGCAAGTCTCCCTTTTAATTGCATCCAAAAGGAACCTCCCCACAAGCACCTTTTTTTCCCTTCTCCCATCACTGTTTGTAAGAGATGGTGGCTTCCTAGGCGCAGTTACTTAGCTGCAAGGCTTTTTCACATGCTTTTGCTGGGAACGTTAACAATTTTTGTGCCTTCAGAGAAGTCCCCCAAATTAAAATGTGATTACAAGAGAGAGGGTGGGGTGGAAGATCAATTTTTGATTATTAAACCATAATAAGGGGATGTCTTAATACTATACAGGAGGGGGAAAACCACCTACTGTATTAAAGTAAGTAATAGAGAATAAATGATAGCTCATCATAAAAGAGTTTTGGATAGATGTGAAATTAGTTTCTGCTTTATGAGACAGCAGAAATACTACAATGGGATTGATTTTTTTTTTCAAAAGCCTAGTTTTTCTTATTATTGCAGAGGCTCTAAAAAAAGTCTCTATGATTATTGCGGCGTGCTTTGCATAATAAGAAAATGTTGCGTCTTTTCTAAGCCTATTCTTTTTGGGGAGGAACTTGGACCAGGGAGCATGATCAGAAATAAATGGAGTACCTGCTCAGAAATCCCATTTATTAAAAAGCTGTGTGTTGTCCCCCCACGCCACTGAGTTCTTGAAAGTCTGCTATAAAACTAGTTGGGAAAAGACTACAGGAGATTCTCCCCCCTGCATCCCTTGATTGTCTCAGTTCAGAGATAAGATACTGTAAGGTTTATTTCAGTCTGTGTCCCTAAACCCAGTAATTGTGTGTGCCTAACCCAGCTGCGGTGGCTCAAGTGGTTAAGACGTTGAACTGCAGGCTGTGGAAGGTCAGTAGTTCAGCAGTTCAAGACCTGTGAGTGCCGCATGACGGGGTGAGCTCCCGTCTCTAGTTCCAGCTCCTGCCAGCCTAGCAGTTCGAAAGCAAGAAATTGCAAGTAGATAAATAGGTACCACTTCGGTGGGAAGGTAACAGCGTTCCGTGCGCCTTGGTGTTTAGTCATGCCGGCCACATGACCACGGAAACGTCTTCGGACAGCGCTGGCTTTGAAACGGAGATGAGCACCGCAACCCTAGAGTCAGATATGACTGGCTTTCGAGCAAGGGAACCTTTACCTTTAACCCAGTAATTGTGGCGTAGCGAAGACACCAGGAGTGTGGCTTGAGATGTGAGCAATCATTATGCCAGTGCTAAAGAGTGCTGATAGGGGTGGGGGGGAATGTTAATTATTGGAAGGTGCCACCTCTAGCCCTTTGCAAGATGGCCAAAAAGGGATGATGAACATTCCAAAGACTTGTGCTTTTTGCACATCAGTTCTTAGAACAGGACATGCAAAAAAAAGCTGCACGGGTTCTTACTGCAGCATTGCAGCACCTTCACGGACTGATACGCCAGCGTAGCACCTGTTTAGAACCAAGATAACTCTGTGAAATCCAGTGCTGCATTTAAGCAAAGCTACTGCATTGTTCAAGATGCCATAATTTGCTGAGGCACTGGCTGACCATAATTAGATCTTTCCATAATAAAAATACCTGGGGGGGGGGCGTCCAAGTCCGAGGAAAGCTTTGCCTCTTGATTTACAGCTATATATAGGAGGTGTTGCTGAGAAGCAGCGTTGTATAGTCTGTGTCTTCCCCGGTAGTCTTCTACTTTGGGTTTCATGCTATTATCACAAGCAAACTAATCTTGGCAACTTGTTTACGCAGCTCAGGAACTAGAGAGGCGTAATGTTAAAGCCAGGGAAAGGAACGTGCAGCTGCCTTTTTTTGTCCTTTCCCCCTTGTTCTTCACTAAGTCAACGTTAAGACTTAAATATAAAATGCACGGATCATTGCACAGATAGAGAGAAAGGAGCTGCCAAGTTTTCAACCTCGTGTGGTTTGTTTCCAGCCTCCAAGTAGAGCTTCTGTTGGTTTTACTTATCACAATTGTATCCTTCACCTCCAGGGAGCTCAGGCTGATGTACATGGCATTATTCCATTTTATCTTCAAAGCCACCCTGTAAGGTAGCTTTACCCAGAGTGAATGACTCGTCCCAGGTCATTCTGTGAGCTCTGTGGCTGAGCAGGGAATTTAACCTAGTCTCCCTGGCTGAAGTCTATCTTCTAAAGCACACTTCTTATCCGTATTTCTAAAGATATACGTCCCAGCCGATCCATGTCATAGGGGCGCAAGGGATTTAGACAGAATTCCATTGTCACCCTTTGAATGATAGCACTGCATCTGAGTCATGCTTTCTTGGTTTCTGTTAGGCGAGTGCTCCAGGGTTTGATATTTATCAAGATGATTCCTTTGGAACTGGTTATGGAATGAATGATCCTGAGGTGAGACCCATTAACTCATCTTCACTTTATTTATACTTGGTCTGTTGAACTTGGGGAGGATTCATTCATTGTTTTATGAGTTGACTTTTGAGTGGGTATATCCACTGTATGTACACATAAGTCTTGTGCCGACTTAAAGACTAATGAATGCCTTTTGGTGTAAAGTCAGAACTCACTTTGAAAAGTGCATGAAGTGTTACATTCAATCTGCGGAGAGATTTATATCCAGGGCTACAAACCACAGAAGGATGAGAGGAGAAAGTTATTACAAACATAGTTCAAAAGGTCCAGTTTTCCAGGGCAGAGCACAAGATCCTGTTAAAAGAATATATGATATGCTCAGAGTGGGTGTAGACCACTCCCAATTGTTGATAAATTGACAAAGCAGGCTGAATCTGATGACTGTACAGAATCTGTAAGAAAGTTTTTTAAGAAACATTTTTATTGCTTTTATCTCTACACACTACAGGGTATAGGGGAAAGGGATATTATAAACTAAAATACAGAGTAAGCAAGGATCAAATAATACTCTAAAGTTCGGTTTCTTGGTGTTTCCTCATTTAGCTTTTACATAATTGGAGATTAAGAATTAATATTTCTACCTTAAGCAGGACAAAGAAAATTAGCTGTAGTGTGTGCATCTTAGTAAATAATCAAAAAAGAAAGAACAGAATTTCAGAATCAGATTATTTAGCTGCTTTCTTCCCTCCATGTTTGTTTTTATCAAAGGGCAGCTTAACCTTAAATGATTTAGGAGCCACAGGTCTGATTCTAAGGAGCTACTTGAAGAGCTGTCACTGCTTCTGGAACCTTGTTCACTAAAATCTTCTGTAACTATATTGTCCTCTAATTTTCCTTTCCCTTTTTCTTTCGCTGAACTTTGATGCTGTTCCAAAAATGCTTTTGCTTTAAGGACAGAGTCACTTTTTTCTTTTTGAAGTTGAAGATAAAACCTTCCGGGACTATCCATCTGTAGGGAGTAGAATTTTTCTATAGAAATGAAGTCAATTTTTTATATTGCTTCCTCCTCTTTCTCACCTCAAATGGAACGTCTTCTAAAACTTTCATTTCTTCTCCTTGAATTTTTAAGGTTATTCCATTGGTCGTTTTCAGTATCATATCTCTTGTTGACCTTTTAGAGAATTTAAAAAATACTTCACTGGGCAGGTTGTTTTTCTTGATAAATTCTGGATAGGTTCAATATACCATATCCAAGTCGCTTTGTAAAGGCTCCGCTTTACAGCCTGCCATGGGAGCTAGGGCTTCGCATAAAATCTCTTTCAGGTTCTCTCCTTTTTGTTCTGGAATATCTTGAAATCTCAGGACATATGCTGACCATTCCAACTGAAGTTGTAACAGCTGTTGTTTTTTAGAGGTCCTCTCTTTTTCCAGTGCCTCTATTCTTCGGTTCAATACATTTGTCTTTTCATCAACCTTCTTCAGCTTTTTAGTTGTCTTCTCTGTTCTTGCATTAGTTTCTTTCAGTTCCTTTTGTATGGCCTCAAAGTTGTTCTTCAAGTTAGTCATCTGGTCCAGTAGAGGGCACAGTGCTGCAGTAATCATCTTAGAGATATCTGTGTTTACTTCTGGTCTGGGGGCTGGAGACAATGAGCTGGCAGTTCCTTTCTTTAAAAAAACATTTTTATTGTATTTTCTAAACTACTGACCTGTAGGGATGGGGGGATGGGATAAGCCTAAAACTAAGAGTAGCAAGGATAATTAATACAAAGAATTAAAGTTTTGATACTTCCCTAATACACAAATAGTACAATATGTGAGTTAACAGTATAAAGGTATAAAACTATAAGGCAGGTAATCATGATCATACTACACTATAGTGTGAGCATCTTAGCCTTAAAGTTAAATATTAAAAGTTAACATCAGATTATCAGAGTTAATCTATTTAGCTTTCTTCTTCCTTTTAAACTTCTTTTCAAAATGCATTTTAATTTTTAAAGGCTTAGGGACAGCTGCCCCTAATTCAGCTTCAAAGTCATAGGATTCTGCTGAGCCACTCAAGGAGTTTCAGAACTTTCTCCCTCATTGAGTGCTTCCTCTTCTGCGTCTTTATCCCCTTCTTTCTCAGATCCCTCTGTCGCTTTCTTTTGTTGCTCCAGGTACTTTTTTGGTTTCAAAACAGAATCAGTCTTTTCTTGGAGTTGGAGTTGAAGATAAGCCCCTCTGGTACAATCCATCTGTATGTGGTGTTATTTTTTTTGCAAAAACATAGCTAAGTCTTTGTATTGTCTCCTTCTTTTCCTAATTTCAAGTGGAACATCTTTTAAAACTTTAATTTGTTCTCCTTTAATTTTTAAGATAATTCAATTTGATGCTTTCAAGATTCTGTCTCTTGTAGCCCTTTTTGTGAATTTCATGTACACTTCCCCAGGTAGCTTATTTTTTAATATATAATCTAGATAAGTACGATATATCAAATCAATATTGTTTTGTAGAACTTTTGCTGATAAGCCTATCATGGGAGCTATCTCTTTGCTTAAAATTTCTTTCAGGTTCTCTCCTTTCTGTTCCACAATATCTTGAAATCTCAGGACATATGCTGATTTCTCCACTTGAAGACGTAGTAATTGTTGGTTTCATTTTTCATTTTCCAACACCTCCAGTCTTTGTCCAAACTCTTTGGACTTAAGATCAACTTTTTACAGTTTCTTATCTATCTTCTCTGTTTTTGTTGAGGTTTCTTTGAGCTCCTTTTGCAACACATCAAACTTTTCATTGAGATTTGACAACTGGTCCAGTAGAGGGCACAAAGCAGCAGCAATCATTTTGGGAAAGACTATGATTACATCCGATCTAGTAGCTGGAAAAGATGTGCTGGCAGTTCTTGTAAGTGTCACTTTCACCGCCATTGTTTCCACGCGCTGCGTCATTGTTTATAGTTAGAGAAAAGTTTTAAAAAGTCTCTGATGTTCTGATTTTAAGTCACTTTCTTGCTATTCTGTCCCACTCTCAGCCACTCTCCACTCTCTTCCAGCTGCCCTTTCAGTCTCTGCTTTAAACTCAGTCTTTTTGAGATCAGGCGTTCCCCTCCCCCTTCCGCTTGTTTGTGGCTTTGGGGCAGCTTTACTTCTAATGTTTAGGTGATTGTTTGCTAAGGCATGAGTTCACTCACATTTTTACTTGCGCTTGTTAGAAGGTAGAGAGGATCATTTGCTTCGGATCTCTTGCATGCTCTGGCTGGTGTGTGCTTCTTGTGCCATTGCTGGCTCTGTGCTGCAGGGACCTATTGGGGTAGAAGGGAGCCTCAATCTCTTGGCTTCTGCCTTGGGTGGAGGCACCTGTCATGCCCCAGGGAACAACCCCCTACAGGGAGTCAAGAGGGTCCAAGATCAATTCAGACCCTTCCCCATTGGCATGATTAGTGGATTGCTCACATCACAACTGTGATGGAGCGTGCCTGCCTACAAGTCACCAAAACCAGAAGCCCTATGAGCTGGCAGTTCCTGAAGAAGCTTTTACTCTGGATGCAATTTTTTCACCCCGATGCGACATTGTTTATATTAAAGGTAAAAGTTTTTAAAGCTTCTGAAAGTCTTTTAAAATAGATGATTTCTACTAGTGTGCACACCAGTCAGCTAACTTAACATTCTCCCATCAAATCCGCCATTTTACCCCTCGCTTTTCTTCTTTTTCGGCTGCTCTTTCCAGGGTAGGGTAGCTTCTCCCCCCTCGCTGTATTTGAGGCTGCACTGTGGTTTTGTGGTTTGCGCCTAAGCGCTTATACAATTTGCCAGGTAGTCACTCACACTGTAAGAAGTTTTTTTTTTTTTTTGACTAATCATCCTAAGACCCTCTGGAGTCCAAGTCTGATACTATCAAATCTGCCTGTGAATTCCAATTCAGTGGCTTCTTGCTGAAATTTGAAACTTTTCTGCTAAAATGTTAAAACCATGCTGGTCTATGAATGCTTCCATTTTTAATGTCTCATTTGTGTCCATGTATTTCCTTATTAAAACTATATAGTACCAATGCCAATGGTAGAGTGGAATTTTTCTCACATTAGGGCATTTATCACCTTTAAGGATGTGCAGATGAATGAACCTTGATGTTATGGCTAGTATAATTGGGGGTAGTCCCTGGATCTCCATTTGTGTGGGCCATTGTTACTGGTAAGTAATTGCTTCAAGCTGGGGGCTGTCTATGAGAGAAGACTAGTTTACCTCACAAGAACTGTGGAAGGCAAGAATGATCTTCCAGGAGAGGTTGCAGATTTCTGAAGATACACTGGAGACATTTTTGCTTTGAATTGTAGGTGACAACCAGAGGTATTTTATTGTTATCGTTGCTGATTCTTTCCTGTTAATGGTGATTAGAGTCTATCCCTGTCCAACTCTGCCTCTTCACCTCTCCAGGTGGACTGGGTAGTTTTAGTAATGCTTGGTGTAAATCCTGCCAGTGGTTGTCCCTGCCTTGACTTAGAATCTGGCTATATAGACAGTGGATTGTGCTGTGTGCTTTAGATGGTATCTGGGTAGGGATGGGCAAGAATCACATTTTTGTGGTTCAGTTCATGGTTCGTGGCTGAACCATGAACTGAACCATGAGCCTATATAAATCAGGAGGTTGGTTAACAAACTGAAATGGTTTGCATGGGTTCATGACCACTGCTTTCTGCTCACCACCGCTTTCATGAGGAGCACAAAGCAGGGGATTAAATGGCTCCCTGCCATTTCACCCCTGCTTTCTACTTGCTGCCCAAAGCAGTAGTGAGCAGAAAGCAGGAGTTTAAATGTCTCTGAGCCATTTAAACCCCTGCTTTCTGCTCTTCATGAACCACCATGAATAGCCACAAACTGCCTTAAAATTCATGGAAGTTCATGGTGGCTCTTCAGTTCATGAATGTCACTTCGACAACCATGAACCAGCCAAAATTCATGATGAACTTTAGTTCGTGAGCCAGTCTGTGCCCATCTCTATATCTGGGTGGCATGCAGATAATAATAATGATCAACAGATTTCTGCTGTAAAGAAGGGGCTATATACCAATGATATAATTGAGCAGTGGTGTCCTGAAAGTATGCCAGCTGTGTAGATTGGTCCAAGCTCAGACTGATTATGCATTTTACACTTTTCTTTTGGATCTTTTTCTTTGGATCTGTTGCTGTGCTGAGATTATGCATGTGGTCATTTTCTTTTTAATAAATACTTTATAACTTAATGTTGCAGGTGGTTCTCTGAACCACATAGGCCTTCGTCATTCCAGGCATGCTATTTTAGAAGGAGCATCAGGAAGAAGGGGGGGAACAGTTGGCAAATAGCTACTCCCGTAGCACTGCACAAAGCAGTAAGCTCTCCATGTGGTAACCTCACGGGAAACACAGGGACAAGTTGAGGACTCAAAATTGCAATGCAGGGAAGGGAAGCTGGCAGCCCAGGTCCTCTCAGTGGCCAATTCCTACAAAAGCCAGGTAGTGGCAATGGTTGAACTGAGAGAGGGGGAGAAAAGCCCCTCTGAGTGTTGAGAAAATCAGCTAGGTGGCATGTACCAAGAAGTGACCTTGGATGTCCACTGGTGCCCAGATGCCTCAGAAGGCAAGGTGGAACATGGCCTGCAGGTCAGAGGGGGGAAGGCTGTCCTCCACAGTGGCATACAAATCCTCTAAACTCATAAAATAGTATGTGGCCTCATTTTCTATGGTGCACATTCCTGTCTCCCCTTTCATCCCTGGAGAGTTGCTGAGGTATCTGAAAAATGAAGAATAGGGATTGAAGGGGTTTGCCGAGGTTCAGTGAGAGCTGGGAATGGGGGGATTAAGGGTCAGAGGATCATGACTGTAGTCCCCTATCACAGCACTGTCACCTGTCTTCATCCTGAAATGAAGGCAGATCAGGGTGGTAGCCTTGTCATTTCCTGTGTCCCCTGTCCCCATTACATTTCTTCTAGCCTTTTCTTCAGCCAAGGGACACAACAGAATAACCACAAGCAACATGACCATAGCACTCAACTTTATCACCTTCCTGCCAGATGGCACATTTGCGGCTCTTTTCCAAACATACATGAAGCCATGCCCACCTGAAAATGGTTGAGGATCCTTACAGAAGATTTGCTTTATTTCCAATGTCAGCTGGGCTGATGTATTCAGCGACTTGCCAGGTCCTCAAAGCCCCTAGAGGGGATGCATTTTCACACACTCTGGAAACCTTTGGTTGCATATCGAGTATCAGCACAGTTGAAGATGAGCCTCTTCCTCATTCTTCTTGCGCATTCTAGAACCAAAGATTGAAAGTAGACTATATCCCTAATTTTTTCACCGTCATAGAAAAGTGTCTTCTCCATCTCTGGCCACCATTAGAAAAGAAATAGATACTCATTGTTTATTCTGCCCAAGGCAAAAATTGCAAATAAACAGCTCCATATCAGCATCTTGAATAAAGCAATGTGTTTCTGAAGCGTTATCGCAGATCTGTAAGGAGGTGATAATTTGTTGCAAAAGGAAGTGAGTTCTACAAAATGCAGTATGCTAGGCTTTTGTGCAACATTTCAGACCAATGTGCAATAGCACACCAGGCAGTATTTTAACCAGGGATATATGGTAGGATGGGACTGTGCTATTTGGAAATTCCCTGTTCTGTCCACCATCCCCATAATGTGATATTTTCGCATAATACTGTGTTTTCAGGTGTGTGTGTGTGTGTGTGTTCATGCAGGAACATTTTAAAAAAAATTGTTGGGGATTTATTTTATTTTCTACCACAGACATGCATATAGTCTAATATGTCTAACATACCCATTAGCAAGAGATCAAATTATCCATTTGGCGCCTTGTGTTACACTGCCTTACATGTTCACCCCCTCCATTTTGGCTGTTTCTTAATTAGATTTTCTACTACCTCCTGTCCTAAATACCATCCAGTGCATTATAATTCTAGTACACCTTTCCAACATCCTGCTCTGTACAATCTACTCTTCTCCTCCCCACTGTCATATCCTACCAGGCACCATCTTGATGAATAAATTATCAAGATTGTTCTACAAGAAATCTGTCGTGCGGTATGTGACCTCTTTTAAGTCTGAGATTTTGTCATGAATCCCATATTAGTACTAAACGAGCTGTTCTTGTGCCAAGTGATTGTACTAGAAGTTCCCTCTGATCACGTGCCATTCCCCTCACTTGTTTCTTGATTCATCATTTTCAGAACACCAGCAGCTACCAAAACATGAGGCCCAGGTCCAAGATTTGAATCACTCCAGCTTTTAACTCAATCCAAATAGGAACAGAATAGACAGATTACTTAGATAACGCCACTGAATGCACATAGTATTTCACAGAGTGACATCCATGAGAAAGGCCCCTACCATGAGCAACTTACAATAAAAAATTCAGCATGGGGAGTCTAGGCAACGGTGGAGTCAGAGGCCATCTTAGTGATTCCTGGGCCCTGGGCACAAGTCCCAGATGGGGACCCCAAATGACTGCCTCTCTGGCAAACAATGGGCAGCCATTGTGCTGTGTGAGGTGGGCATGAGCTGCTGCAAATCAGGTGCCTGCACCCAGGTCAGGGTAGGTGTGAGTGGTGGCAGGAGCCTGACCTTCTCCCCCCCCCCTCCGGTGTTGCAGTAGGATGTGGCTGTGAGTGGTTGGGCCTCCTTCCAGTTTGGGGACAGGGCAGCTGCCCTGTTGCTCATTGGTTAAGACTATCCCCAGGGAGGGTAAACAATGGCAGTGCTTGAAAGTAATTTCATTTATGCCCACAGCCATCCTCCAAAATAGACAGATAATTGACCTGGACCACCTAGGAAATTTCTTGGCTGAATGGAGATGTAATGTCATGAATCCCATATTAGTATGGGAAGCTCCAGGTTTCCTCCATCCAGATTCATTATGCTTGCTTACCACTGTAGCACAATACTTTTCCAACCCACACCGATGGCTTTCAGGTTATATCAGTATTCCAAGGATTATTACAACACTAGGAGTAAGGCCCGTTGTGGGAAGAAATGCAATGAGCTCTAGAAGGAAGCTCCAGGTGAGTGTCCCAGCTGTGGCTGGTGGGGCGGCAGAGGGAAGGGGAAAATAGAGGGAGGCAAGCCATGTTTATTTCCTTCTGTTTAGCTATAAGGCTGGGCTGTCTCAAATCGTTTTGCTGCCCCAAGTGGGTAGTATGGGAGGACAGCCTCATGGTAACAGGTATGGTTCCCTCCACCCCTGACTTATGTTGATTTGGGGTTATGCACTGGCAGCTAAGGTAGAAAAGCACCTTCTCCTATGCCATGTCTTCTGTGTTCTAAGGGTCTGGAAAGCGGTTCCATAGCCAATTACATGGTTGCCAACTTTGGGTTGGGAAATACCTGTAGATTTGAGGGGTAGAGCCTGGAGAGAGGAGGGTTTGGGGTGGGGGGACCTCAGCAGGATATAATGCCATAGAATCCACTGCCCAAAGCAGCAGTCGTCTCCAGGAGAACTGATCTTGGTTATCTGGACATCAGTTGTAATAGCTGGAGATCTCCAGGTGCTGCTTGCAGGTTGGCTTATGTTAATTTGGGACTATGCAGTGGCAGCTAAGGTTGAAAAGCACCTCCTCCTATGCCATGTTTTCTGGGTTCCAAGAGTCTAGAAAACAGTTCTGTAGCCAGTTACAGGGTTGCCAACTCTGGGTTGGGAAATATGTGAAGATTTGAGGGGTAGAACCTGGGGAAGGCAGGGTTTGGGGTGGGGTGGGGAGGGAGCTTAGCAGGGTATAATACCATGGAGTCCACTGCCCAAAGCAGCCATTGTCTCCAGGAGAACTGATCTTGGTCTTCTGGAGATCAGTTGTAATTGCTGGGAAATTTTCTGTAGGGGAAATTATGCGCTGTGGCTGGGGAACATGGTGATTTCTGGGAGATCTCCAGGCCCCACAAGGAGATTGGCAACTCCAGTGACCATTTAAGGGAAGATTGGGATATGTATTTTACCTCAGGACACATTCAATGACTCCCCAAAATAACAGCAAACTGTTTAGAATGTTAGAGGCAAAGGCCAATCAGGTCGCATATGCAAACGACCTCTGTGTCCTGACTGGCTATGGGGGGGAGAGGAACAGCAAACTGTTTAGAATGTTGGGGGTGGAACTCAGGCAATGCAGCCAGTGGATAGGAATAGCTTCTGAGTGACACATCATGGAACCAACTGATTTAGGAATGTGTGGAATGTTCAGAAAATGCCACCCCACTTCACAATTATATATAAGGAGAGATGCAAACCTTATTATTTATATGATGTTATCAATGCATATGGCTCTTAACAGTGTTTCAATTCACAAATTGATCCCTGCTCCCAAAAGAGATTTATATTTTAAATAATCTGGAGAAGAGGATGGCCTTTTCTTTCTTACTGTGCAATGCATAGGTTTCCTTTCCAATTCAAGCAGTATGTGCATGTGATGGGGAAAGGGTGTTGTTGTTGTTTTTGCATGATTATATGTCTGTTTTAACTATCTGGACTATCCAATTCTGACCTGTTTTTATTTACACTGTCAGTTACTTTTATTCTCTGCTTTTTCTGTTGGTTTTCTAGATTCATTTGCAAGGCTGTAAGGTTATTGCACAGCCATAATGTTCTAAAAATGCATACACTGTACAGGGGAAAGATCAGTGTGAGAAAACAGAAAATGGTATGAAATGAAAGGAGATCTTCAAGTCAGACAAAAGAGAAGCCCATCCCCATGGAGATTCTCTGGTTGAAACAGCAAAGATGAGACATTTTGGATCATTCTGAATTTCTGTCCTTGCCTTGGCTGACATTGTAGATAATCAAGCCCCAAGTGTATGCATATAGGTAATGAACCAATGCTGCAGACAGGAGTATAGCACATGTGATTTGCTGGGCATGAATGTGTATTGAATGAGCTGCAAAGTCACCTATCTGGATGTGTTCTAATCCGGCCCCACAGGAGGCAGCCAACGGCCTGCCGCCAGCCTCCTTGTGAGGAGGAATGGAGGAAGGGCTGTGGTGCAGCCTCAAGAACAAAAGGGGGAACGGAGCCAGTGCAGTTATTAAAGGTGGGCTCTGCTCTACCCCTGGTAGTTGCTCGCCTCCTGCTCAGACTGGGTAGCAGCTCCAAGCGCGATGCTGAGTAGTCTTCTGTGTTTTTGGCTTACCTTGAGGCAGTTTCTAGGTCCCTGGCGGTGGCATTCCTTGTAGCAGTGTGATCAGCCGCATCAGGGACAAGAGAAGTGGTCCACAAGGCAGCAGGAGTCGGCGCCGTTTGCCTGGTTGGGCAGCGGTGTGTGGTAGTGGCAGTTTTAGCTGGACTGGGCTGTTGTTCAGAAGCCCAGCAGTGACTCTTTGGGATCATCAGGCAGCCGCAGGAACATCTGGCCACATTGGGAGCAGAGCTGCTTTGTTTTGGCCGTAGTAGAACATGTGGCGGCAGGGCGGCCCTCGGTGGCCTGCCCCAACTAGTCTAAATAAGCACACAAAGGGGGAAGCTTTCCCTGGACCATACTTGAGGCTGGGGGTTGGGTGCCCATCTTAGGTGCACTTCCCAGGACCCATCAGAGATGTAAAAGTGATTGCACCACTTGGAAACAGTGACCATAATGTCATTGAGTTTAACATTTGTACAGATAGGGAGTTGCCCAAAAAGACTGACGCAACCACTTTTAACTTTAAAAGGGGTAACTTCTCTGGTATGAGGGGACATGTGAGGAAGAAATTGAAAGGAAGAGTGGAGAAGGTCAAAACCATTGGGGAAGCTTGGAGACTATTTAAAAAGACAATCCTAGAAGCTCAGAAAAAATATATACCGCAGGTTAGGAAAGGTACAAATAGGTATAGAAAAAAGCCTGCATGGTTAACAAATAAAGTAATGGAAGCTGTAAAAGGTAAGAAGGATTCCTTTAAGCGGTGGAAAGCTAGTCTTAGTGAGGTTGATAAAAGGGAACACAGACTATGGCAAATAAAATGCAAGTCTGTGATCAGGCAAGCAAAAAGGGAATATGAGGAGCATATCACAAAAAACATAAAGACCAACAATAAAACTTTCTTCAAATACATTAGAAGTAGGAAGCCAGCCAGGGAGGCAGTGGGGCCCTTGGATGACCAAGGGGTAAAAGGAGTAGTGAAGGATGATAGGGAAATGGCTGAGAAGCTGAATGCATTTTTTGCCTCTGTCTTCACTGTGGAAGAGGAGAAGTGTTTGCCCACTCCAGAAGCACTGATTTCGGGAGGGGGTTTGAAAGACCTGAATCAGATTGCGGTGACAAGAGAGGAAGTCCTCCGACTGATGGACAATTTAAAAACTAATAAATCACCAGGCCCGGATGGCATTCATCCGAGAGTTCTGAAAGAACTCAAATGTGAACTTGTGGATCTCCTGACAAAAATATGTAATCTTTCTTTAAAATCTGCCTCCATTCCTGATGACTGGAAGGTAGCTAATGTCACTCCCATCTTTAAAAAGGGCTCCAGGGGAGATCCAGGAAATTACAGGCCAGTCAGTCTGACATCGATACCGGGTAAGTTGGTGGAAACTGTTATTAAGGAAAGAATTAGTAGGCACATTGATGAACAAAAACTATTGAGGCAGACTCAGCATGGGTTCTGTAAGGGAAGATCTTGTCTCACTAACCTGTTAGTGTTTTTTGAGGGAGTGAACAAACATGTGGACAAGGGGGACCCAATAGATATTATTTACCTTGACTTCCGGAAAGCTTTTGATACAGTTCCTCATCAAAGGCTCCTAAGTAAGCTCAATAGTCATGGGATAAAAGGACAAGTCCTCTTGTGGATCAAAAACTGGCTTATAAATAGGAAACAGAGAGTGAGTATAAATGGGAAACTTTCTCAGTGGAGGGTGGTAAGCAGTGGGGTACCACAGGGATCAGTACTCGGTCCCATGCTTTTTAACTTGTTTATTAATGATTTGGAATTGGGAGTAAGCAGTGATGTGGCTAAATTTGCAGATGACACGAAGTTGTTCAGGGTGGTGAAAACCAGGGAGGATTGTGAGGCACTCCAAAGGGATCTGTTGAGGATGGGTGAGTGGGCGTCAACGTGGCAAATGGGGTTCAATGTGGCCAAGTGCAAAGTGATGCACATTGGAGCCAAAAATCCTAAATATAAATACACGTTGATGGGGTCTGATCTGGCAGAGACGGACCAAGAGAGAGATCTTGGAGTCGTAGTGGATAACTCGCTGAAAATGTCTACACAATGTGTAGCTGCAATAAAGAAGGCCAACGCTATGCTGGGGATTATTAGGAAGGGAATTGATAACAAATCAGCCAGTATCATCATGCCCCTGTATAAATCATTGGTGCGACCTCATTTGGAATACTGTGTACAGTTCTGGTCACCACATCTCAAAAAGGATATTATAGCATTGGAAAAAGTGCAGAGAAGGGCAACTAGAATGATAAAAGGGTTGGAACACCTTCCCTATGAAGAAAGGTTAAAATGCTTGGGGCTCTTTAGCTTGGAGAAACGACGGCTGAGGGGTGACATGATCGAGGTTTATAAGATTATGAATGGGATTGAGCAGGTTGAGAAAGAAGTACTTTTCTCCCTTTCTCACAATACAAGAACTCGTGGGCACTCTATGAAATTGCTGAGCAGTCGGGTTAGAACAGATAAAAGGAAATACTTCTTCACCCAAAGAGTGATTAACATATGGAATTCACTGCCACAGGAGGTCGTGGCAGCTGCAAGCATGGACAGTTTCAAGAGGAAATTAGATAAACATATGGAGCAGAAGTCCACCAGTGGCTATTAGCCACGGGGTATAGAATGAGAACTCTCAGTCTGGGGCAGGTGATGCACTCTATTCTTGTTGCTGGAGGGGGCAGCAGTGGGAGGGCTTCTGGTGCCCTGGCCCCACTGCTGGACCTCCTGATGGCACCTGGTATATTTTGGCCGCTGTGTGACAGAGTGTTGGACTAGATGGGCCATTGGCCTGATTCAACATTGGCTTCTCTTATGTTCTTATGTTGTTCTTATCATTATTAGCCTGCTACTAGGTATAATTTAAATAAATGGCCGGGCAGTTTTGGCGGGCAAAGCCCCCCTGGGGGAGGATTATAAACAGTTACTGTGTTGCTAGGGGCGGCAGTTCAGTTAAGTGGCCATTTTGAGTGGGGCCAGCCTGAAGTGCCATTTTAAGGGTATATATTCACAGGCGGCCGTCCTGGGGATGGCTACTGTAGATAGCCATTTTGTGTGGTTGGAGTGGCAGCTATTTTATAATCTTCAATTAGTGGTGGCCATTTTAGGGCATTTACTTGTTGGTAATAGAATATAATGGCATCTCGTAATGGAATGGCATCTCGTAAAGGTCAGGGCCATTCAAAGGACAAGGGGCTTGCGCTGAAGAGGCCCATGCCAGCAGTCCCCATGCAGTCTGGAGGGACTGCCCCTTCTTCCTCTGATAATGAGGATGAATGGGTGGAGCAGCAAGCTATATTAGACAGGCTGGCTGCATTAGAGCAAGCTAGGGCAGCATTGGTTCCTGCTCCTCAGCAGCTGGCTACTGGGGCTGACCGTAGAAAAGAGAGCCGGGCTGAGAGAAAGAGGTTCAGGGATGAGGTCCTTAAACATCTCTCTTTAATTGAATGCAGGCCTGCTGATGCTGGGACTGATGCTGGGACTGATACAGGGGCATCTGGAGCAGCTGCAGCCAAAACAGATGCCGTGCTGGTGGAAATTGCGGAGCCTGACCAGCCAGGTCCCAGTGATACATGGGATCCTGCATTACAATTCAGTCTGATGTGGCCATGGGGGCCTTGGGGCTAGGGAGCTGGCTCTGGGGTGTCACCTGCCTCGCAGACAGACACTACTAAAAGCTCTCGTGACAACAGTCAGTCATGGGCTTGTGGCCCTCCTTTGCAGGTTATGCAATCCCCTTGGGGTGCCATTCCGGCTGGTCCTTGGGATAGTCTGGGATGTATCCCCCCTTGGGCGAACCCTTACAATGCTGTGTCAGCATCGTCGATGCATTTTGGGGATACTGCCTTATCTTTGGGTGATCACCTTTTACCAGCAACGCAGGAGAAGATTTGTAAAGGTGAATACATTGACCTCTTTAGCCTTCTTTACCGGGATTTGGAGAAGAAGGATAAAGAGGAAATGGACAATAAGGAAAAAGAGATCCTAAAGAGGAAGAAGGTGGACCAGACCTGGGCCAACTGGCTGGCAGGATATTTAATTTATATTGGCCTGTTGTCCCGGTCTTAGCCGTTGAGGTCTCCTGCATTGTTCCAGTATCTGGACATAATTTACAAGGCCTATACTGGCTTCCCAGGCCCGGCGTGGATGCAATATGACAAGGAGTTTCAGATGAGGGCTGCCATGAATCCCATGCTTCCACGGGATAGGATACATCCTCATCTGTGGCTTCAGATTGTGTCCATGCCCAGCTTATCTTCTGTTGAACGCTCGCATAGTGGGCACACTGTGCAGCATTTGCATGGGTTAATACTTCCCGCAGTTCCACAAGACAGGTGGTTCAACCCCGCTTGCTCTGTTGGGATTTTGGGTCCTGGGGGGTATGTAACAGGAAGTCATGCACATTCAGGCAGGAATGCCTGGTATGTGGAGGACCCCACTCATTCCCTTCATGCCCTGGAGGAAGGCCCCGTAGGAGTCAGCAGCAGAGAGGAAGGGGTAGTTCCTCATCCCTCCTCACTGGTAAAGGGCCACAGCCCAATAAGCCTGATGGCACTTGAAGCCTGGCTGCGGGGGTACCCTAAGGAGGAGGACAGTATTTATTTATTAGAGGGTTTTACATTTGGTTTTCGTATACCTTTTCAAGGAATTAGGGCCCCATTTATGGCTTCTAATCTTAAATCAGTCAAGGGCATGGAGTCGGTGGTAAGGAAAAAGATTGACAAGGACCACCGCTTCCTAATTTGAGAGTTTTGCCTTTGGGGATAGTGCCTAAAAAGGCTGCTTTTCGCTTAATTCACCACCTCTCTTATCCAAGAGGTGATTCAGTTAATGATGCCATTCCCGATTATCTGTGCACGGTGAGGTACACCTCACTTTACCAAGCAGTCCATGTTGTGCAGCGCTGTGGTCGGGGGGCGGAGTTGGCAAAGTGCGATATTAAGTCTGCATTTCGCCTCCTCCCCGTGCATCCAGATGATTTCAAGCTATTGGGTTTCTCTTTTGATGGCCAGTTCTTCATGGATAGGGCCTTGCCCATGGGATGTTCTATGTCATGTGCCGTGTTTGAGCACTTCAGTTCATTCTTGGAATGGGCTCTGCGGGCTAAGATGGGCATTCAGGATGTTGCACACTATTTAGATGATTTCCTTTTTGTGGGTCCTCAAGGAACAGGTAGATGTGCTCAGCTCCTGGAAGGGTTTCAGAATTTGGCTGTGGAGCTGGGGGTTCCTTTGGCCCATGAAAAGACTGAAGGCCCAGCGCAGAGGTTAGTTTTTTCTGGGACTGGAACTGGACACAGTTGCCCAGACATCCCGACTGCCCATGGAGAAAATCACAGACCTGGGGGACTGCATTTTGACATTCCTTACAAGAAGGAAGGCTACCTTAAGGAAAATCCAGCAGCTGGTAGGGCACCTTAACTTTGCATGTAAAGTGGTTGCCCCCAGCTGGGCCTTTTTTGCATACTCTATGTGATGCTATGGCAGGGCTTCGCCTGCCGCACCACAGAGTGCATATTAACGGCGCGATGAGGGCTGACCTCATGATTTGGCAAGAATTTTTGACTTCCTTTAATGGAGTCTCTTTTTGGTGAGAGGACTTAAAGCTTGAAGCTGAGCTGAAGGTCATGTCAGATGCTGCAGGGTCCCAGGGCTTTGGGGTTTATTTCTGTGGACATTGGTGCGTGGAGGTATGGCCTGAGGACTGGATTACTGCTGGGGTTACCAGGGACCTGACATACCTAGAGTTCTTCCCCATTTTAGTGGCAGTTTGGCTGTGGGGGAATGAATTGGCAGATCACACAGTGCACTTTTGGTGTGATAATTTGGCGGTGGTCCATGTCATCAATTCCCTCACATCTAAATCCTTAAGGGTGATGCGCTTAGTTTACACCTTTATGCTGCAATGCCTGTGGCTCAACACACTGTTTCTAGCTAGGCACATGCTGGGGGTGGATAATGGGGTAGCTGACACTCTCTCTCGCAAACAGATGGTGAGGTTTCATCAGCTTGCTCCAGATGCCAATCTTCAGCTGGCAAGGATGCCCCCCAAGCTATGGCAGATTGGAAGGCTGAGGCTTGCAGGGTAATAGCACATGAAGAGGCTATGAATGGTCAGTTCACCAATTCGAGGATTTTTGGAAGCAGGAAGGTTATCCCAGGTTCTGGCCCATTCATTCTTTGGTGCACTTAGAGTAAGTGAGCTGGTAGTACTGTCCAAGACTGATCAGTTTGGCAGGGCATGGCACAACCGGGACCTCCTATTTAAAGGGAAGGAGGTGCACATCACTATTAGGGGCTCCAAAACTGACCAGCGGCATAAAGGGTCTGTGGTTAAGTTGGGTGTCAGTTCTGACTCTGAGCTATGCCCTGTATTGGCTTTGTTTTAATACAGGGCTTTAAGAGGCAATGTGGAGGGATACCTCTTTATCCATGCAGACGGGAGCCCACTGGCAAAGCACCAGTTTTGGGCTGTTACAGCCCGGGCTTTGGGATTGTGGGCCTTTCTGGAGTGAAGTTTGGCACTCACTCATTCAGAATAGGAGCAGCAACCACTGCGGCAGCTTTAGGCTATCCCACCACTGATATTCAGAGGGTGGGCAGCTGGCGATCTGCTGCTTATAAACATTATGTGCGCCCTCTTCCTGTATTGTGAGTTACTGTTCGCAATGCTGTTTGCACTGTTGGGTTCTGGAGTTCACTGTTGTTTCTTCCTAGGAGCTGTGTTTTGTGGCAGGAGACGGATTCTCATCTCCGGACACAGCTACATCTTCTGGGGGGCTCATCGGGCCAATTGATTGGCTATTGGCTCGCAACTGGGCCTTAGCCAGTGGGCTACGATCAAGTGGAGGGGGAGCCAGAGCCTATGCTGACTGGGCCTCCTCCCTCTTCTGTTTAAGGACAGTTCTGCCTTGCCGCCGGATGTTTTGGTTATCCACCTGGGAGGTAACGACTTGGGGTTCCTGAAGGGGAAGGCCCTGGTGTTGCAAGCTAGGGATGACCTGGAATACATTCAGCATCAATGGCCAGACACAGTCATTGTGTGGTCAGCCATGATTCCACGCCTAGTATGACGTAGTGCTTGGGACCCCAAGGGGATCAAGACAACTTGGTGTAAGGCCAATGGGGAGCTCCATGATATTTTAAAGGTTGGATTGGGCCACTATTTGCCTCACCCCCAGATTCGGCTTGATTTTCCGGACCTGTACAAAGGGGATGGTGTTCATCTCTCTGAGAAGGGAAACAACATTTTCCTTCAGGATCTGCAGCAAGGGCTTAAGCTAATTTTAGGTATTTGAGTGGGCACATGGGCCTAAGCAGAGACTTGGCCCTTGCGGTGGTAGAATTAGGTTTAAATAAAGTTCAGCGGCTACGTAAGCACCAATCAATAAACCCTGAGGGGGTAGAGGGGTCTTTAACACAGTGTTAAATAGCTATGATGCAAACAACTGCTATGTTGGGGGAATCCAAATAATTCAAGCATTTCTTGTGCCTTTACATGTCTCATAACTGAACGGGAATTTACTCTCCCCTTAACGAAAGTGACACATTCTGCTGTATGGGAAGCTTGACAAAGAATCAGGAAATATTGATCCAGTTCAAAAACAAAGCTTCAATAGCAGTTGACATTTTGAACCAATTACTGTGTTAAAATAATGGTAGGGAAAGGCATTTGAGCTATCTTTCTCTCAACGAGAGAGGGGAAAGTACTGAAGGAGTTGTGGGGGAAGAACCAAGTGAAAGACAGGGGAGGAAAAACAGAAAGAGAGTTTGGTGGGAAAGAGTGAGGGGGAAGGGTTATTTATAAAGAAAGAGGGCAGAGAAGATGGCTTTGTCTCAAGAGGCAGCATTTTGTTATGCAGTTCCACAGATATATGTTGGGTAGGCTACAAAATTAGCTGTGCGTCGATGGAATTTTATCTGTGGCTCTGAGTGAAAAAATAATCCAACCCTCACCTCAGCATGTGCCTGTCACTCTGCTCCAGATGATCTGGCTGAATACAAAGGCTGCTTTTCATGTCTCTTTCCACGATGTGCTCCAGACCTCTAAGAGGCTGGTGCCCGGAGAGGATCCCAGGAAACTCAGCCTCTAAACAGGGCAGGACCCAACGGAGGGCAGCGATGCAAAGGATACGGGGAGGTAACTTCAAAATAACGTGAACGTATTTTTCTCCCACAACGGACTCGTGATGTTATCCTTGTTTTCTACACAGCCTGAGCAAACTTGCTGATGCGTCTTCCAGACCTAAGCAGCACTTATATTATTTGAAAACACATGTAAAGTCATAATCTCAGGCCATACAATACTGGTTTGTTACAGAGAACTCATGCTAACCTTTAACTTGAGGAAATAGGGTTGCCAGCTCCACGTTGGGAAATACCTGGAGATTTGGGAGGTGGAGCCTGAGAAAAGTCAGTTTTGGGGAGGGGAGGGACTTCAATGGGGCTTAATGCCATAGAGTCCACCGTCCAAAGTGGTGAATCACCTGGAGGTCTATCACCTGGAGATCAGTTGTAATCTCAGGCAATCTCTAGCCTCTACCTGGAGGCTGACAACCATAGGAGGAAAATCCATTGAAAATCCATAATATGTGTTTTTGTTTCAAAACTTAATTTTGTTATCCATGGAAATAAAAGCTTAAATAGATGTACCACCAGTAGTGACATAAAAATAATGATTACATGTGTTGTTTCTTTCTTATATAATATTTGTTTAAATGATTGGGAGGAGAAATCTATAAGCTGATGTTTCAGTGGGGTCTAACCAGAAGAAATTCTCAATGAATTGCACCCTGATTTTCTATTTTCTATTTATTTTTTATCCTACCCTTGTTCCACTGGTCCAGGCTGAATTACAAGGACACCTAAAGTAGGGGTGTTGAACTCATTTGTTATGAAGGCTGGATCTGACCTTGTTAGGCCGGGCCACGTATGTCATAAAATGTAGTGCCAGGTAGCAGAGGTATAAACTTTATAAACACAAACACAAAAGGGTTTTTTAACTTAAGATAAAAACATGCTTAAAACATTAGCACTCTTGCAATATTTTGTTTATTTAACAGTGTCTGATAACTGACACCTCTTGCTCTGAATTATTGCATCAAAATGTCTGTGCTGTTGCAATCCTGAGTATGCTGTTCAGGTGTGTATCTGTAAGCTGCAAACCTACAATGATGCAGCAGCAGCAGAACTGGAAGAAGAAGCAGAAGACAGCCAGTTCCACTACAGGCCTGATAGAAGCCCTCCAGGGACCTGATCTGGCCCCTGGGCCACCTGTTTGACACCCCTGACCTAAAGCGACTGTAATGTGTACTGGTTAGAATGTTGGACTAGGAATAGGGTGACCCAGGTTCAGATCCTTACTCTTCCCGGAAGCTCTCTGGGTGACCTTGGGACAATCATTCTCTCTCTCTCAGCCTGACTCCTACTTCCCAATGGTGTGGTGAGGATAAAATGGGGAGGTGAGAACCATCTATGTCATCCTGAACTTCTTGAATGAAAGGCAGGAGAAAAATGTAACATTTATTTATTTGTCAGATTTATACCCCGTCCTCCCGGCCGAGGCCAGCTCAGGGCGGCTTACAAAGAGTAAAGCATATGAATTACAATTAAAACAATTTTAAAACCAACTAAAACCATTTAATATAATAGTGTGAATAGTCATATATTGTTTAGCAATGGCAGCCATTAATCAATGGTCTCTTCTTGCTGTCGGCTCATAGGTACTTCCTTTAGGCTGCTATTGATGACTCCAGGGGGCAAGTGAGTGAGTACAAGTAAGTGAGTACAAAAGAAACTGCAATATATGCAAGAATATCCAGTGTTAAGTCCTCGGTATCTATCACAAAGGGGAGGAGAAAATCTGGTAGAATCCATTTTTTAGGGACTGAAAAGAAAAGAACATTAGTGAGAGGAATAGAGAGTGTTCCCACCACACTTCCCCACATCAATAATACTTAATAAAATAAAGTCAAAGACATGTAAAGAAATTTATTTCTTTGTGTACACGAGTATGTTTCATTAGAGAGCTAAACATTTAATACCACCAGTTTTGTAGAGCTGCACATAGCAATTAAAATGATAGAGTGTGGTGTTAGCCAAAGGAAAACCCACCACTTATGTTGCTTTACTCCCAGGAATCTGGCCTTTTTAGCTTAGTGCCCATCAGCAAACCTCAAAATGATGTACTTCACCTCTCTCCTTGAAGAAAACCATCAGAGTAAGGGGAATTATTCCCCACTCTTCCCAGAAGGGTATGGTATATGCCACCACAGAACAAACATTTCTTTGGTTAAAAACCTCCAAGCTGCAGAGTTCTGTAAGAGGACTTGCAGGGTAAAGCCAGGGGTTAGTAGGTTGACTGAGGATCTCACTAAAAGATATTCATTCAGAAAATGAAAGCTTTGCCCGCAACTTAAACTCTCTAACAAAAGCAGATGTTTCAGCAAAGCTTTTGTATACATTTGCTTGCATTATTGCAAGGCAAGTACTCATTTAAACTATTTATATCCTGCTTTTTTAAAGTCTAATTTGTCTTCTTGCAATATAAAATTTGCAGTTCAATAACTAGACCCCAATACCACAGTTCTGCAGCCCAAACCAAAAATTATATGTAAGTATGTGCCATCAAGTTGTAACTGACTTATGGTGACCTCAGCAAAGAGCATTCAAGGTAAGTGAGAAACAGAGGTAGTTTGCCATTGCCTTCCTCTGCAGTCTTCCTTGCTGGTCCCCCATCCAAGTACTAACCTTGCTAGTTCCCAAGATTGGGCATAAGATACCATTACATAATCCAAACCAAAAATTAACCAAATCCAAAATGGAAAGCCTTTCCAAAATGGAAAGGAATCTTCAACAATCACCTAATTGACATTAGTGAAGGGACCACATGGGCCACACACACCAAGGCATTTCATAGTTTTGGTGCTGCCACCGAGATGTCCCTATTATGTGTTACCACTCACTGAACCTCAGACAATTTTGCTACCTAGAGAATGCCTTAGCCTGAGATGATGACTTGAGTGCTTAGAGAAATTCGTATGAAAGGAAACATGTTTAAAGTATTGTGGCCCTAGATAATTGATGGCTTTAATAGTTAAAAATAGCACCCTGAATTAGCCTAACCCAAATTAGAGCCAGTGCAATTGTTTCAGAGCTGGAATAGAATACACTCAGTTGCATAACAAAATTTCCAAAACCTAAAACATACCAAGAAACCACTGTTTTTAGGTCATTACCACCATTTTCTGGCATAGTAACACAAATCCAAGATTCTTAGGTAACAACAACAAAAAAACTTCCAGAAAGAAACCATGTTGTTTTTCGTCTTTGGTTGCTGCTAGCAGACTACAACATGTACTCATGTTTTTCTTAGATTCTACTGGTTGCCCAAGCAATGACCTTTCTCTCTTCCAATTGGATCTTTATAAGGGAGGAGCACAGAGCACTTCCAGCCAATCAGCTTTGGAGACAAGCCACAGAGACCCACGGTTCTCTTTCCTTCTTTCCTTTGTGGGGGTGGATCTTTTTATTTTTTGCAAGTTTCATGACAGGGAGTACATTGTTTAAGGGCTTGAAGAATTTGTCCCCTTGGTCCAATTTGCTTGAAACTTGGAAGTTCTTTACATAACAGGCAGCACTCACTCTGCCACTATTTTGGTTAAAAAACAGCTGCTTCATCCCTTCCCCCAAAAAAATCTCCAATAGGGAATAATAAAAGTGCAGTTTTGATGGCTAGGATCACCTTGTTCAGGGGCTTGTAGAATTCATCCCCTTGGCCCAATTTGCTTGAAACTTGGACATTCTTTACAGGACAGACAACAGTCATTTTTTTTTGTATTTGTGATATCATTTGGTTGAAAAGTAGCCACTTCAATCCCCCCCATCCTCTATAAGAAATAATGGCAGATCGATGGAAAGGAAGGTACTTTCATTTTGTGAAATGAAATGTTTTGCGGGGAGGGCGGGGTATAAATCAAATGAATGAATGAATGAATAAATAAATAAATAAATAAAACAGACTGGCCACAATCAAGAAAGATGGCAAATGCAGAGTTTTCAGTAGAAAGGTAAGACATTTTTATCATTACTCAGTCACTGTAAGAATAGTAAAATGCAGACAGTTTTTTCTTTTTCAAATGCTGTGGCTAGCTGGCGCTCTTCTGGGAGGCTGCTGCTTGACTGCCATTTTAGGACTCTGTAGAGAAGTGTGGCTGTGCAAAGGGACACCTACTTTGTTCAATCTGCTTGAAAATTAGGAATTCTTTAGATTATAGGGAGGGCTGTGTTTTGTCCCAGTTGGGTGCCATTGCTTTTATAAACAGCTACCAGAGACCCTCGTGTATATTCTACATTGAAACTAAGACTCCTGAACGCCACAACTCCCTGGATTTATATCCCAAACTGGTAATGTCCTACCTGAAAATAAAATCACAGTTTTAAAACCTGGATCTGAAATGATAACCATTTTTTTTTCTTGGCATACACAAAAGTTGAGATATCTGAGTTATAAATTACAATTTTGAACATTCTTGATTATCATCACATTTTGTAGCAAAATAAAAAGTCAATAAATCTGTGCTATGGTCCCAAGATGCAAATTCAAATTATATACTACTAGAAGAATATCAGATCAAGTAACCAATAAATGAAACAGGAGACAAACAGAAACCATGTGCAGGATTGCCTTGCAGGAGGAAAGATTAAGCAAAAAAATGAAATTTTGATTTGCTGAACATTCTTATATAATACCCACTGGCATTTTCTGTGTAAGAAATGACTTTATTCCATGGGTTAATGAGATTGACAATTGACCGTGCTTAAAGGGTATTAAGGTAATGTATTGGAATACCTTAGGTTTACAACTCAAAATTGATAATCTCAGCTATTTTAAGTACAAAAGATCAATACCATCAATTCTCTAGGTTTTAAGTGCTAATAAATGCCTTAAAACACAACAAGCATAGTACCATTTGACAATTAAATTGGATACAGAATTAAATCCCTTACATACACTGCAGAGGACTCCTTGGGAAAAAAACCCTGATAACCACTCTCAGTTATCAAAGTTACTGAATTCTTAGCAATCAAAATATTGGCACAGATATACCAATAGAGGCTTTACTTTCCTGGACAAAAATGCTAATAAGATGAATAAATGGGGAGGATTTTCAAAATCAAGCAGTGAATTTTGTCTGGTTACTGGCCTAGAGGATGCAGCAGGTCTGTGATGATGGAGAATGGTAACTTCTGGTTGCTTTAAGCATCCATCCCAGGCTATTAGTAGAGCAAGCAGAATTTTAAAAAAATGAAAAATGGGATGATACCAAAAGCTTGGACAAGGACCATGTGCTCTGGGCTCTTGTTAATGTTCCCCAAGATCTATCCATATAAGGTAAAGGTAAAGGTTCCCTTGCTCGAAAGCCAGTCGAATCCGACTCTAGGGTTGCAGTGCTCATCTCCGTTTCAAAGCCAAAGAGCCAGCGCTGTCCGAAGACGTTTCCGTGGTCATGTGGCTGGCATGACTATATTCCCACACAAAAGAGAACAGGGCAGCTCCTGCACGAGCAGCATTCCATATATACGCTGGAGCAAATACCTTTTTGAACATATGAAGCTCCCTTATATTGAGTCAGACCATTAATCTAATAAGGTCAGTATTGTGTACTGTGACTGGCAGTGGCTCTCCAGGTTTTCAGAGAGGTCCTTCCAATCACGTATTACTTGATTCTTTTAACTGGAAATGTTGGGACAGAACTTGGGATCTTTTGCCCACAAAGCGCATGTTCTACCTTTGAGTAATGGCTCTTCCCCTTTGACTTTTTTAATGTTTATGTTTGAAAATAGTAGCTGGAAAAACAGTGGTACCATATTTTGATCCTCTCATTAGCTACACATTCACACATTCCATTTACTTCAAGATATCCTGTGTCTTTTATCTTTATGGTTTCTGTGTAAATACAGTCAGGATGGACTGTCTCTTCTTCTTTAGTATCTTGAGTGAGGTTTCCCCAGAATCAACAAACGAGTTTGAAAGAATAACAGAATTGTTCAGGATAGGCAGGGCTTCTCTTAAATCAGTGCTTATGCAGTTCCTAGAATACATAAAGGAAGAGCAGGAGGCAATAATTAGAAAGAAACATCCCATGATACTCAGGCAATAGCAATTTAATTCAACTCACCACAATACTTAATATAACAACACTGTGATAAATTCTAGTGAACACAGGAATTAGTCCTTGATTACTGTAATATCATTTCTGGCCCTGGAACATTTTGAGACCACCCATAATGTTATCTAATAAGGACTGAATCAGTAGGACCCAGCTCACTGTTCGTATTTTATTAATCATTGGGCATTTTATTGTTCCTTATGCTCTCTTTTAACTTTTTTAATGCTATTGTTAGTTTTGGTATTTTAGCATATTATCACTGACTGCTTTAATCATTTGACCATGGATAGCTGCCATGGGAGCCAATCTTGCTGAAAATGAAAGGTGTAATGTTTTAAATGAATAGATAAAATACAGATCATGGACTAGATAACATACAGATCAGGGACGGTCAGTGCCTGTATTCTCAGGAGACCCTCTGTTCTGTAGTCCATGGTCAAGAACAGACTGATAACCTCATTGATAGTCAGACTCCAACATAAATTTGCTAGCTTTGCAGGAAAGCAGTTCATAAATGGGAAGGACAAGTAAACCATCTAGCACTCAACATACATCATGAGTACAGACCACATATATTCAGAATATATGCACACACATGGACTTATAGCTGGCATGAGCAAGACTCTGGAGAGGTGGTGTATACATAAATACAGGGTATGAAGTCATCAACTGTGGAACAAATATGATCCTTGAAAAATGCTCCCAAGGAGGACATGGGCAGCAGTTTCTTGTTTTTCTGGAGAACACATGAATCTATTAACATTGAAATGCACATAAAAACATTATTTCTTTTCTTTATAAATGGAACTTTAATTAAGGGCTGGGGGTGAATTGCTCAAAATTTGATGAGGTTGCCTTGGGCCATGCCTGGTACAAATGAGCAAACAATGCCATTTGTCCTCTGCCTTCCATATGCCAACCTTCCCTTGCAAGGGTGAAAGCCCTATAATTTCCTTAGCTTATGACTCCTCCCATGTAATTTTTCAGGCCAGGCTCAAGTCATAAATATATATATGAAATTTTACAATCTGACAGGTTATTAAGCTCAACTGAGAACTATTCTCCTTCTGCACTCTCTCTTACGAATATCTTCCATTTTATTGTCTCAGAAACTGTGCTCAAGTTAAACATGGATTCTACTGAAAACAATGTTTGGATCAGTCAGTTGCACCAGTGTATTTATCATTTTAATATGCTGCATTCAAAGCAATATGATTTATCTGTTTCCTTTTGTGTGGGATGAATACTTATTTTTGGAAGGCGTCAACTTTAGTTAGAATCAATGTATTTTGAATTCCCATGCAGTTTGGGCCCACCTTGGTTGGTGTTCATTACTTTTACATTACACTTGGAAAGTGACACCCACAAAAATAAGGGACTGCTAAGTTATAAACCAGTTGCTGGCTTGCACAAAAATAATGAGGATTTTTTACCAGCTGGTCGTCCCACATTGCCTGGAATGCCTTCAGCTTGTCAAAACTTTTTGCCACTGGATCAATTCCACATCTGTTTTAAAAAGCAGCAGTGGATATGCCAGTAGTGACCCAGGATCCTAGCACAGTAAAAGCAGGTGGTGAATGGCCAGACCAATAAGGGGCAAAATGGCTGGCACCTAACTCAAGTGAACCTTTGAGTAAAAGTTTGTAGAATGAACATTCTCCAACTCTTCTTAAGTTTCAAAATTTTACTCATGGTCTGGTATTGGTTGTCATGAGAACACATCTGTAAAGAGCAAGAAACAAAATAAACCATATTCCAACATGCAAATTATAAAGTTTAAAAATGAAATTGTGTACAAAAATGGACAATGTAGATGTACCAGAATATATGCAGGTAACATAGAATGCCATCTTAAACAGGATTTGAATGATCAAGATAGGTAAGCCATGTTAGTCTGTCTGTAGCAGTAGAAAAGAGCAACAGTCCAGTAGCACTTTGAAGATTAACAAAATTTGTGGCATGATATAAGCTTTTGTGAGTCACTGCTCACTTCTTCAAGTATCTGGAGAAATGAACAGTGACTCATGAAAGCACATACCCTGCCACAAATTTTGGTAGTCTTTAAGGTGCTACTGGACTGTTGCTCTTTTCTAGGACCTGAATGGACTTTAAATGGCGTTATGATGCTTAGGATGACACTGAAAGTGATTTTTCACACACAGGACTTGCTTCTGTTTAGGAAATGGTACAACTCCTAGGTAGAAATTTTAGTGTGCAAGAGCAGACTGAACTTGGATTTATTTGACAGGTATGTGGCAAGAATTCCACAAATATGGTTGTTAAAAGGATGTTCACTCACCAGCCTTTTCCCCTCATATCCTGATTACAGCCAGCAATAATTGGAGCTGAATGTTTGACAGACTGTTTGGATGTACCCAAAGAGATCAGATATGTCTGATAGTACTAAAAACACAATGGCACAAGTACATCATTTCTTCCTGCAACTTCCTTCCTTCCTACCACTGTCTGCTACCACCCCCAACAGCTTAAAAATACACTGTTAAAAGAAAAATGGTTTTATATCTTTAATGAGACTTACTACCTAGAAGTCTCTGTGGGCCTTATGACACCTCCATCTGTGAACTTTAATAGCTGCCAAGCTGTTTGGATCAAATGGTGCATGTGGATTTCCATGACGCCTAAGGGGAACTGCAGATTCTCCCCCTCTCCAGGCCTGCAGAAATCTTGCCTTTCAAACTTTCTACTACTAAAATAGATGCTTCCCAGGCCCTTTGCAATAGCACATAGCAAAGAAAAGGAAGCTGAACTGTCCTGATTGGGCATCAATTCATTCATGATAATTCTCACAGTATCTCATGGGAGTTGTAGGTATTTTCTAAGGATGATCTACCAACCCCAAGCAACTTCCTACGTCATGACAAAGAACCTGCTTTGTTTGACTGCCTCCACATGCCGAATATTTAAAACATATTTTACTTTAAAAACAATTGCAAAAGCGTGATTGGGCCAGGGAGATCAAGGAGCTCCAGAGCAGATGCAAAACTTCTGGCACAGTGTTTGAACTGAACTTTGAAGAACTATGGGGATCTGCAAAAAAAAAAGTATGGGACACTGCAACAAGACAGCCCCATCCTTGCTCCAAAGATGCAAACTATTAGCAGAAGAAGGGGAATAAAACACTTTTGCTCAATTTCTTCATGTCACTATAAGGCTCAAAACATTTTGTTGTTACGAGAAGGCAGGGAAATATCCATCAGCTCCTTCCATGAACTTTTTTCATGTGATCTAGTCTACCTTTCACATTTAAGGTCAATGTTTTTTTATAAGAATTCATAAATTGGATTCCTTGTTATCCTGGATTGAATAAAGTGGTCATGATAGGCAATGGGTGAGTCAATGAATATGGAAGATTGTCCTACTTTACTCCATAAAAGGATGGGGGGAAAACCTTCCTGTTCTTCTGAAGCTGTTAGATGTGCTGTGAAACATGGGAATAGTTTGGACACCTGGAGATGTAGAAATTAGTTTCAATGTTTCATTACTGACTCCCTGTGAATATTCTTATTCTAGTCCCTTAGTTCGGAAGACTATGAAGAACAAGCCTAGTACCCTTCCCCAATATTTTAAGTTTCTTTCGCATAAGAAACTCTACATCTGACTTGGACAGATTTCAGTAGTGTTGCTCTTGAATGAGGCTGGTTCTTCTAAATAGGATGAGCCAGTTCAGTGTAGTGGTTAAGTGTGTGGACTCTAATCTGGGACAACCAGGTTTGATTCCCCCCTCCTCCACTTGCAGCTGCTTGATGACCTTGGGCAAGCCATAGTTCTGTCAGAGCTGCTCTCTCAATGACAGTTCTGGAAAGAGCTCTCTCAGCCCCACCTACCTCACAGGGTGTCTGTTGTGGGGAGAGGAAGGGATAGGAGTTTGTGAGCTGCTCTGAGACTCTGAATGAAGGGTAGGGTATAAATCCAATCTCTTATTCTCTCCTCTCCTCTCCTCTTCAAGGGGCCTGGAATTCTTTTGGAGATTTCTGGGATTCTACCACCACATAATTCCTTAGCTACTAGATTTGGCTCACTTTAAGGCTAGCATCTTTTGCACTGCTCAGTTCATGGGTCTCACTGATAGCAAGATGGAAGACGTGTTGCTTGGCATCACAATGTGCCCTACCATCAATTTAATGTGGCAGCTTTTGAAGGGGCAGAATGGGCATCATGAAGAATTTACAGGAACGATTAAGTCACTTAGTAAAATTAGCAGTCTTAGGCTATCACATCCAAATTGATTTCTCGTTCCTCATCCTCTCCTCCCCCTCCATAAGCAAGTAAACATGTTCTGTAAATATACATCACAACCGAGTGACAGTCACTCAGCAACCAAAACAATTGACCAACAAAATCTATCACTGAGCTCATTACAGAGTGTCTGACAACAACAGCAAGGTTGGCATGCAGGGGATGTTAGCCTGATTGCGCGTTATTATGAATAATAACGAGGGGAATTATATTGATTATTAATAAGCAATCAGCTGCGAGAGCGAACACCAATGTATACAGAGGTCAGCCCCGCCGGGAGGAGTTGGTAACAGACCAGGAGACTTTTATGATTGAAAATAAAGTCTTTTACTGAGGTTTGCCACACACAAACAATTACACAAGCTCACACACAATTATTCAAGTCCTAAGAAATACAGAGAGAGGTAAGCACATTTGCATTAGCAGGTAAGTCGTTGGTGGGTCATATTTACCAGTCGAGTCCTGTAGAGCGTTCCTCAGGAAAAATGGAGGGGAAAGAAACTAAGAAAAATGGGGCCACGCGGTCTGACCAGCAGATTGTCACGTGGAAACTCGGCCTGCAGACCAGAGTTTAAAGATGGAGGTAAGGGTTGGGGGATAGCAAGCTGGACATAAGAGGGTCAAAGGTTCGATAGGGGTCGTAGTAGAGAGAGAGGCCTGTGGTCTGGCATCCCCTTATAAGCAGGAGGGTGGGGGCTGGTTACCTCCCTGATTCCCGCCTCCTGGTAGTCCGTCCCTGAAAACACCCTATTGGTTGGAAGATGTAGGGGAGGTGTGTGGAGGTGTGCCTGAGGGATGGTCAATACTGAGAGCTAGAAACTTACTCATGTCTGACACCAGGTGATAGCCAGGATGAGTCATTCAGCCACTTCTATTGTGTTGTTGATGGCATTAGCCCGGCTGTTGATGGCTTTCAATCAGTAACTAGGCAACGATGAATAGACCCTGCCAGGCTACGTGAAGTCTTGCATGTGAAGGTGGGGGGAGGAAAGAGGCTGCCTGCTGTAGAAGGAACTCTCAATGGCGTTTTTGGAGTTCCTATATCTGGTATTTTATCAAAACATGTTACTGTGCTTTGGTGTGTACTGATTCTATTTCATATTTCCTTTGCGGGAAACAGGCTGGTAACCTCTGCTGGGCACTGGAGCTGCTGGGCTGGTCAGGAGAAACGTCTCTTGCCTGGGTGCAGTCTCTGCTGGCATCTGGGAAGGTTACCATGTGGTTCAGTTCCTTACACACGCACTGGCACAGTTTATTATTTTATTGCAGTCCAAAAAGAGGCTAAAAAGCCTTGCAGGGCAACATTTCCCCCCCTTGGGACCCTGGAGACGTCAGGCGAAAGGGTCACACGATCAGGAACGGATGTCGTCGGGGCAGCGATGTCATCGTCCACTGGAGAGGGCTGTCACCTGGGTGCCACTGACTACTCTATCAATGGGACGGACTTAAAAAAAACTACCCTATCAAAATGCCAAATTGCCTTTGGAACACTCCACACAACCCGGCTGACAAGCATGAGCCGGGAGCTAGCTTATGTATTTAAATGACTAACAATACATTCATTATATAAAGTTAAAACAGGCTTAAAAACATGCTAAAAATCCTTAATCGCTAATAAAACTAAAAAGAAGTCTTAAAATTTTAGGCGCTACTAGAATAAATCATTAAAAATCTAGGCATTGATTAAAGAAATGCATTTAAATGCATAAAAGTTAAAGTGCAATCGAAAGCAAGTTAAAAATCATTAGAATTGAAGTTTCACCAAAAACATGTATTGTCTCTTTAAGAGAGTTGATTTCATGACATTAAAGGCAAGCATTAATTTATAAAGACACATACAATTTATATTGGTACAAAATCTTCGTCCTTCCTCTCGGGTTGTTTGGTTTTGCAAAAGTCTCCTATGCGCAAAAGCGCCCCATTCGTAACACGAGAGGAAGGCTCTCTATACATTGTAGCTATTATTTTCCATCGAGCTGCCTTCGGGGACTACGAGAGATCCCGATTTTCTTCGGCCGTTCGGCTCTGGCGGCTCTCGTCCTCCCTCGGCTCGGACACGAGTCAGTCTGGTCGAGGGGGAGGAGGGTAATCTGCATAACGGGGCGGGAAGTCCCCCCCTAGCTTCCAATAGCACTTTGGGCGTGCGGTTTTCACCTGAAGCGGCGGCTATCGGAGCCTCCAAGCATGCGTGCCTTAAAAGAACACAGCAAGCCTGCAGGGAGGTCACCGATGCTCACATGGGGTACCTGGAAGAGGGTTGGTTAGTGGATCACCATAGACCTGAAAGAGATTGCAATTTGTGGCTCTACTGTTCCCGTGGCTGACTTGATAATTCTCCCTCCCTCGGGGGGGAGGAAAGCATTGTGCTGCTTGGGCTGTCCCTCGAACCCAGGCGTCAGTACGAGGTTGGCGCCAGTAAGCTCAGGGCTCGAGGAACAGCCTGCAGCCATTGGCTTTTTAAACGGGAGCCATGGTGCTCCGGAGGGAACGATGTCAAGTCGTACCTCTTTTAACCCAGGGGGACCCTTACGGGGGTTCCCCGATCATTGCAGTAAAAGAATAGAACACAATACACACGAAAAACAGGGGCTCCCCTGCGCCATAAACATAGGCTGCTCCAGGGGCTCTCCTTTTATGGAATGACTCATCCCTGGGGTTCAAGTCATTTACGGTCGGAGGCTCCTACATATGCAAAACTCCTTTCCCAAAAAGCATGCTGGGTAACCCGATCTTTTCCAAGAAGAAAAATTTATTAAAAATAGTTAGAGACACTTTTTCAGAGGCGAACAAGAGCAGGGTGAGGCCAGGCAGAGTGGGCAAGGCATGGGCACCGATTGCTGGAAGGCTACCTTTCTCCCTGCAACCGTAAGGGCGGAGGGGGAACAAGGCATGCCGAAGTTGGAGCGATTGTCGGACAAGCAACGCCGCCGGGCGTCTGCCGGGCGCCCTGAGCATTCTCCGCTGCTCTCGTAGTAGAGGGAGGACTAACACGCTCAGTGGCCCCAGGGCTGTTCTTCGAGCCCTGTGCCTACTCGCGCCATCACAAGGTGTTGCAGTGGCAGCGAGCGTGATCAGACGCACGGGGAGGCCCATCCAACAAGTGCATCGAAACATTTTGTACTGACCCTCGGTTCGAATACAAGGGTCTACCTCGGGCTCTTTAGCCCACCCTTTTCTTGGTTAAAGAATAGAATTAGATACACCTCTGTTTGCAAGTGTCTACTATGCTGGGGAGGACCCAGTGAGGTAGAGAACTTGGAAAAGTGGGGGAAAGCTCAAGAAACTCGTTGTCAGAGATTGTCTCCCGGGCGGGAGATTCCGGGAGTTTCTGTTTGTCTCCCGGGCGGGAGTTGGCAAGCAGCTTTTTAGGGGAAGGAAGGTGATTTACATATCGGGGTGGATGTCTTTTGTCTGCCGCAGGGGTCTATGGGTAATACATGAAATGGGGAAGTTCTGCACGCCTCGGGCGGTCCCAAGAGTCTTGGAACTGATTTTATTGTGTTTTTGGGCGGCAACCCTTCCCAGTGGTGGTGCCATTCATGGATCGCCTAATTTCTAGGTGTCACCATGACTGGCAAAGTGGTTGTGGTTTAGCTCATGGCTGCTGCTAGCCAGATTCCAGCATCCATTGCTGACACTCGTCTCAGATTACCCTCCGAGCTCAGCACCTCCCACACAGGATGTGTTTCCTGGTGGCTTGCACAGGCACTGAGTTTAAGGGTCTGAGATAGGGGAATTTTCCCTTTTTAGCAGGGGGCTTTAACGCCTCCGTGGGGACTCTAAATAGGAGCACCCATTTTAACCTGGGACCCCCTTTGTGGGGTCCCTACCTTTCACAGTTATAAAGATAGAAACCATAAGCAAAAAGGAGAAGGAAGAGGGGAAACATTAAACAATAAAAGGTTGGCGGAAGGCCTTCTGAAGCCTCCCCCCCTTGAGCAGGGAGGGGCATGCGCAGAATGGCTAGCGAGGCACTTGTGGTAAGGGCTGGGACGTGCCCCTACTCTGGGTCAGGTGGAAGCGTGCATGCAAATGTACGCTCGCCCTGCGCATGCTGGGTTATGAATTAAATTTCACCAAAAAGTGGGAAAAATGCATAAAAAAACTTTTAAAAGGGTCCTGCTGATTGCTTTTAAGCAAAGCCTGTCCTCCTTTTGCTTGGAGAAGAGGGTTTGCGCCAGGCTGGGCACTCAGCATGACTTAAAAGAGGGTGAACTGAGGTTGGGTAGGCCGAGGTTGCTCCAGGCAGGACATGGCCTACCGAGCTTTCGTGCTTGGGGTGGAGCAGGCGGGAATTCTGGCTCTTGTAGCCAGGCTTACACTCTCGCTCTGTCTGTCTCATAGCCTTAAACTCAACGCCTTTGCAAACCAATGGGTTCCTCAGGAGGAGTTAGTGAGTCTTGCAAGCCTGGTCTCGCTCGACCTCACACTGACGGTGGACCCATTGGTGGCCCCAGGACGGAGAATAGGTACCGTGGCTAGCCCTCGGCATTGTACTTGCAGAGGATTTAAGACGCCCTTCCGTAAGGTCGTGCTAGCTAGTCGTGTTCCATCCTGTCCCCTGGGAGGCATTGAGCTCGGGCTTTGAGTAACCACCTTAATTTTTGACTAGGGCCTGAGAAGGCCCACCCTTTCCTCAGTTCAAAAATAGAATCAAAAAAGAAATTCAAGTAAACAGCTGAGGGACACAGAGGCCTATGAAAAAAAAAATGAAATGAGGCCTTCTGTTTACTTTATGAGGTTTTCTAGGTTTGGGGTCTTAGGGTCTGGGGTGGCTAGAGCTGAAGTGGTCGTGGGCAGTGTACTGGGCCACCCTGGCCATGTTTTCTATCTTCTTGACCTGTTTTCTGACCCATATACTTATACAGATCAAAGAGAGGGCCATGAAAATTTGGGCCCCAAAGAGCACTACAATGGGGTGTAGCGCCATATTTAATATGTTATCCGCGGACGGGGACCATCCCAAAAACACCTCCCACCAACTATAACCACCTGCGTTTTTAATGTCCACAGCGAGGTCTGCTATGGTGGCGCCATTGTGGGACACCTTGAGTGAGGCCTGGTCTCCGGCCTCCTTGATTTGCATTAGTTTCTTATGCAAGTCAGGGTGTGTGAGCAAACTACGCAGTGCTTCCAGGCCTATTCCTAGTGGGACTGGAGCGAGAGAGTCATAGAGTTTGGGGGACAAGAACATCTCTTGTTGGGTCCACAAGGGAGTGGAGAACTGGAAATCACAACCACGAATGGTGGTTATGTTACAGAAGCATCTGTTAATTTTTGGGGTCATAGGTTGTATTCGTTGGGTGTTGATGTACACATAATCACAGGCTGTCCTGACACAGACACAAGCTCTCCCCACATAGACTACAGTGGAGGAGACTTCTTCTACCACATCAAATTGGCACTGGCCCTCCATGCCTTTTCTGGGGGCCAGGCAAGGATGGTGTGGCTCGAAGGCCTGGTCTTCACAGATGAAGCCTAAAGGTTCCTTATGGGTGCAACCTTTGACATTAATGGTTTGCCATCCTGTGGGGGTAGCTCTGGCCCACCGGTTACTGTCTCTGGCATATAAAATTGTATTGTTGCTTGCTTGCAGGCCTAAGGGAACTACTGGGTAGGCCGAGAAAGCCTCTTTCGCCAGTACTGTGACTACCACTAGATTCAGGGTTTGGGCTATGCTGGGGATTATTAGGAAGGGAATTGATAACAAATCAGCCAGTATCATCATGCCCCTGTATAAATCATTGGTGCGACCTCATTTGGAATACTGTGTACAGTTCTGGTCACCACATCTCAAAAAGGATATTATAGCATTGGAAAAAGTGCAGAGAAGGGCAACTAGAATGATAAAAGGGTTGGAACACCTTCCCTATGAAGAAAGGTTAAAATGCTTGGGGCTCTTTAGCTTGGAGAAACGACGGCTGAGGGGTGACATGATCGAGGTTTATAAGATTATGAATGGGATTGAGCAGGTTGAGAAAGAAGTACTTTTCTCCCTTTCTCACAATACAAGAACTCGTGGGCACTCTATGAAATTGCTGAGCAGTCGGGTTAGAACAGATAAAAGGAAATACTTCTTCACCCAAAGAGTGATTAACATATGGAATTCACTGCCACAGGAGGTCGTGGCAGCTGCAAGCATGGACAGTTTCAAGAGGAAATTAGATAAACATATGGAGCAGAAGTCCACCAGTGGCTATTAGCCACAGGGTATAGAATGAGAACTCTCAGTCTGGGGCAGGTGATGCACTCTATTCTTGGTGCTGGAGGGGGCAGCAGTGGGAGGGCTTCTGGTGCCCTGGCCCCACTGCTGGACCTCCTGATGGCACCTGGTATATTTTGGCCGCTGTGTGACAGAGTGTTGGACTAGATGGGCCATTGGCCTGATTCAACATTGGCTTCTCTTATGTTCTTATGTTCTTATGTTCTTATGTTCTTAGTCATAAGAGGCATTGGCTAAAGACCACCATTGCTCCAAATCTACTTCATTCCTGGTGAGGTTTTCTTTAAGTAGGCCTCTGACTTCCAGGGGAATGTGACCAGTCATGGCTTGCTTAATCATGCTCATGGCAGTGACAATATTTAGGGTCTGGGCTTGGGCACAGGCAAGGGCCAAAGAAATGTTTTTCTGTAGGGACTGAATGCCTCCTAAGAGGATACTGAAATCCTTCTCCATTATTTGCTCCCAGGCCACTAACAAGGGATTGGTGGAATGCTGCATTTCTGAGAGAAGGTCAAAGGACTGTATGATGGGCTTGCTCATTTTTGACATGTCAGAAGAGACCCTTGAGGCTTTGTTGGCTATGACCTCAATGTTGGCTGCATCTAAAACTGCTACCCCAGCACCTATTGGGGCGATCCAGTCAGTCAGACCTCTTTTAGAACGTTTAGGGTAGTCTTCCCCTTTCCATAACACCAGCCATTTGTCCCAGCCCTGCTGAGTGGGCTGCAAAAAGGGAGCACAAGCTGGATGGAAAGAGGTGCCTAGGTCTGCCATGCTGATCTTTATCTTCTTAACTGACATTTGGGGCTGAATTAGGACAGTCTCCCTTTGATTAAATTTAAGGGTATGGGAGCCTATCACTGGGTAGTTTAATTTTAGCAGGGGATCTACATTTTGAATTAAGGGGTCAAAGGTCAATACAGTACTGTTGCCTTCTCCTATGGAAAGAGTATAATTCCCTTCTTGATGGGTGGCCTGGAAGGTTACAAGGCCAAGGGAGTTAAAGTGGAATTCCTTAGAGGTGTTAGGGCAGGGGGATCCTGTTAGGCCTAGGGCCCAGTCTGGGGACCTTGCTGGGTTAGTTGAGTAGCATTAATAGCCCAGCTGAGAGGATTCCAGGTGATGCCTGGTAAACTCTGGTTCTGTCCTGAGGGATCAGTTAAAGTGATTGGAAGCACTCTGTCTCCATCTAGAAAGAGATGAGATCCAATGGCCACTACAACCTTTAAGGGGTCCCCTATGTTCCAGAGTGCTGCAGAAATTTGGGCCACTTCACAGGTGGAGTCCTCCTCTAGGTCAGGTGGTGGCAGGTTTGGATATTTAACCCTGCACAGCATATACACCATTTCATCTATGGTATTTTGTCCAGAGGGGCAGATCAATACCTTCTGGCCTGTAGTCTCACTGGCACAGTTGATTAATAGTGAGGGAGAGCACCTGCGAATTTCCAGGTGTGTTTTGAACCTGTAGGTTCTTGGAGGGAGTAGATGGGATTTTTCCTGTCCTGTTAGGATGCAGGTCAGGTACCTCTTAGGCATACTGGCTCCTTCACATCTCCACCTGTGCAATGTGGCATTATGATTAGGAGGTAAAGAAGCAGCAGTCTGCCCTATTAGGAATGGCACTATACTCAAAAGAAAAATCATACTTACTTCTCCCAGCTGCAGATTTGGTCTTCTGATGACTTCCTGCAAAAATGATCAGGGGGGATAATATGTATGGGGGTTCCTAATTATGCATGCTGTGGTCGACTCGCGTGTAAAAACGGCACAGCAGGCTTTCCCTTTAAGCTATGGGCTGGAGCGTCCCTCTTAGCTCTTTTTCCTTTTTCCTTTATAAAAATGCTCGCTTGAGCGCACAAGCGGCAAAATGGAGATTCAAACTGCCTCTATTTTCCTGTAGCGGGGCTGGTTAGCTAAAGCAGGCAATTTTCCAGCCCTTAGTGGCAAGGTTCCCACTGGGGTCTCAAACCGGCACCCTTTGGATGGCCCGGCCAAGCGCTTAAGCTTTGGCGCCACGGCTCTGCCCTGGCTCCTTGCATTGCTCCGGGCGTATTTGTTTCATTTTCACTTCCCTTTCCTAGAATCGCAGGCAGCGCCTCGCGGTCAGCGGACGCTTTCTAGAGGCGGGAAAAGGTTGGGAGGGTCTATTCCAGCCTTGGGCACATAAGAGGGGTTTGGCTAGAAGGTTACTGCGGCCAGTGATAAGCTCGGGGACGCTTCAGAGGGAAGCGTTAAAATTAGGCTTTCAAAAAGACGAGAGAAGAAAAAAAAAAAAATTCTTTTCTTAGGTTTCGAACCAGGGGAGCGTTGGCTTGGTAGGCTTGTGCGCAGCCTTCTGAGCTATGCGGTTCCTTGCAGGGAACAGGGCTCCTGGTGCTTATATCCCGGCTGTTGCCGTTTCTCCTTCCCAGCTTTTCTAATAAGGGTTATTAGTTTAACAAAGGTCAGCTTTACCCCTAATTCTTCCGAGACTTATCCATGGTCCGGGGCTCGGAGGAGGGGACTTTAGTGGTCGTTTGCATATGCAAGTAGCCACCTTCGGGGGATTATGGGTTGTTTGGAGCAATTTTTAATTACTAATAACTTTTGATCGGGGCTGAACTTTCATTTCGGACCACGGGGAAACTTTCCAGGAGGCTTGTCTCTCCTGGGGGCTGGGGAGACTGAGTTGGTCACTATGACCATAATACTACTCGTTCGCCTAGGCTCCCTTGGACCTGGCTGGGAAAAAAAAATAAGTTAGGTTTTTCTCTCCCCTCCCCTCTTGTCTCCAACTCAGGCACCACAAGGACCACACGTCACCACCACGTTATCGGCTGGTCATTCACAACTTCCAATTTTTGGAGGTTCCCACCTAATGGGAACCACTATGTCTGGTTAAAAATAGAGGAAGAAAAAAAAAAACTTTCCTTGCCCCTCAAACTTCAGGGCAGGCTTTGGCCTTTCCTGAGTGGCAAGGTCCCATGGATGGCTTAGGCCATTAGTGGTGCCCAGAGTCTCTTTAGCATCCCTTGTCAATCAAGGAGGATGCCTTGTGCTCTGCTAGTTGCTGGGCAGATTAGGGAGCCCGGCAACCTTTTTGTTGCTAGGCAGATTAGCCTAGTAACATAGGGAGACTTAAATAATGCCTAAAAATCAGAAAAATTCAGAAAAAATTGCCAAAAATATTCCAAAAATTATACAAAAATTCTGAAAAATTATAAAAATATGCAAATTTATTAAAATTTATTAAAATTTATAAAAATCCTAAAAATGCCCAAAAATGGTCCAAAATGACTGTGCAACCCCTAAAATCGTTCTAATTGCTTCCTAACTTTTATGACCTTCTGCAATTGGTTTTAACTGATTGGTGCAGGTGCAGGATTCTCTTCTCTGCTCTACCCTTGCTTCTGTCTCTCTCTCACCCCCCTTGTTTCTTTAGACCGTACAGTCTGAAAGAAACATTTTAAAGGGTCATGAACGTCTCTGCGAGGGTGTAGAGAGCAGGCATTTTTACTGGGTCGCAGAGGGAAATCTGCCTGAGGGGTACGGGAGGCTGAGGTGAGGATGTAGCCTCGTTCTCTGGGTCTGGTGGCTTAGGGGGTGGAGTGGGGACCGGATCTCCCTTCCAGAGCTTGAGCTGGGAGGAGTGGAAGAATTTGTGCCACGTTTCCCCTTTCTTGCGAGGAATGGCAACTTTGTAAACTGCAGGGCAATTATGGGCACTGGCCCTTCCCACTTTGCAGCTAGGGCATGTCCTTTTCTGGAGAACTTTCTGTAGAGGACTTGCTGTCCTGGGTCCCACACTTGTGGGTTGCGGACCCAGCCTAGCTTTTATCCACAGCGAGTTGGCTTTGACCGAGCATGCGCGCCACTTGTAGGTGGATGGTGAGGATTTCCCTAGTTAGGTTTTGTACCCAGAGGTCATTTGCGACCTTGGACTCAAAGGAGGCCGGAATGTCTGAGTCTATCCAGAAAGCCTCTGGTAGACGCATCTTTCTCCCAGTCATGACCATATGAGGGGAGTAACCGTGCGTAGCGGTTGTCCCTCTGATGGCCATGAGAATTATGGGAAGCTTTTCGTCCCAATTTCTCCCTGTGGACTTCACCATCTTGCGGAGGGCCTCTTTCAAGGTGCGGTTAGTCCGCTCTATGGCGCCTGAAGACTGGGGATGTCCGGCGATGTGGAACCTTTGCTGCACCCCTAGGGCGTGGCAGAGCTCTTGGGTGACCTCACCAACGAAATGCCCGCCGAGGTCGCTATCTACGACCCTAGGAATTCCCCAGCGAGAATATAAATTATTAAATAAAATTTTGGCCGTAGTAGTGGCAGAATTGTCTTTACAGGGAAAGGCTTCAACCCATTTTGAGAAGGGGTCAATGACCGTCAGGCAGTATTTATTTCCTCTTGGAGTGGTGGGTAGGGGACCAATAAAGTCGATTTGTATTCGTGCCCAAGGTCCTTCTATTCTTTGATGTTGGATGGGTGCCTTAGGTCCTGAAGGATCGGCATTAACCATCGCACAGGAGAGGCAATTGGTGACCCATTGGTCTACAGAATGACGCATTCCTGGCCACCATCCTACATCTTTAACTCTTTCCAGGGTTAAATCCTTTCCTCTGTGCCCCTGGTCATGGATGAATTGGATCAGATCTGCCCTAACTTCGACTGGAACTACCCAGTGCTTTTCTCCTGTGGAATCTATGGCCCAAACTACTCCTTCCTGCTCTTCAATTTTATATTTGCCTGAAGGATCTTTGCCCTTTTGCAAAAGGTCTGCTACATCGGCATCATTACGTTGTAATTCTCCCAAGTCAATAAATATGGGAGGAATCTCGGGTCTGTTGTGAGCGGCAGCTCTGCGCGTGGTGACTGGCTCAAGAGGAGCTGTGGGCTCGGGTGAGGGAGTTCCCAGGGTAGCGGATTCTTTGGCTAACAGATCTGCTTGGTCGTTCCAATATGCGACCTCTGTGGAATTCTTTTGGTGGCCTTTTACATGAGAAATTTGGGTGGGAGCCGTTCTTTCATGAAGGAGATCCACTATAACTAGCCAGATCTTTAAATGTGCTATAGGCTTTCCTTCACTATTCCTCCAGTTTTGTCTCTGCCAATGTGGGAGCCAAATTGTGGCAGCTTTAGCTGTCCAATCTGAATCAGTGAAGATAGCAAGGGGGCAATCGAGTGGCTCAAACTGCATGACTGCTCGGAGAGCTTCCACCTCAGCTGCTTGGCTGGAGTGGGGTCTCACGGTTTCCTGCAGGGTGGCGCCGTCGTGGACTCGGATGGCTCCGAAGCCAGTGTGGGGTGTCCCGTCAACGTGGAAGGATGAGCCATCGCAAAACCAGCAGATGAAACCGTTCTGCCTGGCTTCTTCGAATGACACTCCCCACGTTGCAGGCCATGGTGTGTGGTCCACTACGGGCAAAGGGCACTCGTGTTGCTCCCCAGTTACTATCAGACCGTATGGGACTGGTGGCTCATTTTGCTCCCGCTTATATTCTACTCCCTTGTTCACTAGAGCTAAGGTCCATTGTGCGATTCGAGCGTTGGAAACCTGCCCATCCTGGATTTTACCCGAGAGAATGTATTTCAGAGGGGTGTGTGTCGTTTGGACTACGACTTTAGCTCCTCCTATTATAAATTCCCAGTGGGTAAGGCTCCACACAAGGGCTAGGCACACTTTCTCGCAAGGGGTGAATTTCATCTCTACAGGAGAGAGGTTCCGGGAGGCGTAAGCAATGACTCGTTGGGCTCCTGCCTGATGTTGCAGGAGGGTGGCTCCTATACTGCGCTCAGAGGTGGCTAGTTGGATGCAACAGGGACACAAGGCAGTGGGGACTGTTGAATGCAATTATGTTGTCTAAAGGAGCAAGAGAGGGGGGAAAGGTGACCCCAAAGTATTCTACCTGCTTAGTTAAACAGTTCCCCAGATTCCTAGATAGGGATATTTCCCTTTTACGGCCTTTCCTCATTTACAGACTGTGCTCCCGTTTGTGGGCCCAAGGGCATCGGGGTGTGTGCAGGCAAGGTAAGATACAACCAGAAGACAGAGATTCGGGTTAAAAAGGCCACAGCTTTTATTGATTACACAGCAAGAGCATTGGCACAGCATAGGAACAGATCCTGGATTGGGCAACCCGCCTGCCAGTCAAAGAACCCCACATCCCAGCCAGCCTGTTGGGGTGCAACCAAGGAGTGGTTACCCTCCAGGAGCCATGTGGGTGCTGGCTGCTACATGGTTCCCCTGCCAGCTAGTGGTGAGAGCCCTGCCAACAGCCCCCAAGCTGGGCATGTTGCTGAATCGGCTGCACCCCAAGACCCCATAAAGGAGTCCCCAGAACTGTGGGATGTGGGCACACAGGCACTGCCTTCCTAGCCAAATGGATCTGTCCCAATGCCCAAACCACCTAAAGGTGTGACAATCAGGAAAACAACAGACAATAATTCCATAACAACCAAAGGGCAGGGAGGGTGGGAAGGAAAATAATGGTGATCAAGGGTGAGTTCCTGGCAGTAGCTAGCTTATAAAGGGGAGGGGTGGGCAGGTGAAGCCACCCAGACTGCCTGCAGCCCAGCCCACATGACGTGAGCCTGCATGCCGGAGGCCAACCTGCTGCTGAAGCCGGAAACTGCCCCCACCCAGGCCATGCAACCCACAGAACACCGGCCACATGGGCAGTCCCCACTGCTCTCCCCCCCAGACCTGGAGCCCACAAAAGTGGTGACAGGGTAAGTCCTGGTCATATCTTCTTGCCAATAATATCAGAGTACCTAAGAGAGAGAGAGAACACAGGTATCAAACCCTGCTAACAGTCCTGGATGCCAACTTTGTCCCATATGCACTCAGGCAATATGGTTGCATGACTCGGTAACATCAGCTATATGATCTTGGGCTCATCTGCTTGCTCATCATGTGCCAGCAATGCTTTCCCACTGTCTATATGGGTCGATCCCTACGTGACAGAATAAATGGACATAGATCTGACCTAAAAAAAAAATGTAGGAATCAGAAATTGGTAGGGGAGCAATTTAATCTTCCTGGATACATTGTTGCAGAACTTCAAGTCCCTGTTCTGCCAAAAAAAAAAATCAAAGGAAGAATCCAACATGACAGTGCTGCATTAGAACTCATTAATCCAGGTGGGTAGGTGTGTTGATCTGAAGCAGCTGAACAGATTTTGAGTCCAGCGGCACCTTTAAGACCAACAAACTTTGATTCAAGGTACAAGCTTTTGTGTGTGCACACTCTTCTTCAGATACAGATCCGAGGAATCAGGGGAAGTGTGCGTGCACACGAACGCTCATACCTTGCATAAAACTTTGTTGGTCTTAAAGGTGCCCCACTGGGCTCAAATATTGTTCATCAAAAGATTATACACCACATTGCTTTGGGGTCAAAGCAGAGCCTTGGTTTTCCAAACTCTCTGGTAACAGCTCAGCAAAACCCATGCTTTAGGGATGTCAATGGGCCCTTCTTGTCATGTTATAATTATACTGTTGTGCTTTCTCATACTGCATTGCCTTCACGTTGAACCGTCCTGGAAAGAGCTTATTTTTAGAATTTGGCTTATCACTCTGCAGCTTTGTTTCTCTCTCTGCAACAGAACTTCATGAGGGGCTGGAATGTGGGACTTCTCTCATTATTAATTAGGTGTAAAAACTGAGCGTCTGTTCCCATCCCTAAGCCAGGAACTCATTCAGAGTGATTTACTACAAGCCTTTGTGTTCCACAGTTCCTACTCCCCTTAACAACTGGTTGTGGTTACAAATGTTTGTGGGAAATTTTCGTTTCATATTACATATCTGAAGAAGAGAGGTCTGACTCACAAAAGCTTATGCTGAAATAAAATTGATCAGCCTTAAAGGTGGCACTTGATTTCTGTTTCATTTTGCTACAACAGACCAACATGGCCAGCCTTGTGGTTCCTCTTTGCTTCTCTTTCTCTTTTCCCCGTTGGGCCATTTTCCTCATTATGACTGTTATCACCTTCTCTTTATTTCAGGTTGTGGATGGAAAGAGCTGCCCCTGGACTGTAGCAGGGGCTGCTAGATTCAGAAAACCAACATTGCTTTCTTCAGCTGAACATGGATGGATTCCCAACCTGTTTGTTTGTTTGTTTGTTTGTTGACTATTGCTATTCTGGACATCCCTCAATGGAATGAGAACTTACAGCTTGCAGCCATCCACATGGTATATCTATTTGCACTCCAGTCCATTTATTGATGACGATCTACTGGATCACACATAACTTTACACTTCCTTTGTTCTACTGAGCCCTGCAAATCTAACTCTGACATTCCAGTCAATTCAGCAGTCGGAACATATAGAGGAATGGGGAGAAGGTCTCACACACCATAGTGCCTTCTTCTGCCACCATAACTGATATATTTTAGCATGGTAATGGTACTCTTCGTTGAATTTTACTCTTCACTGAAAACCACCTGAAGAGCCTCTAAGGTGTTCTATAAATGTACCAAATAAATAATGTTATATGTTTATATGGTAAACTGTAAGACTTCTACAGGGGGAAAAAAACCCATCACATAAAGATGCCAAGGACAAATGTGATTCGAGCACCTGAATATTTTGTGGCAGCTGGCACTGGACAACTGAAGGCCACTGGCTGAAGGAGAAACTAAGGTGGGAAATGCAATCTGAAGAGAAACCAGACATTGCAGTCCACAGTTTAAGAGTGGCATTTACCGCTGTTCGCTTTCAGTCCATGCCCACTTGAAGTGCTGCTTGGAAGGTATACCAACAAACCACAGGAACAATGTGTGTGTGCGTGTGTGTGGTACTGCAGTGGAAGATCTATTTCATTACATTATGGTCTGTCCTTTATACTCAGACCTAAGAAACAGATTCCTATCTGGAATTTTAAGCCAACTTTGCAACTTACCTGACAATGAAAAGTTGGTTTTCCTCGTCGAATATGTATCCCCTAGTTACTCGCAAGGTAGCGCTTTTGCACTTGCAGCCAGAAAAGTTAGATCCAAGGTGGTTTCTAATTGTCTAACATAGAGCTACAAAACTGGTAGAATAGCTTCTATGATTTTAAAACTTTGATTGTTTTGTTGTTGAAATGTTATACAGCCTCATTCTGAAGGCTTTGTTTTTAGAACAGTAATTTTGAACTTTAAATTTATATTTTGTATATTTTATATTGTAATGGCCTACGGCCATATGCAATAAATATACTTACTACTACTACTAAGGTGGGAAATGGCAGACATTTTAGTTAATCAGAAAGATTCTTGAAGACTAGTTTGAACAGAGATATGACAATACCAAAATACTTATAGTGTAGATTAGCATTGCGATTAGATTCATTTTCACTGCATACCCTTCACACACAACTCTATTAAAGACAAACATCTACAGTATTGAGTTTTAATTGGATTAACTTTTCAATTGTTGAAGTGAGTGATTTATGGGGGAGAGGATTCTGTCCCTATCACCTTTTCCCAGCTGCTGCTACGAGTTTTAAGCAAGTGAAGGCACCAAATACCCATCGTACAGTATTTTAGGCATAGAAATAGACAGATAGCAGGTTTCTAGAAAAACTGAAGCTGACATGGGCATCTGAAATATTTAAAAACATAACTGGTAGGAAGAATTGCATTATGTTATGCTTTGCAACCACAAGAAAATTCCAATGAGGCTTTAGGTACTCATTTGGAGTACTCTGTACAGTTCTGGTCACCACACCTCTGGAAACCCTGTATTTGCCACCTTAGTTTCCATAATGGAAGAAAGGTACAATATGAAATACAAGAAATAATAAAACAAGGAATGGAGAGAAAATAGTACTGGTAAAATACAGGGATTTGAAGGGATAAGAAAAAAGAGGTAAAAGGCAACTGGAATGCTTCCTCAGCAGTGGGATTGTTGAGCAAATGTGGAGACAAGAGCAGAGAGGAATGGAGAAGGTCAAGGGAAGTAAGAAGCCGGAGTGAGAGGGGAAAGGAACAGGATATTTTCCATCTTCCCTTTGCCTCACCCTTCCTCATCTCTCTCCACTCCCCCACAATTCTTTGCTGTTTCCATTTGCAAGTCCCCACTCTTGCCATGGAAGCTTGCTGGGTGACCTCAGGGCAGTCACACATACTCTCAGTCTAATTTACCTCACAGGGCTATTCTGAGGAGAACAGGGAGGAGAGGAGAATGAGGGATGCCGCGTTGGGCCCCCCTGGGGAGAATGGCGGGCTATAAAGTGGTACATAAGTAAGCAGCTAAATAAATGACATATCTTTGTATATATTACACAAAATGCAGCTATTCATTTGCTATGCTTAAAATGCCCAACAAGATTTAAACAAAGGGTGAAAATAAAGGGGAGACTTCAAAAGTAACTCTAAAACAAAGCAAAAAAAAAAAAAAAAAAAGCAAAGTCCCACCAAAATCCCCATCATCTAAAAGTTGAATTAAATTTGGTTATGGTTCTCTGAAACATCATTTTGTTTGCTTGTTTTAAAAGGGGTGAAAATTACTTTAAAATAAAAATAAGAACTGCACAGGGGATGGTCAGTAGGGGGAAAGCCATAAACAAACAAGAAGAAAGTCAAAGATGGTGGAAGAACTGTGCTGTAAAAATCTTTTAATTATTACTGCCACAATTTGGATTTTATTTTTCTCAGCCTGGGTCTGCTAGTAGGTGGCCAGTATGAACACCATGTCTACTGTTCACAGAAACCAATAAAGCATCTTGAAGTGCACAGAAGTGCATTCCTTCTGGCTGTGCAGCAGCTTTTAAACCAGTGTTTTATGTAATAATCCTTTGTAGGGATGTGGGGAGAGGAAATTAAGGTGCAAAAACTTAATAAAAATCCAATTTTCTGAAGCATTTTGAGACGATTAAAATGGAGCCCTGCGACTGGTTCTCATTATGTTATAAGAAGTCCTTTATCATTCCCGTACCCTTCTGCACAAACTATAAAATTGTGTTTAGCACAACCATGGCATTTTTGAGGAAGAGACACCCCTGCAGATATAAAAAGAGGCAGTTTCCTTTGAGGTTTGGTTCCCATTGTAGGAAATACTTAGATTTTCATTACTTTTGGGTCAGTCGTGAAAGTGAACCTCTGTGATTATAAACATTTCTGTTGCTCCCCCCCCTCTTTCTTGCTGATATTTTGGAAAGGTTGGAATTTCCCCAAATTCAGACCATTTCCTGCAGTTCATCTTAGCTTAAATAAGCAGCCTAGTACAGGACCATTCGCTCTGAAGTGTAAAAAGGCACTGAAAGATTCATACCAGGGACGGGGAAAAAAAGTTCTGTAAGGAAAGCTTAGATGCTGGCTGTCCATGACTTAAATCCCTTTCTGTCTGCCCCCATCAGCATGTGTTGGAACAACATGCCATTTAAATTTTGTTGCAGTGACTTTCCTTACCACTGCTCATTAATTTTAAAATATTTCATTTTGGCTGTGGAATGTTATTCATTGACAGTTAAGTACGCAAGTCAATGTTCACATTTCTTTTGCCCATTAACTGAGCTTTTCAATAAAAGATGCATCTCAGATCAGCTGCTTACACTCTAAGTAAATGACAGTTCCTCTAATCAGATTACAAGTAGGAGGGGAAGAAAACCCATAGAGATTTTATTGGGTAACAAGCTGTTTGAGTTTTGATTCCGGCAGGAATAGAAATTAACTGCACTAATAAAGGTTTCTGCTAAGTGGCTGCAGACACACACACACACACACACACACACACACACACACACACACACGCTTGTGCAAATGGAATCTAAAATTAAAATTAGGGGTTTTTTTTCAAAAGAAAGGGCTTTTTTTATTTAAAGAATTTAGTGCAATTATGCAATTTCCATTTATGCAACCACAGACTCTGCATTGAATTCCTGTAAACGGGATGATTCATAGAGAAGCTTTGCAAACAGAGAAGCAACCAGGAAAATTATCTCTTGAATGCAGTGAGAAGTACAACTTCTTCTTCTTCTTCTTCTTCTTCTTCTTCTTCTTCTTCTTCTTCTTCTTCTTCTTCATTATTATTATTATTATTATTATTATTATTATTATTATTATTATTATTATTATTATTATTATTATTATTATTATTATTATTATTAAAGATGTGTTAGTGAAACAGTACCTTGCAGGTTAAAGCTACTTGCCTTCCCCCTCCAGAGCCAAGATCTGGATCACTCAAGGGCCAGACAGGATGCTAGTAACAAATAATGCTTACTTGTATCTTCATTGAGATGTGAAAATGCTTTCAATCGCCACCTCCACAATGCGTTTGCGCCTTTAAACAACTCATTTCTTTGCCACAGTAGCTGCAAACTGGTTAGCTCCAGGCACCTACAAGAGTTTATTAGACACCTTTAGAGGAACCAACTTTATAAGAACTTGACAAGGATTTTGCATGACCGTCATAGTCAGATGGAAACTTTCATCTTTTTTTAAAAAAATGTGGGTTACTTACACCCCTGTACAGGGGCCAGCAGTAAAGTGCATTACTAGCTGAGATATAGAGTCTGACTTTTAGCAAACACACAGAGCAAAATTCTTTGAAGAGGATGCCACACTGTAGATAAAGCCATGGAAAATGCTGCTAATCTGCTTGAAATAATTATAACAGTTGACTTTTTTTAAAAAAACTTCTTTTTATTTATTATAACATATCATACAGCTACTTGGATACAATAACAAGAGTAGATTCAAGTGTAAACATATTCATATATCAGAAACTGCTGTATACCTTGTTGGAAGTTGAAAGCAGCTCTCCTAGTGAGTATTGACTAATTGCAGGTGGCCATTCAACAGTAAATATCAGTGTATGCGTGTGGGACAATGAGAGGAGGTCTGTGTTATCATAATCACTAGTACATGTACTTTTCCTATAGCTAGCAAAAGCTTCCTTCTCCTAGCAAGGAGTAAATATGTGCATTGTGGGGTATTAGTTAACTGAGATCTTAACTCTATGTACACCAGGGTTGAGATACAGACCAACACTCAAAACAAATGAAGAATAAGTTTCTTTAACAAGAAAAGAAATTTATTGAATTAACAGAAAGAAAACCAAGTTAAATCAGGTCAATAAAAATTGAAGTGCTACAGAAAGGAAATAAATGCACATGTGAAGTACTAACACAGTTTAAACTTAGAATTAGAATTTCAACAACCAATCCAAATGCAAAAGAACCTCCTCAGGAAAGCTCCTCTATTAGCATGTCATAGCCTGGGAAACTCCTATAAGATAATCTCAGCCCTACTCCACCTTCCTGAGTAGATATAAATTTCCTGCCTACCATTTTTCTTCTCACCTTGACACAGAGAGTACTCCATGTCTCTGGGTTATACCGCTGAGGATGCCAGTTACAGCTGCTGGTGAAATGTCAGATACTACAATACCAAGACCACGGCAATACAGCCTGGAAAATCTACAACAACTAACAGTTTAAACCCTTTCTCTAATGACTTACCTGCTACTAAAGAAGTAAATAAAAGGGGAGAATTGAAGACATACAAGCCTGCTTCCTGAAGATGGCGGGGCAGCTCTGAAGAAGAAAATTGTTCAGACTGGGTAAGTGCAGAAGAATGGGGTGGAAAAATAAAGAAGCCAACCACACAGTTGGGGTAAAAGGCTGGGAGGATCCAAAACCTTCTATAAATTGGATGGGCTGAAGGATAACTTTTAAAAACATTTTTCATAAGGCTGAGGAGGAGAAAGGGTTTTGGCATTGGATTGTGAGAGGATGAAAAGTCCACCTCTCTGGAGATGAGCTATTTTGAAAAGGGTTTGGGGTGTGTGTGCATTGTGGAGGGGAATTTTTGTTCTTTTGCATTGAAGGTAAAAGTATCAAGGAGAAAGTGCTCCTTTAGGGAGACTGAGAGGCTAAATAGGCAAGTGTCAATGCCTGAGTATTTTACATGAAGGAGTAGGGGGAGAAATCTTCCTGTCCAGCACTTAAGATAGGGAGGAACTATCTGAGGCTGGCCTGTTGCTCATTGGCTGAGTTCAGACTGGCAGTTTGCCCTACTATAGCCACGTTTCAGCCACGTTTTACAAGCAGATTAAAGGGGGCGTTCACACAGGCACATGTGCCTGGCGTTTCCCATCCATAATCAACCCGTGCTGTTCCGCTTCGCTCCTGAGTTTAAAAGATATCTGGTAAAAGTGGTAGCAAATCCCTGAGAGCCCGTTTATCCTGCTTCATTCCACTTCTGGGAAGTGTGAACACCAACCTTTAAAAGCCAGGAGCAACCCGCGTTGTGCATAAGGCAGCAGCGATATGATTGGCTGTGCTCCACTTTAGCGCCCAATGCGCCAAATTATCAGGGAGGGGGACCCCTTAGGTCCTTGGGAGAAAAGGCCCTTCAGTTGACTCCTGCTATGGATGACTTTTGCATGAATAATGGCAGAGTTGCTTTTGCATTCCTTTCACACCCTCAGTATGACTCATGGTCAATGTTCCTTCTAAGCCGAGTTAATGTGAGCTAGCTCACAGGATTTTTAGCCTCTGGCTCACACATTTTTGCCTTAGCTCAGGAAGGATGGCTCCGGAGTAAACTAATTTATGCAGTAGCCAAATTGCTCACTCACAACTTTAATGCCAGTAGCTCACAAAGTAGAAATTTGCTCACAAGACTCCACAGCTTAGAGGGAGCATTGCTCATGGTCATTTTGATATTAGTTTGATTCAGAATCCATTTTCCTTGCTAAGGTGTGCACATGTATAGGGATTAAAAAGGGCAGTCGCCATAATGGAGAGTCCTGGCACATCATCTGGGCCTCTGAGTCCTATTTGTGGACCTTCTGGTCTGGTCCAGCAGGAACTTTATGGTCTGGTCCATCAGGAACTTTATGTTAAAGGGTGGATATTTTGGCAGGAAAAAACAATTCTGAGCACATATAAAACTGTCTAGGTCAGAATTATTCTCCTGGATCTCTGTGTCTAAATTCAGGAGTAATCATTCATGCAGTTCCCCACTTACCTCCTGTAGTGGTACCACACAGGGGCAGAGTTTTTTTTTTTTTTTTTAATTTACCTGAGGTATTAGAAACCACTTTTCAACTCAAATGAGTTTACAAAGTGGAAAACATTTTTTTAAGTTCCATGTGTTAAAACATTGAGGGACAATTTTTTTTTAAAAAAAGGCACCTAAATTGGCCAGCTTGTCTAAATGGCAGGAAGAATGATACAAACCAAACTAAACTTCATCAGACATGGAGGTTAAAGCCTCCTTAAAAAGCCTTAATAACCCATCTAAATGTGCCAAGCTCTTGAATTTGGAGAACCTCAAGTGATAATGAATTCCATAAATACAGGTGGCAGATGAAAATATTCTGCCATTAAAGACAGCTTAATCTCTAAAGGAAATGACACCCACAAAAGATACTCATTACTGGCCTGAAGTTTAACACATTGTTCATTGTTTTTGTGAATGAATGAGATGCACATTCAGGACATACTGTATCCCAGTGATTTTCCAGTCATGCATAGGTTTCCCTTGCTCAAAAGCCAGTTGAATCGGACTCTAGGAATGCTGTGTTCATCTCCATTTCCAAGCCAAAGAGCCAGCGCTGTCCGAAATTTCCGTGGTCATGTGGTCGGCATGACTAGATGCCGAGGCACATGGAATGCTGTTACCTTCCCACCAAAGTGGTACCTATTTATCTACTTGCAATTTCTTGCTTTCAAACTGCTAGGTTAGCAGGCGCTGGGGCCAGAGACGGGAGCTCACGCTGTCATGTGGCACTTGGGTCTTGAACTTCTGAACTACCGACCTTCCAGTCTGCAGTTCAGTGTCTTAACCACTTGAGCCACTGCAGCCCCTCTCAGTCATGCACAGACACTCCCAATTTATGGTTGTGCGATTAATTCCGGTAAAGAAAGATATCTAGAATGAACTCTCTGCTAACCCCCTGTGAGTGGTAACCAAAAGATGACTTTGCCTGAAAATTTCACTCCCTCATTTGTCTGTCTAGCACAGAGTATATCTTTTGCATGTGCAGAAGAATCAGATTTGCTTCCCACTCAGCCTTTAATGGCACCCAAACCTCACTACCTGAAGTGGCCATCACTTCTGGTCTCATCACCACTTCTTGTCGTATGAGGATCGTATCTGGCTATTAAGTGAATCACTCATACAGTCCTTTTGAAAAGAAGTGCTATGTGAGGATCCAGAGTTTGGAAAATTGTGGGTTTGGATTCTTGTTACTGTGAATGGGTGTGTGCTATGGGCTTAGCCTAAAGTGGTTTGTCTTGGAAGAGACAGAGCCTGCACCAACTGCTATGAGGTGATCCTCTGATGGCTCCCATCAGGGCTTGGAAGAGGTCACTATTGCAAGTAGAAGAGAAGAGAAGAGCTGTGTGAAGAAACAGCTTAGTTTTGGCTCTGGGAGTAAGAGAAACAGATTAGGGATGTGTGTTCTGATATTCCTGAGCTGAAAACATATACAACCCCCCTCCTTATCAGTATTTTCTAGATATATTTGGGTCTTCTAAATATATTCAGGATTTTTTGGTCCTGAAAAAAATATCCCAGAACTATTCAGGATTAACTAGGAATATCGGGAGCCACTGTCTGAGGACTCCGAGGACTGCCCCCTCCCCCTTTCCTCTTCCCCCTCCCTGTGTTTCTGTGTCTCCTGGGGTTCAGTATTGGCTTGCCAGGCTGCTTTAGGTAAGATTCTGTGAGCTTCAAGTGTTTTTGTTGTTTTTAAAAAGTTCGTTCTTTGCTGGAGTTGGTTTCTTTCAGTTTCCAGTGTGTGTGTGTGACACGTTTGTATTTTACATGAGATGTTCACATTTTACCCAGGTTGTGATTCTCACATTTTACGTAGGTTCAGATTCCTGCATTTTATGTAGTTTTAGATCCTCCCATTTTACGTTGGTTATGCTTAGCAATCACTTCCAATAGCTTTCCTGTGGAGGAGACCGTCCGGTTTAACATTCTTCTGTTTTTTCCCCCCTCCATAGAAAACAATGGAAGACAGCAGGGGTCACCTTGTTCAGAGGTCCATAGAATGGGACCCCTTGGTCCAATTGACTTGAAATTTGGTGGTTATTTAAAAGACAGGCACCAGCAGCTTCCTGGCAATTTTGGTGTCAGTACCTTTAAAAGCACCCCCCACACCTCCTGGAAAGTTTCCGCATAGGGAATAATCGAGGGGAAAAAAATTGGAAACTTGGGGGGGGGGGCACAGATCCGAATTCCACACTGGTATTTGGAACCTGGAAAACAGAGAAGACCATTTTAATTTTTTTCCTGCACACCCCTAAAACAAATGGACACTACTGTGAGTTGGGTGAAGGAACTTAGAGTGCAATCCCCCCCTCTCTCACACACCAATGTTCTACCTGTATATTTGTAAATAAGGCAAATACTACATAAACAATGTAAATCTCTACTGCTCTCTCCTCTAAAGGGAACCAGTACAATATAGCATTGTCCCTAGAACATTTCAGTGCTCAGAGAAGGGGGGAGTGTATAAGAATATATATTCTTTCATGCCTTCCTCTACATTGTTCATACATAAGACACACTGCTAGAACAGAATCTTCTGATTTTTGTTAGGGCCAAGCTATGTATGGATGTTTTAGAGAAAAGAATGACATTTTGTGGGTGGATTCTCAATCTGGGAGGACATAGCAGCTCCATCTCTCATCATTAGCTTGTACATGACATGTTCAAAGGTCCATACCACGAACTTCTTTATAGTACATATGCTAAGTGACTCAAGGTAGGCATAAGGGTAATTTAATATAATTTGAGTTACATCTCTTCTTTGGTTTGGAATATGGTCATATAAAGCAGTTCCTGCCTACCTTATTTTTAACCCTGCAGACAATATCTTTTCATAGCACAGATGTATAGCAAGTACAAACACAATGTACTTTGCACGATGCATCTGTTGTGCAATGGGGAAGCTTAGTTGGGCCGTTTGTGAGCAGGGTGCTAAGAATATAAAATAGGATGCAAACACCATACAGGTGTTTAGAAGAAAGCAAATATGAACAGATCCAACACAGTAATAACCAGCTGGCATACCTGAAAAACAGGGGCAGAATAACTACATCCAATTCTCTCTGATAGCAGAAATAAAACACTAGTTTATGTGCCAGGAGAGGTTTTGTTTCCAAATTATGCAGAAGTTATTTGCATGTGAAGAGTCTGAACACAAGCAACACCATTTTATTCTCTAAGATGCCTTATATGCATATAGGAAAGTCCTTCCTCCAGTCCAGAGAAATCCCCCCCTGTCAGCAATAGACCCCAAACACCAGCAGTGTAATGCTTTTTATTAGGAGTATTCAAAATGTTGCAAAGTAGTAAACAATTTTTTTTGTGAGGCCCAGAATTCTTTATCAGGCTGCATGTTTGGATAATGGCTGGATCTGTCACATCATGTCAGCCCTCCCCACCATCAAACAACAAATGGACAGGCTTGGCATGTGATCAGAACAAAGTGGATTGTTACGGATGGTTTGGGATCAGCATCTGGCCCATTTCTCCGGCACGACACATCACACTGTTCTACTACAGTCAGGAGCCCTGTGCTGAGCTGCTGATGAAGAGGTGATTGACATCCTGGGTAGATTGTATGTACTCTGAGTGACCTGGCTGAGGACCAACCCAGATCACTCTCTCAATGTCTAGCTCATTATAGATCCTTGCCATGATGGCTCACGCTATAGCTCTACCGTATCTGAGGAGCCCACTTCATAGAAACCCCAAGGAACATCAGGAAGAAATATGAACTTGCTATTAGCAAAGAGAGCCAGTTTGGTGTAGTAGTTAGGAGAGTGGACTCTAATGACGAATGATTTAAAGATAGCGGCTAGACGAAATAACTGTGTTGTAATAGGCGACTTTAACTACCCACACATTGACTGGGTCAATATGAGTTCTAGTCGGGAAAAAGAGATTGCGTTCCTAGACACTCTCAATGACTGTGCTGTGGAACAGATGGTCACAGATCCTACCAGGGGAGAGGCGATCCTGGATTTGGTCCTAAGTAACACCCAAGACCTGGTGAGAGATGTAAAAGTGATTGCACCACTTGGAAACAGTGACCATAATGTCATTGAGTTTAACATTTGTACAGATAGGGAGTTGCCCAAAAAGACTGACGCAACCACTTTTAACTTTAAAAGGGGTAACTTCTCTGGAATGAGGGGACATGTGAGGAAGAAATTGAAAGGAAGAGTGGAGAAGGTCAAAACCATTGGGGAAGCTTGGAGACTATTTAAAAAGACAATCCTAGAAGCTCAGAAAAAATATATACCGCAGGTTAGGAAAGGTACAAATAGGTATAGAAAAAAGCCTGCATGGTTAACAAATAAAGTAATGGAAGCTGTAAAAGGTAAGAAGGATTCCTTTAAGCGGTGGAAAGCTAGTCTTAGTGAGGTTGATAAAAGGGAACACAGACTATGGCAAATAAAATGCAAGTCTGTGATCAGGCAAGCAAAAAGGGAATATGAGGAGCATATCGCAAAAAACATAAAGACCAACAATAAAACTTTCTTCAAATACATTAGAAGTAGGAAGCCAGCCAGGGAGGCAGTGGGGCCCTTGGATGACCAAGGGGTAAAAGGAGTAGTGAAGGATGATAGGGAAATGGCTGAGAAGCTGAATGCATTTTTTGCCTCTGTCTTCACTGTGGAAGAGGAGAAGTGTTTGCCCACTCCAGAAGCACTGATTTCGGGAGGGGTTTGAAAGACCTGAATCAGATTGCGGTGACAAGAGAGGAAGTCCTCCGACTGATGGACAATTTAAAAACTAATAAATCACCAGGCCCGGATGGCATTCATCCGAGAGTTCTGAAAGAACTCAAATGTGAACTTGTGGATCTCCTGACAAAAATATGTAATCTTTCTTTAAAATCTGCCTCCATTCCTGATGACTGGAAGGTAGCTAATGTCACTCCCATCTTTAAAAAGGGCTCCAGGGGAGATCCAGGAAATTACAGGCCAGTCAGTCTGACATCGATACCGGGTAAGTTGGTGGAAACTGTTATTAAGGAAAGAATTAGTAGGCACATTGATGAACAAAAACTATTGAGGCAGACTCAGCATGGGTTCTGTAAGGGAAGATCTTGTCTCACTAACCTGTTAGTGTTTTTTGAGGGAGTGAACAAACATGTGGACAAGGGGGACCCAATAGATATTATTTACCTTGACTTCCGGAAAGCTTTTGATACAGTTCCTCATCAAAGGCTCCTAAGTAAGCTCAATAGTCATGGGATAAAAGGACAAGTCCTCTTGTGGATCAAAAACTGGCTTATAAATAGGAAACAGAGAGTGAGTATAAATGGGAAACTTTCTCAGTGGAGGGTGGTAAGCAGTGGGGTACCACAGGGATCAGTACTTGGTCCCATGCTTTTTAACTTGTTTATTAACGATTTGGAATTGGGAGTAAGCAGTGATGTGGCTAAATTTGCAGATGACACGAAGTTGTTCAGGGTGGTGAAAACCAGGGAGGATTGTGAGGCACTCCAAAGGGATCTGTTGAGGATGGGTGAGTGGGCGTCAACGTGGCAAATGGGGTTCAATGTGGCCAAGTGCAAAGTGATGCACATTGGAGCCAAAAATCCTAAATATAAATACACGTTGATGGGGTCTGATCTGGCAGAGACTGACCAAGAGAGAGATCTTGGAGTCGTAGTGGATAACTCGCTGAAAATGTCTACACAATGTGTAGCTGCAATAAAGAAGGCCAACGCTATGCTGGGGATTATTAGGAAGGGAATTGATAACAAATCAGCCAGTATCATCATGCCCCTGAATAAATCATTGGTGCGACCTCATTTGGAATACTGTGTACAGTTCTGGTCACCACATCTCAAAAAGGATATTATAGCATTGGAAAAAGTGCAGAGAAGGGCAACTAGAATGATAAAAGGGTTGGAACACCTTCCCTATGAAGAAAGGTTAAAATGCTTGGGGCTCTTTAGCTTGGAGAAACGACGGCTGAGGGGTGACATGATCGAGGTTTATAAGATTATGAATGGGATTGAGCAGGTTGAGAAAGAAGTACTTTTCTCCCTTTCTCACAATACAAGAACTCGTGGGCACTCTATGAAATTGCTGAGCAGTTGGGTTAGAACAGATAAAAGGAAATACTTCTTCACCCAAAGAGTGATTAACATATGGAATTCACTGCCACAGGAGGTGGTGGCAGCTGCAAGCATGGACAGTTTCAAGAGGGAATTAGATAAACATATGGAGCAGAAGTCCATCAGTAGCTATTAGCCACAGGGTATAGATGGGAACTCTCAGTCTGGGGCAGGTGATGCACTCTATTCTTGGTGCTGGAGGGGGCAGCAGTGGGAGGGCTTCTGGTGCCCTGGCCCCACTGCTGGACCTCCTGATGGCCCCTGGTATATTTTGGCCGCTGTGTGACAGAGTGTTGGACTAGATGGGCCATTGGCCTGATTCAACATTGGCTTCTCTTATGTTCTTATGTTAATCTGGGAGAACGGGGCTTGATTCCCCACTGCTCCACTTGCAGCTGCTTGTGTGACCTTGGGTCAGTTACAAGTTGTTTCAGAGCTGTTCTCTCATGAGCAGTTCTCCAGAGAGCTCTCCCAGCCCCACCTACCTCACAGGGTGTCCGTTGCAGGGAGGGGAAGGAACAGGAGATTGTAAGCCACTCTGAGACTCCTTTGGGTAGTGAAGGGTGGGGCATAAATCCAATCTCTTTTACTTCTTCATATGACACGTGGACCAGATGAGGCAGTGTGTACTTGGGTCCTCACTGCAAGTGCCAGTGATGCCCCAGTAGCAGGGAGTATTGAGCCAGTGGCTGCCCAAGCCATGTAGATTTGAAGTCTGACACAGACCAAAAATAGCCAGACCCTAATGAGGCCTCAGATTTCACTCTTTCAAACCCAAAGAATAATCATGGTTGGCCACTTCACACTAGAGCCTGTCCTGCTCTCTTTATGCCCTTATAAGCTATGGGGAAATGGAGTTTAGTTTATTGGTCTTCTGGCTTGCCACAGTAGAAGGGGCTGGAGGTCTGCTTTGTGCATGTGCATTATGGAGACCCGAGCAAGGGACTTTCAAGGCAAGTGAAAAGCCAAGGAGGCTTGCCATTGCCTTCCTCTGTGGTGTCTTCCTTGGTGCTCTCCCATCCAAGTACTGACCCTGCTCAGCTTCTGAGATCCGATGAGACTGGGCACAGCCATGCGACCTTCCCTCTTCTGCCTCATAACAAGAGCAATTTCTTTTTCCAGTTACAATTTCCTCTGTGAGAAAAGCAGACAATACACAAAGTAAATAAATTAAATTTTGGCTCCTGCTAATAGCACGGTCACGTCTTTTCCTGATGTTCCTTGGGGTTTCTATGAATCTGGCCACCCTGCCCTTTTCAGCCTGTAGGCACCCTTGGAATGATGAGACATGGTGGTGGGTGCAATAACAAAATGGTTGCCGTGGGACGTGGAACCAGCCGCACAATGGCTTCTGTAGGAGGCAGAGCCACTCTCTCTCACACACACAGAAAGTCCATGTGCAGGGAAGGAGAGGAATAATTAAAAATACACTGGGAAAGAGGAATGAGAAGGAGAATAAAGCCAACATTATGGTGGCTGCTGACACCAAAGCAACCTTATTTTAATCCAGGGCTATTTTTGGGCAGGAATGCACAGGAATGGAGTTCCAGCTGGCTCCCTGAGTTGGCCACACCCAACAGGAATTTATTAGCATAATAGGCCACACCCAACAGCAGAAACTTATTAGGACTGGTTACATAAGGGGTGTGTGAGCTAACATGCAAAGGAGTTCCTGCTACAAAAAAGCCCTGGGTTTTGACAACAAACAAGGTAAACAGAATAAGAAGCAAAAGGTGGGTGTGGCTGGATGACCACACTTCCTGTAACATGGGGTGTGTGGCCTAATATGCTAATGAGCTGTGCTGTCAGGGTGTGGCCTAATACGCTAATAAGTTTCTGCTGTTGGGAGTGGCCCATTATGCTAATGAGTTCCTGTTGGGCTTTTTCTACAAAAAAACCCCTGTTTTAATCTACACATTGTTGCACTCCAATGGCCAATCAGAAGCCATGCAAGGCACGAACCCTACCTAGCCCCACCCGCTTTCTTAAAACACTTGGAGGGCACCAGGTAACATGTCAGCACTCATGGATACCATTGGAGACCTGCTCTAAAGTTACTTATTTTTATGCCTTATAGGTCACCTCCTTTTAACAGATACCATTCTTGCGGCATTCAGTGGCCGATTTGTACATCCAGCTTAACGGTTTCCGTTTGTAAACCCTGCAGTATTTAAGGTCTGATTTCACTGCTACATTCTGTACTGCTTTTTCAAAAGCTCCCCAGATCTACATGAAATTAATTGTGTGTGTGTGTTTCAGGAAATGGCATGCAAATTGGTCTACCATATTTTATTCTGAGAGCTTCCTTTAACAAATCATTCCATTGTTGGTGGCTTATGGATCCAAATTCATCTGCAGTGTCTGTGTCAGGAAGCCAGACCATCAGAACTGTCTCTGCATGTTAATGCACAGAAGGAAGCAGAGCACAGGCAATAGCAATAAATGGGCAATAATAATGAATGATTAGATTTTTAGGCCATCTATAGTTTCTTCCACCTAAGGATCTTGAAGCACTTTGCAGACAGTAATGGGTTATGACTGCAACGATTTCCTGTGGAACAGGCGTCAGCCCCATTTTCATATGTCGGACTAAGCTCACCCTCGGCCCCAAGTTCTTTTAGCTATATGTAACTGCAATTTTGTGTGAAAAAGTACAGTTTTTTCCTTCCTTCATCCTGTTAGACTTATTTACTGGCATAACTGTGTGTGTGTGTATGGAGGAGTTTCAAATTATTTTGCCAACGGTGTTATAGTAAACTAGCCCCACCCCTAAACCTTTGCCGTGTTTCCCTGTTTGGCCATAATCCTTCATATTCTGCTTTGGGAGGCACTGGAGTTCAGTGGGGCAGCATCTGCTTGGCATGCAGGAGGTCCAAGGTTCTGTCTTCACCATCTCCATTTAAAAGGACCACGTAGTAGGTAAAGTGAAAGACCCCCACCAGAGATCTTAGATAGCTGCTGCCAGTCAGAGTAGACAATACTGAGCTTGATAGACAAATCTGAGTCAGTATAGCACAGCTTCATGTGTCCATGCACTGTAGACTGATGCAGCCATATGGACTAAAGGGAATTACCACATCCAGAAGCAGTGAACCTCTGAATCCCAGTCAGGGCTGGCGTCAGCATACCCTGATGTATGGCAGCTGCCAAGACCCAGGATTTCTGGCAGAGCCCCCTGCCAAAGAGCACCCCTACCATATGTTGCCAGGGAAGGATGTGCAGGTGGTATACAATGGCAGCACTTCTGGAGGGCACAGTGGTAATATTCCACGCACTACCCAGCACCATCAGGGAGTGAACAGTCAATGAAAAGGACACAGAGGCAAGTGGGGATGTGGGAGAGCCAGAAGGAAGGCATGAGTGGTGGTCCTGGTGGTGGTCAGAGGAAGGGAGAGAGCCCTTGGGCACTCTTTGCCTAGGATCCCCCCAAAACTGGAACTGGCCCTGATCCCAGTGTTAGAAGGCAACATCAGGGGGAGGTATTGGCTTTTGAATACTGTTTGCTAGACCTCCAGGGCAGCCACTTCGACACTGTATGCTACAGAATTCTGGACTTGATGGACCATGGGCCTAATCCAGCACAACTCTTTTAACGTCGTCATGTCACACATATTACCCTGCTTTAGGGTTTTGTGTGAAGCAGCTCTGCCTGCCAAATTTCAACAGGGTGTCCATGACAAATTGCAGCCAAAGCAACAAGAAGTGGTGTGGCATGTTGAAGACAAGGTCGAATCTGCATTTGCATTTTTAAATCAATTTTGTGCTGCTGTGCTGCTGTCCTTCTCTATGCTTGTTTGAAGAAGATTAATTTAAAGTGGTGTGGAGGTGCAATGACAGGGGAGCTGCCATGAGAGGGCAATAAACATATGCAGACATGCAAAAGTATGCTAGCACTATTGAAGTGTGAAAACGAAAGCAAAAGTAGACAGATTTTTTGAAGACGGAGTCAGAAGGCTGGGACACCGGTGGGAAAGACAAACGCAGATTCAACCAATGATAGGTATGATGGCATAAGCTTTCATGAGCCAGAACCTACTTGGCCAGATGCACCATGGGCTCTGGCTCATGAAATCTTATGAATTCATCTGCAGTAAATGAATTAAGTTTCAAGGTGTATACATTCATTGTTTTCTCTTTGTCAACATTTTATCACCCTTTCAGTAGTTAAGAGTCTCCATGAACAGTCCATGGCATCCCAACAGATATAGTGGAATAGTTACTGGAAGAAGCAACAGGTAGAAGCCATGCAATTGCATTTGTAAAAGAGATAAAATGTCCTGTTAAGTGCATGCAGGCTTATTTACATGAATAACAGGATTGTTGGGCTGATGTCATATCCTAAATGGATAGCAAGCCTGTTGGTTTATTGTCATTTTCCTAACAGAATATGACTATTCAGGACAGCCTTTGTGAATTTGAGGCCAAAAGAGTTCCTGACTTCTTAGAGTTTGTGACAGCTGTAGGAGGCAACATGCTCACCGGCATCTGTGGGATTGCACCATCTTTCAGCTGAAGCTCTTCTGACTTATATTTGAGATCACTAGAGTCATGCACTGTCTGTTTTACTGCCCCGAGTGTTCTGAATCTTGGAGAGAAAGCATCTGATGCCTGACTTGAAAAATTCTCCCAGGTTATTCCCCATTCTCGCTGGTGCATTCCCCTGTACATTAACTCAATCACATTTTGAGAATCACACCTTGTGATTTTAAGCCTGGGCCTTTGGCTGCTTCCCTTCCTTCCACCCACAGCACGCAAGGCGAAGTAAAGGATCTGCATAATTTACACTCCTGCCATTGACTGCCAGTCTGGCTCGTTTCTGATGTTTTTTTAAAGACTCACCCACTTCTTTAGGGCAAGTCTGGAAGGTTGCTCAGGCTACGGCTGACACTGGCTGTCTGGCAACAGAAGAATTTCTAAAAGAAATAAATTAAGATTTGTTTTGAACAAGGACTTCAGTCCGACCTTTTCTTGTTGTCAGTGCTTGCTATCAACTTATCTTCCTTTGCTGGGGATTTTGTACGTGTGTTGAGAGTAAGTAAACAAAGCAGAGCTGGCAAAATTCAATAGGGGAGCAAAATGTTAGCATTCATGGCATCAGCTTGAAATCAAGTGATCTTAAGTGTAATTAAAGAGACCAGTAATTAAAGAAGTAGGAAGAATAATAATAATACTGCAGGGCATTAGCTGGGTTGCTTATTGCAAGCCCCCCAGACCAGTCCCCAATCCACACCTTTTCACAGTTTATTATTTAAACAAAGAAGAAATGTTGTCAATCAGTTATTTATAAATAAAAATTGTGGGTTTCCAACACCATTTTGTGCTTGAGTTCGACAGCCTTTGGGAAGTTGTGACCCTCAACCACCCATGAAGAAAACATTTCATCTACCGTGCAGATGCATAATTGGTTGCAAGGGAGATGGAAATGAAACTCCCCCAACCACGGCTACCATGGCAAGTAGGGATGTCCATCTGGAAATCCCTGAACTGAATAATTTGGAAAGTGCCTTTTTGGCTCACTTTTGGGATTTTAGAATAGCTGAGGACATTCTGGAATTCTTTGGGATTATGGAAATTCATCACAAAGATTTCCAGGAGTTCAAACTCAGAGACAAACCATAGAGAAAGCACTGAAGGCCAGCCAGTTTCCTACTTTATGCTACCTGACCGGAGCTTCTCTGCAATGAGATCATTGCGTGTGTGTGCCTTGCTCCATGGAAGCCAAGCCTTCTCGGGTTTGGTGGCTTTCTTGTGGTGCCTTTTTTGGGGGGGAGGGAAGTAATTCCTTATGATTTACTTCTGTGTGCATGGGGGAGGGGAGAAGCTGATTCTATATTCTGCTTTTTCTTCTTCCATGTAGTTTTGGAAGGGGATGCATGTTTTTCTTTAAGCACTGGGTGGTGGGAGTTTCCCCTGATTAGCAGAAGAAGTCGCAAAGTTATTTTTATTCTGAATACTCACTTCAGGGTTCTGAAAAGAATGCAGACAAATATCCAGCTGTCAGTAAAATAGTTTTTTAAAAAAAGCTGCTCTCAGGGAATGCCATTGTTTCCCCATTGGATACCATTGAAAAACAGAGGGATCTCCTTCAGGGGTCTGAAAACATTATTGCCCAATTCACTTGAAACTTGGGGTACCTTTAAAGTAGAGGGAGGACTATCAGTGGGGGAATTTTGGTGACTTTAGGTTTAAAAACAGCTGCCCAAATACCCATAATGGATCTGTTGGAATTCTGGGACTCAAAAAAGGACATTGGAATGTCAATAGCCATTCCAGGAATTCACAGTAATGGAAATGGAGTGCTCCCTGAATATCAGAGGTGAAAACAAAATCATCATCTTCTTCTTCTTCTTCTTCTTCTTCTTCTTCTTCTTCTTCTTCTTCTTCTTCTTCTTCTTCTTCTTCTTCTTCTTCTTCTTCTTGGCAGTGTTCATCCCTAGTGGCAAGTTGAGAAGAGCTGAGGCTTGGCTACTGAAAATGGCATGCTCCATGAAGTTCTCAGCATCTGTACTCAACAACTGGCTTTTCCAAATGAAGGCAACTAGGTAAACCAGTGTGAAAAATAACTTTTTAAAGAAATATGGCACCAATTATTCAAAAGTTTCAGTTAATGCCGTAGTTTTTCTTGTTCCTGATTTGTTCCCATGTTGTAAGGTCATTTTTCGAAAAATTTCCAATAAATGTTAAAAACACTGTTCTGTAGATTTATTATTAGTATTAATAATCCTAAATGAGAAAGAGTGAGTGGCCCAAGGTCATCCCTCAAGCTTCAAGTGGAAATTGGAATCTGGTTTGTCCAGTCCCATACGTTAATCATTATACTGCAGTGGTTCAGCTTGAAAGAAACCATGCATTGTGAATTGGGCAAGTTTGTGGCATCTCTCTGTGTATTATGTTTTGCTACACTAAAGACAACGGCTACTAAAAGTGGTTTATATTTGCTTCAAATAATCAGTATCTATTTTAACAAACTTAAAATTTATTATTTTTAGTGTAGGTTTCTACCAACTAATGCTTATGACTTGTAAGTTCCTATTAGTCCTTCAAACAGACTAGTAGGGATAAACCACAGGAAAGAGTGCTGCTGTCATACTTAAAGTTCCAAAAGGCATCTGGCAGGCCACTGTAGAATAGGGTTTTCTTTATGTATGATTTATTAAAATATTTATACCCTGCCTTTTCTCATGGTTAATGGCAGCCTACAATAATAGTTAAAACATTTGCAGTTTAAAAACCAAAATAAAATACCAAATACTGGATACTGGACTTGGCAGATCTTTGGTCTGATCTAGTGAGGTCATTCATCACCTGCTTTCCTAGGGCTGTACCACTATAACTACATTTGAATCAAAACCCTCTGTTGCCCTGACACCTCTCCAGAGTCTAGAACCAAAAAATGCCTGATGATAATGGAGTTCTGTATCCTGATTCTATGTATGCTTACACAGAAGTAAGCCCCACTAAATCCAGTTGCTTGTAATGGCAGCCTTTATTTTCAAACAAAATGAAATATGAATAAGGGCCGATTCATGCATTATGGAGGAGGGAGTTTCCTCGTATTGTTTGCATGACAGTAGCCCTTCAGGAATACCCTGTCAGATTCACCTGTAACAACAGCATGATTTAAACATGAGGTTTAAGCCACAAAATGCTTCATATAGGATGCCAGTAAAAACTAAGAACATTAATATATAATAATCATATCCTCTCCCCCAGCCTGTCCCAATTCATTATTTTTTCCTTGCCTTAGAAGCATTCTGCAATATTCTGAGATTCCACTCCACACATTTAGTATGAGTTTTTCTTTACAAATAAAAATGCTATATTTTTGAAGGTGGAGGGGAAAGGGATGGCTTGGAAGCAGATAATACTTGCCTTTAAAATTGTGTTGCTCTTGAAAATTAAACTAAGTTTCCTATTTCTAATGTTACTTTCTTTAAAGACTTTTTGACTGAGCAAAGCGAGAATCATCCTTCTCTGCCTAAAATCCTGAAGACCCATTGCCAGTCAATTTTAATAATATGGACCTAGATGGACCAACCATCTGGCTTGGTCTATATAATATCTTCATATCTTGAAAAAGTTGTAGTTATTGGGTTGGATTTAACCACCTTTTTGGCTGGTGAAGAGAGAGGATGGAGTCCTCCTTGACTATTAAAAAAGAAGCTATGCTGGCAATCATGGGACCTGTGCTGACAAAGCCATATGGTACCAGGGCTGTAGAAAGGAGGAGAATTGGATAAGATACAGCTGAAAAGCTCACTGGATCTAAACCACTGTTCATAGTTTAAAATAAACAAGTTGGCTCTTTGAGTGGTCAGCTTTTAATCAGCTATTGCAACAGTGCCTTTTAATATCAGCATCATGAGCAGACATTAACAGTTGAGAACATTTATCATTATGTTGTGAAAAGCTGGTTTATGGAAGTTGAGCTGCTATTAAATATATCAGTTGACTCAGTAGGTTTTTTTGGGAGGTCAGCTGGCAAACCTACAAGAGCCTGAAAAATAGTCCCATATGGTTTGAAATGGGGACAGTGCAAACAAGTTTGGCAGGTGAACATAGTTTATTCGACAGCCATGAATAAGCTGAGTCTTGGATCTGTTCCATTCACAGCTGTCCCAATGGAACAGGTTTGTGGTTGTGCAATAGCTGTGGTGGTAGAATTTCATTTCCTTGATTTGCTGGTACTTTTGCATCTGTTCAGTAGGTGAAATCAATTCCCTTCCAGGGTCATGAATTGTCCACTCAGGTAATTGAATTATATGGGAGGGGAAATATACCTTTCAGAAGTCTGTGCAAAAATTGTGCCTGCACAAAATAACTTTGAACACCAAATAATAAGATTAAAAAAATGAGGCTTGGATCCACACTAGCATTTCTGTCAGTTTAAATCTTTGTTCCCCACAGATTGCAATTTTCCTGCCTCTGCCCTTCTGTGGCAGCCCAATATGCCTTCCAAAAGCCTGTCCCTGGTGGAAGGGGACCCCAGAAACAAGATCTGGGGGAGGGCATATCTGACTGCCATGAAATGGGGGAGGCAGGGAACATAATGTTCTGATTGATTTGTTCACTATTTACATGCTTGGTTACGGAACAGTGAGAAATGATAACATGTCTCTCTGTGTGTGGAGAAACTAGAACTCTCATTGGGCTCTGTGAGAACACACACACACACACATGTGAAATACTGCCAATTCTATATCGTACCGTTTGAATTTGTGAAAAATAACCTAAAACATAGGCTTGAACTGCTTGCAAACAGCTGAACAATGCATGAAAAATCAGCTGCCTGTTTGTGGCTGGTGAACAGAAGTTCAACCAAATCAGTGGGTGTTTGAGCACAGATAGTTTGAAGTGGTGGGACTACCCATAGCCTTCTCTCAATAGAGTTCCTGTTCATCTGCACATATTCAAGAGTATCCTCCCCAGGATGAAATTAGTAGAAGAGAAGATGGGCAAATACCGGCTGCCAGGTGGAGGGAAGGGAGACCATGGTGAAATTAGATTTGGAGAAAGAAACAACCCTCTTTGTCCAGTTGCACAGATCCAATTCCAGCCCCCAGATCTAGTCATGGATTTCCAATGTAAACTGTAGCTTGTCTCTTAGATGCAGCCTATACTTTTAAAATTTTTCTGTCTTCTACGTTTTTATCCCAACTTTCCTCCAAGGGCCTCAAAATGGGGTACGTGGTTCTCCCCTCATCCATTTTATCCTTACAACAACTCTTTGAGGTAAGTCAGGCTGAAAGAAAATGACTGGCTCATGGTCACTCAGGAGCTTTCATAGCAGACTTGGAATCTCTGAACGTGGACCTCCTAACCCTCTAACCATTTCAACACACTGACCAGGACTTTTAAAACTTTCATAGCCCCGTGCAAGCTGCTGTTAAATGCAAAATTGCTGCAAGGCTACTTGTTCTGAGTTGGCAGATAACCTGTGTTTGTTTTTTTAAAAGCCAGCTCATTCTGCCATCACAGAAAAAGCCCCTGTGGTTAAAAGAGCCGTGTGTGTGTTATCCGCCATCAAGTCATTTCCAATTTACGGCAACCCTGTAAATTAATGACCTCCAAAACGTCCTCTTGTTAACAGCCTCGCTCAGGTCTTGCAAATGGAGGGGCCCGGCTTCCTTTATTGTCAATCCATTTCATGTTGGGTCTTCCTCTTTTCCCACTGCCTTCAACTTTTCCTAGCACACCACTTCAAATAAAAGGAACCCTGCTACTTTTCAAACATCTGCCTCACAGACTCAGCTTCCTTTTTTCCACCTTCAGCCCAGTTCAAATTAATGGTCTTCCTAGAATAAAGACCACCACCAGCTCCTCCTTCCTCTCAGGTGTCACCCTCAGAAAGCATACCAAGGCCGGTTGCCTATAGCAACCGAGTCCTTAACTACCGATTCTCCACACCTGAAGACAGGGGTGGCATTCTGAGCTCCGAGTCGCAAGATTAACGTTTCTTTCCTGTTTTGGTCAATAAAGTATATAGCCTCAGAAGGAATTTGTTCATGTCAGAGCTCAGCCCAGAGCCCAAGGCTGATTTTCTTTCCTAGCCGTTCTCCTTTGTTCGTAACACAGAAATTACACAGGTAAAGATTTTCCCTATCACTCACTGCCGTGCCAGAAGCTCTGTGCACTAAAATGTTGGGGCTGCTGTTAAAAGAAGAAAAAAGGGGAAAGGTACATAAAATAATATCAAAGAGTGTAGGGTGGCCATCATCTTGTTCTGGAAATACTCCTTGTATTTTTAACTATGCAAAAGAGCCAGACATTCAATTGATAGTTTCCTTCCTGTTGGGACATGCTGCAATTTCTGTGTTTCTGTTTATGTAGCTATAAAATAAAAAAAAAATGTCAGAGCTGCAGAGTAGGGATGCTGCAGATTTCGCCTCAAACACATTTGACCATGTTCAAAGGTGGTGTTTAGTTCACGCTGTGCAGCTACAAATACCTGCCAGACCAGTTTGCACTTGGTTTTCCCAAAACTGCACATGCGCAAAAGATGCTGCCAATTCAAACTGATCAGTGGCCATTAGCACCACTAAGGACTACTTAGATGAACAGTGAAGGGTGGGATTTTATTGAACCACAGCACTTATTGATGTCTGGTTTATATTATTTGTGAGTGAAACAATTGCCTGTGCAGCAAGGATTGGGGACTAGTGGAACTCATTCAGTCTGTGTAAAAATACACATGCACAAAAAGCCAATTGCACCATGCTGCATGGTTAGTAAAGAATAAAGTGAAGCAACCTGCCAAATAACCATGAATGATATCAAACTGATTGCTGAAAAACTAGTTCCCTGGTGAACAGGAGGCAAGGTGTTCAAGTATCCCTATTGCAAAGTGTACTGCCCTCACTGTTAGGGCTGGCCAAACTCCAGATGAGGCCTAGAATTCTAGAATTACAACTGATATCCATCCTACAGAAATCAATCACCTGGAGAAAATAACAGCTTTGAAAGTGGTCTATATGGTAATGCATCCCCTCTAAACTTCCTCCCTCCCCTCCCTCCACCCTCCCCTGGCTCTTTCTTCAGATTGCCAAGAATTTCTCCAGCTGGAGTTGGCAACCTTACTCTCCCATGAGGAACTTTGGCAGGAACTCCTCTTCTTCTACTGAAATGAGACCTAAGCATGTGTGATTGGAATGAATGCACACTCATTCACTCATATATCTAAAACATTTTAAATCTCACACATCCTTCAAAGAGTTCAGGGTGATGAACACAATTATCACTTTCCCATTTTATCCACACAAGAACCCTGTCCAGTGGGTTAGACTGTGAGACAGTCACTGGGCCAGGGTTACCCAGCAAGCTTCATGGCTGACTAGTTATTTGAACTGGGGTTTCCAAATCCTCATCCAATACACTAATCACTACAGCACACTGGCTCTCATTTCTTTCTTGTTTTGCGCATGTCAAGATTATAGGGCTGAGGGGGTGCATAGCACATTGAATAAAGCACCACTTTGCATGCAGATGGCCCTTGGTTCGCTTCCTAGTACCTCTAGTTAAAAGGATCAGGTAGTAAGTCATGGGGAAGTCCTCTATCTGGACCTCCAGGGAAACCATGCCAGTCAGAGCATGGACCTTCATAGACCAAGGGTCTGATTCTATACAATTTCCTTTGGCCAAGGACCTTTGTGCTTGAACTCAAAAGTAGAATGCACAAATAAAAATGTATTTACTGCTTAGATCTTTAGGACTGCCAGCTTTTGAACCAGCCCCTGCAACTTTCCTTTTATCATCTTTCTGATCTGTAGAATTAGCAGGGAATCACTTTTAGTGCTATACCATGGTAAGCTTCCATTGCTGATCCCTGCATAACCCAAGCCTAGTTAAGAGGAGTGCATGTGGCCAGGTCAAGGCCCCCCCCCCCCCCGTTTTCACATTCCCCCTAGGTCTTCTGAATTTCAGCTGAGAAATGTAATTTTTGATGTTCACTGTCAAATGCCTCTGCTCCTAAACAACAATTGTTCACTAGAACTGCACTTGTGTTACAGTATCAACTTTTCTCAAGGCTTCACTTGTCAAAATCCCCTCTTCTATGGAATAATTAATGATGCAGTGGCCCCAGCCTATTATTATTATTATTATTATTATTATTTATTATTATTATTATTATTATTATTATTATTATTATTATTATTATTATTATTATTATTATTATTATTATTATTATTATTACTAAAGCTATTGCTTTAGGTTTCATTCATATCAGCTAATGTAGCAATGGGCTTGGAGTCTTGGGGAACATGAAGAGGAACAGGATCTAAGCTGGTGGGAAGCTAACTTCCATTTTCAAGGTCTTAAATACTTCCAGTTGATCTGGGAATTCCCACACTTAGCTCTATTACACAGAAATGTAAAAAAGTCTGTTGTTATGGAGTCTTTAAGTTCCCACAGCACCTGCTTTAAGGGCACATTTCTTTGCTGATGAACAACCCAAGTTTCACGTAGTGATTTGCCATTAATCATTATAAGGAATAAGCCTAACGAGTCATACATTCAATGTACATCTGTTTTACCAGCTTAGACCTGAAAGAGTCTATTAATTTCCACTCTATTTGAGACAAAAGAACACAGGGAAAAGGTTGCGCTTCTGATGGGCTCTTTTCCTGAGGGCTGCTCTGCAATCATATTCAGTTAAGTTGCCCTTTTTGCGATGGCCTTTTGCTTTCACCAACTTTCAAAGTCAATTTCCTTCTTTGTTTTTCTCTCTCGTTTTACCCGCAGTGCTTTCCTTTCAGCTCTTCCTGCTTACACATGTGACATGGTCTCCGTGGAGAGGGCACATAGCAGTTAACGAGTTAAGGATGCTGTTAGGGAGGCTTTTCATGTTCTGTTTCCCACTTTGGCATCCTGTAGATGGAGCTGGGAAATTGGCAGGCACCAGGGATCTCCAACCTTGCACCCTGAGGAGGGGTTATGAGACCCATGCCCACTGCACTTTCAGCCAGAGCACGTACCTGCAGTGCATCTGTGAACAGTTCTTATGGCTGGAAGAAGCAGAAGAAGAAGAAGAGGAGGAGGAGGAGGAGTTTGGATTTATACCCCACCCTTCACTACCTGAAGGAGTTGCAGAGCAGCTTACGATCTCTTTTCCCTTCCCCTCCACACAACAAACACCCTGGGAGGTAGGTGGGGCTGAGAGAGCTCTCTGGAGAACTGCCCTTGAGAGAACAGCTCTGAAAGAATTTATGACTGACCCAAGGTCACACCAGCAGCAGCATGTGGAGCAGTGGCTAATCAAACCTGGTTCGCCCAGATTAGAGCCCGGGCTCCTAACCACTGCACCAAACTGAGCCCCTGTGGATAAACAGTCCAATGATGGGCATTAAGTACCAGTCATCACTATATCTAATTGTGAAAGGGCTGGCTCCTGTGCGGATAGCCAAATACACATGATGGGGCCAGCCTGAACTAGCATTATTGTCTTTTCCAGTTACTCTTGTTTTCTAATAACGTGACCAAAGTACCATAGCATCAGTTTAGTCATGAATCGGATTGATTTGCTCTAGAACCCACTTATTTGTCTTTTTGGCAGCCCATGGTATCCATAAAACTCTCCTCCAATACCACATTTCAAAGGAATCTACTTTCTTCCCATCAGCTTTCTTTCTTTTCCCACTTTTCCCACCCATACATAGTAAAGGGGAATACTCGGCTTCATCGTCAACCAAAATGGGAGACTGCACCCAAGAAGTCAGCGGGAGATTGAGAATGGGGAGGGCAGCCATGAAGGAGCTAGAAAAGATCCTTAAGGGTAAAGATGTGTCACTGGAGCAATTCCAAAGGACTTTGGGGAGGCAGCAGCAGTCACGGTCATGAGGAGGCAGGAGCAGCAGGAAGCTGCATTTGGCTTCAGTGGGGACGAGGAAACGGGACTGCCAAGTGTCCAAAGCCAGACTGGCCTGTCCTTTTAACAGAGGCTTAATGGGGTATTATTTACCTCTGTACCCTGAAAAACTTAGTCTGCTCATTCCCACACATTAAGCTCTGCTCAAGAGACAGGACATTTTTCTTAAGGCCTGTTGCCAGCCTTAGAAAAAAGCCAGGGTTGGTTGCAAGGGCAGGGGGGAGTCCTTCTCCTTTGCAATTCTTTGTAGGAAAAGTCTTCTATAAACGGTTCACAGAGGAGCCTGTGAACAAACTTTTGAGTGATCAGAATCCTCTGGGCGCCTGTAGTAACTGTTGGTTCAGACCAGGCCCGTAGCTACAGTAGGGCATCTTGGGGCCTGGCCCCCTGACTTACTGCCAAGCCCCCCCAACTTCCGATCCAGCCCAGATGCTCCCTTGGGTGTGTGTGCAGGGGTGTGTGTAGGTGCCCCCTGACTTATTTAAAGGCCCCCTGGATTAGAAAATCCTGGCTATAGGCCTGGTTCAGACATTGCTACAGCCTGGCTTTACAACTAGCTGAGTAACCTTTGTTTTGGGCAGACTTTAGCTTTTCTGACGAACCTTTTTTTCATTGCCCCAGGTGCCTTTCTTCCAGAAGGAACCAGATACTGCCAGAGGGCAAGGGGGTAGTAGCGCAGCGCTGCTGGTGCTGCTGAGAAGGGACTGCGTTGTTGGCTGTATCTACTACGGTTATGCAGAGTCCTTCGGCCATGTGAAAGCTCATGTACAGCCTTCTGTGCAAACAAATCCTATCAGCATTATTTTGTTGCCTGGAAAATGCATTGCCACAGCTGAGCAAATCACTTCCTGCTGATAGCCTGTCCCTGTAGCCTCTGGTCATTCCTTGGCCTTTGTAGTCTCAGGCCTCTCATTGTATTTCATAGCTTCCTTCTTTTCTCCTGGCATGGTCCAGCAACTGACTTGGCATGTTGGGCCCAGATTTACATTGCCAGCTGGAGATTTTGGGGGTAGAACTTGAGAAGGACGGAGTTTGAGGAGGGGAGGGACTGAAATGGGGTAAAATGCCATAGAACCCACCTTCCAAAGTGGCCATTTTCTCCAGGTGAACAGATATCTATCTTCTGGTGATCAGTTGTAATAGTGAGAGGTTGGTAACCCTAGCCCAGATACACCTTGCTGCAGCAATAACCACCACCTACATCTAATGATTCCTGCTAGGTATGCACAGTTGAAGTCTGGAGACTTATACTGTACCGTTAGTTTGAGTCCAGTGTCACCTTTAAGACCAACACAAGTTTATTCTGGGTATAAGCTGTCATGTGCACACACATTTCTTTAGATACATTGAAAACACGTGCATCCAGATGAAAGCTTATGCTGTGAATAAAACTTTCTTGGTCTTAAAGGTGCCCCACTGGACTCAAACTTTGTTCTGCTGCTTCAGACCAACACGGCTACCCACCTGAATCAGTCCCCAACGCAGTGGGATATGAGATAGCACTGGCTGCTTGTAACACCTTTTCTGCTCACTGTTTCTGCTGTAAAGAAGGCCACACCGAAAGCTTACAAGGCAAGGGGCTGTGGCCCAGTAGAAGAGCCTATGTTTGGTATGCAGAAGGTCCCATCTTCAATCCACAGTATCTTCAGTTTGAAGGATCAGGTAGTAAGAGTTGTGAAAGACCTCTGCCTGAGACCCTGGAGAACTGCTGCCAGTCTGAGTGGATAATGCTGACCTTGACGGACCGATGGTCTGATTCAGTTTAAGGCAGCTTCATGTCTCCCATGTGATTGGATCCCAGGACTTGAAGAAAAAGAAGAATAGATTGGATTTATACCCCACCCTTCACTACCCGAAGGAGTCTCAGAGTGGTTTATAATTTTCTTCCACCTCCCCTCATCACAACAGATGCCATGTGAGGTAGGTGGGGCTGAGAGAGCTCTTTCAAGAACTGCCCATGAGAGAACAGCTCTGAATGAATTTGTAACTGACCCAAGGTCATACCAGCAGCTGCATGTGAAGGAGTGGAGAATCAAACCCAGTTCTCCCAGCAGGCCCGTAGCTAGGAAATTTTTAGTGTGTGTGGGGGGGCCCTGGGGAAAGTGGGAGGCCCCCCAAAAGCTCCACACATGTGCACTGATGTCACAAAAAGTGCACTGGTGTCCCAACAAATAAAAAAGCAAATAAAAATAAAAAAATGCTCACACTGCTACTGCTGCCAGCACTGAGATTCACCTTCCCCTGTCTCCCTCCCTGATGCCGAGCCGAGGAATGGATAGAGGGCACCCAGCTTACCTAGCTCTGTATTCAAATGATCATGTGACACAGAAACCCAGCAGCACCAGCCCCCAAACAGGGACTCAGCAGTCAGAAAGAAATTAAGTTGCTTTTAAATGTACAAGGCACACAGATTTAGCGGCCTGCAGAAAGATGAGATTCCAGCCCTCGCTGGGCACGCAGAGCCCTTGGAATTGGGCTAACAGGAACAAGTGGGGGCTGGCGGGGGGAGTGGAGAAAACTGACCCGGGAAAGAAAAACAGAAGTGATTATCAGGGAGAGGCAAAGCACAAGTGGCTTGGAGGGGAACAGGGGCTGGGGCTGGACCAGCACTGACAGGCAGGCAATTCATCAGGGGTGAAAGGGCTGGGGAGGGGGAGGGGGAGCCAAGAATCAGGGGAGGGCCCATAAAAACCATGGGGGGGGCATGGGCCCCGCAGTAGCTGTGGGTTTGTCTCCCGGATTAGAGTCTACACTTCTAACTACTACACCAAAATGGACCATGAATAAGAACCACAGGTATCTGGATTCTAACCTGGTAGCCATACTCTCTATCTTTTTATAGACCACCTCCTATCATATGACTACCTTCTCCCATATGAACTAGCCCAGCAGTGAAAATTATGAGGCACTGAGGTTTTGGAGCTCCCTGTACACGGAGCAGGGTTACCAACTTTGGGTTGGGAAATTCCTAGAGACTTGGGGATAGAGCCTAGGGAAGGTCGGGTTTTATTTTTCCTATTTTTCTCCCTGGTCACATTCTTCTTCTTTCTTTTTTTTGGAATGTGTGGGTTTTGTGTGTACTTGCATGCCTGGAAGTCTTGGTGACTTCCAGTGACCACTTTAGAAAAGATGTTGACAAGCTTGAGCGTGTCCAGAAGAGGGCAACCAGGATGGTGAGTGGGTTTGAATCCAAGCCTCATGAGGAAAGGCTGAAAGAGTTGGGTATGTTTAGCCTGGGAAAGAGAAGACTTAGAGGGGACATGATTGCAGTCTTCAAGTATTTGAATGGCTGTCATGTAAAAGATGGAGCAGATCTATTCTCTCATGCTCCGGATTGCAAGACTAGATCTGATGGGTGGAATCGTTACCGGCTAGATATCAGGAGAAACTTCCTAACTGTAAGAGTGGTTGAGCAGTCTGCCTTGGGAGGTGGTGGATGCTCCTCCCCTGGACGTTTTCAAGAGGAGGCTGGATGACTATCTTTTGGGTATGTTGCAGGTATGTAGGGCTATCTTTTGGCTAAGCTCCTGCAAAGTGCATGAGGTTGGACTAGATGACCTTCCCACTCTGACATTCTATGATTCTATGACCCTCAGTGGGGCTTGGACATTTCAGAGAGGTGGCTTGAATCACCTGCCTCTGCATTACAGCCCTGGTATTCCTTGGAAGTCTCCCATCCAAGTACTTGCCAGGGTCGGCCCTGCTTAGCTTCCAAGATCTGACAAGATTGGGCCTGCCTGGGCTATCCAGGTCAGGGTCTCCCTGGTCTCATTCTTCTGATTTTATTTATTTTAGCCTAAAGTATCCCCCCCCCGCTGGATGTTACCTTTTTTCAGCAACAGTTTGAAATGAGTGTTGCTGCTTTTAATGATTTTATTGTTGTTTCTGTTGATCCTTACTCTGCTGCTTTATACTGTTTCTGTTTTTAATGTGTTTTCATTGTTTCAATAGATGTTCCAATATTCTAGAGACAGCCGGGGATAAACATGTGGCTTTAGACTACTTCATAACAAACTGAAATTTGACAGATGAAGCATTTCCTGAATCTTGATCAGTAGATGATGCTATGATGGCAAAAGCCTTCTGCTTTTTATGCAGCTATTAAATACATGGCGGGGGAAGTGGTGTTCTGACACTTATAGAATCCTACAACCTCTGGCTGCTGCAAATCTAGGCTTGATTTTGTGGGCCTGAAAAACCCATGGAAAAGATTGTCCCATTCTTTTCGTACGTCTGCATTACAGTCTGAAATACTGTGGGCGCCAGACCTTCCAAAATTATTTTTCTAAACTGCCAAGATAAAATCTGCAGCTATTGAAAGGCATTCAAAGTTAAGTTACGGCAAACAAGGAAATAATTGCTGAGGCAATTTCTCTAAATATTCTGACTTGAGAGAAATGTGTCATGGGTTTTAAAAGGGAGAGGCCTGGAGGCTGAATTGCCCATGCCTGCAACTAAAATTAATTTCCTTTCCAAACCATTCTGTCAGGAGAGAATGTAATAGTTTCACAAGAAATGCCTGTCTTCTCAGCTTGTATTAGGTTTCTGTTCTTTGCTAGCTTGTGAAAATGATCATGATTTTATCAACTATATGGTGGTATAATGTACATATTTTAAAGTTTCTAAGGAGGAACTTTCCCATTCCTACCCATTTCCTATAAGAAAAAGAGAAGGTTTTTATATTGTGCTTTTCTCTGCCTTACGGAGTCTCAAAGCAGCTTACAATGACAACATGTACCTTGTGAGGTAGGTGGGGCTGAAAGAGTTCTGAGAATACTGTGACTGGCCCAGAGTTACCCAGCAAGAATCAAACCTGGTTCTCCAGATTAGAGTCCTCTGCTTTTAACTACTTCATCATGTTGTTGGGGGTTGGAGCAGGGACAGCTTTGCACAAAGTACCTTGAAGCAATACACAGCACCATTGGTCCTAAAAGTAAGGCCATTCCAAGCTTTAGCAGTCTTTTTTTGACCAAAAGCTGCCCCTGCTGAACTCCTAACAGAGCTAGATGTTGGCAGAGGTTTTTATTTTTTTTTAAACTATAAGTTTATTTAATACATTCTACATACATATCACTCTACAAAAAAGAAAAGAAATGAAATATTTTGGGGTGTGGAGTAAACTTCTACAGTCAAATTCATAAAAACAGATTGCATATGTCTCTGGTTTCATTAATTTTACTGTCAAAATTTACTCCACATCCCAGAATATTTCAAGGCGGGATATAAATTGAAACAAACAGACAGACAGACAAACAAATAATTTTCCCCTTTTCTTTTTGTGGAGAGATATGTATTTGTATTTGGGATGGTGAGCCCACTGCTCTGGCCTCTTCATTCCCACTGTAGTCTGTAGGTGAATTTGGAGGGTTTTTTTCCCCTTGTTGGCAGGTCCCAGGTATTTCAGGGAAGGAGGGTGCAAAAGAGGTTCTTCTCCTGAAGTATGGGGTAGACTCCAAAATATCTTGTGGGGACAATTTTCTGTTCAAACCTGAGATGTAATGTTGACCTTCCCTGCCCTGATTTCCTGTTGATACTCCCCCTGATTGTATGATGTTGGCCGAGTTTAAACATGCAGTGGAATGGACAGGCCCGCAACCAGGATTTTTTAAGTCAGGGGGCATTTAAATTTCTTAGGGGGCACTGGCTAATCAATTTAATCTGGGGGAGAACGCCGTGACACCCTGGGCTAGATGGGAAATCAGGGGGCCTTGCCAGCAAGTCAGGGGGCCTAGCCCCGAGATGCCCCACTGTAGCTATGGGCCTGGGAATGGAGCACCAACTGTTTAAAGAAAATAACTCAGTTCATTAAAGAAGAAATAAACTCTGATAGAACAGAGAAGAGGAAGTGAGACTTAACTAACTAACTGCTGTGAGAGACAGGAATGAGAAGGGAGGGCTCAGTTGGAGCAGGAAGTATTCAAAGAGCCAATCAGGACCAGGAAGGACAGAATTTGAAATTGTGGGAAGTTCCTAATCTAGCTATGCTAATTAGCCATCCTTCAGTTGTCCCCTGTTGGTTGTTCTTCTAATCTTCAAGTGGATTCATTATAGATCTTGCATATTCCAGCACTAGATGGGCTGTCCTGGTCCCATGTTTGGGGCTGAATAGGAATTCTTTTTACCAGAGTGACCTATAGCAGCTACGGGACCTGTGAGCAGGGTGCCTACCCAACCCTATCTTGCTTGTTAGCATACAGAAAGGAACTACGGCCTTAATATCTTGGGCTGAAGCCATGACCTAAAGAAAAGTGTTCTGTCCCTTTAACTGATTAGGATGTTATTTTTCAGGTGATATTATCTACCTCTATGCTATTAAAAGCTTCAACTGTCTATTTCTACACATTACAAGGACAGATTTTTTTTTCCTCCAGGCCCCTTGGTGTCCTGATTTGAATCAGTGTGGAGTGTGCAGTGGGAGTGAAGTTGTTGGGACAGCGGCTAGGAAGGTTCACTAATGGCTGCCACCACTCTGGTATGGGTCTCTTTTGGAACGGCACGGAGCACCAGCCCTACCCCTTTCTACAGTACTGTTTCAGCAGGTTTCTCCTTGTGCATGACCAAATGAGGTGTGAGGACCCAGGCACAGTAACAACCAGTTTTATTAAGAAACTTAACAACAACTTTAGATTAATAATAAGTAAGAAAAATAAGCAAACTAAAGAAAGGTAACTCAATAAAATAATAAATCCGAACGCATCGGTCTACACAGTCTTAGCCTTCTCTAGGTGCCTGTTCATAGTCTAACTCATCCCTTGGATGAGGGATCCCTCTATCTGCAGCAGCTTCCACCAGATCTGCTCCCTGAGAGAGAACACCCTCCCACTCTGGGTAAGGCCTTTTATCTCTTCTCCCCAGGCACTGCCTTCTGCTCCCCTGCTGATGTAGTTTTTCCTCCAAAATCTCCTTTTACCCAATCACAGGGTCCAGGGGGAACCTGGTAAATATAGGCCCTGATGTCTACCCCCATACAGGTTCCTTAGAGGCACTAAGCCTCCCTAGGCCTGTAGGCCGCACCCGTAGGCCCAGGGTCATGACAGAAGTGGATAGGCTAGAGGCAATAATAATCCTGTAACCACCCTGAAGTATCATTAGAAGGGTGAACACACTGCATGGCCCAGCACCCTGAGAGTCTGATTTAAATTTGTCACTGGTTGAAGCTGTGGGCCCTTGCACTTGCACAGTGTTTTCTTTAAACTAAGCTGGTACCCATGCAAAAGACACTATACTCTTTATGGGTAACAACTCAGTTTAAATGAGATGTGGTGTGAGTCCTGTGAGCGGGTTCATTTATGTCAGCCAGTGTCATGTTTATATCAGGCCTAAGTGTTTGGCTGGAGGGAAGCTGAACAGTTGGCATCACTGGCCTCAGCCAGCCCAGAATGGCAGCAGGAGGCCTGACTGCACCTCATCCCTGAAGTTAGCTACCTGCATTGAAGGCAGAATATGGAAGTTCAACACTTAGTCTACCTGAAGTTGTAAGCTTTTTTTCTGGTTGCCAGTTTCTCTCTGAGGGTGGGAGATATCCAGCCCCCCCAGATCCCATTTCCCACAACCAGCCCCCCCCCAAAGTAAGAACATTCCATTGATGTGACGGTGTAATGTCACGTACAAGGGAAACCCAGAAATGACATCATACCTCTCTAGGAATGGCTGGAAAGTTTATGGTTTCAATTGCTCAAATGTTTTTTTTATAATGTTGGCCACCTTGTGGACTCTGATCCAGTGCGAAGGCAGCATAAAAATGTTTTAAATAAATAAATATTTCTGTCATCCATTCGCATTGTAGACCCTTTTACCCTCTGAAATGTTACTCTTAAAGGGTCGGCTCAGCTCTCTGGAGAGGCATCGGATGCAGAAAAACAAACTGCAGAAGGAGGGGGGAAATGCCAGAGCCTTCTGCCTTGTGCTTGCAGAATTGCTTCAGGCATGCAGGTGGGCTCTTTGGTTCCCAGCCAATGTTTTTAAATCCTCATGTGGATTTTAGCATTTCTTCTTAAAAAGAGACTGCAGAACGTGTCCCATTGTTTCAATTTTCAACACTTGTTTTAGCGATGGGTTTTGTTTCCCTCCTCCCTATCTGTTTGTTAGGTGCTCTATAAAAAGCTATCACCATGGTACCTAAGCCTTTTCCCATTAAAGAAACACTATTTTCACTGCTTACTTAGCAACACTGACAATAGCCTCCAGCACCAGTGAGGCAAGCTGACTTCGTGGCATTTTGCAAGATGAATTCTTCACCATGGTCTCTGTTTTCCTCTTGCACTGTTCCTTTGCAAAGAGATGCAGCCTTGGAAAAAGATGCTCCCTTGTCAGCTGCTGCTGATGGTGCCATTGTGCACACGCCGCAGCTATGGATCAGTAGGTACACTTTGTACCTTTGCATGCCAAGAGGGGGAAAATCAATTTCTGTCTTGAAAAGGTGAAACCATTGTTGCAGAAGATCTGCATGCAGTTCCCAAGTGCTCTAGGGCACTGGTGACTTGATGAGAGGGAGTCTGTGAAACTTGACATAGGAATGAGACTTTCTGAGAGTGTTAACTGATTTAGAAAAGAGATAGCTTTTTTAAAAAAGTAGAGAATATCCTGTGGTTTCAATTAATTAATGTAGTTTTTTTAGCTTCTCATCACTCAAGTCTTATAACAGGTTTAAAATATCTCCCTAAAAATTCAGCCTGTGTCCACACATTGGTTGCCATACTTGCTAATTTATTTAGTGTATTTATATTCTGTCCTATGTTTTAGTGCTTATGGTGGCTTACAGCAATTTCATCCATATCTGTTTGTGTTCTCCAAGGGCTCATAATCTGAGGATTATGCTTGGACAGGCTGAGGAAATAAAGAAACACAAAATAAAATAATAATAAGTAATTGTTTTTCACTTCTTATCATTTTCTACTCCCTACAGAAAGGCCCAAAGCTCACTTGATGGAGGATTTTCATAGAATGTATAAAGAATTAGGGTCAGGGGGCAGCATCTCCAATTAAAGGATCTCAGGTAGCCAGGCTAGGGTCCTTGGAAAGAAGATAACAGTAGGCTGGATGGACCAATAAAGAAGAAAAAGAAGAAGCGATTGGATTTATACCCTGCTCTTCACTCAGAGTCTCAGAGTAGCTTACAATCTTCTTCCCTTCCTCTCCTCTCAACAGACACCCTGTGAGGTAGGTGGTGCTAAGAGAGCTCTGAAAGAACTGCTCTTGAGAGAACAGCTTTGAGAGAACTTGTGACTGACCCAAGGCCACCCAGCTAGCTGCATGTGGAGGACTGGAGAATCAAACCCCGCTGCTCTGAACTGCTACACCAAACTGGTTCTACACCAAAACTCAGTATAAGGCAGCCTTCTAAATGTGTATGTACATACCACTTCTCCCCCTGTTTGGAGCCCTGGCTAGAAGCTCCAAGGTTTGCAGCAGTCCCAAGAAAACAATATGCAACCAGGTTTGCTTACAAGATTTCAATCGATAATCAAACTTACAGAAACAGCAGGCTAACTTCCATTTGTTGGGCCTTGAACACACAGCAAAGCTAGCCAAACTTGGGACAAAGACACATGGCTAAAACTAAACATTTTATATCCTAATTGCTGGCTACAAGTCAAGAATATCATCATCAAAGCTACATCCCTAAACACTGAGAAATCTTGCAGCTGGTACCCAGTGACAGAAAAAAACAAGTCAGGTTTCTAGATAAGAACTTGGAAGAGTGCTAATAAAAATGTACAAAGCATGTTCTCTTTGGAATGACCTACTGGCCATCCTCCCAAGTACTAGCAGAAAACCAGAATGGAGTTACAGAGGCTATATACCCCTTCACAAGGCAATATGCATATATGATCTATAAATAAAGAAAACCTTAAAATATATCATTATATCTAATATTGAACAGTGGTCTCAGGGTTCAGATCAAAAACTCTGCAGAGGAGGGTCATGTACTGATATGGGATATCCCCCCCCGGCAAGCCTGGAAGAAACCCCAAGTTTGTACAAAGGTATGAAATGTCAAAGAAAACACATTGTAGGGTTACTCTAAAACCAAAGAAGCAATCCCTGCCATTTAGAAAAGAATGCCATTCAGATCTTGTATTACTATGTTCAAAGTACCTGGTGGCCATTTTAGGAGTTGGTAGTCAACCTCCCCCAACCAACATTTCCAAGGCTTCCAAGCCATAGGTAGTGTCAGTACAGGAGAAAAGAGGAGAGAGAGAGACCTAAAAAGGTGAAAGATAGGAGGAAGGGAAGGTAAAGCTGTAGGGGGAGGCAAAAAAAAGGGAAGGGGAAGGCTGAAGATGGGGGAGGCAAACAAAAAAAGGTGGGTGAGTGGGGGGTGTATAGAATCTGCCAGTAGGATAAAAAGGTAAGTAGGTAGGTCGGTGGAAGGAAAGGAAAAGAAAGGGGACAGTCTGTATGTATTGCCAGAGGGAGGCAAAGAAGAAAAGCAAGGAGAGAGATAATGGGGAAATGAAATCCCCCCCATTTGTTCTCACAGGTCCCCCAATTCCAGTTTTGATAAAACAACTCCAAAGTCGCAATTATATAAATTCAGTTCATATAGTGTTGATCAAGTCCCTGGCACCTCCAATTAGAAGAGGAAAGTGCCTGTAGCTTAGACCTTGGAGAACTGATACAAATCAAGAGTGTTCATTATTGGACAAATTAGACCAATGGTCTATTTCAGTAGAAGGCAGCTTCATGAGTTCATATGCTCTACATTAGCATGGTGTTGATTTATTCCCAGGGAACAGTACGAAGGCAGATGGCACAGATACTCTGCTGAAGCTAAGCGCTTCTGGACCTGGTCAGTGCCTGGCAAGAGGACCTCTATAAATTATTTTGAGTTAAAGGCAGGGTGTAAACATTACTAATAAATAAATATTCCAACCTCTATAAAAAGGAGAGTGAGATGGGCACATATATCACTTGAAAGCATCTGTGAACATATTGTAATACTCTTCTATCCTGTAGATTTTCTTCCCCCTTTCCTTGAGCTGCAGGTGGATGAACTGTCCATGGTGCTTATTTGGGGAAAACCGTGCCAATAACAAACTTGAATCATTTCCCCCCTTTCAGTATAGACATTAGAATGAAAATATTTTTTTGTTAAGTTTTAGTGTTGCCAGTACTTATTGTCCCACCTTTAGCTGGAGGAATATTTGGGTGAGTCAGATATTAATATTTCAGGCTCTTACTGGAGGGAAAAAGTGGTGGGAGAAGAACAAAAAACATAGCCCTTTCTCCTAACCATTTGAATTAAAAATACATTTTCTAAAAAAGTTCATGGCAAGTAAAGTTTGCGAGAGGATTTTCACACTTCAGGGCCTAATAGCTAGTCACTTTCAATAAAATGAAGAGTGGGGTTCTTTATTTAAAAGTGAAGTCCTGTACTTATAGCCCAATTCTCTGAGTCAGTTGAGCTGAAGTAATGGATTTCTGAATACTAGTGCCCTAACATTATAGGCTTATAAAGCCACAACACAGTCCAGAATAATCAAAATACATATTTATCGGAATCCTCTGCAAGACTTACTATGCTTATCTTGCTGTTCCAGTCACCACAATGAATTACAAGGAGGGCTAGTCTCTATGCCAGTCATTAAAGCAGCAAACCCAGGTCACCCACTGAAAAGTAAAGGTCACTATATATTTGGGAGCCTCCTTATTTGTTTCCAAATTGCAACTGACTTATGACGGCCCCATCAAGGAGCTCCCAAGACAATTGAGACACATAGATCATTTGCCTTTGCCTTCCTCTGCAGAGTCTTCCTTTGTGGGGGAGACACCTTAGGTATGCTGAAAAATAAAAAAATAAAAATTAAAAGGCATTAGGGATTGCCTTTTGTCTATTCTAATTATGATTCTGTGATGATTCACCTGGGTTTTAAAATGCACAGATTAATTTAGAAACATCGTCCCTGCTCTTTGGTAAAACTCCTCAAAGCAACTTAAAATAAAATTTTTTAAAAATAGAATTATAATGTACAATAAAACCCTAATCCCTAATCCTAATCAAAAATAGCCAATAGATAAGATTAAAAGTAAATAATAAGGAATTCCAAGCCAAAAAGTCCAGCATCCACAGAAATCATCACTGACCATCAACAGAAAATCTTCACCCAAATTACCACCAATTCAGACTTCAGAAGCCTTTTGAAAAGGGATTGGATTCAGTTGTTTTCCAAAGTTAAAAGAGATTGGGTAAGACTTCCCAAAAGAGGGAGTTCTACAGTCTCAGGGCTGCCACTGCCTCATTTTCCGATTATGGAATTTTTGCTCTACTGCTGAGCTGCCTGATGTTGAGCCAGATCCCTCTAGCTCAGTATTGTCGGCTCTAAGTATAAGCTCTCTAGTGTTGCAAACAGTAGAGCCTTCCCAGCACCTGCTGACAAAGACCCTTTAAGGGGAGAAGCCAGGGACTGAACTTGAGGTCTTCTGCTTGCCCCTCCCCATCACTCCTCTCCTAAAATGAACCCAGATATGAGGCACCTCACAAATTATTCATTTTTATTTACTTTATGAAATTTATCTCCCACCTTTCTGCCCCCATAAGGGCCATCAAGACAGCTAACAAATTTAAACATACATAATAAAATCATATTTTACAACTGTTAAAACCAATAATCCCCACATATCATTTAAACAATTAAAAACAGAGCTAAAATTCATTAAAACAACAACAATTAGAACACACCGGTCAGGAAGGAGAGATCACTGAGGGAATGCCAAAGGAAACAAAAAAGTCTTCACACACCTGAGGAAGGTAGCAACAGAAGGGGATGGATGAATCTCCCTGGGGAGAGAGTTCCAGAATTTTGGTGACACAAACAAGAAGGCCCTTGCCTGGGATGCCACCGACATTACCTCAGAAAGCGGGGTCACCAGAAGCAGGCTCTTCAAAATTATCATAGTGGTAGAGTAGGCTCATAAGAGTCCTTCAGGTATTTTGGTTCCAAACCATACACATGTCAATCTTGTGCAGAGACCATGCTAAACTTCTCTTTATCATTCCAATTTTAATATGTATGTCACTAAATCAAGCACAGATAAAACAAGAGCAATGTTTCTGGATCTAATACTTACAGATCTCATTTCTCAGAATCTGCTATTTACTGAAGGGAAGCAATTATATGGGTGCAATCATGCCAAAGTCATGGACAGTGAGAAATTCCTATAGGTCAAGACTGCATACCTGGAACATGGTTTGCCTCCTGGGAATGAAAATGTGATCACTGAGTTTCCAAAACGGTTCCCCTTCTCAGGGACTATTACTAGATACCATCTCATGTTATACTTCAGGTGTAACAAAGTAATACTTTGGATCTGATGATTCCTGTCTGTGAAGAATTTTCTACAGGAAGGAGACTCATTCCATTGAAAGAAGGCTTCTCACCTTCAATGGCCCGTTCCTCACAAATTGGAAGGAAACCAGTGGATCCAACCCATTACAACAAGTGTTTATGCCAGTCTTGTGGGTTGGAGATCATACTAACTTTTCCACTGGTGCAAGTGAGGGGAAGGGCTCCTTTTTACCTTGAAAAGGCTAGATCAGGGGCTGTCGGATGAACACAGACAAATGCCATATGATATAGTGATGCAGTTAGAAGGGAAATTGGACAATATCTGCTCTCCTTCCTCTCACCATCTGAAAAATTGATAGGATCAACCCAATAAATTAATAAGTGTATGAGCCTGTGCATCATTCTGGATTTTTTCTTTCTCTCTAAATGTTCAAATAGCAAAAATGCCATCACTGTGGGTAGTTTTTTGTGAAAGCACAGAAAACTTCATCATACTATATTCCTTTCAATTTCACTCAGAAAGCTCTCAAATCCCATTGAAATCTATCTGGCAATGGATGTATTTGTGTAAGCAGCTGCTGTCTTTGTTTTTGACCATATTTGCTTACAATGGGCATAGCTGTTTGCTTTGTTTTTCCCCTCTTTTTTTTTTTGTAAGAATCAAGTCCAGTTTAATGAACTGAAGAAAGCCAAGGATTTCACATCATGCTGGTTGTTCTTCCTGTTAGAATGATATGGAAGATCAGTGTGGTTAGAATGTAAATGTTTTCTGAGAATCCTCTCTGTCGCTTTTTCAGATGTCACTTTGTGGCATCCCATTCATTTGTACTATGTCTTTGAATATTCATCCATGTGAGACCTAGCATACAATCCCAAACTGTTCTCATGCTGTTGAAAGCACAGTTCTGCATACTGATGGGTGTATGGCTATCCATATGCTTCTGAAGGGTTCACTTCACATCAGCAGTTGAAGTGGTTGAGGGAAATTGAAATTAACTCATTTTATTCCAACAGCCTTCTGGGATGAAGCTGGTGAATGGATGGAATTCTCAAGGTTTCCTATCTAGAGTTCACCTTAACTCAGGAGCAGTGCCAAAATACAGCCACTTGCCCTTCAGGTACTTATCTCCCGGTGAAGTTGCAAGGCCTAATTCCAACTCTGAGGTGATAGCTAATGAGTGTTACATTGTAGAAGGCAGGAATCACTGAAAAGACAATAATGCTAGGAAAAGTTGAAGGCAGCAGGAAAAGAAGACGATCTAACATGAGATGGATTGAATCTGTGAAGGAAGCTACGGCCCTCAGTCTGCAAGACCTGAACAATGCTGTTAATGATAGGACATTTTGGAGGACATTAGTTCATAGGGTTTCCATAAGTCACAAGTGACTTGATGGCACTTAACACACACCACTTCAGGAGACTGCTTTCACAGACAACAGGGAATGTAGAAATTCACCTACATTTATGTCTGTCCATAACTAACACATCCTATTTCAAAACATCCCATTGAATCTATTGTTGGAAAAACCATATCCCCCACTTCTAAAGTAGGCAGCTCTATGGTACAATAACAAATTGTAGATGGGAAGTTCAGGAAAGACCACATCCATTCACAGATGCCGCTGCAATGCATCAGGCAATAGGAAATGGACCAGGTAAAGACCTCATAGCATATGATCCTACTGCTGAAGCTAAGGAGTTCTGGCTTTGAGTATGGAAAAAATGGAGGATTGTCGGAGAACCATTTGCAAACCATTCTAAGTTCCTGGATGAGGCATAGGGTATCTAATAATGCATTATAGGGTATATAATAATGCATAAACACACCTTTCAGCCAGGTCCTCATTCATGAGATTAATCCGTACTGAAGCTTGAGTATCATTATGCTCCTGATAATATCACATGTGTACATTGGAGCCTGAAGGCCAACAAACGTCGACTCCCACCATGAGCATCAGACCATCTCTATCCTTTCTCTGTCTTCAAAGCTGGCAGGGTTTACAAGGAGGCCTCTTATGAGGACCTACTTTTGGCACTAGTTACCTACTTGCAAAAGCATCAAGGGGCAATAGTGTTAACCTGATTGCTCTTATTTATTAATAAAATTATGGGGAATATTAGCTCTCATCAATAAGCAATCGGTTGCGGGATGCAACACCAATTTATACAGAGGTTCTGCCCTTCCAGAACTTATCAGAAACAGACACGGAGACTTTATAAGGTTGAAATTAAAGTCTTTTACTAGATTCTTCTTCACACACAAACAATACACAAACACATTCACAATTACTCAAGTCTAGGAAATAAAGAGAGAGATATAAGCACATTTGCATTAGCAGGTATTCGTTGATGGGGTATGTTTACCTGTCCTGAAATGTGATCTGTTCCAATGGAAGAATGGAGGGTAGAATGGAAAAAGGAGACACGTGGCCTGAACCAGCAGGTAACACGTGGAACTCAGGCTGCAGACCAGGGTTTAAAGATGGAGGCAGGGTTTGGAGACAGCAAGCTGGACATAAAAGGGTCAAAGCTTCGATAGGGGTCGTAGAGGAGAGAGGGAGCATGTGGTCAGGTTGCCCTTTTTATGCATGAAGGTGGGGGCTGGCCATAACCCCTGGTCACACCTCTTGGTAAGTCCGTCCCAGAAAACCTATGATTGGCTGAAGGAAGCAGGGGAGGGAGAACTGAGAAGTGGCCAGTATTTGAGATCTAGAAACTTAGCTTGTGCCTGGCACCTGTGGGCAGGTAAGATGAGTCATCAGCCACAATCATTGTTATCCTGATTGCATCGGCCACAGTCATTGTTATCCGGATTGTATTAGCCAGCTCCTGGCTGAGTGGATTAGTGGCTAGGTGACCATGAACAGAGTCTCTGGATCTGCATGGTTGCTCTGCATGTGCTGGAGGGGGGGAAGGGGGTTGCCTACATGTGTTGAAGGAAACTCTTAATGGTGTCTGGAGTTTTCTGTCCTCATGCTCAGGCATAGTATGGCGGTTGTGCTTTGTGCATACTGTGGAACTGGCCCTTCTTCCATCAGGTAAAAGGCTGGTAACCTTGAGAGGCCACTTGAACAGCAGAGAGCAGTCTCCTCTGGCATCATGGGGCTACCATGCCATACAGTCCCTTAATCATGCTTGTGCACAGTTCATACTTTATTTCAGTTCATGAAAGGCATAAAATGTCTTGCAGGGCAACAATAGGAACCATGGGTATGGATAGCCATACACCCATCAGTTCCATGCTTCCTGATCTTCTTAATTAAAACATCAGAAAACATGTCATGGTTGAACAGTTGTGCAATGAACTTACTCTGGAACTTAGAGTCAGTCTTCCCAGTCACATGATATACAGTATGCCATGGCATGTAACTGCTGCTCCACAGTTACAGGATCTGTGGTCAGGTGAAGCTAAGCGCCAACCCTTCAACTCATACTAATCTCTGTTAATTAGGTGTTCTAGTCATTGACCTTTAATGTAGATCTATGTTTACATTTGTTGGAGTATAAAAATTAAAATACGGTGGAATATAAAAAATAAAAAGGAAATATATAATTATTCATGGCTACTTTATTTTAAAAGGTCTCAGACTGCAGGGAGGGAGGTATTCCAGTTATTTAGATTATGAAATTAAATGATTTTCATGTTTATTTTTACCATTTTTTAAAAAATGCGTCCATTTGCCATTCAAACCTTTTTCTTCTTTTTCCAGTTTTCCAATGCAGCTGCCTTGCTCAAAGCGAGAACTTCTTCCCCATTGATCAAGCCTTCTATTCATTCTCTATATTGTAACATAAGCAGGGGCCAACCTATTGGAAGCAGCCCACACAAAAGAACTATGAACTCATGAATTAACTATGTAAAACTGCTTCATTGTCTGTGTTGTTACACTGTCTTTCTGACAGTTCACAGTTTCTGAATGGGGGAAAAATATAAAGGGGTGAGGAGGAAAGCCCTCTAATAAAAAGTGATTTTGGCTTTCGGCCCATTTTGAAAGGAGAGATTTTGTGTTCATGCTTTGGCTTCATCGCACGATCAGCAGCTGTACATTCTGAGGCCCTGCCACTGCCTCTCCCCAATCACGTTATTTACCGTCTTCCAAAAACCTTTGCACTGTCATGTTTTTCAATACTGACATGAAACACAAAAACGTTCATGGGAGGTTTGGTCATGCCTCTCATTTCAAGCTCAGTGTTATTTCATTGGCGTTAAAGCATTGCATATTTACTTCCCTTAATAGGACCGGAGAGCGGTGCTCCCCCCACTCCACCCCATTCCTTTAATAAACAATGGACCTCCAAAGTAAGCGTCTGAAATCAAACACTTTTCCAGCTGTGCCTGGGATGTGTCGTGACAAATTGCTAAGTGGCTGAATAAAATTAGCTTGAGACATAGCAGCATGAAAAAGCAGTTGAAGGATCTTTAAAGAACAACAACCATATATTCATTGCTTGAACTTGGAAACCTGTTGGTGAGATTTCTCAAAAAAAGAACTCCACAAAGGAGTATGGGAGAAGCATGGCTTTCTGTGCATCACTGGTGCTTGCCTCTCATAAACATGCATTGTTTCCACAATGTGTATAGCACAGTATGATGTTATACACACACACACACACACACACACACACACACACACACACACACAGTAAAGCACGCTGTGTTATAGACAGTGCAGAGTAAATGCATGTTTATTAGAAGGGTATAACTTTTCTTAGGATTGCACTGATAGGATCATGTATTGTCCCATTTATATAAAGCAGATATATGACTCTAGTGGTGCAATCCAAGAAGAGTTATACCCTTCTAGATCCACTGAAGTCAACAGATTTAGAAGGGTGTAACTCTGCTTAGGACTGCACTGTAAAACACATGGGACTGGATTCAGACAAAAATTTCTGCTCACGTAAGGCGCGTCTGTCAATGGAACAGGACATTCCTGCCTCCACCCTGAAGTAGTCCACCGATTTCCCCCAAATGCTGCTCCTGTGGGACAGCTGACTCCCAAGAACAGCGTGGGGGACAGATCAGGGGCTTCAGCGACATGTTCCTAAATGCACTTTATTATATTGGCATCACTATCGATGTATTAATGGTTTTAAAATGTTTATTCTGTATCGGTGTCGAGTTTTATATTGTTTTATTGGTTCTTACGTAAGCTGCCCTGAGCCTGCCTCAGTGGGGAGGGTGGGGTAAAAATCAAAGTAATAAATAAATAAATAAATATAAGAGGGAATTGGTGAACACTACCCCACCCTGTCCATTAGCAGAAGATTTAGTCTGCATTTAACCCATGGAAACTCATCCAGTTAACTGCACATTGCATTTTTAAAAGCAAAAAGGGACTTTTTCTTAGGCTCAGTTTAAACGTGATGCTGGAACGGTGGGGTATCAGCAGAATTTACCCTTGCAAAGTTTAATATAACCAGCATCTTTTAAAGTGTACATATTTTCGATTATAACTTTAGCAAAAAAAAAAAAGATGCAGGGTATACATTATATGGGGTGGAGAAAATAGAGAGCGTTTTCTTCCTTTCCCATAGTACTAGAGCTTGGGTGCACCCAATGAAGTTGATTGATGGAAGGAAATATTCCTTTATTCAATGAGGAATGTGGAATTCACTGCCAGAGGATGTAGTGACGGCCACTTTAGAGGGGGATTAGATGGATTCAGATAGATAGGTCCATTAATGGTTACTAGCCATGGTGACTCCACATTTTGAATGCCAGTGCTAGTAGGAGGTAGCAGCAGGGAAAGGCCTTGTCCTCTTTTGTTGGCCTGACCAGAGCCACTGGTTGGCCGTGATGTAAGACAGGATGCTGGACTACATGGACCAGTGGTCTGATCCATCTAGATTGTCATGGTTCAGCCAGGGCTCAGTAATAGTGAGGACTCCTCAGGAGAAGAGAACTTCTCAGGAGAAGAGGAGCCCCATGTAGCCAGCCTCGAAGTAATAGAAGTTGACCAGCAAGAGAATGAAATGCAGGCTTGTCAGAATTCACGGAGCCACCAACACCCTCCAGCCCTGATTCAACAGGTGAACCTCAGTTAGCCATTCCCAGCCCATCAGTATCTCCTACACCCTTAGAGTTCCACAGACAGCATCTGAGAACAGAACTACAGGCAAAAAGGCAGAGTGCACACCACCTGGCCCAATGCCAGCTGTTTGCTGATGACAAAGATGAGTAGTTGCAGGATTACTTCTGACCAGCTGGCTGCAAGCATGACCCTTAGGCATGCCGCTATAGAAAGCCAAAAGAGACTGTTAAGTGTGGATGTAATGCATACATTGGATACTGACCTACTACCACTGCTTTGCCTGAGTCTTAGAACTCTGATCCTATGACCTTGAAATGAATGACCCTGCCTTGTTTACTCTCTGCTCCTCTGACTGAATGATCTTGCCTTACTTACTCTCTGTCTTTCTGATCTCAAATTGAATGACTCTGCTTGATCTCTGAAGCCCTGACCCAGGACCAAATGCCACTGGACTTCAGAACCTGCCAGCCAGTACATAGATTCTTCTTATATCTAAAATTGGTCCATGAATGCAATGTTGGCATGCTAGCATAATGCCATACTGGGCTAGGGCTATTAGACATGCTAACTTTGCATGTGGTATGACTGAGGATGTAGTTGAAACAATTCATTGGGTTGCTGTAGATTTTCCAGGTTGTGTGGCCGTGGTCTTGGCATTGTAGGACCTGACGTTTCTCCAGTAGCTGTGACTGGCATCCTCAGAGGTATAACACAACTCTCTGTGTTATACCTCTGAGGATGCCAGTCACAGCTACTGGAGAAACGTCAGGTCCTACAATGCCAAGACCACGGCCACACAACCCGGAAAATCTACAGCAACTAATGAACTCTGGCTGTGAAAGCCTTCGACTACATAATTCATTGGGTGTGTGCAAGTTTGCATAGGGATGTTTTTAAGGAATGCCAGCGTCTGATAGCAAGTGGGATTTCATCACACCAGTGGTATGGGACCTGCTACAGTCCTTTCCACAACTGTTGAGGTAACAGGAGATACTCCAAGCTGTGTGGGAGAAGCCTACAGAGCTGGGACTCCTTCCACACCAGCATCACCCCATAGTCTATATGGCTAGTCTACAGAGGCTGTGGTTTATCATAATCCTCACAGTCCAAGAAGTAGCCATGATCTTCTAATACAAAGGAGAGAGGCTATAGCTCAGTGATGTCTGCCACCAGAGTTGCTAACACTGAGCTAGCTGGATGAATGATCCGACATGGTATAAGACAGCCTGTTATGTTCAATGTGTGAAATGGGTCTTTGCTAATAACACAAATCTAAGCCCCATGAGTTTGACGATAGCATGGGCAAACGAGTCAAATGACAGGTATGTGTGAACTCAGTGGGAACAATACTTTTTTGAACACCCCAAGTTTAATCCTTATTCAAATTCTGCTGCATTTGGAAATGCTAAAGGGTGTCAGCCTGTTACATAGACAACAAAGCTTGAGTAGTAATGTGTTGAGCTTGTAACTTTGCGGTCTGTCAAACTTCAAAGGGAAGTGTGAGGATCTAATTTATTTTAAACTAAGCATATAGTGAGTGATACTTGCTGGTGGTTCACACATGATTTCTTTTTAGGGAAGAGGTGATTAATACTGTTTTGCTTTACTTAGTTTCTCTTCTATTTGAAAGTTTAGGTAAGCTGCAAAGAGCTAGTTTAGATCCGCCCCAGGTCTTGATAATATTTCTCAATTCAGCAGCAGACCACCCTTGCCACATTCAGTTAATTCATACTGGGTCATATCACTGATCCATACAGTTCAGTATTGTCTAGTCTGAATAGTAGTTCAGACTTCAGGATGGTGGGCAGAGAAAAGTATCCTGCTAGCTGGTTTGTTTTTTTTTAAACCTGGGGAAGCCAGTGACTGAACTATACCATTTATCGATGCAGACAGATTCATATGGGTAGCTGTGGTGGTCTGAAGCAACAGAACAAATTTTGAGTCCAGTGGCATCTTTAAGACCAACAAAGTTTAATTCTGGGTATAAGCTTTTGTGTGCATGCACATTTCTTCAGATACACTGACATGGACTTTGCCAACCATTACATATAGGTTAGTCGCCAGGAAGGGCTAATTGTAGTCAAGACACATTATGTAACTGAGTGATAAGTATAGGTAAGATTGGATTAAAACAGTTGGTAGAACCTGTGAATTGCAGAAAATTAGCATACAGATAATAAAAGAGTTAACAAATAGATGTAGAACTGCATGACTTAGCATGTATTGTGAGACAAGAACCCAGTATCCGTGCAGCTGTTGAAAGCATCTTCACCTTCCAAAGTGGCCTTCTTTGTGGTGTTGGGGTGGGGGTGGAGATGGAGGATAGGCTGCTACTTAGGAAATTTTACCTGTGATTCCCCTTTCCTTTGAGGTGTGTGGAAATAGTTGTGCAGTTCTTTGGATAATTTAAATTTAACATTTATTTCATGGTTGCATTTTGGCTTGGCAGATCTTAATGGGTTTTGTTTTCCTTTATTGATATGTCGCCATTTTGCTATGTGATCTACATCTGTTTCTGGGTGACTTCAAACAGTTCTTGCATATAACTCCCCCCCCCCATTTTCTTAGTGGCAAGTTAAATGTTTTGATTGATTCTTTTGAAAACCACTGAGTTTTGACTTCTAGCTGTGTTATTAGTTCTGTGATGGCCTGTTCACACAGACAAGTGATTCTTTGATGGTGCAGTCATCTCATGAAGAACATGCATTTGTGAATTTGCTTGAAGATAAAACATATACAGATACTGGTACACAGCTGTGGCTCAGTGGCATGGCATCTGCTTCGCATGCAGAAAGCCCCACTTTCAGTTCTTGGTGTCTTGTCAAGCTCTCCAGATAGTCAGTCAAACACCAGGCTTCATAAGAAGATAGTATTTATTAAAGACCAGTCACAGAGCTGCATGAACCAGTTCTTTGTCAGTGATGCGAGATAGTACAAAACAATAGCAAATATAGCCCATTCAAACTACCCCCCACCTATAAGCCAATGAATACATTTCACGTGCATGCTAAGTCATGAAAGAAAACACCTCAAACCAGTACATTCCCCATGCCAGGGTAGCATGAAACCCAAGGTCAGGCGTATTGATAAGAAGCAAAGCAGACACTCTAAATCAGTGAGACTGGAGACTCAAAGTTCCTCCCGCATTCCAGAACAGTGAAAGATGTCCTTCCCTCCCACTCACAGCAATGGCAGGGTTACCTGACATGTCTCCAGTTAATGGGAGAAGTTAGCAGATTATGTGACTTCAGACACTGGAGAGCCACAGCCAAACACAGCAGACAAGACAGGGCACCACTGCCATACGTTCATGTGGTACTTTCCTGAGCACATGAAGCTGCCCTATACTGTGTCAGGCTATTGGTCCATCAAGATCAGTATTGTCTATGGTCTCGGCAATTGGTAACAGCTCTCCACAGTCTCAAACAGAGATCTTTTGCCTCACTTCCTGCTCCTTCTAACTGAAATTGCCAGGGAATGAACAAGAGACCTTTTTAGTTTTGCTTAGTTTTGCCTGTGCTACAATGCTTTCCAAATAATCCATACAAAAGTGGGGGATGTCTGTTATTGACTATATTTATCGTCCGTCTTTCTCACCAAGACTCAAGGTGGCTTACACAGTATAGTTGATATGTTCAATACGGTGTGACATCTCCTAAGCAACATAATAGCACTTGGACTATAGAGGGTACAGAAGGCCATATGTTATAGCCCAACCCCAGTACTTGGAAAGGAGACCACCAAGGAAGACTGCAAAGGAAGGCAATGGCAAACCACCTCTGCTTCTCACTTGCCTTGAAAGCCCCTTGCTGGGGTTGCCTTGAGTTGGCTGTGACTTGAGAACACTTCACCTCCACACACAGGACTACAGAAATCTGAAAGAAACAAAGTTTATTAGACATGATACAGAATGCAGATAGACTGAAGAAAAATGGCCTTACATCAGTAGAAAATAATACAGTCATGGTAGGATAATACATATAGCAGACAGATACTGGGGTGGATCCCACCCCTCTCTATCGAGTAAAGTTTAAAGTGTATTTATTTAAATATTTATACCATAACTTTCCTTTTGGCTCAAGTGGGAATCCTTCCTCTAATATGATGAGTCTTCATATAATTTGAGTGGCTCTTCCACTGGAGAAAGAGCCACTTAAGTTGGAGGAATGCTGCCAAAGGATGGAGGAGGGCTACTTGGAGGATGGTCGGATCCACCTCGATGCATTCTATGCTCAGTGGTATATAGTCCACCATCCCTTTATAAGCATCTTCCTGAATCATTCTGTTGTAGTATAACCCTATTACCATTATAGAAATGCCTTTCTATAAAAATCTGTTTTACATGGTTTGTGGGATGGCAGAAACGTGAGCTTCCTGACCATCTGGGATCTTGAAAGCTAAGCAGGGTCAGCTCTGGTTAGTACTTGGATGAGAGACCACCAAGGAAGGCCAGGCGTTGCTGGGCAGAGGCAGGCAATGGTAAACCAACTCTGTTGTCTCTGACCTTGGAAGCGCCACAGGGTCACCATAAGACCAACTGTGACTTGATGGCAAAAACAAAACACAACAAAAACCTGTGGCATGGAACGAAGGGTGCTGGAGTGGTGAGACCTAGGTTTGAATCCCTCCTTTGCACCTTGAAGCTCAGTAGTGTTGGTCGCTTTCCATCATTCTAGCCTGCCTCACAGGGTTATGGTGATGGAAGAGGAAGGACCATGTGCACTGCTTTGAATTTCTTGGAGGAAGGGCAGGATAAATAACCAAATAATTGCCACACTTAGCTGACCAAGTTATATAAAATGTAAAATTTTTCCAAAGAAACCCCACAAAATAGGATTTCAGCTACTCCAAACCACTCCATTTGCTATCCTTAGTGTTGCTGAGGGACTTGGAGAGAAGAAAGTATAAAAAGTCCCCATGATACCCTGCTGTGGCTGAAGAATTCTGTATTTGTTCTTAATATGCTCTCAGGTTGTTAATTAAAAATAAACCTCTTATTTTACAGCAGATATTTGATACATGTATATACCCAGCCACACAACACTGATTTATTGATGGTGTTCACATTTCATCTATATTAGTTTTGTGCCTTGGAAGCTACAGTATTAAATAGAGCAGATACATTTCTGGTAAATTTCTTCAAAATTAAAGAGTATAAGTATTGCTCACACCAGGGGGGAAACACACAGACACACAGGAGAACTATCAAACATAGTGGCTTTCTTCTACTTCAGTTACTGAGTCTCCATCTAAAAGTAAACTTGAATGGGTCCAGCATTGGGGTGGGGTCATAATACGGCTTCTCAGCAGATGTCTTGAAAGGAGGAGGGAGTTGGCTGCGTACAGCCTGGTCCTTAAGGGGGCGGGGCCAGTGCCATCTTAACGGCTGGCTCCAGACTTGTGCTCGGCCCACCCTGGCAGTAGCGCAGGCTTTAGGCTGGTTGCCCCTTTTGATGGGGGGGCAGGTAGGAATTTTTTACCTCTCATCCAATTGGCTAAGGATGGAGGGCCTTTTTTGCCTACCCTGCACTATTGTCAGTGGATTGAGGAATTTACAAGGGTGGTGCCAGTGGTTAGGTCCGTCACTTTATGCTTGGGCTGAATTTTGGTTATAAAAATTCTGTTGGTAAGCACCCATCAGCAACCCTGGAGGGTGGAGGGGTCTGTCAGGATCATCACTGCGGCCTTGCGGCCAGGGATGAGATGGGCAGACTGCCTTCTGGAATGCCTTCGATGGATATTCTACACGGGCCATGTGGCTGTGGGTGAGGGATCATCATGGCATATTCCATTGGCTGGGCTGCCTGGGTGCTAGCCGCTTACAGTGTGCTATGTCCCGGGGGCCAGGTGCATTGTCCGTCTTATGGCAAGGGTGGGGTTTGAGTTTGAGTGACCCCAGGCCTTGACCATGCTGCTTCATACTGTTAGCCCTTGCCATGGTTTTGTTAATAAATAAAGTGGCCTTTAGTTTCCCAGCTACTGTTGTCTGACTCTTTCTTCTGTCTATGGCGGCAAAATTCAGGATCATAAACTTCTGCTTTCTGTGTAACGCAATCTGGCAAAGGGTCTACCAGGAATTCTGCTGCTGTGCAAAGTTCGTTTCAACAGATTCCTCTCCCCATATGGCAGACTCCTTGTTGCAAAGGTAGATCAAATGACTACACATCATATGTGAGGAATTTGGTGTCACTCTGTTTCTAAACACTTGGTTTGCATGTAGCCTGTGTCAAGCAGGGTGCACCAGCAAGGCATAGGAGATTGTTTCTGATTGCTTTAAGTCTTGGGGTTAATTGCTTTAAGGTCCCTGAGATGAAGGGGCACCGGGAGAAAGCAGGTTTGTTGGTTCACTTCTCAGCTTGTCAAATTAACAGAAACAGCAACATCTCAACATGGGCTTTACTTTCTCTGGCTTAATTTGGAAGAGGTGGCTAAAGCTTTGAAAAATTCAACTGCAGCCTTCTTAGGACTGTACTTTCCTCTAACTAAGGGTCCAGAACCTTTTGACAAGGGACTTCAGGCTCTCTTTTAGATATATGCATACAATGAGGGACTGGGGCAGGGAGTGGGACTGATACATGCTTGCCAACCTCCATATTGGAGCTGGAGATCTCCTGGAATTATAACTGATGTCCAGATAAGAAAGATCAGTTCCCCTGGAGAAAATGGCTGCTTTGGAGGGTAGACTCTGTAGCATTATATACTGCTGAGGTCCCTACCTTTCCCAAAGCCTTCCTTCTCCAGCCTTCACCCCAAAATCTCCAGGAATTTCCCAGCCCTCAGTCAGCCACCCTATATTGACAACATGCTTTTGAATTGTCTAAATGAGACGCTGAGCATGAAACTCTTGGATGGGTGACACATTTGGCTACAGGTACACTCTTTGGCAGGGCTCTTTTTGTAGCAGAAACTCCTTTGCATATTAGGTGACACACCCTAATGTAGCCAATCCTCCATGAGCTTACAGAACTCTTCTTAAGCTCTTGGACGATTGGCTACATTAGGGTGTGTCGCCGAATATGCAAAGGAGTTGTTAGGAGATGAACTTTGAAAATGCTTTTATTTGTTATTTTCTGACCTGCATGCACACCAGGAATGGTGCCAGCAAGAGTCTTTGCTTTGGGAGAATGTATGCCTGAGTTAATGTGACTCTCTGTGTAAGGGAGGTACCACACAGCCTGCACTTCCATGCAACTGAGGTCACAGACATGCCTTGCACATATCTACCCATGAGGCCTTGGGAACAAGAAGCATCTATTAGCATCTCCATTATGGTCCCCCAGCAGAATGTAGAAACAACAGCCTTTCCACCATTGAGGGATCTCTACCTCGCATGTAACCCACAGGATGCTTGACACTTACACGTGTGAAGTTTGCCACCTGGACCTGGCCAGAGCCATCTGCATACTTGAAGGTTTCCATGCCAACCCATCTTGGCACCTTGACCAAACCTCCCTTGTAGAAAGGTGTAGACTTTCAGTATTGCCCCACCTTAGTAGGAGGGAACCCCCACACCCTTTAGCCAATAGGTACGAGGATGGGATGGACCCAGAGACACCCCAAGCCAGCCCCCATACTAGCTGATAAAACGGGGTGCAACCTTTGTTCTAGGCTTCCCCTCCTTCTCTCTTCATCAGCAGCCGGCAGAAGCTTGCTTCCATGCCATCTCACCTCCTGCCTTCTCATCATCAACAAGATAGCTAAGTAACATAAGGTAACTTGCTGTGCTTACTTGGAGTAGCGACCAAGTAGCCCTCACATATGTTAGCTGGTTCTAGCTGTGTGCAGTAAAAGTAAGAATACCCTTAGTTAGAAACAACCCTTGTTCTTGGACTGTGGAAGGTCGATCTACAGGATCAGATAAGTATATGCTTTCCCCCTCCTAAAAAACCCTTTAGTTTAAACCCCCCAAATATTGCTTTCCATTTCTACTGCAACTAAAGGAACTTGAGTGTATGTGTGTGTGAATCTGTTTTTGTGTGCCTGTAAATAAAAAGAATACTCAGTAAAGAGAATCTTGATTCAAATTAAGAAACCTTGTCAAGTGCTCTCTTTGGGGAAAAGGGTTCCTTGGCGCGAAGCTTGATTTCTCTGTATACATTGGCTAAGACCTCAAATAAGTTAGTCCGGCCACTGTGTAGATAAGCAGTTTGGCTAACAGAGTTCCTGATACAAAAAGAGCCCTGCTCTTTGGGGTGACTCTGGAGTCCCTTGGATATCATGTAGGTATGAGAAGGTGACGCAGCTAGTGAAACTGAAGTGAAAGTGAGGAGGCTTTATTGGGGAAAGCTATTTTCAGGTGAGTCACTCATAGGATCCGACCCCTCTCTTTGAGTCCTGTGTTGTGTTAAGTCAAGTCAGGAACAAGAGGAAAGCGCCTTTTCTAGTAGAACAGATCTGGGGGATCCAGTCCAATTCCTCATTCTGAACACAGCTGTCCATTCAACAAAGCTGTTTTTGCCGGCTCCATTTCTGATGACCCAAACAGAAAACGTATCTTTGAACTCATTACATAACATAGACCTGACCAGTTTTACAATCCTGATTGTAGAAACAAAATCAAGGTCTGAGTTTTTAATCTATAATTGAATTGAACTGAAAAACTGTTTCTTCCTCTAAGCCTGGTTTGACCCCCTGTGTCACCTGGGGATCATTCCCGAACTTTTCACCCAAATTATTTGCCTCTTCAGATTCAGATATGCTTCTGTTCTATTGAACTGTTAGGTTGTATTGAAGGCAGTTTTGGGGGAATCTTTTCTCCCCCTATCGTTGTACAGTTGGTGGCACCAGAAGGTCTGAATGAAAATGAGGGAAAAATTATTCTTTTGCTTGAATACAACACTATTTTATGGGGCATCTGGCTATTTCTCTTCTGAAGAAGCTGCTTTTCCCACCAGCAGAAAAACAGGTTCTCCTTCTCTTCTTTCCTCCCATCCACCCTGCATTTTTGGAATAAAACAATTGGTGTGTCATTTTACATTATATGTTGAAATGCAAACTGACATCTTGTACCGTGAAGGTATTTGAACATATCATATCAGCAACTGGAATAAAAAATCATTCTATTTTGCTCTCTCTCCCCACCCAAACTCGCTGGGCAGTAATTGTTCTTCATTTTTGTTTTAATATCTCATAATTTCCATTTTTTAAAAACCCAGCCAATGTAAGGACAAACAGCCCCCCAGCCTGGCTAAACGGGATGCCCATTTGCTAAATTCTTTTCTTTAATGAAATAAAAGGAGACATGAAAGAAGGAGAAAAAGAACCCGCTAATCTTATAGGCTGCAAAGAATTGGGGGGGGGGATTTTTTAAAAAACCATAACAACCCACATTTTCCAGACACAAGAGCCTGAGGAAAGATTAATTAAAGTCAATGGAGAATTTAAAAGCGAGAAAATACTGGGCAACAAGAAATCATCCTAGGAACCCGGAGGGGCTCAGTGCCAGTCAACATTAATTTGTGGGATGGGAGATGTCAGGAACTGAAAACAAGATTTGGCAGCTAATATGAGCCAGTCTTGGGCTTCTGTTCAGGGAAGAAATGATGGCTGTATCTTCTGCTCTGGGCTCACGGCACTCATTTGCCAGCCTTAGGTGACTTGATCTCCAAGAAATATCATCATCTCCATCTTGTCCATCCATCCAGTTTTGAGCCAAGCTTTATTGCTGTCATTTAGTTCAGACATTCTGTCCTTCCATCCTTCTTTGTCTGACAAATTTTGTTCATCATGGTCAGGCACCAAGTTTTAGTTAAAGCATTGCTGGCCCCTAGGTAGCACCAGAGGGCAGAAGAGAAAAGAAGATGAAGTCTAGTAGGTGGAGCTTGAAGAAAACCTGCTAACTCAGGGCAGAATATACCAGGTCAGAATCACAACACAGAACAACCTGGCATTTACTGACTTTTCAGACCCTGAAGCTACTTACTATAAAATATGGAACATGGTTTTACTGGTCAGGCAAATGTAAAACACTAGCTGGTTGGTAACACTGCTTTGGGAAATTCCTGGAAATTTGGGGGACAGTGCCTGAAGAGGGCAGAGTCTGCGGAGAGAAGAGTGTTCTGCATGAATACACTGCTATAGAATTTGCAATCTGAAGGTGCTATTTCCTCTCTGTAGTTTGGAGATCATTTGTAATTCTGGGAGAACTCCAGGAGGTTGACAACCCAGAGGTGAAGGGAGAAGAGGCAAAAGAGAGGTACTGCTAGACAAGACTGAAACAGGGTCTTCTTCTTCTTCTTCTTAAGCATTTAGTCTTTGTGCTGAACAATTTGAAACTTACATTAATACAACTTATGCAATGACCTCCCTCCCCAGGGAGAGCAATCTTGTGAAGACAAGAGAAGTAGAATGTCTTGCTGATCCATTTTATCCCTTAAAAAAAAAATGGATGCTCTCTCTCATCCCATTCCAGACTGTTTTTCCACCATTGTCTTCCTCCCCTGCTTTTCATGACTGTTCTGTCCCTTCACCATCCCATTTTATTTTGTTATGAACCATAGCAACTCCACAAGTCCCCATGGGATTAAAGTTCTAGACACTCCAGGGGGGGGACAAAACAACCAGACAAAAGGAGGGAATATTGTGGCAAGTTAACTGTCCTCCTGAACTTCTTTAAGATATGAGAGGCTGGAGCTAAATTGCTCAGCATGTGTGTTTTTTTCAATTTCCAAGAGTTTTGAAGAGTCACAGTTAGACTGTAATGTAACATTTGCTTCCCTTGTGATGATTGCTGGAAGAGTGGAACCAAAGACCACAATACGCCATTGGTCAAACTGGATATAGATGTATCCAGGGGTCTTTTTGTAGAAAAAGAGCTGCAGGAGCTCATTAGCATATGGCATGCTAATGAGCTACTAGGCTATTAGCATATGCCATGCCCCCTGACATCACTGGAAGTGATGTCAGAAGGGAAGCAAAAGGGGGGAGGCATCTTCAAAAGCCTCCCCTTCTCTTCCCCAGCTGGCCTGGGTAGGGGAGCGAAGAGAGAAGGGGTTTAAAGTGGGAGAAATGCAGAAAAGGGCAACTGCAGATGAAAGGAAGTACTTCTTCACCCAAACAGTGATTAACACATGGAATTCACTGCTATAGGAGGAGGTGGTGGTGGTGGTGGCGGCTGGCATGCATGAACAGCTTCCAGATGGAATTTGACAAATGTATGGAGGCTGGAGCAGACAGGAAAAAAACAAACCAACCCCCCCCCCAAGCAACAGCAACCAGCAGAACTTTTTAAAGTTGTAAACCTGTAAGAACTAAAAAACCTTTCATATGTTCTAACTTCTAACCTGACTGCTCAGCAATTTCATTGAGTGCCCACGATTTCTTGTCTTGTGAGAAAGGGTGAAAAGTACTTCTTTCTCTACCTGCTCTGTCCCATGCATAGTCTTGTAAACCTCTTATCATGTCACCCCTCAGTCTTTGTTTCTCAAAGCTAAGATCCCCAAATGTGATAACCTTTCTTCATAGGGAAAGTGTCCTCCTCTTATTATTGCAGTTGCCATTTTCTGCATTTTTCCCAGGGCTATAAATATTCTTTTTGAGGTGTGTGTGGTGTGAGTGGTCCAATCAGGTTGCACCATCAATTTATACATGTATAAATGATGTTCCTTTTGGTCTTTTGGGGTTTCTGTGTGGCACTGTGGCATGCTTGCACTGCCACAGTGCCACATGTTCTGGAGTGTGCCACTTGTTCTCATGGCAAACAAGCACCTCCCAAGACAGTTCACTTTCCCTAAGATTCTCTGGGAGAGTCTGACTGCTGGTGCTGCCAGCTTGCCTGCCTTAAGTGCTGTTGGCTGGTTTTCCCCATTGGAAATAATGGAGGTAATGGGGGTAACCTGTTTGGGTGCCCATAGAATTAGGTTCATTAGTCCAATGGCTTTGAGACATAGGGGTGTATGTGGGGAGAGGCTCCTGAAGCTACTCTGAAAATTTGGAGCCCCTCCCTCAAACCCCTTCCCCCAGAGCTACTAACAGCACTGTGGGAAAAAAGTAACTTTTCCCCCCACCATAGAGAACAATGGAGGGGATGGGGACAACCTGTTTGGAGGCCCATAAAATTGGACCCCCCGATCCAATATTCTTGAAACATGGTGGGTATCTTAGGGAGAGGCTCCATCAGCCACCCTGTGAGTTTGGAGCCTCTCCCTCAAACCCCCTCCCCTCCAGCCCCCAGAATATACCCTATGTTTTTGCCATTGACTTCAATGGCCCATAGGATATAATGGGACTGAAACTGACATTGGGCTGGCCAAAAGACTCCAGATCCACTCCTACTGCCGAAACTGACATGCGGGAGCCTTTCCACCCTCCGAAACTGCTTGTGCCCAATTTGGCCAAAGCGAATTGGGCCAATTTTTTTTTTTTTGCACACCCCTACTGGGGACGCTGGCTGGGGGTGGGGCTTGCCGCCACTGCCATTTGTTGTAGCTCCTGAGCTGCCGGAGCTGTGCTCCGGCGCACTCCCCCCAAAAAAAGACCCCTGGATGTATCGAACACTATATAAGCCTGCCTGGTTCTGCTGTGGCCAGGGATGCCTGCCTCTGGGGATTCTCCGGAATGACAGCTCATATCCAAAGTACAGGGATCAGTTCCCCTGGAGAAAATTGCTGCTTTGGAGGGTGGACTCTACAGATTGTACCCCGCTGAGATCCCCGTCCTCCCCAGGCTTCACCCCCAAATCTCCAGGAGTTTCCCAACCTGGATCTGGCAACCCTACTCCCCCATCCCCCACTGGTGGCCAAGGGGGACCTGAAAATCCTGGCTGGGGCCCTATTTTGGGTGTCTCCTACCTTCAGATGTGACATAAGTATCTACTCTGGGGCAGGGCCTTTTGTGTCAAGTGCCAACTTAATTCCACAGAGAAATTGTAAGCCAAATTACACTTTTTAAAGCCCACTGACTGTTTTGGACCTAGTAGGGCATAACTCTACTGAGGACTGTGATCTTAAAGACTAACAAAAGCAAGCTTTATTTATTCAAGCATTTCACAGTGTCTAGTTTAATATATTTTCAAAATATCAATGCTGTCCCTTTTCATCTATCAATTATCTAGTTGGGATTTTATTTTTTGTTTTAGTAGAATGGTTTTTTAAAAATTGCTGTATTATCTATTTTCAGGTATTACAATGGTGCATTCTGGTAGCTACCCACAATGTTCCCAATATGTGCAATTGCCACATGGCATGAAGAGGGGCAACATGAATATATACTGTGCCCATACAGCCTTGGTCTGTGAACACACAGTAAATACACACCCTGAAAAATCCAGGGGTCAGTTTACACATACCAGAGTTGTATGTGCTTGGTAAATATGAGTATGTGACCTGTTCACACAACATGGCAACTATGTGTATTGGGGGGATCTATGCACAGTTGATAGGCTCCTGGGGTGTGTGGCTGTAATGTCTGAAAAGGGCTATCATTTTAAGTAATTAAGTTGCCTGGTGGATCAACTGGTACAAAGGAACAGAGCATGGTACATTGATTAAAGTACTGGATTAGGCTTGGTGAAACCCAGGTTCCAGCCAGGAAACCCTATAACACATTAGATTTTACTGCTCTTTTCACTCCCAACTTCATTTTGAATGTAGGTCTCATAGTGAGTACTCATTGTTCTGTTTTATAGCAGAGAGAGCTCTTTGTCACAGAATATTCTTTCCATTGCTCATTAAGCAGCCAGGCCTGTGTGTATATATAATATCATCAAACTTGTATGAATTCTGTCTTTCTCTCCAATAATATTCCAGGCTGCACTGTCTGTGTTTAAAAGGCAGGGAGATATTTGCAGTTCCAACACTGGTTCCCTGGTCCAACACTCTTTCACCTCTGCTGGGACAACATCTTGCAATTCAAACCTCCAAGCATATTGCAGACAGCTGTCTCTGGGAAAAAAAAGAAAAAAGGAACAGTCAAAGTTTACCTCCCCCCTCCGGCCAAAACATGCCATTCCTCTACCTATGCAGAATTCCTCCACGGCTTTCAAATCAAGAGTGCATAAGAAAGCATGGCAAAACTATTTGAAGAAATGCCAAAGTAACGCTCATCTTCCCGTCTTAGCTGTAAGTTAAACTTGAAAGAGAAACAAAAGATGCATTTTAATATTTTGTAAAGTCCTGACCTGGAGAGACCAGGCTAGCCCGATCTCTTTGGATCTTGGAAGCTAAGCAGGGTTGGCCTGTGTTCGTATTTGGATGGGAGACCACCAAGGAAGTCCAGGTTGTTTCGTAGAGGCAGTTCAATGGCAAACCAACTTTGGGTGTCTCTTGCCTTGAAAACCCCACCAGGGGTCACTCATTATAAATCAGCTGCAACTTGAGGGCGGGGCGGGGGGGGAGGAAGCACCAAAGGTCTGCGTCTGTTCAAGGTAACTTCCTATTAGGAGGAGCTGTGGATTACACTTTTTTGGTATTTTTCATATGTGCATGTGTGCGTGTGGGTGTGTGCGCACCTGGAAGTCATGGTGACCTCTAGTGACTGACCTCTAATAGAGGCCTGGGGGATATTCGGAGAAGTGGCTGAATAAAGCCTGCCCCCGCCTCCTGACTGCTCCTGACTGCTGGTATTCCAAGAAGGTCTCCCATCCAAGTACCTGCCCGAGTCGATAGCTTCTGAGATCTGATGAGACCAGGCTTGTCTGAGCTATCCATATCAGGGCAGGAGCCTTGGATTACGGAGCAAGCAGAAGCCATGAATGCAGAGAGCTCTAACTTAGTAACATCCCCAATGAAAGGGTCTCAGCTTCCGGAAAAGACCTTTCTCTGAGGCTGGACTAAGGGGCTCGAATGCTGCCTTCTACCATCCTTCTCTCTCCATTATAACACAATGTGATGTCACCGTGCTTCACAGTTTCCCACCCCACTACACTTCATTTGCTGACGATGTGAGGGTGGGGGACTCCAAGTGCAAGCATATAATCTCTCTCATTTCGGAAGACTGATGTCAGCAAGGCAGAAAAATAGATGCAAGGCTACTGTTTTCAGCAGCAGCAGCAGAACTCTCATATCTAGTACTAGTCGAAGTGACCTGATAGATTTCTACCATTATGAACAATGTGGTGAGAGTGAGCAAGTTTTTCTCCTCTTTTCAGAACAATGCTGACTCAGTTGGAGAACGGGAAATGAAAGTACTTTTTCAAACACTGTATAATCTGTAAGTAAAATTAATTCACAGCCATGAGATGCAGTGATACTCACCATTTTGCTGGCTTTAAAAAAAGAATTAAATTTATTCATGGAGCACAGGTCTCTCATTTAGCAGCATTAGCTAAATGGGACCTCCTTGTTCAGGCCTCTGCGGGCATAAGCAATAGGGAATGCCGGTGGCGAAGAGCAAGGGACCGCCGTCTCTTCGTGCCTTCCCTTGTAAGCATCTTGTCCTGCCACTGTTGAAAACAGAACATTGGACTGGATAATCTGATTCAGCAAGGCAGTATTTACGATATTCATCTTAATCATAGTCCAGCTTGATTTCTACTAGCAGATGCCGCATGTGACAAATACACACTATCTGTAATAGACTTTTCAGTCAACTGAGCTGTCGTATGAGAATCAGAGTTATCACATGGGAAAAATATGACAGGCCGAAGTGAATCATGGGCAGCTAACGCACTCACTTTCCCCTGTACTCAGCTGGTGTGATGTCTGACACCAAGTCAGAATATTAGCCCAGTGAGCTTTGTGTTACCTACCTGGGCAGCAACTCTCCAGTGTTTCAGCCAGTGACTTTCCCCCGGCTTTGGTCTCTTAGAGATCTTTTTAACTAGTGATACCAGGGACTGAACCTAGGACTTTCTACATGCAAACCATATGCTATACTACAGATCTGTAGCTCAGCTATGGCTGTACCCCACTCCCACTACAGCTGTACATGTGCCTTCCATTGGGGAAATATTAATGTGATCTGAGCTACACAGAAATACAGGCACATCTGTTGACTTGGTTGGGGGGGGGAGATGCATCTTTGATCACAGGAGTGCCTACCGGTTCACTCCATTAACAACATGCTAATGTTCTATCCCTGACCTGGATAGCCAGGCTAGCCAAAGATCTCTTCAGGTCATGAAAGCTTAGCAGGGTCAGCCCTGGTAATACAAGGGGCTATGATGTGGAAGCAGGCAATGGCAAACCACCTCTGAATGTCTCTTGCCTTGAACACCCAAGGGGGTCACTGTAAGTCAACTGTGAATTGATGTCACTTTCCACCACCAAAGTTTGGTGTGAGAGCCAGTTCGGTGTGATGGTTAAGAGTGGTGGAGTCCAATCTGGGAGAACTGGGTTCGATTCCCCACTCCTCCATGTGCAGCTGCTGGTGTGACCTTGGGTCGGTCACAAGTTCTTTCAGAGCTGTTCTCTCAAGGGCAGTTCTCGAGAGAGCTCTCTCAGCTCCACCTACTTCACAGGGTGTCTGTTGTAGGGAGGGAAAGGGATTGTAAGCCACTCTGAGACTCCTTCAGGCAGTGAAGGGCAGGGTATAAATCCAATTTCCTCCTTCTCCTCTTCTTCTTTGTCATTTTGTTATGCGACTGGCATCCTACAGTTGCCCACATTTAAGTATACAAACTGGCCTTTGTATCTGTGTCCAGTGAGGAAGGGGGCAGAGAGGGAGGGGGAGGGAGACATGGAAGAATAAGATAAGAGGGGTGAGAGACACTGAAGCCAGGGAGGAAGAGAGGCTGGAGGCTGCATGAGATGCTGAGAGAGAGAGAGGGAATGACAGCTCCAGCTGTAGGGTCAGCGGAGGTGAAGTAACTCTATAGCCCTCATTCTGGGGCTTCAGCAGCCTCTCTTTGCTTCCCCTGCATGGCAGAGAGTGGGAGTCCGGGGGAGCCAAGTACCCAGCCTGACAATCTGGCAACATCTTGTTGAGCAGTTCTGCTAAATCTACATCCACATATTGTTGGCTATTGCACTATAACAATTCATAACTGGATTTTCCTGTGTGACTGGATAATCTAGTTGTGAGTGATTGCCATCCCACAATGATAGCATAATATCTGACGATGAGCGGATGTAGCCTGAGAGAGTGTGTGGGGGGGTGGTTCTTGCCTTCTCCCTTCCCAGTACCTACCATTATTAGTGGCTTCCCCTATAGTTTGCAACATTGGATGCCAATGTTCCATCTGTTTCCCAGAAGGCTAAGACGCTGTTTTGCCCTTGGTCATTGTCAGTGCCCTCACATCCTCATCTCTCTTTGCTGGGCTGCCAGGGTCCATGGCTTGCAGTTCTTTCTAGCTTTCAACTAGCTGGCGCTTAACACTTTCTTTCTGTCCACCAGCCTCTAGAATGTTCCTCTGCCCTGCAACTTTGAGATGTGTCATTCAATAAATAACCCAGAGGAAGAAAAAGAGACAATGTGAAACTACAGTCAAACTTAGCAGTCTAAAGGAAATAGCTCCTAAAAGACAGGGGTGACCCTTAGCCTGTGGTTAAGGAAAGGAATTAGAACTTGTTTGAATGTTCCTGCCTTCACCAGCTTAAGGGTCTGTAAGACAAAGCAGCTTATGATAGTATATTTAAGCAGAAACTGCCAAGAAATCTCTATCCTCAAGTTTTAATGACCTGTCTGAATAACAGTAGAAAAGAGCAAGGGTCCAGTAGCACCTTAAAGACTAACAACATATGTGAGAGGATATGAGCTCATACCCTGTCACATATTTTGTTAGTGTTTAAGGTGCTACTGGGGTCTTGCTCTTTTCTACTGCTGCAGACAGACTAACACGGCTCCCCATCTTGATCTGTCTGAATAACAGAAACAGTTACTTGTTTGTGATAAATTATCTGGTGTTTGTTTGTATACAAAGTTACCTCATTCTTGTTGTCTGTTCACCTCATAATTCCTACACCTCATTCCAACCTGACCATTTCCCCTCAAATTTAAATAAAACAATCTCTCACATGCCATTATCAACCCAGGATAAAAAGAAGGATTTTAGTCTCTCTTCTCAGTTCCCTAGGCTGGGTCAACATCTAACAAGATACATTCAAATGACTGGTGGGCCAGCCAGAGAAAAACAAAGAAGAAAAAGGGAAAAGGGGCTGCGCAGACAAAAAGGAGGTAAAGGGAAAGTCTGTGAGGGACAGCAAAATCATGCCCCGCTTGACCTGCATGGCCCAGGATAGTCTGATCTCATTAGATCTCAGAAGCTAAGCATGGTTGGCCCTGGTTAGTATTGGATGGGAGACTATCAAGGAACACCAGTATTGCTACATAGAGGGAGACGATAACAAACCACCTCTGAATGTCTCCTGCCTTGAAAACCCTTTGGGGTCACCATAAGTTGTCTTCGACTTGATGGTACTTTCCACCACCATATCCACTCTGAGAACTTTCACTGCACTCATCAAAACTCTTTTGGCTTTCCCCATAATTCCTCAGATATTTTTTCCAAAGCATAATTTCTCTTCAGATACAATTTGGTGGTGACTTAAAGGTGTGTGGAATTCCTCTCAGGTATTCTGCTGGACCTACTGGGACTATTTTGGCTCCCTCCAAGCTCCTCAGATGTCTGCCAGGGGAAAAAAAACAAACCAAATTCATTTCAAATTTGGTTCAGGTAAAATTTCAGTGACAACCCTAAAAGACTTTGTAACTCCTGGCATGGCATTACTGCCGGCTGCTAAGCTAGGACAGATCACAGAACAGAGAAGCCAAGAGCTTAATTCCCTCTTATCAAAACAAAACGACAAAGCCTGGAATAGATACTATGGAAAGAAATGAGGAAAGCTTGCTGCAGGTGCACAGAAAACCCCAGTGCTTGAATGCCTTCTGCACCTGTCTAATTACAGAGATCAATGGGGAAATCCAAAAGCAGTTTCCGTCCTGGATCCAAAACCAGCAGATTCCATCCTCCCAAAACACTGGAGGTGGATCGCAGCTAATGGTCCATTTTGAAGCAGTGTCTTTGGGCCCTTCCCCAAATATGGTGTCTGCTGGCAATGCGACAGTCAAAACATCTGCTTGCCAGAGATGTACAGATGTTTGTTGATCCATGCTTCAGCACAAGCCACATGCTGTAAACAGTTGTTAGATCGGGAGGATTTGAACGAAAGGGAAGCTGGCAATGTTTTCACACAATAAACCCGGGAAAGGAGAAGGACCTGCCAAAAAAAAAATCTTATAATTCAGGAAAGGAGAACCAATGGCAAATATGCACGTGGGGTTTGGATTTCTGCTTGTTATGAAGCTTTGCTGAATATGTTCCTTGTTTTTAGATGCTGGATTTTTTTTAAAGTCCTAATGTCTTGATATGGCCAACTTTTTTTTGCTTATGCTGTAGGTAGATTAAGCTCCAGAGTAAATTGACCTGTGCGCAATGAATGATGGACTCCGAGAGTTGATGCTGATTAAAGGGATTGGCTCCGTCCATGAAGAACTTACAACATAATCCTAAACAGAGTCACGCCCTTCTAAATCCACTAAAGTAAAGGCTTTAGAAGGATATTAACTCTGCATAGGTGTGCGTTGCTAATGAGAATTTTGCCTTGTGAGGTAAGCCAGTATGAATATACAGGAGCTGCTGTATACCATATTGGACCACCATTCCACCCAGTTCCATCCAATCTACTCTAATTAGCAGCAGCTCTTTCTTCCTTTCTCACTGTGTAGTCCAGTGTAATTACTCCAGTCTCAGCCTACTGAAACCAATGGGATTAAGGTAGAATAATTCTGCATAGGATTGCCCTATTTATCAGGGAAAGGTCTTTCCCTCTACTTGAAGTCCTTTAATGGGAGATGTCTGGGACCTTCAGCATGCAAAGCATGGGCTCTCCCACTAAGCCATAGCCCCTCTTGTGTGTGATTTCTGCTTGGGGTCCCATTCTCCTGCTGGGGGTGCAGAATCACCCACCCTTCAGCTCCTATTGCCCTCCGTCACTTTAAGCAGTGGTAGTAGAAAAAAAAAAATTAAAAACCCACAGCAGGTGGGCAGTATTATGTCACTTCCAGTATGGCTGGGAGGGCAGGATAAAAGTTTAATAAATAAATAAATAATTCCTAGAGCTACCCTGTATTACTTTTAGGTTACTTTTAGGTTTTTACTGGAAGGGATATGATGCTATAGCTGACCTTGCACCCCCCATCTCCACTCCCACAACCCTGCCACAGGATGCCAGGCACCGCCAGGCAGCCCTATCATCCCCACACTTTAGACAATAGGTTGAATTTAGATCGTCCACATCTGAGGCCACGGATTTCCACATTTGCAGCTCCTTTTCCTTAACCACTGTGCTAGGCTCTGTGACTGGAAGATTGGCAAGGGTTGTGACCTGAAGATTTGCAGGGAAAACTGCTGGTAGAAATCAATATGTCCCCAACGCAAGAGCTCACTCTTAAGGATTTGTCTGCCCTAGGCAAAGATGTAGGATTTCTTTCTTTCTGTATTGTACAGATATGAGATGTTTTGCAGCTCCAGGCAAATTTTCTTGTGTAGCTGTTGCCCCTATTCATTGCTACGAGATGTTAGAGCCTGTTTGATCGCAGTCCCGTTGATCACAGAACCTTGTAAAAGACCTGTAAGTGACCTGTATGGTTCCATTTCACATGCTCTATAGTGTCACCCATTAAATTGATCAGAGCCTAGCAGCAGGGAAGGGCATATCCCCCCCCATCCCAGTCTTGTTCTGGAATTTCTGTGTGCTTGTTCTTAAATCTGGCTTCACTAGCAGAGTTTCTAAAATTAATTTCAGAGTTGGATTGTGCATATTTTTGCCACAGAATGCAGTTCCTTCATGACATTTGCACCCCAGTTTTCCTCTAAATGTTCTTGATGTGTGCATATGCATTAATATAATACAATGACTTTATGTGATGAAGGCATCAAGATTCTTTTTGCGCTGTCTCTCACTGATCTCCACATGAACTTTTGTGCACTGATTCATTGTTTTATTTGATTCAATTATATGGGCTGTCACCATATCACACTTACTTCCCCCCCTATTTTGAACACATGATCTCCTGCACATTGTTAAAACACAAAAAGGATCTTGACACAACTGTTGTTGTTGTTCAGTCACACAGTCAAGTCCGACTCTTCGTGACCCCATGGACCACCTCATGCCAGGCCCTCCTGTCTTCTGTCGTGCCCCGGAGTTTGCTTAATTTCATGTTCGTTGCCTCGATAACACTGTCTAACCATCTCATCCTTTGCTGCCTCCTTCTTCTTTGACCTTCAATCTTTCCCAGCATCAGGGTCTTCTCCAGTGAGTGCTCCCTTCTCATTTGGTGGCCAAAGTATTTGAGCTTCGGCTTCAGTATCTGGCCTTCCAGGGAACAGTCAGGGTTAATTTCTTTTAGGATTGACTGGATTTTTAGGATTGACTTGCAGTCCAGGGGACTCTCAAGAGTCTTCTCCAGCACCATAATTCAAAATAATCTGTTCTTCGGTGCTTGGCCTTCCTTATAGTCCAACTCTTGCAGCCTTATTTTACCACTGGGAATACCATTGCTTAGGCCATATGGACTTTTGTTGGCAGGGTGATGTCTCTACTTTATATTATGCTGTCTAGGTTTGCCATTGCTTTCCTCCCAAGGAACTGTATGTATGATTATATCATAGATTGCTCTCCCCCCATGTATTTTATGTACATTGGTAAGGCATGAGAGACATGCATGGATGAAAGGAATTAAAAGTCATGGTAAACTGCATCTGAGTAATGCTCCTTTCAAAGTTGTGGAATTTTTAAAAAACAACAATGGAGAATTCCTAATGCATTCAGAAACAAGACTATATGATTTGGAACTCCAGTTTAGGATATTTATTATGGTGTCAGATTGGGATCAGGAGGTTTCAGATTTCCACTAAAATATGAAGCTTGCCTGATAACTTAGGACTAATCATTTTCTCATGGGAGAGAAGATGGCAGGGTATTTCCTGATGTCACATCTTGGAAATCAATCAGGGACGGTACTTGGAAGAGAGACCACCAAGGAAGTCTCTGCAGAGGAAGGCCATGGCAACCCACTTCTTCTCACTTGCCTTGAAAAACCCCTTTGCTGGGGTCACCATAAGCAACTTGATACATAAGCAACTTGATACAGAACTTTACACACAATCATTTTCTCTCAAACTATCCTGTCTCAGAACATTGTGGTGGGAATACATGTATAACTCCCTGAGCTCTTTGGAGGAAGGGTGAGGAGAAAAAAATGTAAGGGACAGAATTCTACATTCTTGGATAAAACTAGGATGAGGAGAATATTGGAAATATCCCTGGCTAGTACTTTTTAGATGTTCTTTTTTTTTTTTTTTTGGCAAAGTCAAGAACTGAATGCAAAAACAGCAAGGAAAAATAATTGCGTTATAAATGCACCAACAAAGTCTGGTTTGCGACTGTGAACAAAAATTGTGAGAGAGAAGAAAAAGCAATTCCACCCTAGCAAAGAAATCCATCTTAATATCATTCATACAGCAATAAATAGCATTAAGTGAGCCAATCCAAACATAGATCATGCAGCCTTAAACCACTTGGAGACACAACATGGATTTTGTTCCAGTCAAATAAATCACTTATTTTCTAAGGGAGTAATATTTATAGCAGAGGAAGGAGAAAAAATTAACACTATTTTCAGTATAGAAAAGGCCCAAGGGTGGAATTAATAAGTATAGACACATCGATCTTTCCCCCCACCCTTTATTTATTTTGAATTAATGAGAACCTACAAATCCACTGTTTTATTGAAATGGAGTTGTACAAGGAAAAGCCAAAATAACATTACTGTTCCTTTCATTGGTTTTGTTAAATATGAACCATCCATCCTGGGCTGGCTGTTTTGTCCGCAGCTGCCTGTGGCTGATACTATGGGTGAAGTTTTCTTCATGAAACTGAGGGAAGAAACCTTTCTAGAAAAGCAGTCCAGCATTTCAACAATTTCCTAAGGGTATATTGGAGACGGAGTTTCCAACCTCAGCGTGGGAAATTCCTGGAAATTTTGAGGGGGTGCCTGGGCTTGAGGAGGGACCTTACCAGGAATGTGAGTCCACCTTCTGAAGCTGCCATTTTCTCCATGGCAAATGCTCTGTAGTGTGGAGGCCCCCTGTAATTCTAAGAGAAATCCAGGCCCCATTTGGACTCCGGCATCCCTAGCTTGGAGGCCTAGTTCCCAAAAAGTACAGCTGAGGTGGCAGGAGAAATATGACAGTATACGAATGGACTGAACCGCAAAGAGTGAGAGATCATGCTTCCCTTTCCTCCTAGGAACACTGTGTAAGAAGTCATAGAATCACAGAATCACAGAGTCGGGAGGTGCCATGCAGGGCCATCTAGTCCAAACCCCTGCTCAGTGCAGGATCAGCCTAGAGCATCCCTGACAAGTGTTTGTCCAGCCGCTGCTTAAAAACTGCCAGTGCTAGGTAGCTGATTCCACTGTTGAACAACTCTTACTGTAAAAAAAGTTTTCCCTAATATCCAGCTGGTACCTTCCTGCCCTTAACTGAAACCCATTATCATGAGTCCTATCCTCTGCTGCCAACAAGAGTAGCTCCCTGCCCTCCTCTAAGTGACAACCCTTCAAATACTTAAAGAGAGCAAATCATGCCCCCCCATCTCCTCTTCTCCAGACTGAACATTCCCAAGTCCCCTCAGCCTTTCCTCATAGGGCTTGATCTCCAGGACCCTGATTGTCCTTGTCACTCTCTTCTGCACCAGGCTCCATCCTGTCCACATCCTTTTTGAAGTCCACCTGAGGCTAGTTGATACCAACAACTCAGGGTTTAAGCCCACCCTCCCACTGTGCAAGTGGCCAGAACAACTGCCACCCTCTGTCCCCCAACTTTTTTGGAAATAAAAAAGAATAGGAAAGAGAAAGTGAGAATGAATAGGGTAAAAAAAAGGACAGAAAAGCTTTCTTTCTTTCTTTCTTTCTTTCTTTCTTTCTTTCTTTCTTTCTTTCTTTCTTTCTTTCTTTCTTTCTTTCTTTCTTTCTTTCTTTCTTTCTTTCTTTCTTTCTTTCTTTCTTTCTTTCTTTCTTTCTTTCTTTCTTTCTCTTCTTTCTAAAAAGGAATGTTGGGAAAATGAGAAAAACACAGAGGGAGCAATAAAAATGGAAGTGTCTTTAAAATAATAGGGAAGAGGACACTTGAGATTATCTCAATTTCCTGAACTATAGATTTAGATACCACTCCACGACCCACATTATAATCCTGGTGACTAGGATTTTTCATCTGTGACAAAAATGGTTCAGTCTTTCTGTTTACTGTTATGGTATACTAAAAGCTATGGTCAGCTCACCAGGAACTTGGGGGTGGGGACATGGGGGGCACCAGTGTTTCACGTACTGTGACAACACTTTTGGAGGGAAACAAATATGATGTGACTTCACTCTGGGAACTGCCAGAAATTCTGTAGTAAAACCTTAGAGTTTCTGGTGATTCTGAGAGTGACATAACATCACATCCAAACTTCCCCTGGAAGTAATATCATACTGTGAATGGTTTTTTTATTTCTCCCATTGCCAGTCAGAGTAGTGGCAGGCAACAAGGGCTGCCAGCAGCAGGTCTCCCACCACTGCGATCACACACACTAAATAATCAGAATCAGAATCAGATTTATTGATACAGTCATTGACCAGCATAAAATGTCTAATATCTTACATATGAGTCCTAAAGAGTCTTATAACCAATATGAACATTAAAAAATTTCATATCTAAAACAGTTAAAATTCAGATACTCTACGCAGTATCTCTTGACGTATTTTATATGCAGCTGCTAAAAAACTTGCACTGGAAGCTGTGACTGTTGGATTGACATCCCTAAGGATCATTTTGCTAAACTCTATATCTGTACAACCCTGATATTTCTTAAGAAGAGGGGAGATCTTCTTTGTTCTGATTTCATGATAGAAGGGGCAATACAGCAATACATGTTCAATTGTTTCGACCTCGCCATCCCCACAGGGGCAAACCCTCTCATGCATGGGAGTCTTTCTAAACTTCTAAACTCAGGCCATAATTAGATTTTTATGCACTAAGGGAGGGCAATATTTACCAGCAGCTCTCAAACTGTTCCAGGCTAAAATATTGCCCCAACTTTTGTATGGGACAATAATGGGGCCTCCATCTTCCTGCTTCACCCCACTTGAGCGTGTTCAATCAAAGTTTTTGAGAGCAGCTTTTCAGATGCCCAAATGTGTCTCAAATGCGAGCCTGCAACTGGAATCTGGCTTAATTAAAGCAGAGTCGAGGGTATGCCTCACTTCATTAAACTTTTGGCTAAAATTAAACCTTATTCCTTACGGCCTAGCACCCCTAATTCTCAGTGATAGTTTTAAATCCTCCTGGTTAAAGGCGGTACATCTAAACCTAAGCAAATTAGGCCTCTCACTGCCTATAGTCCAAAAAATGGAGTATGACCAAGCAAAGTCAGTAATCAAACAAAGGATCCAGGATATCCAACGTCAAATTGACATCAATAAAGCTCCAGAATTTTTGGCTGCAGAACACTAAATAATCCATTTTCAGTCCATTTTCCAACTGGATTTTACTGTGTGAACTGGCAAATTTCAGTTTGAAAGTAATAAAGAACTTTTATTCATGACAATGGAATAACATCTCTTAGGTACAAACTTAATAATATTAATATAGCTGACCGTCCTTCAGTTTGTCTGGAGGATTTCTGCCTCTTGGCTCACTTGGATCAGCCTGTAGAGCTTTACATCCTGAATGTTGCTTCCTGAAGAGCCTGGGATGAACTTGACTTCCTTAATGTCTACAAAACAATAGAAAACATCGTGTATAAACATACAATATATTCAATAATGTTTAATAAAAATATAAATTGTGTGCAATGTACTAAATAAGTATAATCACATTACAGGTATTTGCAAAATTCATTCAAATTCAAATAAAGGCAATTAGATGCATAACCAAACAAAAAAATGAAGGGAACAGCCCAAACAGTCTCCTATCTAAATAGCTACCTCCTGTATAAATGTAATCCAAAAGTAATATTTTATTTCAGAACTTGCTGCTATAGAAGAGGCAATTCAAGACGACTTCCCAGTTGACAAGCCATTTCCAGCCTTCTTTCTCAAGAATCGCTCAATATATTGTGTACATCATTCATTGGGACCAATCTCCAATCTCTTAACCAAATGTTCTCATTATTCCCATTTATACAGGAGGTAGCTATTTAGATAGGAGAATGTTTGGACTGTTCCCTTCATATTTTTCGTTACTTTGATTATGCATCTGATTGCCTTTATATGAATTTGAATGAATTTTGTAAATACCTATAATGTGACTATACTTATTTAGTACACTGCACACTATGTTTTTATTAAATATTATTGCATATATTGTGTGTTTATACATGGTGCTTTCTATTATTTTGTACTTATTCCATCGTGGTCCGTGTTTTGTTGATGTTCCTTAAAGTCTAGTCATATGACATGAGTCTGGAGAATTAATCCTTGGATAAGCGAAGGACAAAACTAGTACTGACAAAGTGGAACAAAGACCTGAGACTCCTGGGAAGTTTAATATGAGACAAAAGAGAACTGTGCTGTGGGGCTGCTCTAGTTATAGGGGACAGAAGGTTGGGAAAGGAAGGGAAAAGAGGCCGCCCAAAGATCTGAAAAAAGGATTGGAGGACTGGCTTGTGATTTTGCCAGGCTGCCTGCTAATAGAGAAAGAGCTAACTGACCAGGCTAACAGTGATCTCCTGAGAATATTTTCCTGGGAGTAAGTCCCACTGAATGGACCTGAGTAGGATTCGAAGTAGGATTAGGAATAGATCTGGTTAAAATTTCTCCTTATGTTCTGAAAAGTACTGGGACAGATGAGTGATTTCAGCTCTCACATACACTTAGTTCAAGAACAAGACAACTTTACCTGGCTCGCAGGCCAGTTTATATCCCCTGAAAACCCCACACCCAAAACACACCCCAGTCAAGACATTGGCTATTTACAGTGGCCGAGAGTTCCATAGGCTCTCGGCCGGGAGCCTAACCCTCTGACCGGAGCAGGCTAGGATCCGCTGAGTCCTTTGTTCAGGTGAGTGAAGCTCGGATGTTTTTGCCTGACCGCATGGCTTCCTTGCCTTGCACGTGGTCAGGTCTGATTGCATTATGTCTGATTGCATTAGGTCTGAGTACATTACATGTTCTGCTAAAAGGCCGAGGGAGAAGAAGCCACTTCAAGAACTGAGGAAAACATTAGTTGCTGGAGACACAGTTTTGACATACTCATTTGAGGGGGGAACACCAGGACACAATCATTCAGGGATACCAACCTCCAGGTGGGGCCCGAAGTTCCCCCAAAATCACAACTGTTTTGAATCCTACAAAGATCAGTTACCCCGGAGGAAATGGCAGATGGCAGATTTGGAGGGAGGACTCTGTGGCACCACATCCCTGCTCAGCTCTGGCCCCTCCCCAAACTCCACCCTCTACAGGCACTGCTCCCAAATCTCCAGAAATTTCCCAAGCCAGAACTGGCAGCCTTACAATCACATTGTTTAAGTTTCTGAGTTTATTTTGCCCTGATGTATAACAATTGTCTAGCTTAAATATTCTGTTTTAATTCAATATAAATCAATAAATGCTTCTGAGTAATTAGTCCCATAATTATCGGTATACGGTTGCGAAGATGGAAAGAAAACAGAATTCATTTTCTATTTCTGTTTATCTTTTTCTCATCTATTTCTTTGAAAAAAAAGAATTCAGCTATTAGAAACCTAGAAAGACAGAGTTGGAAGGGATCCCAAGGGTCATCTAGTCCAACCCTCTGCACAGTGCAGAAAATTCACAGCTACCCCACCCCACCCCTGCAATGGCCCCTGTTCTATGCCCAGAGGAGGCAGAAAACCTCCAGGTGGCAATTGGCATTACCTTGGGATATAAGAAAGGACCACAAGAGCTGAGCGCTGGCCCGTCCCTTCCTGCTCTCCCTCTTACAAACTGAATAAATTCATAGAATCAGCATTGCTGTCAGATGGCCATCTAGCCTCTGCTAAAAACCTCCAAAGAAGTAGTGCCTACCCCCCCTCTTATGCTGAACTACACAAGAATGCATTTCACTCTGTTTCACAAACATTTTAGGTAAGGTAAGCGTTCCCTTGCTCGAAAGCCAGTCAAATCCGACTCTAGGGTTGCGGTGCTCATCTCCGTTTCAAAGCCGAAGAGCCAGCACTGTTCGAAGACATTTCTGTGGTCATGTGGCCAGGATGACTAAACACCAAGGTGCATGGAACACTGTTACCTTCCCAGCAAAGTGGTACCTATTTATCTACTTGCAATTTCTTGCTTTCGAACTGCTAGGTTGGCAGGAGCTGGAACTAGAGATGGGAGCTCACTTAATCATGCGGCACCCAGATCTCGAACTGCTGAACTACTGACCTTCCACAGCCTGCAGTTCAGCGTCTTAACCACTTGAGCCACCGCTGCTCCATACAAACGTTTTAATTCTGCACAAAATGTGTCTATCTGCCCATTAGAACAAACTATGTGACAACCAGAAATCCAATAGATCTTGCATATCTGGAGTGATTCTCCAAAGTGTGCACCATGAATAAAACTGCCTTTTCTTTGACTCAGGCTTGTTGTCTTGCCACCCTCCCTTTCTTTTTCATTCTCTTCTTACTCTTCTTCCCTCATGCATTTCTCCGGCTTGTTGCCAATTTAAATGGTGGTGATGCTTAGAGATGCCGGAAAGTCAGCATGGTACAGAGGAGAGAGAGTGGTTGGGCTAGGATCTGGGGGATTCCTGTTCAAGTCTCCACTCTGACCGGGGCCAGTCATTCTAACCTACCTCACAGGGTTCTTGAGAGGATAAAATAGAAGAAGGGAGAACAAAGGAAGGAATTTTCCTCCAGGTCATATTGGCCCAGGGATCCTGGAGGTTTTTTGCTTTCCTCTGGGCACAGAGCAGAGGTCACTGCGGGAGTCGGGGGAAGGTACTTGTGAATTCCCTGCATTGTGCAGGGGGTTGGACTAGTTGACCCTTAAGGTCCAGCTCTATATGTTTCTATATCTTCCTAGTCTGATTCCCTGGGAAGAAGGACAGGATAAAAATCTACCAAGCAAACAAAAAAGCTCAGGGATATAAATGAAAGAGCAGCTGAAGGCAAGCCAGCACAGTTCAAACCTACTTAACACGGTCGCATTATGCTGTTCCACTCCTTACTCTTAACCTTAGGGATTTGGTTCCACTTCACTCCTATTTGGAAGGTTAATCTTTGAAACCATCAGGGATAGAAGACTTAAAGAGACAGGAAAAAAAGAGAGAGAGATTGGCATCTGAGGTTCTTGGCAACTTGTGGCCTGCAGGTCACATGAACGTGGCCCCCAAACGACACACCTGACTTCATAAAACCTGCAGGGTGGCTATTATTTAGGGGAAGGGGGTAGTTTTGTCCCTGTTCCGAGTCGTGTTCCATCCCTGGCTTGCTTTGTTGACTGTCTGAACTAATTAGTGCTGAAAGCAGTCCTTGTTTCCACATATGAGACTCTGGATAAGTGACAAGTCTTTGTTCCGGGAAGAACACTTACGCCGCCGATGTGAATCTTTTCTTTTTTGGTAACTCACTGTTTTGTCTTGTCTGCATTCGGCATCCCACAGAACTAGTGTCTAACAACCTTACACATGCTGAGCAAAATCTATTTGAAACTGTCCCTATCTTCAAGCATACAAAGAGATATTATCCAGATGTTTTTTCCCCCTGCAGTCTATGATCTGGCATTCCTATGCTGGCTTGTTTTCAACCTATTTTCCCTCACGGAAACAATGCTTGAAATATATTACCGAGAAAAGAAAAAGGCTTTTAGATTTTCGCCCCTGTTCTATCCTTTCTATTTTTTTTATTTTATTTTATGACATAAAGAAATGGGGGGGGGGAGGAAGAGGAGATCAAGGAAACAGGTTTGGAAAGGGACTGTGAAATGCAGAATAGGAGCCACTACTGGGGGAAGGATATCAAGAAGTGGACCCTGAGAGTCGGGATTAAAGCGTTATTAAAGGAAATCAACAACGGTGCACTAGCGATGAAGAGCAACGCAGAGGGGGAGGGAGTGAATTAAAATGCACTGAACCTCAGTCCCGTTCCCCCCGCTACAGTTAATTTAGCATGAGAGAGACTGAAAGTGTCTGCCTGATTTCCTGCCATTTTTATTTCCTCCTTCTTCTTTACAGGTGACTTCCAGTCAGAGGTCACACTGTGTCTGTGGGAGTCCCAGGGACAGCAAACAAAGCTTTTCTCTCATGTTACGGCTAGGATTTTCTGGACAATTGTTTCCTTAAGCACCGGACAAAAAGCCCGTGGGGTGCTGTGCTGCAGACGACAGGATGCCGCCTGGCGATGCCTAAGACTGCAGTGTCACAAGCACGAGGGGCATGAATCCGAAGAGATGCTCACCGTCAAGTTATCAAGCCACACACTACATGGAAAATCGAGACATAATAAGGTGTGAAATTTGAATTAGATATTTGCTGGGATGGGGAGCATGAAGGGACAAGGTCATCCAGGTATCACAGATACATTTTTGATTTGGAGAGGTGTTTTGGCTCACCAGTAGTAAGAATTAGGACAACGCGAGCTTCTCCGCCGATATATTCAGCCGGTAAATATGCCATTTTTCAAAAGCTGTGACCGCTCGTGAGTCAAGCCTTGGCTCTCCTTGTCTCACCACCCTCTCTCTCCTGCCCCACTGAACCTTCAAGCCACAAAGAATGCCTCAGAACACCCCCACAGTGTAGAATTACCTCTTCTGAAAGAAATAATTTCACTTGACAGGACAGCTGAAGCAAGTGGGAATTCATAGGAGGGAAATAATACTTTGTGAACAGTTGAAAATGCTTGAACATTTCGTTGCTTAAGCCTAGATGCCTACTTTAAGCCATTAAATTCTCTGATTTAAAAAGAAGCGCCAGTGGATGTAGAGGTGACCAGAAGCATAGATGGCTTTAAAGGGGGATTGGATGGATTCATGGAGGATACTAGCTGCAGTGACTAAAGGGAACCACCACACCTAGAGGCAGTAAACCTCTGAATACCCATTTTAGGTGGCAGCCTTTTTCTCTGTGCCCTTTGTTGGCCTTCCAGGATGAAACAGGATGCTGGCTTTGGTGGACCACTAGTCTGATAGTGTTATGTTCCCCTTACTCCTTACTGCTACCCCCTTGAACATGCTGCTAACTCAAAGTGCAAGGAGGACTTTCCTTTTTATGACATGCACAAATGTGATGTTGACTGAAGTGGCTGGAACTCTTGGCCACTTGTGAACTGAGCTGGGAATGAGCTTATCTCCAGAGCTGGGGAGTGGGGGAGAACCAACAAGGATGCACAGTCTCACTCTTGCTCGTGCATAAAACCACACACAAAAAAGATCTGACTCTGTGTTTCGTTATGCTCCAATACTGGGGGAAAAAAATCCAACCAGATAATATTAGGCATGGTTTGAAAAAAATAAAATAGATCATATGCAGGCAAACAACAGCATCTTAATATTTCTGTATCCATCTCATCAATTCTTCAAGTTGTGCAGAAAACAAGGGTATTTTCCAGGATAGAATAATATATATCGGTAATAGCTTATGCAGTCTGCATCCTGTCCTGCTGCATGTTCAACTGAGGCTTTTTTAAACTGATAAGTTGAGTGTAGCAAAAGGGCCAGAATGCTCATCTCAGTATCCAACAAGCAGGACTAAACCCTCCATGATTCATGTCATATAGTCAGCAATGATTGATGGATAATGAGGGCCACAGAATACTGTCCCAGATTGTCAGTTTCTGCTCCTCCTTTGGAGGCAGCAAGCAGGGCTCACTCCACTGTATATGGAATATAGTTTTGTCCCTGGCAAGCATATGGATTGCAGGACCTGGAATACTGCATATGCGTTTAGCTATTCATTTCCTCTACAGTCCAGTTTTCTCGCTGAGAGTGAAGGTAGACTACAGGATTAGACAATAATGCAATAAAACAGTATATTTCAGCTCTACCTATGGGTGTGTGTGCGTGTCCTGGCCCTTCTCAGTGAGATTCAAGTCCCTTTCCCAAAATTATCCAAATTAAGTTGGTAACCCTCTTACCTATACAGATATAAAGAAAATGTGCATGGAGAGGTCTATCCGATCATTCATCAAGAAGCAAACTTGATCTCACCTCCCAGTGTTCTGGCCAATGTGTGCAAAGACACTGACTGGGTTGACTGAAAAGCACTAGGCACTTTTTATTTTATCTCATTCATGTTTAATACAATTAAAGAATGATATATCTGTTACCTGTTTTAGGTCATATCTGAGCTGCACTGATTCTCTCTCTACATCTGTGGGCCATTAGACCTCCCCGTCCACAACATTTCTGGTTACTGGCTTGTTCACATTGCTGTTTTGCCAGGCAGTCATTGTTTCTGTGTGTGACACAGCAGGCACTTCTGCACTAAGGCTTTCTTTCATACATGGAGAGTGGCCGCACATCGTTCACCTGGGACCAGCATGCTTGGTCACTGCAGGATTGCACCCAATGCAGGCGAACCACCTCTCCAAATGTTCCTTAGCTGTTAACAACAACAACACAGGTGATTATTGTGTGATTCCTCCCCTCCACCTCTCCTCTGCTATCAGGAAGTTTAATCTCTGCTGTTAATTTTCTATAACTGAAGCTGAGAGATGGCATTCACCAGCCTTTGCTAACTGAGAGTTCTTTTCAACTTTGTTTTGCCAAGTTTGCATACTCCAACTGCTTCAAAATCTATCAGGGATGCTCTCCTTTCTTGTTGGAACTTGTGTGCCAAGTCAGCAGCTCTAAGAATATTGCTGTGCACAAATGTGGTGTGATTTAAAAGATGGCCTCAAAAAGAGGGTGATGGTACCAAAAACTGATGCAAGGAAGGCTGTAAAATGTGCACAGAAGATATACTGAGCCAACAAAATGTTCATGATTCCAATCCTTTTCGGACTCTACAGCCCTTCTGCAGGGAAATATTATGTACCAAAATGGAGCTGCAAGGGGAAAAATTCAGATGGTGAAGTCAGAAGATGAATGTTACAGTTTTGCTGTATCAGGCCAGTGTTCCAGACAGTCCAGCATCCTCTTTCCAACATAAACCACCCAGATGCCTTTGGAAGTCCTTCAAGTGGGGTACAGAGGCCAGAACCTTCCCCTGCTGTTATCCTCAAGAATTCAGAGGTATATTGCTTTGAACATGGAGGTGCCACTCAGCTTCAAGTGTGTAGCTTCATATCCTAAGAACTGATTGGGCTTTAAGTAGAAGGAATTGAGGCTTTTTATGGTGAAAAGATAAGGTACAGTGGTGAGAGCCTATCTGATTTCCGATGCTGGGTAAGCTCTCGGCTCACTTCTTTCAAGGGAAATGAGATTCTGGTCAAGGGAAAGAAACGCACGCACACAGAGACACACACAGAGACACACAGACACACACACTGCTCCAATTTCCCCAGTTTTTCTAGCTGGTCCAGTATACAGGTAACATTTCACAGATGAAAACCAACCAAAAAAATAAATGATCGAGTTAGAGTGGATGTAGACCTGTGGTCTTCAACTGAAGTTTCTGCTTTGTTTGTGAACCCTTATCAAGCTGCCATTTTTGATGTTTTGGGAAGGACCTGCAAAGCAGCCACACGCTGTTGCCTCTTTCTGCATGCATGCTCTGTAGGCTTGCCACTTTCTCACCTATGGTGGATACTAGGGACGGGCATGAACTGGTTCATGAACCAAAGTTTGCAATGAATTTTGGCCAGTTCATTAACGGAAGTTTGTGGTAGGCACAAACTTTCCATGAACTTTCAAGCAGTTTGTGGAGGTTCATGGCAGTTCATAAGTGGATATATTTCCAGACAGACTGTCACTACTCAAAATGTTTACCAAACTTCAAAGCAACCAGGGGGGCAGAATTCTCCAGCCTTGGAAACACTCTTGTCAGTTTCAAACTGGTCTTGTCAGTTTCAAGAGGGTTTCCTTTCCCTCTGCCAAGGTTCCTTTGTGTCCCCTTCCCATTTTCTTGCACAAAGCTTGCAAAATCCTCCTCCCTTGCTTGGATTTGTCATGACTCAGTGGTCTGAGAGCAGTTCTTTCAAGCTTTCAATGACACAGTGGCACTGGGTTCTGTTGGGCATTCTGTACACTGAACTGGTTGTGCTGGGCTTTTACCTCCCCATTTGAATTGTGATTCTGCACTTCACATCAGTCCTGTTGAGTTGGCATTGCCACAATGGCACTGGATTCTTCTGGGAACTAGCACACTGCACTGGTTCTGCTGGACTTGCACCTCCCTTGCTTGGAGAGTGATTCTGTACTTCACATCAGTCCTGTTGAGCTAGCATTGCCACAATGGCACTGGATTCTGCTAGATCAAGATGGGTAGCCATGTTAGTCTATCTGTAGCAGTAGAAAAGAGCAAGAGTCCAGTAGCACCTTAAAGACTAACAAAATATGTGGCAGGATATGAACTTTCATGAGTCAATGCTCACTTCTTCAGATACAGCTAGAATGGGAGTCCATCTGTCCTATTTATGAATGGGAGTCTATCTGTCCAATGCCACTTTCCAATAAATCAGAGAGATGGACTCCCATTCTAGCACAGGCAAATAAAAAATATTTAGAGACTGCCCTATCCTGCCATGTGACCTGTGATGTCACCTGTTTGCATTGCAATGGGTTCCTTTGGCCATCTGAGAGCAAAAGGTAAAGGAGACCAATGCAAACCACTTCCAACGGGCAAAATAAGATGGCTTGAGGAATAATTATTTTCAGTGGCAAGCTAGCCTCTTCCAGACCTGTCTGTTAGTGTCTAATTCCAACTTGGTGGCTGCTTGTTGAAATGCTTTCCCTTTGACATTCATCTGCTGGAGCTCTGCCTTTAAGTCTAATATTGAATGTCTAGGCAGGTTGAACTGCTCCCCCTAGCAGCTTCTGATAGTTTCAATTACAAAAAAACCTTATTTGTGTTTATTTCCCCCCTTCTTGTATAGAAACTGTCCAGTTTGGCCAATCCACGTGAAGGGCAATGTGCTGGAAGTAATAGTTGCAGCTCAAGTCAGTGCTTAAGTGATTTAAAGGAAACCATTTATGATCACTGTGTGTATATACAGTCAGGGTGAGATCTTTGGGAGGTTTCCTTTCCCCTTTCTGTAGAATCCTGATTTATGTAAAAATAGTCACTATCCATGTATGGCTTCCCAAATGCCTGGTTTTCCATTCCCCTTTCAGTTTGGTGTTGGCTTGGTGGATGGTCTCAGGTCTGTTGAACACTGATGACTCTTGTTTCAGCCCTTAAGACAATAAGGTCAGCATCTGTAGTTGAAGTCTGAAGGTCTTTCCACTGGGAAGCTCTTTGAAGTGTTCTTTGAAGCACTCATGTGCCAGTGTTTATGTGCCAGAAAGAGTTGTCAAAGCCCTAGCTGGCGAAGGAAAGGAAGACATTTAAAATGAAAACAAAGAGGGGGGGGGGGAGCTTTGTTTTCACAAGCCAGGTTGGATTGACTGTATTCCAGCTGACTACTTGAACCACTTACAAATTATGCTGGGGAGGGAGCAGTAATGGCCAAGGACAAGCGGAGCCATCCAAACTGAAGGTTGTGCCCCCACCCTTGGAAGCTGGCTCCAGACACTGAGTGGAAGGTGTTTGATTTCATTCTCATCCAGGTGTTGCAACAGAAAGCTGGAACAGGCTGAACCACAAAAGCATGAGGGGAGAGCAGGATGAGATGAGAGGGAAGCTTTGCTTTTGGCATGTTCTTGAGGTTCTGCTGCCCAAAACAATTGACCTCTGGTGTTTTGGGCGAGGGGTGTCTTCCACTGCAGCACAGAGTCAACCTGCATGGCTGTGGCACCAGGCCTGGAACTGTATCAGCCCCTTCCAATTCTCCTCTGTTCCCCCTTTCCATGCCAAGAAACTATTATGCCAGATGAACAGAAAACCTGACCAAGCTAGTATGTGAAACTCAGTGCATGTAAACAAATATGGGTAAATTGCATGATTAAACCAGTTTGGTCTCAGAATGTGGATTTGCTGGGTTGAGAATGTGGACTGGGAACAAATGGGTTGGTACAGGCAAAGGTCTATACTACGTATATCATCCTGATTGAGTGCATCAGCAGAATGTGGAAAACTGGATGGGTTGGGGAGAGGAATAATGATTGTACTGTATGAAGGCATCACACCAATATCTATAGTTTGGGATCACAAAAGGAAACACTTCTTCATACAATGGACAAACAGTGGAATTCCGATGATGTAGTGCTGTTCACTAACTTGAATACCTTTAAAAGAGATAGGCAGGATAGCACATCTATCAATACCTATGTTGAATGATGGCTAGATGAAACCCCATGTCCATAGGTAGCACTGTGATAGCGGTGACTGGGGGGAGTGGCAGCTTTTTTTATAAGACCATGTAAGCAAGATCTAGCAACTGCTCCATACTCCACTTGCAGTCTGAAGTGCTACAAGTCCATGGGGGAGGTGGGGACTTACAATGGTGGTGGTGCCCCAACGTGATGATGTCACTTCTGGCATAACCCAGAAATGACATCATTGTGCCAGGGACAATGCTGTAGCATTTGCCCCAAACTCTGTGGTTTAACCATAGAGTTTTCAGCAGACACTCTAAACAGTCAAAAAATCATACATAGATGTTACATTGTCGAGAAATCATTTTACACGCCAGCCCACCTGTTCATTTAGACCATATGGGATTACAGTTTTGAGGGCATGAATACAAAACAATTCTCTGGTTTTCAAGTGCTGAGTCATCTGCAGGTGGTTACAAGATCAAACATATTCCAAAGCAAAGAAAGAGAAGTCTCTGTTGTTGTGGCCTGCTGTAACAAAATGCTTGGTGAGGGGAGTGTTTTTCCTTCTTCGTCTGATGCAGCTTCAAGGCCGATAAAGACCAGAATCACAGAACACAGAAGCTGCATCAGACGAAGAAGGAAAAATGCTCCCCTCACATAGGGTGTACTTCAAGGCCGATAAGGACCAGAGTCACAAAACACAGAATTAATCTTACGCTCTATGTGGGATGTGCAATCACATGACTATTCCAAGGCACTCTACAAGGACTCCATCATCCTTCAACAAGGACTGCATCATCCTTCACCTGTTATAAAGCTCCAGCACTTTTTACTTGACCAGCACTGCTCTTTGTCTAAGTACAATTTGATTGAGGACACTTTGGCCAAACAATCATAGGAAGGCATTTTCTGGATCAGAAGTAACTATATAATTTTCTTCATTTATTGCTTTCTGACTTAAGGTTTAAAATTGTAGTATGCACTGGTTTATACATGTTTTTGTTTCTAGATTAACTCCAGTGAAATACCACTTGGCATGTGATTGCACCTTTGGAGGCCTCATTTGTACTTTTATTCTATGCCTAGTGGTTTCATTTTGGAAGTAAGTCAATATGCTTTTTCGTATATATTTATGTTTTTTAGTAGTATATACTTATAATTTATTTATCCATTTTATTGTATGTATTTAATTTCTCATTTCTCTTTATTTTTTACAGCAACTTTTTTCTGATCCTTCCTGTATTTATATTTTGTATCTGTATGATTGTTCTGTACTATTACATTAGCCAATATGTCCCTCACTGTGTTTGACCTCTGAGGAAGGCCTACGCAGGCCGAAACGCGTCAGGTCAAGTCCATTAGCCCTTGTGTTTGAATTCGGTATTTTTACAAGAGGTGTGATTGGGCCCTTACATATTTTTTAAAAAATGTTAATAAATACATGTATCTTTTAATACACTATATATATTAAGCTTTTATTGTTGGCCCTCTTTTCCAGCCTATGCAGGATGTGACACCATCACACTGGGTGACCTCAGTCAACCCCCCCATTTTACTTGGCATTTTCCCCTTGCTGCCCAGCTGAGTGATGGCAGACAGAGGTCGCAGGAGTCAGGAGGTCTCCTGTCAGAGCAGGAGACCTACTAACCATGTGGATAAGGCCTGGTCTGCACATGCAGCAGAATGAGGTGGAAGAATGCTGAGGTGCAGCACTCTAGACTACTGGTCTAAATGCTCCTCCGTGTTACTGTTATTTTATTATATATGTTTCTACTTTGTGGAATTCAAGGTGTCTTACAATGTAAATAAAACTACAATGATTAATAAGACATGTGCAAAATAATACATTAACAAAATTTAAAGTGAGCACATTAAGGAGAAAAAAACATCTAGTCTAGGCCTTCTCATGCTATGCCACTTTTCCATTTGCAGGGAATTATTAATGGTGGGGACATTGTGAAAATTTAATCCCTTCTTGGTCATCTGATCAGAGAGCCAGTGTGGTCTAGTGGTTAAATGCCGGTGCCTGTAATCAGGAGAACAGGATGTGATTCCCCACTCTTCCACTTGAAGCCTGCCATGTGACCTTGGGCCAGTCACAGTTCACTTAGAACTCTCTCAGCTCCACCTGCCTCACAAGGTGCCTGTTGTGGAGAGAGGAAGCAAAGGCAATTGTAAGCTGCTCTAGAGAGCCAGTTTGGTGTAGTGGTTAAGTGCATGGACTCTAATCTGGGAGAACTGGGTTTGATTCCCCACTCCTCCCCTTGCACCTGCTGGATGACCCTGGGAAAGCCATAGTTCTGGCACAGTTGTTCTTGGAAAAAAGAGCAGTTTCTGTCAGAGCTCTCTCAGCCCCGCCTACCTCACAGGGTGTCTGTTGTGGGGAGGGGAACGGAAAGGATTTTTTTTTAAATAAAGGTTTATTTTTTGTAGATTTTCTATATATTACATAATATCTTTTGTCTCCTTACTTTACATATCTCGATAGGTTCCCCCCTCCCTCCCTTGTTTGTTGATCCTTTATTCATAGCCACGGGCACAAAGTCTGAATCTTCCACCGAATGTCCTGTCTTCCTTCCACTATTATCCACTTTAGATAGGTCTTCTATCTCGCTTTAATTTCTTCGGCTTTAACCTCCCACGTGGTCTTCTGGCGCAATTTCTCGATGATGTCCGACTGCACAAATTCAAACAAATAAGTGTGCCAGGTATCTATTGTCCATTTGCTCTTATCTTTCCAGCCCAGAGCTATCACTGCCTTGCCTGCTAACACCATAGCTTTGAGTATAGCCTGGGTTTCCTTATTGACTACCTTATTTCCTAATATACTCATTAACATTAGTTTAAAGTCTACATTCAATGAGATTTTACATATTTTCTTTATAGTTTGTATTATTTTTAGCCAAAAAACTCTCACTTCTGGACATTCCCACCACATATGGGAGAACCAACCCTTAAATTTTTTACAGTGCCAACACATAGGACTCGATCCCGGAAACATGTTTGCTATCTGCGCTGGTGTTTTATACCACTTTGTGAAAAATTTATGTTCCAGTTCATTAAATTTAATTATTTTGGTTTCTTCTATTCCCTTCATTATTCTATTTGCCAGGCAGCCATTTCTCCAGAAAGTGCTTTCCTGGGGGCAGCTTCTTGGAGGGGGCATAACTCAGATCCCTGAAAGCCAGTCTTCACTAAACTTTGAGGACAGGTAGAGGAGAGTCAACTGGAGAATCCTAGCAAGTGAGTCACAAACCAGTTTGTTTAGCCCCTAAAAGTTTGTGATGGTTCATGGTTTGTGAACTGGGCACACCACAAACCATGATTTGAACTGCATTTTCCCATGTCCAGTTCCAGAGTTACAGGCAGGGAAAAGACCCCCCCAGTGGCAGCAGAAGCAGCCCCCAGGGTCCAGAGAGGCAAAGTCCAACCCCCCAGCCCCATAGCTGGGTGGTGCAGTGTCCAATCACCTGGCCAATGACCAGCAACACTATGGGAGATGCCCAGGCCTGCAGAGATACCCCAGGTGGGAGCAATGGGAGTTAGATTGAGCAGGGTGAGGCCGAGGGTGTTGGGAGCTGTGCTGGAGAGCCCAGCATCCCAGCAGGCACTGACAGCAGCAGCAGGAGAGGGAAGTCTGACTTCCAGGAGGATGGAGCAGAAAGCAGCCTAGAAGTCACTGGGAGCCATGCCACAGATCTCAGTGCCCCAGAGTGCAGGGGTGGTCACAGTGAGGGAGAGAAGCTCAGATTCCAGAAGGGTAGGACAGGAACCGGCATGCCCATGCTGGAATGACGGGGCTGTGGGGACACAGGTGGCTCCCATGAGCCCAACTGGGATGCTCTCGCCCACACAGAGGAGTGACAGACAGGGAGGTGGGGAAGCTGAGCAGGGCAGGGCAGCTCCAGGCCAATGGGCCCCAGGCAGCCCTGACAGATGCATCTCCCCTAGGAGGGATGGGGGTTGGTGCAGGAGAAAGGGAGGATGGAATAAAAGGAGGCTCTGACCAAGAGGCTGAGGAGGAAAAGAAGCTTGATGTCAGGCCTCCAGTTGGAGGAACTCCAGCTGGGAGGAGGAGGCAAAGGGTGAACAACCCCCCTTCCTTTCCATTCTGAGGCTTTGATAGCATCCCAATGTGAGGAGAGCTACAGCAGAAGGTGGCATTCCCTTGGGGGGCAGGCAAGGTGTGACATCCTGGTTCATGCCATCCCCAATAAAAACCAACAAGTCAGTTGTAAAACTTGATGGCACACACGTACATATCGTGGTTAGAGTGTTGGACTAGGATCTGGTAGACCCAGGTGTGAATTCATACGCAGTTATGGAAGCCCGTTGGGTCATCTTGGGCTGGTCTTCTTTTTCTCTTGAAGTAGTTCAGTCCATTCTTTCATTTCACCCTCCACTTCATTACCACCTCATTCTGCTGCACAAGTAGATCAAGACTGATCATACATTAAGTTAAACACAGTGAACTTGAGTTGGATTGGGGCTCATGTGTTTACATCTTTGCTCTGGGAAGCTTCTGATCAGCCACATTTACATGTGGAATGAATATTTTTAAATAACAACTACTTTTGAGAGCTTTTAAATGGCACCTACTGATTTCAACCCACCCATCTTCAGGATCTGTACTCAAAACATGGGCAAATATTAAAGTGTTTCATCGAGCTTACCCCTCCTTTTTTCATTCTTAAAAGTTTAAATTGTGTTAAATAACATGGGTGAGAGTGTAACAGAACACTGGAAGTTCTAACGATGTCCTTCTGGATGTCATAATGACCTGCAGAGAGTCTTGTGGCAGATAATGAGGTATGAACAAACAATAAATCTCATTTTTTATTACATTGTTGAGCAGCAGGTCACCCCCAGATCTTGAAAACTGCCTGCAATGATCGGTACTTAGAAAGCCTATGATTCAGTTTCCAGGAGATATTGGTGACAGGTGCTGTAGGCAAATGCTACTTTATCCAACCCAGAAATTCTTCATGAAAGAAATTTGTCTCTCACCTGCGGGATAATTGTATCCTGTACTTGGAAATACTTCATTTCTAAATGTGGTGGACTTGAGCATTCAGGACATCCCACTCTTTATTCCATGTTTACTAACTCCTTGAACTCCAAGATAGGGGATTATTGTGTATGGACAGGAGAAGAAGGTCCACATGTTTCAGCATGGACTTGATTGCACAGCCAAACTAAGCAGCTGCCAATGAGTGTGGCGTGAGAGACAATGTAAGGTGAATCTGCCACCACAGTAGAAACAGTGAGTCCAACCCTTTCTGCTGTCTGCCTCTGACTGTATCATTCTGCACATGGTGCAGAAGCAAACCTAGGCTGTTCACACTCAATAGGGAGTGGCAGCCCATCATAGCTCATTGCTTGGTTTTGCCAATACACTTGTCACATTCATGCTTTACATTTTTAGGTGTACAGTTACACAGTCTGAGGAGAATAGCATTTTGAAGTGTATACAATCTTTTGGTATAAAATTATAATATATAAAGTAGGGCAAAAAGAGTGTCCCAGAACTTTCTGTGACATACCGTGGTTGTAATGGTTAGAGGGGATGTGGAATGGCATGTTATAACCCAATCTAGTCACATCTTGGATGCTAGCAGGATCAGTACTTGGATGGGAGGCCTCCAAGGCAGACTTTACAAAGGAAGGCAATGGCAACCCCCCTCTGCTTCAGTTGCCTGGAGAGCTCCTTGCTGGGGTTGCCGTAAGTCAATTGTAACTTGATGGCACACACATACATATGGTGGTTGGACTAGGATCTGGTAGACCCAGATGTGAATTCATACACTGTTATGGAAGCTCTCTGGGTCATCTTGGGTTGGTCATTCTCTCAGCTCAGCCTACCCCACACGTTTGTTGCTCTTGCAAGGATAAAAACAAGGAAGGGAGAATGAGGCTGTAAGCTGTTTTGGGTTCCCAGTGGGGGAAAAAGTGGAGCATAAATACCTAAACAAATAAAATTATGGGGCATCCTGTCCTGACCATCCCAGTTCTGCAAATATCATTTGCAACCTTGCTCTGTGCCAGCATTGGGGAGGCACCAAACATGGAAATGACCACACAAAAGGAAAAGTCTACCCCCTCCCCATGATCAAAGATGTGTATTGTTCATGAGCACACATGTATGTTGGTTCCTCAAGGCTTGTCCTTATGTTGGTAAATATGTTCATGGTAGATGCATGCTGAACCTGCTGCCTTGTATGGGTAAGAGATGTATGAAACAGAAGCATATCATGTGTATCATACATAAAAATATCTTTGGATCTTCATATCTTCAAAAATGGTTCTTGACATAGGTAGTGCAATCCTCTGCAGGGTTACTCCAGTCTAGTCTCATTGATTTAAATGGGCTTTAAACGGGCGTAACTTTGGATAGGATGATCTACCACCAATCATACGGAGCTGCTAGGTTCACTAGTGGTTTCAAATGGTCTTTCACCCTTTGTAAATATGAAAATAAAGGGGGGAAAAACATCACCCAGCCTTTTTAAAATCTACTCACTACTCCAGGGAAAATCAAGAGAACACCTAGAATTTTAGTGTCAGGCTCTTGCTAACACCCATATCTGTATCCAGTCCAATGCTTTTCAAATAGCATCCATAAAGAGATATTAGAGCGGCAGTCAGAGGAAATTGCTTTACAGCTTTGTAGCGCCTATATTTCACAAAAGCCTTGTCCACCCCCCAAATGTTTGCCTCCTTCCATCTAGCTTTATGCTTCTTTCTTTAAGAAAAATACTGTTTATGTACTTTTTTAAAAAATATGATGTCCTTGAAGAGGTCATTAAGGTGGTCGACTTTTCTCAGCAAGATTTTAATGCCATGCTGAATCATAGACACTTGGAAGATATTTGTAGTCGTTTGCACTCTGTTCTAAACAAATACGAGGCGGAGAGACACTGAGGGCTATTTCACTGCTCTGTCTTTGTTATTTTAGAGAGTGCAGAGACTGGTATTAGCCAGGGGAACAATTGTGTTGCATTTAAATTGCATCTTTCCCTGTCTTTTCTCAAAAGAGGTAGGTGGGAGGGGCACTAGCCACCTTGCTAGAAATCAACAAAAAAAGAGAAGATCAGGCATCAGCATTAAGACCACATTTTATGATGGCTAGAGGGAAAATATCCATGTTAAGGAGAAAGGACTGCAATAAAGACGCTTGTTGCCTCCCTGGTTACCTAAAGAGATTGCAGGAGCAATGCATTTTGACAGGGCTGTCCAGAGCCACCATGGACCCCCAGACGACGATGCCATCTGGGCCTCCTCATATGACCCTGATCCAAACCAAATATCATAACAAAACACATTACTTCACTGGCTTTTACCACACATCTATAATAATAAAAGGACCTGCACGTCCATCTGTCTGTCCATTTACAGCAGGCAGAAATCATCAGAAAATAAAACAAGGAGTCTCAGAATGGGCCACCAGCTTCAGGATGTTCGTGGGAACTCCATGACCCAAACTGTAAGGAACTGGAATAGCCTGGCCCAGGTTATCTCCAGACCCCATACTCCACACTGTTTGTAGTGGAAGCTGAACTTATGTAGTGGTTAAAGTGTTGGCTAGGATCTGGGAGACCCAGGTTTGAATCCCCACTCTGCCATGAAAGCTTGCAGGGTGACTTTGGGTCTGTCACATCATCTCAGCCTAGCCAACCAACATCATCTCAGCCTAACCACCCTCCCAGTGTTGTTATGAGGGTAAAACAGAGGAGAGGAGAACAATGTAAGCCACTTTGCTTGCCCCTTAGGGAGAAAGGCGGGATATCAATGAAGTAAATATATAAATAAGTTTTGACTTGCATTCCCCATTTGTTAACATCCAGGGCTATTTTTGGACAGGAATACAATGGAATGGAGTTCTGGCTGGCTTCAGAGTTGGCCACGCCCACTACAGCCAAAACTTCTGCATGTGTGGCTACAGAGGGAAGGCCTGGAGAGTGACCCCCCAGCAATTCTGAGGTGGGTGGGCCGGGGGGGCCTGCAAAGGCCAGCTTGTCTGGGTGTCCCACAGCTGCAGGGCACCCAGGCAAGCCAAGGGAAGGCAGTTTAAACTGCCTTCCCTTTCCTTCAAGGAGGGCTTGCCCAGGTTCCCCACAGCTGCATGGCACCAAGGCAAGCCAAGGGAAGGCACAGGGGTGTGGTCTAATATGCTAATGAGTGGTGGTGTCAGGGATGTGGTCTAATATGTGAATAAGTTACTGCTGTTGGGTGTGGCCTATTATGCTAATGAGTTCCTGCTGGGCTTTTTTTTTTTTTAAAAAAAAAGCCCTGTTAGCATCTATTAACATTTATTATCATGTATATAAAGGGGGGGGGAGTGTCCTTTTACTACTTGTATGGGGAATATTGACTCCATCCTTCTGTTCATAATATTAACAAAGGTTTGTTGCTATACTACTATTAGATATATTCTAAGTTGCCAAGCAGGTTTCAAGAGAAGCAGATGAGACTGAAAAGTAAGGTGAGGGAAATTAGGAGTTTGGATAGATGAATGGCAGATCATGAAAGGAAGAGAGCAAAATGAAGGAGGTGAAAAGTGTGGAAAAGAATTAGAGTAACATAGGAAAGACCAATTGCTACCGCACAGTAACAGGGATGCCCCTTTGCAAGATATGGCTGTTCAGGAACTGGGTTGAAGTACATGAAGACTGAAACCATAGACTACTGGAGATGATGACCTTGTTAGGAGGCTTCATCCGGCAATGACTGTATCTTGTGCTGGCTGGGCTTGCCTTGATCCAGTGCTGGCTTAGCTGATGGGTTTACCAGGATAGAAATGCAAGGGTTCACTCCAGCCTCTTAATAAGCTTTGCAGAGAGGCTAAGCCAGCAGAGTCAGAGATACTGCTTTGTATTGTGCTCCACCGTCCCCATGCCCCTAGTGGCTGTAGTCAGAGCTGCATTAGAAACAAATTAAATGCCTTCTGTGAACACTGCATGACATTGGGTTCAGAGGCTTCCAGCTGAATTGGGTTCCCTGGAATTTCCCCCTTCCCACCGCCTTCTCCCTTCTCTGTGGCCCTGCGTTTTGATTCAGCTACCCACCCAAATTTATTTTCCTCAGAGGCTAGAATCAAGGTGTAATGGGATTCCATGTTACCTGTTAATAGGAAGAACAGTTGGGATCCAGTCTCAATGGGTTAATTCAGGGGTTGGTGACCTTTTCTGGACCAAGAGCGGAATAAATGCAGCATATACTTGAGAAGATGTTGGTGGCAATGGCAGAAAATGCAGTTAAGTTAGAATAATAGAATCATAGAGTTGGAAGGGGCCATACGGGCCATATAGTCCAGCCCCCTGCTCAATGCAGGATCAGCCTAGAGCATCCCTGACAAGTGTTTGTCCACCTGCTGCTTAAAGGCTGCTAGTGAGGGGGAGCTCATCACCACCTCCCTAGGGAGCTGATTCTACTGTTGCACAACTCTTACTGTAAAAAAAGTTTCCCCTAAGATCCAGCCGGTACCTTCCCGCCCTTAATTTAAACCCATTATTGTGAGTCCTATCCTCTGCTGCCAACAGGAACAGCTCTCTGCCCTCCTCTAAGTGACAGAGTTAGTTGACTTATGGTGACCCTGTAGGATTTTCAAGTCAAGAGACATTCAGAGGTGGTTTGCTGTTGCTTGACTCTGCACAGCAACCCTGGACTTCCTTGATGGTCTCCCATTCAAAAACTAACTAGGGCTGACCCCGCTTAGCTTCCAGGATCTGAGGAAACTGGGCTAGCTTGGCCATCTGGGTCAGGGATGTTCATGGCCAACAAACTACAAAGGGGGGGGGGCAGAGAAAGGCTGTACTGTCCACAGAAGCAGCTTCACTTAGGAATGGCCAACAGGTGTGTTGGCGCTGCTCCTTAGTACATCTATCATCCTCTTGCACCTGCCTCAGGGACTGAGCAGTAACACAGAATACCTGTGCAGTTTGCCAAGCTTGTCATGCAATTCAAAATAGCATACCTATGGTTTCTAGGAGGTCTGCTACCCAGACATTGAGTAGATCCATCCCTGTTTATCTTCAGGTGCCTCCCAACCTATTAGGTTGTTCAGTTAAGGAATGCTGACTTACATGGTGGAAGATGCTGAGCTGACATGGATGTTCTATGGATCTTATTAACTGCGGATAAAAATAACAATTGCCACTAACCAAAGAATTCCTGCTGCTATTAGATGGGTTTTGGATATTGCATACTCATATTGTTCATTTAAGAGAAGGACATCAAGGTTGTTATAAAATTTATTTTGTTTCCCAGGGTCTTAGAACTACCCCCATGATGATTATGTAAAACTATACAATTTGTTTTTCTCCCAAGTAAAATGCAGAGGGGATTGCAGTTTCTTGGTGGTAAGAAGAAAACATTGCTTTGCTTAGAACTGTGAGAGATTGCCTTCCCCAAATCCAACAGGATTCCACCTATTCATTTCAGCTGTTGTCTTGTGACAATATGGATGATTTCAAAGTGAGGGACTGGCATAATTCATGGTGGTGTGAAAATGAACATACAGCGCTGCCTTATAGAAAGTCTGTTGGTTAATTTAGTTAAGTATTGAAGCAATTTGGTGACGAAACCATTAAGTATTGCCCAACCTAACAGGCAGGACTTCTAGAGACCCTAAAGAAGAAAAAAGTCTTCTCTAATACTCCAGGGTTGCCAACCTCCAGGTAGGGCTTTGGAGAACTCTTTTTTACAATGGATTACGACTGATCTCCAGACTACAGAGATCAGTTTCCCTGGAGAAAACAGCAGCTGTGGCATTATATCTTGCTGAAGTCCGTCCTCTCCCCAAACCCTGTCCTCCTCAGACTCCACCCTCAAATCTCCAGGAATTTCCCAACCCTGAGCTGGCAACCCTAAGTAGCTGCTGAGAACCTTTAGCCGGAGATGCCAGGGACCAAAGTTGACATGTGGTCTCCCACTGAGGTGCAGTATCTCCCCATAATATCAAAATCTGTCCTATGCGGACTCAGACTATTGATAAATCTGCCCCAGTTTTAATGGCCGCTGCATTTATCATCGTTGGATATGGTGCTGTATATTAGGGTTTCCTGTTATGAGCATGGCTATTCAGTAAACAAATGGCTGCTACAGTGGAATGATAGCGCAAGGTCCAGTGATGTGTGGTTGTAGTCCAGCCTGAGCTCTCCAAGGGTGCAGCATCTTTCCCAGCCCTACCACCTGAGTTCCTTTACCTGGAGATGGCAATGGAATCTGGGGCATTCCTCATGGAAAAGGATCAGCTGGATTTCCAAGCCATGGCCCTGCTCATCAAACACGATGCATCCACCCTCCTCCTGGGATCTGTCTGTGCTCCCAAAAAGCAGTAGGGGAAAAATGCTTTAAATATGATAATGATAGGAAAAGTAACCATAGGCACTTTGTTATTACGAGGCAGAAAGTATTCATTTTCTAACAGAAAAAAACCCCCGAAACTCTGTAAAGTGCACTTTATTACAGCTGTGCCATAGCACTGACTCTGATTAACAAATAACAGGCTTTTTTGTATCACAAATTATATTTTGAAGTTAGGTTTCTATAATGGGGAAATGCGGCATTCAGAGGCACAGCTCATGCGTGAGCAGGCTTTTCCATTCAATTCAATGGGAGGGAGAAGCAACCCAGGATCATTTTTCCTTTGTTTTTCCCTCTCCAAGTGAACAAGAACTTACAGACACAAGAAAGAAAGTCCCGTGATCTTCATAAGAACTCTGCTGGATCAAACCAAAGATCCAGCAATCTAATTCCTTGTGGCCAAAAGAAATGAATCTGGGAGGAACTTAAGCAGAGCATGGAAGTCAATGTCTGCCTTCTTCTCTGCCCAGCAGCTGTTATTCAGAAGTATACCACCTCTGGAGGAAGGTTGAATTTAGCTATGCTGGTTAATATACCTTGGTGGACTTGCCTTCCATGAATTTGTCCAACCCCCTTTTTAAAAGCCCTGGAAGCTACTTGCCATAAGTATATGTTAATTATGTGTTCTTTGGAGAAGTACATACCCCAGATTCTGCTGCCTGTCATCTTTGTAGAATGCCCCTGAGTCTCAGAACTATGAGAGAGGGGGGGAATCCCTCCGCTCCAGTTTTCTGTGTAACTCCAGAGTTCTTTTCTCTCTTCAGTTCTCTTCACAGGGTGGTTGCAAAGAAGATATTTATAAGCAGTTTAAATCAATTTATACACGACGACTGTTTCCTAAATTGCTGATGGTATTATCAGTTATGCATTTTTAATAGTTTAGTAAATAAAGTTCATTCTCTAGCATCTCTTCTTGGGTAAATTCTTCTTGAAGCCCTAGAGAATTGCAGCCAGTCAGAACGCACAGTATTAGTCCAGGTGGACATTTAGGCTGACTCCATCAAAGCCAGATCCTTATTGGTTTATTGATGGCTTCTAGGTAAGGTATAGAACCTCCATGTTCAGAGTAGTATACTTCTCATGACCAGATGATGGGGATGTTGCATGTCTCTTGCAGCCTTTTTGACTTATCCTTAAATATCATAAATATTTGTAAGATGAAAAGCTAGGAAAGGGGGTGCATTTCAAACCAGATGTGCATGGCTGGTCAAGCAGCCCCATAGCAACTGTGGTCCACAGGGGTGGGGGGAATGGCAAGATTTGCTACAGTAGCAGAGCCATGAAATCTGACAAAGAAACAAATACTTGGGAAGTCATCTGTTAGTGACCAGAAAAATGAGGGCAGTGTTTCTGAACACGGTGACACAGAGAGAACTGACTACCAGCTATCAAACAAGGGTAATGACAAATGGCAGGGCACCAAGAGGAGATGGGGGAAGGTGTCCGCTCTGGTCTCTACTGGAAATACATTGATGCCTGCTTTTATCTCACATCTTTGAAAAAGAAATGATACGGGAAAAGAGGAAACCAGGGCCCTAACTACTTTTGGCACTGCAATATTACTCAAACAGAAATGTGGGAAGTTGCAAGTGGAATGGAATAAGATGGGAAAATGTGAGAAGAGGAGAGGAATAATCCCTAAACCAAATGCTTTGTGTGCATCTATAAATATTTGTCGTAGTTAAGTTTAACTTAAATGTCTATATCTAGGGATGGGCACGAACTGGCTCACAAGCTAAAGGTCTTGATGAATTTTGGCTGGTTCCTGGTTTGCAAAGTCCAGTTCATGGCATGTCAACCAACATGAACTTTCCATGAATTTTCAAGAGGTTCATGAGCTGGTTCATGAGCAGAGAAATTTCCAGACAGTCTGTCTTCTCTCAATCAAAATGTTTATATAACTTAAAAGCAACAGCTTGGAGGTCATGTAGAAGAGCATCTTGGGGAGGTCCCCTGAGACTTTGCTGTCTCAAAGTTTGTTCTATACATTCCTGAACCTGCGCCTGTCAAAAATGATGGTCATTTTCACAGGTACGGGTTCAGGAGGTTCAGGAGTATGTGGAACAAATGCTGTGCAATCTAAAGACACCAAACTCACAGGGGATCTCCAGATGACTCCAAGTTATGCTCCGCCCAGAAAGTACCCCCATGAAAGTACTTTCTTGGGGGGGGGGTCATAACTCGGTCCTCGTAAATCCAATTGTCACCAAACTTGGATGGCAGGTAGAGGAGAGTCAGTTGAAGATCCCCCATGAGTTTGGTATTTCTAGCATGCCAGGGGACTGTTCTACAACCTCATAAACCTCACAAACTGAACCAGTTCATGAGGCAGCTAAAAGTTTGTGATGTTCCATGGTTCATTAATGGGGCATGCTACAAACCAAACCATATTTTTCTGGTTCATGCCCATCCCTAGCTATATCCTGTAGTTTTCTGGAATCTTCTGACTGTGCATGACACTTTACACAAGTACCTCTGTCTTTTGGAACCCAGATACACCTGCAGCAGTTGCCTGCATCCACCTAGAGATTTTTAGAACAGTAAATATAAGTTTTCTCTCAGCCAGCCAATCATTCTCCTCATGAATGTAATCTGTATTCATGTGGGAGAGAAGAAAAAGGATTCATCCCCCCCATTTCTTTTTGTGAGACTCAAATCTGATTATTTTGGGGGCTCTTTTGTTCCTTCTCACTGAATATTTCCTATAATGTCTTAACATTTCCAACCCTATTTGTGCATCATTAACCAGCATTATACATACACAGTGTGAACAAACAGTGTATAAATGGCATATAAAACCCACACAACATGAGCATATGATACCAAGGAATCCACAAACCAATAGCAAAAAGCAGAAGATGGAATCTGTTGACATAAACAATGATTTTTTAAAAAAAACAACAAAATAGGGAACAGTGGCTCATCCCTACTATTAACCCCCTTTAAGCTTGTGGTGTAGATCTGTCCTTAATGGGAGACACATGATTGAATGGCTGGTTTGCTAAAGAAGAGTCAGGGGTAATATTAGAGAAGCAGAGAAAATTGTGTCCGAGTGGCAATCAGTGTTCCCTCTAAGCTGAGTTTGTGCGAGCTAACTCACGGTTTTTTGGCTTCCAGCTCACCCATTTTTGCCTTAGCTCAGGAAAGATGGCTCCAGAGCAAACTAATTTATGCCATAGCCAAATCGCTCGCTCACAACTTTAATGCCAGTAGCTCACACAGTAGAATTTTTGTTCACAAGACTCCATGGCTTAGAGGGAGCTTGGTGGCAGTGGAGTGAAGTGGCATGAACAATCTTTTGTTTTGTGTAAAAAAGCAATCTTGTCAGCTATGAGAGAGGAGGTTAAAGTATAGGATATTATATGCTAAAGGCTACATAAAGCTGGGGGCACCTCGACATGCCCCTCAACCATACTTATATTGCTGTCTTTCTCATTTGCTGGATCTTCCAACACTTTTGTTGTGCCCTGAATTTTGAAAAGTTTCCTGTTTGGGGGTGAGATTTGTGTATGACAAGAAGGGAAGATATGTCTTGTGGCATCTCAGTGCCAATGTTGTTTTGTGGGTTATAGGATGCCAAAAATAAAATAAAATAAAAGGTTTGTTTGTCGGTTCTGAAATGAAGTTCAGCTGGGAGAGGGGTAAAGATAGCACTGTCAACCTCCCCCACCCACCCCAAACAGTCAGCTTGTTTCACTCACCCTCACCCAGTCAGGCGACAAACTGCTTATTTACTTAGCACAATTGTACACCTGTTTCTAATCTATCAAATACTGGAAGGATGCTTCAGTTTGCAGCTATTTCTTTCCCTCCACTTTAAGGGAAAACAGCAATGTGATTAGAGAAAGGGACAGATTGTGCTGTTAAGATGAAAGACGGGCAGTTGGGAGTGAGAATGAGTCTTTTTAAAAAGAAAAAAGAAAAAGAAAAAGTTGTTTTAACTGAGCAGATGATCTGACTTGAAAATGCAAATGGCACAGAGAAGGAGTGTTGGCAGTCCTCAAGGCTGGCTATGTGGCATATGTGGCACAGAGTCAGGCCTATACTTTTCCTGTTGGCAGAGTAATTAACACAGCAAAGTGTAGGTAAAGCTTTATTCAGGAACTAACATACTTGATAGTAAAGAGAAGAGGCAGAGATAGGTCCTAGCTACATCACTGGCAGAGAGAGAGAGAGAGAGAGAGAGAGAGACAGACAGACAGACAGACAGACAGACAGACAGACAGACAAAGTGGAACTTCTGAGCAGAAGCAGAATATAGCCCTAAGATTAGCAATCTGGAGACATATGATGAATGACACTTAACAAGAGAGAAGGTACTGACCTCACTATACTATCTGTCTTCTTGTTGCCCCCTGCAGGGTCTTCTTCTGTCTTCTTTGTACACCAGACATGGGCTATTCCAACACCCCTTCTCAAAGTCTAGTGTACAAAGTCCACAAGATTCATTTTCTTGTGTAGACTTTCAAACATCTCGTAAAAGTGGCTTAGTGAGTGTGTCTGCACTTCCTTGCTTTCCAGCATTGCATGGCTGTCCACCCTCTGGAGAACTATGATACCTGAAGCAAAACCATTTTAACACATATAGAACTATTCTGTCTGCTCAGGGAAGAGGTAGACATTATGAGGAAAATGTGGGGTTTCTATCAGTGTAGTTCTAAAGAGGATTATACCCTTCTTGATTACCTTTTTTGCCAATTTTTTGACTCTGAGCAACTATACATTACAGTTCACATTCAATCGTGGCATGAGCCAAAACAACTTTGTTTCCATCGAATCAGCTGCTCTGGCATCCTCCATCCCTGGGGCCCAGCTAATGCCAAACCAGATTGGGTTGGATTTAAGAGGCATCTCTATCATAATGTATTCTCTTCTATACACAACCATGAGTTATGTTAGAGATGCTAAGAAACAGACCTTTTGTTTTCTCCTGCAAGGAGTAGTGTGGTTTCTAGACTATAATTGGATAGCTTGAGATGTTGACATTTTCCCCATTTTGACAGCCAAATCAATGTTATTGAAAGCGGTTTGTAGGCGTTCGTGACAGCCTCAGGATTAATACCGCGAGCCTGTCTCAAAATGGCTCCTGTTTATAGGCAGGTAAAATAGTAATGGGATTCTGTGGGTGAATTTAGGGATGCTTTAAGTAGATAGTAAAATAACTGTTGCCAATAACTATGGGCAGAATCTAGCAAGCCCTTCTGCTGTGCAGCCGCCATTCATTTCTGCTCTCGTCTCATTGAAAGAAATGGAGGCGAAGTGACTTGTTGCTTGTTAGATGGAGCCCTCAGGGTTGCTTCATATTGCGAGAATTAACAGCAAAACTGGATGCATTTCTGGTGTTCCCCTTCATGCGTGAGGCTGTAGCTTGTCACAAATGTTAGCGGCTGCTGGTGCAACCACCCAGAAACCCCTTAGATATTATTTATTTGCTTTAAAATTTTAATGTCTACCAGCAATCATTCAAAAAATCATAATAATCTCTTTAAAACAACCCTAAAATTATTAACAAATCTCAGTCATCAAATATGACAGTAAAATCAGCACACCTGGCCCAGAACAGCAGTGGAAAAGAAGAGGTACATAGTAAGAAGAGGTTACAAAAAGGCATAAAGCCATTTGTATTAATAAAAGTTACTACAAAAATCTGAAGACTGTCAGTTTGTAAATAAAAGATAATTTATGTGAAAAATCCCAAAACAGAAGAAGAAGAAGAGAGTCTCAGAGCAGCTAACAAACTCATTTCTCTTCCCCTCCCCACAACAGACACCCTGTGAGGTAGGTGGGGCAGAGGGAGCTCTTTCAAGAACTGCCCTTTCAAGGACAGCTCTTGTTAGAACTATGGCTTGCCCCATTGGCTTCCCTTGACCTGAGGCCATTGGCTTCCCTTGACCTGAGGAAGTGTTCAGGGATTTGAGGAAAGATGTGTAACTAAAGGGATTATAGTCTGGAGGAAGTCTTCTCTTGGGCAAGACCCAGAAAAGGCTTACACATACTCTGCTCACACACACACACACACACAGCGCCCCACATTATGAATTGGGGGTATCTTCACACAATTCATCTGGTTCTGATTTGGTTCCTTTTCATTAGAGATAACGAGCCAGTGTTCCAGAATTATCATAGATTTCAAATTTAGCAGTCCTGGATGTGTGGCATCACCCCATTCTCCATTACTGTCCTCAAATGCTAAACCTTCTTCAGTCATACTTTTGGAGCCATGTCATTTTGCTGAAATGTTCTTCCCAATTCCCATCATATATCAAAAGCACCACAGTTTCTCTTCTGCTGAAAGCAGAATCTTTAGGATATGAAATGGAGGGGTTTTCTTCAGTATGAGGGCATCTGAGGAGCCTTATAAAAGTTAATAATGTCATTATACAACTCTTCTTTCGTTCTCCTTTCCTTCCTTCATCCCTCTCCCCCTTCCATCAGGAAAGGATGCCCCTATGCACCTGTGGAAGTCCAATTGTCTCCAGTGGATTGCGGGTTAATCAGATGTGGCACCGAATTATTTGAGGTTGGCTTCCTTGAAATTAGAAACTCCTGTCGGAAATGTTCCACCATCCTGCATGAAAAGGGAGCTGCTAGAGCATGTGTAACCTTTCCTACTGTAAGCAGTAATGAAAAGTGCTTGGCAGTTCTAGGTTCCGTCAGTTTATTCATGCATTTGAGTCTTTTCAAATGCTTGTGCCTTTTTTGGTAACTCTCTTTCATGCCCTCAGCTATAACATATTCTGGGCTGTCTTTGTCAGAAACCCCCCTATAAGATCTTAAGAGTCTGGGCTCATGACATTAATATAGTCGAAGAGGAAAATACAGCTTCATGATCATTTCATTTCCCCCCTCTGCTTTTATCTGTAGGGAGAAAAAATTGGAAGCACTGTAGCATCCACAACAGGAGAAATTATGTCACTTTATCTCTGAAAAGTGCACAGCTGACTGACTGAATAACCTGCACAGATAATATGCTAATAAAATGGATCTGGACTGTATAAAATTGGATTGGCCATAAACGGCTTCCAGAAGGAAAACCAACTTGCTAGGCACGAGACTATCTATGTGAGACTTTCCCCCCCTCTTCACTTAACAAGGAATTCATTGTAATTAAAATAAAAATGAAATAGCTTTCAGTATCTTCTCCACAGAGAGTTTATCAAGGCAATAGTCGACCTATTTGAAGACTGGCAATTTGTATCCAATAAGATATTTATGCAAATATGTCTATTATTTCCCCAAGCAGGAAAAGGCACATCTTTTTATTGCATTTTCCCCCTATTTCTTTCGTAATAGAAATTCATAGGTAATGAATAATCTCTGGATTCAGAGAAGAGATAATTTAAATTATCCTGTGCTTAGCAGCTAAGGTGGCTTAAAGGTTAAGGGAGCTTTTGGCTGAGGGAATTCGCCGGGCTGATAGTTCACTCTTTTGAGATTTGGAGATTCTCATCTTACCAGCATAATGCATTTCCCTTTAAGTCTGCAAGAGTGATCAGTTGCCTGCGACAGTGTCACGGACTCATAGCCTAAGAACCACATAATGGATTGTCTAGATGGAGGAAAGTGTCAGTGATAGTTGTTAGATATGATATTCAGGAATAGAACCAAATGGCCCAATCCAGCTGGAGGCCATTTGAACCACGGAGAAATGGAATTCTGCGCACATTAGAGATGAGCAATGGTCCCTATTTCATTAAAAATATTTATTTATAGTTGTCAGTGGTTTTGATTCTCTATAGTTTGCTCTTGGCTTTATGGTTTTGTTTGTATTATAGATGTCTGGCATATGGTTTTATATACAATATGGACAGTATTGGTATGTATTACATACCTCATTTGCAATGCAGTTCTAAACAGCTTCAATGGACTTAGCATAGGCCTCCTATTTATCTACACAGGATGGCAAGTTACCAGCCCCCAAGCCCCAGTTTCCTGCCCTGAGAAATTCAGGAGTGGGAGAAAAGATAGCATCTATATAGTGTCCTTGTAGCAATTTTGCATGGTCTGGAAGCTAAAGACCATAGAGACTAGGTGAGGCATCGTAGAGTGTCACCTGGAAGTGACATCACACCCTTCACAAACTCCACCTTCCCCAGGAACTGCCCCCCAAACCTCCTGTCATTTGCCCAGGCAGTGTTGGAAACCCTAACTTTGAAGAACATAACTCTACTCAGGCTTGGACTGTTCCCCATATAACGTGCATATAATATATAGTGCTGATTTACTGACATGCAAATATTTTTGAAAAATATATACTTTTTATGGGAGAAAATGTGGAGCCAGCATAACTCACGTTACACTTCCTGTAAGATGTTATTTTGTTTCTGTTGTTAAAAAGGTAGAATTTAGGGAAATTGCTCCAATCAGCCTTCCCCCAGGGAGCCAAAGGTCACACACCATAAACAGTAAGTAAAATTGCTCCTTGTATTATCAATTGCAAGCCCCCCCATCTGTCCCTCGGCAGGAGAAAACCAGAAGACTGATTTGGGGGAACTGCTGATTTCTTTGCCAGAATATCGTGGACCCCAGATTTTCCCTTTTTAGAAGGTATAATAAAAGAAAGTGGGTTTCAAGCAAAGATATTGTTTAAGGACTGAATGACACCTCACCTCAGTCTAGCTGGCAGCAGGAGACAGGAGGTCTGGAGCTTGATTTGAGGGAACTGCTGATTTCTTTGCAGGCCCGAGACAAAGAGAAAGCATCATGCACAGCAACAACAGGAGGAGACAACACAGTACATACAGTAGGCCTACTGTTCCTCCAGTTGGGGCAGGGGATCCACAGCCTCCAGTCTCCATTGCCCACTGCCATGCAGAGCAATGGTGGGATTAAAAACACGCAGAAAAACCTGGCAAAGTCATGTGCACATGGGGTCGCCAACCTCCAGGTGGCACTTAGAGATCATAAAATCATTAGTTTGGAAGGGGATACACAGGCCACCTAATCCAACCCCTTTGTTCAATGCAGGTTCGGCCTAGAGCATTCCTGACAAGTGTTTATCCAGCCACAGTTTGAAGATTTCCAGTGAAGGGGAGCTCACCATTTCCTTGATATCTGATTCACTACTGAACTGGAATGATACCTGATCTCCAGACTATAGAGATCAGTTCCCCTGGAGAAAAGGCTGCTTTGGAAGGTGGACTCTATGGCATTATACCCTTCTGATGCCCCTCCATCCCCAAGCCCCACCCTTTGTAGGTGCTAATCCCCAAATCCCCAGGAATTTCCCACCCCAGAGTTGGTACCCTATGTCCAATGCTCCCTCTAAGCAGTGGTGTCTTATGAGCAAAAATTCTACTTTGTGAGCTACTGGCATTAAAGCTGTGAGTGAGTAATTTGGCTGCTGCATAAATTAATTTGCTCTGGAGCCATCCTTCCTGAGCTAAGACAAAAATGTATGAGCCAGAGGCTAGAAAACTGTGAGCTAGCTCACACTAACTCAGCTTAGAGGGAACATTGCCTATGTCCACCAGTATGTCACTTCCAGGAAAAACCTGGAAGTGACATAGGGTAGCGTTCTTGAAATCACCAGAAGAGTTTCCAGTGACTCCTAGTTCCACTCTACGTTACTTTTCACAGGAAGTAATGTAGCAGTGCATGTGGCATTGCCACCCCTCTCCCCAAGCTGGCTGCTGGGCACAACAACCCTAGCACAAAGGGGAAGTAGTAAACACTTTGGACTTTCTTTGTTTTACTGGGGTCCACTTATGAGGATTTGCCCTTGTTCAAAGTATGCTTTCTGACGGTACTGTATTCACAAAGGCTATTATGTCCATAGAACTTGTGTCAGTTTATACTGGTGGTTCTAAAGTTGTTACATTTCAAGTTTACGATAAATTATGTAACCTTGAAAAATGAAGTAGCTTGGATATTTTCCTTGAAGCAATTTCATAATTGCCTGAAAAGCCACAAGGGGGCCGTCATTTCTTGACTTGAATGGCCCCCAGTTCTCCATTTGGGGAGAAAAAGGAGCTGGATCTATGCAGTCATTTTTTTTCTGGTTTACAAAAGGAAAAAGAAATCATCCATAGTGTACAGGTGCCTGGCTGGATGAGGAACTAGACATGCAAAGAAGTCCTGCATGCAAGAGTCTTCTGCTGCTGAAAATCAGCGATCTCCCTGCTCACCCTGATCATGAATGAGGTTGGATTTAGTCCTGCTCTGCTTAGCTGTTCTTGCCAACCCCCAAACACCCAGTCCGCACAGCTGCTGACAATTGATGGGGCTGTGTTTCTTAGAGGCACTTCTGTGTTCAAGGGCATATGCCTTTTTTTGTTAGAGTCCGGGGACAAACAGCCGGGGTATGATTCACCACAAAGCCATGCTTGAGAGCATCTGGCTGCCTACAATTAGAATGCAGACCTAGTTGGATCTTTGGTCCTGGTCTGAAGCAGCATGGTAATTGTTATGATCTTGGTTCTTAAACTTTGTCTTTGTGAGCTTTCCAATAACACACAAATAACTGACAAGGTCTCTAAGAAGATGCAAAAGGTATAAAAAGCAACTGTAGCAAGGGTATAGGAAGGGAAGTCAGCAGTGATCGTCTTAATACCTGCATGAGCCTTTGTACCAAAGGTGGTATTCCATTTCCAACAGTGGTCCTCTGCAATGGAAATCACTATAAAAGGCAGGGCATACAGTCTGTGGTGTTGCATTGATATGGCTGAATGGAGTTGACTCCTCTTCCCAGCCCAGGCTGCACGAGAGTTCATGAAGGAACAGGACAAGGTGGAATAAATGGAATGGGATCTTTGTTTCCAGGAGATCCAGGATTTGCTGTGGAAGGGTATCTGTTTAATCTATGTATATAAAAGAAAGTCCCCTCACCGTAAAATCAACACCTAGGCCAAACCCCTGGACCCAGAAACACAAAATTCAGGGAGAGCACTCCTATCATGATATAGATACTCACTAAGAAGGGATTTTTAGAAATTCGACACCTAAGGGGGTCAAAAGGGGGAATATGTGCACTCCCCATTGCTTCCTATGTGACTGCCAGGCTGCTGCCTCCTTGCACCCCCCACTCTCTGATTGGTCAGCTGCAGAGCTCAGTGTTCTGAGATTAAAAGAAAAACAGTTACAGGAGGCTGCAGAGAGCTAATGACAATTGAGGAAATCAGGAATGGACAATAACTGCCTGTGAGGTGCAGCAATGCTGCTGGCCCAGCCTTCCCAATGGGTTCAAACTTGCTCCCATTGTCTGTCAGGAGCAGGAGTGGGTACAGGGTGCTTAAAGGCATCAGGGAGCCTGCCCCAGCAGTAACACCTTAGCAATCCTGCTGGCCCAGCCTCCACAATGGCTTGCAATACCCTTCCCCCTCCCCCTTCTACAATGGACAGGCAGCTGCCTGTCAGGTGTAGGAGAGGGGGAGGGATGCTTACAGCCAACAGGAGGCTTGCTCAGTGGGACTGCCTTAGTGCTGCTGCTGGCCCAGCTTCACCAATGCCTTTAAACACACTCCCCCCCAATACCAGACAGGCAGGTGTCTGTCAGGTGTAGGAGCAGGGCCAGGGTACTTTAATCCATCAGGGATGCTGCCCCAGCAGGATCAACTTAGCAGTGCTGCTGGCCCAGCCTCACCAATGACTTTAGCCACACTCCCACCCACTACAGAAATACACCCCAAATTTGTAGAAAAGTGGTTTCCTTCATTAGGTTAACTTCTCACAATGTGGGTCCTAGAAAATTGGTTAATACGAACTTGCTTAATATCTAATTGCTCAGACGGTGTTTTGAATATGTAGTTATGTCCCACTTTTTAAATGTAACATAAATGAGAAACATTTTTGTAAAAAAATGGGGTATGCCCTCCCCCCATATTCAATGCCCAGGCCAAACCCCTGCACCAAGAACCCCAAAATAAGGGGAGTGCATTCCTACCATAATGTCAAACCTCCCCCCAAGAGATTTCTGAGAAACATGACCCCTAAGGGGGTTAAAAAGGGGCAAAATGTGTTCCCCAATTGTTTTCTATGTGGCTGGCAGGCTGAGGACAGTTACAGAAATCAGCAATTCAAAACTCCTGAATAGACATTTTTCAAAAAGCCAGCATGGCAATTGAGTTAATGAATGTTCATTGGGAGATAGTAAATGACCTTTCTAGGAGCCGTTTCAATGCATGCCTCCTTCTTGAACCTGAAGAAATGTCCACCACATCACCACTCCCTCACACCAACTTTCCCTCTCACCTCTCACCTCTTACTGCCCCCAAGAAAGCTCCTGGCAAATGCTGAGTTAGATACACCAATGCTACAAGGAGGAAGCAACTTAGGAATGCAGCAAAGACATTTGCACATAGTACTTCTGCGGTGCACTGAGCTGTGCAGACCAAGTCCCAGTAAAACCACCCTGAGGTGCTCAGCACAATACAGTCTCCACATGAGCAAAACAATCCAGAAACACAAGTAAAAAGGCCATCACTTTCGTGGAAGGTGGCAGGAGTTGCCTTAACCGACGACTGCTTCTTAAATGGACAATTCTATGTTGCCTGCTCCAGAGTGAGCTCACCAAGCAGCCTGGTGATCCTAGCACTTGAGGGCAGAACCACCAATGTGGTCTACAGAGAGGTTCTTCAGCAGAGAAAAAAAAAGTATGTAAAAAAGAAAAGGGCAACTAGAATGATAAAAAGGTTGGAACACTTTCCCTATGAAGAAAGGTTAAAGCGCTTGGGGCGCTTTAGCTTGGAGAAATGACGATTGGGGTGACATGATTGATGTTTACGAGATTATGCATGGGATAGAGCAGGTAGAGAAAGAAGTACTTTTCTCTCTTTCTCACAATACAAGAACTCATGGGCACTCCATGAAATTGCTGAGCAGTCAGGTTAGAACAGATAAAAGGAGGTACCTTTTCACTCAAAGAATGATTAACACATGGAATTCACTGCCACAGGAGGTGGCGGCAGCTACAAGCATGGATGGCTTCAAGAGGGAATTAGATAAACATATGGAGCGTTCCGTGCACCTTGGTGTTTAGTCATGTCGGCCACATGACCACGGAAACGTCTTCGGACAGCGCTGGCTCTTCAGCTTTGAAACGGAGATGAGCACCGCAACCCTAGAGTCGGATTCGACTGGCTTTCAAGCAAGGGAACCTTTACCTTTACTATGGAGCAGAGGTCCATCAGAGGCTATTAGCCACAAGGTATAGATAGGAACTCTCAGTCTGGGGCAAGTGATGCTCTGTATTCTTGGTGCTTGGAGGAGGCAACAGTGGGAGGGCTTCTAGTGTCCTGGCCCCACTGGTGGACCGTCTGATAGCACCTGGTATTTTTGGCCACTGTGTGACACAGAGTGTTGGACTGGATGGGCCATTGGCCTGATCCAAGATTGGCTTCTCTTATGTTCTTATGTATGTCTCACTTCATTTTTTATACCTACAATCTCCTCCATTAGAATTCCTACAACAAATATTACATTTCAAACTTCACATCATCAATATTATAACTGGATTTACGGAAGTTAAATACCGTAGCGAAGCACAGGTATCAAGCTAGTATTTAATATAGGTGGTTTCTATAGTCAGGTCCACTCAAAGAATCTTCCTGTAGGATCTCAGGGACAGTTTAGGGGCAAGCATTTTATGGGGCTGATTGTTCCACATACTGCATTATTTCTGTAAATGAATAAGGCAAGGCTAATGGCATCAGTTGATCACACTGAGAAATAGCACGCTAACAATACTTATTGCACAATCTTTCCTGCTTATCCACAGTGGATAAAATGAATTCTGAATATGGGCTCAGTGCAAGAAAATGTTCCCTTAACTGATTTCTGATCCAATGAACATCTATTTTTCAGCACAGATTTTCCTAGGCTTTCTTATTTTGTCATTTTCGGAAGCCCTTGCTTCATCATGCAAGAATCTCATTACAATTAATCTCCTGCAACAGAAATCCTTGTATCGTTAGGCAACGGCTCTCATTTTTGATAGTCTGTATCTATTTCAGTTTTATTGCCACATGGAATGGAATAGAAGAAGATGGTCCTCTGTAGCCACAAATCAATGGAGACGCCTCTGATCAACTGCCACGAGGTTCATTCAGATAACTAAAATATTTCTGTGCTTTTGGCAGCCTCCATGGCAGAAAACAATCCATTAGGGTTTGAAGAGAGGAGAGCTGATAAAAGTTAGGCAGGATGTCAAATTATCCCATCTCCTGAGTTCTCACTGATAAAATTGCTGCGTCTAGACTAAGTGCTTACTTTAGATCTCTTGAGTCTTGCTCAAAAATGATTCCCAGTTAGAGCCATTTCACATGTTTCTACATTGAGATGAAACAAAGATTTATGTATTTATTTTGTAACTGTCAGGGCCGGATGTGCAGCCACCAGGAACAAAGCGTGCTGATGGTGCAAGCGTAATAGAATGAGAATGGAGCTTGGGAGTTGATCTTGAGCTGGTTGTATAAGGGTCCCAGGTAAGGCAGGTGGAATGAGGCCTACTTCCCACTGTGTCTGGACTGTACCACTTCAGAACTGACATGGAGGCTCACATGAATTAATGGTCCTCTGTAAGAAAATCCACATAGAAAAACTACCGTATCTGGGAGAAGACTGAGCTAGAACCATTCCCTCTAGTTTCTAAATGGAGGGAACAATTTTTTTAAAAAATAGAAGCACATTCTGTCGTGTCATTCCTCACCTCCAACTGAAGTGGTACAGCCTAGACACTGTTTTTTATTGCCTCATTGAAAAGTAGGCCAGAGAGAGAGAGAGAGAGAGAGAGAGAGAGAGAGAGAGAGAGAGAGAGAGAGAGAGAGAGAGTTTGGAAACAGCAATAAAGTGGGGAAGTGAAAGGGCCTTGGCAGGCACCTGAGGTACCTAATGGACAATGAATCTGGCTGTTGCCAGGCAGTAAACCAAGTTTGACCTGGAATTTATAGCCAAGCCAGGGGAAACCAATGGTTGCTTTGGCTGGTGGATCTGTTCAGAAACCTGGGAAGATAACACAACTGTCAACCTTCTCTCTGTAGTCTTAAATTTACCAGTCTTCAGTCTCCTCGCCATGGGCTGAAAACACCTCTTTCTCCCCCTTTTTTTCCCCAAGCAAAAGCTGATCTTGCCCTTCAGCTTACAAAGTGGAATTGTTCCAATCATTCCACAGCTGATAGCTTACCTTGGTAGATAGAATGCTCATGAACATTCCTAAACATCACATAATCTGAGCCAACAGATAAAAACAGCTTTATTGGTGCTCAAAATCCCCTTTAAATTATAATATATCCTAATTCTTTAAATAGATCAAGCTGCACAACAACATTTTCATTCATGAATAAGTTGTGAATAGCAAAAAGAAAGAAAGAAAAGATTTATAGTAGCATTTTTATGAATCTATGTAAACCAGTAAAGAATGAATAATTGTCCATATCTTTTAAGGTTTTCTTGTTCTTGAGAATTACATTTGGATTCCTTCTTTGCTCATCTTTGCTGTTTTGGGGCTTTTATTTTTTTTTAACATGATATGTCTGACCTAGGGAAATGTGGTGGGCTCAGAAGTTAAGATGCTGCTGAGCTGCAGACTTGAAGTCTGGCAGTTCGAGACCCGAGTGCTGCATGACAGAGTGAGCTCCCGTCTCTGGCCCCAGCTCCTGCCAGTCTAGCAGTTTGAAAGCAAGTAATTGCAAGTAGATAAACAGTCACTGCTTCGGTGGGAAGGAAACAGTATTCTGTGCGCTTCAGCGTTTAGTCATGATGGCCACATGACCACGGAGAAGTCTTCAGACAGTGCTGGCTCTTCGGCTTGGAAACAGAGATTAGCACCACCCCCTAGAGTCAGATTCAACTAGCTTTTGAGCAAGGGAAAACTTTACCTTTACCTTATATCTGAACTGCAACTCTTTCTGTCCATTGCAAGTATTTCTAGAGCTTCAGTGAACAGCAGTGAAACATCAACAAGGTTGTATCATACAATTCCCATCACCCCCCCCCCTTTAATTTAGATTCTGGTATATACCAAAGTGCTCTATTTCATTTGCAATAATCTTGATTTTTTTCGCCTTTCAGATTTGTTTTAAGGTAAGTCAGCTTTTTAATGGTATGGTCGTCTTCGTATCTTAATAAACCTGAAATTGAATTATCTGCACTACTAGGCAGGTGTGACCCATCTTTTGCTGGCATATGTAAGGTGTGAAAATCCATGGGGATCACCTATTCAATTTTAGGTTCCACTTGAATACACCACAGCACGGTGGATATGACTTCAGTCTTAATAGTACAGTAAAAGGTAGAAGCTCAGGGAAGGTGGAGAGAAACCTATTTGAACCTAATTAAAAAGGCTCAATTTATAACACACACACACACACACACACACACACACACACACACACACACACACACATATATATATACAGAAGGAGCCAGATGGCAAAATCTATTTTGGAGTGCCCTGAAATGGAATATATTTAATGTCTGACATTCTTGAAGGGCATATACAGATAATATCTTCAGGGAACTGGGGAGAGATCTAGCATTTTGTAACCTCCTAGATGCATCTGTCTGTCTCTTTCATTTGTACATTTCTGTCCCACATGTTAACAGAGCTGTGAGGGTTCCAATGAATGCAATGTGTTTGAAATAAAATCAATTTTTTTGTAAAACTGATGCAAGTAATAGTAGCATTAAAAGCAAGCTAAAAAGAGCAGTAGTAAAAATTGTCCTAAAAACAGCCATAAAACCATACAAACAAACCATAAGGCAGCAAGATTAAACAGGGGGACACAAAGACGTAACAACATAACCCATGATGTTATTCAGAGCAACTCCATCTAAACCCATTTATGTGTTTTATTTATTTATTAAAACATTTTAGGGAATTTCACATTACCGAGACTCTGCCGGATTGAAGCCGTTTCTGATTCGTCTTGAAGTAAACCGGTACAGGGCTGCCATTTCACACATGGCTTTCCCTGACCGGAAAAGAGCCGAATCAGAAGCGGTTTGGCATTTCAGATTGCACCGCTTTGTTTTCCCGCCGGTTCCCGCCACGCCTTTTTTTTAAAAAAATGTTCGCTTTAGAGCGCTATAGCGCTATAGTGCTATAAAAACAACACTGCAGGCATTCCAATGGGGTTGCTATGATGCTATTGCGCTATAGCGCTATAACGCTCTAAAGCGAACGTTAAAAAAAAAAAAAGCCGGAGATCGCCCGCGCGGGCGAAAAAAGGCGGGAAAAAAGCGTATCGGATCCGGGAGAAGAAACTGACGACTACTTGGAAGCGGTTGACAGGTAAAACGCTTCAGCCCCGTTTCCTGAACGGGACAGAAGCGATTCTGTGTGAAATTACAAATATATTCCGGTAGGGAACTGGTTCTAAAACGGTTCTGTCTGAAATGCCAGACCAGAAACCGTTTGGGAACCGTTCCTCTTCCGGATTATATCATCTGTCTGAAATTCCCCTTTATCTCACCTTTCCTTGTGACTTACAGTGGCTCACTAGGCTATTGAAATCAATGATAAACCTACATGAGATTTCACTGTTAATGATGCAAAAATACTGTATCTATAATGTACAGATGCCCAAGGGTGGGGGGAAGGCTGTACTTTGGTGTTGAAACATTAATAAATATGGCACTAGGTAGTGGGTTATAGAGAATGTTCTCTAGACAAGGGATTACAACCAAAACATCATCCTTAGTGTATAGAGAATGTTCTCTAGACAAGGGATTACAACCAAAACATCATCCTTAGTGGCCATCCTCTTCACTTCTGGAGGGCCTGCGGGTCAGGGCCTTATATGGAATACATATTATATGTTTAAGAAAATATATGTTGTTTCCTAAAACTTCTTGTATGTGTATAAAGAGACAGTTGATACAGAAGGATTCCGAGCACTGATTTCCAAGGAACTGTTGACATAACCATTTTGAGATAGAAGTCATCATGAAGTGACATTTCCCTACAATATGTACACTGTGAAGAGGTAGTACTATATGGTCTCCTTGTTAAGATGATAAATTATCACGATCTGAAAACACTGATATAAAATTCATGATTTCTCTTCTGCCAGAATATTTGGAAACTTCTAATTCCACCGAGTTCAAAAGGCATTTTCATCAAGTGAAAACTGATGGGCAAGAATTTTCCATATCAGAAACAATTGTAAGAATTGGCATATGGAACTGTTATTTGGGCATTCTTGAAATCAGCCTACAACTTCAAAAGCTTATCAGGGCTGAAGGATTTACTTAAATGTTTCAAAACTCCTCTTCTTCCCTTTGGGCTTTGGAGAAGTACTGTTGGTCAGAATAGATAATACTGAGCTAGGTGGACCAATGACCTTGCTATAGGGCAGTTTTGGATATACATTTGTAGATAAAAATTCAAGAGAAATTCATGACATTTGATGCAGATTGCTGTATTGCTCCCGAGTAATTTTTATTGATAATAATCTGAAGAAAAAAGATATCCAAAAAATAAATCTGGAACTGTGGCATAATGCACAGCTGAGGAACTGAATGGACTTTGAACTTTTATTTAATCCATTTGTACTTGTGGCTGTGCAGGATTCCTTATGAAGAATAAACTACCCGTGGAACATACTACATTAAATTTTTAACATTTTCATATATAAAGGAGCCTTGTAACCAAATAATATCCTGCAACAGGTTTGAATAAAATATCGGAGATTCTAATGTGGCCATTATTACCCAGCTAAGTCTCAGGAGCTGAGAACATAAATCAAAAGTCTGGTGTTCTTGGGGGACATTTGCTGTAGGGAGTTCATTTATACACAAAGCTTTTAAGATCTCATGTAGGCTTTACTAGTTAGCCAGTTTACTAGGCAGTACGAATTAATCCATTGAGCTGGAGTCAAAATGTCCCTCTGCTCATGGGAACAGCCTACAAGTAGAAGGGCCCCTTTGGGACCAAACCAGTATTCTCAAAACAGAGAGAAAAGGGGAAATTGAAAATGACAAAAAAATTTACAAGTAGAAATTTCAGTGACCTTGGCATCACAAAATAAAACAGAAGTTCAGTGATACTTTTAATACGAGCAACTTTTATGCCAGCAAATTCTACCAGCAGTCAGTTACATCAGCAGAAATTCAGGATGGCCAAAAGGAAATTCAGCTTTACTCAACAAGTGATTAAATGTGGAACACCTTGACCTCTATGCCCTGTTGTTGGACCTCCAGAGGAAATGGTTGGTCACTGTGAGAAAGGATGCTGGAGTAAACAGACCACTGGTCTGAGCCAGCAAGGCTCTTTGTTATGTCCGCTGACTGCCACTAGGCGCCAGCAAGGAAACACCAAGCTTCACTCCCTAGGAACAATAGGGACTAGGCTCCTGGACTTTACTTTGGGGGACCAATAGAGACTTTGGTGGGAGGTTCAAACCTACCAATAGGATCTAGGGGTGTCCCCAGGTGCTGTATATAGTTGGCCACCCGGCCGGTATTCTGTGTCTAGTTGTGTTCCAGTAAACCATGCTGATCACTACAACTGTGTCTGTGGTTTCTACATGCGTCTAACCCACTACACAACACTCTTCTTATGTTCTTAAATATTTAGGATCAATGGGTTAATATAACATATAAAGCACATAATTCAGAAGCTTGTAAGGTAGGACAAAAAGGTGGTGAGGGGGAGTAATACAAAGTGGAAAATTTAAAACGTGAATTTGGGTGGGAGGAAGTGACTTTACAGGAAAGGGAGGATATGACATTTGAGCAAGATACTGCATCCCCACTGAGTTTCCTCCCCAAATTGTGCCCTCTTTAGGTACTGCCCCAACTATCCAGTATTTTCTCAAACCAGAATTGGTGACCCTATCCTCTATTGTTTCCTTGGACTGGCAGCTGCACTCTATACTTCCCAACATCCCCTGGAATTTAGGGAATTGAAACTGGGACCCTCTGCATTTAAAGGAGCTCCACCATCCATTCCAGCCGCTTTGACTATTATCATGATTATACAGGATTAATAAACAATAACCAATTATTAGTTAGATGTTCTTGGTTTTTCTTTCAAGCTGAGCATTGAGTTTTCTCCTTCCGGTTGCTCCTTGTTAGCAAAGTTGCCAGTAATTCTAATCTGTGTTTGAACAGAATCATAGCAATAATAATAATAATAACAGGAATATCACTGGCAACATAAAATGTTACATTAATGAGCAAGGTTTGTTTTTTTTTTTAAAAAAATATTTCCTTGTTTAAGGAAAAATATTAGTTTGCTGCTTTTTTTAACCTGCCTTCCTGCTGTGGAATTCTTGAAAGCTGGCACATTAAATAGGAACTTGGAATAGAACCCACAAATTTATTTTAGCAATCCCACCATAATGATGTTTTTTTGTTCACCTGGATTATACCTGCTGGGATGTATTTTAGCAACATCACTTCATAGGTAGGTTTTGTTCAGCACTGTTTTTTTGCTCGAAAACGTTCTTTCTTTCCCTTTTTCGTAACTCATATTTTGTAGTGAAATAATTACAAGAATACCTTTAACGTGGAGTAGCTAATTGATACAACTGTGTTCCTCATTTTCTTTGTGCAGTATCGGCGTTGAGAAGCTGACTTTTTAAACTTCGCCAAAGGAGCCTTTCACCATCTGAAAAGACCAGTAGTTTTACTGGGGCACAAGCATGTGTGGTCCACAGCCCACTTGATGAGATGCATGAAGCATGTCCTCAGTTGGCACATATGCATGCCCATGCATACCTGCATAGAGATAAAAAAAGTAGCTAGCAGTGGAGCCAAAAGGCTATGAAACGCAAGCAGTACAGACTTCTGGCTTCACTGTACTCATGTGAATATAGATTCATCAATTTATGATACATTCCATGTGTCTGGTAAAGAGGGCTCTAGCCTATGAAAGCTTATGCTGCAATAAACCTGTTGATCTTTAAGGTGCCACGAGACTCCTGGTATGTTTACTTTGCAACATGGCTACTCGCTGGGGAATTTGACTTCTCTGTGGATGTATTCTTCACTAATAGCTACCGTATTAGACGAATACTTTCTTTTCATATCTAACCCACAAAATGAGTTTGGCTATGAAATAGGAGAGGTCCCACTACACCCACTAATCCACACAGTCTTCACGCATGATAATGATCAGGAGGGTTTTTGACTTTTCACAGACTTCTTCCTTAGGGCAACACTGTTCTACTCTCTGACTAGCTTTCATACTTACACATTTCCCCCCTCTTCTAGTCATTGCCCACTGATGACATCTAAGCTCATGATGGAATAAATGCTATTGACTTTGAAGTGCTACTGGACTTCTGTTTTGTTTTGGTACAATGGATTATAATAGTTACCCCCTTTGTAATCTTTAATTTTAGCCATCCTACCACCTGTCCTACTGCTTCACCACTTTCATGCAAGGATAAGAGAATGGGGCTTGTCTTGCATTGTATCATATAGGCTGAGTTCAGATTGGCAATTTGCTGCAGGAGCCAGTTGTGGCAAAAAAAGCCAGAGAAAAAACTGTTCTGGGGTTTCCTGTTCACACAGCCTGGACTGCTGCAGGAGCATACCAGGAGGAGGCAAGCCAGAGCATTCAGACTGCTACCCCAGAGGCTCACTATATGCGGCGTTTCCCCATTAATTTGGCTGTGGGTGTATGAGTGTATGTGTGCATGAGTGCTCATGCGCATAAGCGCATTTTGCCGATTGGGGCAGGAGCCCACAGCACTGCCACCGCTTTGGGCAGTAGAGCAGAGCATGGCCAATTATACCGCTGCTGCCTTCAGCCCAATGCGGGTTGCTCCCGGCTTATCAGTGGAGAGTTCATACTTCCAGGAAGCGGACAAATGCGGGACACAGGCGCTCTTCGGGGATTTGCTACTGCTTTTATGAGGTATCTATTAAACACAGGAAGAAAGTGGAACAGCCCGGGTTGCCTACGGGTGGGGAACGCCAGGCAGCTGTGCCTGTGTGACCGCCCCCTTTAATGTGGTTTTAAAGCGTCGCTGAAACGGGGTTCTGCCAGGGCAAACTGCCAGTCTGAACTCAGCCATAGAGAGTTTTGGGTATGTCACCTGCTATATAGGGAAATATTGCAGTCTTCTTTACAAAAGTGACATATCCCCCACCCAGTATATTTATTTTACAAGAAGTTCACTCTGTTTTGCGGTAGCACTCCTCCTGTATTCCAGTATAACTAGGAGCATTTCTAAAATTTAATTGGAATAGGAATAAGGGCACTTTGCCACAACTTTCAATTCATGAATTTCATTTGCATCTTTTCTCCCATCAGCATCATTAAAACATTGCAAAACCCAAATGATATGGTTATACATATGATTGCAACATGATTTCTTTGCTTTCTGTTTACTGTGTGCATTTTACATAGAGCAGCCAAGAGTGGGAAATAGGCAGACAAAATTCCAGGGTACCTGATCACCCTGGAGTCTCATGGAGTCCATCAAACCAGTGATGATGCTTAGGTTGGATTTTGGTGGTGTGAAGTAGGTCCAAAGGGTAGTTGGCAGCTTGGAATGCATGTATAGATATTATTAAAACAGAGGAAGTAAAGACAGAAATGAACTGAAGGAAGTAAAAAGCTGCAGAAAGTTCTTTATAAACAGAACACTGAACACTAGAAATAAAAAGCAGAACAACAAAGAATTCCTGTTGGGTCAGTCCAGAAACAAAACTAGGTCACTTGAATCTCCAAAATTTGAGAAGTTGAGATGAAGAGAAACAAAACTGAAAGAAAACTCAAGTTTCTGCAGGATAACCAAGGCTGCAGTCAGATGACAGGCTTAGTCCATTTTGGCTGCACTTCTAATTTTATCCTTTTTTCTTTTGTGCTGGAGAATTTTGCCCAAACATCCACCTGTAAACCACTGCACCATGTGCTCACCCCGTGGCTGATGGTTCAGAATATTGTTGTGCAGTAACCACAAAGTGGTCGGTTGGCATCCTTTTTTGGTTTGTTTTTCACACATGCATAAGCATGCATTCAAAGCACTGGCTCCTTTTTAAGAGCTCTGCTATCCCTCTGCCAAATACTGTGATCTCATTGGTTCCTATGCAACTATATTTCTCCACCAGAAATCACTCTTTCTCACTTGATCTTACTCCCTATCCCACTTATTTCATAGGAGTCTATATGGCTGTGATCACACACACTAAATAATCCACTTTCAATCCACTTTCAATGCATTTTCCAACTGGTTTTTGCCAGTTCTCACAGTAAAATCCAGTTGGAAAATGCACTGAAAGTAGATTGAAAGTGGATTATTTAGTGTGTGTGACTGCAGGTTATATTTCTGTGGCACTACATAAGTGCATTCTGCACCTTTTTATCTCCCCACAGAGCTTTCCTGCTACAGCAATATTATAAAGTGGTTTAGAGTGAAGTTCTTGGGGAGGAATCCTGGCCACCTATATGAGAGCCTACCTAGAGACTATTTCCAGTGCTGTTCCATCCCAAGAAATGGCAGAAAGGGTTTCCCCCCTTGAATTTGTTATTCAAAAACAACTCCCTGTAGGCTCCCAATCACAACAAAATATTGTGGTGAAGAAGCATGCAAGCAGTGATTCACAACCCTCATATGAAGATGTGATGATGCACAAATTGCCAACTGATTTAAAAAAGAGAGAGCAAAAATGGAAGGGAAGGTTCAGACTTCCCAAACAGCTTGAGTTTGCAACAGGGGATTTCAGACATCCAGAAATGCAGGGAAATCCATAAAACCCCAGACTTTCCCTGGTGTTGGAAACCTTGCAATTGGGAAGGGGTGACACTGGTGTGTGTGGGGGGAATGACTGGGGAACAGGATACCGACAATGCCGTTTGAACATGATTTTTAAATCTGTAGGGTAACAGCAATGACATCAGATCTAACAGCTCATCTGACCACAACCCAAGAATATAGTTACCTGCAGGGCTCTTTTTGTAGCAGGAACTCCTTTGTATATTAGGTGACAACACCCCCCCCCCAATGTAGTCAATCCTCCAAGAGCTTACAGAGCTCTTCTTACAGGGGCTACTGTAAGCTCTTGGAGGATTGGCTACATTAGGGGTGTGTCATCTAATATGCAAAGGAGACTATGGGATACTGCCCTTCAAGTTGACAGATCACTGGCCCACTCTGCTTTGGCAGTGGGAAACTGGATCAAAAATTTTGTTCCATCAAATTACCTCTATACATGAGAATTACCCAAACACCTTCACTCTGGCCCATTTCACTGTCCTTCCATCTGCCCTTCTTGAAGGGAGGTATGCATGAATCCCATATGTACAACATCTCTGCCCATGTCAGTCTGGAACAGTAGATACAATCAAACATGTCCTTTTACATTGCTGATCTTATCAGGACATTTGGAGTACATACATTTGGAGTATGTACCAACTCTTCCCAAATATCCAGGCAGATCAAGTGATTTTTATACTTTTCTTCTTGCTGATTGTTTTAATAAAACTATCCTTAAGGTAGCAAGATTCTGCGCTCTGGCATGTTCAACAAAGCAGAAGGTCTAGTACTTTAATAATTGTATTATTACTATTAATTGTATATTTTCTGTACAGAATATTTACATTAGCATCCAATGGGTATTATGCATCATTGATTTTCTTGAGTGATGATCTAGGATCATAATAAACTAAGACATGACATGTTATCTGTTGTAGTTTTTAAAGAGACAGGAATAGCATATAACTATTTTCTTTTTTAAAAAAACACATTTTTGACTGAGTATTCTCCTCCTGACCTGCACTTCAGACTACTGTCATCACTAGAGCTTAACCTAGCCTTCATCCTCAAAATACAGTCGAAAAAGTATTGGCTCCTTGTTGGGACCCAGGGCTAGAGGACCTTGGATAGAACATGGGAGGCTGGTGTGGAATCAAAGTTATATGTGGAGCCGTGTTGTGGAAACAAGACAGTTAAATCTAAAATAGTGAAAAAGAGGTGGTCATAATCTATCAAGCCACGGGAAAAGCCTATGAACATCTTTTAAGCATCAGATGTGTCAACAGCCAAAAATCATTTGTCAGGCTGGCTTTGAAGAATATTTCCTATTAGTTTCTAGGCGGTTATGGTCAAACTCCTCAAATATTTTGTTGGCTGACAACTCTAACACAAAAGAAAGATATACAAAAAGAGGAGATTCATGTTGTAAAAATGGATTCAAAGTTTAATCAGTTTAAAATATGTAATTTGCGCTATTGCCTATGTTCTAAAAATAAAATGTGAAAACGGAAAAAAATGCTTAATGATATATATAGCATAGTGGCTAAGAGACAAAAGATGTACAAGTCTGAGTTAGTGTCAAATTCTGCTCTGCCTTTACTGCTACCGTTTTAATGTTTGTAGGTCAAGACTTGTACAGAAAGTCTGCAATCTAAGTAAAACAGACAAGACAAATTTGTTTCAGTGCTAGTGGTGAGGAAGTGAAAGTCCACAATATCACTTACAGCGGCATGTAGTTACTGACCCTTGGTGACTTCAACAGTTTCTAGTTCTCTCAATTACTTCTTGTGGCTCTTCCTTGCAACTGTGTGTGTGTGTGTGTGCATGCGCGTGCGTGTGTCATCAAGTCACAACTGATTTATGGCAACTCTGTAAGGCAAGGCAAGAGATGTTCAGAGGTGGTTTGCCATTGTCTGCCTCCATGTCATGACCTTGACATTCCCTGGAGGTCTCCCGTCCAAATGCTAGCCAGGGTCAGCACAGCTTATCTTCCAAGATCTGATGAGATCAGGCTAGCCTGGGCTACCCAGGTCAGGGATCCTTGTAGCTGCTGCATTTGAATAAGTGTATAATGTGTTCATAGTACTGGCCATAAAAATCAAAAATTCAGTGGGTGGTCTGATAAACTGAGCTTATGAAGCAAAACCCCATCTTTTCCTTTGTACCTGTTTTGGAGCTCCTGGACACATTGTGCTACATCTGCTCCAAGTAGTATTTGGAACCCAACATGGGAAAGTGGCTCTGGTAGAATCCTGATCATTGATGTTCCACTGGGGAGAAATCAATACAGCTAGGGGATTATTCATTAAGTTTCCCAATGCCCAGTGGTCAAGTCCAATATGAAGGGGGCGGGGGACAGGGAGGAAAGCATGCATATGTTCATCTCTCACATTTTTAATTCCATCCCCTTTAAAATAATCTCATGGAGTATTCATAGGTTCTCTTCTCCATTTCTATTAAAACAAGAACAGTCTGAGAAAAGGTATGTTGAGAGAGAGGGAGAGAGACCGAGACCGAGACCGAGACCGAGACAGAGAGAGAGAGAGAGAGAGAGAGAGAGAGAGAGAGAGAGAGAGAGAGAGAGAGAGAGAGAGAGAGAGAGAGAGAGAGAGATATTTCTCATGTCCTAGTCTAACTACTACACCAGCCTGGTTAGTTGATGTCCTTCAGTAACAAGTCACCTGATTCTTATGGCCCAAAGTATTCTGAGTTGTACCAATAGTTTCCCAATATAACCTGCAGTTCCTTTGTAGGATGAGCATCCCCAGTGATGAAAAGACCAGGGAGTCAGTGCTTGATCACTTCTCCCCCAAGGCTTCTGGCACAAACTCTGGGGACTGATGTTCCCCTCAGATCAGTGTTCTAGGGCAGTTACGAGGAGGAAGCATCTAAGGTTCAGACCTGATGGGTAACATCACGAACAAAAACTTTTTTGAGGGGGAGAAAGCTAAAATGTGGCTGGCACAAGCAGATAGTATGCTAATGTGTATGTGTGTGTTTAAACATGTCAAAACTCATCACATTGCATCCTGTCAACAAATAGCGGAGTCCTTTTCTATTCCTGCCGGCTGTTCTAGGAACTGCCAGTGTAACGAGAATGTCACACGCAAGGATGTCAGCTCTTAGCGAGGCTTTTGAGAGCATTTCAATTTTAGAGGATGGTTGAAGGCTAAGATTGTGAGACTTCACAGTAAAATGGATGGAATGCCCACCTTTTAAATTTGTTTTAGAAATAACGTTTCTATCTGTCAGATTTATGAGGAGCATCTCAAAAACATGACTGCCACGAGCACAGAAATCTCAAGGAAAGCAAACAGCAAAACTTCCCATACTGTTTATTCTTCCCCTCCTGTTCCTTATGATCTTTAGCCAGTCTATCAATTTGAAGTCCCTTAAAAATGACATTACCCTTGGCGACTGAAAACAACAGTCTTGTCCTCAGTATTAGTATCCAAGTTTTATTTAATTTAACCCTTTTGTTTAGCCTTTGTGGAAAGCATTTTGCTAATTTTATACAGGGGACAAAATAGACCCTAAGTGAGTTTTTAAAAAACTGTCTTTCACAATTACTCTAATTTAGAGAACACTGAAACTGTATTAATAAAATACTGTTTATAGTACAGGAGAAGTATAGAGAGATGGTATCTTAGGTCTTTAATAACTCCCATTGTTAAATCTGATGGGATCTCACATATACTTGCTCAGGGTGTTTTTTCCAGGTATGTTAAGAATTTTTAAAAGTGGATGCCTGACATTTACATACCATAACTGCCACATCAATATAATAGCTATGGGTGGAATGAGAGTTGTCACAATCTGGGGTATTTCCCAAGATGACAGACATACATTACTTCATTCATTTTCTTCACTGACTTTAATTGGGGTCTAAGTGACCCCCATGCCATTTTAGTGGAAACACTCCTTAAGGAATGAAGGGTGTAAGGCATTAAACTATGGAAATTGTTTGCCCCATTATTGTAGAAGACTACGCTGAATATGAATCAGTAAAAGTTAAGGGAAAACATTTTACATTTTGACCTATTCTTTTGAAATCAAGGTAAAGTGTTACATTTCATAACTGTCTAAAGCATGCTACATATCACACCAGTCTTTTAAAGCTGGCAAATATTATCATTCATTAGTTCCTTCAGTAAATCACACTGCATGCTTGCCATTTGCTGTGCACACATCAGCTTCCCAGCACATGCACTTCATCAATATATATAATTCTCAATATGGCCAAATATGTGGATTCTTAAATCCAGAGACTGGAGCCATTAACAGATAAAACAGCTCTTTTGACAAACCAGATTAAAGCCCCTGGTTTTCTGAAAAATCCAAAATCTTTAAAAAAACCCACATGGTTTTTTTTTAAAAAAAATCCTCCAAAGTAATAGAAGCAGCACCTGTAGCTTTAAGAAATGAATGTCCTCAGGGTTGTTGCTAGGTGATCACAACAGTATTGCTAGCTATCAAGCCTTGGCTTCTGTCAGGAAATGTCAGGGGGCTTGGGAGAGGCTGTTTCCAGCTCTGGTTTGGCCTTCGAGGGAGGACTTACTGTGGTCAGGCCCAGCAGTTGCTAGTGAACAACTTGCATGACTCACCCCTCTGGCTGCTTGCTATCATTCAACAGCAGGGTATGGGAGACCCTGATTCAAATCCCCATCAAATTCCCACACTATCAGCCTAACCTACCTCATAGAGCTGTTGTGAGGATAAAATGGAGGAGAGGAGCATGATGTATGCTGCTTTAAGTCTCCACTGGGTAGAAAGGCAGAGTATACATGAAGTAAATAAGTAATAAATAAAGCCAAAGATGGAGGAGCATAATAGTTAGCTTGGTTGGTGGGTGGGAAGGAGAGAAGGAAGCAGGAAAAGGGGAGAGTCTATGGGGTCTTTCAAGAAAAAGAGGTAATAGTAGGGAAGGAAAAATGAGATGCCCCCTGCAAATACTTGTGCAAGCAGAAGAAGACCATGGGGAACATGAAGTTGTGGCCATTGCCTATGGTTTTACCACAGAATTTTACCCAATTTTGAGAGAGGCATGACATCACTTCTGGGTTTTCCTTGTGGGTTCTCCACTTGTTGCCAAACAAGTGGCTGTCTTGAGCTTGGTTGCCATGGAGATGTGGGGGGTGAGAATAAGAATGTATACTTTCATTTCTGGCCTCTGTGTTGTTATCTATGTGATGTGCCATGTAAACTTGGGACCTGTACTGTCTCTGGTATTCTCTTTCTCCTGGGAATTTTGGGCCATTGGCTCAGTGGGCTCATAGCTTAAGTGTGATTGGCCAAGAGCCACTGATGCTTCCTTTGATTGCAGTATAATTGTTTGCTTTGCATGCTTGACCCCAGTTCTAACAAAGAACGTTATGAGTCTGGATCCTATCACTATCTCAATAAACTTTAGTTTTTCTGAATGACTGTTATTGGGAACTGATTTCTGCAGGGGTTCTGACAGATTGTTAGAACTTCACAAAGTTACCATTCCTCATACCCTGCAATGGCTGGTGAGCAGAATGTGGATGTCCCGGTAACCACCAGTGATGACACGAAACTGAAGAGTATGGCTACCCCGCTGACAACAGGGGAGCCTAAAGATCTCGGAGCAAAGCCCAGGGACTTGTGGGCTCACATATCCATGTGGACTGAAGAGAGCTGGGCACTAACGCCAGATCCCAGGGGGATCACGTATGAGAGGCACTACAGGAGCACCTATGTGAATCTAGCTGTTCTACGGCAGGCCAACATGGCTAACCTCTGAAACATTTAGTTCTCTACACCCAAAGTGTTTGCTCATAGAAATATCATTATGCAGGAATCTAAGAAAAACCATGGATAAATCATATGCAATAAAAAAGTACTAATTACATAATTAGCCAGCAACCTAGCAAAACTAAAAGAGCCCATTAAAATCTCCAACATCACTAATAAAAGGTCTATGACAGCACTTTAGTGATTCTCATATAGTTTAGATGAAATCTTATTGGATAAAGAAAGTTTTCCTCTCAAACACTAAGGAGAAGGGTCAAGGTGTGCCCCATGTGGGAGGTCATTTAACAATCTCTGTGCCACCATTGAGAAGGCCCCATCACACATCTCAGGGTCCTGCAGGCATGCCTCATCTAATAGCCATAATGGGAGGAATCCTAAGTAGTTTACTGAGAAGTAAGTTCCATTTTATTCAATGAGGGCAATGTCATTATGCTTGCAGCCATAGTGTTTGGTTCATGTCTGAAGACTTGTCAGTACAAATGAGATCTAATGATTTTTTTTTTAAAAAAACAAACAAACTAAAAAATGGATTTAATGATTAATGTAAGGATAATATTCAATTTCTCATATTTTATGGTTAGACTTTAAAATCCCCATTTTGATTTTGAGTTTCGTTTTCCCTTGTGAGCACCAAGCTGGTGAGTTCTGGTGTCCTCTTCTTCCTCATGCTGAATTTTTTTTCCTCTTAAATTTGCACATTTTGCAACATTGCTTTTTTCATCAATGGCACATAAATGACATGTAACATATGAGAGGTGTACAAATAGCATAAGGGCACAAGCGAACCAGAATCAGCAGCAATGAAAATGGCTGATTGAAAAGACTCACATATGAAAACAAAAAGGGAAATAGGATTGCTTGTATGTCTCTGTTTCATTCCAATGAAATTGCATATTCTCAAAGACACAGCCTTCATATTTTGGTCTCTTCAGGGGTATTTGTGTGGGGTAGGGAAGCTTGAGAAAACCTGACAAGCAAATCTCTTTTTAATCCAAGAAAATTTGACAAACTGAATGCAGATTTACGTATGGAAAGAAATGCTACGTTCATGCATCGCCTAACAACCAAGGGGTTCATTGAGCACAAATATCAGTCCCCAGATAAAAATCGAGAGGATGACCCTTATTTATTTCCATTTTGATGCAGAGCTTGGAGACTAAACCAGGGAATAAATCTGTATTAATAATCTATCATTTGCAGGCATTAGAATGAACTGAGATATTTGAGTCAGCTTCATCAAAATGATGAACATATCAAGGGAAGAGAAGTCGTTTGTTTCCTTCTTAAATGAGCTGGTGATTGGAAATGTCATATTCTGGATCACCGATTACGGCAATGCTGCTCAAACCATTCTCCTTCCTCCTCCCCACAGCTGGAGGAAATGGCTTGATTATTTACATGTCACATTAAATCGCAAATTCTTCAAGGCAGATAGTATGAAATACAGAGGAAGTTAACACGTCTGTTTTAAAAACTGAATGTGCAGAAACTGGACCTATTCCAGAGATGTGACGTGGGGTACAATCAGTGTGATGTCACTTTATAACTACATAATAATGTCATGATGGCAGATAAGATGTTTGGAATTATATAATTTATTTATTGTTAAAAATTTTATCCTGCCTTTCTGTTCTAAAAAAGTTTTTGAGACAGTTCACAAATAAAACTATCTGCATCTCACCGGGGGCAATCATAAGAGACTTAGCAGACATGATGGTGCTCCTTAAGTGCCTCTTTACTGGAATCAGAAAAGTCTATGGAGGCTTCCTCACAAGCTTAGTTTCCTTCACCCACCTGCTTTTGCCCTTCAAAACCTCAAGGGGCTGAGTTATGCCTCTGGCTTGGGACAGCTCTACCAGGCCTAATCTTGCCCCAAGCCCCAGATTCTCCTGTAGGTTCCTCCTTGTCAGTCCCCTGAAAGTGGGGATGACCCTTATTTATTTCCATTTTGATGCACAGCTTTGAGACTAAAATAAGGAATAAATCCATAAGTCCTCCTTTAGGTTCCCCCTTCCACCCTCTCAGCCTTTCCTGTCTTGCTTGTCTTGCTCACCTTCCCTGTCTCTTCCAACATCTCCAGCTTTATTGCTGGGCTTGGCCCATGATGCCCAAGCCCAGAAGTGTCCCTCCCTCCTCTGAGCCTTGTTTCTCTCTTAACTCCTTCCTTGCCTCTCCCAACTCCAACTGGGTTTGCCTAGAGCTAGCCAGAGGCCCTTTGGGCCCCATGCCCCCCACTAATGCCCAGGGCTTGCAAACCTCCTATCGCTTAAGCCACTACTGGGTGGGAGGAAGACTCTTCTGCAGGTGGTGAACCCCAACTCCTGCTGGGCCCATTAAGCTGCTACTGTCTTCTTGTGAGGTACCTCACCTTGCCCTGGAGCAGCTGCTGCCTTTTGCCCAGTAGGTGGGGGGGAGGTCTCTGGCCTCTCCTGCTGCCTCTGTGCCACAATACCATACAACCTAAGCAGTGTCATGGAATTTAAGGTTAATCAGATCATCAGATTAATCTCTCTAATCTATGGTAGTATTTTGTTTACAGCTGTGATTTTTATTTACTTATTCTTAAAAAAATGTCTTTACTGTTTTTGCAACCGGATCCATAAACAGCAATCCCTCATCCCACAATAAACCTCGTTCCACAGGAAAACATGGAATAATGTAAAGGTTGCTACTGCAAAAGTTGTCCTGTGATTTGACAACAGCTGCTAGAAATTTTGCCACATGCAGAGTAGTTTGTTTGTCTCTAAGTAACCAGGATGGTTTTGCTTCTGGAGAGAGGAAGTCCTGATTAAATAAAAGGGAGATCAGCTGAAAATCTGGGACAATCAAGCAGACTATGATCCACAGAGTCAATGTTACTGCTGCTGCAATTACCTAGTCGATCTGAGTATTTAAATTTCCTGAATAATTATATTAATTTTAAATAAAAATTGGAACCCAGTCCTGTCACAGCAGAAACACTGTCCCCTTTCTCAATACAACCAGACGTGCATAAAAATTACCTCTCTGCCCCAAACCTTTGTAGCTGGTTTCGTGGATGGTCTGCCTCCTTGCTGAAAACTCGCTACTCACAGACGCCTCTTTAGGTAAAAGATCCCAGTTTTCCTCTCCCTGAACAAACACTCAAGCTAATTGCCCATTGCGGTTTTAACACATATTCATGTGTTTGTGGGTGTGTGGTAACAGAATGTGAGAATGGGGAACAGCCCCCCCCATGAGCCCCATCAGTATCAAGCCCCACAATGTCTGTAAACATGGGGGAATTTCATCTCTAAAAGGGCAGATGATTCTCATGGTGGATTCAGGGATGCTGCCATTGTTGCTGTCTGGACAGGCAGAGGCAACTGGATCAGGACCTCAGAAAAGAATCTCAGAGACTGGGCAGGCTCATACAGGCGAATAGTTATAGGAGCCTTAAAAAGCTGCCCCTGGATATTTCCATATATTGCCGAATATTTCCCGAATATTTCAGGACCAATTTACTGTCTTGAAAAATCCCAAATACCATCAAACACACACACACACACACACACACACACACACACACACACAAAGAGAGAGAGAGAGACAGAGACAGAGACAGACGTACTACTAATGTATTTTTCAGTTATATATTCAGTCCAGAAAAATCCAAAAGAACACCCCTAATTCTGGCTCAATTGACGTAAACATTTTAGGACAGACTCTACATGCATACATTCCATTTTGAGATGTCTCTGCAAACTTTTTGCATATGTAATATGTAATGTGTGAAACATCTCTTGGATCTGGACCTTGTCAGACCATGGCAGGTTTATGCATCAACAGGTTTATTACTACTGAAGACTTTTCAACACAAGTGAGACATTTCATTCCAACCAAATTGTACATTCATAGTTTCATACTTTGTTCTCTGCGGGCGACTGGGGAAAATGCTTGAGAGAATTTGACAAGCAAATCTCCTTTTAATCTGAGAAAATTGGACCAGCTGAACACAGACGTACGTGACTTACCTGTGGAAGGAAATGCTACATTCATGCATCACTTATCAAGCAAAGGGGTCACAACACAACATATCTGCCCCAGATGGAAACCGAAAGAGAGCATGACCCTTATTTATTTTGCTTTTGATCAAACACATATGAGACTAATCCAAGTGAGATTTCCCATAGGGTATATTAATAAACTACCATTTTCTGGCATTTGAATGAATTCCAATATTTAATCCAATATGCTGACAGCTAGAAAAAGGATGCCCACTGAATCTACACTAGTATCTGATATATGAGCAGTTGGATCTGCTAATTCCCAGAGCTAAAGACAGATGAGATATCCCCAGAGGAGGAAAACTTCCACACGGCCTTGTAGACACCCTGCCTGGAATCTGGAATCTGGGGTGGTGGCCCATTAATTCTACCTGGTTTCACCAATCAGTTCAAGATTTCTTAAAATCTGTTTTTGGACCTTAAGAATAGTGAATGCAGTGAGGCCAAGCTGAAATTCACAAGAAAAGACAGAACAATTACCAAGGAGCATGCAAGCACTCTCCACTGCTGTTTGGAAGCTGCTGGCAAATCAGCTTCTTCTGCCACTCTCTAGCCAACTGGGTGGACAGAGAAAAGAAGAAGAAGAAGAGGAAGAGGAGGAGGAGGAGGAGGAGAGAAGAGGAGGAGGAGAAGAAGATTGGATTTATACCCCGCTCTTCAGTCAGAGTCTCAGAGTGGCTTACAAACTCCTTTCCCTTCCCTGCCCCACAACAAATGCCCTGTGAGGTAGGTGGGGCCCTGAGAGCTCTTTTGAGAATGGCTCTTTCAAGAACAGCTCTGACAGAAATATGGCTTGCTCAAGGTCATCCGGCAGCTGCAAGCGGAGGAATGGGGAATCAAACCCGGTTCTCCCAGATTAGAGTCAGCGTACTTCACCACCACACCAAACTGACTCTCTGGTTTAGACAGTATGCTTGTCAGAGGGATCAGCATCCCTGTGGTGGTTTCTTACACTCACACCCTAATTAGGTCTTCATATTAATCATATGAATCCTAAACCTGTTGTGAGAAGAGAGGGACTTGCTATGATGGTCAAATGACTATATGAAGCTGCCTTATAGTGAAACCATGGTTCTATCTACTCTGACTGGCAGGACTTTTATTGGGTCCAGCACAGAGAAAGGTTGTTCCCAGCATCTACTACATGAAATCCCTATTTGTTGGAGATGTTGAGCATTGTATTTGGAACCATTGGCATGTCAAGCATGTGCTCTGCCATTGGGCAGAACACTAGGGTGGGGCTGTGGCTTAGTAGTAGAGCATTTACTCTGCAAGAAGGAGAGGTTCCCTGGTATCTCCACTTAAAAGGATCCGGTGGCAACTGAAATAGCCAGAAAATGCTGACTTGATGGACCAATGGTCTGATTCAGTTCAATCATGGCCCACTCCCACAACCTTGCAGAATATCAAAGCTAATGTAATGTTTAGACTGGATACAGGATTAGGCACTCCTTATGAATAACTGATCCTTTAAGAATCCTAGGAAGCTATATTTACTAGACTAAAGTCAACCACAAATGGATGTACAGCGTATGGAAGTATGCAGACCACTACACTGGCTATCAAGGTATGCCATCACAAAGCAACAATTTTGCACTGAAAATCAAAATCAGGGATTATTCAACATGTCATTAGTGTGTGTCTGTGTACTGGGGGTGGGGGAATGGCTACCATGAATAATTTTCTGAAAACTCCCCATCAGAAGGTGGAACAACTGTTTTTCACTGTTTGAGTTTTGTCCATCTATCTCAGCGACAGTGGAACAAATGATGACAAACTATTGGCACTGAGTTTTTCTGCAGCAAAGCTACAATAAATGATGGGCTACAATGCCGAATGTGTAAGACATCAAATGCTCTGCTTTGAGAAGGGCATTTTGTCCAAAGATTATTTCTATGTTTATCTTGCAATTGCCTTGTAGCTCAAATCTTTACATAGCAACAAACAAAAATGCTAAACAAAACATGGGCATAAGAGGCAGGGTGGGGGGAAGGGTAAAATGTCCCAAATTCATTAATAGTTAATAGGATTCATAACAATACTTGACCTTTTTACCAATTCCAGAATGGTATTTTTTTCTTTAAAAAATGTATATATGGGCGAGCCAATTAAAGTGCATTCTTTGATAATGCATTAAAGGTCATTTCTGCCACTTCATACCATCTCTGCAAATCTAGAATTATGGCATGGCTGAGTAGAACGGATTCTGAATTTTGCTGCCGATCTGTGGGCTTAACATGGGGGAGGGGAAAGCAACTCTTTTTCGCTCTGTGTCTTTCCGTGGCATCTTTCATCTTTGACTAAGGTTTGCATGTCTTGTCTGTACTGCAACTCAAGATGGCTGCTGGGGAATTATAAGGTGAACTGGGTTACCTAGTAGACTGAAACCTTTTTTATTGACCTGTCTGCTTGTATCTGTCAGCTGGAACAGTTATGTACATTGGACAAATGGCAAAAGACACAATCTATTAAGCTGCGCAACCCCCCATTGATTTCACCAGGTTTCGTGCAGGAGTCTCACACAAGACTCATTTGAAATAAGAAGAGGTCCTACAGCTTCAACGTTCAGTGAATTTTGTCCTGAAAGTGAAGCAGATTGTTTGCTTCCCCCAAAGTCTGAATGCATGAGAAAGAGACCTCAAACCAATTCCCTGGAATATAATGACGATTAGTGGGTGAGCATGGAGGTCTATAATTAATTTTTTTTTTTAATTCTGCCATTCAGTGCTCTAGTCATTCTATCATCCCAAAATTGTTGTTTTCTAATGATATGGACTGGTAGGAAGCTGTTGCCCAATTTCTTGCACATGTTTTTAAATAGTTGTAGTACTGTAATATTCAAGAATCATTAATTTCCTCCCCCTTTCCCTTTTTTCCAAATCCTACCAACCTACAGGTGAAGGGATAGGAAATAATGAATATAAATAAATTAATAATGGACCTTTATGATCAACCTGACAGTAATTAAAATAGCAAATTCTATAAAATATATTTATAGTGATGATGGTGGAGCTACGTATACTCTGGTACAGGCAAAATACAAAGTCTTCATTGAGACTCACAGTGTAATCCTATACAGCAATAATCCCAGCCTCAAACTATTGAAATAACTGGTTTTGGTTGGGAATAACTGCATAGGATTGTGCTTTTATGCAATCAGTATATATTTGTTTGTTTTACTCTAATTGTTCTGCTTCTATTGGAGCGTGAAAGGAATATTCCAAACACTTCAACTCCACCCTGTGAATACTAGAAATCCTTCTTTACCAATCTGCAGTTTGTGGGCTGACCTGTCAATGCTCATTTATTTTCAGACTTATCTATGGCAGTCGTAAGGTCTAGAAACTTGTCTTTAAAAACAAAGGCTGAGCTTCTTTTTCACACCATTTTGGAATTTTTAAAATACTGGTAAAATTTTAAAAAGTTAAGCCTCGTCACTTCCATCCACGTGCATTAGTTTGTACATGAGCACCACATTTCCCTGTAATGGGGGGGAACCTTCACAGGGCATTTTAATAACCTATAGATTATTGGTTTAATGCACCAGACAACAATAAGCGCTATACATTCAAAAGCACTCATGAATTACTTCCATTTTAGAAGCAGCTATTTATCCAAGAGGGGTTGCAATCAAACAGGCAAGAGAAGAAGAGACTGGATTTATACCCCGCCCATCACTCGGAGTCTCAGAGCAGTTTACTCCTTGTCTCTTCCTCTCCCCGCAACAGACACCCTGTGAGGTAGGTGGGGCTGAGAGAGCTCTTTCCAGAACAGTCCTTGAGAGAACAGCTCTGACAGAACTATGGCTTGCCCAAGGTCATCCAGCAGCTGCAAGTGGAGGCGTGGGGAATCAAACCTGGTTGTCCCAGATTAGAGTCTGCACACTTAACCACTACACCAAACTATAGGCTATTTCATATGCTGTGGTGATGGAAATTCCTTCCAGCTTTGTGCATGCTGGTCTGCATAGCAATCTGGACTGCATAGCAATCTGGACATGCCAAGCCTCAACGCTTCTTCCCACATATCTTAAAGTGGGTACAGGTTTGTGTGATGCTGCTCAGCACCAAGGAAGCCCCCTCCTTAACCCTTGCCCTATACAGCCAATGAGCATCTGGTTTGGGAGGATGACCATCTTTAGATGCCTCAGGGCACTCATCAGTTACCTTACCTATATGTTATGAATCCACTCTAGTCTTGCCACAAGATGGGGTTAGCCTGGTGCCTTACTCTCCTCACCTCACCAGCCATCTGTAAGGTCGTGCAGGTATCTTTCCAGATCCACAAAAATATGTCACGCCCTCAACAGAAAGCTAGGTACCATCCTCTTTATATAAGTGTGGCATCTGGAATCAGGTGTCCTGGTAGGGAATACAGTCATTCCTATCCAGTATCACTTCCTGCTGTATTCCCTGTTCTATCAATCAGTCTATTTATCTGTCTCTCTGTCTCTGTCTCCCTCTCCCCCTCAGGCCACTTTTCTTCCAGGGTGGGCCTAAAGCACCTTACAAAAAGGGGGGGAAAGCTCCAAATTACAGATCCAAGCTAGTTCAGTTCCAACAACATGATTTTCACAGTTCCAGGCTGTGAGCCGTGGGCTAAGAGCCAAGGAACAAGAGCCCTTGGGCTCACTCCCAAGGGCTTACTCCTCTGGCCCTGCCAAGATTAAATACCTGCAAAAACACAAGGGGAAAAAGCTCAGCCTAGACGGGCCTCACCTGTTCGAAGCCTCCTGCAGAGACCCAGCAGGATCCTTCCCTCTGTTCCCTCCTCTGACCTTGTACATGGCTCAGTTTTTGAAGGCTTTAAAACCCTTTGGCACACTCTGCCCTGAAACGCTTTTGACCATGATATGATAATCTCTGATTGCCTTTTCATGATATCCTGCCAATCCCTGCAGGTCTTCAGGCTAACATCAATACCCAGGGGTACAAATGATATTTTCAGACAAAGGAATGAGAAAGATGTGTAAATCAAGGCCAACTTGCAAATACTGGGGAGTCAGCCAACTCCGTCTCATCTCTCACTTTCCACACTATCCGGGACCAATGCCCAACTGGGTTCGGTTGGGAGCAATTGCCTTTTCTTATGTAGTGGTTCGGTATAGTGGTTAAGTGTGTGGACTCTAATCTGGGAGAACTGGGTTTGATTCCCCACTCCTCCACTTGCAGCTGCTGGATGACCTTGGGAAAGCCATAGCTCTGTCAAAGCTGTTCCCTCAAGGACAGTGCTGTCAGAGCTCTCAGCCCCGCCTACCTCACAGGATGTTTGTTGTGGGGAGAGGAAGGGAAAGGAGTTTGTAAGCTGCTCTGAGACTCTGAGTGAATCCAATCTCTTCTCTTCTTCTTGTTTTCCAGAAGGCAACTGTGTGATCCAATATGAGCATCTAATGGGAACCAACTTGCCGACACCTGTGAAAAAGACAGAAGTCAAAACAATGGTCCTTTGTACTCCTATCACTTATACAGAGAAGAATTCCATCGGCTTACCCTTCATGTATTTCATTCAGTAAAGCCCAACCTGGAAGCTGTAGAGGCCATCCTGGTCTTGAAGGAATGTGTATAACTCAGCATTGGTAAGAACCCAGGCCTGTAGCCAGGATTTTTAAAGTCAGAGGGCATTTGAATTTCTTAGGGGGCACTGTCTAATCAAAATCTGGAGCAGAAGACTGAGACACCCTGAGCTGGATGGGGAGTTAGGGGGTCTTTACCAGCAAGTCAGGGGGCCTAGCCCAAAAATGCCCCATTGTAGCTACGGGCCTGTAAGAACCACATGCATTACTGCTCAAATTTGATACTAGGTGAGCAGTCCATGATCTTGATGTCAAAACACCAAACTTGGGCTTTCCCCCTTACTGGACACATATTCCCTGAGTGACCTCACTAAGCAAAGAAATGGTTCTGAGATACCATGTGGCATCACTCTTTGGCCAAGTCTCTTCCAGTCCATTTTTAATATCTGGATAATGATGCCTGCAGCAATATATTTCTGAGGCCATGGCCTAACACACCAACTACCATTCAAATAGACCAAAAAATGTGCTCCTGGCATGTTAGACTGAACTTGAAAGTCTACTGTGATTAGACAGATTTATAGGCAGATACTGTTAACAGTGGCTACTAGCCATGGTGGCTAAGGGGAACTTCACATTCAGAGGCAGTCAACCTCTGGATTCCAAATGCCAGGAGGCAACATCAGGGGAAGGTCTTGTTGTCTATGCCCTTTTGTTGGCCCTCCAGAGGAACAGCTTTGCCAGTGTGTGAGACAGAATGCTGGACTAGTTGGACCACTGGTTTGATCCAGTAGGGTGTCAGACTCCTGGACAAGAGACTCCCAACAACACTCTCTTTGGTAGTGATTTATTTATTGAGATATCATCATCATCCAGGCTAGAACAGTGCCGTGTCAGAACTGAGGTTCTGGTGGGAAGATTCAGAGATATAGATAGTTCAAACAGCCCCCCCCCCCGAATAACCAATCACACTTCACAGCCATCCTACCTAGTACTTGCGTTCACAACCTCCCCAGCCTGGGAATATACGATCCCATTATCTACAATAGCAAGCGGGCACAGCTCTGGTTTCAAGGTTGTCCCTCAAGGAGGGAATTGTCTTCAGGAAGAGTTACGATGCCTATTGATAGAGCGGTTCACCCCCCTCCATAGGAATTTCCCTCCCCCTGCAACTATGGCAAACTATTTATTTATTTATTTATTTATTTATTTATTTATTTATTTATTTATTTAATTGGATTTGTCTTGACAGGCTTGACAGACTCATGTTCTTATTGTGGTCTTCTTCACAACAGAGGACCCTATTAAACTGATCTAAAAATGATGGGGAGAAAATATTCCTTATAAACATCACAGAGCTGTCTTTAAAATGGCTTTCCCGAAACCACCACCTGCCAAGTGCCAAATAAACTTCAACTGACCTGTTACCACCTGCAGCTACTTTAGTATTGCCCCCCCCTTTTTTGTTTACAATGACTTCCAGAACAGTTCCCTTCATATTTACAGCTTATTATCTGGCAAACAACACAGTTCCCTCTGTGAATCTATTTCCAACCAAGCAAGGACCTTTGGACTTTTCTTCTGTAAGTAGAACCCCGAATACATGCAATTAATACTCTACTCCCAAGGGAGCTCAACAAAATGATGGCTAATTACAGTGGTCTATTCAATTCCACTTATACTAACTGGGACCTTGCGCATGCATGGCATGCAATTCAATTAATAACAGATCCCACAAACCTAGGATTAGTCTGATTGCTCAATCCCCCCAGAAGGAACACCAAGAGAAGAAAAAAGGGTGGGTGGAGGAGAAATATGAAAGGGGTGCTTTAAGTGGATGGAATCAAGTAAGGTGACTTGGTGCCCTTGTCCCGGGCAAAACTTTCAGACTGCCAAAATTGTCATCTCCCTTCAGTGGGTTAAACCACCCTCAACTGCACCCATTCTCTTCTGCCCATGGCAAAATGTGTCCCAGAAACCCAGCCACCTCTTTTCCAGCCCACCAGTCTAGTCCCTCCTGTCGATGAGCGCTGCATTCCCAGAATATCCAGCTGCCTGAAGACTGACAGATTGTCCTTGTTGTTTCTACATGGCTCTCCTTGCCAGCCAATGCTCCTTCTAAGTTGTGGAGTCTTGTGAGCAAAAATTCTACTTTGTGAGCTACTGGCATTGAAGTTGTGAGTGAGCAATTTGGCCACTGCATAAATTAGTTTGCTCTGGAGCCATCCTTCCTGAGCTAAGACAAAAAAGTATGAGCCAGAGGCTTAAAAAACTGTGAGCTAGCTCACACTAACTCAGCTTAGAGTGAACACTGCTTGCCACTACTTGCTGCTGCCCCCAAGGGGCCTGGCAGCCTGGCAGCTGACTTCCTTAGTGGGAGCCAGGGCAGCACACACTCTTTAGCTGGCCAGTCACTGGCTCACAATCCCCCAAATCATACCAGCATTTCACACACTCTCACCCTTCTCTCATACTGTTACACATAAGCCCAAAAGACAAGAGTCAAGGCTGAGGTTACTGTGAACTTCAAAGCAAATTGCGGCTACCCAGATGGCGTAGTAGGCACAGAACCAATGGCTAACAGTGGCTTCTCCTTTTGCTTCTGGTTATTGGCTGGATTGTACGATTCTATGATTCCCAGCTCTTTCCTAAGAGCTTTGTGTGCCTTTTTAAACAGGGACATGGACAACAGTGCCCACCAGGGCTCTTTTTGTAGCAGGAGTTCCTTTGCATATTAGGCAACACACCCCTAATGTAGCCAATCCTCCAAGAGCTTACAGTAGCCCCTGTAAGAAGAGCTCTGTAAGCTCTTGGAGGATTGGCTACATTAGGGTGTGTGTCACCTAATATGCAAAGGAGTTCCTGCTACAAAAAGAGCCCTGTCCTATGTAAGGCTAGATGACTGGCATTATTGGATCTAGAAGGATGGGATGGCTCAGGTGGACACATAGGCATATGACACCCTTAGGCTTCCTTCACAGCTGCTACTCCACTCCAAAGAATCATTGCTTATCACAGGTCAAGTCCTACTCCACTCCAAAGAATCATTGCTTATCACAGGCCAAGTCCCAGTGTCTGACCCTCTTAGCCTTAGCGGTATAGCCCAGCTCACTCTCTCTCGGTGGCCCGTGGCATCACTCTTTCCTACTCCATCCTACCTAATCAAACTCAAGACTGCACTGAATATAACCTCTCACTCTTCCCAACTAACTCCCTGTCCCCCCCCCATCAGCAGCTTGCAGCTTTGAGTAAAACACTAACCATTAGACCTAACCATTAGTCTGGGCAAAATTCCCATTGCGGACATTCCATCAGAAACTTCATGCATCAATATGTATTTCAAATGGAATGCTACCACGGGGAGGAAATGAGTGTAAATATATATCTGAATTGTGAGTGGGGGAGGAAGCAGTGGGTGGTTTTGAACATTAAAATGGCCTTTGGAGAACAAGCTATGCACTTGATTTCTCCAACTCTCTTCCACTCAAAAAAAAAAAAATTGCAGCCTCCCTAGGTTACTTTTCATTTTAAAAGAAGCCCATACCGTTGGAGCGGCAATGCACATATTTGTGCTTAACGTGTATTTTGCCCCAAGGAAGAGAAATCCCTCTTCAAATAATAACTGACCACAGGACAGATGTTCTCTTTCGGAGGCAGCTGCTCTGTGCCACTCCTCCTCGGCAGCTATTATGCTGTTAAGCAGGGAAAGTGATTGGTCTTGGGCTCGTTTCCCTCTTCCTTTGCAGCGCTGGGGAGGGCCGAGCAGGGATGAATTGCCACCGAGCATGTACTTGCATAAGGATGGAGAGGAATGACTGAAATCTGGAGCAGTAAACTGTGATGCCTCTAAGCTGATGCTGACAGCTCCCTGATCCCCCCCCCTTTAAGAGTGAAATGCTCAAGGATCAATGTCCAAATGAGAGCTTTTCTCCCCCACATGGCATAAATTAGCAGGGAGACAGATGTGTTGCTGCTCTTTAGGGATGCCAACCTCCAAGTGGGTCCTGGGGTTAGGGTTGCCAGCTCCGAGTTGGGAAATACCTGAAGATTTTTGGGGGGAAGAGCCTCAGAAAGGTGGGATTTGGGGGAAGGGAGGGACTTTCACGGGATTATAAGGCTATAGAGTCCACCTTCCAAAGTGGCCATTTTCTCCAGATGATCTCGGCTGACTAGAGAACAGTTATAATAGCAGGAGATCTCCAGCTACCACCTGGAAGTTTAAACAGCAAAATGCAACCGTGATGTAATAACTATATCTTTGTATTATCAAAGCTTGGTGCAACTCCTTCACCTCTTCACAATCAACAAAAAGTTTTTATGTATAACATTCCACCAAACTTCTAAGGATGAAAACATGCCAGGAGATACATTGATGTAAACAGTGCCATTTTGTGGTCCATTTTTCTTTTCTTTTTCTCTTCTGTGTAATACTTTTACATAGCACCCCCTGCGGTTTCCACAACGTGACAGTTCAGAAGCTGGGGGGGGGGCTGGGGAAGGCATGCCTTCTCTCTCTTTCCTTCACTACTCCCATCCCACACTAATCTAATTAAGATCCCCACTCCCCTGCCCCGGCACCCTGGCCCCTGCCTCACCAGCCAAAAAATTCTGGCTATGGGGTTGGTTAAGAATTCTGTCTGCTTTGATGGAATCAGCACAAAAGAGACCCTCCTCCTTGCTCCCGGGAGTTTTTAATCATATCTCTTTCCCCACCCACTGACCAGGTGAGGATGGGTCAAAAAAGCTTTTCCTGAAGTCTCCAGGAGTTTCTTCTTGAACTCCTTCTAGTATTTAATACTTCCAAATCTCTGTTCCTTGCTTGCGGGGGAGGGGACTTGACCATCCCATTGTCCATCTAAGACCTACTAGCATGTCTTAAGAGGTAGCCATTGAACTGACTTCTTCCCTTCCTGCCTGTTCTCTGCTTAGAGATAGAACTTTAAAAAAAAACTCCTGGTGAAGGTTTTACTCAGCTCAGACCTCCACCCCAAGATGCATTTCTTTACAGTGTCAATAATTAACCCCATGCTGGTTAGACTAAAGGCATATTCCTAGGTGTGTTTTGCACACACCCACATGCACAGTTGTCTTTACTTGGTGGCTGAGTTGAACACATAGAGTCCCTCCTCTAAAAGTACTGTGTTATAAGGTAATGTATGAAAGCTCTTTTTCTGGTGTTCCTTGCATACCTGCAAGTCATCACTTAATACTGAACTCGAACATGTGAGAGCTGAAAGTAGAGACTAATGGTGAATCATGATTCTATGTGTGGATAAAATACTGATATCCATATGCGAAAAATATTGGAAGCTGAGAGGTGGTGTCTGATGTTCCCTTCAGCTTGCCTTCTTCACTCCCAACCCCAACCCCAGATGAGATATTGTCCTCTGTGGGCCGGGAGTCCCTTTCTTACCTTGCCCAATCTCTGCCTTTCAAGGGAAGATATACAGGCCTTTCATTTATCTTGCCAACCAGACTGTGTCATAGCAATGTAAAGGCAGTATTATATCCAGCAGGTGACATTCTGATATTGTCTGATTCTGAAGAACCCTGAACGATTTGAATGTTATCATGATATACAGAACCCTGAGGAGGAACATTGTCTGCCGTGGTATAATGCGTTTAAAATAGATGTTTTATAGAGCTGGCTGAATTATTCATTTCCAATAAATTATTGGGCAGATTTAGACCTTTCCCATTCTGCTTGTGAATTGCTCATGAATTAGTCTCAAACCTCCTGGTGTATCTGCGGCGTTGATTGGTACTTATGAAAATTAGATTTCACCTGTGGGTCTGTTTTGAGAATTGTTGATGCTTTGTTACCTGTGGGCATTTTAAATGGTACCAAGATTGAATTATTCTGTTTCTCTTTTTCCCTCCTCCTTGGATGAACAAAACCCTGAGAAATAATAATGATGACAACAAAGGAAAGAAGAACCTGCTCTGGGTGACAATGTCTGGATGAATTATCATGGAGGAGCAGTATTCTCAGAAACAACAAATACTGCGGTATCTGCAATGGAATTTAGAACTGTATCTCACAAACTGTGCTTTCAGGGAATCATGGGGCTTCTTGGAAAATTGGCAGAAGCTGGTCTTCACTGAGAAGCTCAGTAATGGTGGACAAGGTTCCTTGAAAGACAGCTTGTTCCTCATTCCCAGTCTTTCCCCAAGATGTATAGCTGAGGGGGGATTCTGGGTGTTTTCTAGGCCATGTTGACAGATTACCATGAGAACAATGAAGAAAACCAGCAGTATTCTCCAGACAACTATCTGCTGACACCTATCCCCACCTGGCTTCACCCATTTTCTAACCCCCCCCAAAAATAAAAACTTGGCGGATTACAGGAAAGGTGTTGGTGGCTGTCACATTACCCATGGGTACCATGTTAGGAACCTCTGATCTAAACTGACTGTGCATCTTAAAACAGCCCCATCCTACATACAAATACTTATAAGTAAATCTTGTAATGTTCACTGGGACTTACTTTCAGATACGTGTTGATAGGATAACAGTCTTAGTCTCAAGAGAACACTGTATTTTTGGAGAAAGAGGAGAAAGGCAAGGAGAAGCATGGAGGAAGAAGAGCTGGGCATATAGGAACATATACAATAATAAATCAGGTGTGGGTGTCTTTCTTGACCTGCCTTGTTTGTCTTTGGAACCAGAGACAAGGTACAAAAAGAAACACCAATATGCTTCCAAGCAACTCTACGGTTTCCTAGAACACCATTTGAATAGCTAATGGAGTAGCAACATTCAAGCAACTTGCAGGCACATAGAGGATTGGATCCAAATTGTTCTTGGGCACATAGAGTTTCTTCTCCACATGTATTAAGACCTTCACAGCTCCCTATCTGACATCAACTTGCCATACTCTGTCTACAAGAAGCCACTCTTGAAATGTTTAAGTGGAGAGAAGCATTTCCCTGTATGCAAAGAACTATACTGGGAAGACTCAAAGCCTCTGCATAACTGCAGAAAGGTCCTAGAAAGAAGAAGAAGAAGAAAAAGAAGAAGAAGAGATTGGATTTATACCCCGCCCTTCACTACCCAAAGGTGTCTCAGAGAGGCTTACAAACTCCCTTCCCTTCCCTTCCCTTCCCTTCCCCTCCCCACAATAGACACCCTGTGAGGTATGTGGGGCTGAGATAGCTCTTGACAGAAACTGCCCTTTTTCAAGAACAGCTCTTATCAGAGCTACGACTTGCCCAAGAATCTCTCAAAGAGTCCATGAAGGTAGTTTCAGAGGGTAGCCATGATGGTGTGTAGTAGAACAGCTAGATTCAAGTCCAGTAGCCCCTTAGAGACCAACAAGACTTTTGGGGTGTACGTTTTCTCAAGTCAAAGCTCTGACAAGTATCTGATGAAGGGAGGTTTGACTCTTGAAAGCTTATGCCTCCCAAATCTTGTTTGTCTCTCAGATGCTACTGGATTTGAATCTAGCTGTTCAAATTGTCCAGTCTACTTGCACACACTTCATTTGTGCCAAATATATCCTCCAAATGCCCATGCAATCTTTCCTTGGCTTGTTCCACTGTTGAATTGCTCTTTATTTTCCTCTTAATGTTTGTACATTATCATTTGGAAAAAAAGAAAAAGGAGTCAAATGAACTAGGATTGCACGGTATTTGGGTGAATAACCATGCTTAATGTTTTCGCTGAATGAATGTGAGAATTCTATTAGACGAGTTAACTGATTTGAATGAACTTTGACGCTGGTGTTCAATTTTTAAAGACCCCGTGGTAAATCTCTGCTTGCTACCTGCTCTGCTTGGTAATTCTTAGGACAGCAGTGAGGACAAGATCTAATAAAGACTAAGGTTTTGCTTAACGTTTTTGCTGCTACTGAGCTGGTGGTGGAGCATCACAATCACAGTGTTATACCAACAGGTGGCAATAAGGATCTTACTACATTTGATTGGGTGAGGTATGTGATGTAATGGTCCTCTGCTCTCCCTATCAGTCGCTTCCTCTTGCAATCAGAAACCTCTGGGGAATCTTTACACCAGAAAAGGTGAAGGCAGCAGGAAAAGAGGAAGCCACGGCCCTCAATCTGCAAGACCTGAGCAAGGTTGTTAATGATAGGACATTTTGGAGGCCATTAGTTCATGGGGTCACCAGAAGTCTGAAGTGACTTGATGGCACTTAACACACACACCTGCCCTGTGCGCTTCATATCTCTCCTTATATATAATTCTGTTTTGGTCATGGACACTCCTGAACATTCCACATGCTCCCAAATCAGTTGGCTCCCTGATCTGTCACTCAGTTCTCCTGGAGAAAATGGCTGCTTTGGGCAGTGGACTCTATGGCATTATACCTTAGCTGCCACTGCATAACCCCAAACCAACATAAGTCAGGGGTGAAGGGAACCATGTCTGTTACCATGAGGCTGTTCTTCCATACTACCCACTTGAGGCAGCAAAATGGCTTGAGACAGCCCTGCCTTATAGCTAAGCAGAAGGAAATAAACATGGCTTGCCTCCCTCTATTTTCCCCTTCCCTCTGCCACCCCACCAGTCACAGCCGGGACACTCACCTGGAGCTTCCTTCTAGAGCTCGTTGTATTTCTTTCCACAATGGGCCTTACTCCTAGTATGTGAATAAAGGGCAAGGTGTGTAAAGGAAGAGCGGCGTAGACTTCACTGCTTCTACTCTTGCCCAGGATCAAGTGTGCTAGCTCTGTGTGCATATGCCACAATGTGGGCATAGAGACTATGTACATAAAAACTGGTCATGGATAGTTTCCACCCTTGTGAATAGAAAAGCAGCATTCCCAGTCATGGGGATGGATCTTATGCACATGCAATTTGTATGTGCTGAATCTTTGTGGCTAAATGGTTGCAAGGAATGTGCATAGATGGGGGTGGAGTCAGAACATTTGATCAGTGGCAGGAGAACACTTGATCCCACTCCTTCTCTCCTGTACTTATGGCCTGCACTCACATGCATATAGGGTTATATGGATCGAGAACCCACGGGTGCAGTGGTTAGAAGGTCAGACTAGGATCTGGGAGTCCCAGCTTCTCATCCCCACTCTGACATCAAAGTTTGCAGGCTGATTTTGGTCCAGTCACTTGCTCTCAGACTACCCTACCTTACAGGGTTGTTGTGCCATCTGGTCAATTTTGATTATACTGGTTTAAATTCTAATCTCTCTCTCTCTGTATTTGTGTATGTATGTGTGTGTATATACACACACACACATTATATTTATACATTGTTGTTAACCTCCCTGAGCCCCATTGGTGGGAGGGTGGTATATAAACCAATCAATCAATCAATCAATCAATCAATAAAATGGAGGACTGGAGAATGATGTGTAAGCCACACTGGATCCTCAATGGAGAGAAAGCAGTGCATAAAAACTAATGAATAAAAATCACTAGGTTTTCTAATCTAACACAGTCTCTTGGACATAGTGCTCCAGGTTCTTACCGTGTGCTGGAAAATGCGACATGCCTTCAAGCTCCCTTTGTTTGCAGTGCAAGTCAAGATCACACTGCCTCTTGCAAGCTTTGCCTTCTAATTTTGCAAATTACTAGCTTTAATACCACTTTGACCTTTTTAATATTCTGTGTTTAGACTGTTTGTCATGCTACAATGTTTCACAAAATGAAGAATCCACTACAAAATTCAACCCTTAAATTGGGCAGTGATGGTGGCAGTGGAAATCTGAGGAGGTATTAGATTCTGGTTTATTTGTCTGGGGGACTATAATTGTTACACCAGTCCAAATGTAATCATTGCTAATTATCTCATCATATTGTTAGTTAAGCTGTCCTTACCCTGATGGCATTGCTGCAAATTAAGAGTGCTTATAGTTGTAACTGGGCAACCTGATTCCATGAAACAGTTTTAGCTGGAGTGACATACAGAGTTGTCTGTGCCATGGCAGCTAAAATGACACGAAAGCCCTAGCAATGTAGACACTAGAGTGTCAGACTAGGTCTGGAGAGACCCAGTGGTTGTTGACTCCAAATTGGGAAATTTATGGAGATTTGGAGGTGGAGCATGGGGAAGGTGAGGTCTGGGGAGGGCAGGGAGCTCAGTCAGGATGTAATGTCATAAACTGTGCTCTGCAAAGCTACCATTTTCTCCAGGGGAACTGATATTGGAAGTTTGGCAACCCTACCTGCAGCTCATTGAGTGATGTTGGGCCTGTCCCTGTCTTTCAGCCTAGCCTGCAGAAGGAGGAGGAGGAGGAGGAGATTGGATTTATATCATGCCCTTCACTACCCAAAGGAGTCTCGGAGCGGCTTACAAACTCCTTTCCTTTCCCCTCCCCATAACAGACACCCTGTGAGGTAGGTGGGGCTGAGTGACAGAAACTGCTCCTTTTCAAGAACAGCTGTGCCAGAACTATGGGATGGCCTAAGGCCATCCAGCAGCTGCGAGCGGAGGAGTGCAGAATCACTCTGAGTGAAGGGTGGGATATAAATCCAATCTCCTCCTCCTCTTCTTCTTCTTTCAGCTAGAGATGCCATGGAATGAACCTGGGACCTTCTGAATGCCAGGCAGGTGCTCTACCACTGAGGCACAGCTTCTTCCCTGGTAATGAGGAATGTTTCACTGGTAGCAGGATCATGGTGAAAAGTGCTGTCAAGTAACATCCAACTTGTGGCTGCCTACTGGGGTATCAAGGCAAGAGATGAACAGGGATGGCTTGGCTTTGCCTGCCTCTGCATAGCAACTGTGACTTCCTTGGTGGTCTCCCATCCGTGTACTAACTAGGTCTGACCCTGATTAGCTTCTGAGATCTTACAAGATCGGGTTCGCCTGGACCACCCAGGTCAGGGCACAGCTGAATTCTAGTCACTTATATTATTGCATGCATCCTGTATTTAATAGATGCACTTGAAATCTTCATTGAGAATATTGCCTCCATTTTTATGTCTGGTTTCCATTTTTTGCCTGATTTCCAGTGGGTCAGAAGAACCCCAGTCTTATGGGATGTCAATTGGTCGATGTTCACAAATCTCTAGCTAGGGGTATTTATCTGGATTAAGAGCCACCTCCTTCTAAAAGTCACTGATCTTCTGTATAATTCAATAATGACACATTTTTAGCCCAATGGAAAATCTATGTGACAAAAACTTTTAAGATTATAATGCTGCCAGATTAATAATGATCTATTCATACAGCAATTCCTCTCTGCTATGTTGCCACAAGAGTTACTTCAGGATTTGTAGCTTTGGTAGATGGCTTTAATATTTATCTGAGGGGCTCAATTAGATGGCTTGGTGGCAGCTAGGGGGGGAAAAAGCCTCAGAATGAACTTCTTGACGGGCAACGCAGTCCAACTAAGATGATCTGTACATGCAAATTATGCTTCTGCAAATGCAAACATTAATTACATCTATATCCCACCCTTTCTCCAAGGAACTCTGGTTATCATACATGGATGGGTTAACCCTGTTTATCCTCTCATAACAATTCTTCAAGGTAGCTTGTGATGAGGGGGGGAATGGCTGGGCTAAGGTCACCTGGTGAGCTTCATGACCCCAGTAGAGATCTGTACTCAGATCTCCTCAATCAGCACCCAACTATACAATACTAGCTCTCTTTGAGTGATGGAAGGGACTAAATCTGATGCACATCTAAGAGTGGGTGCTGGCTGTTTCAAAGCATTAGTTTACAATGGGGTTGCACATTTTCTGAATCCACTAGGCTAAGCCCTTCCCATCTACAGTCACCTCTTGCACTGATGCAAGACAGGAGAGAGAGAGAAAAAATACTTCTGCAGAAATGAATTATGGGCAAGTGAAAGGCTTGGTAGATCAGGCAGGTTTTATGAGAACAGGCTTGACAAATAACCCCCAAGAGAGGCAGAGATGGCTGGATGACAAGTCCAATTAACAAAGTCTGTAAAAGCACAGAAAGTACCTCTCTGGACCACAGCAAAGATGTCTTTAAACCAGCATTATATTTCCAACTTCAGCCATATGGATGCCTCTGGCTGCTCACAAGTGGGCATGAAGCACATGCCCTCGGAGCTTAATATTTATTGGTACACTGACTCAGTACACAGAGGTTCCACTTAGCTAATAGCCATTGATGGACCTGTCCCCTCCATTAATGAGTCTAATATTTTTATAGAGCCAACTGAGAACTGGGCTCTATGCCCATCGCAGACTGCACTAACTATGCCCACTAAAAACTGCATCCCCAAGGAAAATTCTCTCCTCCTCTTCTGCAAGATTGGATCATACAGCACCACCACATTGTTAGTTTTGATTGCCCCCACCCTACCAGCAGGAGTCAGTGGTCCGCCATGGAGGTGGAGAAGGTCACATCTTGGTGGTCCTCCATCACATGGTGAGGACTCATGGATGCCACGACAGAAAGAGGTGGTAAATTTCCTTGCCATTGCCACAGTTTGTGGGAGGCAAATGTCATAAGTTCATTATATATTGCATGAAGAAGCTCTTTTTTTTGCATCAGCCTTACTCCTAACAGATGGTTATAGGAATAAGGAGCCTCCTCTGAGCTGGCTCTTTTGCCATGTGTTCTGCACGGCTGGACAGTGTCCGCATAACATTTTCTCTCTCTCTGCCCTTGACATATTCTATCCCTTACATCAATCATCTACATTGGTGTCAGATCCCTTTGGTTTTTCTTGGATTGCTTCAGGCTGATTTAGTATTCACATTTTTTTGTAGGATTTCTTTTGGTTCTTCACCTCCCTTGCCACCTTGCTCTTTAATTAAGCTCTTGAGCTTTGTGGGTTTGGAAAATCTTTATTAAAATTAATAAATGGGCATTTTCCCTTCCTGGAGTCCTTCCAATTCTTTTTCCAGTGTTCGGTAGGTTTAGAAAGAAAGTTCTTGCATCTGATCAGAATCCAGATGAGTTCTAGAAAACTTGAATTTTTTAAAAATAATATTTTATTGATTTTATAAACTAGATCCTACTACCTAAAGGTAAGGGTACAAGGGAAAACACTATCACTAACTTAAGACAAGAATTTTGCGTTAGGTTACATAAATCACTCCTGTAATAGCAATAGAAAATAAGAAAAACAGAGAGTTCAAACCTCTGTTAAAAAGACTATTGTTAAGGTAAATTCAAATCTTTTGTAATCCAGCATAAATGTTTATTTCTTGTGCTTCTTCTTCTTCTTCACTTTTGGTGTCTTGGGTGCAGCTGCTTTTTTCTTGAACTCTGAAGTCGAGCTGCTAGAGTCACTTGAAGTGTTGCCCAATTCTTCCTCACTGTGTTCCTCTCCTTCCTCCAAATTTGAGTCTCCATCTTTATCTGCGCTCGATTGCTGATTCAAAAAGCTTTTGGCCTTTTGGACAGAGTCAATTTTAATTTTCTTATCTTTATATTTGTACACAAGTCCTTCTGGAAAAGTCCATCTGTAGGTTATTAATTTGTTTTGCAGGACAAGAATTAAGTCCTTGTATTGTCGTCTTTGTTTCCGGATCTCAAATGGAATATCTTTTAAAATTTTAATTTCTTCCTCTTTAATTTTAAATGTTTTTCCTGCTGTAGCTTTTAAAACATTGTCTCTCATTGTTCTCTTGGAGAATTTGACAAAAATTTTGCCAGGTAATTTATTTTTTCTGATAAAATCAGGATATGCATGATATCATCAGTCCATATCATTCTGGAGATCCTCTTGTTTAATTTCTCAAAACTTGACGTTGTTTTGAAATCCTCTCTTTCTCTTCAGGAACTCCTTGGAAGTGTATATAAGAACATAAGAACATAAGAGAAGCCAATGTTGGATCAGGCCAGTGGCCCATCCAGTCCAACACTCTGTCACACAGTGGTCAAAAATACCAGGTGCCATCAGGAGGTCCAGCAGTGGGGCCAGGGCACTAAAAGCCCTCCCATTGCTGCCCCCCCAGCACCAAGAGTAGAGTGCATCACCTGTCCCAGACTGAGAGTTCCTATCTATACCTTGTGGCTAATAGCCACAGATGGACTTCTGCTCCATATGTTTATCTAATTCCCTCTTGAAACTGTCCATGCTTGTAGCTGCCACCACCTCCTGTGGCAGTGAATTGTCAAGAGACCTTGACATAGAGAGTACTCCATCTTTCTGTGTTATACCTCTGAGGATGCCAGTCACAGCTACTGGCGAAATGTCAGGTCTTACAATGCCAAGACCACGGCCACACAACCCGAAAAATCTACAGCAACTAATGAACTCTGGCCATGAAAGCCTTTGACATCAAGTTACTGCAAGAAAACCATTTAAACTATACTTTGAAAAAGACATTAATTTTAAAAATGCAGAAAAATTGTGTTCATACACAGCCAATAGAAACAAGGAAAATATGGATATTGACATTTTAACACATCATGTCAATAGTGTAGCTGGAGAATACAACATACCTTTATATATGTAAAAACCAAAAACACTTCAAACTGCAGAACACATTATTAGTTATGATATAGGAGACATGATGCATATCTGTCACTACTGTTCTGCAAAGCATTTCATAACTGAAAAATGAAGAGATCATTATAACAGTTGCTGCCACAATGGAAAAGTAACTATTCTGCCAGTATGGTGTCCAACATTATTTAAAACACTCTTAAATGGGCAGCATCCTCTTTCACAGCATTTCTTAGAAAACATTCATCAATACAATTGTGCACTTTCATTTGTTTCAGTGGGAGCTCAAATACATAATGTGCCAGGACACGGAGTCTACTGCTTCCATATTCAGGGATCTGTCTATCATAGCATAACAAACCTTTACCCAGATCCTCAAAAACTGCCGGAATATGGCCAGCTATATATTATAGATACCACTAAAGCAAATCAAATAAGAATGCAAAGAACCAAAAAATACAAACTTTAATGTAGAATTAACATACAACTTAATCAAGTTAATACAAAAAATAAATCCATATGCAAAAACGTAGATGCATATGAAAGAAATATTGCATACAGAAGAAGAAACAGCAAAAGAACAAGGAAGAATGCCAGCAGAATATTCAATCTGTTTTTACCATGAACCAAATGAAGATACAAAACATTGCCAGCACCCACAAGTGGCAGAAATTGCCACAGTATTTGAAACCAGTGATGGAGCATCACTGACAAGAAGTATCACCATATATCCAAGACAAGGTAACCAATGCACTTGAATCCCTACAGCCAACACCGTGATCCATTAAAATATGTGTTAGCCATTCCATATGGTGAAGCAGGGTGGCACTGTAAATTAACACACAATTCACACTAGAACATATTATGCAATTTTTTTGCTGGTCCACAATAATAATGATAATAATAATAATAATAGGAAAAATAAGAAATAGGTTTGTATCACTGACATTGCAATCTCAGGAGACAGCAGAATAGAAAAAGAAGATCAGGAGAAGACCATAAAATCCCAAAACCTACATACAGAGTTAGAGTGCCTCTGGGAGAAGACCTACCATCATGCCAGTTGTCACTGGAGCCCTTGCAGCAGTGCCCAGAAGTCTCAAGAAACACCTGGGCATTCTGGGCATTGAACAAATAACACCAGCTTGGCTCCAGAAGACAGTGTTGCTTGGACCAGCAAAACTCCAGCAAAGATACCTCTGCAGTTCCCAAGAACTTGGCTAGATCTCAAACAGCAGAACACCCACCATCTACCAGTCAGATAGCTGACTGTGACCATTCATACTACTACGATAATACAATGATTGATGCTTTACAAAGCATACAAAAGACAGATTCATGCCTGAAGAATCTTCCAATCTAACTTTCAGCACTAGAAAAAGTCCATATGTTGGGGAGGGGGAGAAGGGTAACAAAAAGCAGAGTGAGGAGCAATAGGAGAGCCAGGGAGACATTTGTGCAGCTCAGTCCTAGAGACCTTGATTCAGAAGTAAACCTCATTATGACTTAAGGTGTTTTTTGCCCCGATTGTTACCTTAAATGCTGCTTGAACTAGGAATAGTTTATGGACTTACATTGAAGTCTTTGTGGAAAAGTTAAGAGTTGCAGGAAGAGAAGTTCTGGCAGGTTTGTGTGTTTGTGTATTTTTGCAAGCAGCAGAACAGTTCTGAATAACTCCTTCAAAATGGAGTGTTCTTGGTGGATGTGTAATTTGTATAAAAAGATGGAAATAGAGAAGAAATTAAATGTCGATGCATACAAGCCTATAAATAAGCATGTAGATTGCACTTAACTTCTTTAGGCAAGTGGTTGGGGATTTAGAAACGTTGCACCCAAAGCTCTTCTGAAACCATTGAAATGGGTGACCCCATGTTCTTATTAAATGGCTTTTAAAATAGCATTTGCAAAGTGTGGAGAGCACTCCAAAGCCACCTTGCATTAATTAACACACAGTGTGATGCAGCCATAAGGATTCATCCACAACCAATTCACTGCTGCAGAATTAAGGACCTTGTAACTGCATTTTACCCTCTATGGAAATAATCTCTCTCCTCTATAGAAAACACACACGCACACACAATGTGATGTATGTTGCAAATCACAAGTGTTTACTTTGATGGATGGATGAGGAGCTGCCACTGTGCATACTGGCTTTCCAATCTGCAAAAAACAAACACCTATGCCTGTAAATCTGTGACAATCTCTATCTTCATGGAAGAAAAATGCTATTTAGGTATGTGGGCCAGGAGTCAGACTCCTTCTCACCAGAAAGAGGATATAAAGTCTCAGAGACAGAGGAGGCCCAGATCCAGGAAACAACCTAGGAGGCATTATATTGTTGAAGGCTTTCACGGCCAGAGTTCATTAGTTGCTGTGGATTTTCTGGGTTGTGTGGCTTTTGTCTTGGCATTGTAGGACCTGATGTTTCGTCAGTAGCTGTGAATGGCATCTTCAGAGGTATAACATGGAAAGATGAAGTATTCTCTGTGTCAAGGTGAGAAGAAAAATGGTAGGTAGGTAATTTATATCTACCCCAGAAGGTGGGGTAGGGCTGAGTCATATATTGGAGGAGTTCTCCAGGCTATGAACATGCTAATGGAGGAGCTTTCCTGAAGAGATTCTTTTGTATATGGATTGTTTCCTGAGGAGGTTTCCTGTTTCCTGAGAAGGTTTTTTTTGCATGTGGAATGCTATTGAAATTCTAATCTACAGATATACATAGATCACTATGCTCTTTTCTTTTTATCTTTACCTAAAGCAATAAAAGCTTTTCCAAATTTCTTGATTTGCAGGTATTTTTAATCTGCCATTTTAATATGAGTCTCTTGAAGACAAATGATGTCAGAGTTGATTTTTTTCAGCTGTTGAAAGATCCATCTTCTTTTCTGGGGTGAATTTAAACCATTTACATTTATTGAAATGATCTTTATTTTACTTCTATTCATTTTGTGGTTGAATCTGTGATTGTAGGTCCTGTTGTTCTTTCAGTTGTTTCCACATAAACCTCTTTGTATCTTTAATCTCTGATTTCTTAATTGTAGGTAGAGTCGTCACAGTTGTTCCTGATGCTCCTTGTAAGGGATCTTCTTCTAATTTTTCTGTGTTACCTTGAAGTTCTGCTCCATATGTCTTTAAAAAGTCCTCTGTCTTGAATATCGAGTTAATTCTGTGTCTTTTACCTCTAAAGGAGAAAAGAAGACCTTCTGGCAGGATCCATCTATAGGGGATCTCATTTTTTCCTGAGTACTTCTGTAAGGTTTAAGTATTCCCTTCTTTTTTCCCTGACTCACCAAGGGATTTCCTTTAAGATCTTTATTTCTGTATTGTCTTTCTTCAATGGATTTTTGTTTGCTGTTTTTAAGATTTCATCTCTCGAGATCCTTTTGTGGAACCTTACATGGACCTCCCTGGGTAGCTGATTTATTCTAGCATACTCTGAATTCACTCTATAAACAGTATCATTTTCTTCCAAAGTCTTTTCTATCTCTTTTGTCCCCATATATTTTGCTAGGACATGTCCCATCTTTTTTCTGATGTCCTCATCTTTTTCTTCAGGGATATTTTGGATTCTGAGTATAAATGCTGCTCTGTCTGTTTGAAATCTCATCAAATCCTGTTGCAAAAGGGTCTGTTTAGAATCTGTTGTTTGAAGTTTTATATTCATTTCTTCCATTTTATCCTTCATCTTCTCAGTCGATTTGTTTAATTCCATTATCTTTTGTGTATTATCTGCTATTTGTTTTTGTATCCATTTGACTGTAAAATTGTTGTATTATTTCTTTCATGGATTCTTTAATTGGGTCCACAGCTTCAGAGATTGCCATCTTGATTGTTTCCTGGATAAGCACTTGTAAATCTTTGGTTGTACTGGATGGTAGACTGGAAGCCACTGATTTGAGTACACCTGGTGATCCTGAAGGTGGTTTAACAGATCTATTGCTCCCAGACATTTTGTTCCAAATTTATAATAAAATCAGAAAAAACTCTTGCTTTAAACAGGCCACAGTTTCTTTTCCCTCCCAAGAGAAATTAATGTTTATACAACAAGATTGTTTTCAGAACATCATGCACCTTTATTTTTAAACAATTCAGCTAATCTTCTATAGCCTCAACTAACAGCACTGGAATGTGTCTCACCACAACTATATTATTATGGGAACAGAATTCTAGAATTCACTTCCCCTCTGTTTGAACCTCACCAATGTAGCACAGAAAAAAATTGCAAGGAAACACCAGTCTTTTAATTGGGAGCCTGAAGTGTTGAGGCAAGTGCTGGGAAGTCAGACCAAAGAGTTAGTAGACTTACAAATACAATTCCAATTGAAGAGAGTCTCCCTTTAAACTTTTATAATGCCCAGATATAATACAGTCTTTTCTTGATTCCAAACAGCAGAAACCTGTAGTTTAAAAAGGTTTTAAAAGGTTTAAAAAGGAGCAAATGACTCCTAGCTCCACCCCACAAAGGGGAAAAATGGTGTGCATTGCAAAGTCTACAAACTTCTTTTAATTTTAATTTTAATTCCAAACTCAACCCCAAAAAAGGGAAAAATAAGGTATAGTGCAAGGTCTTCTTATTGTTATAATTTCTTTAAGGAGTAAGCTTACAACAGTCTTAAAGCCCTTGAGAGTAACATTGCTTTATTTCTTTATTTCAAGCCAATTAACGTTGCTTAGATTCTCTATGGCTGGCTGCTAGTAAAAAGCGATGTGGGGGGAACCTCCCACCTCACTCTTGAAGGTTTTAAAGTTTAAATGGGCTGAGAGCCTGTTCAGAAGAGGAGTAATAATCTTTTTAAATGGCAAGAAGTCTGTTACTCACATTGATATTATAGTAGGAGTTCAGGCAGGGTTTCTACCCCCCCTTGTCAGGAAGTGACAGCTAGGCGCTCATGTCAGCATGAGCATTCTTCTATGTCCCTCTGCGTTGGGGGCAATCCCAAGCTTCATCCCACATGTTGCCACGTCGTGGGGAGTCAGAATCAAGCCCCTTGCTCTGCACCCCTCTTCCCAAGGGTGCAGTGCAGTCTTGGGAAGCCCTGGACCTCAAAAAAGTTACTTGTTATTGTTTCCCACCATAGAGAACAATGGAGGGAATGGGGGCAACCTGTTTTGGGGCCCATAGAATTGGACCCCCTGGTCCAATGTTCTTGAAACTTGGTGGGTATCTTGGGGAGAGGCTCCATCAGCTACCCTGTGAGTTTGGAGCCTCTCCCTCAAACCCCCTCCCCTTCAGCCTCCAGAATATACCCTATGTTTTCACAATTGACTTCAATGGCCCATAGGATATAATGGAGCTGAAATTGACATTAGGCTGCCTGAAAGACTCCCCGGGACACCAGCTGGGGGTGGGGCTTGGCTCCTGAGCTCCCGGAGCTGTGCTCCGGTGCACTCCCTCCCCAAAGACCCCTGACATTGTATCCAATTGTCCTGAAATGTGTTTACAATGAATAACTTCTTGTCTTGACGGAATTCTGTGAGTTGCTCTCCCGCTTCATTTGGTGCTCCAGGCCCAAAATTTCTGAGGATATATGATTCTGCTTTGTTTCTTATTTTTGCATTCCAGTCACCTATGATTATCACTGTATCTTGTTTATTTATGTGATCTATATCTTCCTGGACACTTGTATAAAAGCTTTTGATTTCTTCATCATCTGCAGTTGGGGTGTAAATTTGAATTATGGTTATGGAATGAAGACTTTCCTTGAAGTCTGATTGATATTATTCGGTCAGTCTTTGACTTACAATCCCTGTTTGTTTTTGCTACATTTGCTTCACTATTACAGTGACCCCATTTCTTCTGTGTTTATCATTTCCCAAGTAACTCAGCTCACCTGGCCTTTGTGGCTGTGTAGCCTGGGAGCTGCCTTTGCCTCCCTGCTGGAGAGTGAGGCAAGCTTGGGCGGCATATGCTGCTTCTGGGAGCTTGCTTGGGGTGGGGTCGGAAATCTCTGTGCTGGTTCTTCTGTTGCCCTGCAAGACTTTTTGAGCCTCTTTATGGACTGTAATAAAACAATAAACTGTGCCGGTGTATGCATAAGGGACTGAACCTCATGGTAACCCCACCAAGATACCAGAAGAGACTGCACCTAGGCAAGAGACGTTCTCCTGACCTCCCCAGCAGCTCCAGTGCCCAGCATCGGTTACCAGCCTGTTCCTCATGAAGGAGAATGGAGCAGACCCAGTATACACTAAACACAGCAACATGCCTTAATAAAACACAAGGATTAGGAACTCCAAAACCACCATTAAGAGTTCCTTCCAAATCAGGCAGGCAGCCTCTTTCCCTCCCCCCTCACCTGCAAGACCTCACGTAGACCTGGCAGAGTCTATTCATTGTTGCCTGGTAACTAATTGGTGGCCATCAGCAGCCTGGCTAATGCCATCAAGAAGACAATGGAATCAGCCTGGTGACTCATCCTAGCTGCTACCAGGTGTCAGACATGAGCAAGTTTCTAGCTCTCAGTATTGACTACCCCTCAGGCACACCTCCACACACCTCCCCTACACCTTCCAACCAATAGGGTATTTTTAGGGATGGACTTACCAGGAGGTAGAATTAGAGGCTGGAACCAGCCCCCACCCTCCTGCTTATAAGGAGACGCCTGACCACTGGCTCTCTCTCTGCTCTCCAACCCCTATCGAATCTTTGACCCTCTTATGTCCAGCTTGCTATCCCCAACCCCTGCCTCCATCTTTAAACTCTGGTCTGCAGCCAGAGTTTCCATGTGATTACCTGCCGGTCAGGCCATGTGGTCCCCAATTTTCTTAGTTTCTTTCCCCTCCATTTTTCCTGAGGAACACTCTACACGACAGGACTGGTAAGTATAACCCACCACTGAGTTACCTGCTAATGCAAATGTGCTTTGCCTCTCTCTGTATTTCCTAGTCTTGAGTAATACATAATATAGAGCTTGAGTCAAAAGCTATATCTCCTCATGGTACTGAAAAGCACTTAATCTGATTGGGTGTTCCATATAGCCTTCCAATAAGAATACCAGAACGATGCTGGAGGGAAACAAGTTCATTGGTTGTTATCTGTAAATACTGATTGGTTCTTATCTGAGATATGGGCGTGGTTTACTGAGCCCGGACAGTTTAAAAGAGAGCCTGTTGCTCCAATGTTTTGTGTTCGTTCTTCACCTATCTAATAAAGCTGAATCACTGTTTGGAAAGAGCTGCATTGAGTCTCGTACTCAACACCAATAAAAATGGAAGTAAAGTTTACTCTGTGTTTCTTCTCCACTGTCTTGATGTAGATTGGATTCAGAGGATCAGTTCAAGAGGTGATTTGTAGTAGAAGATCCAGTTATGCAAGTGCTCTGACAAAATGGTGAGCTTGCATCTTCCCAAATATGACAAGGAGGTCACTTGACCCCCAAAGAGCCCTCCAGTGGGGAACAGCAATGGAGATGAAGAGAAAATGATGACCATGGAAGGGCTGAGGCCACAAAAACAGTGATCTCATGGTGAGACCTAGAAAATTGTACACCTCCCCCTTCACATGGTATGCAAAAGTGATTTGACTGATCTTTCCAGAAAGATTGTACCAAACCAGATTTCTGAAAGATCACAACAAAGTGGGAGAAAATACAGGAAGTGGATGATTAGGGGGATTGCATAGTGGGGATACCCCTCCAGGGGAAAAAAAAGAAATCTATTTTAGACACAAAACTGGAGCAAAATCTTTGTGTGGAAACAGCCCATGCCTCCCTTACTCACACATATCCAAGATTTATTTTTTCAACATAAGCCTTCATATGATAATGAGATAAATTGAATTTATGCTGCTGGGATTCACTTTTGCATTGCAAGTAAAATATGTTCATGCTGGTTGGTTAATTGCCTAGTAAGCTGAGTTGCAACTGCCCAAATAAGAGCAATCTTAATGGCAGAACACATCTCAAGTATGAATGCAGTGAATAAGCACATTATGAAATTAACCATACAATAAGCACAAAGGCAACATTACATTCCACTAGATTATTTTTTATGTTGTCATTCATGTAAACAAGACATTATAGAAAGTGTAAAAACACAAGTGGAGTTGAGGCAGGAGTGGACACAGGAAAAACGATTCCTTTCTACTATAATAAAAGAAACATAAAGCTCGTTTATGTGTAAAACTGTATTATTTCAACCAAAAAATATAGTAGCACAATAATTACCAAGTCGTGGAAGGCATTTCTTTTCATTTCGATATACTACTGTAAGATGAGGGTGAATAAATGGAAAGCAGAAAATATTACAATGGCTTGCATTTCTGCTTCCCCCCATATTATGAGTTCTATGCAAAGAACCTCAAACTTCACCCTAACGAGCTTCCTGAAACTAGTTTGCTTGGGAGACCTATCCATAAAAAACTATAAACTGCATATCTAGCTTCTAGACTGTTGAACCCACAACACATTGCAACATAGACAAAATGCATTAGGAACCAGCAATTGAAGAGGGAAATTACTAATCCAAACTTCCCTCACCTGGATACTATTGGCTCTTAGGGGCTTGAGAAAGCCCATTGTCAGGTAACCCTGCCATAATGGATGGAGGAGGGTGGGAGGATAGGCTTTGTTTCGTGAAGGGTGGGTGGATGGGATCGTGGGGTGTTGATTTATGCACCTGAGCTGTTGGAATGGAATGTGGGGAGCTGTCTCGGATGCCTGGCTGTACAAGCCATATCTTCTTCAGACCTAACACAATGACCTTGGAGGAGACAGTCTGCTAGCTTCCTATCGCTTTCAAAGCAACAGCTATGCTGGGAAAATGGGGGCGGCGGGAACTACATTAATTATCATTGTCTTCAGTTCCCGCGCGCGCGCTTTGCTTCCATTGGTTAAGGGGGGTCCCCATTCTCCCCCCTTGGGTATAACTGCTTGCTTCATGTAACTAAGGTATTCTTAACAACGCTTCTGTTTCAGTAACCTACTATTGCAGCTTTAAAATAAAATACTATTCTTGCTTCAATGAACAAGGCCTGGTATTTTGCTGACTAAGTTAAGGACTCTGACACTCATTTCCCTTCCCCCATCTATGTCCCTCCCTCCTTAACTGATACTCAGCATTCCGAGAGGGAAATGACCATATTCAGTTCTCATCAGGCCTTCTTGGTGGTTCTTTCTCCCTTTAATAAATGTATGAACTGATATTTCTTTGCCTATGAGGAGTGCCCCCAAAGTATGCACAAACCCCTATCCTGTCAGAAGATGACCCCATTGCACTGTTCTATTAGTAGGGGACTCAGTTAATGCTCCTATTAGATGGAACCATGGAAGTGTGGCAGTACAAATGGATCCCTCTTAAATTCCAAAGGTTAAATGGTTTTGGAGATGAAATTCCTTCTGATGGACTTACATGTCACCACTTGTATAGTGTCCCAAAATGTTCACAGAAGAGGCCTTTCCATTAACAAAATGCAACATTTTAACTGTTTTAAGCAGAATTCAACATCAGTCCTATATAGTATTTATGTACCCTTTATTTAGGGGATGTTATTTATTTATTTATTTATCTATCCTGTCTCATATTTATTTAGGGTATTGGTATACCCTTTATTTCATAGAATCATAGAATGTTAGAGTTGGAAGGGACCTTGCAGGTCAGCTAGTCCAACCCCCTGCACTCTTCAGGAGCATAGCCGAAAGATAGCCCTACAACATACCCGAAAGATTGTCGTCTAGCCTCCACTTGAAAACGTCCAGAGAAGGAACATCCACCACCTCCTGAGGCAGTCTATTCCACTGCTGAACCACTCTTACAGTTAGGAAGTTTCTCCTGATATTTAGCTGGTATTGACTTCCTTGTAATTTCCACCCATTAGATTAGGTTATATAAACCCATTGTTTAGGTTATATAAACATCCCAACGGAGATGGGGGGAATAGGAAAATGGTCTTCACATTATATCTTTGTTTGAGGGACTATGTTCTGCAAGTGAGTTTAAAGAAACTACCAAACAAAGGAAAAGTCCTAGTCAGACATAATTACGGCCTCTTTTCAGTAGATCTTATTACTATGGCTTCTAAGACGGAAGGACTAGAGGGACAAAAAATTATGGCTCCTTGGTCATTCTGAAATCCCATGAAGCCAGGCATATCACATGATTTTTTAATATATGAAGTTTTAGATTGAGTGAAGGAACCAGAAGAAATGGTGACTATTCTTGTTACTGGTTCAAATGAAAGCTATACTTCTAATTAGCACCCCGACTCTGGATAAGAGAGGAAGCAACTTCAGCAGCAGATCATATCTAGGCACCAGATTTCCTAAATACTCCTGCTGCTGATTGCTTGGAAGTCAGAGGAAAGCTAGAGTTTATAGCAACAGATTCTGTCTTTCCACCTGGCCCTTCCATTGTTACACTCTGAACATTTTTTTTAAAAAAGCCCCATATTATTGCACCTATGATAAAATCTAACACAATCACTCAAACCATCCATTCTGCAAGGGAGGCTGCTCGTTTGCTTATATTTACACCACAAATGTTCTAATTTATTTGATGCACTTCTTTTGTGGCATGTTAACAACTTTTAAGACTTCAGTTCTCACAATAGAATGAATGGGGATCAGCGGCAAGTTCAATGCATTGAATTCATAATCAAGATCTCCTTTGTCTTGGCCTTTCTCGATGGGCATCTCTGCTGGAAGCAATGGACCTTGCCCCTGCTTGCAAAGTAGTTTTGAGCAGCAGGAGGATATTGATCTTGTGTAACATGAATGGTGGGGGAGGGGGCGAGCGGGAAGGCAGAGGCCTGTGCAACGGAGCTTTCTCTTTCCAATTACACCATGGGCTAAGATGCATGTGGTGTGAGTGACAGCAGAATAAAGCCTTGAGGAAATGCACTGTCTCGCCATAAATTATGTCTGAGGCAACAAAACTCCCAAGAAACCTCAAGATAAATCTTTACTTGCTGACATTTATTGCGCATCTAAACAAGAAACGCCAGATGCTGGGGGGCGGGAGAGGGGGAAAGGAAACCGACAATTAAGTTCTGCTAACCATTAACAAGGAAAAAAATAGCCATTTTGTGACACAACATCCAAAAAATGGGCCAAGCATCAGGTAAGACAGATCAAGATTGGTGGCATGAAACCATTGAGTAGGGTGGGTTAAAAGTCCATCTGGCTGATTTGAACATATTACAATATACAGTTAGACAGTGTCAAGTTAAACCACATTGTGCAACCAGCATAGGTTTTGCTGTTTAAACAAATCTGCCTCTCTTAGCTTTTAAAAAGTAACATATTTGGCTTGCTAGGTCCAGATCTTCAAGGAAATATGAAACTTCCAGTCAGGGATTTAGAAAACAGGATGAAACACAGCAGAGATTAAGGCCAAATTCAGACTGTCAGTTTGAAGTGCGAGGGAGTCGTAGCAAAAAAGACCCGGAAAAACGTGTTCTGGGTTTTTTCGGTCACACTGCACCGACTGATGTGGGAGCATTCTGGGGAGGAGATGCAAGGGAGCATTCACACCCTGGCAGAGGCACGGCTGTAAGTAGCTTGTTGTAATGGAATCTGATGATATGCACTTATGCGCTCATGTGCATAAGAGCATCCCTACTGGATCAGCTTGTTCACGTTCACACTTCTGAGAAGCGGGATGAACACGGGATGAACACGGTCTCCAGGGTTTGCTATCACTTTCAACTGGTATCTTTTAAACTCGGGAGGGAAGAGTTACAAGACGGATTGAGTACAGACGGCCTGACAGATGTGCCTGTGTGAACTGGCCCTTTAATCCATTTGTGAAACATTTCTGAAACGTGTCTATCTCAGGCCAAAACTGCCAGTCTGAACTCGGCCTAAGAGTAACTATACCATAATAGTAGAAGACGTGGTATGGTAACCATGGAGGATGGACTACGAAGTGAGTAAAAAAGTTAAAAGTCCTCCCCCTTTCCTGTTATTCAGTTCATTTTCTGAGATTGCAGGGGCATTATCTACATATGTGTCATGCATAAACCAATAAGGCTAAACACAGGTAAGTATTCAGTGCAAAGGTTCACGGTGAGAACTTCTAGATCCCACACTGCTTGGCAAGTCATCACTGAAACCGGCAGCAGTTTCAAAAATGAAAGTCCACAGTGTTTGAGTGTACTTTGAGTATGCCTTAAAAGATCTGTGGGACTATGAACTGGATTAGAAAACTGTGGAACCTACCCAATCCAAATCTGAAGTTGTTGCACTACTTTTTCTGCTATTAGTGTTTATACCATTTGCCATAGCAAGAGTTAAGAAATTATTGGAGGACATGACACCATATCATTTTGGAACAAAGTACTGTTTCTCAACTTTGTGGAGAAATTTCACTAAGACAGAAATTTTTCTTTGGAGAATGCGGAGGCTCCTTAACAAGAAGATCAGTAGTAGTGAATAAGTTTTTCTCAAAGGTAGAGCTGGACCAGGACTGCTGTCCACAGTAGCCAGGTCTGTGCACTCTCAGCACACATCATAGGAACATGGAACATGAGAAGTATAAACCAAGGTACACTCAAAATCATTAAACAAGAAATGGAACATTTAAACATTGCAATCCTGGGAATGAGTGAACTAAAGTGGACTAGATTAGGATATTTTTAAAATCAGAAAATTACAAAGTGTTTTGCCCCCCAAGCAGGAATAATGAGACAAACACAGGTATTGGGACTAAAGGGCCACTTTATTTAACTGTTAATATTAACTGAAATGGCAAGAGCTGAAAGGTTATGTGGTATGGTCAAGGTCAGGGGTCACAAAGACCCCTCCCTTGCCATGAAAGGCAAGAGCCCACAGGCTCTGACTCACACCTGGCCAGCACAGCATGCAGGTAATCGCCCCGAAAACCCCGCCCCCAAGACTCAAAGGGAGGATCTCTCCGGGGTGGTTCCCTAGGCAGTCTGCTTTCCCTGCCCCAGACTGCATGGCCCAAGGACTGTACTAACAAGATCCCTAGACCCTAAAGAAGGGGTGTCAGCTAGCACTCACCAGACCACATTCTTTATTCAAATACAACCCTGCCAAACTGTAAAGTGTCCAACCTATTTAACAGTGGCACCACCCGAACCAGTTTTCCAAAACCACTGCCACAGTAGCAGGTAGGCGAAAACACCCTCTCCCATATTGCCAATTTGGAAGAGGCAAAAAAATCCTATCCGGCCCTGGAAAAGGGCGACTAGCAAAAGCCTGTACTGCCAACAGGGCAGGAGGGCGGGCTGAATGCAGGGCGAAGACTGCACCGTTTTGATGACTTCCACCCAGTTTTTCACTCCCATTGCAGCCCATTAAGCTCTTGATATTTTGTTCCTGAGGATAAATTGGCTGCCAGGAACAGCATAGTGAGGACTGGCATAGTGGGAGTTAACAGTGGGAGGAAGAACCAGTGGAAATCACTGCCCCCTCTTAGAAAAATAAAGTGCCCTTAAATTTTTGAAATGTGCTTGCATACAGGCTACTGTTTAGATAATGCCAATGAATCTGGATGAACCTCCTAAAAAAACCCTATGAATGTTAAGTGATGATACATCTCAATTTTTTTTAAAAGTATTTGTGCTGCATCTCTGCTTGGTATATGCTTTGCCTTCCCTCCCGATTGTTTAGTTTGGATATTGCTATGCAGATATCTCCTGCTTGTCCACAGAACAACTTCTTTCTATTATATGTGTTAGAGTACAGAGACTATGCTGATAAAATACAACCAGACTGGACATTAATGTCCCTTCACAAAGATGTCCCTTTCTGCAACAACGTAATTGCAAAATGACAGAAATTATACAAGTGTCTTAAGGATGCGAGCATCCTAAGAATATTTATCAAAAATAATTACAGGCACATTCTTTCATTAAAAAATAAATTGGATTAATTAGTAGAGAATCATAATTCTTTCTCCAAGTACTTTGGCGTGTACTTCATTCTTGTTACTTTTAATGGTCTGACATTCAGTTAAAAAATTAAGTGCTGCTCCTGGGGGCCGGGTGAATGTGAATTCTGATTACATTCTCCAGATACTTTGCCAATGTGGAAGTAATAGAGCAATATCTGGCTAGGATGGAGGGCCAGTTGTTATTCACATGATACCCTTTTTATGTGCAATGGGAAGCAGTATTTGTCAGAGTCGTGTAATCTTTAACAAGCACCCTCTGCTAGCATTTTGTAAAATAAGAAAAGAAATTAATATGCAGCCACACATTCATCCTATGCTGTGGACCTGCTCATTTTGCATGGTAAGCCTTTTCTTGTAACTGCTTTCAGGAAAAAAAAAAATGGGTCAAGTCTCTCTTCATAAGTTTGTTTTTTGTATGTATACTCTGAAAGATAGTAGGTCTTCAGAGCCTCACAAAGAAAAGTCCCTTTCTTTCCCATGATCTGCTTCCTTATCCTGTAACTGGAGATGACAAAAGTTGAATCTGGGATATTCTGGAAGCAAAGAATGCACTCTAGCCACTAAAACACAACTTCATGAGGCAGCTAAATTGCAGATGGGGTGAAGTTCAGGATGAGTGTGGTTTCTTATCAGCCATCTAGAAAGTTGATGGCAAAGACTGACCATTTAATATATTAGCGGTGTGTGTGTGTGTGTATTAAGTAATATCAAGTCACTCCTGACTTATGGCAACACTATGAATTATAATGTCCTCCAAAATGTCCTATCTTTAACAGCCTTGTTTGCATAGGTTTTGCAAACTGAAGATCGTAACCAATTTCATATCCAACTCATCTCATGTCCATGGTTCTTCAAAAGATTATTCTCGGAAGTAATCTATCATCCTTACATCTCTTCTGTATAGTTCTTCAGTGTATTTTCCCCATCTTTTCTTTATTTTGTCCAGTTCAGTTGATGTATTTCCATGTTGATCTTTCAGCATCCCTAACCATGCTTTAAATTTCCCTTTAGTTTCTTGATAGTTTGAAGGAGATCTCTTCTTCTCCTTTTTTTCTTTATATGGGTAGCCATTTTGGTCTGAGTCAGCAGATACTGAAGAAGTGTGCATGCACACAAAAGCTTATACCCAGAATAAAACTTTGTTGGTCTCAAAGTGCCACTGGACTCAGACTTTGTTCTTTCCTTTTTTTGTTACTCCATTTCTTTACACTTGTTATTATAATAGTTCTCCGTCTCTATATGGCAGTCTCTGGAACACTGCGTTTAGACTTCTGATTCTATTTCTGTCACCTTTTACTTTTCACCTACCTTTAGCAGTTTTAAGAATTTATCAGTCATCCATTGAGGCTTTTCATTTCTTTTGGCTACAGGTATAGTCTTCGCACATTCCTCCTTAATCATATCTCTGTTTTTGACCTGTATTTTTTAGAGTTCAGTTTTACTTGAACTTAGTAATGCAAATCTGTTCTTTACATGGTCTTTGAACTCTTCAAAAATGATGTTTAAATTTCATTTTGCACTATAAATATTTTGGTGTTTTTCTTTGGTTTTATTCTAATGTTCACTATTAACAATTCAAGGTTCTGTACTACACTCGGCTCTTTGTCTTGTTTTAGCAGAGAGAACAGAGCTTCTCTATCTTCTGCTTCTAAGTATGTAATCAATTTGATTTTTGTATTGGCCATCTGGTGACGTCCACATATATGATTGTCAGTTTGGTTGCCTGAAATACATATTTGCAATGAATAACTTGTTACTGTCTCAGAATTCTATGAGTTACTCTCCTGCTTTACTTTGCACTCCTAGTCCATACTTTCAGATCTGATTCTACTCTGTTTCCTACTTTTTCATTCCAATCACCTATGAATATCAGTACATCTTGCTTAGGTGTTAGCAGAGACAAAGTCTGAATTGGAAACTTTCTAGGACACAGCTCAAATTCTTCTCCATGAGGTCTGTCTCAATGATGATGAACAACTTATATCAATACATTCCTTGTTAAAAATAAATCTACAAGTTCATTCATTTTATTGGGATTTTATGCTTAATATGTTCCAAGAGGATTATGCACAATGCACATGCCTGCTTAGAAATGGAAAATCTACTTTTATATAAAATTCAGAGTTAAGAAAAAAGAAAGAAAGAAAGAGCTTGGCATATGTTGCAGATGGTCACTAACTCGCCAATGTGTTCAATGGAGCGTGCTTTTCCAATCCGCTGAAACTCCATTTCCCTTTGTGCTCAGGAGACTTCTAGAGTAACGAAGAGTGACAGTATGCTTGGGTACACAAGCAAGCATATGATACACAGAGCATATGTTGGGCCTCACCTTCATCTCATGGCAAAGAGAATCAAAAGTGTGAGAGAAAAAATGACACCTTGAGGGAATTATCCCCCTCCCCCGGTGTAAGCATTACCCTAAATAGATCTTGGGCATTTCTAAATCTTAACCTGGGTTGTGATATGAAGAACTCTCTGTTTATAATCTTACTCTGACAGCACTCTTCTATTGGACAATATAAGAGCACTACGATGCTAAGGCATGTATATTGTGAAACCCTCCAAGAAACAAATCTTACCAAAACTCATGTAGGACATCTCTGCAAACTCTGACAACATTTTTTGCCCAAGGAACAACCTTAAAATTTATTTAGCATTGGGTCTGTATGGATATAGCCTTGACTTGCTGCTATAAATGGGATAGATCCTGGCCTGGATAATGGATGGGCACTTGCTTCCTTATCAGCTTGCCCATTTGTTAAAACCTTTCCCAGAAGCCCTGCTCTGCACTTTTCCATCTTTAGAGCTGAGATAGGGGTACCAGAGACTATTCTCTGTTGGTACTGCTTCTGTGGACCTCATATGTATACCATTTCCCTGGTACTTACCGCAAATGCAGACATATGAATAGACACGATTGAATGCCCATTGGACTGGCTCATAGCCTGCAGACAAAGAGCTAATTTTTGGATGATTGGTTGAGTAGTTTGTTAATCTGTTAGTTGGTGTTCAATAGGGTGTGTCACAGTAGTCCTTTCCTTACTAACCATGCAGTACATGTGCGTGTTGATTTCTAACCCCCCCCATCCTTGCTATGTAACTGCTCCACTCAGCAGGCAATTGTTTAAGTAAGTGGGATCACTCAAAAATTATATAAATCAGTTATCAATAAATAATGTGTTCCAACAAAACCCTACCTTTCAGTATTCATTTAAGTAGTCCTTAGTCACACAATAATACGGAACAATATAATCTGCAAAATGGGGACAGTAATACTGATATTGTTGCAAAAGTGAAACAATTATGTGTGTCAAGTGCTTTCAGCATTCTAAAGCACTATGTAAATGTTAAGTATCAATGTTATTCTTCCAGAGTACTTACTGTGTTTGTGAACAGGCACACCACTGTAGAGAAACAGAAGTATCTTCACTGCTTTCTTCATCAAAGGAAAAAAATCTTAAAACATTATCACGATGTAGCTCCAGCTCTAGGGAGAGTAGCTCCCAGAGTACTGTATTGGAAAGATCTCCATTCCTTCAGTGTATAGTCAACTTAGGTCTGGGCAATGAGTGAGCTAATATTGTAGACTAATATGTTACAGGTTGGGCCAAGCAACTTCATGAATTTGTACAGTCCCCAAGTTCTTATTATAATCTCTAAAAAAGGATTATTATTAATGATGTGCAAATGTTTCCTAGTTCATTTCTTTTTAATTCATTTATATTTTGGTCAATTATTTTGGTTCTCTGGCTTGGATCCAGTGGTAATTTCCTGTGTTGGAAGGGATTGCCATCAGCAGCGTGGGACTACCTCATGGCCTCCCACTACAGGACAAAAAGCAACTACTGTGCAGGAGGGGACAGCAAGAAAAAAACATCAGGGGAAAGTCAAAGACCTGCAGCAAGGAAGGGAATCAGCACCAACTGCTCCATCTTCCCTTTGAGGAAATCCTCCATGAGATCTAGGCATCTGGTTTTCCCCTGTTGGTTTTATAGATTTATTTATGTTGTATTTCTATGCTGTATAACTTTTATATGTCTTATATAGGGTATTATGGATGTATAATGTACATCATTTATTCAGACACAAAGTATAGGGCTGATTATTGTAGCAATCAAGTTGAAAATTGTTATATTTTGGGGGAAACTGAGTGTGAGAACTCATAAAATGTCAAGAAAATTAAAAAAAACCCCGTGTGTTTGATTTGCATAATACAAAGGGGAGAAAATTGAAACAGGAATTTTACGGTCAAAACAAGGATGAAATATCTGAAAATTGTTCCTATGAATTTATACCCCCACTTTTCTTCCCAGAAGGCTCTAATGACATCATCTTCCCCATTTTATTCCCATAACAACTATATAAGATAACTCAGGCTGGGAGAGAGTGGCTGGCCCAAGGTCACTCAATGAACTTCCATAGCAGAGTAGGGATTCGAACCAGATCCTAGTCCAACAATCTAACCACTGCATGATGTGCCAGAGCATCTAGTTTTCAAATGGAGTCACCTTCTCCACTGACTTGAAACCCATCAAAGTGTTTGTTGTTTGTCAACAACCATAACAAGAAAGGTTCGTTGCTGAGATTAGTGTGGTAGGGAAGTGCTTTCTTTAATCCAATAAACATACCTTCTTTAATTATGCTTTCTTTAATCTAATAGAGCCAGTTTGGTGTAGTGGTTAGAGCCAATTGAGAGCCAGTTTGGTGTAGTGGTTAAGTGTGCAGACTCTAATCTGGGAGAAACGGGTTTGATTCCCCACTCCTCCACTTGCACCTGGCTGGATGACCTTGGGCAAGCCATAGTTCTGTTAAGAGCTATTCTTGAAAAAGAGCAGTTTCTGTCAAGAGCTCTCTCAACCCCACCTACCTCAAAGGGTGTCTGTTGTGGGGAGGGGAAGGGAAAGGAGTTTGTAAGCCGCTCTGAGACATCTTTGGGTAGTGAAGGGTGGGGTATAAATCCAATCTCTTCTTCTTCTTCTCTAATAAACATATCTTTGGGACCGCCTCTCCCAGTATGCCCCCGGAAGAGCATTGCACTCAGGAAATAAGAACTTGCTGGTGGTCCCTGGCCTGAGAGAAGTCCATCTGTCCTTGACCAGGGCTAGGGCTTTTTCAGCCCTGGCCTCTGTCTGGTGGAACGTTGTGTGGGAAGACATCCATGCCCTGCGGGAGTTGTTACCTTTCCATAGGGAATGTAAGACAGAGATGTTCCGCCAGGTTTTTGGTTGAGGACAGCACTGGGACTTCTTCTGGCACTCTCATATAATTCCCCCCCCAGCAAGGCCCCTCCCCCCAGGGGGCTGGGGAGTATGGATCTTTCTGCCATCTTATCCATATGGTATATATATTGTTTTTACCTAGTCTTATTTATTGGACTGTTTAAAATGTTGTTGTATGTTATTGTATACTATTTTGTTGTGAGCTGCCCTGAGCCTCACTTGTAGAAAAGGGTGGCCTAGTAAATCTGATTAAATAAATAAATAAATAAAAATGATAATGTCAGTCTGCTCAGCTATTCAACTTGTGACTTTAGCTTTGAAATCTAAAATAGTGGAACTTCTCCACAAAGTGATTCTTTACGTATCACCTCAAGTTACTCAATATTGCTGTACAGGGAAATCTCCCAGTGATTTAGGAACACCCTGTAGTTCCCCCCCACCCATATTTGATTTGCCTTCTCATGTGGTTAAAGAGACCTATGGGGGACAAGCAATTTAATAGGAGACTGATTTATCAGAACAAGTAAAAACACTGCAAAGTAACAGGGTTTCTTCATAGTGAGGTGCCCTTGCAATGTATAAATATATCCTTAAACTCAGTTTTCAAGACTGACATGTCAACTCTTTTTTGTAGGAAATGGTTGGTTTTGAAAACCTTCTAAAATTGCCCTACAGTCCCCTCACCCCCAGTAATGTAGTTTAACAATAAAATATAACTTCAGAGTTGAAAGTTCATTCTTTATCAAACTACACCTCTGTTTTGGTCTTGATAATATCTCTGTTACAGAATACATTCCTCTGTATTATTTTTTCCTTGCTGTTATTTCATTAAAAACTGCCTGGTACCTACTACTGAAAGACAAGGCTTGAAAATGTACCATATTTACTGGGCAACCGGCCAGAAGTCAGTGCTGGAAATGAAACTGCAGCATTCCTCCATTTTTACAGCTTTCCCTCTCTTTCATAAATGTGATCAAATCAAAAGGGGAAAAGCATAAAAGGGTCACTGGGGAACACAGATATCTATAAAACTGTATCCTCTAAAGATACAAGTTTTCTAGAGGTTCAGAGGGAAAACAACGTATTCTAACGGGGCAACAGGGAATAGAAAGAAGCTGATGTGAGGAGATGCTAGAAGTGAGATTGCTTATCTGTGGTACATTTGAGCTGCTTCTTGAGAAATTCAGCTTCCTTCATGTATTATTATTAGAATATTACTATTCATCACATTAGCATCCCCTAAGGAGGTTTTGAAGGAGGAACAAGGATTTGTACCATTTGGACTAGATGGAAGAATGGTCTGGCCACCAGGGCCATATTAACCCATGGTCAGGCCCCTAGGCTTTCAGGTATTTTGGGGCCCCTCCAGCACTTCAATCTTTCACCCCACTACAGCTGACAGCCTGACCCTGGTACGGTAGGTAGTAGACTGCAGGAGTTATCAGTAGAGAGAACCCTTGGTTATTTAAAGTTATAGACAAGTGACTTTACAGGCTGTCTATGAAGAGAAAATAACAGTGCCTCAGCCCTCTGCTCAAAATATTGATGGGCCCTTAGTCCCTGAAGGGCCCCTAGGCTTCAGCCTAGTCAACCTTATGGCTAATGCAGCCCTGCTGGTCAAGATTTAATTTTTCACTCATTGGGAATTTGACCCCAAAATCCCTGTGATCCAAGATCAACTTAATAATGCCACTTAATATTTATATGGCTGCAATCCTAATGGCAATTTCCTGGGAGAAAGCGCCACTGAATGGGACTTACTTCTGAGAAGACCTGTTTCAGATTGTTTCCCATAGCACTGATGTTGAAAGGTCTTCCAGCTTTGGCTGGGATGGTGGGGCATAAATTTGAAAAATAAATAAAATATATTGAGTTGTATTCAAAAGTATTGTTCTTGTCATGGATGGAATATTACGATAAGCCAAAGATTCCTTCCATAAGGAAATGGGCACATTGGGATCCAGCCAATTAATCTGGAACTTAAAGTCATGTTATCACCCTAGTATTAAAGAGAGAGAACCAAAGCTGAAAGTTGTTTGGTGAAATGTACAACAGAGACAGGATTTGAACTGCAGACTTCCTAGTTCATACAGCAATCTTTTAACTATTGTGCTATGCTAGCAATCCATGTCTAATATGCACTTTTGAGAGTTGCTGGACTACTTTGGTGGTGTCTCATCAAAATACTGATTGGGGATGACCCTGTTTAGCTTCTGAGATCTGATGAGATAAAGCTCGCCTAGGCCTTCCAGGTCTTTACAAAGTACCACACCACTTAGGTATAGCAGCTCCAACTGCCACAACCTCCTTTGCTGGGGAGAAGACCCATCAAAGAATATGGGAAAAGGTATTGTAAAAAGGTGATGTTTGCTATTCTAATAGATCACACACTTTGTAATCTGCTGTGGTGTTCAAGTTTCAGGGTCTCTTCCCTACCTTTCCTCCCTTCCCTGTCTTCTGTGTATTTGCCCAGTCTTGTGCTGCTTTTGATTTTCTGAAATATTCTTCTCATGGCATATATCACAGGCAGAAGAGTTCAGAAGTCGACATACAAGGGCAGAAGGCACCTATGAAGCTTCAGAGCTGTAGCAAAAACTTCCATTAGATCCCACTCCTTTCCTATCTCACCCAGACCCCCAAACTCACACAAAACTTAGAAAAGTATGAAGTGCATTAATTTTCTGGGGAAAAAATGGTTTTATTAAGAATGGCATGTCCTTGATCCATGCTTAAAGGGTGTCTTTTCACCCCCTTTTCCTCTTACTGATTTTAGAGTCCTTATTTCTCAGCCAGGATGTGCAAAGTCTAATGTCAGAAAGGTTTTCTTTTATAGGAGGCAATGGTAAAGTAGAGGAGGGTGCTAGAATAAAGCCTGGCTTTGATAATCCAAAGTGGGTACATGAATGAGAACCAAGATCCTCTATTATTTATTGTCACATGCCTCTTCTTTGCATATACCAGGTTACTTTGTAGTTTGTTAGGTGATGGAGTGCTTCTTGAATGGCAACTGATACAGGGCTGTAGCTGACCCTAACTTGCTAGGTGGGTCTGCCTCACGTTTTTAGGACAGGCTGCAAAAAATAGATGGGAAACCAGTGATTTCCTCATATTTGGTGGACAGAGATGTCCAAAAATGTGTCACAAGAATGAATTTCACATTACCAAGTTTCAGCCGTTTTGAAGCCGTTTTTGATCTGTCTTGAAGTAAACTGGTACAGGGCTGCCATTTCACACATGGCTTTCCCCTACCAGAAAAGAGCTGGATCAGAAGCGGTTTGGCAATTCAGACTGCACCGCTTTGTTTTCCTGCATCTCCCACCTGAACTTGCTGTCCAATGGGGTAGTTCTGTTCAGGTGGCAACCTGATAACCCATCACCTTCCGTTGACACATCTTTCGGCATGGAAGGATTAGCAACATCTCTCTCTCCAATCACAGATGCCCTGATGTCCTACTGGAAGCCTCTATCCAGTGGGGTACTTGTTACCAGGTGGCAGATGTAGCCATCGCATGTAACACGGTGGAGTCCAGGAATTCTGATGGGATTGCTATGGCACTGTTTTGAGGTTGTGTTATAGCGCTATAGCGCTATAGCACTCTAAAGCGAACATTAAAAAAAAAAAAAGACGGTGTGGGCAGGAAACGGCAGGAAAAAGCATTTCAGATCCAGGAGAAGAAACTGAAGACTACTTGGAAGCAGTTCACAGGTAAAACGCTTCAGCCCCGTTTCCTTTTTTTTTAAGAGCCCCTAAGGGCAAACTTTTATTTATTTATAGAACACCACTACAGCAAAAAATACAATACACATACAAACACAAACACTACCCATCTAACATACAAAAAACATATATGCGGGAGGGTATATACCCTGAAGTATTTATACCTTCTTCTATAAGCCAATAGCTATTATCTACCCTTCTCTTTAATGTGAGTTTCCTTTCAGTTTCACTCACCGCAATACTATTATTTCTTTTCTTTTTACAGTTTTTAACAACCTCTTACCCGTTTATCTTATACCAATAATAAAAACGTAGCCATGTATTCTGAAAGGTGTCATCTGTTTGTCTTCTTAAAGTTAATGTCAGTTTATCCATCTCAGCCACCTCCAAAGTCTTAGCAATATATTCTTCTTTCTTCGGTGTTTGGGGAGTCCTCCAATACCGTGCATACACAATCCTGGCCACTGTGGTTAAATATATTATAAGATATCGATCTTTGCGATCTAACTCCTTCGGTAATATGCCTAATAACATTATCTCCCAGTCCCATTTCCTGAACGGAACAGAAGCGTTTGTGTGTGAAACTACAAATATATTCCGGTAGGGAACCGGTTCTAAAATGGTTCTGTCTGAAATGTCAGACCAGAAACCATCTGGGAACCGTTTCTGAACCGGAATATATTGCCTGTCTGAAATTCCCTAAAGTCTTTAAGATTTTGATTGCGCATTGCCCTGGGATCCACTGCCCAGGAGGAACAAGGATACACTGAGCTATTTAAGGGTGGGCTGCATTAAGCAGCTGACTGTGGCTGCCTTTTATGGGCAGGTCCATCCTGGCTCCAAATGTGGCCAGCGCTTCTCCTTGCTGTGTTTATCTTCACCTGCACATGCACTATATGCCAAGAGATGCCCAGCCTCAGGCCATCACATGCCTTATGTAGTGCCCTTGATGCTGAACACGAGCAGTGTGCAAACCTGGTGGGGCCTTACGATACCATGTGATGGCCTGTTCCAGACACACTTTCCATAAAACCTGACAAGTCAGGGTGTTTGCCAATTATCACTACCTATTGTGAGCAATGCACCCTATTCCTGTCAACCTTTTGTTGTTGTTCAGTTGTACAGTTGAGTCCAACTCTTCACGGCTCCATGGATCACATCCCACCAGGCCCTCTTTTCTTCTGCCATTCTCTGGAGTTTGCTTAATTTCCTGTTCATTGCTCCTGCCAACTAGTTGTGGCCTAACCGGTCTAAGACCTGATCTAGTTAACTAAACACTCCTCCTTCTGGGACATCATGAAGTTGGCACAAAAAGGTTCCCAAATCCAATCCTGTGAAGTCCTAGAAATTCCTGCTTGTTCCTACAAAAGCAAGTGACTCATCCTGCAATATCCAGTTGGCGGATGAGTGTGTAAACAGGAGTTAGCAACATTCAGCCCATGAGAGCTGTAGCTCTTTATATAACCACTTGTTGCCCCCTCTCCTGACCAATTCTGCCTTGTGCATTCTTTTCAAGAAGGGCCTGGGGCAAATGAATCCATGGCATTGATGCTGTGAATGCTGCTTCTTCACATCAGAAATGTATGAAATGAACAAGAGTGTCATATCGGTGGGGCAAATCATTGCTCTTGGTGGGGCGATGCACCCAACAATCCCATGTGATTATGGAGCTGTGCTGCTGGGAAAACCAGCTTGGATGGGGGCTGGAGGAAACAATTTGGCAATTTCAATGCCTCCAGAGAAGGGAGGGGGAAAAAATCTGAGTTTTTTCAAGCCGTCTGCTAAGAAGGATCTTTATTGGGAAGCAGACTCCAGAGATAAGCTGTTGCGTTTAGTGAGCTGATGTACTTTAAAGATCATTACTGTAAAGGCACGAGCATTTGGAAAATAAAGAATTAAGGAGAAAATGCTGGCAGTGGTGCTGGGGGGGCCCATGGCTTTGTGCTAAATCATCTGCTTTGTTTGCAGAAGGATCCAGGTTCTGCCGTCAACATCTCCACTTGAAAACATCAGGTAACAGGCGATGTGGAAGATCTCTGCTTAAAGCCCTGGAGAGTGGCTGCCCACTCCAAGCAGATAGTAGTGATCTTGATGGGCCAACGGTTTGACTTAGAATAAGGCAGCACCATGCATTCAATGAGGCAAGGTGTGGAAGGGGACTCAGGGATTAGTTCCCATAGCTGCTTGCTCTAATTTTGCAAAAAAACCCAAACAAATCCAAAACACAACTGTATTATGTGCTTCAGGATCTGGATGGGAAAAGACATTAAACAACATGCCAATGGTATGTATCACATCTCCCTGTAACTGCTAGGCAAAACCAGACTTTGCTTGGTTATGAAATGGAGATGCTTTCCTTCCATCTTTTCAATTTTGGCAGGGCTGATCCTTTGGGTGGAGGATACAGCGCTTGAGAATTTCATCCCAGTTAGATGGGGGAGGGTATGAAATGACTCATGGGCATATATTTTCCTTGGAAATCAATTGATATAATTGCATTTTCTAGCATTAATCATTTTAATATTAATTTTAAAGAAACTCAAGGTTTTTTTAAAAAAGATGAAAGACTCCGTTCCAATACTGGATTTTGTTTGCATGCCTTTAATAGTTTATATTTGTGGACTTGCTTAACTGTGCATTTGAAATGTACTGGGGAGGGGGCGTCCTGCTAAGATCCTGGCAGTCTGTCCTCATACGGAAGCTATAAAATGATTTCTCACAAGAAAGCAGGAAACAAACAACAAAAAAAAGCGGTATAAAAAAGTTTGATCTGCAAAGAACTTTGCTGGGGGAGGGGTGAGCCCTTTTGAAATAATTATTTAGAATGGCTTTGCCACCGAGGTTTGGAGATCCATTTTTTTTGCCCAGCAGAAAGCTGAATGCTACAGCATTGACACTTGTCTCCTAAGGGGCCTCCCTGTGGAACTGGGGCTCTTCGGATCATCTGGCAGGAAGCATTAGAAGAGCAGTGCAGCTGTGTCTCTCTTCCTCTGGAGGGAGAAAAAGACATTCTCCTGAGAGAAACACAGCTGGCTGGGTCCCCTTAATGCAACACACACCCAAGTATTCAGCTTTCAGCTGCCTGAACAATGCATTTTGGAAACTGCCTTCAGACCTAAAATTTGATTAATATAGCAGAGTTTAGCCCAGTCATAGAAGCGTGATACTGAGCGCAGTAAATAAATCTCCCAAGAGGTATATCGCAAAAGAGGTAAACTTTTATTCAAATAGATCCAGTTCACATTAAGGTTGCAGTCAAAAGGGGAGAGAGAAGCCTAATCTAAAGAGTATTTTCCCTATCACAAATGGCCAGCTTGTCTGGTATCATAGGTGGGTTGATGAGGGCATTGTCTCTACAGGAGAGACCTGCAGAGACATGTGGCCCTTTTCACATTACCATTCTAAACTGGATGTTATTTTTGGTTGACCTGATTTTGAGTAAAGCAATACAAGGACAGGGGTTTCATATACTGAATTTCCTTCCGTTAATGAGCCGTCTCTGAAGCGCTATGGCCATTTCAAACAGTACTGCCCTTTTTTGCCATGCGATCTTCCTCAGACTTTTAAAAAAAGTCCAAAGGTGAGTGCTATAGCACTAAACAGCTGTAGCACTGAAGTGCCATAGCAGTTTTGTGCGTTGGCACTCACCTTAGAATGTTTAAAAAAAGTCTGAGGAAGATTGCACGGTGAAAAAGGGCAAGGGAAAAAGTGGCATTGTAGGAAGTGCTGTGGACATTTTAAACAGCACACCACAGTGAAAGCAATTTCCATCAAAAGTGGCTCAGCTGACACAAACGGGTTTGTATGAACAGGGAAATAAACTCTGCTAGCAGCCAGTTACTAAAATGGGTCTGTCTGAAATGACAGAAAAAAGCCATTTGCTAAACCCATATGTTAGCCCCGACGCCATTATGGGGCTTTGCTATGGACTGTTTGCTGTTCCCACATGGTCTGTGTACTTGCTAGACTGTAAAATGGATGCCAAAGGAGAAGCCCATAGGGAAGGAAAAAGCTGTCTTTTTACTCTGAGGGACTCCATTGCATACCTGCCGCATGTCACCTACACAGATTAAGGGCCATACAACAGACAAAGGACTTTCCATCTGCCAGTCGTTTGCATGATGAGATTAAGCGCCTTCCCCACCCCAGACGACAATAGGAGAGCCATACACACAACAATACCAGAGCCATCAGCTACCTGGAGAAACCATCTGCCTGCCAGCCAGCTTCCTCTGCCCAGCCCCCAGGTATCCAACAGATGGAGTAGCCAATAAGATTTGAAATTGACACTGACACAGCCGGCTGGGAGGGTCAGTAGGTGTACACCACCTGGCCTTCCACGCCCAGCACCCAAGACGCTATAATAACGCGATCTCTGGGTTTGCTTGTCTCTCTCTGCTGCACCCCCACCTTGCTGCTGCTGAAACCACGACCTCTGTCTGTCTACTTTATCCTCTTAAGCCCCCATCCTGTACCCGAACCCTTGCCTCGCTTCATTCCAGTCGGCCGCTGGAATTATACACGTGTTGCTAGCTGGTCTAGACCGCGTGTCCCTTCTTCCATCCTTCCTACCCTACCTTACCCCACTTGCTGGAAGCTTAGGAGTCGCGCCTTGGAGGTAAATATTGCCCTCAACGAAACCAACGATAACCTGCTCATGCAACTGTGCTTTATCTATCTTTTATTCTTAGACCTTGAATGAATGTGTGTGTGAATTGTATTTGTTGAGTGTAACTGTTATTGGAACTGTGCTTTATTTAAGTAAACAAAACATTATTCTGAGTCCTGTCTCTCACCTCTTCACTGGGAAGTCTCCGCGGCAGCCCATTCCTCGTAGACATAGACCAAAAGATCCCGAAATTAATTATACCTGTGGCGAAGTGCTTCACCCCTAGAGAGCATTTCGCCCAACACATTAGCTGGTTAGTAACTAGCTAAATCCATTAGCTAGTTACTAAAACAGAATACAAAGGCAGTTTGAAAAGGGTCATGTGTCTCCATGGAAAGCCATGTGAAGTGAGTGAGAGGACAAAGTGTGAAGTGAGTGAGAGGACAAAGAGAGAGAAGGAGGAGGAGGAGTCAGAGAGCAGCTCCCAGGTTAAGACAAAGAGAGACATCTTATTAAAGAAGATAACAGCTAGTGTGATGTAGTGCCTCCCAATGTCCAGTCATGCTGAGCTGCTCACTCCAAGAATAACTCCTGCAAGAGTTACATATGGAAGCAAGGCTCAAGAAGCAAGGTAAATGTATGCCTGGTGGCAGGAGCAATGGCTAACTATACCCCTCCCTTGCTCAGAGCAGGAGAAGCAATCCTGATCTAGAAACTTGCCTAGGCATTAAGATTTGCCAGGTGATCTTCTTTTTCAGGAATCTCTTGCAGCCTACTTCTAGGCCTTAGTGACATACCAGCTGACATGTCCCATCCAGGGCAGGTGCTATGAAAACCAGCCAAATCACCTACAGTGAGGTGATGCCCACAGTGGCCAGGATACAGAATACCAAAGGTTCTGTCCAGCAGAACCAGAAAGCTCAGGAAGAGTCAGTGACCTGCAGAGCCATGTGCTAGAAAGTGGGGGAGTAGTACAAGCATTTGTAATAATTAGGAAGTATGAGCAGTTCCAACAAAAAGGCTGTGCCAATAACTTACGGAAACAAGTAAGGGTTTTTGTAATGGCCTGGTTGTGGTACTTTTCTGAGATACTAATGGGGCCCTGATACAGATGAGAATTAGATTGAAACAGAAAGCCCATTGCATCTGGGTGAGCACTGAATCTTCTGATCTGGGCTCAGATGCATAGCTGTCTCTGCTGATGAAGTCCTGAAGATTAAGAACAGAAGAGCCCTGCTCAATTAGACCAGTGGTCTATCTAGCCCAACACCTTGTTTCACACAGTGACCAGTCAGTTGCCTTGGAGGGCCAACAAACAGAACATAGAGTTTAAAGGACTTCCCTTTATGTGTCTCCCAGTTAGTAGTATCTAGAGATATGATGACTCTGAATGTGGAGGTTCTCTTTAGTCATCATGCCTAGCAGCCATCATCTGTGATTATCACAGGGAATCTTAAAGTTGGTAGTTCCCACCAGGAGTCATCTGGTTTGCCAGTTTCCTAAGTGGGGTTTCCTCCTGGACTGTAGTTGTATAAGTCCTTAATGGGTACCTTAATTCCCCCTGTTCCCCATAAGTAGAGGAGCTGGTTGGGAGGTGGTTCCTTCTCAGAAGGTAGTCACAAATGGCAGTCATAGGTGTTTTTTGACATGATGCAGTCAGCAGAATCAAATTATAACAGTTTTTCTGGGTAATACGACTGCAGCTTGAAGATGTTGGTGGAATGTCCATATCTGAATGCTCCCCCCTAAAAGCACAGTGCACACAGAAAAAACAACAACTACATGCAACAGGAGAAAATAAAAACATGGATTGAGTGCAATCTGGCCTTGAAACAATTCTGGCTAATGAAATGGGGCCAGCCAGAAAGTATTGGATGGGTTATAATCCTCTGAGTAACATAACAAGGAAAGCTCTGTATTGGTTAGAACAGAACTGAGCACGAAAGAGAAATAATCAGATGCGGATAAATTCTGGTACACCCAACAAGCACAGATCTTCTTCACTTGTTTCTATACAAGCTGCAGCCTGCAAATTATGCATGTGAAGTGTCTTTGGGGGCTTTAACATCATTTTAACTTAGTTCACTGCGAGCAGAAATTCTGTTTCTCTGGAGAGGACCTGAGGGGGATGGAAACAGCATTAAATTTTCTAAATAAGAGGCATTAGATTTGAGTAATAAAGAGCCTCCTGGGATTCTATCTACTCCATTCCCCTATCGGTAGTCTCTCATCTTTGAATGGACCTCTGGAGCTCAGAGTCAGCCAAATGATCTTTACAATCATTAAATCAGATTGACAGGCACTGCCTTGAGACAATGGAAGTGATTCCCCCCCTCATCTTTTCCTTTTGATCTCAGAAGAGCTGTTATTCTCTTATGAGGATATCTCTCCCCAGATGTGATGCATTATTTGCATAGTGGGCAAATCCAGCTAATTATGAAGCAGAATTGAAATTGGGTAGTGAAGGGCCTTTAAAACACAAAAGCTGTCTCACCTCACCTGTTGAGCAGAAAAGCAGTGAAAGGGTTGTGTCTGATTGCTAAGTGGTCCTAAGGAGTCCAGTTGAGAGCCAGAGTAATGGTTCAAAAAGGCTACTTGCTGCTCCATAGTTCCTTCAACACTGGCCTTTACCTCAGTCTTCTTCATCACTGGACAAACAGAGCTCACAGGCATTTCTTCTGAGGACTTGATTTCAAAAATGTGTTACTTAATAATGCTGTGATTCCATTCTTAGCTGTCATTGCCTGGGGCAGATAGTGAGATCATGCAGTGAAGTTTGAGGCAGGAATAGGGCATAATCCCAATGACTGAAGAGAAAGAGGGACTGGCAGACTTACATATAGGTGATTTGAGGTGGCCTAGAAAGCAGTGGTTGGATGAATTAGCACTGTGGAGATGCACAGCTGCTGCTGAGTAGGGATGGACATGAATAACTGTACCACAAACCAAACCACAACCCAAACCATGAACCAAACCACTTACCAATAAAGTTGTGGGGAGCAGAAAGGGGTTTATTTTTTGCAGGAGCAGAAAGCAGTGATTTAAATGGCTCCAAGCCATTTAAATCAAACAGTTGAGCAGAGAGGAGCTCCCCACTGCTCAGCTATTTTTCATGAAGAGCAGAAAGAAAAGGTAAACTGCTGGTTTTTACTCCTCAGCAACTCAATTTGTGGAAGTTCATGGCGGTTCTTCAGTTTGCTTTGTGAACCACGAACCGGCCAAAATATATCTTGTTCACCGCCCTGAGCCCACGCTGGAAGGGCGGGATATAAATCAAATAAATAAATAAACAAATAAATATGACGAACTTTAGTTCACTAGCCAGTTCATGTCCATCCTTACTGCTGAGCACCTAGCAACACTTAGAATGCCATGGGTACACACTGTCCTTCTTGGTCTCTTAGCTGATCAGTGGCTAACAGCCATTAGATGTCTCTTCCACTCAATTTCTAGGCATGATTCCAAATGTTCTTCAACTGAATTTCTTCCTGAATTGTGGCACTCCAAATGATTTGGTCATAGTTCTTAGGCAGAGATGACGCATTAGGAATCTACACTGTCTCATATCTTTATTTCTGAATTTTATATAGATCACGGTTTGTGGATAGTTTCAGTTCCTGCTACATGTCTTTCTGATGAAGGGAAATTTCACTTTCAAAAGCTTACACCCTGAAAATCTTGTTGGTTTTTAAGGTGCTCTGAGTGATCTCTCCTCTGTTACTGATGTGCGCATATGTATTGATAAAACAGGAAATATGGATTTGTGGTGTGATTGTACATACAGGTCATAGTAAGATTGTTTTGTGTGGTGTTTTTATCAAAGTACAGGAGTGCATGTGTTCATTACAAATCACTGCAGTAAACAACCGCAACAATAATTGGAATTTACAATATTTTTTTACATACAATAATTTTACAAGGTCACCCAGTTGGATTCCATGGCAGAATGGGGATTCAAACCTGGGTTTCCAAGACCCTTATCTGACATTTTAACCATGACTCCATGGTGGCTTTCACCCATCATGCCTCTGTGTGTCCTGAGATCTTTCACTGACATCATGTCCTCCTTCTCCACAAGGGGATCTCTGCTGGCACAGGGCATACAGAAGAATGTGCCGCCTTTCCCCGCATCTGCACTGCAGTTCCCATATGGCAGCATGCAAATGCATGTGTATATACATATGAAAAAATGTATAGTGTAGCTCTTGATAGAAGTGATTTTAAATGGCCATTCATAACTGGTGAACTTAATTGTAATTTAAGGCACAGGGAATTTACTAATGTCATGTAAAACAAGACTTAGCACCGTTCCATTGGTAAGAAACAACTTCTGCTCCATCATTTCAGTCTCTCTCTCTCTTTTTAAAGAAAATACAGCCTTCAGAATATGTCGGTGCAGCAATAAAGCCACTATATTAATATATTAATTAATATTATATTAATTATATTAACTAACGGCAGTGTGGTGTAGGAGTTTGAGTATTGGACGAGTATCTGGGAGACCCAGGTCCAAATCCCCATTCTGCCATGGAAGCTCACTGGCTGACCCTTGGCCAGTCCTACACTCTCAACCTTACCTACTTCATAGGGCTGTTGTGAGGATACAGTGGAAAAGAGGAGAATGATTTAAGTCTCTCTGGGTCCTCATTCAGGAGAAAGAAGGGAATTGAAATGAAGTAAGTAAATACAAATAGCTGAGAACCTAATTATAGTTCTAACAAAGGTAATACTTGATTGTCCCTATTAATTTAATTCCCTTTATTCATTCTTTTAACACATTTTAGAATATTATATCCCTCTTTATTATTATGCTGTATTTTAAGCAGTAGGTTGACTGTGTGAGCCCAAGCAGAGTTATTCCTTCCTAAGTTCATTGAAGTAAATAGGCCTAGAAGGGTGTAACTCTGCTGAGGATTTTACTGTACCTGGAGGAAGATTGGTGGTTGATTGGACCCGAATCCTTAGCAGGGTGGTGGTGGTGGCATCTTTTGCTCTCTTAATTGGATTTTAATGGTTTTTTTTTTTATGTTTTCATCAGCTGTCACCTGTTCCATGCATTCTGGATGAAGTGGGATGGTCGATAATTTCAAATCAATAAAAAAGGAAATAAATTAAAATTCTGTTTGCCTCAAATTGTTTTGGAGTTGTACAGGAAATGACATTCTTCTCCGAACTCGGACCTCCTCTACTATGGAGTTAAACATATTGGTAAGGAAATGCCTATCTTTGCTGATTTATCTGTGCTGGGGATAAACAGGAAATGCTGCGGTCCAGAGCTGTCAATCTGTCAACATTTTACAAGCAGCAAATCCACATTAAAATACTTTTAATATAGATGAATAAGATTCATGCTGACGGTTATGGATGCTTTTGGCACCGCTTGGATGACTGCCACATGCAGAACGGGGGAAAAACCGTTAAATTATTTGATGCTGTTGAACAGGGAGTTTTCTTATTAGCATGGTTCTTGCAGTGTGTTCTTCACCTCTTTTGCTATTGAAAGCAAGCCGATACTCTGTAAGCTTCTTCATACCCCAATGACACCATGCTGGAGTTCTTCACATGGCACAATGCATAATTAAATAACATAATCACGATGGCCGTTAGCTTACACTGTTTTGGAAAAAAAATAACATAGAGATAGAGGGGTAGATCGATCAACTTATCATAGGCTTTGAGCAGCAACTGCTGGAGGGCTAATGCTATTCTTGTGGGTTTTCAGAGGTGTCTAGTAGAATGATATCAGGAATACAATGCTGAACCAGATAGACTTTCTTATGAAAAATAAAATTCATACCTATCTAGTGCATTTTATCTTGTTCTTCATCCAAAGAGATCAGGGAGGAGTACATGGTTCCCCTTTACCCATTTTATCCTTGCAACAGTCCTTGGGCTGGGAGTGACTGGACCAAGATCACCAGGAGATTCATGGCAGAATGGGAATTAGAACCTGGATTTCCCAATCTAGTCTAACCACAGTGGTTCCATCAGTTTTCTATCCTAGGGTCAACCCCTAGAGAGGGTTGCATTGAAGGTTTAGGGTAACTGACTTCTCCCACAGTTGGCCCATTCTTGGCCACAGCACTAATGTAGAGAGATGGTTAGACAGCTACATTCTTTCTTTCCTCTCTTTATCATCACTGAGGGCATTCATTTCTTGAAGCTAAAGGTGCTGCTTTAATTTTTTGGGGGGTTAATTCTTAACCCCACAATGTATTATTTGTTTGTCTAGATTTTAGACTTTTCTGCAAGACTTGGACATTTTCCCAGGTTTGTAGAAAGATCAGTATTTTCTGTTGATGGCTTCAGATTGGTTTAAAGTATCCACAGATCTGAGAAATACATATACTGAAAGTGGGGGACTGGCTAGGACTTGTTGGGGGCATCACATTCCCCCTCTCCCCCTCTTTCCCTTCCTTGCCATTCCCCATAGCCTCTCACATTTTCCTGCTCCCATCTCTCCTTCCCATCCACCACCCAACTTTCCTTTCTCTGCCCCTCTCCCTGTGTTCAGTTTTTCCTCCTTCCCTAACCCTGGCAGCCTCTACCCAGGAAAACTATGGCCGATTTATGAGGTGTCAGCTACCAGGCTGGGCTCAGTGGTAAAATGCGGAACCTGCAAGGACATGTGGGGGTGTTGCATTTTAATAGCTGTTTTGCAAGTTATTTCACTGTTGAAGTTTAGAAGTTTGTGCCATTAGGGAGACCATAATCTGTTGCTGGGCAGACTAGGGCCCTCAAGGCTGAAGAAAGTAGAGGGGAACGAAGGAAGATGAAGGAGAAGTAGAACAGGGGCTTTGAGAGGAACAGAAGAATAAAGCTTGATGTTAAGAATCCTGCCTAGTGTTGTCTCCTTGCCTGCATTATTCTGCAGAACAAACTGGCAATGAGGGTGGGAGTCTTCTAGTAAAGGATTTGGTGTTAAACAGAAAAAACTCCAGAGTGGTAAGGACCTGCACATCTTTGAGAGTGAGTTACATAACCAAGGGCTGGCCTTTCAAGAAGAACATACAAGAATAAAAACATTTACTGCAGGACCTGTCCAAAGTAGAAGAGTGGAGTCTGAGAAATGGTCATCTTGGTGTTCCTACAAGCCTACAAGAACATTTGATTCATCTTTCCTGTGATGGTCATCAGGGGATAACTCCAACCAAAAAGGCGACAATGGCAAGATTTCTGGTGGCCAAGGGTGGGCAAACAAGTTGAAGATATGGATAGGAATTGAATAGCCTGTGCCAGTAGTGACAAGTCACAGAAAACCTTGCATACTCTTTTACCACCAATGGTATCCAGCCTGTCCATGGGTGAAATTAGCCCTTGACATAATGGGGTTGTGACAAACTGCACTTTTAACAGCTTAGAACTGGTGTGTAAACAGATAAAGGACTGTGAAGAGTGAATTCTGCACAGAACCAGAGGGCCTTGAGTGACAGGCTGTTCCAAGAGATCTGATTGGTTAGCATCAACTGAACAGAGAAAGACTTCTGAACTGGATGCTGAGGAGAATTCAGTCTGATTTCAGACCTAGCTGAGAAGAGTTTAGTACTGACAGTTTTGGTGTTCAGCTGTGACTGAGAGCAGTTTAACACAAACAGGAGAACTGGGGAAAGTTGGCAAGGGCTAGTGGGTAGTTGGACGGAGAGTCCCATTTGGGCCAAGGAAAGGGGATAGATCTTCTAAAGAGAGAAGAATTTCCCTACCCAGTCAAACAATACAGAGTACAGGGTTCCATGATCTGCTGTGATTAGAATCTGCCTGTAGAAACCTTATGAGTCAGTTAAAAACTCAAGATGAGTACTGGTGTTTCAAGAGACAAGGTTTGGGTACTGGAAAGAGTGCACCAGCCTTCTTGAAACCAAAAGAGTTAGAGAATACTCAAAGAACATGTATTGGAGTGTTTTAAAAACACTGAAATGAAAGCCTCTCAATATAAGGATCTTAAGTAACTCTAGATAACTTATTTATTATTTTTTATTTATTACTTTCAACTTATATTCTGCCCTCCCCGCAAGCAGCCTCAGAGGGGATAATATCAGTAAGAGTTAAAACATTCCATAATTGGAGTTAAAACATAAGAATGATTCAACAATAGTTAAAATAGATTAAAACAGAACTATAAGCTAAACAGATAGTGAGGCATTCAATGTAGTAGTCTCAGAGCTGGAGCTGCTAGGCCATGGACTAAATTGTTGGTCTGAAGTCAAGAAACTCTCATTAGCCTGAAGCATAACAACTAAAGTCTGTGCATGTATTGGTTTTATCTCAGAAATTGCAGTCCCTGATTTCATCTGACCTTTCCCCTCTATGCTGAACAAAGTATTTTGTTAATTTGGAATATAAAAATGTCTTGAATGATATTAAAGTTAAAGGGGGCTTCCAATCCTTCCCTCAGGTTCCTGAGCAGAGCAAACAGCCAAAATATTATACTGTAACATGGCGGGACAACCAGAGTTCTTCAGCAAAGAAGAACTAGGGCAGCACAGTCAGTAAAAGGAGAGAAAAACAGAGGGAAAAATCTTTCCTCTGAAGGAGGCAAGTAGACAGGGCAGTCATAGAGGCCATTTAAAGATCAGCCAGAAGCCCAGATATTACTCATAGTAATGGTGGACTATAAATAAAAATGGCCTGAAATTGCATTTGCTGCTAAGGTTACCACAGAAACAGTGATCAAATTCATGTCTTCATTTTTTCCCCCTAAGGAAAGTTTCCCTAAAGAACTCATGATAGATAATGGGGCACAACTAATCTCTTGCTGAAATGCAAATGCACCTCCACATCTACGATATCAAGCATAAGAGTCAATGGTCTTATTGAAAAATAAACAGATTGGTAAAGAAGTGTCTACAGTGTGCCAGGAAGCTAGCAAAACCATGGCTGGAAGCTTTACAGGAGGCATTGTTTGCATACAGGACTACTCCATACTCTGTGACAGGCGTATCACCCTTTGAATTGCTGAGAGGATGGAAGGCTAATACCATATTAACCACCTGCCCAGGAGTCTCCTTTTTCTGCAAATCACCTGATGTAGCTCTTTCTGAACATAAAGAATAAACAGTACATTGATTGTAAAAAGAGAGCTAGACCTCACAGGTTAAAAACCCACAAGTCAAACTACCTACAGTCAGAAAACTGTTCCAGGTATTCCAGGCCATATCAGATAACAGACATCAGAAGGGATTCTTCTGTCCTCAAGGGTGGAATGAAATGGAACATCTCAAGACTGTCTAAGATCCAGGAAGCAGCACATGAAGAGGAAGCTGACTCATCTTTCATCTTAGAAAGCCTGTTATATACTGCAGATGAAGAACATAGAACACCAGCATTTATACCACCACCCAGTCCTTCTTGTCCCACTTCAGTAAGTGCCCAAGATATTTAATTACTTCTTTTATATACTGCCTTTTTCCACAGTGGGGTCCCAAAACAGCTTACGTAATTGTCCTCTCCTCTCCTCCAATTTAGGTTAGGATGACAGTGTGTACTTGGCCCAAAGTCACCCAGTAAGCTTCCATGGAAGAATAGGGATTTGAACCTGAGTCTCCCAGATACTGTTCTGAAACTATAATCACTACATCACACTGGCTGTTGTGGGTGACTCCTATTGAACAGTAGTAAGCAGCTGAGCCTTGGTGACTCATGCATCTCACATGGTAGTCTGGTGCCCAGTGGCTGTTGCCATGCCTAGCTCCAATGAGCCTTCCCTCAGAGGCCACAATAGCCCTGTAAAGGACCTTGCTCCTTTCTGCTTCCTTTTTTTCAAAGAAAGCAAGGCTTGAAGGCTGTCAGTACTGTTGTGGTTTCCAGCAACAGCCAATGAAAGCATTTGTTTCTTAAAGCTATAGGTGCTATTTCTATTATTTAGGAGCTGAGTTTAAACCCCCAATGTACTTTTTTTCAGATTTAAGACATTTGTGCAAACTTGGGGTGTCTCTCATGTTTGTGGAAAGATCTTTCTTGTCTGTTCATGGCTCTGGTCTCCAGATGTAAGTATCCATAGATTTGGCCATGTTGAAAATTAGATATATTGATACCACCTCCAGCTTTAATTTTGTGTTACAATTTTATATCATATTATTCTGTTTACTATCGGAAAAATCTATGGCTTTGTTGTCTCAGAATCTGTCTTCAACTGTAAAACATTAAAAAAGCATTCCTGGAACAACATACTATGGCATATTTTTAAATATTTTTAAAAAGTTATTTGGAATACAAGTATATCTGGCTATGGTCATACAGAATATTCACTCTTCTTTTGCAACTTGTTACTCTGGTGCACAGAAGCCCTCATAACTCAAATCGAATTCTCTTTCTGCACTCTCCTAATGGAATTTAAAGCCAATTCAAGGTTTAGCAGCAAGGGAAGTCTCTAGAAACCTGTGTCACAATTAATTTTTGCAATAAAATGTTTATGTAAACACATCGATCAACTTCTGGTTTTGGCCAACACTAAGATACATTGTTCCTTCAGGTAAATATTGGTCTTGGCCTCAATCAATATCTACCTCTCAGTTCAATGCATGGTTATGTTGGATTCTACAGAAGTCAATATTTGCTTAATGTGGTGCATTCTTGTCCCAGGTGAAGAGTTTCCCATATATTCTTCTTCCCACAGCCATCACTGAGAATAGAATTTAGTGGTTGCCATATTCATCAGACTGTGTTTCTTCATTCACTTGCCCAATATTGGCTTCTCATTCAATAAAACTATGATACTTCCCTTCACTGACTGCTCAATTCTAGTGTTTTTAATCAAGAAACTAGTCTAGTTGATTAGAGTGGAACTTGTTGCATGAATAAATCAAGCCCTCTTTTGGTCCTTTACAAGTGACTTCTCCCTTCTTCCTTAGAAGAGTTAAAATGTTTTGAAGGGGAAAGATGGTTCATCATTGGTCAGGTTTGTCACTGCAGTAAACCAGTGCAGAGAAGTTGCTGTTTAGTATATCTGGCATTAAGCTCCACTGCCCTGTGCTGTTAGCTCTGCTGTTGTAAGTGTTGAATGAGGAGAAGACTGGTGCCTGCCCTCATGCAGGCACAAGCTTTTGCCCACCCCCCACATCATCGAAGGAATCACGTGGGAGGGGAGCCTATTGGGAGGCAGCACGGGAGCACTGACCTATCGGGGAAGGCTGGCCGGCCAGATCTAGTGATGGCATCCATTCCCTCGTCCATTCGGGGAATGGTTTCCTGACACTGTCTGGGTATGGTCCAATATGTTGCCTTGGCGGGTATGGCAGGGGGTCTTTAGCCCATCTAGGGTGGACGAGGCACGACGCTGGATGAACAATGTCATTGGTAGGTCAGTTGCTGCATGGGGAGGGAAAGTGATACCACACCCCGGGATTAAGTTCCTGTGCCCACATCTCTTTAGGCCTGATGGGGTTCATTTATCTGTCACTGGTATGGATATCTTCTTGGCCAATCTGCAGAAGGGTCTGCGAGCACTGGTGGCTTAGGGCTGGCGGAAGGGGTGTTAAGCCAAGGCCAACCCACTCTGTGGTGGGAAAACATGGGTTGAGAGGGTAGATTGGAGATGGGGGGGTCCTCAAACTGGATATCTAAGGGCTTGGCAGTCCAGGAGCCTCAGATGGGGCCCCTTCTGGGCGTGGGGGAGCACATGACGAGCCTTAAGGCTTAGCAGTCATGGTGAGGATGTGGTCCTCTGTCCCCTCTATGCACTTGGAGTGCAAGCAATGGGGGGTTGGGTCCGAAAGGATTCTGGACCTGGCTCTGAGCCGGGGTGGGTTTGCATTGTTAAGAAGCCTGCCTCACAGGCACAATCCAACCCTTGCTTAAATTGGGTAATGATGCAGATCAGCTTGTATGTAAATAAAGTCCCAGTTTTAACCCATAAATTGTGTTGTGTTTCATTCGAGGGTTGGGTGGGCAACAGCTGTGCAACCAAGCCATGTGCATGCACAGTATGATTACATAACACCATCTGCAGCATTCTTCAGACAAAAAGGAGGTATCTATATTATGTTGCAGAGCAGTGAAGAGAAACTTTATCATTCACCGGCTAACCCAGTTTTCTCAAAATGTAGAACATTAGGTTGCCTTTCAAAACCTGGTAGAAACTTTAGTCAGTTCAAAGTTCAAACACAGAAGTGAGGGTACAGACACAGAGGTATGCTGTTTCATGATAGTGGGGTGGCTGTTGTTGGCCTGGGTAAGTCATGCAAGTTGTGTGGTAGTGGGTCTCCCAGTGGTTGTTGCTGGCCCTGGCCCTAATGAATTTCCCTCAAAGGCCAAAGGAGCCCTGGAATGGGCCCTGTGCCCTCATTCTACCCTTCACTGACAGAAACCAAGGCTTGAAGGCTGGCAGTATTGTTGTGGTTACCTAGCACTGGCTACTGAGCTCATTTCTTAAAGCTACAGGCATTGCTTCTATATAGAGGGGGGAGTTAACTCCCAATGTACTCCCTTTCTTTTCTTTTTTTAGATTTCAGACTGTTCTGCAAACCTGGGGCATTTCTCAGGTTTGTCAAACAACAACAACAACAACACCTGAATTGTCTGTTCATGGCTCCAGTCTCTGGATTTAAGTATCCACAGAACTGGCCAGATTAAGAATTAGACACACTGATATAAAAAGAAACAATAAATGGAATCTTCATTCATTCCTAATGCAATGCTGTCTTTGAAACTTCTCTCCAGTCCCCAGGAACAAAGTGCTAATAGAGTAACCAAGAACCTTGAATTTCAGTGTGGTGGGCAGGAAACAAGAAGAAGTGTTAAAATTAAGAGCCCGGTCACATGTGCCAGAAAACGCAGGGGGGAAGTGAGGCTATTTGCACCATATTACTTTGACCTGCCACTGTGTGATCAGACGCAGCACTGGGTGAATCAGTTTTTTTCCTTTGCCTTGTGTTTCGGGTGCACTCCAACGAAGGATCACTGACACAATGGAAGCGCGCCAGAGCAATCACACAGGAAAGTCTGTCTGCAACTCATCATAAACCTGTTTGGTACTGCACTTTCCCCAGTATTTTTTAACTCCGCTTCTTCGGCGGGGCGAAACAGGTTGGCAACAGGTGCAGGACACTTGCCAGATGCTCCCGTGTGATCATGCCCTGTAAAATCTGCCCAGCATTCATGCGTATCGTGCAGCTAATTCTGCATGTGATCAGGACCTAAAATCAGCAATGGGTCACATGTTAACAATGGTTTGTATATCCTAGCTGAGGTTATACACAGCCACACCTGAACCCAAACCTAGAGGGTGTTCTTTTCAGCATAGAGTCCCCATCGTAGGCAAATTGAGCTAGGGAAATTTAGAAGGTTGAGAGAAAGGCCCAGAAAGGTGAATATACTTCCCCACTGGCCATTCTTTGAAATGGACCAGCAGAAAGATTTCATTGTTTAACACCCCATTCCCCCCTGAGCTTGAAGAGGGCTCTGACAACAGAGCTAGGTCATAATACCAGACTTTCTGACAGTGTGGTCATGCAACCATTCTAATGGGCAATGGTTGTCCTAAGCAAGAAATGCCAGTGCAATCCCTATGCTGATTCTAGGGGTCAAGATGTAATGTCATTGCAAGGAACTGTTCCAAAATATGTATGAGAAGATCTTGTGTCTGTTTGGCAGACTGAGCTATTGGTAAAATAACATTTGTAACATCCACAGCTGAAACAAGTTTGTTTTTTTCTTATTCATCCTACTTAATTTTAAGATTCTAGCTGCATTCATTATCTGCTTGAAGCATTTATTGAAATGGGATATCATTGGATACGGCATTGAAAAGTACATTTGTCATTTCCTTCATATCAGCAAGAACTATATATCAGCATAGACTCGGCTGTTTTGCACATTATTTTCATAAATAAATATACAGGTTATTGATAATACATATATACATCTTTGAGCTTTGTCACATAAAATGCTGCAAATACATTGTCCAATATATTTACTCCCAGGGGGGAAAATATATTATAATCAATTAATCAATTGTTGAATGAGTTGTGGTGGATTTTGTAGAAATGCTGTCAAGTTGATGACATCCCTCTGCAAATCTCTTTTTATGGTCGAGATGAATCTGTTATATTAAAACTGTCTACTTTTAGTTCATATTCTTTTGCACTCATATGCTGCTTCACAGCAGAAGCAAAGAAAATTCTACTCTGAAGAACTGGTTTAATTTACCTCAGTACACACAAAGGGCATGACTCAGTTCAGGGTTTTCACACCTTCTGTCTTCAGAGAAGCGTTTCCAAATTAACTGGTTTTCTGAGGAATTCCAATGCATCTCCACCACATATTCTCTGCCCCAAGTTCTGATGTTGCCCAGTAGTTTAAAGTGGGAGAAGACAAATTCATGGAGGATAAACCGACCAATAGCTATTAACCATGATAACTAAATGGAATCTCCATGTTCAAAGGCAGTGTAACTCTGAGTAGTAGTTGCTGTGGGGAGAATAACATGAAAAGCTTGTGGGCTTCTCACAGGCATAATCCCCAGGTGTGGCCTGGCAGTCTCCCATATTTGTTAGCCCCAACGCCATTATGGGGCTTTGCTATGGACTGTTTGCTGTTACCACATGGTCTGTGTAGACTGTAAAATGGATGCCAAAGGAGAAGCCCATAGGGAAAGGAAAAAGCTGTCTTTTTACTCTGAGGGACTCCATTGCATACCTGCCGCATGTCACCTACACAGATTAAGGGCCATACAGCAGACAAAGGACTTTCCATCTGCCAGTCGTTTGCATGATGAGATTAAGTGCCTTCCCCACCCCAGACGACAATAGGAGAGCCATACACACAACAATACCAGAGCCATCAGCTACCTGAAGAAACCATCTGCCTGCCAGCCAGCCTCCTCTGCCCAGCCCTCAGGTATCCAACAGACAGAGTAGCCAATAAGATTTGAAATTGACACTGACACAGCCGGCTGGGAGGGTCAGTAGGTGTACACCGCCTGGCCTTCCACGCCCAGCACCCAAGACGCTATAATAACGTGATCTCTGGGTTAGCAAAATAGGAATAGGAATAGAAATAGAAAAAGAAACGCTGCTTATCCTCGCCCTGCTGCTGCTGAAACCATGACCTCTGTCTGTCTGCTTTTACCCTCTTAAGCCCCCATCCTGTACCCGAACCCTTGCCTCGCTTCGTTCCAGTCTGCAGCTGGAACTATACACGTGCGTTGTTAGCTGGTCTAGACCACGTGTCCCTTCTTCCATCCTTCTTACCCCACCTTACCCCACTCGCTGGAAGCTTAGGAGCCGCGCCTTGGAGGTAAATATTGCCCTCAACGAAACCAACGATAACCTGCTCATGCAACTGTGCTTTATCTATCTTTTATTCTTAGACCTTGAATGTGTGTGTGTATGAATTGTATTTGTTGAGTGTTATTGGAACTGTGCTTTATTTAAGTAAACAAACATTATTCTGAGTCCTGTCTCTCGCCTCTTCACTGGGAAGTCTCCGCGGCAGCCCATTCCTCGTAGACACAGACCAAAAGATCCCTAAGGTTAATTATACCTGGGGCGAAGTGCTCAACCCCTAGAGAGCATTTCGCCCAACATATTTACAAGTGATCTCAGTTCCCTCGGCAAAAATAACTGCTTTGGATGGTTGACTTTATAGCATCACATTCCTGCTGAGTTCTATAAACTCCCCAGACTCCTGCCTCTCCAGGCTCCACCCCACCATATCCAGTATTTTCCTAACCCGGAGTTGGCAACCCTATGTGTGGTCTGTCTGGGATATTTTGAAAAGCTATAAGGTAGACCGTGGTTGGCTCTTAAAAGGCTCCAGTATAATTCTAAAAACTGTATCTCCAGATCACATTCAGTCGTTATTACATTTGTATAAAGTTGATCTTCCCAGTAAAAGTAATCCTGTTTATTTATTGCTGTTTTTAAAATACCTGTTTTCCTTCTTGGCAGATCTAGGGTAGACAAGATTGACTTTCTTTTTTAACCTAGGAAGGGCAGAGTGTGTCTCCATCACAATTTACCTCAGGATTGGCTAGTTATGGTGCCAAGAACTGACAGGTCAGTAAATAAATTTCTTTGGCCTTCTTGCTCATCTGTGTTTGGTGGTATGATGGGGAAGTATGTTGTAAGCAGCAGTTCTCATTTAATCCCAAAATCAATACATGCTACCATCAAGAGGACAGTGCCACTGTACTGAGTGGAGGCTTTTCCTGACAAAAATATATATTAGTGTCTGCTCTGGCCACCCCAACCTGCCACACATGATATCTCAAAAGTTAAACAGAATTCACATGTCATATATTTGGTTGACATTATAGCCAGATTGCCCTCAGATGATGTGACATGAGGGTGCTGATTTGAACATGTGGTGACTATGCCCCAAAACATCAGTATTTTGATTTACACTCATGGGTGATATTTATGTGATAATGTTACATATGGTTAAGAAAGCTCAGGGAAAAATTATTGCGAATGCTTTCAAAATAGAATAAAATTAAAGGAAACACAATTGATAATGGATTTATTGACAGCAGCAAAAATAATGTATGCTGGATGATAGAAATCAAATGTAGTAGAAGGACAGGAGTGCCTGATAAAAGGCTTGCATACTGATTAAGTGAAGAAATTTACTTGAGTGAAATGAGCTTTTGAACATGCAGGAATTTATGAACTGACAATGTCTTGAATATTGGGCAAGAGTTATAACATATTGGAGCAGTAAAATATGGTCAAATGCCACAGCATAAATTCAACATTCAGTAAAACAACAACAACAAAACTTTGTTGAAATCTGTTCAATATGGCACTGTAATGATTTCTCGTTTTGTCATTGGCTGTGGTCACACATGCCAAATAATCCATTTTCAATCCACTTTCAGTGCACTTTCCAACTGGATTTTTACTGTGTGAACTGGCAAAATCCACTTGGAAAGTGCATTGAAAGTGGATTATTTAGTGTGTGTGACCACAGCCATTGTGGTGGAATGGACCTCCTCTGGCCTGCAGGCCCTGTTCCACCCTACCCTCCAAGGTTTTCCCAACACCTAGAGAGGCTTTTCTTTCTCCCTTAGGTAACCACTATCACCACCTGACCTTTGTAAGGGATTGCCTGCTGGGAGGATCAGGACTCCAAGCTTCCCTTCCAAGTTCTGAGGCCTTGTCTCTTTTTCTCCTGCTGTTCAGTGCCTAGTCACCATGGGGACTGTTTACTGCCTTGTGAACCCATGGAGGAATAGCCACTTGCCAACAGACTCCCTCTTCCCAGCACTCCTTTTAAAATAGTGTGTCCAAGATGGTGGAGGTCTATTTATTTAAAAGAAAATGTTCACAAGGATACTTTTAGCACAGCAACAGACTGAGCAAGGGATTCAAAATAAATGGGTAAAATGCAATTCCTCTGTCCATCTCCCTATACGTGCCCTATCAGATGTTAAAATACAGGACAAACTCCTTAGCTTAGAATGTCCAGGCCAACACATGGCTAATGGCCACCTCCTCCAGACCTCAGTTAAGAGTTCTGTCTGCTATGTTGGACTCAGCACAAAAGAGACTTTCCTCCTTGCTTCCAGGAGTTTTATCACCTCCCTTTTCCCCACTCACTGACCAGACCTGGCCTGATCTGGTCAGAGAAGCTTTTCCTGGAGATTCTTCAGGAATTCCTTCCTGAAGTCTCTCTAGTTTTTAACACCACCAAATCTCTGTTCTCTGCTTGAAAGGGAGGCAGCTTGACCATCCCATTGTCTCTCCTGCTAGAGCTATCAGCATATTTATAAAGGTAAGCTGGAAAGCAATTGGATTGACTTTCCCCTTCCTAGCTGCTCTCTGCCCAAAAAGAGAGAATTTTTAAAACTCAGAGTGAAGATTTTGCTCATTTCAAACCTCCAAAGAAAAAATGCATTTTTTTCTCCCCTCCCCCTCCCAAGATTCCACATGGAAGAGCATCCATTTACAGAAGGTTGCTCTGCAGCAAGTAAAAAAAAATCAGTTATAAGAAACATACAAGACAATATATTTCACCTTAGAGAATATACATGCAAATTATCCAGCATATATCCCACACTGGAATCAGTCCACTTTAAGCGTGTCCTTCCTGGAATGGAACTCTGCAATCACATTATTGCATCCGTCAGTATGTTTAGTCTTTATGTTGAACTCCTGAATCTTCCACAACCAGATCTGCAGTTTAGTGTTTAAGTTTTTCAGAGTTTGCAGTCATAGTAGAGAAGTGTAGTCAGTTAAGAGGGTGAACTCTTGCCCCCACATATCTTATATTCTAATCCCAGACTTTTTTTTTTCTGTGCGGATACCTATTCCCTCCAACAGGGGCCTCACTGTCCCCCAACAGCTTTTCCTACATAGTCGGTAGACTTCCTGGGTTTGTAGAAAAATCCGAAAAGTGGGGAAATCCCTTCAGGGACGGTTGAATTCCCCCCAAAAGCCTTTTGAAATGGCCTCTGCAGGGACCTGACTCCAGGCAGCAATGGTGAGAGATTAGAACGTTGGAGGGGAGGGGGAGAGGAGGCTTCTGACTGGCTCTGTCAGTCAAAGGGTGGGGGAAAGGCCCTTTCTTTCCAGGCCTCTTTGGGCCTTGGAGGGGGGAGGGGGAGGGAGGGAGCCTTGGGGCCAGGCTGGGGGATTCCTAGAGGTTTTGGGGTGGAGTGCAAGGAGGGCAGGATTTGGGGAAGGGAGAGGCCTCAGCTGGGTATCATGCCACAGAATCCACCCTCCAAAGCAGCCATTTTCTCCAGGGAGACAGATCTCTGTTGTTCACAGATCTCTGGAGTTCACTCTCCAGCAGGCCCCACTTGGAGGTTGCCAACCCTAGGCCTGGCAGCAGTATAGGGTTGCCAGGCACTGGCAGGGGATGGGGTAGTGGGGTTGCCAGCTCCAGGTCTGGAAACTCCTGGAGATTTGGGGATGGAGCTTGGGGAGGACAGGGACCTCAGTGGGGTACAATGCCCTAGAGTCCACCCTCCAAAGCATCCATTTTCTCGAGGGGAAGTTATCTCAGTAGTCTGGAGCTGAGCAGTAATTCCAGGGGATCCCCAGATCCCACCTGGAGGCTGGCATCCCTAGGCAGCACCCTCTGGGTGACTTGATACCACCTAATTTGCATGACTCAACTTGGCCTGGCTGCTTGTTGCTGTTCAGCAGCCACCCTATGAAAGCCAGCAGTGATGCAGCAGTTAGAGCCTCAGAGTAGGTCTGCAAGACCCAGGTTCAGATCCCCATATTGCGGTGGAAGCTGACTGGGTGATTTTGGACCAGTCACATACTTTCAGCCTAACCAACCTCACAGGGTTGTTGTGCAGATAAAAAAAGGAGGTGAGAATAATGTAAGCTGCTTTGGTCCCCACTGTGGAGAAAGACTATAATTTTCCTTGATAGAAGCTGTGGGGGAGGGGGTGGAGACAAAAAGCTGAAGACAGATAAAGGCAGATAAAGGTTAAGTTGGCTTTTGGGTGGGAAGGAAATAGGGTTGCCAACTCTGGATTGGGAAACTCCTGGACATTTAAGGGATGGATCCTGGGGATGGTGGGGTTTGAGGAGGGGAGGAACTTCAGACCAGTATAATGCCATAGACTCCACCCTCCAAACCAGCCATTTCCTCCATGAGAACTACCATTGCCAGCCTCTGGGTGAGGGCTGGAGATCACCCAGAATTACAACTGTTGTCCGGGTGACAAAGATCAGTCCCCCTGGATAAAATGGCTGCTTTGGAGGGTTGAGTCTATGGCTCCACCCCCAGAAGGGAGAAAGAGTGTGAGATAGGTAAGGGTAGAGGGGAGGAAGCAAAGGTGTGAGGAATGGGATGACCATCCCGCAAGTTTCTTGCGGGTCTCCACTTGTAAGGTCTAAGTTTGTCCAGTGCCCACACAGTTGCCAAACCCAGAAAAGCCTGCCTCTCAACTCTGGATTGCCTCTACCTTGTCCCTCATTGGTGGGATGTTCGCTCTACCCGCTCTGTATCTCAAGAAGACCACCTCTGGCATTCCAAACAGCCATTTTCCATCTTGATGATGAGACCTGCCCCCTGGACAGCACCTAACACTCTTGCTAAATCCTCCAAGTGCAAACCCAAGTCCTTGCAAAAAAACCTGAGATGCAATCAATGTAAGCCACTGCAAATTCTGACCTGCCACTCCACAAGTTATTTGCCAGCTTCAGAAAAGATGCAGCTGTGCAACAACAAAGGAAAGCTTATCCGTCATTATTGATTTTCTCACTGAGGAACTGCAGAAATGCTTCTAAGAAACCCCAAGGTTCCCTAGAATATAGTTCAAAAGACAGTGATCTAGTTACAGGGTACTTACGATGTTGCTTCTATATGAAGCTGTATTATATTGAGCCAGACCATTGTTCCATTCAGCCCTCTGTTGTCTACTACAACGGGCAAAAGCTCTCCAAGATCTCAAGTTGAGGTCATTCCTACCCAAGCTACCTTTGTTCTTCTCCATTGGTGATACGAGATATTCTTTTTCATGCAAAGTATGTACTGTGCCACTATTCTACAGTGCTCTCCACGAGGAAATGCAGAGAGGATATTACACAGACAGAGAGATTAAATATTGGTCAGGAACTTAATCACATCATTCTTATTACCTCCCCCATATATTTCGTATGTCATTTCCAGCTCTTTATGGTTCATCTCCTAATGTATGTTCCTGGGCTAATGGAAGAAAAGCATTCAACTTTTGCTCTGTGGTTTTTATAGCCAGGGATTCCCCATCTCCTGTTTAATTTTACATCTGGCTAGATAGCAGTTCAAGAAGGTCAACTAAATTATTGGTTCAGCAGTCAGATATATAAACCATGATGCCTTTGCCTCCTGGACACAGTTTCATTAAGTTAGGTCATCTCAAAAGCAAAATGAAATGCCCAAGACTGCTAAAATGACAACAAAAAAAGTTACACAACTTTTTATAGTCAGGTTTTTGTCATGCTAGGCTAAGCAGATAATTCCTGTGCCTTCTCTTGGATTCCACTTTAATAAAGCAACTCTAACTTACATCACAAGTTGATTGCGGTTGTGTTGTTGATACTTGATATATTGGTCCAAAATGTTTCCTGAGTCAAGTCAGTATAAATAAGTCAAGATTTCTGTTAGCAGCAATCCCATCTGCAGGGGGAATTACTGGAGACCCCTCCTGCCAATGTCTCTAGTTTATTGATTGCTATGATTCTCATACTTTCTAGAAGATCTGAATTAAAACCTATGTAGGTGGGGAAAGTCTTGCTTATGTCCAGTGCATTTCTTCCCTCCCCCGGTTTCTTGTCACATGATTTCTCTTCTCTGCCTCATCCTGTGGCTGCTCATTTGTGTATCCCACAAGCCTTACCAGAAATATGTGAGATCTTTTAAAGGCTTGTGTTGCCTTTCTGATTTCTCTTGGGTTTCAAGACAAAACCAAATAAGATCTGCTATTCTCTCTTGGCTGAAATTGCAGTCATAAGAACATGAGATGCTGTGTAGTATCAGACCAGTGGTCCATCTTGTTCAGCACCCTGTTTCTCACACTGGACAAACCGTTGCCTTGGGCATTGAGACGCCTCCCTGACACTGCCTCCTAGAAGTGGATTTCAGAGGCTCACTGCCTCTGGATATCTTTTTGCCATCTTCCTTATTTAATCCTTTTCTCCCTTTGTTGCTCAGTGTTGCCCAGTATCCCACCTTCCTCCCCAGCCAGTTTCTCACTTCTGATACAACTGGAGAATTTCTGTTGCACTAGATGAACTGTTTTGGTTTTTGAAATTTGTGATGTAGTAGAACAGGCTCCTCTGCATTGTGCTAGAGACACAGAACTTGCGAGGGGTCTCTAGCTGATGCTGCTCTCAAAGAAGGTGCCCCCAGGAAAGTGCTTTCTGAGGAAATGACAGGCATAAGTTCAAGAGGTTCAGGAGTGTATAGAACAGATTCTGTGCAAGCTAGAGGCACCAAACTTACAGCAGATCTCTGGCTGACTGTCCTCTACCAGTTGTCCAAGTTTGGGGAGGATTGGATTTACATAGTCCGTGTTACAGACTCCTAAATAAGGTACCCAATCCTCCATTGTTTCCAAAGGACTAAGGTCAAACCAGAGAATTTCTCAGCAGACACTGAAGGTGGGGTGCATTTTTGCAAGCTCAGAGGAACCAGTGCCACTGTAGCACTGCAAACTCAGCAGCAGTAAGGTTGAGCCAGGGAAGTGCTTTTGGGGGAAATGTCAGGCACAGTTTCAAAAATGTATAGACTGGACACCCTGCAAGCTACACACACCAAACACACAGGAAACCTCACCCTGTCACCTGCTTCTCTACAATCTCTCCAAGTGGGGGCCAGATTACATTGCCACTGCCCACCCATCCCTCCGGCTACTCTGTATCATGTCTGCGATGTTTTGTACCATGTGGTCTGCATCCATCCCCTGCACATAGAGCAGAACCACTTCGTAGCCCAGTGGCATGTCTGTCCCCTCCTAGGACCTCTGATGATGCCATGATAGGGGTGGGCTCCTGGGGGCTGGCAGGATGGGTTTTGTGCCGAGGAACTGGGGCCTGTGGCATGCAAAGGGTGAAGGACATCTTCCTCCCCAGATGAGCACTCTTTGCACCCACTTTCACTCTCATGGCACAGAGTAGTTGGTTCACAATCATGAGGGGTGAGAGGGTGTAAAAATGTGGATCCTCAGCCAAGGAACCCAGTAGCTATGCCCCTTTGCTTGCTTTGAGCAGGGCAATGGGTGATTCAGAGCCCTGAGTCCACCTCAGACCTCCAAACCCCAGCAGGGGAGAGGAATCATGACCAAAATGTGGGTCCTCAGACAAGGAATCAACTAGTCAAGCCTCTCTGCTCAGTGTGAGCAGAGGGATAGAGTGGCTCAGAGCTCTGTGTCCACCTAACACCAAAACATCAGTAGGACAAAGGAGGACTATAGAATGTGGTCTGCTACTCTTTTTTTATCAAGTTCCCTGCCTCTCTCTGTAACTGCAAACATCCAAGAGAAAAGAGGCTGCAGAGCTGAGCTGAGAGTATATATAGCATTCTGATTCCATAGAACAGAATGGGAGCTCTGTTATTGGCATCCAGCAGTGATTGTTAAGCTTGGGAAGCCTCCTATTAGTGGAAAATTCCCCTCCTCCAATTGCCTTGGAGTTTTGTAAACAGTTTAATTGAGTGGAGACAGTCTGTCTATAAAATGTATCCATTCATGAAATACCATGAACAGCACCACAGTTTGTGAAATGTTCATGCGGGGTGCCCTTCCATGAAAATCACTTCACAAACCACAAACCAGCCAAAATTCATGATGAACTTTAGTTCATGAGCCAGTTCATGCCCATCTCTACTTATTGTCAACTTATGACTGTTATTGCCAAAGCCTGTGCTCCTTTTGGTTCACTTCAGGGAGATGATTTGAATCAGGGCTGTGCTGTCGGAGGAATGACTTTTAATTCTTTATCCCCAAACCATTTTTACTCCTTATCCCCTGAACTAGGGATACCCTGAAAGATCTTACTGTGACTTGTCTGATGTCATGACGGGGTTGGTGGGGCGGGATAGAGAGTGAGAGTTCAAAGTCCAATCCGAGCGTCAAAGCCAGAAAGAGCAGGATACCAAAGAGTCAAAGTCCCAATACATAAAAACAAATGCATAGTCAAGGTTTTACCAAAGGTCTGAGTCCAGTTTGCTGAGAATCAAAGTCAAGGTGCAGAGCCGGGGGTCAAGAGCCAGGAGAATGCCAAAACACGGACCGGAGTCAGGAACCAGGAAGTCAACTGATAGCAGGATGCCAGGAACAGAAAGATGCAGGATCCAAGGAGTAGAGCTTTGGTCCGAAAGGACTAGTTGCCTGCACAAATTGGGGATTCCAGAGAGCCGCCTTAAAAGCCTGTTCTGCTTGTTAGCTAATTACCAGCTGCTCCCAGAGTCCTGGCTCCTGTCAGTACTCCGGACTGATAGAATGCCAACCGCGCATGTGTGCTTCTTTGCATCACGTTGCCAGGTCTCGTCGTCTTTGATCTCCCAACTGATTCACAGCTGGAGGAGAATCAGGAGGTGTGGTGCTCATGCTTGGCTCTGCAGGAGTGGCTCCAGGTGTGAATTCTCCTGTTAGTTGGTGCTCATCCTCTGCAGGACTTAGGTTTGTTACTTCCACAGGTGCAGGGAGCTCGTGCTCAGACGTTAAAGGTACAGAATCCCCAGGATCAGGGTCCACAGAATTGGGCTGCATGGTGGGCATGACACCTGATTTGATTCTAAGAATAGTTACTTCCATATTCTGTCACTAGTTGTCACTTGTTCACGGTTTCTCTCATCCTTGTGTACTGCAGTGTTATCTTCTGTCACTATGTGTCACTGTTCAGGGTTTTATCTTTTGTCTAAGTTTGTCCACTTAGGAAGAACTCATGTTAATTAACAAAACCCACCAATACTAGATAAATAGCCACAGATAATCTCTCACTAGCTGCATAACCCCACCCCCCATAAATACTACTTGAAAGCAATGACGATCTCACTGACTGGTTCCATATTTACCTTTGGGTTTTGTGTCCATTCATTCCTGTCCTTTGTGTTCATTTGCATTTCCTTCCTTCTTTGCACTGCCTGTTTTCTAGTATCCTGTTTGATATATGAAATTAACAAAGCATTTTATCTCTCTTTTTTTTTTTACTCTGTTATTCACTTGGACCCAAAGTAACCTCCAACCAAAGCTTTGTCATTCTAATTTGTTGTTTATTTCACCATTTTCCACATTGAGCTGCAAGTCTTTGAGATCTCTCCTCTTCCCTCCCAGCTTGAATGCAGTGTAGAAAATGCAAAATGGTTCTATTATGTATTGATGGGAGTTCATTGTTCCTTCATCATATCTCAGCAAGTCATTTAAAAATAGTTTTCTGAACAATTATTATTTCTGAACAATCCCCCCCTCAAATGTCAGCAGCCTCGTGATTATGCTGTATAAGGAAGAGAGTAATGGTTTATTGTCAGCAAGGGTTTCAAGACTCATTGTAAAAATTCCAATTAGAGAAGGAAACCCTACTGTACCTACGGTTTCAGAAGGTGAAAACACCAGGTTTTAAAGTCACACGCAAGAGGGATGTAATTGCTCCTTATCTCACTTGCTACGCAGTAATTGTGTTCTGTTGCATACAAAAGGAATGTTGTGATATTATTATTTTTTTCCTTTTCAAGACTGCAATGGATCACGGTTAACCAGCAAAGATAACTTTAAACCTCATTCTTTATAAATCTTGAAAACATTATCTTGCATTTATCCTTCCCTAACACAGATATCTTACCTCAGCAGGATCCAGGGGTTAGTATTTAAGGGCTGCATCCTCACTTCTTTGGATATTGCAGTATTGTTGTGCTACAGCAGTAATATGCAAATGCATTGTCTCATCCATGCAAGAAAGTCTGGGTGCAAATGACTGCTATAGTGCAACAATATCCAATGATATGTGGATACAGACTAGGATAGCACTACGTGATAGGTGTAGTTGTATAACTATTTTTTTCCTTTGTATGTATGGAACAACTTTGCTAATCATCCTACTCAAAGATCGGCTCAGGCGTATGTGGGAAAAACTGCTACTCTGTATAGGATGATCAATGGGGAGGTGTAGTGGGGTGGCTATTCGAGCCTTCCTGCCTTTTTTAGACTCGGCTTTGGCTCAGAGATTCTATTCCCATTGCTCCTTATACAAGAACATGGGATTAGCTGGTTGCTTCATGGGCCAAGCAGGAAATATTTGGGGTTCTATTCCAATTGGATGTAGAGGGCATCTTTTATTCACCAGCATCACCAGCATCATACAGGCCTCCCCCTTTAAATTGCATTCCCTATGGATATGTTCTGTTAAAAATAACACAAATGGAAGAAAGGTGGGATAGACATGCATTGGATAAACATGCATAAAAAGATATCGTAAATAAAGCTGGATCTGATTAGATGAAGGTGGATTGAAAATTAGTGCAAGGAACATTAACAATTAAAGATCTGCAGATGACACCACATTCCTGGCAAAAAAAAGTGAAGACTTGAAATGACTACTGATGAAGGTTGAAGTAGAAAGTGCCAAAGCAGGATTACAGCTGAACATCAAGAAGAAAAAAGTAATGGCTGCTGAGGAATTACACAAGGTTGACAAAGAAGAAAAGGATATTGTCAAGATTTTCTATTCCTTAGCTCTATTATCAACCAAAAAGGGAGACTGCAACCAAGAAATCAGAAGGCAATTGAGACTGGAAAGGGCAGCCATGAAAGAGCTAGAAATGATTCTTAAGTGTAAGGATGTGTCACTGCACTGGTGTCCATGCTGGACAAAGAAAAAAGCCAACAGGAAGAAAGTAGTTTCTTTTAAAATGTGGTGTTGGAGGGGAGTTTTACGAATACTGTGGACTGCCATAAAGACAAATAAGTGGGTTCTATATTAAATCAAGCCTGAACTCTTCCCTCGAAGCTAAAATGAGTAAACTGAGGCTATTGTACTTTGGTCACATTACAAGACAAGAGTCACTGGAAAAGCCAATAATGCTAGGAAAAGAGGAAGAGCCAACATGAGATGGATTGACTCAATCAAATAGGCCATGGCCCTCCATTTGTAAGACCTGAGCATTAATGCTAGGATGTTTTGGAGATCATTCATTTACAGGGTTGCCATGAGTTGGAAATGACTTCGCACAAACACACCAATCTCCATGAAAACGAATCCCAGAATTACCACACCTTGTGGTTCCACCTTTAAAATGGTAGTGTTGGACTTTGCCAACCTGTGCATATGCATTCTTGTACTGTACTTGGGAGCCTTGGTTCTTATGTAGGAGAAGGCATCAGTTAGTGGCTTTCCCTCCCTCTCATCACCTAGAAAAACCATAGGAAAAAATTCTCATAAGAACTGGTTTGTTTTTTTGGTTTGTATCCCACTGTGTGTCTTGGGCTCATAGCAGCTTACAGTAGTTATCTCCAGTGCTTACAGTAGTTATCTCTAGCTCCAGGAGTTATCTCCTGTCCCTAACAGGATCTTAATCTAATTATTGTTAAATTTATTATTTGTTTCAGTTTCGGGCAGTCATTTCCTGATTAAGCACTTTCTTGGGGTACCTCTTTGGGGGGCATAACAGACCCTGTCAATCCAATCCTCCCCAGACTTTGGGGAGGGGGTAGGTAGAGGAGATTCAGCCAGAGATCCCCTGTGAGTTTGTTGTCTTTAGCATGTTGGGGGGCTGCTCTACCATATCACAAACCTCATGAACTGAACCAGTTCGTTTGGCACTAAAAGTTTATGACAGTTTGTGGGTCGCAAACTTGGCATGTCATGAACCATGAACCAAAACACATTTTCCCGGTTCATGCCCATCCCTAACCTTCATAGTCCAAATCCGCTAACTCTCATGTTAGCGACGAAGAAGTACAATATCACATAGAGTTGCCAGCTCTGGGTGGGGAAAGACTTGGAGACTTGTGGGGTGGAGAGTGGGGATGGGAGGTGTCTCAGCAGGGTACAATGCCACAGAGTCCACCTTCCAAAGCAGCCGTTTTCTCCAGGGGAGCTGATCTCTTGTCATCTGGAGATCAATTGTAATAGCAGGAGATCTCCAGGTGTTAGCTGGAGGCTGGCAACTGAAAGCTCACATCTTTCTGAGGATGGTAATTAAAGAAGAAAATGAAAGGAAATTGAGTGCATTCATGTGTTCAAGAAATCCAATTGTACTGTAAGGGGGAAAAACACCTTGACCACTCAGAAGTTGTCTTATCCATTTTCTGATGCTTTTCAAATCAGTTTTCCATCACTGGGTCATGGAGAAGGCCTTTTTTTTGCCAGTTAGTGGCAATATTTCACTTAGGTCCTATAAAATCAGAGGAAATAAAGTTGCATGGCATTTTCGCCTTCCTTGTTGTCTGGTCAGATTTACTTCCCGGGGTAACATGAATCACAAATGTAATCTGTGAAATCTGTAAGCAATAGATGTAATCTGCAGAGGGACTAGCTGAAGGACAGCTGTTTCATATCCTGTAAAGTATTCTCTCTCACACACTCTGAATTGCTTTAAAGGCTACCCAGAATTTTAATGCCATCCACAGCATCTAGTGTGTCACCTTTCTCCCGCAAACAGGAAATACTTCTGTTGTGTTTCAGAGTAATCAAAACCAAGGGCGATCTCAGCCGGACTGTCGACGGAAAATTGCCTTCTCTTCAGCTGCACCCATGTAACTTGTTTTTCCTGAGTTTCCCAATAGTTGCTCCAAATCCTAAAAGTGCTTAAATCCTTGGGACATTTGTTTGTGCATGTGCCACCTGTACTGGTGTCTGATAAGAAGGACACTTTCCCAAAGAGTGAGGTAAACATATATTAAATGTGCAGCATTTGGTGTGCACCACCTAGCCAGATTACTACAGCATAGAAAATGGTGGCATCATATTTATTAATTACATTTTTATACTGTATCCTTTCCTGTGTGGTCTCAGAGTGGTCATAGTGGACTGTGTGGGCTTTGAAAAGCATGTACAATGCACACCCTGCAAAGGGGAGCAAGATTGTGCTCAATGGCTTGCATGCAAGAAGTGTGAAAAATTTTTTGTTTCATTTGGCATAATGCCAGTAATGGTTATTGGCCATCCTCCCTGGTTCTGGTGCTGCTTATGTGGTTTTATTGAATTATTTTATATAATATTCAATGTTGCTTTTAATTGTCCAAAGGTTTTAATGTTTTTATGTGTGCTGCCATGGGGACCTGACTGGGGGGAAAGCTGGCAGAAAAAATGTTAGGAAGGAAGGAAGGAAGGAAGGAAGGAAGGAAGGAAGGAAGGAAGGAAGGAAGGAAGGAAGGAAGGAAGGAAGGAAGGAAGGAAGGACAACTATCTACATAGATCCACAGTCCCTGAGATTTTGCCTACCTGATTGGAACTTTACACAGTTCTTCATTTTATAGAAGAGACTATGTATGTTCATATATGCATAGAGGGCTTGTTGCCCTACAAGGCGCATGTAATGCCATCTTGGACTTATAATTTCATAAGCAAGAGAAACCTGGACTGAGTAAATGGTGTATAATAGGGACTGTATTGCATGGTGACCGATGTTCCCTCTAAGCTGTGGCATCTTGTGAGCAAAAATTCTACTTTGTGAGCTACTAGGATTAAAATTGTGAGTGAGCGATTTGGCTCCTTCATAAATTAGTTTGTTCTGGAGCCATCCTTCCTGAGCCAAGACAAAAATGTGTGTGCCAGAGGCTAAAAAACTGTGAGCTAGCTCACACTAACTCAGCTTAGAGGGGACACTGAGTGATGCCAGTTAGAGACATATCCAGCAGAAGGAAGCTTTCCTGAGATAATGTGCCACGGTTCCTGAGGTTACCTGCCCGCTTACCTGTTGTAAGATGGACCAGCTTCCTAGCTGCTTGAAGCTCTGAAAAACAGGCAGATGCCATGTTAAGGCAGGAGAGCAAAGACTCAAACTCCATGAGGAGTTTCTTCCTGCACACATAGGCAACGCACTCCCCTTCCCACAGATTGACTCACCTCACAGAAGCTCCAGCCAGAAGACAGTAGAGGACCATCCATGATAATGACTCTGGCCTCATGAGTCATAATCCCATCAGGTGTCACCTCATTACCTAGAGTTACTAGAGTTCAATATTGCCCACTCCCTTAGACTCTTCCCCCTTGAAGCCAGTACCAATCAGCATGTTTTTGAGACAGACTAGTAGGAGGTAGGCCAAGACATGTGACCAATATGGCATACATATCAGGAAAAACCCACCCAAATCATTAAAAAAAATCAAAGCCTGGAAAAAATATTTAAAATATTTAAGGAGAGCAAGATTAAAAGTAGCAGTTTAATGTTTCATAGCATCGTAGGAAGCAGTGGGACATCAGTAATAGCCAATGTGTCTGAAACTGAATACATGGACTTCAGAGGTGGGCTAGTGGGCACCATCACACCCCCGTGTGCAGTTTTGAGTGTTTGCCCAGTTGCAACCAAATCATGTCAATTGTGTGCATGTTAGTAACACAAATACGCATGCACCATATTGGATCTCTTTCCTTGTTTGGAATGATGCTGTGATGCCAAAGCAAAAATGCAACCTCGAAGTGAAGGTACTTAAGCCTGTCAACTGGCAGTTGTGCATCAACAGTGCTTCTTTGCCATGTCTTCCTTGTGTTTCCAGGTGGCCTCGGAGACTGAACCAAATTGCGCAAAATATTAGTTTCTGTTCAGGGCAAACATGTCAGCTGGCCCTCTCAGTGCAAACATCTGTTGTGTAAGGAAAAGCCATCGCCATGAGCTATTGGGATGCACAGTGTTGCCCTGCAAGGCTTTTTCATGCCTTTTATGAACTGTAATAAAATACGGACTATGCAAAATATGCTTAAGGAACTGTAAAGCATGGTGACCCACTGTGATGCCAGTTGAGACTGCACCCTGAGAGAAGGACACCTTCCTTCTTCACTGCTGTTCCAGTGGCCATCCAAGGTTGCCAGCCCTCTCATCTGATGGTGAATGCATCAGTTTCACAGTATGCACAAAGCACCAAACGCCATGCCATGCTAGAGCATGAGGACAAAGAACTCCAAAACACCATTAGGAGACCTCTCCACCACACATAGACAACCTCTTTCCTCCCCCCCTCCATCATCTGCAAAGCTACACGTAGCTCAGAGACTCTATTCATAGTTGCTTAACAACTAATCACTCACCCATCAACGACCCGGCTAAGACAATCAAGGAACAATGGCCTTGGCCCGATCACTCATCTCATCTACACCCAGGTGCCAGCCACAAGTTAAGTTTCTAGTTCTCAATATTGACCACTCCTTAGCTTCCCTCCCGTATTTCTTCCAGCCAATAGTATGTTTTCAGGGACGGACTAACCAGGAGGTGTGACCAGGGGATATGGCCAGCCCCCACACCCCCACATAGGGGAAACCCGACCACATGCTCACCCCTTCTGCTCTATGACTAGTATCTAAGCTTTATCCCTCTTATGTCCAGCTTGCTATCCCAATACCCTTCCTCCATCTTTACATGTTTACATGCCTCCCTAATCTATCCAGGCTTCCCCAGCCCTCCTGCTTCAGCAGGCAGGCTGGGGGAAGGCACAGGGAGGCATGTACCCCCTGAAGTTGCTCAGGGGGGTAGCAGGCTCCCATCATCAAAGGCAAATTCCCTTCCTTTTAATGAAGGGAGCGTGCTGCCCCTGTGGCATGACTCCAGAAGGGGGGGATTTAAACTTTAAACCTCTCCATATGGAGTCACGCCACAGAGACGGCACACTTCCTTAATTGAAGGGAAGGCAATTTGCCTTTCCTTCAATAATAGGAACCTCCCCCTTCAAGGGGGGGATTATTATACCTTATGGGGACATAAATTCAGCAAGTCCGATAACTCTGGAACCCCAGTATCATACCAGTACTGGGATTCGGGAATATCGGCAAATACTGAATTTTTTCAGGTTTGATAGATCCGAACCCTGAAAATTCTGAAGACCTAGTACAGTTTTGCAGGGCCTGCAAAATGGAGCTGTTCTGCCAGGCCTTTGAGTGAGGTGGTGGGCATCCATTAATTGGCCTCCCTGCTGCTCTTGCTGGAATTTCTGTGACTGATAGACTGCCTCTGATAAGATCTTTATAGCTCAGCTGTGGCACAATTATTCCCAGTTTAGGATTACTGAATATGTAATGGCTGCTATGCCCATCTTTTAACCATTTTAACTGTTTTTATTGCTTAATTTTCATTTTTAATCACTTATTATTGTAAATTATTGCTGTAACTCACCCTGAGCCCATTTGTGGGAACGGTGAGCTATAAATCTTAATAAATAAATAAATAATCCCCCGCTCGGAGCGTGAGGTTCTAGAATCTGTGATTCTTCCACAAACCTGTGAAAGTCCATGGGATCTTTTTTTCTCTCTCAGAGGAGAGAAAAAGACTTTAAATAATATCCATAAGGTTTCCAATCGCTAACTTCCATTCTAAGAGTGAATGTATATGTGTCTTCAGGTTTACCTAGGCTTCAAACCACAGAAGCAGACAACCCTTGTAATTCACCCTAGTTAAAGTCTGAATGAATGTCTCCCATGTGACCAAGGAGAGGTATAGCCACAGATTTCAGCCATTAAATGTTGCCAGTGTTTTAAATTCATAGATTCACCACCTGGGAGTGCACTTGTAGAAACATTTTAAAGAACGGAGGAAATACAGCAGTTTTTCTAACCGTGATGGTTAGAAAGCTGTTTTGAAAAAAAAATGCACCTGTAAACTCATCCTTTTTGCAGCCGTTAGAACAGAAGATTCAGCCCGAGTCCTACTAGCACAATAATTTCAATAGGCCTGCTTGTGTTCTGTAAATCCTGGAGAAGCCACTGTGGACCAGGCATCAGATTCATGCTCTCTCTGCTTCTGGTACAGATGAAGGAGGGAAGTGCAAACAGTTCAAGAGAGGTTGCATAAGGGGCAACCAGAATCCTTCTCATCCTGGGAAGCACTTGGAAGGGATGGCAGTGGTGAATCAGAGTGCCTAACTGCAAGATATGTGTGATGTGAGTTGAGTTGGATGTCTCCCAAACCATCTTGCAGTCAAACATATGGTTGGGGGATTCCAAAGTGCTCTACTACTTAATGCTGCTTGAGAACACTGTGTGAAGGAAGGAGGGACTTCAGCCTTCCCTCACATTTTTTTTTTTTGGGGGGGGATTCACATTCCAAAGTGCTCCACTGCTTACTGCTGCTCGAGGGAAGGAGGGACTTCAGCCTTCCCTCCTGTGTTTTTTTCCTGAGCTAAAATGGCTATGGGGAGGCCTGACAGTGGAGCAAACAACCCCGCAGGCAGCTGTTTCCACCTGGGAAAATGATGCAGGAAGAAAGGCTGAAACCCCTCCTCCCCTCACACAGGGTTCCCAAGAGGCAATGAGCATTGGTGTGTTTTGAAAGATGAGTTCCCCGATCATATATGTGACTGCAAATCTCGTCAGGGGAGCCCCAACCCAACTCATGTTACAAATCTTGTGTAGTGAGTTCCTGAGGTGTGGCTGATAAGATCTTTGCTGAGTCCCTAGTAAATTCACTCTGGGCCTCCCTCACATAACCAGACTCAATCCAAACATCATATAAAAATGTCACATGACTTGCCCAGATCCATGGGACTCCAGAGTAAACAAGTCCCCAGAATTTGTTTTCCTAGAGCCACTTGTCTCTTGGCAGCCTTAACTTACGTCTGCCTAATGATTTTGTGGCTGGAGTGAGATTTGGGATACAAACATTCAGTCCCAACATGTCTCATCTCCTTGCAGGTTTCAGACATGTGAACCTGACCAAACCATCTTTCTGAACTGGGTGTCTGGCAATAGGGCTGAACTTTTGCTTGGTGGTGAAGCAGTTTTGTGAGTACTTTGCCAGATGTTGGAAGATTTCAACATGACCGTGATCACCGACCAAACTTAGTTTATCAAATTACTCATTTACACACAAGTTGAGCCATGTTCCTGATTCATCTTGATGTTGTTGTTCAATTTGAATGCCATGTCAAGCAGCTTTGTACCTGTGTAGTAGCTACATGTACTCCAGTGTAATACCTTGGTAAAAATACACAGCATATTATAAAGGTGAAAATGTACTGTCAATCAGAGCAGTCCTTGGTCATGATTTAAATGGATGCATAAGGAATGATAAGTCTCCCCCCCCCGCAAATAACTACAAATCCTATGAATGCTCTTCGTCCCCAATCTATGCAATCTGATAGGCTTCTATTTAAGTTTTCAATGTGAGCAATGTGTGCCAGGAATTATGTGCTGCAACAAGCCTGGAGGTGCAACTCTTTCAGTTACCAAAGCAGTAAGTCTTTCTTTTAACAAGGCGTTCTTTAAAAATTGGAGGGAGCAGTGGTGGTGGTCCTGGTGGAGGCAGCTACAGCAGGTCAGTATCTAGCTGCACATGTGAAACAACCCTTCTTTTGCAACCTGACTCACAGCTATGATGGGGCATTTTGGGGGCCTGCCTCCTAGCCTACAGGCCCTTCCCCACAAGTCCCAAGCCTGAACTCCCCTAATTTATTGTTGTTGTTTTTTTTTGCTTTTAATACAGGCATGCAGACCCACACCGCACTGAACTGCATGGAAACCCTTCGATCTGTCTCGGCCTGTCATGAGCTGTCTTCTCATGTTGGCTGTCAAGAGCAGGCAATGAGGAGGGCAAGCTGGACCCCGAGTGAAGCCTCTGCTATCCACCCAGCTATGCCCCTGTGCTTGGGGAGGGCTCAGGCAGAGGGTGGGTGTGTGACTGGGTGGGGCATTTGTCTCGCTGTGGAGAGTCTATGAATGGGACTTGCTAATGGTTAAGACTGGACTGGGGGGAGTCAGCATTGTTGACTTCACAGAATTCACTGCCACAGGAGATGGCAGCAGCTACAAGCATGGACAGCTTCAAGAGGGAATTAGATAAGCATATGGAGCAGAAGTCCATCAGTGGCTACTAGCCACAAGGTATAGGTAGGAACTCTCGGGCTGGGGCAAGTGATGCACTCTATTCTTGGTGCTTGGGGGGGGCACAGTGGGAGGGCTTCTGATGTCCTGGCCCCACTGCTGGACCTCCTGGTGGCACCTGGTATTTTTGGCCATTGTGTGACAGAGTGTTGGACTAGATGGGCCATTGGCCTGATCCAACATTGACTTCTCTTATGTTCTTATGTTGGTGGGGAAGACAAGAGAGGGGAGAGGTGCTTCCCCCGCTGGGACTGTCTGCAAGCAGAGATGAGGCCAAGGGAAGTCACAGCAATCCCTTCCTAAATGGGCACCTCAGGATTACCCTCCTCCTCAGCACGCCTCTAGAAAGGTTATCAGGTTAGTGTCTCTTCTCTCCCTCTGGCTTCTAAAGGGAGGGCTCTGCTCTGCCAGGTAAATCCTCCATTTCCAAGAAAGTGTTCCCTGCTGTGTCCATTAGCAACCCTCCTGGTGCTGCAGACTCCAATGAGAAACACCATTAATTAAATAAAAGACAATCCAATTAAAATAAATTTTAACTGCCCCCTCAGAAATTTAAATCCCCACCCCCGATGCAAGAAACACTGGCTATGGGCCTGTTTGCAACATGGACATGTTTGAGTTACTCAGACTCATCAGAAGTGCGTATCGAAAGGCCAGCTGTATTGTTTGCCAACCATGAGGAGGACTTGAGCCAAACAGGCAATTGACTGAGCATCTCTGGGCGTGAACAGACACATTCTAACAAAACTTCCCAGAACAGGATGCATCACAGGGGTGTGTGGGAAAGCTGCTGTTCAAATCCTCGACTAAAGGGCACTCTGTGGGGCCACTCAGCTTCAGCCCACACCCAGGCACTCCCCTGGTTGTGTGAATTGGCTCTTTGTAGTGCCACATTAAAAAAAGAGAAAGAAAATCTGTATGAATACAACCGCCCAAAGCCAAAGAAATGTTGGCCTTTTCAGCAACCCGATGTCTTTGAAGAAGCAGAACTTACTTGGAGGGGGAAAAATATCAAAGGAAATGTTTGCCCGTGGTGGGCATAGTGTTCTTCGTGCCTCTATGTATTGCTTTAGGAAAAATAAATAAATCTCTGTGTTAAGTAAGACTAGAAAGAATGGCTGGAAAATAATGTCTCCATCCCGACCTCCCCCACCCCAACAAACTATTTATTCTGTGATGCAGCCTTTAATGTCTCTTCTAGTCTCAAATTAATTACAAGGGAGGAAATAATAATTCCATTTTCAGAACTGGCTTTTTAGCATAACTGGTTTTTTTTTCCTCCAAAAGGCATGCTTAAATACTCATTACAAGCATTCTAGGTCAAACGCAGCCATGATTAATTTTGTCCATTTTGCTATTTCCCCGTTTCTTTTGTGCTAAGTACTGCTGTAATTGGCTCAATTTTTTTTTTTAAAAAGCTGACATCGTGGTATAATTTATTTCCCTCCTTTGCAAAGAAATGCCTTTTTTGTTCTGGACTACCAACCTAATCTGGGAGTTGCTAATAGGTTAAGTGAGTGATCCAGCTGGATAAATTCTATGGGTGGCATTGGAACAACAGGTCATTTTGTGTTTCATCTCTTATTTGGAAACTTTATATTGCGTTTGAGAAACAATCTACTGTAAACCTTTCCACGCACCTGTACTTCTGAGCACTTTCCTTGCTCTCATTGCACTTTTCTCCGGGTGACATCGCCGCAATGCTCTGAACGTTATAAACATCACAGCTCCTTTTCAAAGATTTTCTTTGACAGTTAGATAGAATCATCCAGGTAAACTTGCCATTTCTTCTCTTCCTTCTATGTCATTACCGTTCATACAGGTCTTGCGGCTGACTTATTGAAGAACAACACTGTGCGGCAACTCAGTGTTATTCAGTGCAATCTTCATTTGTACCTAGTTCCGGAGATGATGGCAAAAGATATTGTAACTATTTATCTTGGGTTGTAGACCATCGTTTTGTTCTGGCACCATGTCATATGCTCATATTATCTGTATTTTCTGTTTGTTGTTTTGTTTTTAGTGGCCATGTTGCCAGTGGCTCAACATAGGAAGGGTATTGCACCACTATCTTCAAACAACAGGCATAAAGATATCTGGGAAATCTCTTTAAATGAAAAGTGGACTTATCAGATAAAACTTCTTAAGGATCAAACAAAGGCAGATCATATTAAATAGTATGCAATCTGTGTAGTACTACTTGTACCAGTGAAAATCAAGAGAGAGGACATCCTTCATATTATCCGTTTTTGGAAGAACATGATGTGTGCCTACTTGGTTTCATCCTTGGTTATATTCATTGATCATCTATAAATAATTTTCAAATAATAACATGTTCTGTATTTTAAAGCGTACCACTTTCATACAAGTCATTATAACTCTGCTATGTCTTGCCTTGATGTTAAATTTTATTCATGTGTTCATTTAGAATTAGAATTTATTAGAAAAAAGATAACTGACATGGGGTGAAGAAAATGGATAGAGAGAATGTTTTCTAACTCTCCCATTGTAGAAGAGGAAGAGGAGGAAGAGGAGGAGGAGATGGGTTTTCTATCCCACTTTTCTGTATAATTTAAGGAGTCTCAAAGTTGCTTCTAGTCTCCTTCCCTTCTTCTCCCTACAACAGGCACCTTTTGAGGCAGGTGGGGCTCAGAGAGTTATGAGAGAACTGTGACTGACCCAAGGTCGCCCAGCAGGCTTCATGTGGAGGAGTGGGGAATCAAACCCAGTTCTCCAGATTAGAGCTTGGGGCACTCAATTAAGCTGATGGACAATAAATTCAGGGTGAAAATGGGAAGTACTTCTTTCCTCAATTAATAATTAAATTGTGGAATCCACTGCTAGTGGATGTAGTGATTGCCACAAGCACAGATGGCCTTAAAGGGGGAGACAGATCTATAGATGTCTACTAACCATGGTGACTAAAAGGAACCTCTACATCCAGAGGCAGCACACTGATGAATACTAGAGCTGGGAGGAAACATCAGGGGATGTCCTTGGCCTCTGCATTCTGTTTGTTGGCCCTCCAAGACAACTGGTTGGACACTGTTTGAAAAAGAATGCTGGACTAGAGGGACCACCGCGAACCTGATCCAGCAGGGCTCTTCTTACATTCTTACTTTCTCAGACACTAAGACCTAAATAGCATACACAGCAACAAACTGATTTGTTCATATACATTGAAATGTATTCTTGCATCATATTTGTAGATATTTTATGACATTCTCTGATGGTTCCGAGCCATTCTGAGCTGCTTCTCCCTAAGGATGCGCAGAATTCCTCTACGACATTCCACTAGACTTATGGAAACCCTTTTTTGTTCAGCTGTTTCACCCAAGCAGAAACTTCCCAACTTGCCTGGAAAGTATACTTCAGATGAAACAATGGTAGCAGCTTAGAGATGCGTCCCCTGCACCACGTCTAGTCGATTTGAAAAATATTTTTCCTTTTCTTTAATGCCTTGAATGAACCTCCAACATGCACCTTAAAATGTTGCTTTAGGCAAAATTTGGTGACACCTCTAATATATCCCCTGTCAGGTAGAAATTGATAGCTATACATTCTGTGCAGAGAAGAATGTCTGTTCCTGAAATAGCACAGCAGCTGAATCTGACTAATAAGGTGAGCAGTGGGGTGGCCACACTAGCAGCTATGCAATATAATTCATGATCACGTCAGCTGCCTCCTGTCCCAGGTTCCCCCTCAGTCAGAGTACAAACATTTAGCAGCCTGAAAACCAAAAGAGAATTCAAATGAAGCAAATGATAATGAAGTAGCCGAGACTGTCTGTGGAAGCATGTGGCCTGGGCACCAGTGAGGGCTGAATTTAAGCTGAGCGGGTGGACCAGACTGAAAGCTGGCCACCTTAGGCCTGCCTGTTTGGCCCCACCCCTAGAGCAAGCCTGGCCAGCCACCCAATCGCCTGGACAGGAGAGCCACAGAGGATGCAGAAGCCACGTGGGACCCTGGGAAATGCTCATGCACCAGAGGAGATGGAGCCTGGCCCAGCAAGCCGCCCACCTGCCGAGCTCAAATGGGGGCCCTGGTGAGTCAGGGGCCCATTCTTTTCACCCATGAGAACAGCTAATGGGAGGAGGTACTCACAGAAGCTGTGACAGAGAAGAATCAGTGTTTTCCCTGTGCATTTGGACCATATTTACATCAATGTATCTTGCCTTCATTTCTTTAGTAATGTTTCTGGTGAATATTCTTGGATCAGTTTCCTTAACCTCTAAACACGTAGGCATATGCAGTTAATGAATATGTGTGACTAAGAGCCTAAGAAGAACTGAATACAGTTGGCAGCTGGGTGGAGGAAAGTTCTCAGCCAGAGCTGATTATAGGCAGTGGTGGACTGGCCATTGAACATACAGGGAAATTTCCTGATTGGAAAGGGGCCTAGATAGATGATGGTGGCCAGGGAAAGGAGAACTAAGCCTCAGCAAATCTGCCCAGGCCTCACGGGCTGCTTGGGTCAGATCCTCATCAGTAATGGTGTCAGCTGAACATCTGCCTTTTTCTGCACTGCTTCTGGTTTGAGGGATGATATAGTGGGTGAGCTAATGTCCATTGTTGTCCATGTGGAGCTGAGTATCCCTGCAGTGCTAGCTTGCAGCACAGCAGAGCTGCTTGGCTTGGCTTGCTGTGGGGCCATTTTCACTTCCTGTTTTTAGGCTTTGTGGAAGGTGCTGGTCTCCCTCTGGTCTTGCTGGTGGCAGTTCTACACAACTTGCTTTGCCAATTCATCACCAGCTGGAAGTAACCAAGGGCCACTCTGATGGAACCATTTGTTTGTTTTGAATAGATCCTGTTTGTATGCGTTCTCTGCAGAATGCCACATTACCTGTTACTTCCTTGTTTCAGCTTCTGGCCTTATTTAAGCTCTCCCTCCCCTCAAAATAAACAAATATACCCCTTCTTCTTCTTGTTGTTGATGATGTTTTTACACACACACACATATATGCACACAAACACACCCCTGTTGAAAAAGGGACACTCTTCATGCATCTGTCAAAGTGGGCTCTGGTGCATGGCAGCAGATCCTGTGATAAACGTCTTGGTCATAATGAACTTTTCAGGGCAATCCAAAGCAGAAGTCAATGAGATTAGCAATAAGGATGGGTTCAAACTGGCTGATGAACTAAAGTTCATCATGAATTTCAGCTGCTTCATGGTTCACAAAGTGATGTCCATTAACTGAAGAACCACCATGAACTTCCACGAATTTTGATGCAGTTCATGGAGGTTCATGAAGAGCAGAAAGCAAGGTTTTACCCCTGCTTTCTGCTCTTCACAAAAAAAACAGCGGGGCTCCCCACCACTCAGCCATTTGGTTTAAATGGCTTGAAGCCATTTAAACCCTGCTTTCTGCTCCCCACAAAAAACTGCAGAAAGCAGAAATCAGGGGTTTAAACTTTAAATGGCTCATAAACCAATATGAACCATGTCGGTTAGTGAACCAACCTCCCAGTTCATGGTTTAGTTTTGGTTCAGCCACAAACCACGAACTGAACTGAACAAAAAAAAATGTGGTTCATGCCCATCCATACTTAGGCAAGGTGAGGTTTTGTTTAGGGCTGCACTGTTTTGTTATTTACAAGGAATTTGGTTGCTGAAAAAGTTGGCCTTCTTCCCCCATCCATATGATATCCAGAAGACTGATGGCTTTTGCCTTTCACAATTTAGATAACTTTTGCTATCTCTTCATCTCTCAGAACCAGTTGGCTGGTGGTGACAACTGTAGCAGAAGATCCAGAGTTTGCCACTTTTGGAAAGCTGGACCAAAATATGTCCAAAAACATTGAATAGAATGGGTATTGCGTTCATTAATAAGCAACAAATGCTTTAACATTCATGGATAATTTTGCATTATACTTACAAATAAATACAATGTGGATGGCAAACAGCATTCTTTTGTAATTAGCGTTACCTGCCTTTGGATTTGAAATATGGAATTGTTATGCTAAGTGAATCCAGTACTGCACCATGGCTGCAGTACATAGGCAATAAACAGGGTGTTAGGAGAGATAGGCTCCCACAGCAAGAGATTTATATTTTATGCCTCTGGATTTATCAGCCGGAATGCTTAGTTAAAATTTGTTCAAGGGAATTTGGAGCCAAGTCTGGACAATGACATATGCTGCATGAGTGTCTCATAGTAATATATGGGGTTTAGCTAACATAGGCCGTGTTTTCCCTTGCAAAAACATAATGTCCTTGTTTGTCTTCCTGACCATGCAAGATGGTCTAAAAATGGATGGGACTTGAATGGGAGTTCCTCATTAATTAGGGAGACACACATAGGAGACTAGTGGTGCCATCCTAAGCAGAGATACACATTTCAAAGCCCATTGACCTCAAGGGGTTTAGGAGAGTATAACTGTTTAGGATGGCAGTGGGATAGTGCCATCCCATGCAGAATGTCAGTGGACTTAGGCTACATCAGATCTGTATAGGATTGCACTGTAAAGCTACTTTCTTCTGAGTCAGACCTATGGTCTATCTAGTTCAGTACTGTCTGTTTACTTGTCTGTTTACTGTGATGGGCAGCAGTTCTCCCATTCATATGAGGAACTGTTATGTATTTTGCTTGCAATCAACAGCTGAAGGCATGAGAACATTATATAGGTTAAGCTAGTTTTTATTAAATAGTTCATCTGTATCACCAAACTCTCCACTCATATTTTAAGTCTGTATTGCAACTAAGGCAGTACTTGGGCTACCAGTGTTTTGTCAACACTCTTCCCCTCCTAACTCCCTGGTTATCATCAACCTTGTTTATTCTAGCCCAGATCTGTCCTGTGCCAAGAAGTCTTTGCCCTTCTCCAAAGCACTGTAAAAACACCAAGGGTAGTGATATGAGAGATAAATGTTGTGAGTAAATAAACAAATCTTTTCCCCAACCACATAGGTATCCCATTCACCCCCCCCCCAATTTTCCGCCCCTGAAGAACTGAAGAGTGCAAAAAATGGCCTCCACATAGTGATGTTCTAGGAATCCCCCCTGGTCTCTATGATAAAAACCACAGAGACTGAGGGAGGCATCCTGGAACATCACCCAGTAGTGAAATTACATCCTCCCCAAATAGTGTCCCCAGACACTGTCCTTCAAATCTTCCAGCATTTGCCGAGTCACTATTGGGAACCCTAAACCTGCCCTGCTGCTCACACAAATGATATATTGCCTTCATCATTAGATTCCTCAAAGTATTCACCAGTTTTTCCTGTATTCTTAGCAACCCAACACATTCTTGCCCTTTCTAGTTATGACCTCATCAGTCATAGGACCAGGTCTATTATAACACTGTACCTCCCCAGAACAACATAAAGCAGAGAGAAAATAAAGATCCACTTTCAGGGCCAATTTGAAGGGAGAAAATTTTTGCTTGGCCTCTAAGCCTTCTTACAAGCTTCTTCCTCCATTGGTTGGGTACCACTTGTATCATATGTGCATGTTGCACTGTTGCTATATGCCTTTCATTTGGTATGTGTATGTACTGTATATGTAGAGTGAGATAAGTTAAGTACAATGTGTAGTGCTGATTCACAAAGTATAATAAAAATGCATAACTTTTACAGAAAAAAATAGGTGCATGGGATCAGAATACGGTATAAAAATAGAGAACCCCAGGTTTGATTTGCATAAAGGGAAAACAGAATTGAAACAGAGAGATTTTCAGGATGGAAACAACAGGGATGAGAAATCTGAAATCATCCCTATTCTCCAAGGGAATCAACAGAAGTGACTCCCAGTCCTGTTCTACCATTTTTTAAAACTTAATCTGGGACCTTAAACATACAAACCATTTCCTCCAATGCTATGTGGTGGACCTTTTCCTGAAGTATAGTCTCCCGTTAATAAACTTTGTGAGATCTTCTCTAGAGGCAGCCATGTGAAACTCAGTATGTGGCTCAATAAATGGCTGGATTTTTCATCAAGAAAAAAAATAAATAAATTGCATCTGTTGGGAATGACAAATACACTTACAGTGTGGTTTGGATTAAAATCTGCAAGATGAAAGGCCTTGATAAGCAATAAATTATGTACAGTGTTTGCTAAGGTATGACATTTTTATATGGTACTAGTAAAGGTGCAACTATGGATATTGAGTATTCTCTTGTCTAAAATAAAGACTGTAATACACAATTTACTCATCCAAAACAAAATGACCCCGCAGAAAAGAAAGATCAATGATTTAGTTTGGGAGGGGGAGGGGTCATATAAAGTCTTCTATGTATTTAGATTAGGGCCATCACTTGATTCAAGAAATATTAGTTGTTTATCCATAGAAGTTATAATTGATTAATGATCAAATCTGTGCACATTTACATATGAATAAAATAATTGCTCTGAAGGAGAACCACATTAATTCATTATTTTGGGATGGCGTTCTTATCTGTCACAATGAGCACTTTCTCAGAAAAGGAATTCCACCCTGTGCAAGAGAGGAGGAAGAAAACTTCTTCAGTGAAGTCCACTTGCAAGAACCTACATTTTAAAAAGAAAAGAGAAAAACCTTGATGCCTGACTGATCAAGGGCACTCATATCAAAATATTTTGTTTGATTAATTGGCTAAATATTGTGACCCTGATTTCTTTATTTTAATTGCTAAACTCTCCCATCAGTCAAGGTCAGAGACAACAATCTAAATGAATAATTGCAAATGATTCTGGGCCATACATAGGTTTCCTCCTCCATTCAAGCATAGCACGGTCTATGATTGCTGGACTTCAGTCAGCCTGAAGAATCTGAGCGCACACCCTAGAACATGCTTGTATCTCATATTACTGGGGGCAATTGGTTAGGAATGCTATATGATTAAATTGTTTAAGTTTTGCCCTTGTTTTGGGAATGATATGATTAGGTTATGATGTGATTAGGCTGTCTATGCTTTGCTCTTGTTTTGGGAATGATGCCATAAGAAGTTTTGAGCAAAAAGACATTTCAGAACAACTGGGAAGTGGAAACCTTTTCTGTAAATCCACCACCTAAGTGAGTTTTAGCTGCCGCCAGCACTTTGTGTCTGCACTTTGTATTTTGTATTTGTTTTATATGCTGTGTTTTTATATAATTGTATGATTTAATTGTATTTATGCTGGAAGCCACCCTGAGCCTGCTATGCAGGGGGGCGGGGTACAAGTCTGATAAATAAATAAATAAATAAATTGATGACACAGATTAACTAGTGTGAGGACCCTCTTCCAGCCAAGACCCCCCCCAGATAGGAGGGTCCCCCTGTTACTTTGGACTTAGTTGTTTTAATAGGCATCCCCTTTACAGCCTAACTGTCAAGGGGATCTGAAACTTGGGGAGTCTCATAAAGCCACCTGGACTCAGCCATGATGATGGAAATTCCAGTAAAGAAAAGAAAGGGTGTGCTGCAATTAGAAACTGATTAAATGCAATCTCCTCCAGTTCACATGGCATAAGGATGCTAAGGACATCACACAATGTCTTGACACACCCAATATCTTCTCCAGCTCTCAAGGTATGCCTAATACAATCATATCCCTTGCTCCAAGGGATACTTCATCAAGGCAATGTGAATCCCTTCTAGATATAGACAGCTGGGCAACCCTTAAGTATCACTAATCCAGTCCAGCCATTGATAAAGGCACCACCCAGGATTAGCCATCAAGAATACATTTAAACCCATCATTCACATCTGTTTTTTTGTCAATATGCTAAAATAATCCAACAATTGTCCCACCTTGGAAAATCAGGTACTTCCCTAGTAATCTTCCACCAGATTTAGACAGCAGTTGCCTTTAAACTGTCCAGTCAAATTCAAGCTTCATATCTTGAACCAATCATGTTTCTGAGAAAGTATGTTCCCATGTCTAGCTATGGGAACTTTCCCCATAAATAGACATCCCAGGTCAGTGAAAAGTGTACCAGGTTCTCTCACTACCTGAAAACCCCTGAAATTTCTTTTTTGCTCTGCTTCTTGGACTTCAGCTGACTCTGGGCCCCTCCAGACCCTAAACCCTGGATTTAAGGTTGTATGTCCCTTCCCTAAAACTTCCCAATGTCCTTCATTCTCCCTTTTAAAAGTATGCTCTCTTGATGGTGTACGTATATGTGTGTGCATGGGTGATTACTTCAGGAATGGGTGATTACTTCAGGTACCTAGTGTAGGTTCTCTACATTTTTACTCTTTTCAGTTTATTCTGTATACAATAAATGTATGTGTTTATAGTCACTTACTCTCTTTCTTCATAATTTTATTTTGGGATATCCCTACCGAGATCCACCCTGGCATAAACAGACTACAAGGTCCTGCACTATTCCTTTCTGGAACCCTTTTTAAAGCTCATTTCCTCTTCTCTGGGTCCACTTTGGGTAACACTAGCTTTCATTTTAAAAAAGAGAAATAATCTGGGCCAGAGATACAAGGATCTGAAAACAGGAAATTTGAAAACCATGTTCTTATACCTTCTGTGAATTTGTAAAACATCTTGGCAGAACAGTACTGAAATAGCCAAATATCTGCTTGTGGATAACCTCATGAAACCACATGGCTTCCAGTACTATCTGCAAAGTACTGACACTCAACTCTATCTTTCTACTCCTGGCCATTCTCCCTTTCTTTTCCCCCAACTCTGATGTTGCCCATTTGATATTTCTGTTTAGATGTCTCATTGCCACCTCAAACTCAACATGTTCAAGACTGAACTTCTTGTCATTTTCTCTGTGCTTTCTTGTCCATACCCACTAACACCTTCACCATTCGCCTTGCAGAAGAGGCACTAAGCCTTTGCTATATCTTCTCTCCCTTTTGCTGCTTATATTCAATCTGTCACCAGGTCCTGCTGTTTGTACCTTTGCAACATCACAAAAATATAACACTTTGCTCCCACCCACTTAGTGAAAACCCTGGTTCACCCTCTGGTCATTTCTCATCTTGGCTAGTGCAACCTTCTCTCTGGTTGTTTGTTGTCGTTCATTGGCTCATTCATCTATGTCCTGTACTCTGCCACCAAAATCATTAACTTCTCTCATCATTCTGATGATGTGACAGACCTCCTTCCGGCCTGCACCTGGATCTAGCACAAAATCCTGGTCTGTACCTTCAAAGTACTCCATAGCCTCATCACCCCTTACCTATCCTTGTTTACATCCCAGTACACTCCCTGTCCATGTCTTCTGCCCCTTCACTCCCCAATCCTCCAAAATTTCTCCTTTTCTCTCTTCTTTGCTGCCTCTCATACCTGGAATTATCTCTTGGAACAGATACGTGACGCCACCACTTTCCCTTCAGTTGCCTCCCACCTTTTTCATGAAGACATTGGCATAGTGTTGCCCCCAGACAGCAAACAGATCACATGGAGGCTGATAGGTTTACCAAATAAAACTGGAAACCAAGTGGTGCATGCTGCATTCATATTTCTAACTCTATGCTCTATGGGCCAAACTTTGCTCTGAACTTCAAAGCTGTCATGCATTGGTAGTAGTAGAAGAAGAACTGGCATTTATCCTCCACTTTCCTCTATCCTAAGGATTCTCACAGCTGCTCACAATCACCTTTCCCTTCCTCCCCCCACAACAGTCACCTTGTGAGGCAGCTGAGCTGAGAGAGGTCTGAGAGAACAGTGACTGGCCCAAGGCCACTTGGCAGGCTTCATGTGGAGGAATGGGGAATTGAACATATTTCTGCACATTAGAGTTAACTGGTCTAACTACTATACCATGCTGGCCAAGTCAATAGGCATGGACTTCATTACCTGGCACTTAAGGAATTAAACACACACCTTTAAAAATTCATTTCTAAACCATGACACAGCAGAAAGTTTTCTTCTGCACCACCCACATAGTCACCATACACTGCATGGTCTTTCAAACAGTCTTCTGGTCCTTATCCCCTACAGAAACTAAGTAACATATAACTGGGATGAATGTATATTCTTTCTCTATTTATTCTGCTTCCACTTCCCTCTTTTCCCTTTGTTGTCTCCTTATGCCAAATGTTAAATGGTGACCTGCTTGGGACAGGAACCTGACTTTTTGTATGTTATATAAGAAATAACAAATGTCCAGCTATCTGGAGAATGGAAAACTTTTATTGGTAGCCATTTTTTTTTATCAATGTCTATTAATAAACAATGATTACATGGTGACTTAAATTAAGCAACTACATTAAAAGAATACAACATATGTTGGCACAACCCACTACAGTATTTTAAATTGATATGAGTTATGCTAAGTCTTTCAACTCTTAGTACCAAAATCCCTTTTCAATAAGGTTTGGAGCAGTCCTAGAAAAGCAACCATATTTACTTTGAATTAAGTACATGTTTGGAAAATAAATTCAGTTCAACATAACGATTTTGCAAAGGCCTCTGCTAAACTGGGCTGAGGGCCATCTCAGAAAATTTGCCCCCAAATGGCTACCCAGTCTTGCCTGGAGGCTTGCTAATGGCAACTTCTGAGTATTCTAAAAAGCTCTCAACCTTTTTTTAAAGTTCCCCCCTCCAATGCTCCCTCTAAGTTGTGGAGTCTTGTGAGCAAAAATTCTACTTTGTGAACTGCTGGCATTAAAGTTGTGAGTGAGTGATTTAGCTGCTGCATAAATTAGTTTGCTCTGGAGCCCTCCTTCCTGAGCTAAAATGACAATCTGTGAACTAGAGGCTAAAAAACTGTGAGCTAGCTCATGCTAACTCAGCTTAGAGGGAACACTGCCCCCCTCTTTGCTGGCCAGTGATGTTTAAACTTCCTCCTTTTAAAATGAACTCTTTCCACATTGACTTGATTACCACAGTACCCTTGATACAGATGCCTGTCACATGATAGGAGTGTTCCAGGGTGTGCTTTCAGTTCCCACAGAATGCTGGCTAGGGGCCTTAAAACTCACCTTCCCTCTGCTGTGGGTACACCACACAGTGCACAAAACTGTCTTGTACAACTGTTCCGACATGGCAGGATTGGCAATGGTAGGCAAACTACTTTATAAAATATATGTTCTGCCATTATTTATTTATTATTTTTTAAATCCCACCTTTTCTCCAAGGACCCAAGAATCCCCACTCTCCATTACATCCTCACAATGCCATGGGGCTGAGGGCAGGTCTGCATCACCATTTATTTATTTGAAAAATCCCCAAGGTAGATAACTAATTAAAAATAAAATCCACAGTACGAGTCAGAAATTTCAAAGTTTTCACAAAGCAAAAGGCATCAATCACAACAGAAAAGACAAGAAAACAACAGTCTCAGTTGAAGATGAAATTTAGGATACTTCAGAAATCCCTTGAAATAAGTCTTTCTCTGCCCTGCAGCCTGAAATTCAACAAGGAGTAAGCCTTCATGTGGAGTGAGTCCTACAACTATGGTATCACTGTCAAGAATGACCTGTCCTTACTAATTCCTTCCAATACTTCATGCTGTGGGAAAACATAAAATAGAACCTTAAAAGAAGAATGGGTAGGTTCATATAGAAGAAGGGGCTTTATGTGTTCACAACGCTATCTAGGAGTACAGCAGGGTTCCTACTATTGTTGGAGCAACATTTCCTTAGCATGGGAACTCTCCAAGGTCCTGCAAAATCCAATCTTGCCTTTCTACTCTTTACTACACATGTTCTACCTTAGTCATAAGTAGGCCTGCAGAATGGTCTGCAGTCTTTCAGCCCATCCAGAACAAGGTGACTGGTATCTATACTGCAGGTACACAGCCTTTCCCTAGACAGTATAATTTTACTGGTAATTTCTTCAGTTCTTTTCCATTTTAAAAGTCATTGGCTTTTAAAAATCATATTTAAATGTTATAGATGTCGCTGTAAGCTCTCTCTCTCTCTGTGTATATATGCATATATATACTTTTAATCTCAGTTATAAATTCCTAGTTACATATTTTAAATAAATATGTTTGAATAAATAACTCAACACAAGTAATGTTAATTTGTTACTTCAGATTCCCACTGCTTTGAATTATCATCCTTAATTATCAGTACAATTTGATTTTACCGGGTGTACAGGGTCTAACAAGATGGTCAAGGATAATTAGGGGACCAATTACAGAAAGCTTCAAAGAGACATTTTGACAGTTGGAAATACTGTCAACCTGAGATATTAGGGGGGCAGATCTAGCGTGGTGTAGAAGAGTTCAGCTGCTCTGCAGTTTAATCTCTTTGTGTGAATGCTTCCTTTTGAGTGTAAGTAACAAAGAGTTGCTTTCTGTCTTTGTATGGGAGGAACATAAAAAGAGCAAGAAGTAAAACTTCCCGCCACAAAGTTACAAGTTAAAAAGAGGATATGTTAAAAGAGGCTCAGAAGTCCTGATACAAGAGCACCGTATTCGCAATTAGGACTAGATTATTTCATACTGGATGCTTACATTAAGTGCTAAGCAGGAACATGGCTACATGAGATTTAAATATCTTGACTGATACAAGCTTCTGTTTCTGTTTACAAGGGTGAGATGACCGAAAGGTTATTATTAGGCAACTGGAGAGGTGCTGTGGCTCAGTAGCAGAGCATCCAGTCTGTATACAGAGGGTCACATGCTCAATCTTTGGCATCTCCAGTCAAAGAAAGATCAAGTAGTAGTGATGTGAAAGTCTTCTTCTTGAGACCTGGAGAGCAGATGCCAAGCAGAGTAAATGATATTGACCTTGACAGTCCAAAGGTCTAATTCAGTGTAAGACAGTTTCATGTGTTCAACATGAACTGCTTAATGGTCTGGCCAGAGATGCTTGCCATTCCTTTAACAAGACTGTCCTATCCAGACTAAATTTTTAATCAGTAGAATGGAAACTTTCTTTATCTCCCCTACCACTACAGTATATTGGTCTCCCCAAAAGGCTGCTCCTGGTGGATAGGGAACCAGATGAATGACATGAGGAAGGCCTAGGCTAAAAAGGCAGATTTGGTGGAAATTACCAATTTAGTCAGGATTCAACCCTCTAGATAGCCTTTGCTCTTGTTGAACAAACAAGCAGGAGATAGCATTTTCCCCCTAATAAACAATGAATGCAGAAAATGATGTGATATTACCTTTGGCTGCAGAACTGTTTGTTCTAACAGTGCAAATTCAGCTACAGAAGAATTTGTGAGCATTGTAACTTCTGCTTGCAATGGAGTGCTGACGAACAGTACAACTTGTGAGACGGGAAATGAAAAAGGTCAGTTTGGGAAGAGGGCAGGATGAACAACAGCAGTGTTAAAGAATTTCAGTCAGAAGACTGAGAGTAAAGGATGTGAGAGAAGGATGGAAAAAGCAGGCATGGACAGGAAGGGAAGAGAAACCAAGCAGACGCCTGGAGAAAAATCTTACCTGGGGCCTGATAGCAAAAGTAGAGGAAAGTGCTCACATGAAATATTCAGCCAAATTGTTGGCTGCAGATGTCTAATTTTTAGTGCATTGTTAAGCACATTCTTGAGGTTACTTCCTTTTTCACAGCTGGGTTTACAATTATGATGTGTTGTTCCTTTGAATCTCAAAACTCACATCTCTATATTGCATCCTGGATAGCATCACGATAAATAGGAACAGGGTTTTTTCATGGATCATGGGCTGTCTGTGTTAGAACCTGATGGGATTGCTATAGAGTTCTGAAAAAGGTTGAGGACAGGAAGGTTAACATCTTTCATAAATGTTGAATGGTATCTCTGATCCAGAGGATATTTGAAGAGGCAAAACAACAGAGTTTTATATTGGTCTGGTGGTAGAGGAGAGAATTAGCCTGAGGCTTTGGAAGGACAACACAGAATGGATTTTCAGTCTGTCGTGGATGGAGACTTATTAAAGAGTAATCTGCAGAATACAGAATGAGATTTATTTGTTTTGATCTGGAAACCATTTATGGATTATACTCATGTAGGGGAAAATAATATACATGTAATATATCACAAAAAGATATATGGGCATTGACTTTAGTGGCTGGGAGGGCCATTTTTCCTTGCAAAGATGTCATAACCTTCAAGTTGCTTCCCTTCATTGTTCACTTGGCATACTTGTGTTCAGGAGCAGATACAGGTGAGAACTGTTTCACACTAGAGGCTTTGAAATGCACTCATTCAGGCCATCAAAATAGACTAAAGTGATCATATAAGGCTTCGAAGAGTGGAACAACAATCCTTAATGTATGGTTGGAATGCATCACATGCATTTGATGTAGACTATTCCCAAAGGCCTTTGATATCCCTCATGCCTGAAACTCTTCCTTAAAAAAGTGTGAGCACTTGTATTTCCTACAAATGCCAGCTCCGATTCATATGCCTAGGTGGCATGATGGAAACATACATTGTCTTCTCCACATCATTGTGAAATACATATTGCTGTCCCTTGCATTTTCTTGAACTTTGGTTTCCATTGTATACAAATGGGGTGCTTTAAAAAAATCTGTATGTGATATGAGGGATGTCTTGAAGAAAGGTACAGTACAGTTTTAATATTATGATCCAAAATCAGACAATACATTTAAAGGTAAAGGTTTCCCTTGCTCAAAAGCCGGTAGAATCCAACTCTAGGGGGCGGTGCTCACATCCGTTTCCAAGCTGAAGAGCCAGTGCCATCCAAAGACTTTTCCATGGTCATGTGGCTGGCGTGACTAAACTGTGAGGCACACGGAACACTGTTACCTTCCCACCGAACCGGTACCTATTTATCTACTTGCAATTTCCTGCTTTCAAACTGCTAGGCTGGCAGAAGCTGGGGCCAGAGACTGGAGCTCACTCCGTCACACAGCACAAGGATCTTGAACTGCCCCAGCTACCGACCTTCCAGTCTGCAGCTTAGCCTCTTAACCTCTGAGCCACCGTGGCCCCAAGACAATACATTAATACATAACACATTAATACATAACATATGCTGAATGTGTCATTACCAACTTGCTAGAGCACTTTATGCTGTTGGCAGAGTGGACTCCAGCACATGAAAGCTTAAGCCATAATAAATGTTTTTTTTTATAATACAGTTTTTTATTGGATATATCACATGTTCATACAATTTAAACAAATCACTACATATCCATTTTTCTTACTCCCTCTCCCCCTCAAACAAGGCTTCCCGCACTGCTCCAACCCCATTAATGTCTCTCTTATTCTATTACAATTACTTCTAAACTTATATTCTCTTACTAACGGTAACAATTCAAAAAACTAACTCTCTTTCATTTTCTTCTTAATAACTATCAAAACAAATCAAACCACGTTTAATATCCCAATTTTTCAACAGATATTCTTGAAAGTCTTTCCAGTCTTCAAAAAAAGTTTCATCTTCTTTGTTGTTTAACTTTCTTGTTAGTTTGTCCATTTCTGCCATAAACAACGTCTTTTTAATCCATTCCCATGTTTCAGGTACTTTATCTTGTTTCCAACATTGAGCAAAAGTCAGTCTAGCTGCTGTAATCAAGTACCATAATAGTGTTCTCTTGGCTACATTTATTTCTTCCATTTTAAGACCTAGCAATAACATCTGTGGGTCTTTCTTAAAAGTACATTTCAGAATTTTTTGTATCTCATTGTGGATCTTAGTCCAATAACATACTGCTTTATCGCATGTCCACCACATATGGTAAAAAGACCCTTCATGTTTCTTACATTTCCAACATTTGTTAGACATACTTTCATTTATAATAGCAATTTTTTAGGCGTCATATACCATCTATACATCATTTTATAGCAATTCTCTTTAACATTTACACAAGTTGAAATTTTCATTGACTTTTTCCACAAATATTCCCAAGATGTCATTAATATCTCATTATTAATATTTACCGCCCATTTTATCATTTGCTCTTTTACAATTTCATCCTCAGTATACCATTTCAATAAAACCTTGTACAGTTTAGAAATCATTTTTTTCCCCTTTTCAAGCCATACAGTTTCAATTTCCATATTATTTTCTCTAAAACCATGTTCTCTTTTATCGGTCTTAAATAAGTCATGAATCTGTCTATACTTCAACCAATCATATTCAAATTCCACATCAAATCTGTCTTTTAACACAAAGTTTTTCCCTTCTAATTTTAAAAGACTTTTATAAGGTAGCCAATCTAACCCTTGATTTCTTGAATATGGATTAATCACTTCTGCTGGTACTATCCAAAGTGGTCTTTCTTCTGAGAACAATTTTCTATATCTCATCCAAGTCTCGAACAGTGATTGTCTTATAAAGTGGTGTTTGAAGAATTTGTCCATTTTTACTTTTCCATACCATAAGTATGCGTGCCATCCAAACTTGCTGTCATGTCCTTCTAAGGCCAATAACTTCTTATCCTCAAGATTAATTCACTGTTCCAACCATGTTAAACAGACGGCATCATAATACAGTCTTAGATTTGGTAATTGTAGACCTCCTCTTTCCTTTGCATCACATAAGATTTTCATTTTAATCCTTGGCTTTCTTCCTGCCCATACAAATTTGGATAATTCTTTCTGCCACGTATCCAATACTTTCCTTTGTTTTAATATTGGAATAGTCTGAAATAAGAACATCAAACGCGGTAAGACATTCATTTTTACAGTTGCGATTCTTCCCAATAGTGATAAATTCAACGTGTCCCATTTCTTCATGTCTTGCTGAATCTTGTACCACACCTTTTCATAATTATTTTTAAACAGATCAATATTTTCCATGGTTAATTCAATTCCTAAATATTTAGTCTTTGTAACTACTTCACATTGAATTTTCTCTTGTAGTTCTGTTTGCCTTTGCTTCGTCATATTTTTGCACATCACCTTGGTTTTACTTTTATTAACATAGAATCCCGCAACTGAACCAAATTCTTCAATTTTTTCCATCAATTGTGGTATTTTCTCAATTGGATCCTGAATCATAAACATTACATCGTCTGCAAATGCCCTGTATTTATATGCAAAACCTTTCACTGTAAGTCCTTCAATGCTGTTATCTTTTCTTATCGCTGTCAATAATATTTCCAATATCCAAATAAACAGCAACGGGGATAGCGGGCAGCCTTGACGTGTTCCCTTTTGGACTTGGAAGAAATCCGTTCTTTCTTTATTTATATTCAAAGTCGCTTTTTGTTCTGAATAAATTGCCACAATCATGTTTAAAAAGACTGTCCTATATCCATTTTTTCAATAACTTGCAGCATAAATTCCCAGTTTAAATTATCAAAAGCTTTTTCCGCATCAAGGAAGAGGAATCCAACTTCTTTTTCTGGATGTTTGTCATAGTATTCAATTGCATCAATCACCACTCTTAAATTGTCTCTGATTTGTCTATTTGGTAAGAAACCAGCTTGTTCTTCCAAGCCATAATAAATGTTGATCAATGTGCATTTGCCTAATGCATTTTGATGAGCATTTCAGTATTTGAATATCATTAGGGATTGACAACTAGGTAGCACACCATGGCCATTTACCACATCACCTTCCACTGCAAAATACCCCCGGATGTTTTTTCAAATGTCAAGAAAAAGCATTCTTCGAAAACCTCATCTGTGTGCCACAGACAGCTTGTTTTTTGCTGCAATACGTTAACATGACCATGCTTGGAACCACTGGTCTCCCTGACCACACACAGGGAAGGGAATTTCAGGCGATAGTTCACACAGCAAGGGCATCTATTTTATTTTAGTCTGCCTTTCTCACCGAGACTTAAAACAGATTACATGGTGGAAAACAATGTAATCAGTGTAAGCATGAGAGGTATGATAAGCCATGCAATGGGACACATTGCAAAAAAAAAGTTAGAAGCAGGAATTGAAAAAAAAAAATTGATCCGATATGTCAAACAATACAAAAGATGGAACTATAAAAGTAAAATTAAAAAAAATAAAGCAGTAATAGCAGGGTAATACATACTGCAAACAGAAAATCTATAGCATATATTAGCATGCTTATTACAATAAGCAGATCAGACAGCAACAAAGCACAGTTTCAATAGATAATATACACAGCATAGACAACAGTCTTATTCTCTTCATCAATAATCCATTATATTTCATCTATAAAAATGGCCTCCTTGGTTTTACAACTTGATTTTACATACTTTTCAGAATGACAGAAGTGTGGGAGCCTTCACAGCTGCCTCAGACAGGCCATTCCACAAGGTGGGGGCCACAGCAGACAACACACAATTACGGGCAGGCATCCCTCTTTCCCATTTGCAGGGTGGCACATTCAGAAGGCTTTGCTCAGAGGAGAGAAGCTGTCATAGCAGACGACAGCAGGGCAGGCGATCCTGTAGATATGAGGGTCAAAGGCCATGAAAAACTTTGTAGGTGATAACCAATACCTTGAACTGAACCAGGTAACTGACAGGTAGCAAATGGAGTGATGGTAGAATGGGTTTTAATGTGCATAATCTGACCAGCTGTCAATGGATCCAACTTTTTTTTTTTTTTTAAATGATCACTTTTTCACTTCAGTCCTCTCCTGTCATTCTCATCTTATCTTCAGGTGAGAAAGTCCTTTCTGATCTCTACACCTCCCTCTAATAAAAAAAAGTATGTATATTCCTTGTAGGAAGCTAGAGATAAATGAAGGACATTTTTATTGAAACTTTGGATAAGATGCTAACTCTTCTCTCATGTACTTTAATTAAGGTTTTATTCCTCCATCTCGTTTCAAACTAGTTTTTAAATGTATCACCATATCCTACCCTGGGAATCGTTTATTCATTATTTCAGCCAGATCCTGTGATGTGGAACCATATTTATGAAAATCCATATAGCCCATGTCATCTCTGTATTTTCATTATATTGGTTCTTTGAAAATCAAAATAGGATGAAATGCTCTTGAATCCCATATGGTTCTGCCCTATTACTTCGTTACACTATATGCAGTTAAGTCAGGTACTTCTGACACTGTCTGCTATTTGCGCTGTCAAATTTATTACTTACTTTAGAACAGAGAGTGCAACGGTCTTCTCCGGTGATTTGCAATTTTGCACCAAAGAAATAATGGTTTTTTATATGAAGGTGCTGTACAGATTCTTGATACCTGAGCAATAGCTGCTGAATTCAAAGCATGAATTAACCATTTCCCTATCATGCACAGACTTTGGGTCCAGTTATCTTTCAGCAGTGTTAGCAGGATCCTCCCATTCACCATCATTCTGCTGTGACCTTGCAGACCAGTAAACTAAGATTTAGGGACTGGTGCAGGTCATGGGATTGTGCACATTCATTCCTTGAATGAGCAAATTCCTCTGCTTCCTCAACCTGATTTGGATATGGTTGAACACAGGTTCTAATCTTGGACTGGGTTAGACAGGTATTCTTCACTCTATACCTTATTCCTCTAGAAATTCTGTGCTGTGTCTCATTCCTCCTTAACTTAAGGAGCATTTCTAAAAAAAAATAGTTCCAGAATGAGATTATGCACTACAGCCTCCAGTTCCTTCTGTCCTCTTACCTGCTATTGACAAGCAAGGGCATATTGATGAACACTGCAAAAAACAAACAAACATCATGACTATGTCATGATGGACTTTGTGCGGTATCTTATTCCCATGCCTTCCAGTGCATTGTTAAAATACCACACAAAAAGAATCTGAATGCAACTGTATATACAATCAGATCAATATTGTTTGCAGGGTTTTTTATTTGCAGCGTTTTATTAATTCACACATGCATTTTGTTAATCTATGGGATTAAAAAAAATGATGCTCATAAATGGATGGGACTCAAAGTCACCACAAATAATGCATGCACAGTGCTGTGTGCAAAATTCATTTTTTTTTTTTAAACAAAGCAATGAAGGGCTTTGAATGCATCACAGCTGTTTGAGAGAGAAAAAAAAGATTAGTAATCGGGAATTCCACAATTTGGGCAGAAATTCAAAGAGAATTTTGGAAGCATCTGCAATATCAGATCACCCCCACGCTTATTCAGAGAGCCCCTTTTTAGTTAGAGTTGCCACAATCCTGCTCAGGGAAAAATGGTAAGGATGTCTAAGGGAAAAAAGAAAACTTTTTGATAAGTTTATTAATAACAGATATAGTCTCACCTGTCCTAAGCTGCACATTGGATAAACCAATCTCTGCACTGATAGATTTGCACGGATCTGAGGTTATCCCAAGTCTGAGTTTACAGCTACCTGAAGTTTCTATCACTGAGAGCACCGTGGAGTCCCTGATGTTCCCCAAAAGAATTTACCTGCTATTGAGCCACAATGGCAGCTGGTGGGCAGTGGAGCAGCTGGCTAGAAGGAAGAACCTGACTTCCCTCCCATCTCCTTCTCCTCACCATCTGGCACAGAGAAGATTCCTGAAGGCTGCTGAACCCACCTGACATCACAACTGAATGATACAAGCAGCTTTGGCCAGATCACTTAAGATCTGCTGCATTTTCATATGCATACACACCAGCTCTGTAATATATTCATCTGGGCTTTATTTTTCAGCATTAAGTTTCTTGTGCAGACCCTACCCTGTCTTTTTATCTCAAAAAACAAACAGACAAAAAAAAGGAATGAATGCATCCAGAGTGAACCTTCATTAACAAACAGAGCAAAGGGAAATACCATAAAGAAGGAAAATGGTTAATCGATTGTACATAGTCAAAGCTTTGCAGGTCACCTGTGTTGATTTAACCAGACATGCAAATTGCAAGGATTCAAACATCTGTATGATTCTTTGACAAACAGGGAAGAAAACAATATCAGTTCTGTGGCAGGAAGAAAAAAAAAAACCAGAAGGGGAGAAAGGGCACCCTGTGATATATCAGTTCTGAAGTACACATTTTAAAAGGCCCATAATTTAAGTAGTCAGACCCCAGGAAATGAATAAACAGGACCAGAATACTATCCCTTCAAGCATCCTCTGATCCTTAAAAAGATGTTCTAATCTCAGCCTCAGTCTGTGAGAAAACAGATATTTCTGAATAGAGAAACAATGTCTACAGCTGACCCAGGTCCTGTAGGATAAAGACTGTGTGTCAATATTGTTGATTAGGTATTTTTAATGAAGAAAGACTCTGTGGTTATTGACATCAACAGACAAAAATAAAGCCCTGGCTGGCACAAAACTGCAGAGGATTTTAGCAACCCCCCCCCCCCAAAAAAAAACCCCTCAAACCCTACTTTGCAGTGTGCAGCAGGTCTATCCAAGCAAGTTCTCTATGATTACAATACTTGTAGGGATGCCAGCTCCCTGGGGATCCCCCGAAACTACAGATTTCCAGATGACAGAGATCAGTTCCCTGGAGGAAATGGCTGCTTTGGGGGGTGGACTCTTTTGCAATGCACCCCATTGAGGTCCCTGTCCTCCCCAGGCTCCACCCCCAAATCTCCAGGAGCTTCCCAGCCTGGATCTGGTAACCTTACCTCCCCACCATCTGCCAGTGGCCATGAGGGCCCTAGCAACCCTACACACAATATCTTATTTGATCCATGTATATTTCAGGAGGTATTCTAAGGAGGCCTGCTCAGAAGGAAGTGCCAGTTTGGTGCGGTGGTTAAGTGCGCGGACTGGGAGAACCGGGTTTGATTCCCCACTCCTCCACTTGCACCTGCTGGATGACCTTGGACAAGCCGTAGTTCTGACAAGGGCTGTCCTTGAAAGGGCAGTTCTGGAAAGAGCTCTCTCAGCTCCACCTGCCTCACAAGGTGTCTGTTGTGGGAAGGGGTGGTGAAGGGAAAGGAGTTTGTAAGCTGCTCTGAGACTCTGAGTGATGGGCGGGGTATAAATCGAATCTCCTCCTCCTCCTCCTCCTCCTCTTCTTCTTCTTCTTCACTAGGGCTTACTCCCAGTCCTTTTTTTGCAGCTGACTTTATCTTCATTTCCAGTTAGATTGGCTTCAAAAAGTGACTTGTGGTTCCAATATTATCAGTGTTTGCTGTGCTAACCTTGAATTCCTTACTGCCCACCAAGTCTGCAACATTATTGTCAAATGCCTCCTAAAGCACCCACAAAACATCAGGGCATAAATGAACAACACTTCAGACAAGGCAACTTTTTATATTGATAAGTTCCGGACATATGCACACAGATCCCTGGCATACATTGTAGGAGACCCTTATACCCAGTGGCCATCAGCCAACTCTTTTAAGTAAGGGCTTTCCTGTGTGCTATAGCCTACTTCTATCTGGGCCTGGGGGCAAATCTGGGATTCCACCCTCAGGGCAGGGCTGTGCAGTAGAAAACAACTCTCCTCCACTGGATGTGGAGCCACAGCAAATGGAGAGAAAGGGCTGTCTAAAATTCTAAATGCCCCCCATTTGTTCAAAGTTCTGAGTCCCCTCCCCTAATTTTGCAGACTGCCTCCTTTAAAAATCACTATAATACATCTTCATAATTGAAACAACCTGTAAAACTCTGCTGACTGATGGTGAAAACTGTCCTGACCAGGGGAGATGGCATTCTTCAGCAGGACTTTCATGGTAGTAGCCATGGTACATGCATTAGAAATGTTTATGTATCTGGGCTACTGTGAGGAGTTGTATAATGCAATGAATTCCTTGCACTAACAGAAGTAACACTTTGGGGAGAAGGATTCTAGCCGTGTCTTCTCCACAATCTCCTTGTTATCTATGTGCAGAATGAAAATATACAAAAAACCATCCAACCCAAACACACTTGCAAATTTCTGTCCCACCTTTAGGCACAGAACACATATAGATGTAGTTTCTATTTCATTTTGATTGGTTTTATTAGGTACTGTATATATTTGCTTTTTAGAACATAACTCCCCTTGGATTCTAGGGTTGGGATGGGTTAGAAAGGAAATTATATGATCAGTATCCAAAGCTAGCATTACCAAATGTATTTTTCACACACACACACACACACACACACACATATATTCCATGTGTAAAAGAAAACATGCAGAATAATGATGGCCACGTGAGTTATGGAAGTCATGAAAGGCTCTGGGGTGCACTATGCACCTGGTCAAAATTAAGCCCCAAGAGGATCAAAAACGGAGACAGAAATATATAAACAGAAAAAGGCTACAGTTAATTTACGAAATTAGTTTCAGAAGCCTGTATAAGCCACAGAACTAAGCAAGTGGGAAAGAAGTTTTAGTTACGCATAACGGTGGTGACATTTCTGCAGAAAATGGTGTGAGAATTGAGGTGTCATAAATATACACACAAGTCCTTATTTTAAGAACATCAGAAGAGCCCTCCTTTAAAAATCACTATAATACATCTTCATAATTGAAGCAACCTGTAAAACTGTGCTGACTGATGGTGAAAACTGTCCTGACCAGGATCAGATCAGTGGTCCATCTAGTCCAGCATTCTCTCTCACATGGTGGCCAACCAGTTCCTCTGCAGGGCCAACAACAGGCACAGAGGCTGATGCCTTCTCCTGATGTTGCCTCCTAGCTCTGGGATTCAGAAGTTTAGTGCCTCTGAATTTGAAGGTTCCTCTCAGACATCAGGGCTAGTAGCCATTGTTAGGCTTATCCTCCATGAATCTTCCTAATTCCCTTTTAAAACTTTTTATTCCTGTGTTTTTTCATTTATGAAATGTTGGAGAGCAAGTATGTTACATGCCATCAGATTGGAGAAGCATTCTCTGAGGGCTATAGGGTCATGAACCCAAGGCTGACAACCAGCAGGAGACTTCTGTGCATGACAGCCCTAGCTGGCGATTCCATGACACCACGATATCACTTCCAACGTGACCTGAAAGTGGCATCATTGTGTAGGGTACAAAGCCCTAGCATTCACTCAAAACTCTAGTCACAGATTTTGAGATGAATGCTAAAGCATTGTCTAACATTGTCCAGCCACAAGTGTGGCCGGCCCTTGCTCTGACACCCTTGACACCACCACTAACCCCAGCAACTCTGCAGGAAGCCTTCAGTTCCCCCCCACCCAGGCCCCAAAAACAACTTATCAAGTGCGCTGAAGGGGCTGGGAACCACACCGGGCAGACCAAAGGGCATCAGGCCTCTGCCTGGATGGATGGACAAAACAACCAGGAAGAGAAACAAGCTGGCAGCGTGCATGATGGGGCAGGACCCAGTCTGAGGGGGGAGCGAGGCATGACAAATGCAGCAGGGCCCCGTCCAAGAGGAAAGTAAGAAACAGCAAACACAGCAGGGCCTAAAGCAGGCCCGTAGCCAGGATTTTTTAAAGTCAGGCATTTAAATTTCTTAGGGGGCACAGGCTAATTGAATTAAATGCAATTTAATTAAGTTTCCAGGGGAAATAGAGAGGTGCTGTCTGGCTCCACACAGCCATCGTTTTCGGCCCTTTGTGCCAGACAGTTGTGCAGGAATACCCTGCTCCTTCCCCACAACTGCCACCATTTGGGGGCCCTGGGCTGGATGGGAAGTCAGGGGGCCTAGCCCCTAGATGCCCCACTGTAGCTACAGACCTGGCCTAAAGTGGCAAATGCCAGTGTAGATGGGTGGGGCTCACAGGAGGGAAAGTGATGGGGCTTAAATGGAAGGCATGGCCAGAGGGCAAGGATGGGGTGGAGGCACAGATGAGGGAGAGGGCTATAAAAAGGGAAAGCAAACAGCAGGTGGGGAGGAAGTTGCCAGACTCTTGAGCAGAGCAGCAAAGAGAGTGAGGGAGGGAACATGTTCCAGAGTCCTGGCGAGCAAAGCTCAGCAGGGTGAGTGAGGTAACTCACCACTAGGGTTGCCAGCCTCCAGGTGGGGCCTGGGGATCTCCTGCTTTTATTTATTTATTTTATTATATTTATATCCCGCCCTCCCCTTGACAACTGATCTCCAGCTGACAGAGATCAGCTCCCCTGGAGAAAATGGCTGCTTTGAAGGGTGGACTCTATGACGTTGTACCAGGCTGAGGCCCCTCCCCTCCCTAAATCCCACCCTCTCTTGGATCCACCCCCAAAGTCTCCAGGTACTTTCCAACCCAGACCTGACAGCCTTACTCACCAAAGTCGGGCCTGCTGTTCTGAAACCTAGCCTACTGCACTCCCAAGCCCTCCCAGCAGAGAAGATGGCAATGAGAGGTGCTCCAGAGCCCCTGGGCCATGACATCAGGGCAAGACCAACAAGGGGCAAAGGTAGGGTATGACAGACGTGATAACATCACTTCCACGTCACATTGGACATGACATCATGGAGTCACCACAATACCAATCCCATTCCCCCTAGAATTTTTCTTGCTCCGCCCAGCAGAACAGCAGCAGTAATAGCCAGCAAGGGGCGGGGGGAGGCTCACTGATTCAGTTCTTCATCTATGCAGAGATTAATAGTTGGCTTGGTTGCAGTATCTTAAAATCCAGGCTCCTTTCATTTTGTAGCAACGAAGGATGGCACCAGCTGTGAAGAAATTGTGAGCTGGGTCCCTTGCCTGTCATGTTGCACAGTTCATCCCAAGTAAGTGCTAATAAAAGCTTTATCCTTTCCATGACATATTTTGTTTATGTCACTCATTTTACAGAGAAGCTCGTCTTCAGAGTTCTAAAAATGTTATGTGGTATTTTTCCTGCTTATATTGCTTTCCCTATAAATCCAAGCCACATAAGCTACTGTGCTGCCCATGGCAACCACAGGAAACAACACGGAATTGAAAAGCAGGTCTTAACTTGAGTGAAAGTTCTCTGAGGCCTAGCCTCAGTGTCCAGGCCTAGAATAAGTGAATCACTGTAAAAAATGGGTTTATTTGCTTCCAGTTTAAATTTCCATTGACAATCGTATGATTTTATTTGATAATTCACCTTGTGAATCCAGGAGTGTAAGCCTGTATCTAATGATTATAAATGGTTGTCAGGCCTGGCTACCAACAGGAGAAAGGGATGACAGGGACTTTCATGTGTGTGTGGGGGGGAGTGATTGGCACTCCCAGCACAATGATGTCATGTCTGGCATGACTTGGAAGTGACATCATTGTACCAAGGAAGACATTCTTGCACTTGCCCCCAAAACCCTATGGTTTAACTGTAGAGTTTGGGGCAAATGCTAGTGTCACCTGGTGTGATGATGTCACTTCAAGGTCACACTGGGGACACCAATCAGCCTATCCCGTTTCTCCCCAGGCATTTCATCCTACCATCCAGTTGAGCAGCAGCAGGCAATGGGAGCGCTGGGTGGGAAATGCCCTGCTCCCCGGCAAGAGACTGTCAACCTTAGTTGTAAACGAATAAACAGACAAGGGCTACTTTGATATATATTTTAAATAGCAATAGGGATCAATAACTTTCCCCATTTTGATTATTTTTATATTCTTTTTTTGTAAGCTTTTTTTTTTTTTTAAAAAAAAGCTCTGTTTTAATTTTTCAATTACCCACAGTTCGTCAAAAATGTCCAAATACAGGTGCCTTAATAAAGTGAGACAAAAAACGTAGGAAGCCATGTTGTCCATCATGTCAAAAGTGTATTTTGGCTAAAAATTGGGAAGAACATTAGGAAACATTGGGAAGAACTTCCTGACAGAGTGGTTCCTCGGTGGGATTGGCTTCCTCGGGAGGTGGTGGGCTCTCTGTTTTTGGAGGTTTTTAAGCAGACGCTAGATGGCCATCTGATAGCAGTGCTGATTCTGTGTACTTAGGCAGATGGTGAGAGGGAGGGCAGGGAGGGATGAGTCAGTACTTGGCTCTGTTGGCCCTTGCTCACATGTCCGGGGTAATGCCAATAGCTGCTTTGAGGTCAGGAATGAACTTTCCTCCAGGCCAGGTTGGCCCAGGGAACCTGGAGGGGTTTTTTGCATTCCTCTGGACATAGAGCAGGGGTCACTGGGGGAGTGGGGTAGGGAAAGTAGTAGTTGTGAATTCCCTGTACAGTGCAGGGGATTGGACTACATGAACCTTGCAGTCTCTTCCAACTCTATGTTTCTATGATACATAGGAAAACCAAAACCAAAACTAAAATCCACGAAACCCCGTTGATTAAGACCAACCAAAGAAACACCGCAGATTAGGGAAGCTTCTGAGTTCTCCAGAATTCTTCATCAGGTTGGTTGTCTGAAACAAACAAAAATGTGTAGTTAATTTCCCAGAATTTCCTTAAATGGGATAAAACTGTGGTTAAGGGCCCTGGATACTGGTAAAGAAATTAACCACTGCTCATTAATATAACCCACATTTAGACATTGAAATAAAAATCTTGTTATGTGGTACAGGGTAGAGAGACTGTGAGCCTGACAATGAATCAAGTCCATGTCTACCATGAACAAACTCCAGTCTGTGCCATTTACAAAATTCAAAATAACCATCCTACCCAAAATTTGGAATGTTCACCAAATAAAAAACAGTAAGTACTTTATTGTCAGACCTATAAAGGCCTGGATTGGCAGACAAGCTTTAAAGGGTGTCCTAAAGAACTGTCATTTCCTTTTACTATCAGGCAAAGATACATAAGAAAGGCTTTTACAATGAGATCTTCTCTTCCAAATCACCAGACCCCTCCCATCTCAGGTCAAGAAATCCAGCCAATTTAAATTAAGATAAAAGAGTGGAAGATAGAGAGAGGTTTGAAATCGAGGTTTTCTTTTTTAGTAGCCTAGCAAACTTTCTGAAGCCAATCAATCCTTCAGGGTAGACATTCATGAAAAACACACTATTATGAGCAAAATGCTAAACGGATCAAAGAGGCTAGTCATATTTCTTTGCCTCTCTTTTAGGAAATGACATAATTGAGAGCTTTTCTCCACTCTCTGGCTATTTTATGAAGGCATTTCACAAAATCTGATGAAAAGTGGCAAAAAGACTCAAAACGGCAAGTGCAGGAAGAGTGGAAGGAAAAGGGATGGGAGGGTGTAGTGAGAGGAATGTATGGCCCATTCTGCATCTAGCATTTGCTCCGTTGCTTTACCAAACCCATGTTGGAACAGAAATTCCCCTCTACATTGCATGCCACTTTCACTTTGATTGTTTGTGGGATTTTATGGCAGTGTCCAGACTGCATGCCGGTTTCACTTCCTTTGATCTCTTGGTTTTATGATAACCGTCTGCATAGATTTTTGGCCATTTTATGGCCATTCGGGGGTGACTCTGCAGTCAATACAGTGTTGGCCCAAGGTATTTGAATGTGGTTTTGAGCCGCATCTTTTTCTGTTCCAGTGTGGGTTTGGTAAAACAATGGAGAAAATGCTAGATACTGAATGGGCTGATGTGTGTTTGAAGTGCTCTTAAGTTGTAGCCAAGATATGATGACCCCTTGGGGTTTTCAAGGAAAGCGATATTCAGAGGTTGCTTACCATTGCCTCACTCCACACACACCAACCTTGGAATTCCTAGGTGGTCCCCCATCCAACTACTAACCAGGGCCGACCTTGCTTAGCTTCTGAGATCTGACCAGATCAGACTAGCTTAGGCCAACCAGGGCAGGGTGGGAGAAATACTGTTTGCTGGTAAATAAAAGCTGTCCTCAGCTTTTCATGGCTTATGGGAGGCCAACCAGTATACTCAATGCTCACTGGGGGGTATATGGTTTTTTTGGGGGAGTGAGGGAGATCTCTTTATTACAGTGTTGACAAACAAAGGCTGTGGTCATACGGAGGGGGGAAGAGGCGGGCAGGAAGCGAGGCTGTTTGCCCCGCCTGCAATGACGCGTGTTTGCACGATCAGACTTCCCGCCATGCATCCGCAGTTCCCCATACTACTGAGTTATTGGCAGTAGCTTTTTTCCACACTACTGCCATGCGCAACGACACCCCGCCAACAACTCCTGGATGCCAGACAGATGTGTCTGTCTGATCGCATCCCTTTAATCCGTGGGGGAATCGCATGGCTGCCATTGTTTCTGGTACGTATGATCGCACCCTAAGAATGTTGTGCATCCATCAGGAGTATTGTGACTATACAGATATCATTACCATTACCCCCTCTATTTTAATGCCTTTTTGTTAGGCACTCAACCATCACATTTGGTATTCGGCAGTAGGCATCATTGCAGCCTGTAGGGATTTATAGTGGTTCTTTCACTGTAGTTTTGTTTTGGCAAAGGTGAGATGTGAAAATCATTAAACATGGTTTTCCACTGGCATTCTTTGTATGAAATAGAATTGGTGATAAGAAACTGGAGGCGTCAAATCATTTCCCCTGACTTACTGTGTCAATTTGTTCCTCTGCCTACCTCCGTTTTGTCAGAATTGTCCAGAGAAAGATAGTGTTTGTTTTCTTACCAAAAATCTGATTAACTTTTAATTTCCTTACCTACTTTCCATTGTTCCATTTCATAAATGCTTCATTTCTGAGAGAATGCGTGCTCCTTCTTATTGTGCTTATGAAATTCTCTTTGTTCACTTCATTTAATAAGTCTCCCATAAATTTGAACATCTTCATTCCTATTTCTAAATATGTTGTGTTTTCATCTTTAGATTCCGTGTGGGAAGCTCTGTTGATTTGAGGAGGCCTTGTGCGCATGGATCAGTTTGCAACTTGATTGGGGTCTCAGTGAAGGGTTCATAGATAATGGCAGGTTTCTTTATTGTATGTATTGTATTCCTTATTGTACTACAAATGTCCATGTTTTTATTATGCTTTTCTTGTCTCATGTTCTAGCTATTTCATTCTAAGGGGTGATTTCACACTGCTCTTTTTCACACATGGAAGCAAGTGTCTTCTGGAAAATAAATGTTGAACACAAAAATACATCAGATCGGATTCAGAGAACCATGAGTGGTAGAGGGGGAAGGGGCCAAGCTGGAGGCCTGAGTAGACACACTGGTGCATCTCTCCTGCCTATAATGTGGTTTTAAGATATTTATTTACTCTGAGTAGAAGAGAAATAGCTGCTTCCACTGTCACAACACAACATGGATTTATAAAAGATTCTATTGCATTTCAATCTCTTGTGCAAGAACATCTCTGGAAAGAGTTCCAGTGTAAAATAGCTATTCTGTAATCAGAAGATATAGCCCAGGCTAGCCTATCTCATCAGGTCTTGGAAGCTAAGCAGGGTCAGTCCTGGTTTGTAATTGCATGGGATTCCACCAAAGAATACCAGGGCTACAATGCAGAAACAGGGGCTGAGTTCAGACTGGCAGTTTGGCCTGATATAGGCACGTTTCACAAACAGATTAAAGGGGCTGGTTCACACAGGCACAGCTGTCAGGCATTCCCCAGCTGTACTCAACTCATATTGTAACACTTTCCTCCCGAGTTTAAAAAGTACCAGGTGAAAGTGGTAACAAACCCTGGAGAGCACATTGATCCCACTTCCCAGACGTGTACATGCTAAAAGCCACGCGAACAAGCCACATTGATAATTGCAGCAGCGCCTATGCACATAGACACATGTCGCTGGAGTGAGAAAAAACCGCTTGCAGCCACGCCTCCACCGGGGGCAGGCCAACAATGTGAACGCTCCCTTGCGCCTCCTCCTCGGTATGCTCCCACATCAGTTGGTGCAGTGTGACTGGGAATACCCAGAACACGTTGTTCCGGGTCTTTTTGCCACGACTCCCTCGTGCTTCATACTGTCAGTCTGACCTCAGCCAGGCAATGGCAAACCATAATATACATGAACCCACTAGTGGATCCATCCCATAAGGCAGAAAAGTTGCATGTATCAGAATATTCTTGATATCGTCTAGAATAATATGTGATGAGCCTATTCATATGTAGCATCGCCCCTTCAAGTCTGTTTTTCCTATGAGGGTAAAATGGGAAGTATTTTCAAAACTCACTCTGCAGGGAGAAAGCAACCACTGCTCAGGGAAATGCATTCCATTGTTTACTTCATTAATGTATTTATTTGAATGTGAGATCTTCCTTTATGCTTATTGTCTTTACCCTGGGGTTGAAGGACTACAGAAGGGAACGTGTGATTCTGAGGCTGGTTCCCTGGTGGAATTGCAGGGCTTGAGTCATGTCTGAGCAGCCCCTTAATAAACAGGGCTTGCGGAGGATTCCCTAAACTGACATAAATTGCTTTTGACAAAATTCTTCCTATCCCACCGGATTGCTGAGAGGATAAAATGGAGGAGCAGAAAACAATGTACACTGTCTGGAACTCCTTGGAGGAAAGCTGGGGTATTAAACTAATAGATAATAGACTAACATAAGCAAAACAGATCAGAGTCTACTCCAAGCCCCTTACAGTATAAAATTTGACTTTGGGGAATCAGCAGAAAGAAAAAAGAGGGAGGAAAGATTTGGTAAGGGAATAGTGATGAAAGTGTGCCAATGCCATTACATATTCTTGGACTTTATTTCTGTTGTGGAGGAAACTAATAACGGAGGTGAATTTGACATTGAGAGGATTCCAAATACAACACACTATAATTCAAACCTTATTGCCCACCAGAAATGATGGCACGGGATAGGGAGTGCCATTTTTGTACTGGCAAGCATGGGATATGTAGTTGCCTCTGATGAATTCATTTGAATGGATTCATTGAACTAACTCAGGGAAGCCCTCCCCACCTGGTTTCTCCTTCCTTCTTCTCAAGTGTTTTGCTTGGGAAAAAGAGTTTCCCCACTCAGGTTCACCCCCCCCGCCGAGCCTTCTTGAGACATATTGGGGAAATGTGAGGGATCAGCAAATATCACCAAGGTCATACTGGTCTGGAAGGAGGTCTTGAAGGACACTGTTCTCCCCACTTTTGATGGAGTTCAAGTGACCTTGCAGACCCAGTTAGAAGCCTTTTGGTCATCCGGGATCCAGTTTTATTACTGGAGAAGCAAGTTAATGCAGCTGCAAAAAAAAAAAGAAAAGAAAAAGAAGGTTTTCTACCAACTAGCTCTTAAGATGGGCCCCTACCTTGACACAGCTGACCTGAGCCTACTATAATGCACTGTACATTGGTCTCCCCTCAAAATCAGCTCAGAAACTCCAACTAATCCAGAATGCCACAGCTCAGCTATTAATTAACCAGAGCTAGAGGGAGCATGCCTATTACTCCCATTCTGCACACGCTCCATTGGCTGCCTATCGGTTATTGGTGTCAGTTTAAGGTATTGACTATCACACACAAAGCCCTTTAATGGCCTTGGCTCCTCTTATCTGTGAGATCACCTGTCTCCCTACGTCCTGCCACGACAACTTCGCTCAAGTCAGCAGAGGCTTCTGCAGGTGCCAACCTGCAAATGGGCAAAATCAACAACAGCCCGCACACATGCTTTTCTCTGTTGTGGCTCCCGCCTTGCAGAATGGCCCGCCTGAGATGGTAAGAAAGCTCCCACTCTCCTGGCTGTCTGCAAAAACTATGCAAAACGGTCTGCAGAATCCATGCAAAATGAAAGTATTCAAGAGGGCTCTTCTCTGCAGGTAATAGGGCTGCACTGTACAAAATGGTTTTACAAACTTGCTTGCATAAATGGTTAAAGACTGTGGTCTATATTGCTGTGTATATTTGTGTAATTTCTGTACTGCTGAATGTGTCATTACAATACATATTCTATGTTTCAGTTCTTTCTGGTGGTTCCAGACTTCTAACATCCCAATACATTTGTTATTGAATGTCCCATTTTGCCAGTTGTACTAACTCACTATGCATAATCCACCTTGAGTCCCTGTGAGAAAGGTGGGCTATAAATAAATACAAAATAAATAGATTCCTTTTTATGTTCACTCGGTTCTTCATTTTCTGCTCTTGACTTGACAAACTTATTTTCTACTGTGTATGCCTGCTGTACAGGGTTTTTTTTGTACTCAATCTATATTGAATGTATACACAAAATCAACATCATTTGTACACAGAATATACACATGAAGCATGAAGCGGATTTACTAATGCACAAATGTTGTTGACCAAAATGCCTAGGAACAGTTTAGTGTAAGGTAATAAAAGCAGCAGAAACATGGATTGGTTTGCGTCAGCAGAAAGCCAAAAATTAAAATGGGTGTTTGAGGGGACTAAAACAGCAGGGATGAGAAATTTGAAATCATTCCCCTGAGAATTCTTCTGGAAATTTCGTAAAACCAGATAGACACCCAAGGAGATCCAGATGGTGGTGAGGAACCTCCCCATCACATATAAAAACTAAGAGGATCAGCTGGCTTTGAGAAGAGATTTGATGACAACTCCGCTAGAGAAGACAGTCCTGGATATATTGCTGACTAAAGTACTGGAGAACTACAGAATGAGCCTATTACAGTGACATAAAATATTTAAGTCTAATGTAGTAATTTTGGTTGCTATTACTCGCTTCCATATGCTGGAACATACATTGTTATTTTATTTTCAAACTTAAGCTTTTCCTTTGCTGCATTTCCGTCTCATTCTTAATAGGCTGGAGATGAAACTGATTAGCTGCCTCAGTGAATCTACTATTTTCTTTGCCATGCTCCTTTTAAATGTTTGCTCATCTTCTTGCTTTATTTTTTATTCTTTTTGTTAATTTCATAATGTGCTTGCAGTGGGCAAGGGCCACATTCTGCAAACCTTGAAAAGGCAGTTGAGTAATGTCAGCACCACCAGCAGGATAAGGACCACCCACAAAAGTCATTTTGGAGCCCCAAACTGGAAAGCAAATTAAAAAAAAAACCAGAGCAATTGAAATTTTCCACTCACTTAAATTTCATAATGGATCCAAACTTACTTCTTATTATGGATGTGGTTGCTTGCTAATTCTCTGATCATTTGTACAAGGAAAAAATATATATATTTCTATTGTTGTTTAGCTTTGTTATTTAATTAGAGTCAACATCACTCCGGTGGATAGAGGCAATAAATTATAAGGCAAGACATAACCAAATACAGAATAATGAATTTCCAAAGGAGAAATGCAATAAGAGAAGCCAGGAAAATTTAATAGGACACCGAGAAGAGGGGGTTGTTGGCTTATGAAAGATTCTTGAAACAGCCTATCTCACCCTTTGGAACTAGGGAAAAAAATCTGGAGGCATACGAATACAAAATCACAATAGATAAGCTACCAGGGAGTCCACAGCAGGGGGTATATTCTTCTCTGGGGAAATCTTTGATACTGAATGTTAATATATTTAAACTAGTTGTGAACTAAATTGTTTCAGATAATGCCAATGGTAATGACACATTTTTTTCTTATCAACATTTGTGCCTGTTATTTATAAATACATCAACAGGCAAATATCTCAGGCCTTAGGTGGTCTGATACAATTTAAAGTTGCAGCAAAACATTGGATACAGCTGCACACATCTGCATAATAAATGGATGCATGCTAATTAGAAAGCACGTGTCAGCCATGCTATTAGATCCTGTCCTTCCAAAAGGGGTGGGTGGGTTTCAAAGCAGCATGCGTTTTCTAGGTCAACCCATTTGGCCTCCGTGTCATCAGGCAGTAATCTGTTGGCTGTCCCACCACTTGGGTTGGCCCATCAAGCATCATCCAGAGCCCAGGCCTTTCCCATCATGGCTCCAACTGTGTGGAATGGGCTCCCTGAAGGGGTGAGCGGGGCCTCCTCCTTGGAGATCTTCAGGGGGCGCTGCAAGGCCTGCCCCATTTGCCAGAGGTTTGAATTGGCAGGAATCTTTAAGGTGGAGGGAGAGATTCAGGATTTGCTATTTTATTTTTCCTCTCAAACTGAAATTGATTTTAACCGTTATTGTAAGCCACCTTGAACCATGAGGAAATGCAGAATACAAATTTTAATAAATAAAATCCTTGTGTTCGCCATTGTTCCCTCTAAGCTGAGTTAGTGTGAGGTAGCTCACAGTTTTTTAGCCTCCGGCTGACACATATTTGTCTTAGCTCAGGAAGGATGGCTCCAGAGCAAACTTATCTATGCAGTAGCCAAATCGCTCGCTCACAACTTTAATGCCAGTAGCTCACAAAGTCGAATTTTTGCTCACAAGACTCCACAGCTTAGAGGGAGCATTGGACTGTTCACCTCTCCTGCATGAATCCTAAGCCAGTCTGTTTATTTTCTGAAGGTAGCTATGACATTTGGAACATCTAGCTCCACGTTGTTCCCTGGGAGCAGCACCCCAGGGTCTTAGGAAGAGAGGATTGCCAGATCTGGATTGGGAAATACCTGGGGTGGAGCCTGAGGAGGGCAGTTTGTGGGGAAGGGAGGGGCCTCAGGTGGATATAATGCCATTGAGGCCACCCTCTAAAGCAGTCATTTTCTCCAGGGCAACCCATCTGGAGGTTGGCAACCCTAGGAAGAGAGGCCTTTCCCCAAGCTAGGAACCTGGCTGAAATCCTTTAAGTGGAAATGCCAAGTACTAGAGATCAGTTGTAATTCCAGGTGATCTCCAGGCTCTACCTGGACTTTGGCAACCCTAAGGTCTTGCAGTCTTACCCCCACACTGCTGTTGTAAAGATCAAATGGAGGATGGAGGATTCCTTGCAAGATCGCTGGATGTTTGTGCGATTTTGTAAGCCTCCATGCCATTTCTTTTAAGAGTCCGCTTCCCCTCCAAAACGTAATGATGTTTGGTCTTTGCTTCCCCCCACATACACCCACACCCCAACTCCACCTCAGTTTGCCAAGTGTAGAAAATAATTGTTTAGGCTTTTACTTTAATATTTAATCTCAACAACAACAAAAATATGACAAAGGCTGTTTTACAAAAGGAATCAAAATCTGCCTCGGCGCCCGCAAATCTTCTCATGGCCTTTGACAAAAGAGAGCTGTAAACAACTTAACGCAAATGGGAAATGGAGGCTACCAAGTATGTAAGGGATTTAAAATGGCACAGCCTGTGCTGATTTGTAAGGGTGTACTGCCATGGGGACAGCAGGCCTTGATGTATGTTAATGTAATCAACAGTAAGGCAATGCTCACTTCTGCATCACTGGGCTGGGCGGCAGAATTCATAAATCTGAAACACGGAGAAACAGTCCTTGCTTGGTTGCCTATTTACCGGACCTGCTGATGCTTAATATTCAAGGAGGTCCAGATTTTAGTTTGGAAATGTGCTTTGTGAAATTATCCTTTTGTTTCGAGGTCTGCTATCAGTCACATTTGGCCTTAATTAAGTTTAGCCTCCTTGCTGTCATGAGTGAGATTAATTCCACCCCCCCTTGCTCTTTTTTTTTTTTTTTTTTTGGCAGAATGCACAGAGAAGAGGCTCTACAACTGTTACCTCATAGTTATGAGTCGAATGTTCTGCTGCTTCGGACCAGCACAGCTACTCACCTGATTCTACCTCTTAAGTAGTACAGCCACTTTCTACTCTACTTTATCTACAAACATTTTCCAATTAGGGTTGCCGGTTCTGGGTTGGGAAATACCTGGAGATTTAGGGGGTGGAGCCTGAGGAAGGCGGGGTTTGGGGAGGGGAGGGACTTCAATGGAATATAAAGCCATAGAGTCCACCTTCCAATGCAGCCATTTTCTACAGGTGAACTGATCTCTGTCGCCTCGAGGTCAGTTGTAATCCCAGGAGATCCCCAGCTACCACCTGGGGGTTGGCAACCCTATTTCCAATTCACTTTATGCAAACAAACAAACAAACTAACAAACAAACAAACAAACAAACAAACAAACAAACAAACAAACAAACAAACAAACAGAACTCCATTTAGGTGCTTTTTATCCCAGCCCATAAATTGCATTTCAGGTAAAAAAATACCCTAAGTGTCCCCCCCCTCCAGAGATAGATCTAACCCTTCCTGATAACCCAGAGAACATTTACCTCACTACAAAGAGATACGTTCTTGGGGAGGGACCTCAGTAGGGTATAATGCCATAGAGTCCACCCTTTAGGGGAACTGATTTCTGAACTCTGAAAATCAATTGTAATTCCAGCAGCTTTCCAAGTCCCACCTGGAGGCTGGCAACTCTAATGCTGGGGTTCATGTCAATTAATTCAGATTCACTATCACTTCCTCATTAGGTGTATTCACAATTACAAGTGTAGCAGATTAGAAACCTGGTTTAATCCACAACATACATGGAAACAATAGCACACATTCATCCATTTACTTCTCATCCTGATTACGTGTTGGAGAAGGCAGAATAAAGGTGTTGGGGCCAACAAGATGTCCTGCATCTTCTCTCTGTTGCTCTGAAAACAAGGAAGACACAGAATCTGTGGAAATTTCAAATCATACAGTCCTTGCATTCATGCTGAAATACTTCTTATGTGGAATTATGTCTCATTCTCCAGGGACTGTGCTCCAGGGAAACCTATTTCTTTTTTTGTAAATACTTAAAGATTTCCAGGCATACAGATAGGTTCAATAATTATGCATGTATAGATTCCCACAGAGAAAAATCTCAAAGCATTTAGTTTTATTTACATTAAATCCTTATTTGAGGACTCTGGGGAAAATCTTCTTGAAAAGTGGTATTTCAGGAATTAGTTTCTATAATTCAGATTTAAAACCATGATGAAAGCTGTTTTTAAAATTGTATTCAAAATTTTTGATGTTTCCCTTTTATTTTCTCAGAGAAATGCTAACTTTCTGGATGCGACATTACTTCTGACTGATGGTCTAGGATTAGCCCCTAATCTCTATGGTAAAAACCATGGAACTCCTAGAGTATCACTGTTTTTTTCTTCTGCTCCTCAATTTCTTGAAGCCAGAATATGGCATTCCCCAACCAAGCTTGGGCTATTGGGAAGCCTATTGACTTCCAATTACTAATTCTTTGTGTACAACAAGGCCAGATGCAGTTCAAACTTTTAAGAAGTTTATGTTTTCATGAGTTGAAACTTACTACATCAGGTGCCCAGACATGTATATCTACAGCGATTAATTAAACTTAGAAGTTACAAGCAAGCTAAGTTACAAGTTGGAACTTTAAATATAAATATATCAGCTATGGATGCACATTCCTTGTATTTGATGAAGTGAGCTCTGACACATAAATGTTTCTGCTTTTTGTTAGTTGATAAGGTGCCACTATACTTCTGTTTAATCTTGTTGTTATGGAACAGCACAACTAGTCTATTTCATGGTTTTGGTATAAAATTTCCACATATGTCAGATGAGATGACGAATGAATGAGGCTTTATTGTTTGTTTGATAGGTCTAACTACACCAACATGCACACACTATGTTAAAAGGGCACTGTATATTTCCCATCATTTGCTCCAAGTCTATTGTCCTTCCCAAACTCACCATCCCAGACAGCTGCCTGCCCTAAATCTGGCCCTTGGTCTTTCTGAGGCCTCATAAGATCCTTTAGCTGGAAGACCAAGGCATGGAACCCGGAACCATCCACAAGCCCAGCACCTGGCTCTACCACTGAGCTGTGCTTTAGGTCTCACAACTGCTCTGGCAGTTAATATTCCTCTTAATAATTAACAAGCGTAGGCGATGATTCACTTCAGTTGATGACTCAAAATTTACATCTATCACAGTTCGCCGAGTTGGTAATGAATGGATCCATGAGTAATTGAAGTTTGAGTTAACAATTATGCCTCACAGGATGCCCTGAATATTTGATCACCATTCAGTGGAAGATGATTCCAGCCTTTTGATGACTCTTTTGAAAGCTTCCCAAAATACTGAAAGCTCTACACCACACACTCAAGAGCAGTTAATGCAGAGGCACGATTAACACATTTCAAGTTACTTTTAATACATGTGTAGTTCACACACAGTGGTTTTGCTAAACTGTTCCATTTTAAATTTGAGAAGGGGAGTGGCAATACTAGCTTTATACATGAGACAACTCTTTTGTTTAGGGTTGCCAGATCCCCTAGTGGAGGCAGGGGTCCCCTGCTGCCAGGTCCTGCCCACCAGCCACCTATCAGCTGGCTGGCAGGGGGACTTGCCAGTAGAAAGAGGAAGGCTCAGGCCTTGCTGGGATTGCACAGGAAGTGATGCTATCACACCAATGACTTCAAGGCAACACTCTGGTATTTGGGCAAAAACTTTTTGGTAGAAGTTGGTTTTACCATAGAGTTTTGCCCAAATACCAGAGTATCGCCCAGACATAACTAGCATGACATCGTTTCCTGTGTGGTGCTAGTGACATGGCCTGGGTCTCTCTCTTTCTCTTGGTAAGTCCCCCCCCCATCCCCCACCAGTTGCCAGGAGAGGCCTGGCAACCATATATATAAACACACACACACACATACACACACATACATATACATATTGTAAATCATTCAGCCACCTGCAATGTAAAGCACTGCTCAAATTACAGGGGTTATGGGGAAATCTCTATATTTTGTGACAACTCTAGTGACAATTTTTTTGAAGGATGCAGTGGAAGGGAGCGAGACTCCTTTTGGCCTATTCATGGATGAGCATCAAGGGGTCAGGCTGATGGATTTTATTAAACCACATAGAGAGAGAGAGCATAGCTCAGTGGTAGAGCATCTGCTTGGTATGCAAAAGGTCCCCGGTTCAATCCACAGCATCTCCAGTTGAAAGGACCAGGTTATAGATAATGTGAAAGATTTCTAACTGAGAGACAGGAGAGCCAATGCCAATTTGCATAGACAATACTAATTTGATGAGCCAGGGGTCTGATTCAGTATAGGACCTGTTCATGTCACTCCTCCCACACTAAAAGCACACTAAAAACACGGCATTTTAGTAAACACTTTTACCACCTTAACTGATGTTACAGGGAACTAGGCAGCTTTCTCTTTTGAAACATATTTATTGGGCAGATACATTGGTATCAATGCTCCCTCTAAGCTGTGGAGTCTTGTGAGCAAAAATTCTACTTTGTGAGCTACTGGCATTAAAGTTGTGAGTGAGTGATTTGTTTGTTGTTGTTCAGTCACACAGTTGAGTCCGACTCTTCGCGACCCCATGGACCAGATCACGCCAGGCCCTCCTGTCTTCTGCTGTCCTCTGAAGTTTGCTCAATTTCATGTTCGTTGCATCGATGACACTGTCTAACCATCTCATCCTTTGCCGTCCCCTTCTTCTTTTGCCTTCAACCTTTCCCAGCATCAGGGTCTTCTCCAGTGAGCGCTCCCTTCTCATTTGGTGGCCAAAGTATTTGAGCTTCAGCTTCAGGATCTGGCCTTCCAGGGAACAGTTAGGGTTGATTCCTTTTAGGATTGACTGATTTGATCTCCTTGCAGTCCAAGGGACTCTCAAGAGTCTTCTCCAGCACCATAATTCAAAAGAATCTATTCTTCGGTGCCTGGCCTTCCTTATAGTCCAACTCTCGCAGCCATACGTTACTACGGGGAATACCATTGCTTTGACCATGCGGACTTTTGTTGGCAGGGTGATGTCTCTGCTTTTTATCATGCTGCTTAGGTTTGCCATTGCTTTCCTCCCCAGGAGCAGGCGTCTTTTAATTTCATGGCTGCAGTCACCATCTGCAGTGATCTGGGATCCCAGGAACGTGAAGTCTGTCACTACTTCTACGACTTCCCCTTCTATTTGCCAGGGAGTGATGGGGTTGGATGCCATGATCTTAGTTTTTTTGATGTTGAGCTTCAAGCCCACTTTTGCGCTCTCCTCTTTCATCCTGAGTAAGAGGCTCTTTAGGCCCTCTTCACTTTCTGCCATCAGAGTGGTATCGTTTTCATATCTGAGGTTATTGATCTTTTCCCCAGCAATCTTAACTCCAGTGTGTGATTCATCCAGGCCAGCATTTCACATATGATTTGACTGCTGTATAAATTAGTTTGCTCTGGAGCCATTCTTCCTGAGCTAAGACAAAAATGTGTGAGCCAGAGGCTAAAAAAAAAGTGAGCTAGTTCATACTAACTCAGCTTAGAGGGATCAGCATGGAGATCATGGATGGCTGAATGTACTTTGGCATCTGAGATAAAAAAAAATCCCAAATACTTATTGGTTCCCAGTGGTCAGAGAATAACAAACTAAATTTTGACCAATTTTATTGCTCTCTAACAGTTGTAAACAATCTTGGTTTTTTTGGGGAAAGCAGAACCCTCACAGAGAAAGTATTTTCTCTAACATTATTTCAAATGCTCAGGGTAAGTTACAGCATCAGTAAGATATTGCAACTCCATCAAAAGACCAGCAACTATACAACAAATCTAGACATCCACGTGCTAGAAACAAAAAATTACATTTGGAAAGCAATCGAAGCGGCAAATAAATAATAAAAGTGGCAGATAAAAATGAGGATGCACATAAAATAAAATTCTGTAAAATAACAGGGCAAAATAAAAAAGCATTTTCAACTGTCCCTAAAACTTAACAAGCTTGGTGCCTGTGGACAGAGCATTTCTCCAAGAGGCCATCAGAGAGAAGGTCTTCATAGATGAGGACTGAAAATTGAAACTTAATTCTGCCCAAATGGAGGTGCTACTGGTAGGCAGATAGACGGACCCAGGAACTGATGTATCTCTTGTTCTGGCTCGGGTTGCATTACCCCTAATGGAGCAGGTTTGTGACTTGGGGATGCTGCTGCACCTAGGCCTCCTGCTGTCTAAATAGGTGATGGCAATGGCCAGAAGTGCCTTTGACCAGCTTTGTCTGGTGAGTCAGCTGTGGCCTTTTCTAGTCAAAAAAAGTCTTGCCACTGTGTTACATATTTTGGTAACATCTAGATTAGACTACAGCAATGCAATCTATGTCGGTCTGCCCTCAAAAAATGTTCAGAGGCTAAAGTTGGTGCCAAATGCTGTGGCCAGAATGCTAACCTGAGTGGGTCATAGGCAGCACATCACTCCAGTCTTGCCCCTCCTTAGAGCTGCCAGCCAGTAGTTCGCACTTAGGCTGGGGGAAAGAGGAGGGGCTTCCTTGTGTCAATGGACCACCTAATCCCATACAAACTAATTTGAGCACCACAGTCATCTTCAGAGGCCCTTCCTTCTTTGGTGCCCCCACTATCTGAGTCTAGATGGGTGGCAACCTGAGAAAGGGCCTTCTTGATCATGCCACCAAAACTATGGAATTCCCTCCCCAGGAAGATCTGACTGTCCCCCTCTATTGTTTTCTTCCACCAGTGGGTGAAGACTTCATCCAGAGTTCCCTCAATGACCTTCCTTCCTGTACATGTGTTTTAGTTATGGATGTGATCTGCTTAATAATTGCCTTTATATTTTAAAAGCTTATTATAATGTCTTTTTGATGTTTTTCTGCCTTCGAGACACTAAACTGAGAGGAAAGATGGTTTAAAGATATATATTTTGCCAAAAACCCAAATAAGTTTGAATTAATTAAATTAATTTGTTTTAAATAAATAGATTAATAAATCTACTTTACCTAAGAAGGACCAGACACAGACCACAATCCTAAGAACACTTACTTCTGAGTAGATGTATTGCAACCACAAAGAAAGGGTTTTCTGAGACTGATCTCAGTTGGGATGCAGGTTTGTAAGGGAACTGGCAGTCTTCAGATACCCAAGATCCTAACCTAAACATGAAGTTAGTCATTCATTGATGTGATCTGGAGATCCTCATTTCTGCATTTCCTCTGAAACAAATTATTTGCAAAACTATTGGCCAATGAAAGAATATGCAGTCAAATTATAATCAGATCTAGCTTCTTCTATCCAGGCCTAGGCCCTCTTTCCAGGGTTGTAAACTTCCAAGTGGAGCCTGGAGATCTCCCAGAATTACAACTGATCTCCAGATAACATAGACCAGTTCCCTGGATATAATGACTACTTTGAAGGGTAGACTGTATGACATTATACCCTGCTGAGGCCCCTCCCCTTCCCAAACTCCACCTTCCCAAGGCTCCACTCCCAATCACTAAGAATTTCCCAACCAGAAGCTGGCAGCCCTACCTCCTGCATCCTTTAGATGGAGTGCCAACAAACTGTCTACATGATACTGCAAAACTGCTGAAAAGTTGTCTTTAAACACACAGCCGGAAAATGCAATACGGCAAAATGCATTGTCATCTATCTAATATCATTTGCACTCACTAACAGCAGCTCTCCAAGGCCTTTGACATAAGCCCTTCCAAATCCTGTGTCCTGAGATTTGAGCACCAGGGATTGATTTGGGGACTTCACAAAAAACAGGCATTCTAGCTAGGACGGCTTGAGCCATACCTGGCAACCCCTAGGAGCAGTCAGGGATTAGGACTGGCGCATTGGCATCACACTGGCAAACTGACAAAACTTCTGGCAAAAGCCATGGTGTTTTTATAAATCCTAGAGTGGCCATGATATGACTTCACATTTTTTACCAGAAGTGACATCAGTATAATACTGGTGTGCACCCTAATTCCTCCCCATTTCCTCCCAATGGCAATTCAGGTGCTGGTGAGCAAAACAATGGATCTCTGGTAGGTGTCCTACTATTGGGGGGGGTTTTGGCAACCCTAAGCACCTGTTTAATAACTGTGTGCAGAACTGGAACTTTGTGTCAGGTGGAGATTTGGCCTTTTCCTTATGATCTTCCTCTTACCACATTACTTCACAGCTATGGGAAAAGATATGTGTATGCCTTGCCACTGCTGGTTCTTTCTGGGTCTACAAGAATTTCTCTTTCACCTGCCTTCTGGGAGGAGAGAGCCAAGGCATTGGTGCAGTGGCTGGCCTGGCTGTTGCCATGGTAACATAGCACTGGTGACTATATCCACTCTCCTCTGAGGGGGACTGCGGATCAGAGAAGGAAGGAAATGAAGTAAAAATTATTTTAATTATCCCTTAAAGAGCTGTCTAACTAGAAACTCATCAAGTTATATTTAAATGGGTTATTGGTGGTGAGAAAAAGGGCTCGTGTTTCAAATAGGTTATTTTAGGGAAAGATTCTGGAAGAAAGAAAATGTTACATTATTAGATGCTGCGGGTTACGCGTGGCAGTTTTTCATTTTGGAACAAAATGTCCTCACTGGCCATTATGTGACAGATAGGCCCACCATTCTGGATGTTTAGCATTTGATAGTCTTCTTGGCCTTGTGGAAGGAGCCAAACAGTTCAAGCTTGTTTTGAATTAGTTTAGCAAAGTGGAAAATAAGTTTATATTATGACTAATTGCTCTGTGTTGCAGTGTGGAGAACCAAGGCTAAATGTGTGGAGAGACAACTATGATTTAAAACAACAACAACAAACGAAAGTGCAAGAAGAAAGAGGACTTTGGAGAACTCTGGACAAGGGAGTCTGGAGAGAACTGGGACATGGCATTCCAATATCATACTTTTCTAAAAAGACATGTTTTCTGGAATCCAATTAATTTTATCACAGGATGCATTCACTCAAAAGCTGGCCAGGTTTACATAATATATTTAGGACACTGTGGTTCTAACGTCACTTTCCTGGGAGTAGGCCCACTGAGGTCCTTTCCGCACTAGACCTTAAGTTCACCCCTGTAATTATCCCCGGGGTATTTTTTGTTTCCACATTACATTGAGGTCACCCCGGTTTCGCCCCACACTTGTCCTGGGATAAACGGATGCTGTTATAACCAGGGATAAATGCAAGGTATTGTGTCGCGAGTTGAACTCTGACAAAATCAGGGATGAGATCCAAGTGCAGAAAGGACCATAGTAGACTTAAGCAGAATTCTAAGTAGGCCTGCTTAGGATTGCTCCTTAAATTTTGCTGTGGCTGGACTCTAAGTTGGGATGGGAAATTCCTGGACATTTGGGGATGAAGCCTGGGAAGGGTAGGATATGGGGAGGGGAAGGAGGTCAGTGGGGTTGTGATGCCATACAGTTCACCCTTTGAAGTTGCCATTTCCTCTGGGAAAACTGATTTCTGTAGTCTGGAGAACATTTGTAATTCTGGGAGAACTCCAGGCCCCACCTGGAGACTGGCAACTCTCGTTGATTGCTGAACCACACCCCACTTCATGCTGCCACCATGGAATGATGATATGTGACATGGGAGGAGGTCCAAATTCAGTTGTTCTGTATATAGACTTCCATGTTCTCTAAACTGATGTTCTTAGGTAAGCTGCCCTGAGCCAGCCTTGGGCTGGGAGGGCAGGGTATAAATTTTAATAAATAAATAAATATACAAGGAAATGGGATTCAGATTTGGAGACATCCATTTTTGATGCAAGTTGAATTTATATGGTCATTTCTCAATGAACTCATAGTAGGCATGAGATGCATCTACGGCTTATCAAATATGACTAATGTTGTAATGTGTACAAATGCAAACATTCCACAATCAGAGATAGGAGTATGCTTATTAGCTCCCCAGTTCTTATACCTGAGCTCGACCTGCTACTACCAAAGATGGGGTCAGTGGTTGGTATGACTGGACACCTGCCAAAGCCTATGGCCCCATGAATAGCCAGTAACTAGCTGCAGATGTTTGGTTCATTCATTCTCATCACAGAAGGGAGAGGGACAGCTGGGAGAGACAGCAGAATGAAGCTCTCACAAGAGAATAACACCCCACTGCTTCTATTCCACTGGGAAATTAGAGATTATCCAGGGATCCTTGCAATCATCTTGGTTTGAGTGACATTGTATGGAATGAATCATGGACTTCCTCTGGCTACCCTTAGCTCTACTGGAATCAGAGAGGGGATGGAGTGGTAGAGGCACACACAGGAACTCATTTTGCCCAGAATAATTCACACTAATTTACACAGCAAAGCATTCTCAAAATGCCAAGAAACTTGAGACAATGATTTACAAGGGACAGTGACTAAAATATGGGCACTCCCAGGTAAATGGTTAGAAATGTTTACAGCGAGACCTAAGAATCCCTTAGGTGCAAATGGTATGCCTTCTGAAGCCCTCACTTGAAATTGGAGACCCAGATGTTATGCTTCGTGGAATTTATCCATCTCTGTGGAATGTACTCTTAGGTGTCCTGGAACTCTCAACATATAAGTTTCTCTTGATTTTTCCAAGTGCCAAAAATTTGATTTATTGCAGTGAGAAGATGCTGGCAAGAAAATATCTGGGTGTTTCCACTACAGTTACTGACTACAACCTCCCCGTGTTGAAGTGAGGTCACACATCTGGAAAACATCAGCCTTATATATAAGCAAAAGATCTCATCTTGTCTCAAGGGTATATTCCATTCCTGACAAATGAAAATATTAGATGGAAAACACCCATAAACACTAGTTAAAATTATTGTGAAATAATCTTATGCATCTCTGTGCAAAACCAGAAACATACATTCAGGAAGTGTGTTCTTAAAGTTTACATGGTAGTTCTTTTAGTTAACAATTAGTTGGGGGCAAACTAGGTGATACATGGGAAATGCATGCAGTCTCTTGGTGATTTTTTTTAAAAAAACTGCTGTGGGAAACAATATCAGGGAATAAGGACCATTTAACCCTTTTACATGTCTGCTGTCTTCTCAAAACCAAAACCTTACACTCCCCCAGTTGTGTGTCTCCTACAGAGTTAAGGATACAGAGTCCCCATTTCTTTCTGTTGTGGGTGCGGAAATTTGTGTGAATAATTTTGGGTGGGAAAATGTCAGAAAGGCAAAGGGTTTAGTAGTCCACACATACTGTTTCTTTGCTGAACTTAGTACCCATACTAAATTTTTAATTTTCAAACCTGGGAGCTACTTAAAAAGGGTTGGGAGGAATCCTACCACCATTACTGCTGCCCCTGGATGGACAGCAGGCAAGCCCAAGAGCCACTGTGCCACCCACAGTTGCTGAGAAAGGAAGCTTTGACTCTGGAAAACTTATATCCTGAAAATCTTGTCGGTCTCTAAAGTGCTACTGGACTCAAGTATAATTGTTTTACTGCAGACTAACATGACTACCCTCTGATGCTGCGCCATCAATGTATCCCCCTTTCTCTTGGCTATCAACACCTGTCATTAGAATGACATGAATTAGGAGGCCAGCTTTGATCTAAGATTCACCAGTGAGAGGCAGTGTGGTGTAGTGGTTAAGAGCAGCAGACTCTAATCTGGAGACCCAGGTTTGATTCTCCACTCCTCCTCCACAGGAAGCCAGCTGGTTGACCTTAAGCCAGTCACAGTTCTTTCAGAGCTCTCCCAGCCCCACCTAGCCCACAGTTTATCTGTTGTGGGGAAAGGAAGGAAAGTTGATTGTAAGCCACTCCAAGACTCCTCTGGGTAGTGGGGTATAAAAACCTCCTCCTCCGCCACCGCCGCCGCCTCCTCCTTCTCCTCCTCCTCTTCTTCTTCTTCTAATCATTTTAGACATATAAATCATGAAAACTAAATGCAGTTGAAAGCGGAACACTCTAACCAGCAGGAGGCAACCACACAGCATGTTAGACTTCAGCAAGAATTTTCTGTGCTCCTTTAATTTAAAATGTTTACAAGATTTTGTCATGGAAAACTCTCTCACTTGCGTTCCAGCCTCCATTTTTTAAAAATAAAAATCATGAAATGTGAGAAAACGTTTTAGTGAATAGACCCGGGTGGTGTGAGGAAATCAGCAGTCCTAGAAACACGGCAGGCTTGAGGTTACATTATAAAACTTTTTTTAAAGCTCTTTTCAGTGTTTTCACTCCACCCCCTCACCTAACACAGGGTTTATCACATACTGTAAAAGAGACATGAAGATAAATTGTCAGACGATGCACTGAAAACAAAATCCTGAATTATGTTTACGGCCTTTTATTTAAGAGTCACTTGGCCAGAATAAATTAAATTGGCACCCAGTAAGAAAACTTTTAGTAAGAATCGTAAGGTGCAACTGATAGCTCAAATTGGGGCTAGCAAGTGAACCTAAAGGCTTGTATTTCAGAGCTTACAGAACTGTGTGAATGGACACGAGGACATGGTTATGTTTCTCTTGTTGTCAGCCGTTATGGAGTAAAGTTTGTTTCCAGTTACACTTCTGAATGTAAGGGAGTAACTGTGCCTGCACCGAGCCCCAGCTGAGAATTAGGGATACAAGAACTTTGCGCTAAATATGTCCGGCAGGTTATTGTTTCTCTTTTGACAGCAGTGATGAACCAAGCCTCAGATCTCCTCACCCCTGTCTGACCCAAGCAGCTGCTGAACAGGTTTGTGGCTGCACAGCAGCTTGGCTGTTAACTTTCATTTCTGGTCTTTGACTGGAATGACTGCTTTGATAATTCTTTATTTAAACAATTGGCAGCAGGACTGTACACACCAGCAACAGGTCCGGGGGTGAAGGAAAGCACATCTGGCTTTGGAAAAGCATGCATGTGCAAAATGTTGTCGATTGCATTGTGCAGCTTTGTTTGAATACATTGAAAATAATGAAACATTAGGAAAAGCCATGAAGCAGACTCACAAAACTAACAGGGAAGTGCGAGTGTAAATCTAGAAATGAAAAAGTAGAAACTCTCCCAATTTTTTTTAAGACAAGTAGTAATACTCATAGGCATATATTGAATATGTAAACACATACAGCATTTCAAAAGAATGTTCAAAAGAACTGCTAGACTGGATAACATTGAGTTGTGAAATTGCTAAGAGGCCTTGGACTCCACTTAATAAGAAATATTATTTTGATCTGTGCATGGTCATTGCACCTACTTTGACTCGCTATACCCTTTGATGAAGGATTGTCTTCGAAACAGTCTTGAGATACTGGACAGTATTTTCTCTATGGACTGTTATTTCCCCTAAGAGGGCTTGTATTTGTGGACTATTTTGGATTGTACCACTTTAAGTATCATCTGTCTGTGGTTTATGTGACTGTATGATGTGCATTACATTCTTTTGAACATTCTTTTGAAATGCTGTAGATGAAACAGGTTCCTCATGGATCACTGCCTTGACGTGGCAAGGGGGCTTGCGTGGTTCGATGAGTCTGTGGGCTGTGCTGTGGAGGGCCACCCAGGACAGACAGGCCACAGCAGAGAACTCAGACCAAGTGTAATCCACTGGAGAAAGAAATGGCAACCCACTCCAATATTTTTGCCAAGAAAACCCCATGGACACTAACAAAAGGCCAAAAGATATGACGCTGGAAGATGAGCCCCCTCAGGTTGGAAAGTGTCCAATATGCTACTAAGGATGAGCAGAGGACAAGTACAAGTAACCCCAGAAAGAGCGAAGTGGCTGGGCCAAAGCTGAAAAGATGCTTAGCTGTAGATGTGTCTGATGGTAAGGAAAGTCCAATGCTGCAAAGAACAATACTGCATAGGAACCTGGAATGTAACATCTATGAATCAAGGTAGGCTTGACATGGTAAAAAATGAGATGGCAAGACTGAACATCAACATCTTGGGAATCAGTGAACTAAAGTGGACAGGAATGGGCAAATTTAACTCAGAAGACTATTATATCTACTACTGTGGCCAAGAATCCCATAGAAAAAATGGTGTGGCCTTTATAGTCAACAAGAGAGTGCGAAAGGCAGTAATGGGATACAATCTCAAAAATGACAGAATGATCTCAGTCTGAATCCAAGGCAAACCATTCAACATCACAATAATTCAAGTCTATGCCCCAACCACTGCTGCAGAAGATGCTGAAGTGAACCGGTTCTATGAAGACCTACAACACCTCCTAGAACTAACACCAAAAAAAGATGTCCTCCTCATCATAGGGGACTGGAATGCTAAAGTAGGAAGCCAAAAGGTAACTGGAATAACAGACAAGTTTGGCCTTGGAGAACAAAATGAAGCTGGGCAAAGGCTAACAGAGTTTTGTCAAGAGAACGCGCTGGTCATAGCAAACACCCTCTTCCAACGAATTAAGAGGCGACTCTACACATGGACATCACCAGATGGGCAACACTGAAATCAGATTGACTATATAATTTGCAGTCAAAGATGGAGAAGCTCTACCCAGTCAGTAAAAACAAGACCTGGTACTGACTGTGGCTCATATCATGAGCTACTTATTGCAAAATTTAGACTTAAACTGAAGAAAGTTGGGAAAACCACTAGGCCATTCAGGTTTGACCTAGATCGCATCCCCGATGAATATACAGTAGAGGTGAAGAATAGGTTTAAGGGACTAGATTTGATAGACAGAGTGCCTGAAGAACTATGGACGGAGGTTCGTGACATTGTACAGGAGGTAGCAATCACCACCATTGCAAAGAAACAGAAATGCAAGAAAGCAAAGTGGCTGTGTGATGAGGCTTTACTAGTAGCAGAGGAAAGAAGGAAAGTGAAAGGCAAAGGTGAAAAGGAAAGATTTAACCAACTGAATGCAGATTTCCAGAGAACAGCAAGGAGCGATAAGGAGGCTTTCCTGAATGAACAATGAAAAGTAATAGAAGAGAACAATAAAATGGGAAGGACTAGAGATCTTTTCAAGAAAATTGGAGAAATCAAGGGATCATTCCATGCAAAGCGGGCCATGATAAAGGACAAAAACGGCAGGGACCTAACAGAAGCAGAAGAGATTAGGAAAAGATGGCAAGAATACACAGAAGAACTATACAAGAAGGACCTCAATATCCTTGACAACCATGACGGTGTAATCGCTGATTTTGAGCCAGACATCCTGGAATGCGAAGTCAAATGGGTCTTAAAAAGCGTTACTAACAACAAAGCTAGTGGAGGTGATGGTATCGCAGCTGAGCTATTCAAAGTCTTAAAAGATGATACTGTTAAAGTGCTGCACTTAATTTGCCAGCAAATTTGGAAAACATAACATTGGCCACAGGATTGGAAAAGGTCAGTATACATTCCAATCCCAAAAAAGGGCAATGCCAAGGAATGTTCAGACTATTGCACAATTGCACTCATTTCACATGCTAGCAAGGTCATGCTAAAGATCCTACAAACTAGGCTTCAGCAGTACATGGATAGAGAACTGCTAGAAGTACAAGCTGGGTTTCAAAGAGGTAGAGGAACTAGAGATCAAATTGCCAACATTCACTGGATTATGGAGAAAGCAAGAGAGTACCAGAAAAAGATCTACTTCTGCTTCATGGACTACGCTAAAGCCTTTGATTGTGTAGATCACAACAAACTATGGCAAGTCCTTAAAGAGATGGGAGTACCAGACCACCTCACATGTCTCTTGAGAAACCTGTATAAGGGCCAAGAAGCGACAGTTAGAACAGGATATGGAACAACTGATTGGTTTAGCATAGGAAAAGGAGTACGACAAGGATGAATATTGTCACCCTACTTATTTAATTTATATGCAGAGTACATCATGCAAAATGCCAGCCTGGATGATTCAGAAGCCAGAATTAAGTTTGCTGGGAAAAACATTAGCAACCTCAGATATGCAGACGATCCCACTCTAATGGCAGAAAGTGAAGAGGACCTAAAGCCAGTTTGGTGTAGTGGTTAAGTGCGCGGACTCTAATCTGGGAGAACTGGCTTTGATTCCCCACTCCTCCACTTGAACCTGCTGATGTGAACTTGAGTCAGTCACAAGCTCTGGCACAGCTGTTCTTGAAAAAGAGCAGTTGCTGTCAGAGCTTTCTCAGCCCCACCTACCTCACAGGGTGTCTGTTGTGGGGAGGGGAAGGGAAAGGAGTTTGTAAGCCACTCTGAGACTCCCTTGGGTAGTGAAGGGTGGGGTACAAATTCAATCTCTTCTAAAAAGCCTCTTGCTGATGGTAAAAGAGAGTACAAAGGTTGGCTTGAAACTCAAAATAAATTTAAAAAAAAACTAAGATCATGGCATCCGGCCCCATCACTCCTTAGCAAATAGAAGGAGAAGTCATGGAAGCAGTGACAGACTTCACATTCCAGGGATCCAAGATCACTGCAGATGGTGACTGCTGCCATGAAATTAAAAGACACATGCTCCTTGGAAGGAAAGCAATGGCAAACCTAGACAGCATAATAAAAAGTAGAGACATCACCCTGCCAATAAAAGTCTGTATGGTCAAAGCAATTGTATTCCCAGTAGTAATGTATGGCTGCAAGGGTTGGATTATAAGGAAGGCTGAGTGCCAAAGAATAGATTCTTTTGAATTATGGTACTGGAGAAGACTTTTGAGAGTCCCTTGGATTGCAAGGAGATCAAATCAGACAATTCTAAAAGAAATCAACCCTAACTGTTCCCTGGAAGGTCGGATACTGAAGCTGACGCTCAAATACTTTGGCCACCAAAAGAGAAGGGAGCACTCACTGGAGAAGACCCTGATGCTGGGAAAGATTGAAGGTCAAAGAAGAAGGGGACGGCAAAACTGTCCCCAGTTTTCTCTGAATACTGATGAATTAGATGGCCAAACAGCTATAAACAGAAGGGTTAGCTGTACCTTTCCTTCTGTCACATCATCTGGAACTGACCTGTGACCTAATATCAGTTTGGTGTAGTGGCCAGGAGCAGTGATCCCTCTAAGCTGAGTTAGTGTGAGATAGCTCACAGTTTTTAGCCTCCGGCTCACACATTTTTGTCTTACCTCAGGAAGAATGGCTCCAGAGCAAACTAATTTATGCAGTAGCCATAATCGCTCACTCACAACTTTAATGCCGATAGCTCACAAATTGGATTTTTTTTTGCTCACAAGACTCCATAGCTTAGAGGGAGCATTGGATAGAAGTGTGAACTCTAATCTGGGAGAACCAGGTTTGATTCCCCACTCTTCCACATGAAGCTGCTGGTGTGACCAAACATCAGTCACAAGTTCTCCCAGAGCTGTTCTCTCAAAAGCAGTTCTCAAAAGAGCTCTCTTGGCCTGACCTACCTCACAGGGTGTCTATTGTGTGGAGGCCAAGGGAAAGGAGATTGTAAGCCACTCTGAGACTCCCCCTCCTCCTCCCTCTCCTCCTCCCTTGATGTTCTAGGTTTCCCTGCCTGTCTGCCTGCAGCAGCCATGGATAAAGAACAGGAAAACACAGAAGGCCATGGTACCAGAATATGGCTTAAAATGGCTTCCATCTGAGCCTGCATTGAGTTTAGAACCACAGAGGGGGCAGAGAAGATGGAGCGACATACCCACAACTTCATTGCTAAACCTGCCAGGAATTGGGGGGGGGAATTACAGGAGACAGAAACAAATCCTCCAGCCCATCTGCTGGGGATCATGAAGGAGGAAAAACCGGTTTAAGAATGGAACATTGGGATATGACTTCACCAGCATCCTGGTGGGTGGATGCATGGAACATGCAGCTGATAATTCCTCTCCTGTGGTGAGCAGATCTATAAACCCTTCCCCTGGGTTCCTTAGTGGGCAAATGAGAATCCACCCCTACCCATCAATAGTCCAGGGTGGAGACTGGCCCCTTTAAGCAAGCAGTAGCAGATCTTTTTTTTTTTTTTTTTTATCAAAACCCTCCTAAAAAGGAGAGGAATTTATTCTTTTTTATAAATAGAAAAAGGTAGGGTATGTAGAGGGATAAAGAAAAGAGCGGAGTGAGTATTCTGTTAATAAAGGTTAGTTTAAATCAATATAGATACAGTTTTTGGCAATCTCCGTGATTTGAGAGTCTTCTTTTCATCTAACAAAAATTCAAAATAACTCTGTTAATGAGGTTAGTAATGTCCTTTGGGGTTAATTATTAGTCATCTCCTTTTTGACGTTTCCCGAACAGTTATTTCTTAGGTTGTCTTCCTTTGGTATCCCTCAAGTTATAGGATGGGCCACCTTTGGTTTTCACTTCTCCCGCTCCGGCACCTCCCTCCTCTGGGCCGCTGTCATCTTCACTACTCAAATCTGTCCACGTTGCGAGTGCTGCCTCTTCCTCTGGACTGGCGTGTCTCTTCAGAAATTCCTGCGCCTTGAAGATGGAGTCAATCTTCTCTCTTTTATCCTTGTACTTGAACAAAAGGCCTTCAGGATAGGTCCATCTGTATATGACCTGTCTTCTTTGTAGAAAAGTGGTCAATCCTTTATAAGCTTTCCTTTTCATCCGGATTTCATAAGGCACATCTTTCAATATTCTGATGGTCTGCTCCCCAATTTTCAAGGGCACCGCTGCAACTGCACGCAAGATTTGATCTCTGGTACTTTGCTTGACAAACTTGACAACCACTTCTGCTGGCAGATTATTTTTTTTGTAAATGTGGAGTAGGCCCTATAGACCTTATCCATTTCTTCTTTTAACTCACGCTGATCTCTGCCAGTTACGGGTGCCAAGGCATTCGCAAGTATAGATCTGAGATCTCCCTTCTCTTCTTCTTTAATGCCCTGAAATCGAAGTCAGATTCGATTTTTCCATTTGCAACATCAAAATTCTTTTTTCTTGCACATCCTGATGCTTTTCTAACTTGTTGACCCTTTTCTTCACTTTTCCGATGTCTTCCGACGAGACCAAACATTTCTGTGCGATCTCCTCCATCTTCTTTGACGTCTCTGTTAGTTGCCTCTGTTGACTGTTGAGAACACCTTCCATATTAGTTAAGGTTTCGCTGATTTTCTGTATTTGGACCAGCAGAGGGTGCAGTAACTCGCTTGTCTGTTGACTGACAGTCGGCTCTGGAGGGGGATTACCCGGACCGGAAGTCCCGCCTCCCTTCTTCTCAGTTTTCAAAGGGACCTTCTTCATGGCAGACATTTCTTGTATTTGTTTACTTTATAAAAGTTCGTGACGCATCGCTCAGGAGTCCCGCTAACTCATTCGCTTCAATGGCACCCCAAAGGTAATTTCACCAACCCTTCTTCCCTTTCATCCCCCTTAGCTTTCTTATGCAAGTCCCGCTTCTCAGTGGGGGGGGGATTCCCCCTCCTCCCAGCCGCTTATTCGCTTATGGGGGAAGGGCTCGAGTTTCGCTTCAGATTCAGACCTCCAACTCACGGTTCCTGCCGTTTCTTCTTTTTGCTTTAATTCATCGCTGTTCCTCACTCCTGTTGGAAATCGGTGGCATCGCTAAGTCCCATTACGGGCACACCGCAGCGGGGCCGATTGGGGCGGGGAGAAAGCCTCAATTTCCCGGCTGACTGCCGGCAAAGAGGCTATTCCCCAAGCACCCCCAGTTTGGAGCCTTTGCCTAAGGCTCACTAGGGTCTTGCAAACCTGCAAAGACCCCCCAAACTGCGTGTGGGCTAACCACCTCCGGGGACTTCCCGAAAGGTGGCCGCCATTCGCAACGCCGGAAACCGAAACCAAGCAGTAGCAGATCTTAGAGTACCAATCTTCTTCCTGGGCTGGCTCAACTCATCCTAGCCGAACACAGTTGCCTAGCTGAGATGTGGGGCAAGCCAAGGGGGGAAAAACTCAACTGAAGTGCAGGTTTTAGCTGTTTTATGGGTACCCATGCTGCTGAATCTAGTCCTGCTCCCTGCCTCTTTGCATGATGGGGTGTTCTTGTTAAAATTTTGGAAGCAAGCCTTGCAGGAGCACATTTAGAATAATAACTTATTTGGCTTTGATTGGGTTAGGAATTGTGGGGTCATTAAGAAGATCTGATTGGAGGATTACAGAATATACTGGCAGAAGGAACATGAAAAAACTGGGTGTTATATACTGAGATAGCCAAATCAGCTCAGCAAGACCATGCGGTCAAGCGCACCTTCGTGTGCTAGAACAATAGAGGATTCGGATCCTAGGGCGGACCTATAGGAGTGCCCGGATCCTAGAATAGACCTATGATGGACTCCTCCATTGTAAATAGCCTATCATGGGTATTGGGGCGTGTGTTTGGTGTGGGGTACTGCGGGGATATAAGTGGGGCTCGAACCTTGCTAGTTTGTCTTTCGTTTTGCCTATTGAATAAAGCATGAGCTGATCATTACTCAACGCGTCCGAACTCAGTACTTTACACTGGGATAGTGCCGTCCTGTGTTCTTCATGTCTGCAGTGCAGAGGTTTGAGGCTCTTGTGTTTGTCGAATAAAGAAGACAAAAATGGATATTTTAAGGTGAAGAGAAGTATTAACAAAAGTAGCATTTTCCCCACTCACCACTGTGCCCTTTGGTTGCATATCCTTTTCTTCTGTGGGTTCCATCAATATTACTATTTTGCTATTTATTTCTCTGTTAGCTCTCATCAGTGAATGGCAAAGCCTCCACACAAAACCTCTCTTCAGCCTCTGCACAAAACCCAGGCAAATCTTAACATGTTATCCCAGCTTTGTGTGGCTTTTAAAGAAATGGCAACCAGGAGGAAATGTTGTTCTTTAATTGAATTGAATGGCAAAAATGGCAAAAGCAGCCTTTTCCTCTCCAAGATTTGAAAACTGTCTGAACTGTGTGCATTTGTTAGAAACAAAACCAGTTTATTGAGTGGCACAGCTGTTCTCTGTATGATCTTTTGTATTTGGGTGCTGGTAGATATTTATATCTAATTAGCTATCTTACACACCATCAGGCAATCTGCATTTAGGGAACAGGGAAAGCCAAACCATGTGGAGTTCCAAGCTGCCAGAAACTAACAATAGAAGGGGCTCAGGTTTCGGTTACTGGAAAGTGAACATTTTTGAAACAGTTCAAACATTTGTGGATTTTCTCCACCACAAATGATTGGGTTGAGGGCATCAAGGCATTCCTATGGCCCATGCCGTCCGAGGCTGAATTATTTCTTCCCTAGTACTACACACCTGAGGAGGAAAGGTGGCATGGTATAGCCTGATCTCACCAGATCTGGGAAGCTAAGCAGGGTCCCGGTCACACGTGCCAGATAACGCGGGGGGGGCGGGGAGTGAGGCTATTTGCTTTGCTGTAATTTGATCCACCACTGCGTGATCAGATGCACCGGCGGGTGAATCAGTTTTTTCCCATAATCGCGTGTTTCGGGTGCGCTTCAACGAGGGATCACTGACGCAATGGGAGTGTACCGGAGTGATCACACAGGGAAGTCCGTCTGCAGCTCTTTGCAAACCCATTTGATACAGCACTTTCCCTGGTATTTTTAAACTCTGCTTCTTCGGCAGAGTGAGTCAGGTTGCCAACGGGTGCGGGATGCTTGCCAGTTGTTCCCATGTGATCGTGCCCTTAAAATTCACCCAGCATTCATGCCTATCGCACGGCTACTTCTGCATGTGACCGGGACACAGGTTTGGTATTTGGATGGGAAACCACCAAGGAAAGCTCTGCAGAAGAAGACAACCTCTGCTTCCCATTGGCCTTAAAAGCCCCTCGCTGGGGTTGCCATAAGTTGTTTGCAACTTGATGGTACTTACACATGTACATTACATAGACACCCAAGGGAACTGGAGTGTATTTAAAGGAAAGTTAAGTCATGTTTCCTTAGCCAGTGGCCAGCCACTTATTCATGCACGAGCAGGGCCAGCTCGAGGTGCTTCTGCGCCCTAGGCGGGCACAGATGCTAACCTCCCAGTGGGGCATGGAGTCCCTGGGGGGGAGGGGGAGGGTGAGCGAGCGGCACCACCATTGCTGCCTCCTCTTGCGCCCCAGCTGGTCCCCTGGGCTCCCAAGAGATGTGGGGCGGGGGAGCACTGAAGCCAATGTCCCACTCAGTTCTCTGGGAAGTGGGCTCAGGCTGACAGGCAGCCTTACAAAGGGGCAAGAAGTAGTTGCCTCCTCCTCCACCCAAGGGGGAGGGGGAGGGAGGGAAGGTGAGCTGCTCCACAGACGCTGCCTCCTGCACCCCAGCCAGCCACACTGGCCACTGCCTCCTCCTCCACCTGAGGGGGGAGGGGGAGGGCGGGTGAGCTGTACCACCACTGCCACCTCCTGCTCCCTGGTCGGCCAGCCATTCTCTGGTGGCGGCTAGCTGCCGCCTCTAGTGCTCCTGCTGCTGGGTGGCTCTCGAGTATGGCACACCATGGAATGGAGCAGGGTGGTGCTGGCTGGCTGGTCCAGCCCCCTGCCCACTGCAGAGCAGCCTCCAGCCCGCCTCTGGGCTAGAGAGGAGCCCCTGGCTGCAGGGGCTGCAGCGGGAAGAGGAAAGGCGGCTCCTCCCTTGGTGCCGTGATGTCCACCCAGCCTCGCCTGGCTGGCTGGGAGCCCTTTTACTGGTGGCGGCAGGCGGTGGCAGTGAGTCCCCACTTTGGCACCCCTGAGGGCCGATGCACCCTAGGCGAGCGCCTAGCTCACCTAGCAGGTGAGCCGGCCCTGCACACAAGCATATAATTAGCTATCTCAGTGTTAAGAGCTGCACACTCATAATTTTAGCAAGCGAAGTGCCTTTTACATTTTGGTGTAGTGGTTAAGTGTGAAGGCTGTAATCTGGGAGAACTGGGTTTGATTCCCCACTCCTCCACTTGCAGCTGCTGAATGACCTTGGGCAAGCCATAGTTCTGTCAGAGGTGTTCTTGAAAACAGCACTTTCTGCCAGAGCTCTCCCAGCCCCACCTACCTCATAGGGTCTCTGTTGTGGGGAGGGGAAGGGAAAGGAGTTTGTAAGCCACTCTGAGTGTAGGGCATGGTATAAATCCAGTCTCCACCACCACCACCACCACTACCACCACCTCCTCCTCCTCCTCCTCCTCCTCTGTCTCCAAAGAGCTCAAGACGGTGTTCAGATTATCTCCTTTTGTATTTTTTTCCCCTCACAATAATGCTGGTTAGGCTGAAAGGCAATAGCTGGCCCAAAGTCACCCAATAATGATTTGAGCTCCATACTCTGTGCTCCACCACTTTAATTACTGCATGATACTGGCTCAAGCATTGAGTTGTTCTCACAGTCACTTGGGAAGTAAGAGGGTGGTTCTGGAAGGGAGGTGAGAGCACGAGGGGAGGGCTGTAAAGGTTAGGCGTGACTGAGCTGCCTCATGTTGCATCACACCTGGACAGATATGGGCTAGCTTAGCTAGGGAGAAGGCAGGTGTGCTGGAGGCGGACTGGTTTGTCCTCAGTAGTTTCCCATCTTGGTAGATTGAATCGATCACTGCCCATTTCCATTTGTCTATGCATTCTGCTAACTTTTCTTGGCCACTGAAGCCAACAAGGGACTTAACCATGACCCTTAACTGGCTCTGTGCAATGGAGACTGTTAGTTGTTTAGGAACAGCTCAAGCCAGTTCGCCAGGTAACCTTTCACACATTTGAACAGTACAGCCTAGTACAGTACAATCAGCAGTGTTTTATTCATGCATATTCTCACACAAGAATCTTACTTTCCCCATCCCCAAAGACATATTATTGCTGCTACACATTGCTCAGCAGTGTGCAGATAAACCAGCAGTCAGTGATTATAAACAAACACTGTAATTTTTTTTAAGTCTGTTTGGTGTTCATCAGCATCTGTTATCAAAGTCATTTGTGCATGTGATTTTTTTAAACAGCTGCAAGAAAGCATAGCTGTCCTCTAGGCTTGCCAATGTCCAGGTGGAACCTGGAGTTCTTCTGCAATTACACTTTAGTCGCAGACTACAAGGATCAGAACCCCTGAAGGAAAAGGCAACCTCAGAGGGCATACTCTGGGGTTATGATGTATATGAGTCTATGAGAAACTGAAGTCCTAAAGCGACATCACATTCCCCATTGAGCTTCCTCCTTTTGCCAAATACCATCTTCCTAAGGCACCATCCCAAACTTCCAGGAATGTCCCAAATTAGCTACTCTACTGCCCTTTCACATAATTTAATTACCTGGCCTGTCCATCCATGACCTTGGTTAGAATTATCTCACCTACTCAACAGATACGGCAAGGAAGTTAAACATCACCACCATGCTTTGGCTTTTTCTGCATTCTCATTTTCTCATTTGTGAGTTCCTGTTTCTTTGGGTTTTTTGTTTTGTTCCACACTTTTTACTCCCTTTAGTTGTTGATACAGTATACAGGTTTGTGTCTGGTGTAAAAACCTGCTGTTTAACTCTTCAGGGAGATAAACTGTACATAAACCTGTGTGATTTCAAACTGACCACTAGAGGGAGCAAGACACATGCAGAACAGACCGCTCCCCCCCAAAGAACAGGAACTTACAAGTGAAGACAATGAAAATGCTGAAAACCTCCATAACTACTGCTCAGCTGCAAAAATATTTGACCACCAAGTGAGATGAATGGCAGACAGGCAAACAGATTACAGGTTTGGTTCTCGCATGTTCAGGGCATTTTTTCACTTATTGAGCATGTCCACTACAAAGTTTGCAGTATCCCTTATCTAAAAACAGATCTGCTGTTTATGAATACTTATTGCAATGCCCTGACAGGTCTGTGTCAGCTTTAGGCAACAGCTGATATATTCGGAAACAGATTGTCACTTTCATTTCCAGGTCAGGGTGCCTATGGGGTGCAAGACCAACCTGTTGCACTGATAGTCACATGACTCCCCCTCCCTTCCATGGTTTTTATTCAGCAGTCATAGACAGCTGTCTGTCTAGTCCACAATCAAGCTGGCAGTAAGATCTGTTTGTCCCTTGCCCTATGTACATTGAAATCTAGAAGCTGTCAATGAAATAAAATTGTTGTTTGTTTTCACCCAGTTCTACCTGCATCGCCTGTTCTTCCAGACTTTGACTGCCTGCTGTGGGTACAATCAGGGGCGATTATGGACTTAATAACATCATAAAAATAGTGATGACAGACTTAATTCTCACACAGCCTGATGTCTGAATGCCTTTAACACATTCCTTCCTTATGTGAAGACTGGGGAGGCCAAGTACAACACAAAATTATGTTAGATCCTGGGAAGCTTTCGTGGTAGTTCCTTGCAAATTCTTATGGTAAAATGATACCTTGTACCACAAGTAACCACCATAAAATTTATGAATGGGCCTCTACTGAGATTTACTTTGTCAAGGTGTATCAAAGACTTATAAAAGCCTCCTTAAGGGTGACCATTTGGTCCAAGGCAAAACTACAAAGTACTGAGGTGTGACTCCTCTCAAGCCCAGAGTAACAGTACCACCAGTCCCCTTAATTAACCCACCAGCCAGAAGCCAAGGGACTAAGGGTGCGGTCACACTGCCATTTTGATCGGGATTCGCTGCTGTTTACTTGCGCGCATCAGTTTCACGTTCACACGAGCCAATCCGCCTCGCAAAGCGGGCTTACTCGCGCAATGCTTCCGGGTTTTCCTGACCCCTGGAGAAACTAGTGTTTTCCTGGCACTTCCGCTTTGATTGCGTGATTTCACCTATGTGGACAGCCCCTAAGTCTCTAGCCCTCCCAGGTCTAAAATTCATAAGCCAGTCCTGCAAGGAAGGATGCTTTTAAGATGAGTTCCATGAAAGGAAAGGAGATTATAGTTGTATCAATTTAGCCAGTATCTTGGCTTCTTATCTTACTCTAAAATATCCTTATTATCCACCTTACTTTTATATTATACGTTTTTATTAATATTTTAATCTATAATTCTCAGTTCTTTTTATTCGGTCAGAGGTCCAAGAATTTTAGTTATTATTTCCTTCTAGCCAGTCATAAAATCTTGACCATGTGTTTTCAAAGTCTTCTTTGCTATTTCCTGTTAAGATCATAGTCAATTTGTCCATCTCAGCAGTTTCCAATACTTTGGCTATGATGACTTTTTATGTAGGAACTTCAGTTCCTCTCCACTATTTTGTATATAGAATCCTTGCTGCTGTTAGGATATGTATAGTAAGATAAAAGCCTTGCCTCTTATAATTTTCTGGGATTATATTCAACAAAAAAAATTCTGGTGTTCAAGGCACAATAATTTTCAACATTTTATGTAACAGTTCATGTATCCAAGACCAATATTTTTTAAACTTTCTCTCGAGTCCACCACATATGAAAGAATGTGCCAACATTATTGTAACATTTCCAACAATCATTTGACAATTCAATAAAAATCTCCCTTTCATATGTGTGCATGTATGTTTGTTTATTTGTGTGTATATTTATGTGTGTGTATGTATGTTTGGAGACTGGCAAACCTGCTTGCAGCAAGAGTCCAAGGTATGATGATGGATACAAGGTATGTCTGTTATAGAAATGATGATGATGATGATTTTTTTTTTTAAAAAAAGATGAGTTCCAGAAAACAGTTATTCTGATAGTGGTAGCCAATATGGGCTTAAATATTGGATTCAGATTCAAGTCCCAAAACCCAAGAATGCCACATAATAAACTACTTTAGTTATATTAGAAGAATGTTTAGGAATATACAATATAAGAACAGTGAACAGTGGGGATAAAATAATAAAGCTAAATATCTAACCTAAGCACATTTACAAGCATTGGTTCTAAATCCAGCTGTTATCTTGCAAGACTGAGTCCAACAAAATTTCAAAGTCCTAAGTCTAAAACAAGTGCTCTGGCCAACATGGCCCACCCAGAATCAAGAAGTGTCTCAAAGTTAGATGTAATCCAGACAAAAGGCAAAACTAGAATGAAAGATTTTTTCTTTATGCCCAATGACTCACGTTGGCATGATTCTAGTTGACTAAACAAATGTATGATCAATGATATAGCTTGACCAATCAGTTGTGTCGCTAACCAGGTGACCCAACCAATCAGATTAATTGCCATTGTGAGACCATGTACTCTGCCAGGCCTAATTATGCAAGCACCTTCCCCCCACCTATGAGCCTTTGCACTAACAAGATGGAATGCACAGGCCACACTCCCTCCTTTTGGCCTTGAAATCACTAGTCCTGATGCTCTGACTGGCACCTGTGACAGCTTCCCATCTTTCTTATCTCTCTCTCTTTGAAGATATGGTCAGCTTGGCCTTTCATTCTCATAGAGAGAAACTTTCATGATTTCTGCTAGGCCCAAGCCTGAACCAGTTTTTCTGAATTGACAAGAGACTCTTGACAGGATGGAATTAAAAAGTCCTTTGCCTGTGTGCTGAAGCGAGTGACAGAAGGTCTAACCAGACATGATATTTTACACATAAACATTTACAGGTTACTTATAAATGCTATATCTATCTGGATAGTCTAGACCCATTCCCATCACGGAACACAGTCTCACCATCTGTGAGGAACTGAGAACGTGAAATGCCACTGCTGAAATTCTGTCTTCACTAAGAGTCCAAGGTATGATGATGGATACAAGGTATGCCTTCCTCCATGCTGCTGGCAATCTGAAATAAACCAAGCCCTAGCAATGCTGCCAGTGTCTTCCTCATTGGCCACCCCAAGCAGATGTTTGAGTGATTTGGACAGAGAACTTGCTTTGACAGTTGCCTGATTTGTTTCTTCTAATAATCAGATATAACAGTTTTGGCATTCTGTTTTTCGCTGTAGCTTGTTAGGACTGTATGCACATTTTCATTTGCAGCTGATACATACCTTGTATGCCATTTCTGCCTACACTATACATATGTAATGCTGATTGATGCATAAATAATGAAAGTTTGTGTACATGATGTGTGCATTTTATGAGAAAAAAAAAATCATTGGGAGAAAACAGAAAATGGAATACAAATAGAGTGTCATAGGTTTGATTCTCACAAGGGAGCAGCAAAATCAAAATGGGGATTTGGACACTGAAACAACAGGATGAGCAATTAGAAACCATCCTGGACTGAGTTTGTGTTTGGAGCCCATATTGCTGGCCCTTCAGCCCCCATATAATTCAAACTAGTAATCTCAAATAAGTTGCTATCCAAGGCTCTAGGCATTGTATGCCACTGACCACCATTAAACCATGGGAAATGAGCAACACTAGCCTAAGCAGAGCCTTCTAAACCACTGACTTCAGTGGTCTAAGAAAGATGTAGCCTTGCTTAGGACAGCACTGTGTCTGTTCTAAATCCAGCCCTTGCTTCTCAAAGTTCTATGCATGCATTTCACAAATAGGTCAATCAGAGGGTCAAGCTCAGGAGGTTTCCATTTTGGTTTATCTAAGACCTGGTTTGATGTGGGTCAGATTGTTTCTCCTGGCTCCTCCCCCTCATCATGTCTCCTTTAGGATGCCTTGCTCCTTGGTTAAGGTCATGCTCTACCCATTCAAGTTTGCATTGTAGGTAGTGTGACACCATGTAATTAATTCCCCTCCCACAGCTGAAAGGACTAACTGGTTGACCTGGAGTTTTGTAAGGTCAGGCAATAGCTGTCATCTTCACCAGGATCTAGTGGTGGAGCTGCCTTTCACCATTATATGCGAAGGGACTAATTTGGCTGTCAGCAGCCTATGAAAGGTCATTCATGTTATCATTCTTTTTGCCCTGCTGTGCAGTTCACCTGCCCTTGTTTTTTTTTGCAAAAGTACCAAGATGATCACCAGTGAATCTGCTAGGCTTGTACCTGCCTGCCCTCGAAGGCAAATATTTATTGCACAGAATCCCCCTTGCTCTTGGCTGTTCAACATGTCTCATGAATATCCAGGAAAGGACGATAAATTCAGCTCTGATTGTGCTGACTGCTTTTCCTATGCCTTTTGGAAAGACCAGGACAATTTGCCTTTCCCAAGAACAAGGACCTGTTAGGGGAAGGGGGGGGAACCCCAAACCCTGTCATTGCAAGTTTCCTTTCATTGCTGTCTTCCCCATTTCAATAGTTCGGCGATGTTGTTAAAAGCCTCAGCACTGGCAAATGTTCGCAATGATCTTAACCAAACAGACAAGCAAATCCCTTGGATTAGAATTAGCATCAGTCAGTTTCGTATGCTACACCTGTCATTGATGAGTGTGATGAAAAATAGAATGACAAGATTGTCAGATGGTACAAACTTTATATAGATATTGAAGCAAAAAGCAGAGAGCTGTCAAACCCAACCAAATCCCGAGTCAGTGAGAAAATGGCAATGCAATTTTGGAAACAAATTATTGATTTGTGTTCGACGATTCTGTCGCACAACCTTTCAACCATGAACTATTTCTCAACATGGCACAGAAATAAATGAAGATTTGCAATACGATTCATTCATACACAGCATATAAAAAGATGGGACCAACAAACAGTTTAAACAAGAAGCAAATAAATAAAAGGGCATAGAGTTGAATCCAAATAGCTTTCTCTGCTGATGGAAAAGGGATTGGGGGTTCCCTTTGACTCCCCAGCAGTTTAAGGGTATTCATATTACCTACTGCGTGATCCTTTAACTGGAAATGCCAGGGGTTGAACCTGGGACTTCTGCATGCCAAGAAAATGCTCCAGCACTGAGCTAAAGGCACAGCTGCCCCCATGGAGCCTGCTTGGACAAAAGGCATGATAGGTAGTCGATATAGAAAGGAGGGGAATTAGGTAACTGAGTGAAAAAACTGGATCCAACCCACTGGATGAAAAAAGATCTACTCAGAAGTAAGTCCTGTTTTATTCAGTGGTGCTTATTCCCATGAAGGTGCTGGTAGGATTGCCCTTATTGTATATAAAAGTACATGGTTGCAAACCATCACTTAACAACAGTAAATGCAACAGCTGCACAAAATGAACAAAATACCTGGCAATTAAAGTTTTAAAGATCTGGTGCCAGTGAGAAGAGAAGGGAAGCTGTTTCCAAAGATGAATGCCACACCCCCCACATTGCAAAAATTATCTAACCAGGGCTCCCCCCTCCCCTTTATTTTTGGAAAAAGAGGTGCCGGGACTCTCTAGAGGGAAATGAAGTTTTCAGTCAGTATGCTGAAAACTCATGAACTTTTAAATGTTTTAAAAATAATTCTGTCGAAGAGGTTCTGGAACTCTGTTCTGGTGCATTCTCCCAAGGAAAATTTTTTAAAAAGCCTTGTAACATATGTACTGCTTGCTAAAAACATATGCATAGTATTGCATTATAAATTGGTCATTCTCATTCATGCAAAAGATCTCAAAAATCTTTTAAATACTTCACTGGAAACTTGAGCTCAGAGTAGCAGCCCAAATGTTAAACTTGAACTTAGGAAAAGGATGGGGAAGAGGGGGGGAAATGTATTCATTCCAGAGTAAGAAAACGGTACCCAGAATGCCATGTGCAACCCTTTTTCTATCACAAAGGATTTGAAATAATTGAAAATGTAAAGGGCAACAGAAAAGGTCAGGGTATAAACTTGGTTTCAATGGAGGAGAGGCTTAGAAGATTTGGCTTTGGTACATTGCGAATGATGACATGTAGTAATTTATTCAGAACTACTTGACTTCTGCAAGACCAGCTCTGGTTTTCTGTGGTCCTCAAACAAATTGATGCTTGCTTCCCCACTACAGCCTCTATTTATTCAGTACATCCGTGTTCTATCAGAGGCAAAGCATCTTGGACTCCACACATGTTCAAACATCCCAAACCTATAGTAGTAAAGACTGGCTGGTTTACAGTGCCAAGAACTTTTGTAGAGAAGAGTGAATTCTTCATGGGTATGAGACTGGAGAAGACTCTTGAGAGTCCCCTGGACTGCAAGGTGATCAAATCAGTCAATCCTAAAAGAAATCCACCCTAACTGTTCCCTGGAAGGCCAGATACTGAAGCTGAAGCTCAAATACTTTGGCCACCAAATGAGAAGGGAGCACTCACAGGAGAAGATCCTGATGCTGGGAAAGATTGAAGGTCAAAGAAGAAGGGGATGGCAAAGGATGAGATGGTTAGGCAGTGTTATCAAGGCAACAAACATGAAATTAAGCAAACTCCAGAGCATGACAGAGGACAGGAGGGCCTGGTGTGATGTGGTCCATGGAGTCCTGTAGAGTCGGAATCGACTGTGTGACTGAATGACAACAACAACAACAACAACAACAAATGAGACTGAGCAAGACAATGGTTGGTTACAGAAACACATTTAGTTCCAACTTAAAAACTATTGTGGTGTAGTGGTAAAAATGTCAGGTTATGTCTGGAAAGACCTGGATTCAAATATCCACTCTACCTAGAAGCACCTGTACTGCTTTAGTGTCCCAGTTGTATCACTCTGGCTTGGTTAGTGTGACATTAAGATGAATGCATGATAAAAGTGAGTTTACATTTTCAATAGCCATGTGGTTTGGTTGTTCTTCATCTTCTCTGTGGCTCTTTGCACATTTTCATAAAAACTTATGTGTGAGAATACACTTGTCAGTTCAGAGCTGGTTGTCAGTTCTTTTTCTGGATCTTTGCCCATGTCTAATGTGTTAAATATGCCTCTGTAAAAGTGAAACAGTTTTTCCCTTCCCTATCAATAATTGCTGAAGGCTCTGCAACGCATATTGTTTTAGATAGTGGCAATGCTGTAATCTCTCAGTAGGTGTCACTATTTGCCTAGGCAGGTTGACTGTATTCTGTCACCAGGTACCACCTTTTACCTCCTTTGTCTTTTTTGGCCACAAGTATTGTGCTCATACTAGGCTTTGCCTTGTTTTTCTTTTGGCAAATAAATAAACAAATGAAAACCCTACTTGCACCGTCTCCTCTGTAGAAGATGTATATTGAATAATGAAATTCACAGATGTCTTTTCCCAAGACCTGGTGACAGAGAGCGGGAAGATAACAGCTCACATCTTGATTGTGTAAACTCACCCTAATGCCGCTTCCCCAAGAGACATTTTCTTATCAGCAGGCCATTTTATCACCAGATTCTCCAGTTATTCCAGATTGTTCTGTTCTCAAGATTTTATCCAAGCCACAAAGGGAAAGCTGGTGACAATCAAAATAAGGCCCATTTCTTTGCTGAAGGGGAAGAAAGAAAACCTCTTTCCAACCTTGTGTTGTTGTTGTTTTCCAATCCAGCAAGCAAAACTTAGAATATTCTTCAAACATGCCACCAATGTTTGTTATTTATATTCTCCCTCTCTCTCTTTGTATTTTCAAAAAGCTGCAAAGGAAGTAAATGTTTCTTTCCTTGAAGTGTAACAGCAGAGGTGGGTGTTAATTTAGATAGAGTTCACGAGCAAGCAATATAAGGCTCCTAGCATTTCAGTAAATAGAAAACTGCTCTACATCTTGGGTAATGCAGTGCCGGCATTAAATAGATTGAACAGTTTGCTGAGAGGAGATCCAAACCACTTTGAAGAGGTTTGTTGCTCAATTGGCAATCATTGTACAGGCAGTTTCCACTGATTTAGCATCTGGTAGTCAGTCAGAATTCATAATTCTGAATAACTGTGAAAAGCCACTCAGACACAGGCTTGTTCCACTTGATTGTATTTTTTTTTCTTTCTTCCTTTCTTTTTTTAAAGATCAAGAATGTTGGAAGAAATCAGAAAATCTCATTAGAGAAAAATGCATTGCATTTGCACCGCTCCTGTAAACTGCAGTCTCGATATACTCATTGCTATTGTTTGCTGCAGTAGTGGAGCAATTTGAGCAAGCCATGCCTTGGCTGACGTAGCCCAAATGAGAGCAAGAACAAACACGACCCTCATGCTTTTATGAGCGCAGGAAGCCACCCTCTGTTGAGTCAGGCCCTTGGTCTATCAAGGGCAGCAATTTCCACTGTGATTGGCACCATCTCTCCAGTGTCTCAGGTAGAGGTCTTTCACACCACATATGGACTGATTCTGCATTGGCTTTTCCCTCCATTGTTTTAGGAAACCCACGCTGGAACAGAAATTCCCCTCTGCATTGCATGCTGGTTTCACTTCCTTTGATTATTGGGTTTTATGATGGCTTCCATGAGCCAGTTTGGTGTAGTGGTTAAGTGTGTGGACTCTTATCTGGGAGAACTGGGTTTGATTCCCCACTCCTCCACTTGCACCTGCTGATGTGACCTTGGGTCAGTCACAAACTCTGGCACAGCTGTTCTCTCAAGGACAGTTTCTGTCAGAAGTTCTCTCAGCCCCACCTACCTCACAGGGTGTCTGTTGTGGGGAGGGGAAGGGAAAGGAGTTTGTAAGCCGCTCTGAGACGCCTTTGGGCAGTGAAGGGCGGGGTATAAATCCAAACTCTTCTCTACTCTTCTTCTTCTTCTTCTCCATGCCACTTTCGAGTTCTTTAATCCTCAGATTTTATTGTACCTTCTGCATAGATTTATGGCCATTTTATGGCTGTTCAGGGGTGACTTTGCAGTCAGTATGGTGTTGCCCCGAGGTATCTGAATGTGGTTTTGAGCTGTACTTTTTCCTCCCAGTTGAGAAAATGTGAAGCAAACGCTAGATGCAGAATCACCCACTGTTTAATACTTTTAAGAAGAGATGCCAGAGGTTGACCCTGGGATCTTTGTATGCTAAACAAATACCCTACCACAGAGTCAATCCCCCTCCTTTTTGATACGGAAATGCAAGCAGTGTTGCAAATGTGAGCCCCAACTCCTGCTGAGCCCATGCTGGTGGGAGGTGGCTGATTTGCCTCCTCGTGAAGCAGGAAGATGAGGACACCAGGCAGGGGGTGGAGCCAGCCTATTCAGGCTCGGCTCCTGCCCTCTGCCCCATGCAGTTCTTCAGTGTGCTCGGCCCACCCTCCCACCCTGTTTTAGTGCAGGTTTCAACCGGTTACCTTTTTAATGGGGCCAGGTAGGAATTTTTCACCCTTTTCAATTTGGCTTCAGAAGTAGGGGTGTTTTTGCCTACCTTGCACTGAAGATGGTGGTGTTTGGAAATTGGCTTTGGGGGGCCGGGTTTTGCTAAATAGGATGGTCACTTTGTGGTCAGGCGGGGTAGCGCGATCAGCAAGTTGAAATCGGTGAGCACCTGGGCATTGTTATAAAGGAATTAAAGGGTCCTCCATGAATGGCTTTCGGGCCTTTGTGGCTCAAGGCCGGGAAGGGGTGATCTTCCTTAGAACAATCTGGCCTGGCCTATCTTAGCAGGCCTTTGCGGCTTCTGGGGGGTGGGCCAGGGGGTTCTCCTAAACGTGCCAAGCCACTGGTCGAGAGCCACATTGGGTGGCTCGAAATCGGGGAAGGTGCATCGCCAGAAGGAGATGAAGGTGGTCAGCAGTTTGACAGCTGTCATATTCCTCGGTATATTTTAGCAGCTCCTCGCCAGTTGTTTGATTATAAATAATTAATAAAGTGGCCCTTGTTAAATCCATATTGGTGTCCATCTCTTCATTCCGATTGTGGGGGCAAAAGGAGTTTTCAGTGATGGGTTTGCCCCATCTGCAGCAAAGAAAGAGCAGGTTCAGGCATATCTGCCTCATTTGTTGATAACGTGCAAATGTCACTTTACAAATGTAGTGTCTGTATAAACATAGTAGAATGACAATATAATAACTTTTTGACCATCTCATGTGCAATGCTTTTACTGAAATCAGCATATACATTTGGAACTAGTCTTAATATACCTGCAGAAGAATGAGATGGTAGGTTCTTGAGATAAGAGAATGGACTGGACTCTTTCAGAGAACTGCTGGCGGTACCCTTTGAGATGCTTTTTGATTGTGCTCCCATGTCAAAAGAAATGTGATCATCCACCTGAAGTCTAATTTAGTACAATCTCTTCTACCGCCTTAGGTTCTACCACCCTCTTCTGCTCCAGGGTCTTGACTGCCAACCATCAGGAGATCAAACAACGTGCATATTTTGCATGCAGAAAATTCTCCTGAAGGTCTACAAGGGTTACTTAGGGGAGAGGACAATGTTCAGTATATGCACACGCTGCATACAGAACACGCTACATATAGAACATTCCAAGATCAATACCTGGCATCTTCAGCCGAAAAAGGATCTCAGGTTGTAGGTGATGGAAAATCTCTGTTTCCAACCCTGGAATGCTGTTATCTATCACTACGGAAAATACTAAGTCCTGACTACATTGATCCTGACTCAGAATAAGGCAGCTTTGTATATGTATAAATCAGACCAAGTGCCCCCAACATTTGCAGTCTCTTTATAGAAAGTATTATGTACTACCATATGTTAGAGATAAAGGCTTGATTCACACAGCCATTTCTTGGGAAAGTCATCCACATAAGATCCTATTTCCTGTCTCAATAGTCACCTAGGAAAATGGGCTTCAGAAAGTCAGACCTTCGTGGTGACCATGGAGAACCAGCCTTTGTAAGATGCTGTTCTCTGGTGGTAGAGGGATCCTGCCCAGCCAACTGGATCTCCATCCAGCCCAGCTCTACTTTCTTTGCTCCCAGAAATCTGTTCTTTCTAAATACCTGCAATTTGAGCAGTCTGATGTCAGACTCTTTTCTTTTGCTACTTTTAGGGGCTTTGCTTGACTACTTCCCTGCTCTCCTCGCCTTGGAGATCTTGGGGAGTAGTACCTTCACTTGTGTCCTGTAGGGTTGAGGGGGTTAACTGTTGCCTCCCTTTGGGCCTTTCTGTGGCTAAATGTGTTCTACTGGGGCAAATGGTGGCTCCCAGAGTTCAAACTACAGCATTCACAACAGATGGAAATTTATTCATAAAATAAAAGTGCAGGTACCTTATACTGAGCATAGATGCATACTGAGCAAACTGAGCATAAATGCATAGAAAAGCAATAAAACCACATAACCTCTTTCTCTAAACTCTGTTCATACCCTAAAAAGGTGTTCTTGGACTTGCAAGTAGTCAGAAACATATCATTACCTTAGTTTCTTTGTATGAAGTCTTTCCCTAGGGCAACCCTCAGCATTATGGGTTCAAGGTGGAGTCCTGGCAGACACAAGAATGTCTTAGTTCCTCAGGGTTTAAGACAAAATGGCCAAGACAGCATCTTCTCCATGTCTATTATATTCTCCCTTTCTCCATTCCTATCTTCTTGAGGGTCATTCCAACTGTTCCCCTCTGAAAGGAAGAGATAGAGTCTAGCTGTGGGCTTCCAAATTCAGGATGATAACAGCAGGACCTTCTCAATAGGCACCTTCAACTTGCAAGAAGCAGAGTGTACAACCTAGCCAGATCTAGATTAAATCAAGCCTGAACCATCCCTAGAAGCTAAAAGGACCAAACTGAGGCTACCATACTTTGGTTACATTATAAGAAGACAAGAGTCCCTGGAAAAGACAAGAATGCTAGAAAAAAATTGAAGGAGGCAGGAAAAGAGGAAGACCCAACAAGAAATGGATTGACTCAATCAAGGAAGCCACGACCCTCAGTTCGCAAGACCTGAGCAGGGCTGTTAACAATAGGACATTTTGAAGGTCATTAATTCATAGGGTCCACATTAAGGTAAAAATGACTTGATGGCACTCAACACCCACCCACACATCTTGACGGAGCAATGGCCTAGACCACACTGGCCTTGATGGGCCTGTGGTTTAATTCCGTACAGGGCGGCTTCCTGCGTTCAGGCTTCATGTGTTTGAAGCTACAATTTGTGCTTTATTTATTTATTTATTTGTTGGATTTATATTCCGCCTTTCCAACGTGGGCTCAGGGTGGCGAACATAAGGCAAAAAGCTATACATTGACAATAAAAACATAGAGGCAAATGCCATAAATAGATACTAAAAGCATAAAATTAACTACCAATAAAACAATTAAAACAGCGGTCAACAGAACCAATCACTATACACTCAAGCACATTTCTCGCTGCTCCAATGATGTCCCACCATAGCTTTGCACCGAGCATCCACGAAGTTGGAGGTTGGCTAGTTCCGAGAATTTCTGCAAATGGCCATCACTCTCTGGAGGCCTTCCTGGGCAGAATGACAAATGAGAGGTAGTGGATGCAGTGGAAACTTCCGCATGATAAATGTCCATTTATATTTATAGTCCCTTCAAAAAGGTTAGGTAAGGCTGCAAAAGAATGTGTATTGCAAAAGACTGCCCTCCCCTTGGCACTTGTCCTTTGCTCGCGATTCAACGGAAATTAGCAAAAGATCACACATACTCCATGTCTTTCCTAATGAAGAGGATGCATCTGAGGTTTGCACACATGCGTCCGCGCACCCACCCACCCACAAAGGTGCCTTTTCCTTTTTTCTTTTTTCCAGGGGGGACAGAAAAAAACAAAACAAAACACAAAGACGACACACTTTTTATCAAGACCAAACAGCTTTAGCTGCATTTCATCTCAACAGTGAGATTAAAAAAGTATATATTCATAAGGAGCTGATTATGTTTAATCTGTTCTTCAGGAGGTTCAGAGAATAAATTTGTTTGTTGCCTTCTGTTCATCTGTCATATATAAGGACTCCTGAATGAAGCCTCTTCAAACGGCCTCTGATGTGCCTCCCCCCCCCCAGATGAGGTGGCTTGTGTTGTGTCTGTAGCTGATGATATATTATACAATCTACCGTTCCGTTTTTGGGAACCAAAAGCATTTTGTGCATTTGGTAGATTCCTGACTTCAAAAAAAAGAACCCGGAGGAGGGAGGACCTCAAAAGGGCCTTCTCCTCATTCCCCCTGACCTGCGGTAGGCAGAAATATATTATGAGCATTTCAAAAGTTGCATTTCATTAATCTTCATGCACCCATCAGAAGATCAATGGACTGTGGTTACAGGGGACATAATTTTCAGAGAAATATTAAAATGAAATGTATGTTTTATATTAAAAGCTGATTCAGTGGCAAAACTCCTGGACTTAAACTGATGTAGTCGCTTTAGAGCCAGAATGGTCTATGGTCAGATTGAATCTGGGAGACCTGGGTTCAAATCACCACTCTGCCATGGAAGTTTATCAAGTGCCCTGGGGCCAGTCACTTCTACTCAGCCCAGCTGGACTTGTGTATGGGAATGTTTTTTTCTTTCATTTTTTGGTTATTAATTCCAAAAGGTGCTGTGTTTGAGAGCCAGTTTGGTGTAGTGGTTAAGTGCGCAGACTAATCTGGGAGAACTGGGTTTGATTCCCCACTCCTCCACTTGCAGCTACTAGATGACCTTGGGCAACCCATAGTTCTGTCAGAAGTGTTCTTGAAAAGAGCACTTTCTGCCAGAGCTCTCTCAGCCCCACCTACCTCACAGGGTGTCTGTTGTGGGGATGGGAAGGGAAAGGAGTTTGCAAACTGCTCTGAGACTCCAAGTGAAGGGTGGGGTATAAATCCAATCTCTTCTTCTCTTCTGTTCTTCATTATTGGAATTTTTTTGTTTCTGTCAGTTTGGTGGAGTTGTTAGGAGTGCAGTTTGGTGTAGCCAGTTTGGTGTAGTGGTTAGGAGTGTGGACTGTAATCTGGGAGGACCAGGTTTGATTCCCCACTCCTCCACATGCAGCTGCTGGTGTGACCTTGGGTCAGTTACAAGTCCTTTCAGAGCAGTTCTTGAAAGAGCTCTCTCAGCCCCACCTACCTCTACATAGTTCCCTCTAAGCTGAGTTAGTGTGAGCTAGCTCACAGTTTTTTAGCCTCCAGCTCACTCATTTTTGTCTTAGCTCAGGAAGGATGGCTCCAGAGCAAACTAATTTATGTAGTAGCCAAATTGCTCACTCACAACTTTAGTGCACGTAGTTCACAACATAGAATTTTGGCTCACCAGACTCCACAGCTTAGAGGGAGCATGAGGGTGTCTGTTGTGGGGAGGGGGAGGGGAAGGGGAAGGGGAAGGAGATTGTAAGCCACTCTGAGACTCCTTCGGGTAGTGAAGGGCGGGGTATAAATCCAATCTTTTTTCTTCTGCTTCTTCAAACTGGGCCTCCCTCTTTCCATTTCGGGGTACAGGGGGAGGGGTACGGTGGTGTGTGTGCATGTGGTCCTTTCCAGGGCCATAGTGGCTTTCCAGCTACCCCTGAAAAAGAGTGCTCTGTTTTGAGTATAATGAGAGCCAGCATGGCATAATGCATCGAGTGGCAGACTGGGACTCAGGGAGGGAGACCCAGGTTGGGATCTGCACTTCTTCCGTGGAAGCTCACTGGATGACCTTAGGCCCGTCTCAAACTCTCAGCCTGGCCTAACCCACAGGGTTGTTGTGGCATGAGAATAGAGGAGGGGGAAATGATGTCTGAAGGAATGTATTGGCTTTTTGTGTGAGGGAGGCTGCAATGTACTTTGCCCTAGGCCCCTGAAATTCTAGCTATACTGTATTTCTCTAAATACTGTATACATGACTGTATTTCTCTCAAGGGCAATTCTCTCAGAGTTTTCTCAGCCCCACCTACCTCACAGGGTGTCTGTTGTGGGGAGGGGAAGGGAAAGGAGATTGTAAGCCGCTCGGGGACTCTGAGTGAAGGGTGGGGTATAAATCCAATCTCCCCCTCCTCCTCCTGCTGTTTCTTTTGTTATTCTTGTTTTGTTTTCATAATCCTATACTGCCATTGGTTCAATGGAAGACACCGTCACCCACCTGTTTGGGTCTGTACCGTCATGGTTTTCCACCCAAATTGGAAAAACTCAGGGAGATAGTAGCACTCTCCTAGGACATACAAACTCCCAAATCTCAGACTCAATAACGGGCTCCTTATTTATTTGTTTGTTTGTTTATTCATTCAACCTGTAGCCCTCCCCCTCTCCCTATGCAACAGGGCTCAGAATGGGGAACAACACTTCCAATAAAACACCTGAAGAATCAATACTAGTGTCCTTACCCCATGGAGGGAGAAGGAAGGAAAACCAGGCTAGGTGGATGGAGACCGCTGCTGTCCTCAACCATAGGCCTGGTGGAACATCTCTGTCTTACATGCCTCTGTCTTGCATGTCCTTCTTTTAGAGGCGATAAAAGGTGCCCACAAGTCTATGGGAGAGCTGACGGGGGAAAAAAACCCCAAACACACAGTAACACAGACAGTAGCATGCAGTTATGGGATTTGGCACTGCAGCCACTTAGCTTGAAACACAGTAGAAGAAGGAAGAGGCAGGCTGACAAGACAAGGATGTACAAGTGGCACAAGGAGGACAAGACATCAAGCTGGGCAGGCAGCAGTTGGAGAACTGAAAGGTACATTTGTTTGGGCGGGGGAGAAGGCCTGGAGAGCAGCAGGCAAGCAGGAGAATGCAGACTGTGAGGGAAAATATAGCACATCAGGGCAGGCATGGGGAATTACAACACTGTTCCTCTGGATAAAATGTCTTGTTTTGGAAGGTGGGTTCTATGGCATTATACCTTGCTGAGGTATCTCCCCTCCCCAGATTCCAGGCTCCACCGCCCAAATCTGCATGAATCCCCCAACCTGGAGCTGGCAACCCTACTCTCTCTGCTCCCTGAAGGAATACAGCTTATGCTATTGGAAGGAAAACATCGGCTGCCTTGTAGAAGTGAAACTAGTTACATAAGACAGCAATACAACTGAAATGAAAGAAACAGAACACAACAAAAGAGAATCATGCCTTTTCAGATTATAGTCTGTTTATATGGGGCATTTGTTTTGTTTTTTTTATTTATTATGGTAACTATGAAACACCCCATTTTTTGTAACTGTTGCAAATATTAGTATGAAAGGAACACACAGATCTAAGCCCAACCTATCTCATAGGTTGGTTGGTGTGAGGAAAGAATGGGGGAGGGAGCCCAGTGTTGGAGAACACAATGCATGCCAACTTCAGTTCTTTTGAGAAATGGCAGGATGAAAATATGATGGAACAAAATTGATTCTTTTGACAACAGTAAGGCCATTGTTGTTTACTATTTCCATAGCACTCTGTTGGAAACACTTTGTCATTTGGTACTTGCTCTCAGAAGAACTGTGAAGGAGGCCATTTTGGAGTCTGGGGAACTGGAGCCAAGAGAGATATGTGGCAGCCAGTCTGCTAGCACTGAGTGGTGACCCCCACAGCTCCAGTGGCTTGACTGGAAGTAAACCAGTTGAAATGGAAGTGATGTGACAAAACTGGGTGGGAACTTCTCTTTCACCACAATTAGAATAACAAAACTGGTGAGACAAGTGGGGGTCAAAGGAGCAGCTGAGGCACTGGAGACAAACCCTTGGGACCTCCAATCAAGGAGGCAACATCAGGGGAAGGCCTTGACCTTCGTGCCCTATTGTTGGCCCTCCAGAGGAACCAGTTGGCCACTGTATGAGATAAGATGCTGGACTAGATGGACTATTGGTCTGATGCAGCAGGGCTCTTCTTATGTTCTTATGTAATCCTCCTGGACAGGATGTCCAAACTGCAGGAGAAGTCTAAATCCCTGGACAACTTGAAACCTATAAAATGAAAGAAGAGACGTAAACCACTTTGAGTCTTCACGGTGGAGAAAAGTGAAGTATAAATCAATCAACCACAAAGACTTCCTCTCCCAACACTTTATTAAATATGAAAAAATAGCATTACAATCAATCAGCTATAGTAGAATAAACCAAAAGGCATAACATTTAACCACAAAACTCATAGAACATTTCTTATAACTATCAACAAAACATAACAAGAAAACCAATAGAACCCAATAAGATAATGTTCCTGAAATAAAGAGGCTCTAGTCATTGGGCAGAATTCTCAACCACTGGTCAGATTCAAGAGTGCTTTAAAAATGGAGCTATTTATGGTAGATCGGATTTGAGGGAAGCAAATCCTGTGCAGACATGAAACTTAACATAGGTGCCCATATACGAATAATTTTAGAGTAAGTTGGTGTAGGAGTTGTCTGTGATCTTTGAATAAAGACAGAAATCTTGGCCATAACAAATTGGTCCCACAACTTTTCATGCCAAGCAGATAAGGTTGTCGGAGAAGGGGACTTCCATACCGCAGCTACTGTCAACCTAGCAGTTGCTAAGAATATAGCGGTAAGATCCTTGGCATTCTCTCTAACTGAATCATCCCATAAACTCAAGAGCATAATCTTGGGTTTACAGGACAGAGATTGTGAAGTAATCATGTTAATCTCCTTTATCACATATTTCCAAAATTGCTGAATTGCTGGACAGTCCCACCAACAATGTAGGTAAGTACCAATTAGACCACATTTCTTACTTAACTACAAAAAATTTCTGGGTGACCTTGGGCCACTCTAATCTACCTGGTCACTTATCTCAAAAAGGACATTGCAGAGCTGGAAAAAGTTCAGAAGAGGGCATCCTACTAAGATTAACCATACTTTTGAGTAAGCAGATTTTTCATTGAAATCCTATTACAATGATTTATCTGTAGAACAGCTGCCCTTTACATTGTATAGCTGAAGAAGCTGAGGCTCTGATCCACTCAGAAGCCACATAAAAAGCCATACACGCTGGAAAAAATGGGGGGAGAGCAAAGGTGTGGTATGAGAGTAGAAGATGACTTGGCCAAAGAAATACTTGATCACTACATTCACAGGTACAAATCCAGCTTGACTAGAATTTAAGTGTTTGCAATTGGGAAGTGGGAATTCCTACAGTGCTCTGATGTTCTGCTTGTTGGCTATGGAGAACCATGGTTCAGATCCCGACTTAAACATGAAACACACTGGATGGTTTGGGGCCATCCCATCTTTTCTGAAGATAAGTGATAATATCTAAGGACTCAAAATTATGGATATAAGCACTTGGCAAATAAAAGTATCCTAAAATGCAAGCCATTCCAACATGCTGGGAGCAATATTAAGCAGTTCTGCTCAGAAGTAAGTCCTATTTTAGCCAATGGGGCTTAGTTCTAGGAGAGTGTAGTGGTTAAGGGCATCAGACTCCAATCTGGAGAATCTGGTTTGATCCCCCACTCCTCCACATGAAGCCTACTGGGTGGCCTTGGGCCAGTCACAGTTCTCTCAGAACTCTTTCAGCCCCACCTACCTCACAAGGTGCCTGTTGTGGGGAGAAGAAGGCAAGGCAATTACAAGCTGATTTGAGACTCCTTAAAGGTAGAGAAAAGTGGGGTATAAAAAACAATTCTTCTTTTTCTAGAAGAGTATCTTTAGGATTGCAGCCTTTATCAATTAAATTTCTTCCATTATAATATATCCCAATACATCTATGAATTTCTGTGCACATCTAGAAAGGCTCGGTTCTACCTACATTTATTAGGAAGGACACCTTGTCATCTTCTAATTCATGAATCATTAAAGCTATCATGTTAAGACTCTGTACATGATAATTATATAAGCTGAATTCTTTAATAATGAAACTTGATATATCACTAATCTTTCTCTTGCTATTGTATGCTGCTCATAACTCATACTTCAGTATGCTTCTCTCTGTTATTGCATTCTTTTTTCCCTTTTATGTTTATGTTTCAAAGACCTAAAGAGAGAGAGAAAAGTTTAAAAAGTAAACAAAATAGAGATGTCTGCCACCCAGAAAGACATGTGAAACATATAGGGTTGGATCGTGTGACTGGCCTTCTGCTAAACTGGCCCCTATGATTCTGTTCCTTCAAAGGAGAGATACTTCCACCAATGGAAAATGAATTTTTCTGATGGAAAAAGGCTTCATCTGGGGAGAGCAATAAATTATCACTGACCAGTGGCCAGTGTTGTAGGATGCGGAGGAATTACAGAAGACATGAAGTATTCACCCCCTGAGTTTTTCACTCATTGTGTTTGGAGCATCTGAAATATTTTACGGCTTAGCTTATTATTAAGGAAAGCTGGAGGGACGCCTCCCTCTTACTCACATTACCCATCTGAGACAGGGTTGGATGACATCAATGTAATTTCCTATCTGGGACTTGATGCATTGTTCCCAAGGCTACGAATGTCTACACTCTGATACACCAGCATAAATACAGATGGAATTTGCTGACTAAAACTGGAGTCACTCCAGATATGTCACAACAGATCTGAGAGTAGAATCTGTATGTGGGTCCCTTTTCATTCGGATGAGTCCCCCCACCCATGCTGTTGATGTAATAGCATCTTGTTTCTGCCATGCATTCTCCTCTCTTTGTGTAATTGCTACCTTTTCCCTAGTTTGCAGCTGGATCTCCTGCTGGGTTCTTTTATGAACGTTGATCAAGTAAAGAGAACCTCTAGTTCAGTTATGCAGCTTCGAAGGCTTTTTGTTTCTGTTGCTAATAGGCACCGTGATGCTCATTACAACAACTCAGATGTTCTAATAGCCTTTAAAAATGCCTTTTTTTTTTCCTTGGAGGAATTCCCCTTCTCATCCCACGGAGCAATCAACAGGTATTTACTTGCATCAGTATGTACAGCTTGCTTTTGGCAGAATTCACAACTCCAGTCTCTCCCAACAGGAAATAGCTGCAGCTGGGAAGTGCTAATTTTTCTTCTTTTTTTAAAGTTTTGGTATTCCTTCTTTCCCAACTCCCACTGAATTTTCTATGAGAAAGTACTTTCTAACAGCTGGAAACTCCCTCACAAATGGTAATTTCACTGGAATCTGACAGTATTCATAATTTTTAGACTCCCTCCATTGACCACTAATCCTTTCCTTCCTTGATTAATCAAAGCATTATTGTCTTTTCATAGGAGAAAGGCAAAAAGGGTTCAAGTAGTAGGAAAGATGCCATCTCAGTTGTAGATCACTGGAAGTCTGATGGCAGCCACATCTATAGTTGAAGAGAGAGACAGAAATAGAAATGCTTGAAGCTCCATGAGTTCTGCTCATGTCCCATTCACTGATCACCATCAGGGAGCTGATCATTTGCTGATCTGTTTAGATGTGTCCAAATGGATTTGTCTGCATCTGTTCACATGACTAGTTGATAAAACATTAGGAGAAAAATATGAGATTTTTGAGATGATACTTACTATTTAGATGTTTCTGTTTGCCCACAGATAATCTTGCAATCAATTTGTGTGAACACTCCACAAATAGATACTGCCAAATGTGCACACACAGGACATAGACCTTTTAATGCACTGATTGTAATTGATTTAAAGGATGCATCCATCTGTGCAGGTGGAAAGAGGGTAATCAAATGCTTGACAAGTAGTTAGATCCCAACCATGACCATGAGGTATACACAGCTTTTCTCTGGTGAATGAGAAGATTTAGTCAAGATTGTTATTTCTCAAAATTAGTATCAATGCAGCTCCTGGTCCTGTAGCACAAATGGCTATCACATATATACGGAGCTGCTCAGCATAATGCTTGGGAGAAATTTTGACAAAAAGCATTGAGGCCATCTGATCAAGAGCTCATCTAATATGTAATCAAAAAAGTCTGATCCAAGTAGCTTCACATGCACAGTCTCAGGGTGCATAATAGAAACTGGCCAAAGAAACCATACAGACATTGGAGAAGCTTAAGTAGAACCTTCAGATTCTTTTCAGCTGACAATGCTGAGTTGTGAGGACCCACATGTGTGAGATAAGATTACCAACTGACCAGGAAGAAAATCCCAGACTGGTCTGTTCTTGCACCCTTAATAGCAGCATGATGTATAGACACACATACTTTTTACAGTATCCAGAGGAGAGGGGCTGTGACTCTATGGGAAAGCACCTAAGTAGGGCACAGAGGCATACTTCCTGCTAATGTCTGCACATCAGGCTGCTAAAAACACAGCTACAATGAGTGGCTGACATCTAGACTGAAGAATATTAAAGACAGCCAGGGTGCTCTAGTGGTTAGAGTGTTAGAAACAGGATTTTGGAAACCTGGGTTCAAATCCACACTAACGAAAGAAGCAACTTCTGTAACGTTCTGCACTTTCCCTTCCTCCTTCCACCTAATATGACACTGAATATGCATTAATTATTTCCTTAGTGAGTTAGTTGAATAAAACACAGAGTAAGAAGGGGAATGCTCCTTTACAACCCGGAGGAAAACAGTTCAGGCAGGTCACACAACCTTAAAACAAAAATCAGCAATCCTAAGAGTTGCTCACAGTTGCCTGGCTGATTACACTTTTTTAAAAAGAAAACAAGAAGGGAAAGGAAGATTAGTTAGATTCCAAGTGCCCAAGACTCTGAGGTCTGATCGATAATGTTAACATTCCATCAACAGCCTGTTTTGCTCATCACACCAGCAAAATCGCCAAATCAACTCAACGAGCTTCCTTATATTCATTGTCATGTTACTCTTGAGAGAACAGCTTGCAGAGAGACAGGCCTGATGCTCTCAAGCTCCTGCATATAGCTTTGGTTGAAGAGTGAGGGAACAACCCACAGAGTCACTATTGTGTGAATTATGAAACCATGACAAAACATTTGGAAGCAGAAAACTGAAACAACATGAAATAGCACTCATAGCCACAGCCAGAGACTAAGAGAGAAATAAGGGCTGAAGAGAATAATATTGCTCCCTTCACAGCAAGGGTGAGGTGAGGGGCAGAGTTTGTTGGCAGCACATGGAAAAGAGCTGGGTAGGATCTGCATGCCCTATGGAGTACCACAAAATGGCGGGAATGGTATGTGGGGATACATATTTAAGCTGTCACCATACTATGCCCTTTAATCTCTGAATGTGAGCATTTAGGCTGTAAGTAGAAACCTTAGGTGAGCACCCTAAAGCATCAATTGAACTATGAAGGGGCAATTCTTCAGACTAGGGCCTCAGGTTATAATTCCTTCATGTAACTGAGACAAGTGTCATGCCTAGGGACAGGCATAAACCGGCACATGAATGAAAGTTTGTGGCCAATTTTGGCCAGTTCGTAGTTTGCAAATCGATCTTCATGAACTGAGGAGCTGCCATGAACTTCCATGAATTTTAAGGTGGTTTGTGGTGGTTTGTGGCAGTTCATGAAGAGTGGAAAGCAGGGGGTTAAGCCATTTAGACCTTTGTTTTCTGTCCTTCATGAGCAGCTGGGACCAGAAAGCAGAGGTTTAAATGGTTCAGAGCTCAGAGCCATTTAACCACCTCCTTTCTGCTCCTCAATCCTGAGCTGGTTTTTTTTTGTGGGGAGCCATTTCTTGGAGTCTTTTAACTCTCTGCCATATAACCACTTGCTTTCTGCTCCCCACCAAAAGTGGCAGAAAGCAGGGGTCACAAACCAATACAAATTGGTTTGGTTTGTGGACCAACCTCCTGGTTTGTATTGGTTTGTGGTTTGTTTCATGGTTCAGCCACGAACCGTGAACCAAACAGCAAAATGCAATTTGTTCCATCCCTATTTGTGCCCCTTGCCACAAAGACCTCATGGTTAGAAGAAAAGGGCATACCATCCTCCCCCCCAAATCAGTAACTGCCTGGCATTGGGGGATCATGATATCCTGTTATGGTAGACATCTCAGCATTGCCCCCTATTCCTTGCCCCAACTTCACAGTCCACTGGGGGGAAGATCTGTGGGGCATGCCAGAATCACGCCAGTGTGTAATGTCAGTTCTGCTGCAAAACTGGAAGTGATGTCATTGCATTGAGGAGACATTCTAGGAGTCACTCAAAATTTTCCATGCCCCAGCATCAACCTACTTGATATAAAGGAGCCTGAAGGTGGCCATGCCCAGAATACAGGGATGCACCAAAAGAAATGCCCCCATCCTCAGCTGTGTTGCATCCTTGTAAGTTCTTTAACTTCAATGGTCTTAGGACAGCAGTGGAAGAGGTCTGACTCTTCTACATCCCACCAGTGCCCAGACTGTGATAGACCACTGTGTGAACAATTTCCTTCATCTCTATCAGATCCTTGTTTTTGCTGTGAAATAACATTGGTCCTTTTTTCCTCTTTCAGATAATGGTGTTGTTTTTCATTATTCCATGACTGCCTGCAAAGGTATTGAGTCGACAGAAAAAGGGGGAGAGGTTTTCCGGGACTCTCTGTAGTTTCCACACACTTCTACTCACAAGGAAACTTTCTCAAATGACAGTTGTCACAGCAAACTGGGCCACTTCACCAAAGGAAGATTTGCTTCTGAGAAGGCTGCATGCTGTTTGTGAGGGGGCAGCAAACTACGTGAGGATCTCTCCCTCTCGATTGCCAGTAAATCTACCAAATGTGGATGTGTTGTGTATGAGAAGAAGGGAGAGGGAGAAATGACTTTACACCATATACACTGGAAAATTAAAGCCATTATATAAAAAAATTCCATTAACGACAAGCTAGATAAGGATAATATCATAACAACATTCCATTTTACTTCATGGCTGCGGAGTTTTTGTTTATAGTGAAGGTACTGGTAAAAATCAGTTCTCCATTCATCACAGAGTAAATACAGATGGTTCAATAAGAAAGATGCCGAGAGGGTTTTCTTTCTTTCTTTTTCTTTTTTTTTGAAAAATGAATGAAAAATGGTGCAGGTATTTTGTTCTCCTGGAAACTTTTCTAGGAACAAATCCATAAAAAGGATCCAACAGGGATTTTAGCTCATGCATCTGGGGTATTTAGGGCTCAAAACGTAGTCTGGCAATTGTTGGTGCAAAGCAGCCGTTTTAAGAGATCTCCTTGGACAGTGCAACATTTTTTGCTATACACCTTAAGTCTCACTGAGAAAGGCAAGCTATAAATGATGCTAATATTAATCATAAAGATGAGGGGTCTCCAGATCTTTGAGCCTTTGGGCACCTTTGAAATTTGGAAAGGGGGTGATGACTGCTACCTCAACCATGGCTTTCATAGGAGGCGGAGCCAAACCCCAAATGGCTGCCAAAGGAGGTGGAGCCAAAAGTGATACCTTCCTCCTTGCTTCTCAGGATAACTGCAAACAAGAAATAAAAAAGAAACAAGGGGAAGTCTGAGGGGGGAGAGAGAGACTGAGGAATTTAAAAGAAAATAAAAGAAAGGAAGCCTGGGAAGAAAGAGAAGGTGGAATAAAAAAGAAGGATGGGCTGAGGGGAGAATGGGATCACAGATGGACAAAGGAAAGCCTGGGTTCTTATCAGTCCTCGTGACCCTACAGTGGCTACAGCTGCTCTTACAGCTGTAGAAAACCCTTTCCTTTGAATGAAGGCAGCTTGTGACAAGGTCTGCCTCACAATGGCCTCTCCACATTCTGAAAAGCTCAGCAGGTTCTGAAGGAAATACTGGCGGGAAACATGGTGCCCACGGGCACCACATTGGGCAGCCCTTGCTTGAGATGGTGGCAGAGTGCATGCAGCAGCTGAAAATGGTCCTGAAGGCAATGGGGCCAGTGGGATGAAGCAGCAGTGGAGGTTGAGATCAGACTGGCAGTTTGAAACTCAAGAGAGTCATGGCAAAAAGACCCAGAACAAAGTGTTCCGGGTTTTCCTGTTCACACTGCACCAACTGATGCGGGAGCATACCAGTGAGGATGCGCAAGGCAGTGTTTGCACTGTTGGCTCACCCTGGTGGAGGTGCGGCTATGTTTTGGTTTTTTTTGTAATCCAGTTATATGTGCTTATGCGTTCATGCGCATAAGCGCATCCCTACTGGATCAGCTTGTTCATGTCCACACATCCAGGAAGTGGGATAAATGCGCTGTCCATGGTTTGCTACCACTTTCACCTGGTATTTTTTAAACTCGGAAGAGAAGCATTACAAGACGGGTTAAGTGCAGTTGGGGAACGCCTGACAGATGTGCCTGTATGAACCAGCCCTTTAATCCATTTGTGAAACATTTCTGAAACATGCCTATATCACGCCAAACTGCCAGTCTGAACTCAGCCGGAGATGGACAAACCTTCTGAAAAGTAGCATGTCTGAGCTTCTTAAAAAAAAAAAAAAATCTGGTGAACAAATCCACAGGTTTGGATTCAAATTAGAAGTGGTCCAAGATGATGAAATTTTGGTCTTGCCCAAAGCAAGGTCATGCTCAAAATCCTACAAGCTAGGCTCCAACAGTACGTGGATAGAGAACTGCCAGAAGTACAAGCTGGGTTTCGAAGAGGTAGAGGAACTAGAGATCAAATTGCCAACATTCGCTGGATTATGGAGAAAGCAAGAGAGTACCAGAAAAACATCTACTTCTGCTTCATTGACTATGCTAAAGCCTTTGATTGTGTGGATCACAATAAATTATGGCAGGTTCTTAAAGAGATGGGAGTACCGGACCACCTCACATGTCTTCTGAGAAACCTGTATAAGGGTCAAGAAGCAACAGTTAGAACCGGATATGGAACAACTGATTGGTTTAGCATAGGGAAAGGAGTACGGCAAGGATGTATATTGTCACCTTGCTTATTTAACTTATATGCAGAGTACATCATGCGAAATGCTGGCCTGGATGAATCACAAGCTGGAGTTAGGATTGCTGGGGAAAAGATCAATAACCTCAGATATGCAGACGATACCACTCTGATGGCAGAAAGTGAAGAGGACCTAAAGAGCCTCTTGCTCAGGGTGAAAGAGGAGAGCGCAAAAGTGGGCTTGAAGCTCAACATCAAAAAAACTAAGATCATGGCATCTGGCCCCATCACTCCTTGGCAAATAGAAGGGGAAGTCGTAGAAGTAGTGACAGACTTCACGTTCCTAGGATCCCAGATCACTGCAGATGGTGACTGCAGCCATGAAATTAAAAGACGCCTGCTCCTTGGGAGGAAAGTGATGGCAAACCTAAACAGCATGATAAAAAGCAGAGACATCACCTTGCCAACAAAAGTCCGCATGGTCAAAGCAATGGTATTCCCCGTAGTAATGTATGGCTGCGAGAGTTGGACTATAAGGAAGGTCGAGCGCCGAAGAATAGATTCTTTTGAACTATGGTGCTGGAGAAGACTCTTGAGAGTCCCTTGGACTGCCAGGAGATCAAATCAATCAATCCTAAAAGAAATCAACCCTGATTGCTCCCTGGAAGGCCAGATCCTGAAGCTGAAGCTCAAATACTTTGGGCACCAAATGAGAAGGGAGCATTCACTGGAGAAGACCCTGATGCTGGGAAAGATTGAAGGTCAAAGACGAAGGGGACGGCAAAGGATGAGATGGTTAGACAGTGTCATCGATGCAACGAACATGAAATTGAGCAAACTTCAGCAGACAGCGGAAGACAGGAGGGCCTGGCGTAAACTGGTCCATGGGGTCGCGAAGAGTCGGACTCGACTGTGCGACTGAACAACAACAACAAAGCCAAATGCCTTGCTCCAGGGACAACAGTCATAGCTTGTTCACAAGAATACAACAGGTTTTCTGTTACATTTTTAGATAACTGTTTAATTTCCCAAGACACCTCTATGTAACATGTATTACAATCATGGATCACTATGGCCAGATCATACTTTTTTTTTTTTTAAGGATAACTGGTATTAGTAATAACAAGAGGCGGGACCCGCGATACTCGCGGGGGGAGGGAGTATTCCCACCGCCAAGCTTCCTCCTCCCTCCCTCCCCCCCCAGCAGTAGCGGCGGCAGCGGCAAGGCCAGCCGGCCCACCGAGATTCCCCCTCCCCAGCAGCAGCAGAGGGGCGGCGAGGCTGGCCGGCCCGCCAAGCCTCCCCCTCCCTCCCAAGCAGCGCGGCAGCGGCGGCGGCGGGGAGGCCGGCCGGCTGGCCAGCCAAGCCTCCCTCTCCCTCCATTTCAAGCAGCAGGGTGGCGGCAGTGGCGGGGGGGAGGCTGGCCGCCTGTCCCTGGATGTTGTCCCGGCTGGCCCGCCAAGCCTCCCCCTCCCTCCCAAGCAGCAGGGCGGCGGTGGAGGAGGGGGTGGGAGGCCGGCCGCCCGGCCCGCCAGGCCTCCCCCTCCCTCCCTTTCAACCAGCAGGGCAGTGGCGGCGGCGACGGCGGGGGGGGAGGCCGGCTGGCTGGCCCGCCAAGCTTCACACTCCCTCCCTTTCAACCAGCAGGGCGGTGGCGGCGGCGGCGGCGGGGGGGGAGGCCGGCCGGCTGGCCCGCCAAGCTTCACCCTTCCTCCCCAGCGACAAGGCCGGCTGCTCGCCGAGCCTCCCCCTTCCTCCTTCCCCAGCAGCAGCGGCAGAGGCGAGGCCGGCTGGCCCGCCAAGCCTTCTCCCGCCCTCCCATCCCTTGGCTGCAATGGCCAGTTTGTAGAGCGTTCCCTGCGCATGCGCAGGGAGGGTTCTTTTACTTTTTTTGGGGATTTAGATATCCCCTTATAATTTTTAAAACTTTTTAGATTTTTCTGCACACGTGGGGACTGCCCCACGTGCGCAGGAAAATCTCCCTGCCCCCCAGGTGCCCCCGATGTGCGGATTTAGATATCCGCACACAGGGGGGCACTTGGGAATTAGATATATAGATGAAAAGGAAATAAGAAAGAGCTGGGAGACATAAGTGTGCATCAATATAAGATATAAATGATTAGGTGGGTGTTCATTCCTTTCAGTTTGCCTCCCTGAACCATCAGAGCATCAACTGAGAGTGAATAAGAGTTAGTTAAAATCTCCGAACTGCCCAAGTACTGAGAAAAGACTGAGGAAAGAAACTTAGCACCAATGCCTCCATATACCCACTCTGCAAAGAAGAACTTTGAAGCTCTGTAAAATGAGGATGTTTCATCTTTTCTGCCTGGGAGAGCCCCTTTGGGTGAGGTAAAGTCCCTGAAAATGTTGTCCCAAAAGCATGGGTGAGAAGTTCGACTGAAAAATGTGTTATACCTTACCTTGCATCTATAAAAAGAGAAAATTCCTTGGCTAAGGGGTACAATGCTGAAGAATTTCATCCACATTGGGTATCTGAGGTAAATCTTAGAGGTGGAAAAGTGTTGTCTATTGAATTCAATAGAAATGACTAACAATCTGAACAGAATTACTGAGCACCCCCCAGATCCAAACCTAAGTAAAATGTCTGTGCACATGCATTCATCTCCTGATACAGCTATTCTATTTCAAAAGAGAAAATGAAGCATATTTCAAAAACTCCTAAAATAAATGACAAAACTGTTCTGTTGCAGGTCTCCTTTTACTCTCCTGCAATATCAACAGTTTGCAACACCTTGGTGGTGGTCACACGTGTGAGATAATGCAGGGGGGAAAATGAGTCTATTTCCCCCAGAGGAAATTGCCCCTAAGTTGCATGATCACACAGTCCTTTGAAGCTGCGGGGGCAGCCTGCCACTGCGTGATCAGACGCAACCGCAGGTGAGTCGGGGTGGGGTTTTTTGCTGTTTGTTCCTGATGCGCTTAAACATGGAATTGATGAATCACATCTCAGCACTGAGGACTCCCTATGGTGTGTGTGATGATGTGCATACTGAGAAGGGGAGAAAAAACAATGGTACGGAGTCGAGATGGCCTGATCAGACATCCTGATGCCATGAGAGCACGCTACAGTGATCAGACAGGGGAAAGTCCACCCATGGTCCGTAGCAACCCGTTTGCTACTGGACTTTCCCTGGTGTCTTTTTACTCCGCTTCTGTGGCAGTGCAAAAAGGGTTGCCAAGGGTGCGGGGCGCTTCCCAGATGTTCATGTCTGATCGCACCCTTTAAATCTGCCCAGCATTCGCTGCTATGGTGCAGCTAATTGTACGTGTGATCACACCCCTTGATCCAGACTTATTTGTGCAGTCTTTTGATGGTGTAGTTGGTGATTTCCAATGAAATGAATGCTATTTTTTACAATATCAACAAATTACCACAGTAAAATCATCTTCTAAAACAATAGCTCTTGTCTCTCTATGTTAAGTGCTTGTCAAGTTGCTTTTGCCTTATGGCGACCCTCTGAATGAATGAATGAATGAATGAATGACCTCCAAAACATCCTATCACTGACAGCCTTGCACAGGTCTTGCAAAGTGAGAGGCATGGCTTCCTTGACTGAGTCAATCCATCTCACGTTAGGTCTTCCTGTTTTCCTGCTGCCTTCAACTTTTCCTAGCATTATTGTCTTTCCCAGTGAGTCTTGTCTTCTTATAATATCACTTAGAGTATTGTCTTCTTATAATATCATTTAGAGTATTGTCTTCTTATAACATCACTTACGTCACTCAAATGTACTGTTTGGGGGTTATAGAGAGTGTCATAACTTTGGTGATCCTCCATATCTGTCTCCCAAAGTTTTCCATAAATATACCAATCCAGAATATATGTAGCAAATCAGCATTTGATAACAGTGAACAACAGTAAAACATTTAAAGTTATTGTGAGTTATATATACCTTTTGGTCATAGAAGGATTATACCAATGTGGTTGTGTTTCACAGGAATTCTTCTTCAACACATTAATGATATTTCTACTCATATTCTTCCAAAGCTAAGACTGTTCTCCAGTATCATTTATGTTGGTGTTTTCTCCAGTATCTTTTATGCTACTAACTTAGATCTTTCACCCAAGACAAAAAAGGAAATAAAGATTTGATATTTTGCTTCTTTCAAGGAGGCCGAAGGTGTAACCTGCCCTGCCCAGCATTTCACATAAGCATGGTAACAAGACAAGGCCTTAAGATCATGGCCTGAAACATCCAATTGTTTCTCCTCCACTCTTTATTTTCAAAAAGTAAATCTGCCCTTTTGAAAAGGTCTAGAAAACTCAAAAACTTTGCACAGTGTTTGGTGTCATCTGGTTGGTCCTAATAAAAGATATTCTTTTTGTGGTTTCTGTTTTTGAATAAAGAAAAAGACAAGGCTAACTGAAAGGTTTCAGAAGAGGATATGTGGCTCAGTATGCAGTCTTCGGTATCTCCATTTATAGGATCTCAGTCCCTGTCATCACAGTTTAAAATGATCAGGTATGAAGTGATGTAAAGGCCTCAACCTGAGACCCAGGAGAGCTGCCGCCAGTCAGAGTAAACAGTACTGACCTTGACAGACCAAGTTTCTACCACATCAAGATTTTACCATGTTCTACCACATCACAAACCTTATGAACTGAACTGATTCATTTGGGGGGCAAAAAGTTTGTGATGGTTCATGGCTCATGAACCAGACACGCCACGAACCACAAATGGAAATGAAGTGCATTTTCCCAGTTCATGCCCATCAAGAAGAAGAAGGGTTGGATTTATACCCTACCCTTCACTCAGAGTCTCAGAGTGCCTTACTATCTCTTTCCCTTCCTCTTCCTGCAATAGACACCCTGTGAGGTAGGTGGGGCTGAAAAAGCTCTGAGAGAACTGCTTTTGAGAGAACAGCTCTGAGAGAACTGTGATTGACCCAAGGTCACCCAGCGGGCCATATGTGGGGGAGTGGAGAATCAAACCCGGTTCTCCAGATTAGAGTCTGCTGCTCTTAACCACTATACCAAACTGGGGCCCCGCTCACAGGGGCCAGATAACATGGGGGGAGGCATGGCTATCTGTGCTGTCACAATCTGATCCACCATTAGGCAATCAGATGCAATGGCGGCACACCAGAGCTTCCACTGTCAGCACACACAGTGAAGCAGAGAACCTGGGAAATAGCCACGTGCCAGCGCGATCACACCACAGGAGTCTGTAGGCTGCCCATGGCAAACCATTTGCCAGTAGATCACTCCAGGTACCTTTTAGATGTGCATCTTCAGTGGGAAGCCACGAGTTGGCCACGGGAGTGCTATGCCTCCCAGATGTGCTGGTGTGATCGCACCCGGAAACTCTGCAGGGCTACCATGCCTTCAGCGGGGCAAATGCTCTGTGTGATCGGGGCCTGGCTGTAGTTTTTGTGGAAAGCAACCCTGAAGCAAATGCTGCTCCATCCCAACCATAAGTCAAGGTGATGGGGGGATGTTGCAGGCAACCTTGTGGATGGGGAGACATCTGCCTGTCCCAGTGCTGGATGTGGAAGGGCATCAGCATTGGGGTGCAGGGAGCAAGGGCTTAAAAGGTCTGTCCTTACTCCCTAGAATCAAGGGAAATGTAGTTTTACAGAAAGTAGCCCTGAAGCCAAATGGCTGTGAAAGTGCAATGGTGATTATTATTTGCTATGAGAGATAAGAGAAACATAAAGTCCATGCAAGGAAAACATTGCCAAACCCATTTTATCCATCTCTTGAGGTGCAATCCTAAACTGAGTTAACACCCTTCTAAACCGATTGACTTCAGTGGACAAAGAAGGATGTAACTCTCCTTAGGATGACACTGTTCAAATGTAAGAAAAGTGTGTGAGCACTGATGACAATTTCCTTCCTTCCAGACCCTGATAACTTGATACAAACTCACAATTCATCAAAGTTTGATATTAGAGGTAAGTTCGAATTTCTCATCCCTTCTGTTTTGGTCTCAAAATTCTCATTTTGATTCTAGTTCTTCATTCAAGCAGCTCAGACATGCTATTCTTTTATTCACATCATTTCCTGTTTCTTGGCACTGAATGTTTCCCATTCCATTTTCATCAGAAGTTGTACGTCAGTTCACCAGCATTGCATATTAAACATATTCACCCCCTATCACTACTATAGAAATTGCATATAAAACCATACCATGTGTGTACAAATTAGAAGTCAACCCACAAAGCTGACAACGGAAAACTGAAACTGTTACAAACATATAAACGATCCAAAAAGTAATAAAATGTTTGGTCATTATCAGCTTGGAGTGATGATAGCTCTGCTGGACACCTGTATTGTATTGTAGCCTACTGTGGCCCAAAATACATGCTGTGAAGATCACAAATTTCTCTGCCTGCGGTATGTTAATTTCACACACAGCTGCCATTCAGACCACAGCCACGTGGGAAGGAAAGATGGGCTTTAACCGTCCAAATCCTGCTTGGTTTTGTTAATCCAAACCAGTGCAATGTAGTGGTTAAGGTGCCAGGCCAGGGTTGCTGTGATCCAGGTAGAAGTGCCCACATATATCACCATAAAGTTTTGTGGATGACCTTGGGATAGTCACTCTTTCTCAGCCCAGCTTACCTCATAGGATTGTTGTGGGGATAAAATGGAGAAAAGGAGAATGATGTCATTTATCCTGAGTGCTTTGGAAGAAAAGCAAGCTAAAAGTGTAATAGAAATGTGGCTCCCTTGCCTGTTGTTAGTGATTTTAAAGGGAAAAAAGGCAAATGCCTTTTAAAACATATCACTTCCCCTTTAAAGCTTTTAATAACAGCATGGAGACATCCATTGTAAGGAACAAAATGGAGTGGCATTTGGAAAAAAGGTGTACCCTTCCTGTGTGTCCGCGGTTTGTATGCATACATGATTTACTGCTTAAGGTCTGGTGGAAACCCCCAAGAACATTGTCATATTTGTTTTGACCCTGTGTATCTTATTTGCTGTGCATTTTCTTTGGTTTTCTTAGTCAAAGTGAGACACTCTTGTTGAAGGACAGTCTGTTGGTATCACAAGGAGCTGTTGTTGCTATTGGTAACCACATGTCCCCTCTGTAGCATCTTTGGCCTTAAATGTCCTCTCCTAATGATGTCTCTGATACCAGAAATCTTCACATCTGATTTCAAGAATGGATTCCAGAACTTCATGCATCAGAGTATGTATGTGGGAAGGGGAGGGGGAGAATAACAACTATATTAAAACATGGCCAAGTTGTGCGATCGGCAAGAAATCTGAATAATGCAGGGAAATGAGCAGTGACCTGAAGTATGATTATTTTCCTTCTTACATCTGAATATACACAATAGTCAAAATTGGCATTCAAAACTTTCCAAGAACATTTCTGGTTGAGTTCAAAGATCACCCTCATGATGAATACACAAGGAATGTTTAGTAACAGATGTTTATTGCCAGAAAGAGAGAGAGCTTTGGGGCTTTCAGTTTGTTTTTGTTTTTTTCATATGACAAGGTTAACCTTAAGGTGGTTGAAATGGTATTCGAGATGGCATCTGCCTCCCTTGGCCTAGACAAAGAGAAATGGAGAAGTACATTTTCAACACAAGGAAACAACAAAGAGCAAGATGGACGTTATTGGTTAACTGGATCAGGCAACCGAGTGCAACATTCCTTCGAGCAACTGCAGGAAATCAGCTGCTATTTAAGCTTGTCATCTAATACAATGACCAGGTAATGAAGCATAATTGTGTGTACCTTTCGCAGCAGAGCCAAAGGGTTTGCAAAGGAAGCCTTGCCGCGTCACAGCGATGCCATCCATTTCTCTAATGCGTTCTCAAAATCTGGCAGGAAAAGCAGCAAGAGCACAGCTCCGAACAAAGAGCTCCCTTCCTTTACAAAGCAGACTCTGGAAGGTAAAACAAGCATCTGACTGCCAGAGCTGACGTGAGATCTCGAGCAGATTTGAAATTCACTGCCTTTTTGGGATTCAAATATGAAATGAATCACCGATAGACATAGAGGGTTTGAGATTTGCTCTGCTCAGATTGCTTTGCTGGACTGGGTGCCCTGTCCTACCGAGGCTTCATCTGCACAAGCGACTGAATAGGGAGCCGTGACTCGATGATTGGCTACCTGCTTTGCATGCATGCAAAAGGTACCAGGTTCAATCCCCAGCACCACCAATTAAAAGGTGCGGGTGAAGTGGAAAACCTCAGCCTGAGATTCTGCAAAGCTGCTTCTAGTCAGAGTAGACAATGCTGCTCTTGATACACCAAGGGTCTGACTTAGGGGTGTGAGCTTGGTATATACCAAGCTGAATAAATACACAAGAATACCTTTCCAGTACTTTTCGGGTATTTATTCAGCCAAATCAGATTTTCTAACCTGATTCAGCTACTGATCTAGCTGAGCTGGAATAAAAGCTTTTGCAAAGACAAGCTGCCTGCGTGACTTGCAGAGTCGTGCCCCCACAGTGGTGCGAGTCCAGCATTTAAACTTTAAATACCTTCCCTTTCCTCCAAAAATTGTGCCATGGCAGTGGCATGCTTCAGCAAGTGAAGGGAAGGCATTTAAATTCATTCTCTGAGGTGTGTCACTGTGCAACCTGAGGAGGGAAGGGAAGGTATAGAAAAGGAGCTTTGCCAAATAAATTCAGTGATACCGATTATTTTCCGAATCCCAATATCATACCAATTCCAAATCCCGAAATCATACACATACTTGTGCCTGCATCTTCTCTTAGTCTGTGCTGGGAAGTTGGGGTGAAACACTCTTCCCCAAATTAAAACGAGATTAGAAAGAAGTAGCAAGGACATCAGCCATTTGGACTGGCACAGAAAAGCCCCACCAAATCTCCCCACTGCCATTCTGAATCCACCTGCACCAAAATACCTCTACAGAACCCTGGTAGCAGTGCAGCACGGGGCGATGTTGAAGGTGGCGTCTATGAGTCTCCGCCAACCACTCCCAACCAAAACTGCATGCTGAAATTAAAACAGCATCACGAAAACTGTTCTTCATCCTGATGGAGATGAAAGGGGTAGAGGAGGATAGTGAGATACCAAACGGAAACCAGCAGAGCCCACAGGGGCACCACAGATAATGTTTCTAATTGAAACATTCTTCTGAGAAGGGGTGGGAGGTGGGAAAGAGAGAGCCTGTGATGAAGAGCAGCTGCAGCACCTATGACAGGCTCCTCCACCAAGGCAGTGATAGTTGGTATGTAATGCTGCTGAGAGAGGAGGATCAGGGTGGACACAGCCCCCTCCCTCTCACTTTCTGAGGCCTTCCCTGGGGGAATGGAGTACAAGGTTTCTCTGGGCTTGCCCTTGGCTTTGGAAGAAAACAAAGCATTTCTGGGCAGGGCTTCTCTGTATTGGGCTGGCCTTAGTTCAGGTGTGCTAACAAAAGTGCCTGCCCACCCTGCCCTTTTGAGTGTCCTGTGGGGCTTCCGCTGCGCCCTTCTTGCTTCTGCCATTTTTTTTTTTTTTAAAACCCTGCTGGATTTTCTGGTGTGACATTGGTTAGTTCTGTTTGGTTTGCACTGCTGCCACATTGGCACAGGGTTGTGCTGCTGGACACTATTGCATTGGCTCTGCTGTCCTTGCAACCCCCTCCCCCTTGCTTGGATTGTAATTCTGCACTTGACATAAGAACATAAGAACATAAGAGAAGCCAATGTTGAATCAGGCCAATGGCCCATCTAGTCCAACACTCTGTCACACAGCGGCCAAAATATACCAGGTGCCATCAGGAGGTCCAGCAGTGGGGCCAGGGCACCAGAAGCCCTCCCACTGCTGCCCCCTCCAGCACCAAGAATAGAGTGCATCACCTACCCCAGACTGAGAGTTCCCATCTATACCCTGTGGCTAATAGCCACTGATGGACTTCTGCTCCATATGTTTATCTAATTCCCTCTTGAAATTGTCCATGCTTGTAGTCCTGTTGAGCTGGCTTTTGCCACAATTGCACTGGGTTCAGCTGCTGGGCGCTAGTAGGTTGGGCACTGTGTTTTGCTGCTGGGCACTAGTAGGTTCTACCACTGGGCACTAGTTCATTGCACTGCTTCTGTTGTCCATGCAGAAATGTCCCCTGCCTTTGAATTTTGTATATTCTCACATTTGACCGTAGTCCACAGTGGCACTAGTTTTGTTGGGCACATTTCACTGGTTCTACTGCTGGCCTTCTTGCAAACATGCCCCTCCCCTCCCCAACCCTTCACTCTCTACTGCAGAGATTCTCTGGGGCAATATGCTGGGTTTGTTGTATACCTTGCAATTTTCCCTCATTGGAACCAGTGGAGGATGGGGGCATCCTCTTTGGGTGCCCGTGGAATTGGACATCCTGGTCCAATCTTTTTTAAACTTGGGGGTTCTTTAGGGAAGAGGCTCCAGCAGCTATACTGCAAGTTTGGTGCCTCTCCCTCAAATTCCCTTCCCCTCAGATCACTGAATATATCCTAGGAGATTTGCCATTGACTTTAATGGCCCCTTAGGGTATAATGGACCCAAAGATATTCGGGATTCTTGAATATTTCCCAAATCTGAACACAATACCAATATTAGTATTCAGAATATTCAGTACTACCAATATTATTTGGGTCCAATATACCCATTTTTAAAAACAAACAAACTGATTTTTCTTTGCTTGCACACCTGTCATTATACCCTCCACTGCACCATTTCTAACATATTCTCAGAGGCTAGAAGGAGCTAAAAATCTCAGCCCCAAAATCTGTTCACAGTGCCCTGTTCTTCTGTGAGGAGCCAAAGCAGAGTACAGCAAGGCCAACAGCAAATTGCCTCCTTGGAGATGTGTCGCCAAGTTTTCTGTAACGTTGGTTGACGCTTACCTTTACAAGTCTTCCTCCTGTGAATGCAGCACGGCAGGTTTATGGCCTATCTCCAAATGACAGATCTTCTGGACAAAATCCTCTCTTTCTCTCTTCTTTTCCTTGAAGCATTTGTGGTGTTCTAATATTGCACTGCTTTTGAGCAGCCTTCTCTGCCCCTGTACTGCATCCTTCTTGGCATCCTTTTTACAGGGCGTAACCTGCTATCCCCTTTTTCAGGTGTCAGGACCAGAAGAGGAAAGGTAGGATACAAAGATACAGCCAGGTGCTCCACCACTGAGAAACAGTAAGAGCAAGCACCCATTACCCAGAAAAGTGGCCATGGCAAACACATCTGGAACCGCTTCAACCATCATCATGCCAACAGACAGGAGCGGGATGATGTTGAGGGATCCAGATGCCTTGCAATCAGAGCTCATGAGACTGGAAATGTGTGTGGTCTGCAGTGGGTTATTTAAAACTAGTCAGGGAAGGACAGTCCTGGAAGCAGTCCTATGGAGGAACAGAGGACTTCCACAGTGGCATTCATATTGGGTTGAAATGTAAAATATAGTGTGGTGGAATGGGCCTGTTCTGGCCTGCAGGCCCTGTTCCACCCTGCCCTTTGAGGTTTTCTCAATATCTGGAGAGGCTTTTCTCTCTCTCTCAGGTAACCACTGCCATCATATGACCTTTGTAAGGAATTGCCCACTGAGTGGGTCAGGACCCCCAGCTTCCCTTCCAAGTTCTGAGGCCTTGCCTCTGTGTGTCCTGCTGCCCAGCACCTGGTCACCATAGGGACCATTCACAGCCTTGTGCACCTCTGGAGGAATAGCCACTTGTCAACTGCCTGCAGTTCCCCTTGTAAAGTAGTGTGTCCAAGATGGTGGAGGTCTATGTGGTACAAAGAACCACTACCACCACCAAAAGTTATAAAGTATTTATTAAAGAGAAAACATTCACAAGCATACTTTTAGCACAGCACCAGACTGAACAATTCCTCTGTCTGTCTCTCTATACATGCCCTATCAGATATTAAAATACAGGACAGGCTGCTTGGCTTAGAATATTACAGATGTCTACAAAATTTTCAGTATCTTGTAGCTCCTTCTGGCTGTCTCGGTGAGCACATGACAATAGCTGCTGCCTCCAGACCTCAGTTAAGAGTTCTGTTTGCTGTGATGGACTCAGCACCAAAGAGAACTTCCTCATTCCTTCCAGGAGTTTTATTACCTCTCTTTTCCCCACCCACTAACCAGGTCAGGCTGGGTCAGAGAAACTTTTCCTAGAGATTCTTCAATAATTCCTTCCTGAAGTCTCTCTAGTATTTAATACCTCCAAGTCTCTGTTCCCTGCTTGAATGGAAGCTCTGACCATCCCATTGTCTAGACCTATTAGCATTTGTATGAAGGTGGGCTGAGGTAAATTCTGGAATGCAATTGAACTGACTTCCTCCCTCCCAGCCCATTCTCTGCCCAGAGGGGGGTGGGAATTTTTTAAAACAGAAAGTGAACTTTTTGCTCATTTCAAACCTCTAAAAAAAAATCTCTTTCTCTCTCTCTGTGTAATTTGCCTTGAAACAGAACATGAAACAGAAAGCAAGCAACGGCCAAAGAGACTCAACATCTAACCCATCAGAGATTGGGGCCAATTGCCAAGTGTGCCTGAGTGAGATAATTCCCTTAGTTCTTTCCCTCCCAGATCTTCTCACATGCAGAGTTACAGTAGTCAACAGTTCAAGCCCCTTAATTCCTATTAGGGCAGAGGAACTGAGGTAAGACGGTTACCAGCTTGAAATATCCAGTATGTTTTCTCTCCCCGCTGCAAGAATTTATAGACTGGGTGTGGCTAGGGGTGGGAACGCTTGGGTACAAGCTGAAAGGAAAGAGCCTAATGGCTCTTGGCCCTTGAATCACAGTCCTTGGGCCATTGGATTAACCAGGTGGACATCAACCCAGGATGTCTTGTTTATTTTTTTTGTCTTTTGTTTGTTTCTATCATGCTACATTTAAACTTGTTCAAGGTGCTTTTCTTGTAAACCACTTTGGGTTCCCACTGGAGAGAAAAGTGAGAAAAAATATAATATAATAAATAAACAAATAAATTTGAAAACTGATTTCAGTGGGACAGGAGTCTCTTATACATCTGGCCTAAACTGGAGAGGCAAAAAAAGCTTTCAGTGTATTGGTTAGAATGCCAGATTATGGTCCTGGAGCATGCAATCTAAGCACCTACAGCTGATCGGCATGGGTAGCAAGCCAGCCCAGTTTAAATGAGACACTGTGAGAGTAAAAAGTAGGGATGGTCATGAACGGAATTATGAACTGAAATTCATCATGAACCGGGCCCAGTATGTGGTTTGTGAGCCTTGGTTTGTGTGATCAAGACTCCCATGAACCACCCACAAACTGAACCATTTTTCCCTGGAGGTTTGTGGGAGTGATTTGTGGGCCAGACATACTGGCACCAATGAATCAATCATCCAGGCAACACGGGATGGGTGTGTAGACTTCTGCAGCCCTTCTGAAGCCCTGGAAATACCAATAGTAGTCCTCCAAAGCTTGATAGGCAGCTCTGGTTGCCAACCAGAGAGCGCCCATTCTGCTCTAAGCCTCTAGCTTGCAGAGGGTCCATTTGACACACTCCTGAACCTTTGGCTGCTGTGATTTCCCCAGAGAGCACTTTCCTGGGGGCACCTGCTTGGCAGAGCAGCTACTTGCCCCTCAAAGCCAACCTGCACATAACTTGGAGGCCAGGTAGAGGGACATCCCAGAGAGGTCCACGGTGAGTTTGATGCCTCTAGCTTGCAGGGGGGGCATTCAACACACTCCCTCCTTTTGCAGTTTGGATCCTAGGAACTCCTCACTGAGCCAAATTGCACTCAACTTGGAGGGTAGGTAGAAAGGCATCCTGGGGAGGTCCGCTGTGAGTTCAATGCCTCTGGCTTGCAGGGGGGCTGTTCAACACACTCCCCTCTTTTCACATTGGACCCTGGGAGCTCCAACTCAAAGCCACTCTGTACACAACTTGGAGGGCAGTGAGACGGACATCCTGGGACATCCTCTCAAGCTTGCAGGGGCGATCATTCAACACACTCTGGATCTGTGGCTGTGATTTCACCAGAAAGCACTTTCCTGGGGGCACCTGCTTTGGGAGCTGTAAGTCAGCCCCCCCCCCTAAATCCAATCCTCACCAACTTTGGAGGGCAGGTAGAAGAAAGTCAGCTGGAGGTTTGCAGCAAGTTTGGTGGTTCTAACCCACAGGGAGACCATTCTACTGTACCACGAACCTTACAAACCATGAACCAGTTTGTTAAACAGGAAGGTTTGTGGAGGTTCGTGGCTCATGAGACCCCACAAACCACGAACCTCCATGAACCTCCATTTTCCTGGTTCATTCCCATTCCTAGTAAAAATTGCACTCAACTTGGAGGGCAGGTAGAAGGGCATCCTGGGGAGGTCTGCTGTGAGTTCAATGCCTCTGGCTTGCAGGGGGGCTGTTCAACACACTCCCCTCTTTTCACATTGGACCCTGGGATCTCCAGCTCAAAGCCAATCTGTACACAACTTGGAGGGCAGTGAGAGGGACATCCTGGGGAGGTCCACTGTGAGTCTGATCCTCCTCAAGCTTGCAGAGGAGATCATTCAACACACTCTGAACCTGTGGCTGTGATTTCGCCAGAAAGCACTTTCCTGGGGGCACATGCTTTGGGGGCTGTAAGTCAGTCCCCCTAAATCCAATCATCAGCAACCTTGTAGGGCAGGTAAAAGAAAGTCAGCTGGAGCTTTGCAGCAAGTTTGGTGGTTTTAGCCCACAGCGGGACCATTCTACTGTACCACGAACCTCACAAACCATGAATCAGTTTGTTAAACAGGAAGGTTTGTGGAGGTTCATGGTTCATGAGACCCCGCACACCACGAACCTCCACGAACCTCCATTTTCCTGCTTCATTCTCATTCCTAATAAAAAGTCCCATGGGTAAGAACTTTTGGTTTTCCAGAACCATGTTTACATCAGGTCTTAGGCTCTTGAGTATGGGTAGGTATCAAAATAGCCAATTGGCCTCTTGGCCAAGCAAAACACATATTTTAACTTTCTGTAGGTGGAGCTGGCATGTTCAAGACATTTTAGGACACTTTACTGCCATAATCTATGTATGACTTTTCCCAGTTTTGGATACAGAAAACCACATATATTCCTGGTACCGTTTTGGCTCTGTGTCAGCCAGATAAATTGCAAGCAGTGAATCTTTAATTCTGCTTTTTATGAGGAGGCACAACATCTCTTCCTCCTTGTTACAATTTGTCACCAAACCTGCCACCCTCATCAGAGAAATTCAGCATTATCTTCAAAGGCTTTCTTTGTATCTTTCAGCATAGCATTGGGGTTCTTCAGGCTTGCTTGTGTTTTTAACTGGAGAGTCAATCACCGAACCCATCTCATGAACTACTTTGTTCTGTCATGTTATCTGGGTTGTACATGGTCTTCTCCATGGATTCATTTTGTTCTGGTTTGGAAAATGAGAGAATACAGATTGAATACAATGTCAGAACATGAAGTTAAAAGATGAAGGAACTAGGGAAAGAGCGTAAACAATGACTGTTGAGTATGGGGGTGGATTTTTTTAACATGTATTTCCTTTTTATCTTAAAGAATGTAGCTTTCCATCTGGCACTGAATGGAATATTACCAGATGGAGGGACAGAATGAAAATCGAGTAGGGATGTATCAATGAGAGCCCCAGCATCCTTTAGAGATTCATTCCAAGTAAACAGCTTGTACCAGTGGAGATGATGAGAAGGCCAAGATTCCCCTTCATAGCTGTAGCCTCTCGAGAAAGCTTTCAGTCCTTCAAACCATTCTAGGAAATCATCTTCTGTGCATCTTTGGTCATTTTACTAATCCAACCATTTTGGCTCCTCAGGAGCATCTCTTCAGTGGCCTCTAAGAGTGATTTTATGCATCATGTAGAAATATTAGGGTATAGGTTATTCTAATAACACTGAGAGAAACCCCATGTTCTTATAAAGGCTTTGTCTGTACATATTTAGCATTCTAAACATGCATGGACTATGAAATTTATGCATTTATGTTAACTATCATTGCTAAATCCGGGTTGGAAAATTCCTGAAGATTTGTGGGTGTAGCCTTGGGAGGACAGGGTTTGGGGAAGGGAGAGACCTTGACGGGGTATAATGCTATAGAGTCTACTCTCAAAAGCAGCCATTTTCTCCAGGGTAGCTGATCTCTGTAGTCTGGAGATCACTTGTAATTCTGGGAGATCCCCAGTTTCCACCTGCATGTTGCCAACCATACAGTTGAAAGCCTGGGATATTATTTTTTTAAAAAATTCCAGCCTCACCAAGCTGATTCCCATTTTCAGTTACCGGGGGAAATGTCTGCTTCCTTGCATTGATTTACTCAGAGTTAGTGCCTCTAGATTCCAGTTTATGGCTGTGTTCACTCTCCATGCTCTATTTACAGTACAGCAGAGAAGGGATAATATTTCCTGCAACATGAAAATGTCTTTAGCCCATCTCTTTGCATAAATACAGTAAGCTGAGCATTAAAGTTGGGAGAGAACTGAACTGAACTGACAAATCCTAAACACCTGAAATTTAAGGATTGCATTTATGGATTGCACTGACGGTATATCAACATAAAAATGTCAGAGACGGTAAGACACAGATGAGCAGACATTTAAGTGGGTTTGGGAACTTTCAGTCTATCCTCATCCCCCCCCCCCACGTTGACTAGCAGTGGTCAAAACAACAGAGTGAACAGAGTTAAGTTTTATTGAGCAGCAAGACGGAATGAATGCTGAGATTTTAAAGCAAAGTCACAAAAACAGAGCGGAAATTTCCAACTAAGGTTGAATTGTTCTGATAGGCAAATAGGTAGCCCATGGAAGAGATTTGTCCCTGATGCTCTTTGAGCTCTAACTGGGAGCTGACTTTTGATACCGTACAGTCTAGGTTAATAAAAGTCAATTATTAGCTCCTAAACAGCACTATTGATTTTTCCCGCACAGAAAACACCCACCAGACTTAACCTTTTAAAGCTTCAGAGTTATCCTGCCTTGTTGTCAACAACAGTTAGCACTCACTTAACACTCTTTCCTGAACGTCTAATCAGGGATGTACGACCCACACATCCCTGGAGAAATTTCACTAGCCTTATCAGAAATTGTTAAGCTTCCTTTGAAACCCTCAGATGTTTTGCCTGACCAGGAATTGCCTGATTTGTCAGGATTTTTTTTTTTCTTGAGGTGGAATTCAGTGGCAATCCTACACACCCGACCTATGGAAAAGCCAAAGAGTCTAGGACTTTTCAGTTTAGAAAAGAGTTGACTAAGGTGGATATGATAGAGGTTTATAAAATTATGCATGGGGTAGAGAGAGTTGACAAAGAGAACTTTTTCTCCCTCTCCCCAAATACTGGAACCTGGAGGCATCCGATGAAGCTCATGGGCAGTAGATTCAGGACAGACAAAAGGAAATCCTGCTTTACACAGAGTGATTAAAATGTGGAGTGATGGCCACAGGCATAAATGGCTTTAAAGGGGGATTAGACAGCTATCAGTGGCTATTAACCATGGTGACCCTCTATGTTCAGAGGCAGTCAGCCTCTGAATACTGGTGGCAGGAAGCAACATCAGGGAAAGGCCTTGTATGTCCTCTTATTGGACCTCCAGAGGCATTGGTTGGCCACTGTGTGAGACAAGATGCTGGACTAGATACTGGTCTGATCCATCAGCACTCTTCTTATGTTCTTAACCCAATAATGTATTAATTCTTAAACCTTCCTCTAGGGATGCTAGTCTTCTGTTAACTGTTTCAGGTTTCCTTGACATACTTCAGATTTGTGCCTGACCTCCAAATTTGCCTCAAAAATGCAGTTTAGCCAATGCAGAGAACTCTAGAGTATAACTGCACACAAATGATTCAAGCCCCGTTCAGAATGCTAGCACTGAAGCTGAGGATTCCACATAAGGATGAATATGGTTCTAAAGATTGGTTTAAATGTTTCTTGTTATTTTGTTGGCTCATTTGTTATGTGTCAGAAATGCTGAGATGGATGCAGGAGCACCCTTCCCGCTGTAGGTGCATTGCAATAAGGAACCAGCTTCTGATACACTTAATCGAAGAAAAAAAATCTTTCTCTTGTTTAAGAGCCTTATGGGAGCAGAGACATGAAGGTCCCTGTAGGCTAGCATAGCAGAGCATGAACTCGTGTTCAAACATTCATAGAAAATACCATTAGGCTGTGGTCACACAGACCAAATAATCCACTTCCAATCCACTTTCAGTGCACTTTCCAACTGGATTTTACTTTGTGAATGGGCAAAATCCATTTAGAAAGTGGATTGAAAGTGGAATGAAAGTGGATTATTTAGCCTGTGTGACTGCAGCCTAAGTTTTCATTTTCCTTCCACCCATATTTTATCCACTCCACTATATTGGTTTGCCATCAGGTCTTTTTTTTTGTGATGGTATTTACTGGAACTGAATGTGGGCATTCAGTGGGGAGGCTCTCCCAAGTACTGAGGATGCAGTTGATGGAAATCAATGGAACAGATGAAGCTGCCTTGTACCAAAATGAAGCCAGTACCATCTACTTGGACTGGCCACAGCTCTCCATGGTCTCAGGAAGTGGGCTTTCCTGTCATCTACAACCAAATGCTTAACTGGAGATGCTGGGGACTAATCCTGGGACCTTTTGCATGCCAAGCAGATGCTCTAGCATCTGAGCCACAGCCTCCTTGGGCTTATATATGAACACTGTGACCTTTTCTAAAACAACAACAACAACAACAAAACCACTGGTGTTGATGTCATGAGGCATTTTGAGAAATTTGTCAAAAAGCAGAGTTATGAATTTAAAATGAAGTAAATTCAATAGGAAAGCAGAACATTTTTTTCTCCTCACTTTATTTATTTATTTATTTATTTATATCAATGCTATTCAGCTCTCAGACATACTGGGCTCCCGAAATGGTTTCTACTAAGATGATTTAACACACAATAAAATGGAAACATATTAACAGTATGATAATTAACACCTTCAAGACTAACAATGCAGGTCTAAGCAGAGTTACAAGATTAACAATACAGCTCTAAGCACATTGACTTCATCAGGAAAAGGAGGGCATACTTCTGTTGAGAACTTCTGTTGAGAAAAATTAATAATATTTTTTTTAAAAAACACCTTAAACACACCAACCAAGTCAGCACATTATAATTAATAGGTAAAATAAAATGGAGCACTTAAAAACATGAGGATGGGCAGGAGGGCACTTGAAAAAACCATTCAATAAGTAGTTAAACTTTAAACCCTCCAGCAACTCAACACATGAACTCACAAAGCTGCTTTACACAATTGGTTCAGTGTTGTCTACTGAGACTGTCAACAACTCCCCAGACTCTCCAGTAGAGGTCTTTTATAACCCCTCCTATCTGGTCCTTTTAACTAGAGATGCCTGGGATTGAACCTAGGACTTTCTGCATGCTGATAACACTAAGCCACAGCACCTCCCAGCAAAATGTCTGAACCTGAAGTAGAAATCTCAGAGCCAGGTGACTACTTGGGAGAACATTCAGCCATCAAGGTGGCATGATGGAAAATGTCCAAATGTGAACATGCCATCCAAAAGCGACCTAATTCCTCTTAGGAGTTTCTTGCACTGTCATCCTAAAGAGAGCTACACCCTTCTACTCCCATTGATTTAGGCTGGCACTGTTAATTTACTAGGTATTGGGGGGCTAAATTGCTAGAAATGGATAATTTTTCATGTCCTAGAGATTGTAGGGTACTGATTTAAGGCAGCGGTAAAATTCTCCATAAATATCTCATTTTTGTACTCCCTTACCTTTCCCACAGCTCTCAGCATTCTGTATCAGGATTGATGAGCCTCCACTTTTAGAATCTTTAATGTTTTAATCATCACTTCCTTATTGGAACACTTAAGGGTTTCCTTGCATGCCATCCCCGAGAAAATATGGTTCCTTTAGGCAAAACTCTGCGGCTCTTCATTCTTAAAAATTCAGACACAGCAAGAAGCCACACAGGCAGAGAGTGAAAGCAATTTTTCATTGACAGAATAGAAATAACAGACTGTGCTGTCTTGTCACTTTCTCGCCCACTTACAAATCTGCATGAAGGAAATTAATCTTGGTAGAGTAATTTTTTTTTACAAAAATGTGTTTTCGAGGCCCATCTCACTATAGCGGTGATGGTTCAGACTCTGATTTTATTCTAGTGCTGCATCTGAAGCCATGAAGCAACCTGGGAAGCAGCCCTCTGTCTCCTGTCAAGTAGGATAACAGGAAACTAAAGGTAAGTGAAGGCACTTATTTCTTATAGTACTGAAGGCACCATCACATGAGAGTCTAGCCTAAAGGAAATGGTCTTCACTAGCCCTATTTCAGAGCCATTAATATCCCTTATCAGGGTATATGAAAGGAATGTGCTCTGGCATCACACTAGGCCCTTCCAGACCTTGTCTAACCATATGGAATAGAAGGATCTGAGGCAGCCCCAGTTTTTAACCGCAGTGGTTAGAATGTCAGAATAGGTTTAGGGAGACCTGGGTTCAAATCCCACTTCATCCCTAAAGCTGATTGGGTAACCTCAAGCACTCACTCTGTCAAAATGACCCTGGAGGATAAAAATGAAGTAGGGGAACCATTTAAACTCCTGAGCTTGCAGTGTTTAAGGGCAAAATTAAAAAAAAATGCAACAGATGGGTAATTTTAGGGATCAAAGTAAATCCATGACTGTTTCTGAAAGCAGCAGATTCATGTCTGCATCCCCCACCTTGGCTGTGAATGAAGAGAGGAAGCTGCTTTGTATTGAGTCAGACCCTTGCTCCCTCGAGGTCCGTATTGTCTACTCTGACTGGCAGCAGCTCTCCAAGATCTCAAGCAGAGGTATTTATTTATTTATTTATTTATTTATTTATTTATTTATTTATTTATTATTTCTTCATATTTATAGCCTGCCCTTCCTGCATGCAAGCCAAGGGCAGGTAACAACATTTTACCAGTACAATAAAAGCAACATTTTATTGATACAATAAATAATTAAAATATTAAGATACTTTCATATACATTAAAATGGTGGTCCCAAACCTACAGTAGAAAAAAAAAATGGTTGTGAGAGATCCTGGCCCATCATAAGATGTAAATAATGGCCAGCAGTTGTTAAACGGGTGACAACAACCTCAGGGAGGCCATACATTGGACATCCGCTGACTCAGCTAAAGGCACCTGTCACCTGATCCTTTTAAATGGAAACACTGAGGATTGAACTTGGGGCCTTGTGCGTGCAAAGCAGATGCTCTACCACCGAACCACAGCCTTACCTCTTGGACCAACTTGTACAATAACCCATCCATCTCCAAATGTCACGGCATCCTGTATTTATCCATCGTTATTCAGCATGATTGTCTGACATAATGCTAGTGGGGAATATAGAACACGATGTCAGGATGGAAGCAATGTAAACAAGATGTTATGGCGGGTGGAAAGGGACCATAGACTAGAGACACATGGCTATTATTTTCAGCAATCGCTGTGCGTTTATTGTAAATCTTACTTGGCCCTTCACTATGTTATCATGGCCCACTGCCATGGCCCTTGGGAATGGCAAAAGGCCTGCACAGATTGGATTTTGCACTTGATTGCAACCACAGCTTTCTGAGCTGCTATGGTTGATTGCAAAATCCATCCACTCTGATTTCTGTACCAGCCAGTTAGTATGCACATGATTGCCTCAGTCAGTGGCAATAGGATTAAAAGTCAGCATAGACTGATTAAAACCAAAGTGCCTGAGGGGCCGTGAGTCACATCTATGATGGTGTCTGCAGTAACAGAAATTTAGAGATGTCCCCTTGTATTTAACAGTGTGTGGGAACTGCTAGTTTGTGGACTTGTCCTATAGGGTTGTCAACTGCAGGTTGGGAGATTCCTGGAGATTTGGTAGTAGAGCCTAGAGATGGCTGAGTTTGGGGGGGGGAGCTCAGCAAGATACAATGCCCTAAAGTCCACCTTCTGAAGCTGCCATTTTCCCCAGGGGAACTGATCTCTGTAGTCTGGAGATCAGCTGTAATTTGAAGAGCTCTCCAGTCACATGCCAAGGCTTCTGGAACAAGGTTGGAAAAACTGCTGTACAAGATGTTTTAGGTGTTTCTCATATTAAACCTACTCCAAATCCATGTAGTCTTTATATGTGTATATAAAGTGCCCTGAATTCCCCAGTGCAAATACTTCCTTGATGATGAGAGATCTATGGATCATCATCACCCCCATTTTGAATGTAAACAGTAGGAGGGAAGCCTGAATAAGTTCAAGCCTACAACTCACTTATGGCAACCCAGTAGGGTTTTCAAGGCAAGAGATGTTCAGAGGTGTTTTGCCACTGCCTGCCTCTGCATAGCAACCCTGAACTTCCTTGGAAGTCTCCCAACTGAATACTAGCCAGGGATAACCCTCTTTATCTTCCAGGTTCTGATGAGATCAGACAAGCCTGAGCTGTGCGGGTCAGGGCATAACATTAAAAAAATGGGGGTTATTAATTCTGTTTATTTATATATTGTTATCCTACCTTTCTCCTAAATAGGGCTCAAGGTGGATTACATTTTTTTTTTGTAAAATACACCAAATAAACCAAACATTATTGGATTGTGTGGAGATTGGATTTATATCCTGCTTTTCACTACCCGAAGAAGTCTCAGAGCAGTTTACAATCCCTTTCCCTTCCCTTCCCCACAACAGACACCCTGTGAGGTAGACGGGGCTGTTAGCCAGCAAGGAGCTTTTTGCTCTCTTATGAACTGTGAACTGTGCATAATGTGTGTAAAAGGACTATGATGCCAGGTGACCAGAATGAAATGCCAGACATACACCAGCAGAAGCCTGAGATGATGTGCCCATGGTTTCCAGAGGTTGCCCTGTTCCAGATATGTACCCACACACACACCAAGCACTGCACAAGCAGCCATTTGCCACTGCTGCTCAAACTAAAGAGCTCACAATGCCATTAAGGGACTCTGTTTCTATCACGCTGGCACATTCCTCCCCCACACCTTCACCTCTGAGAGGAACACAAAAGGATCATCTCCAGCATTCCCTTGATAAAGGAACTGGCTCTCCTGTCCACCTGGCAGAACCAGTTTTGCAGCCTTGAGACAAAGGGAGTGATCAACGCTAGGCTCATCATGCTAAGCCAGGTGTCATCATGCTACCAGCTTAATTAGCATCCAGTATTGCCCAACCTAAGCCCCTCTCCTCCACTGCATATGTGACTTTTTGGAACAGACCATAAAGGCCTGTCCCAAGGGAGATGACCAGCAAGCCCTCCCCCTGATGACACCCCAAGGGAGATGACCAGCTAAGTCCTCCCCCTGAGGTCACCCCATAAAAGAGGGTACACAGCAACGTGCTCTCTCTCTCTCTCTACACCCCCTCAACAACCTCTATATTCTTCCCCTTCAGGGGGCCCAAAAAAACCAAAACGCAACCTCTATATTCTCTTACTCTTGAACTTGTAGCTACCTTGCTACCTACCTTACCCTGACGCTCTTGGATTGCAGCCAGAGTCTTCCATGTGCTTTCTGCTGGTTCAGTTCATACACTCCCTCTTCCTAGCATAATCCCCATTTTTCTATAACTCTCCTATTTTTCTATTTTGGATGCCTCATCTCATCAGATCAGGTAATGTATTGCCCAATCAACAAATCTCCTGCTAATGCAAAAGTCTTTTAATCTTCCTAATTTTCCTAGAAGCTGAATAATTGTGTGTATGATTGTGTATTGTTTGGATGTGGAAAAGAACTACAGTAAAGGCATCATTTTGAACTAATTCCAGCCTCCGTGTCTGTTACTGGTACCTCTGGAAGGGCGGGAGCTCTGTATACATTGGTGATTGCTCCCTATTGCCGATTGCTGTTTGTAATATCATAAGTCCCCAATATTAATTAATAACTCAGAGCAATCAGGTTAACAGAGCCGAGAGAGCTCTCTGAGAATGGCCCTTGAGAAAACAGCTCTGAAAGAAAATATGACTGACCCAAGGTCACACCAGTAGCTTCATGTGGAGGAGTAGGGAATCAAACCTGGTTCTCCCAGATTAGAGTCTGCACTCCTAACCAGTACACCAAACTGGCACCAGTAACATTTCCATGGTGAGTAGGGATGCTTAAACACCTACCAGTTTGTCAGCCACCCTGTTTGGTGGTCCAGAACAGGGAAGGTACCTGTTTTTTTTGACAAACTGTCTGATGATTTGCTGACATGTTCATCAGTGTTCTACAGTGTATTCCTTCTTAAACATTCAAAACAGAGCAATTTACTTTTTGCACCAGTGTATTTTCTCACACCATATGTGTTCTCCTGTGCCACCCATGCTTGCTGTGCAATTGTTCCATTCAGCAGGCATTTTTTTTAAAAAAAAAACAGCAACCAGACATCTAGATTACTCACATATCATATAAATGGATGATTGGCTTGCATATGATTGACACCTTTGTACATAGTAAGTTTGATGAATCAGTCTATGGCAAACTTTGCAACATCCTTAATAATGTTACCAAAGCATGCTTAAACATATCTAAAGAAATTTAAGGGTTTTTTTAATAGAGCCCCCAAAGAGAGAAAGCAGGACTGAATTTGCATATTCATGTTATTCCAACAAGATTTTGCCTCCAGCATAGCCAATTTTAAATTTATCATGTAACCTCTTTTTAAATTAATGAAACACCCTATAACCCTGCCCCAAAAAACCCTGATTCAAGCAGAGTTCACCTTGCAGAGGAAAATATTTTTATTCCATCTGAAGTTTCAAAAGCAAAATGTGGATTGTATACTTTAGCACAAATGTGTACAACTTAGAATGTCTCACTTGAAATTGTGTCACCATGACAGACCACCTGTTTGCATGAAGAAAATCCTAGAAGCCATCCTTGAGGTCTCCAGTTAAAGGGTCACATGGAGGTAGCAGATTTGGGAAGTAGACAACTCTAAGCTAGATGGTGACAATTTCAAATATGTCTAAAAGCTGGAGTTGGCATGATTCTGAGGTGAGGTGCCATGGGTCAGTGGTAGGGGGTGTGCCTTGCAGACGGTTTCTCATTAGCATCTCTGGATAGCAAGCTCAGAAGATGATGGAACAGGGCCTCCTCTCAGACTCTGGAAAATTGTTGTAGATGGAGTAGACAATACTGAGTTAGATAAACAAATTGTTTGACTTGGCCTGTATGTGTCATATGTTCACTAAAACAGCCTCAGTCACATATGATGAAGCACTGGAGGTGAGGAGCGTGATAAACCTGCTACTTTTCTGGGACTATTAAAATAGGGGATAGGTTTTCCCAAGTACAAGGCCTGCAGTCTTACATGCTTGGTAGGCTGCATTTGGCTTGATGGGTTGCAAGTTGTCCGGGCCTGCTGCTCAAAAAGATTTGTTAATATGCACATTTTGACAGAGCTGTGAAAATCCATCTTTTGGGGATAATTGATTTCATCAGGATGCTTTTCAAATCAGAGCACAACGAGAATTGCTCTGAAACAACAAAGGATTTTGGCTCCGTAATAAGGTGCGTCTTCCCTTTTCATTTCTTTTTTATATTCATCAGTAATTTAGTCAACCATTTTGGTTCTCTGCTTTTTGCTGTTGGTTTTGTAAATTGGTTTTTGTTTTCTTGTGCAGGTTAGGTGGGTTTTACACGCAGTTTATATGGTGTTTACATATACAATGTATAATATATAATGCTGATTTATTCAGGCATCAATAACATTGGAAAAAAAAGTTTCCCAAATGTTGTGGGGAAAGTTTGGTGAGAGAAAATAGGAAGTAGCACCAAAATAAAGAATCAAGAATTCCATGCACACAAGGGAAAACAACAATTGCATTGGGGATTTACAGGTCAAACCAGCAGGAATGAGAAATGCAAGATAATCTCTAAACCATAATATGTCTTCTTTTTCAGGGTTTTTTTTTGGTCTTTTGTTTGTTTGTTTGTTTGTCTATAGGGAACACAAGAAAAGTAAAACTGCCCTCACTTCTTCCCAAAATGGGATTCTCTCATCTGCAGTCATTAAACTTTCAGGGGGGAAACTAGAACAGAAGAAGTAATGGTCCAATCCTATGGGCTAGATCCTTTTCCAATGTTGCTCTTTCCAATGGGAAAAGAGAGGGATATGCTTGGACAAAAACTCCTGGTTTCAAAAACTTCTGCATCTGGTTTTGAATCTGTCCAACTTTGTAAGTCCATTGCTTGTAAACTTGAGAGATCCTTCCTGGGCATGGGTGGGGGATGGGGGGGTAGGGTTGCCAGATCCAGGTTGGGAAACTCCTGGAGATTTGGGGGTGGAGCCTGAGGAGGGCAGGGACTGCAATGGGGCACAATGCCATAGACTAAATCCTCCAAAGCATCAATTTTCTCCTGATCTCTGTAGTCTGGAGATGAGCTTTAATTTTGGGGGATCCTCAGGTCCCACCTGGAGGCTGGCATCCCTCATTGCTTGTACAGAGCAAGAATTGCTTAAGACCTTTCTATAAAAGCTAACAATGTCATCCTTAGCTGAGTTATATCCTTCTTTTTTTTTTTTGGTAAATACATTTTATTATTGGATATATTTTCATGTTCATACAATTTAAACAAACCAATACATATCCATTTTCTTTCACCCTCTCCCCCCCGAAACAAGGCTTCCCGCAATGCTTCAACCCCATAATGACTCTCTATTTAGTTACATTTACTACTAAACTTATTTTCTTTTACTAATGGTAACAATTCAAAGGTCTAAATCTCTTTCAATTTCTCCTCAATAGCTGTCAAAACAAATCAAACCACGTTTGACATCCCAATTTTTCAACAAGTATTCTTGAAAGTCTTTCCAATCTTCGAAAAAGGTTTCATCTTCTTCGTTGTTTAGTTTTCTTGTTATTTTGTCTATTTCTGCCATAAACAAAGTCTTTTTAATCCATTCCCATGTTTCAGGTATCTTATCTTGTTTCCAACATTGAGCAAAAGTCAATCTAGCTGCTATAATCAAGTACCATAATAATGTTCTCTTGGTTACATTTACTTCTTCCATTTTAAGACCTAGCAATAACATCTGTGGGTCTTTCTTAAAAGTACATTTCAGAATTTTTTGTATCTCATTGTGGATCTTAGTCCAATAACATACTGCTTTATCACATGTCCACCACATATGGTAAAAAGACCCTTCATTTTTCTTACATTTCCAACATTTGTTAGACATACTTTCATTTATAATAGCAATTTTTTTTGGCGTCATATACCATCTATACATCATTTATAACAGTTCTCTTTAACATTTACACAAGTTGAAATTTTCATTGACTTTTTCCACAAATATTCCCAAGATGTCATAAGTATCTCGTTATTAATATTTACTGCCCACTTTATCATTTGCTCTTTTACTATTTCATCCTCAGTATACCATTTCAATAAAACCTTATACAGTTTTGAAATCATTTTTTTACCCTTTTCAATCCATACAGTTTCAATTTCAGTATAATTTTCTCTAAAACCATGTTCTCTTTTGTCTGTTTTAAATAAATCATAAATCTGTCTATACTTCAACCAATCATATTCAAATTCAACATCTATTCTATCTTTTAGTACAAAGTTTTTCCCTTCCAATTTTAAGAGACTTTTGTAGGGTAACCAATCTAAACCCTGGTTTCTTGAATATGGATTAATCACTTCTGCTGGTACTATCCAAAGTGGTCTTTCTTCCGAGAAGAATTTTCTATATCTCATCCAAGTCTCGAACAGTGATCGTCTTATGAAGTGGTGTTTGAAAAACTTATCCATTTTCACTTTTCCATACCATAAATATGCATGCCATCCAAACTTATTGTCATGACCTTCTAAAGCCAATAACTTTTTATTCTCAAGGTTAATCCACTGCTCCAGCCATGTTAAGCAGACGGCATCATAATACAGTTTTAGGTTTGGTAATTGTAGTCCTCCTCTTTCCTTTGCGTCACATAAAACTTTCATTTTAATCCTTGGCTTTCTTCCTGCCCATACAAACTTCGATAGTTCTTTCTGCCACATATCCAGTATTTTCCTTTGTTTTAATATTGGAATAGTCTGAAATAAAAACATCAAACGCGGCAAAACATTCATTTTTACAGTTGCAATTCTTCCCAATAATGATAGATTCAAGGTATCCCATTTCTTCATATCTTGCTGGATCTTGTGCCAAACCTTTTCATAATTATTTTTAAACAAATCAATATTTTTCATAGTCAATTCAATTCCTAAATATTTGGTCTTTGTAACTACTTCACATTGAATTTTCTCCTGAAGTTCCATTTGTCTCTGCTTCGTCATATTTTTACACATCACTTTCGTTTTGCTTTTATTGACATAAAATCCCACAACTGTTCCAAATTCTTCAATTTTTTCCATCAATTGTGGTATATTCTCAATTGGATCTTGAATCATAAACATTACATCATCTGCAAAAGCTCTATATTTATGCACAAAGCCTTTTACTTTAAGTCCTTCAATGCCATTGTCTTTTCTTATCTCTATCAATAATATTTCCAATATCCAGATAAACAGTAACGGAGATAACGGGCAGCCTTGTCGTGTTCCCTTTTGAACTTGGAAAAAGTCTGTTCTTTCTTTGTTTATGTTCAAAGCTGCTTTCTGTTCTGAATATATTGCCACAATCATATTTAAAAAGGACTGTCCTATATCCATTTTTTCAATTACTTGCAACATGAACTCCCAATTTAAATTGTCAAAAGCTTTTTCCGCATCTAAAAAGAGGAATCCAACTTCTTTTTCTGGATGTTTATCATAGTATTCAATAGCATCAATCACCACTCTCAGATTGTCTCTAATTTGTCTATTTGGTAGAAAACCAGCTTGTTCTTCCGCTATAACATCTTTCAAATATTTTTTCAACCTTTCTGAGATTATTTTTGCAAATATTTTGTAGTCATTATTTAGTAGCGATATTGGTCTATAATTCTTTACGTTAGTTAAGTCCAAACCTTCTTTAGGTATAAGTGAGATATTTGCTTCTTTCCATGAATCTGGGATCCGTTTAGTCCTTCTTATCTCGTTTGACAGAAGCACTAAAATAGGGGTTAGCTCCTCCTTAAATTTCTTATAAAATTTTGCTGTAAAGCCGTCTGGACCTGGAGCTTTGCCCAACTTTGCGTCTTCTATCGCCCTTGTTACTTCTTCTTTTGTTACTAGTCCATTTAATAATTCTTTAATTTGTTGTCCCAGCTCTGGTACTTCAATATTCTCCAAATATCTCTTAATTTTCTGTTGGTCAATTCCTTTCTTTTTAAACAATTTGGCGTAGTATTTGAAAAAAGCTCTTTTTATATCCTTCTAAGACCATTGACTTCAATGTTCTCTGAATGGTTTCTTACAGAAGCTTGGAGAGTGAAAGAGATATTCATTGCTACCTAGCCACTCAGTCCCTTTATTGACCTCACAGGTAGAATGGAGAAGGATGGTAGTTGTCAGCTACATCACACCCTTTTCATGACTGTTTCTTTTGATTTCTCACCTCCACTTACTCCACAGAAGAGTATTCTGCTATCTGTTGTCCCTGGGCATGCTTGGCAGTAGTGAAGTCATGCCCCAGCATAACAACTAAGCCTAGTGTGTCACTGTACCAACCATTATAAGCCGATTTTTTAAATTATTATTTCCAGGTCCATTTCTCAGGCATGAATACCTGAAGCTGCCATTTTCTGGGTCCTCACATTGGTCAATCTTACTTAGTATTGTCTGTTTTGACTGGCAGCTGCTCTCCAGGACCTCAACAAGAAAAAAAGATATTCTCCAATCTGTTATTCAAGATCCTTTAATGGGAGATGCTGAGGATCAGATTTGTGACCATATGCATACAAGACATGTGCTCTACAGCACCACTACAAGCACCTTCCATATGTTGTTGTTGTTAGCCATTAAGTCGTGTTCAACTCTTGGCGATTCTATGGGCCAGCTCTCTCCACATTTTCTGATCTTGTATTGTTTCTTTGAGTTGTTCCATGCTCAGGCTTTTGTCAACTTTTATGGTGTCTAGCCACCATGTTCTTTGGTGGCCCAGCTTCCTTTTGCCACTAACCAATCCAAGCATAACTGTTTTTTCTAGTGAGTTCTTCCATATGTCGTGGCTGAAATAAGTCAGTCACAATTTTCTGATTTTTCCTTCCAATGACATATCTAGTTTTACGTGCTCCAGTACTTGCTTTTTTGTCACCTTTACTGTCCAAGGAATGTGCAGGAGCCTTCCCCAGCACCACAGCTCAAATGAGTTAATTTTCCTCCTGTCTTACTTCTTCATGGTCCAACTTTTGCAGCCACAGATTACTATGGGGAGCACAATAGCACAGACTAAGCTGCATTTGGTTGCTAGGCTGATGTCCTTGCTCTTCCATATTTGATTCATGCTCAGCATTGCTGTGCAATCCAGTGTGATTCGATGTTTTATTTCTCGACTGCATACACTGTTTTGGTTGATCTGTGATCCTAAGAAAGTGAATTCTTCCACACATTCAATCTCTTCATTGTCAATTGTTATTTTGACATTTCTGTTCTTCTTAGTGGTCAAGAACTTGGTCTTTTTGATGTTTAGAAAGATGCCAAACTTCTCACTTTCTTCTTTGATTTTCTTGATCAGGTATTCCAGGCCTTTTTTAGTTTCTGAGGGTTGTGTCGTCAGCATATCGAAGATTGTTAATATTCCTTCCTTTAGTCTTTACCCCAATTTTTGACTCTTCAGCATTAACTTCCTCATGATTGTTTTGGCATACATGTTGAATAGGAAAGGTGAAATAATGCAACCTTGTCGTTCTCCTTTATCTATCTTGAACCAATCAGTAGCTCTGTACAATGTTTGCACAATGGATTCCTAGTTTGTGTACAATGATTGTATCAACTTGACCAGATGTGCTGGCACCCCCAGGTCTCATAGGGCTCTCCACAGTTTGTCATGAGTGGCACTTCTGTATGGCATGGAGTAATTAGGGTAGGATGGATGATTTTTAGCGGTTGTCCTATGTACTTAACTTTTCATTTCCTCTTACTCTTCAACTGCTTTCTTACATTTTGATCTAACTTGAGAACATTCAATAGCTGGGTTTTTCCCCCCTCTTGTGGTCCTTTATTGGAATTTGCATGTGCTGTATAGTCCTCATAGCATCTTCCGCCAAAATAGGTGTGAAGATCCCAACACATCTTCATCATTCAGTCTTTGTGTTTTAGTGTATGCTGTTACATGTTTGCCCACACTGAATGGGCTCTTTTCCCATCTGAAATCTCTGCCTTGTGATAGATGTTGAAGTGGGAGACAGTTGCTTTTGTCCCTACCTGACATTCTCTGCTGGGTATTTTGATAGCCAGCAGATTGGAGCACGTATGCCTTCTTGTTATGATGGAAACTGTTTGTGTTTCATCTCACCTTGGGAAGTGACCTTTCTTCTGCACACCAGGTAACTTCAGTCCTTTTTTTCTTGTAGAAGAATAGTGGGGGGTATTTAGTTTCTCACCACACACTTAATAACCTTCACAAAGCTTCAGAAGTAAACTTTTTGTGGCCTTGAGCCTGCAGAAAAGCTGTTGAGCTTTATTTCTCTTTGGATATATATATATATATTTAGTGCTTCTGATAGAAACATGTATAATTGAAGGCCTCATTGACACATGCCCACTTATGACTTGATTTATTTATACTTAATTACTGTATTACATTGACTGGCAGTTGAATGTGGGAGCTGACTTCATGGAAGAAAATTGCGCTGGAGATGATAACAAGGAGACAGGGTGCTCTGACTGAGATGCAGTGTCTGCAATGGCTATTCACACATGCAAGTTATCTTGTGATGTAGCATGTTAATTCAGTCCCCTTAAGGAAGAGGCCTCTCTCTTTTTAACCACTTCTCACCCCAGTGAGTGTGTGACTGTCAGTAGGAAGATGCAGACTCTGAAATGTTACCAATATGAATTAAACAGTTTATTGGAAGGTGTTACTGCACAATACACTACAAAAGCAAATAGCAAACCACGAGCTTAATCAGATGCATGATGCAGGAACACATATGAAAAACTGGGGATAAACCACTAGGCATTGTCAATACACTTGAAAAAAGCTGCAAACATGACAGGACGCTAAATACCTATTAGCCAATTGGAATATAAATGTTAAACCATTAATTGCCACACCAAATTGCAGGCTCATGGACATATAACCTAGTATGAACAAAATATATACCATGAGATGGCAACAAATATGCATAGATTTTTCTTTAAATTTACTTATAAATAATGTAATGGTGCTCAATAGAACTTATATTGCATACAATCCTTGTTATTTGCATCAATACAAGTACTACAAAAGACAATATTGTCTATTTCTTCCAACAACCCATTGAAACAAACAATGGCATGTTCAGATGCAGCAGGTGAAAGATTCTGATGGGATCCCATTTCTTTGTCTTTATCAAAGAATCCTCACACATAAATTCTACATAGATGGAAGACTTCTGAAATTACTTCTGTGGCATATTGCTCCTAATTCAAGTCTGTCTTGGGGACCCAAGGTAGCTTTTATCATTCTGAATATGCCGCAGAAGTAATTCTGGGTTAAAAAGGAAAGTTGCTCTTATCAAAAGAAAGGCTGCTACCCAGACTTGCCTTCCTCTTGGACTTTTCTACATTTCCCTTGGGCTGGGAGGGGGATGCCAATACCATCACTCCTCAGAGATGGAGACAGACACGTGATTTAATTTTTTCCCTCATTCAGTGTTTACTTTGGCACCCAGGGGACTGCAAAAACCTGTACCCATAATGGCTCCCCAAGACCGGTCTTGTTTGTTACAACAGCAGGTGTTTGTCAGGTGTATGTTCGTCAGTCTTCATGCAATCAGCAACCAGCAGTACTTTCTGGGGCTTTTCCTTGGTGAGTTTCAGGCTGTGGCTCAAGGAAAAGTATTCCTGAATAACAGGATTGTGCATGCTAGTGGTCGAAGAGAGGCTTTCCCCCATTATATGTGAAACCCACACATGTGCACTCTGGTTCTCATGACATCTCAGCAGCTGCTTAGCTTAGTTTAGCTTAGCTGGCAAAGTTACTGTTCCAGTTGAGACACCAGTTTTTGGGCTCCTTGAGATGAATCCACAGATTTTCCAAAACCCATATGCACATTTAGAAGTGATTTGGTCAATCATGGTGCCCAAACTTTAATCTAAAATGGCATCTCTGACTGTTCCTTGCCCAAAATTTCCTCCAAGGCCTACTACAGCCTCCCAGAGCTTTTTGTAAGCTCCAAAACTGTCTTGGCAACTTGTTCGATGTGTGGATTATGATTACTGCTCAACCTCAACCCATCTTCCTTTCAAGGAAAATAATCCCTTAATAACAAGAATGTAATAGTTAAAACATTTACAGTGCTCTTTTTGTAGCAGGAACTCCCTTGCATATTAGGTGACACACCCCTAATGTAGCCAATCATCCAAGAGTTTACAGTAATCCCTGTAAGAAGAGCTCTGTAAGCTCTTGGAGGATTGGCTACATTAAGGGTGTGTTGCCTAATATGCAAAGAAGTTCCTGCTCCAAAAAGAGCCCTGGAACTTAAAACAAAGCTGAAGATGTGTGCCTCATATAAGATGAAGCAAAACCAAGAACCAATTATTGGAACCTCAATCTCAAAATATTTTTTAGGAGGAGGAGGAGATTGGATTTATACCCCACACTTCGCTACTCGAAAGAGGCTCAGAGTGGCTTACAATCACCTTCCCTTCCCCTCCCCAGAACAGACACCTTGTGAGGTAGGTGGGGCTAAGAGAGCTCTTTTGAGAACTGCTCTTGACAGAAAGCTCTGAGAGAACAGTGGATAACCCAAGGTCACCCAGCTGGCTGCATATGGAAAAGTGGGGAATCGAACTCGGGTCTCCACTTTTAACCACTACACCAAACTCACTGTGCAAATATGCCAGTGCGAAGATGGCTCCTGCATTTTGGATCTCTTCTCAAGTTGATGGCCAGTGCACGTCCCCAACCCCTATCTTAAGATCTGCCAAAGAAGCCTTGCTGCAGGCATCCCCACTATCTGAAGAGATGCTCTGTTGAGGCCTTTCTCCATAGCAGTGTTTCCTTATGCAACTCTCTGTCATGAGATTTCCAGAAGCAATGGCTCACTCACATCAACTTCTATTTTATCTTCAGTTTTGTATGCTGACACCAAAAGGCCATGTCATATGTCCCTCTTCCAACAGAGATGGTATTTATGACAAAGAGGAAATTAAAATTTAAGTCATACTGTGAGGCCATTCTAGAGACCCAATTTGTTGTAGTGGTTTCAGACAGGGATCTGAGAGACCCAGGTCTGGATTCCCTACTCTGCTATGAAAGTTTGTTGGGTGATCTTGGCCAGTCACAAATTCTCAGCCTACCTCAAAGGGTAACTGCAAGGGTGAAATGGAGGAGAGCAGAATGATATAAGCTACTTTGGGTCCCCATTTGGGGAGAAAAATGGGATATAAATGAAGTAAATAAATAAAATTCTAAAATCTATCATTTTTCTTGCTTATTTTAATGGTGCAGGTAACTCAAACAATTCTAACTTGGCTTACTGATAGTGAATCTTGATCCCTCCATGACTAATAATTCTGCGTTTCCTGTTTGTGACATCTGTCCTAGAGAAAAGACACCAAAAGTTGGGCTTTGGGGGAAATTTGGGTCCTGCAATTCGTTCCAGGGAGTGCCGTGAGTGCAGACTTTGTCACCAATTCATGTTTCAGGCACGGTCAGCTTGACTGATTCACTCTCTGATCACTGAGAAGAATATAAATCATGTATGAAAATGTCAGCTGAAATGTTAGTACTCCATAAGGTCATACATTACATTTCCAATATTTCGTTTGTAACGTCTCTCGAAATTGCTAGCCCTGACAAGAAGTTGCAAAGCTCCATTTCTTTTTCTTTTTTCTTTTTTTTAAAAAAGGGGGGTGGGGAGATCATCATTCTGCTTTGGAGAGGAAAACTTTGATTCCCCCCCCCACTGAAATGGTTTCATTTATAAATGATTAAATACAAACTACACTTAGAACTTTTGATCTTCAGCCTCTTTCACAAGAGATGCTAAGAATTTTCGTTTCAGCTCTTATAGGGTATTTTCCCCCTGAAGTGACTGAAATAGATTTCACAGTTTCATATGCAGAAAACACTGTTCTTTTTCTTCTTCTTCTTCTTTTTAAAAAAAGGATCAAATCAAACTCTCTAGATGTGTGACTTTGATGCCAGCCTCATGAAAGCCATGCCACCAGTTCTGCCATGAGCACATTGGTAGTCTCAGTATTCTTAAAGAGGGGAGGTGGCTGGCAACCAGAGACAGAACTTTTTCAGTAGTGGTGCTTCACCTTTAGAAGGCCCTCTTACTTTGAAAGTCATGTGATTCCTGCTTCAGTATCTTTTAGGTACCAGGTCAAATCAGTTCTGTTTACCTAGGCTTGTTTGTTGAGATGGCCAGAGGCAGATGTTCGACCAGTTTCTGGACTGTGTCCTCCAAGGCCAAATAACAGAGGAAGAAAGGGTCATGGCAACAGCCGAACACACAGAGCTGGGTCACAGAGAATATACCCACCTACTAAAGAAGTGCTGCTGAAGGAAGACCCTTTACCAATGGCCACTGATGGACAGTGGAAGGGAGGCAGGAGGCCAAAGCTGCTGCACCATGCAGGTAGCTAGCAGAACCGAGCACTAGCAAGCCCAGTCATTCCCCTGAGCCCTTGCAAGGTTCCATTAGCCCACACAGTGCTGTAGCTATGTCCCTGGTGGTGCCATCACTGTCTTAAATCAACTGGCAGTGAGAACACTACCTTCCCTTCAGTGATGTTCATTCACAGGGCTGGGATACTCCCTGCAACCCGCTCTCTTGATTGTCAATTCCTACCAGTCCCCTTCCATTTCTCATGTAGAATCTGCACTGGAAGAGCTATTAAATAGTAAAATCCAGTTCTAACCATACTAATGCCCCCCCTCCAGGTTCTGACTTTTCAGCAAGCTAACCGTATGCATTCATAAAATTAAATTTTTCCAGTCCATCTATTTTTCATAGCTCTTGCAATTTACATGCTGTACCCTGTTAACCTCCTGACAAAGTAGATTTAGCATTCGTGATCAATACAATACTTCCAGATTCCAGGTCAGTAACTTCAGCTGTTTGGGTGGGAGCAACCTGGCATTCTCATGCATGAGGGTTCAGCTGTGTTACGTTTGCTTAATGCTTTCTGCTCCCAATTGCTTCTGCCAATGAAGCCTCAGATTGCTCTTAGGCCTTGAGAGGAGGGCTTTGACACTGTTAAAATTTGTTTTCAATCATTCCTCATTCGCTTTCAGTTGGTTGGGAAGAAAACTCATGATACGGTTCGATTCCTGCCTTATTCTCCAGTTAAGACCAGGACACTTTAAATAATTGGGCAACCTACCAGTGACAGTAGGAATCAAGATGTTCAAAAACTCCATTTCAGCAAGGAGCTGCAAAGCTGATACTGGCCTTGCAACTTTTTGAAATCGGCATGATTGGTCTAGAAAGCTCATCCTACTGTCCTCCCGCTGCTAGTACGGACACAGCCCAGGCATAGCACGAGATGGTTACCAATCTGGTTTGAATGAGAAAATAGAGATGGGAATAGATGGAGAGATGGTTTAAGGCTGGTGGAAAAGGGCCTCAACTTTGTTAACTTTTGCAAAGGACATGTTAGCTGAGACTGAATGTTAATAATTTACTTGCTAGTCCTTTTCAGAATTTACTCTGTGGTCCTAAGCGGAGTTACACTCTTCTAACTCTATTCACTTAATTGGCTGAGAAGGGTATAACTCTGTTTAGGATTGCCCTTTTGGTCAAGGTAGACTGTACAGGCATGGGTGGAGGAAGCTAGGTTGTAGCATATGCACAAAATGGACATAAGACATGTTGGCTCTGTACACTAGGTTTGCACTCACAACATCCACCACCCCCCACTTAGTCGAGCAGCTGCAATGATGGTATGGGTGCTATGACATCACTTCTGGGTGAGCAGTGAGAAGTGATGTCACAGTCTTTGCCGTACAGATTGGGGGGATTCATGAGTTCAGCTGCATTTTTTGTCAGTGTCTGTGCCATTGTGCCTTCCCTGAGCTCTTACCCTCTATTTTATTATTGTTGTTTTCATTTAAAACATTTTTTATGCCACCTTTCTAACCAATTAGGGCCCCCAAGATGGCAAACATGAAAACATTAAGATATCTGAACAATTTAAAACATTTAAAATTATGAAACTATTCAATAAAAATCATAACTGTAATAAATAAGTAAATTGCTCCTGGCTGACATAAGAACATAAGAACATAAGAGAAGCCAATGTTGAATCAGGCCAATGGCCCATCTAGTCCAATACTCTGTCACACAGCGGCCAAAATATACCAGGTGCCATCAGGAGGTCCAGCGGTGGGGCCAGGGCACTAGAAGCCCTCCCACTGCTGCCCCCTCCAGCACCAAGAATAGAGTGCATCAACTGCCCCAGACTGAGAATTCTCATCTATACCCTGTGGCTAATAGCCACTGGTGGACTTCTGCTCCATATGTTTATCTAATTCCCTCTTGAAACTGTCCATGCTTGTGGCTGCCACCACCTCCTGTGGCAGTGAATCCCATATGCAACCTTATTGGATGCTGAAACTGAACCCTGTTTGTTTGTTTGTTTGATTCATATCCTGCCTTCCCCACCAGGGCAGGCTCAGGGAGGCTTACAGAGTGTATATATGTATATTAAAACAGCAAGGTATATTAAAACACAAGATTGAGTAAAACCACAACATACAAAATCATTAATGCTAGTAAACATAGATACTAATAACGATGGCAGCGTTCTCTCGGCATCCATATAGTCAACTGCCACCATAGTCTAGGTTCTTGCCAGGCTGTTGGTTATTAAGTTGGTACTGATACTGAGCCCAGGGCCACAGTATTAAAAGGTGGCATCCTAATCGAAAGCCTGGTGGAAGAGTTCCTTTTTACAGGCCCTGCAGATCTGTAAAAGATCCCACAGGGCCCTGATGTCATCTGGGAGTTTATTCCACCAGTAAGGGGCCACCACAGAAAAGGCCTTGGCCCTCATCATGGCTAGCCTGGCTTCTTTAGGGCCTGGGAGGGCCAGATGATTTTGGGACCTTGATCTTAGTGCTCTCCGGGGAACATGTGGAAAAAGGCGGTCCCTTAGGCAAGCATTATAGACAATAAAACAAATTAATAATTTAACAATTTAAAATCAACAAGCTATTTAAAATACAACTCTCATAAGATAGTGGAACTGTCTTAACATCCACCACAGGGAAACAGCAGGAGGTGTTAGGTTCCATAGGGCTTGGATTCTTTAGTGTGGCCATAGATGTTGAGCCGGTGGCCAAGAGTAGATACTAGGGCACAGCATTCAGCTAGGCGGAAATCATTTAGTGTGGCATCTTGAATGCTTGGCAGAAGAGCTCCAACTTGAAGAATTTTAATAAATCCCACTGGGCCCTGATGCACTTGGGGAGCTCATTCCACCAAAGGGAAGCCACCGCAGAAAAGGCTTGAGCCCTGGTTGTGGCCAGCCTGGTATCTTTCATGCCGGGGAGAACAAGAAGGTTCTGTGAACCTGACCTCAGTACTCTCTGGGGGAAATATGGGGAATGGCCATCCCTCAGGTATGCAGGCCCCTTGCCATATAGGATGTCTAAGATTTTTAAAGCCCTGGATGAGGGACACCAGGATATTTCTAGATTTGTTAGCTTGTATATGAGTCTGCTTGAAAATCCAGGTCTTCAAAACAGGCCCTTTGCCAAGAGTGAAGACTCCACACTTTCAGAATTGAGATGGGTGGCTGTCAGGGACAGGGCCTTTCCCACGATAGCATCTCAGTTGTTGAAGTCCTCCTGAGTTGTCTATTGGATGTCTTTTTTTAAAAAAAAAAATCAAATGTCATTAACTAAAATCAATGCATAGCCAGAGTAGTGGACTTTGTGGATGCCTTCCCCCCCATCTTTTCTCCTTCTGTGCGCTAGATTTAGTAATGCAATTTACTGGAGATTTATGTTGATCTAACTGACACTTATTGACTAGTTTGACTTACTAATGTCACATGAAAACTGCTTTGGGAACATCTGATGGAGAGTTTAAGCATAACTGTAAAACATGCATGATATTTGTGCTCTGCAGAATCCTGATGACAGTGGCAGAGTCAATACCGAAGTCCCTTCACTCTTCCAACAGCCAAGCTATTTAAAAAAAAAAATCAAAGGACCTGAAAGTTCTGACCATCATTTATCAGTGGAGCATATGATGAAAAAGTAACTGCAAAGGTATATTGGTCTATCACAATGTCTTTGGGCATTATCATACACAATAAAAAGGGTCTTGAAACTTCACTAGAGCCCAGAGCCTTTGCTGAAATCAAACTAGCATCCAGAAAGATGATGGCAACTGTGCTATATATGAAGCCATGAGATCAATATAAGTATGGATGAGATTTTCCCCATTTGTTTACTTGATTGGTCCAGAGTTTCTCTCTGTCCTGTGTTCTACTCTTCCTTAATTTCATTTCAACTAGGACAATTTCTAAAAAAATAATTCTAGAATTGGGTCATGCACAGTTTGTTGCTGTTTTGGGTTCTTCCTGTTTGTTTGCATCTTTCCCCCAGAAGGCACGTGCTCAATGATAAAACACTACCAAAAAATCAATCTTTGACAGAGACATATGCATGACTGTCGACATTCTTTTAATGGTATGCTTTACTAATGCATGTATGTTTTTATCTACATTTGCCAAACAACAACTGTAAGACTCTCCGTTCAACTCCATTCAACTGAAAATCATATCACGATTGCTGCTTTTCAGTGTTTTGTCAGTGAGTATGTCCACACATTGGTAACATAGTATGTGTTTGTAGGGGGGATGCACGAGAAATTGATGGAACTAAAAGTAGTATCAAATTGCAGATGTGCACTGTTCTGTACTAACATCAGAAATATAATGAAGAGCAGTGTATCACTTTTTTGCTTCAATAACACACTCAAATAGTTTTGAACTCCAGATGCAGGAAGGAATTCAGATGAGGAGGGTTTGGGAAGATTCTCCAGATATAAGGTATGTAGAAAAAAGCTGAAAAATTAATATAGCCATAAAACAGAAGGCTGTACTTTCTCATGATTTTGGATGATTTAGAACAGCAGAAATGGGGGAAGAGGGCTCTTCTAACTTGGGAGGAAATGTTAGCCAGTATGGACTGCCAGTGATACTCCTCACACCTACAGCCTTCCAGTTTGAGTACATTGCTCCCATGGGGAACATGTAGTGATGATAACACCATATGCGGGGATGATATAAAATCAAATTTGAGCTGTACAACAACCAACGAGCATTGTCACCTCATGCCGAGCTGTAAATGAAAAGACAGTTAAAAACGTATGAATTAGTCCCCAAACTCTCACTGTCTATGTAGATTAGATAAATTTTCTAACTGTGGGTATACTCCGTGTTGATGAGTTAATATACAGTTGCTTTTGTGCCCTAAATGCAGTGCATTATTAATATGGAGTGTAATGAACTGGCTTTGCTTCCAGAAATGCTGAAAAACGGAGCAAGTAAGCCTGAAAAACAGGCTTATTAAGGCCTGAGAGCTGAGCATGCTAGATCACAGTAATACCCTTTGGCAATTGAGTGCAGGTCACATGACCACATGAAGCTGCCTAAATTGTGCCAGACCCTGGGGTCTATCAAGGTCAGCAGGGCTATTTTTGAGTAGGAACACACAGGAACAGAGTTCCGGCTGGCTTCACAGTTGGCCACGCCCACTACAGCCAAAACCTCTGTGTGCGTAGCCTGGAGAGTGACCCCCCCAGCGACTCCAAGGCAGGCCGGCCAGGGGCCCCCCTGGAAGGATCAGGGAGGCATTTAAATGCCTCCTTGTGCCTTCCCCGGCCTGTCCAAGGGCTGGCTTGCCCAAGCTCCCTGCAGCCGCAGGGCACCTGGGCAAGCCAAGGGAAGGCAATTTAAACTGCCTTCCCTTTCCTTCAAGGGGAGCTTGCCCGGGCTCCCCATAGTCATGGGGTGCCCGGGCATGCCAAAGGAAGGCATGAGGTGTGGCCTAATATGCTAATGAGCTGCACTGTCAGGGGTGTGGCCTATAATGCTAATGAGTTCCTGCTGGTCTTTTTCTACAAAAAAAGCCCTGAAGATCAGTATTGTCTACTCAGACTGGCAGCAGCTCTCTAAGCCCTAGGGTCTCAGGAAGAGGTCTTACACATTAGCTTTTTGCTTAATCCTTTCAAGTATATTAGCCAGAGATTAAACCTGGGACCTCTGCATGCTAAGCAGATGTTCTACTATTGAGCTACAGCCCCTCCCTGGTTTGCAAATAGATTGGTCTCAGACTAGATTAACTTGGCACAGGATTGCACTGCTAGAAACTTGGCGGCAACTACTAATCTTCCTCTGCAAAGCATAGCTGTAGAGAAATACTGGTTGTGTTTTAGATGTTGCCCCAGTTCACAGAAGATAATGATGAAACCTGATACTATCTCATATTAATAGATTGGCCTTAGATTGTATCTCATCTGCAGGGTTTCTGTGGCAGAAATACAGAGGTCGCTTGGCAGCCCTCTAACTGAATACTCAGATTTTTAATTTTTATATGGGTATTAAAATCTTGCAGGGAAGGTGGCTTGATATAGTCTGATCTTGTCAGATCTTGGAAGCTAAGCAGGGTCAGTACTTGGAAGGGAGACCAATCTAGGGAGACACTGTACAGGAAGGCCAATGAAAAACCACCTTTGCTTCTCATTTGCCTTGAAAGCCGCCTGCTAGGTTCACCATAAGTCTGCTGTGACTTGATGGTGCTTTCTATGTATGTAAAATGCTGTCAGATGAAAGCAGACTTATCGCAACCCCAACAAGGGGTTTTCAAGGCAAGTGAGAAGCAGAGGTGGTTGGCCATGGCCTCCCTCTACAGAGTCTTCCTTGGAGGGACCCATCCAAGTACTAATGAGGGCAGACCCTGCTTTGCTTCCAAGATCTGATGAGACAGGGCTGTACCACACTGCCTTCCCTTCCTGATGGTGCTTTACACAAACTTTAAAATCTTGATAAGCCACCAAAACAAAGAAGAGAATCATTAACCCCAATGTGTTCGTGGGTCCAATTTGAGCTAAAGCATGTACTTGATTTTCATTTTTATTTGGACATATGAGAAAGCAGGTGAGGGAAGTAATATGCATATAGTCTGCACATCTATAGAGGTGATGCTGGAAAGAAAGGCAGCATTAGTAGAAGCACTGTAATTATGTCTATTAGATGTGGTCAATTATTTCTTTCAGAGTATGTAAGCATCTCAGCTATTGTCCTTGACCCAGGCTTGTTGCTGGGGAAGCAGGTCAGGACAGTGGCAAGAACCTTTTCATATAATGTTAAAGCTACTCCCTCTCCTATTAGATTCTGCTGACATCATCGCACAAGGGATCGGGTTTGTGGTTTGCAGCATGCCTGGTTTGTGAACCACAAACCATGAATTGTCACAAACTTTTTGACAGTAGACAAACCAGTTCAGCATGTGAAGCTCATGATGTGGTAGAATGGGCCCCCAGCATGCTCAAAACACCAAACTTGCAGGGGATCTCTAGCTGACTCTCCTCTATCAGCCCTCCATGTTTGGTGTTGATTGGCTTTATGGGGTCTGAGTTACAGCCCCCCAAAGAAAGTGCCTGTCTGTTGCACATATTTCATCTGATACTGAAGGATGCTCTGGGGCTGGGGAGCACTGTCATGGCCACCTGGGATGCTGTCCCCCTCAAGATGCGGTCCTTGCTTAAGACTTCTCATACAGCATCAAGTCTGCTGGTCTGCTGTGTGAGAGGCAGGGGAGGGGGGAGGAACTCCACCTATGCCATGACTGCGCATTTGGTGGAGCAGAAGAGTGCTGCACAGGATGTCATCTCCTCCATGACCATCCTGCATGGGGAAGAGAAGCTCAGCATCAGCTCCAACAACTGGCTGACCTTCTCCCAAATGGTGTGTGTCCTCAAGCCCTTCCTGGGGCAAGTCATCCCCCTGATTTGAGGGCTGGACTGGGTGCTGGCCTCTGTACTGGAGCTGGCTGTTCTCCCATGGGTGAGGGCTTTGGCAGAGAGGTTGCAGGTAGGCATCACCACCAGGCTACATCCTCTTTGAAATAAAGGGGAGTACAAGCTGGTCTGTATAGACTGTGACCCAGGGATAAAAGGCAGCATTGCTCTCCTGAATGCAGAGCTCTTTCAATGGAAGCATGAGCACTGCAAAAACTGCAGAGGCTATAGGCCAGCAGACTTGGCTAGTGGGAACAGTGGGTGGAAGAAGTTGGGAAGGAGGAGGAGGAAGAGAAGAAGGAGCTGCAGCTCAGCACCTCTGCCTCAAAGAGTCCAACCATGAAAAAGCCTCACTATGAGCTGTCAGTAGTAAACCAGGAGGTCAGCACTGGTGGGGATGCCAGGCATGCAATAGCGATGGATTTGGCAGAGGTGGTGGTGAGAGAGAGCTTCGCCAAGTCTCCTGAGTCTCACACTCTCAGTGTGAGCAGAGAGGTGGGGTTCGCTCAGAGCCCTGAGGTTATCTAACATCCAAACCTCAACAGAGGGACAGTTCACAATCAAGAGGGTATAAAATGTGGGTCCTTACTCAGCCAAGGTGCTCAGTAGCTAAGCCCCACTGCTTGGCATGAGCAGACAGACAGGGTGGCAAAGAGCCCTGAGTCAACCTAACATCCAATTTCCGGCAGAGAGACTAGTTCACAATTAGGAAGGTAAAAAAAATGTAGGTCCTCATTCAGCCAAGGCAACCAGTAGCCAAGCCCCTCTGCTCAGTATGAACAGAGAGACAGGGTTGCTCAGAGCCCTGAGTCCACCTAACACCCAAACCCCAGCAAGGAAGAGGAGATTACTACCAGGAGAAAATAAATGAATGTGTTCTGCTAGTCATTTTTTAATGTTCTCTGCCTGTCTGTGTAACTGTGATAAGAACATAAAAATAGAAGAGAAGCCAATGTTGGATCAGGCCAATGGCCCATCTAGTTCAACACTCTGTCACACAGTGACCAAAAATACCAGGTGCCATCAGGAGGTCCAGCAGTGGGGCCAGGACACTAGAAACCCTCCCACTGTTGCCCCCTCCAAGCACCAAGAATACAGAGCATCACTTGCCCCAACCTGAGAGTTCCTATCTATACCTTGTGGTTAATAGCCACTGATGGACTAATGCAAACTGCTGACAGACAAAAGGGTGTGGAGCTGAGCTGAGCATATATGTAGCCATATGATCCCATAGAGCAGAATGGGAACTCTGTTACTGGCAGGCAGCAGTGCCCGTTAAGCTTTGGAGGGCTCCTATTGGTATTTCCAGAGTTGGAGAATTCTGCTCCCCCCATTGCCTTGAAGTTTTGTAAACAATTTGAGTGGAGACAGTCTGTCTGGAAATGTATCTATTCACAAACCACCATGAACAGCACCAAAGTTCATGGAATGTTCATGCTGGGCACCCTTCCATGAACCGGCCAAAATTTGAGACAGACTTTAGTTCATGAGCCTGTTCATGCCCATCCCTAAATATTATCAGAGCTTTGTTGGCTACCTGTGTGTTTCTAAGCTCTGTTCAGAGAGCCAGCACGATGTAATGGTTACGAGTGGTAGACTCTAGTCTGGAGAACCGGGTTTGATTCCCCAGTCCTCCGCATGAAGCCTGTTGAGTGACCTTGGGCCAGTCACAGTTCTCTCAAAACTCTCTCAGCCCCATCTATGGCACAAGGTGCCTGTTGTGGGGAGAGGAATTGAAGGAGTTTTTAATCTGCTTTGATTGTAATCTGCTTTATCATTTAAGGTGGAGAAAAGTGGGGTATGAAAAAACAACTGTTCTTCTTCTATTTAAGGTGCTGTCTTTTACCTCTAGATCCCTTCATGTCTTGAGCCCCGAGTATTTGAAGCATCACTTCTTATTTTATATGCCAACTTATCCACTTAGAAGATAAATAAATTCTTGTTCTGACATTTGGGCAAGTTTGATTGATGTTTGTGATGGCCCATTCCTTCACCTTGATGGCCCCAGTGGTTTGGAGTTATTTGCTGGAGGAAGTCCAGCAAGGTTTTTTTCCTAGGACTTGTGATTAAAATGATTAAAAGCAACCTGTCACTATTATGGAGGCTTTTCTGTTGTTTGCATATGGATTTTTTTGTATTTTCGTTTCAGTATATAGTTAGCTGCTCCAAATAGTTTTAGAAAAACAGCTGATACATAACTGATGTATTTATTTTAAAATGTTAACACTCCACTTTTCTCCCAATTTACTGGTCTCAAAGTTGTTTACATAATTAAAAACAGGTTTAAAACTAATCCCACAGAAATCCAATATGTAGAGCAAAATAAGAAGCAAATAATTACTCATTGCCCCTTGGAAAAGTTCGATTTTAAAGACCTTCTGGAATTATTGCAATGCTTGGACCTTCCTGACATTGCCAGGGAGACCATTCCTTAATACAGGAGTAGCCACTAAGAAGGGCTGAACCTGCGGAGAAGTAGTTGTTACTCCCCTGACTGATGGAACAACTAATAATCTGGTCTGATGATTGGAGATGCCCTTTTGGGCATGCATGAGGGTCCTAGATCAGAAACAGATATAAACAAGAAGTGGAGACCTGTGATATTCACGGGGGGGAAGTGTTCCCTGCAGCTCATGGGTGCCTGGCCCACTGAAGCAGCAAGAGCCCTGCATGGAGGAAGAGGAGGAGGCAGCCACAGATGAGCCCAGCATGCAGGGCTGCCCGGCCCACCAAGGCTTCTCCCTCCAACAGCAGCCGTGGTGGGGAGCCCTGCACGGCTCCCAGCAACCCAGCCCGCCAAGGCTCCCCCAGAGCAATGGTGGCAAGCCCTGTGGGGCTCCCAGTTACTGGGTTGCAAAGGATTCTCCCCCACCCCCCAACACTAGCAATGGCAGTGAGCCCTGCACGGCTCCTAGCTGCCGGGCCCACCAAGGCTCCCCCCCATAACACCGGCAATGGTGATGAGTGTGTTCCAGTGGTGTGTTCTCTGCGCATACGCAGGGAATACTCTTTTACTTTGGGGGGGATTTAAGTATCCCCCATATATATTTTTAAACATGTCAGATTTTTTGGCATACCTGGGGAGTGCCCCAAGTGTTCAGGAATATCTTTTGACCATACACATCCCCCAGATCTGCAGAAATAGTATCTACACGTGGGGGGCATGTTGGGAATTAGATATATAGACAAGAAGGGGGACCCATGATACTCGCAGGGGGTAGGAGAAGCTCCACAGGAGGAGAAGGAAGCAGCCACAGGTGAGCCTTCTCAACTGCCCCCCAGCTCCAATGGGAAGGCCTGCGCCCCACCAAACTTTCTCTCTCCCCCCAGCACTGGCGGTGAGGCCTGAGCTTGGCCTGCCAAGCTTTCTCCCTCTCCCTCCCCTAGTGGCAGCAGCAGCAAGGCCTGGCCGGCCTGCCAAGCTTTTTCCATTCCTCCCAGTGGCAGCAGCAGCAGTGAGGCCTGGTCGGCCCACCAAACTTTCTCTCTCCCCCTGGCAGCGGCAAGGCCTGGCCAGCCCACCAAGCCTGAGTGCCCCCCAGCCACCGTGCCTGCCTATTCCCCTGATTTTCCCTCCCCCTCCCAGGCACCGGTGGTGAGGCCTGAGTGCCTCCCAGCCACCAGTCCTGATGATCTCCTCCCACACTGATTTTCCCTCCCCCCAGCACCAGCAGCAAGGCCTAAGCACCTCTCAGCCACCAGCTGGCCGCAGAGTTCCCAGAGCATTCTCTGCACATGCGCAGGGAACACTCTTACTTTTTTTGGGATTTAAATATCCCCCGTACAGTTTTAAAAACTTTTTAGATTTTTCTGCACACCTGAGGACTGCCCCACATGTGCAGGAAAATCACCCTGCTCCCCAGGTGCTCCCGATGTGTGAATTTAGATATCTGGATGCAGGGGGTAACTTGGGAATTAGATATATAGATATGTCACCTTAGATATGCTGGGTAGCACAGGTTCTGGTTATTAGTGGGTAATCAGATGGCACACTGAGTGGTGCAAGTAGATCAGTGGGTCAGCTTTCAATCCATATCCAGTGGAATTCTATGCAGTGATCTTAGGAAGCTGTTCCATGTAAGAAACTGCCATAGAAGACTGGCAGATCAGGGGAATATCAGTTACAGTGTCATACTGTGAGCACTCCCCTGGGAGTAAGCCCCCCTCAATAGGCTGGTGTAGGATACTGAGTAGGCCAAATTAGGATTGTAGTGTAAATATAAACAATGCGCAACTCAAGCAAGAACTTAGGTAACAGTAAAAAAAAATCAACATCTGCAAAGAAAAAATATGGATTACCCTTTCCTTCCATTACAGGATCCTTCATCAGAACGGATCCTGTTTCCATCCCTTTTTGTTCAATTCTGAAGAATGAAGTGGTAAGAAGTGTAGGAAAGGTTTACAAAAAATGATTCATGTATTCAAATAATGAACTATTAGTTCAAAAGATAAATTATCTCAATGATGTTCTTGTAATGCCATCCTTACAATAGCCATCATTGCTGAATCAGTAATGTGCAATATATTTTTTTTAAATAATGTTTCTGTAGTAACACAATAAATTACGACAAAATATTATTGCAATGGATTAAGTGATTAAATTATAGCCTAGCAATTTGTTTTACTTTGAATATAATTTTTCCCCCTCCTTGGTTGGACTGGAGCACATTTTACAGCCCCGTACTTGGCACTTCAACTTCAATGTAATCAATATTGACTTTTTCAGTAATATATTAGTTTAACATTTATTTACTTGTTTTGCATACGCTACAAATGCTAATGTGGTGTATAAATAAGCCATATATTTTTCCCAGCTTCAAGAAGTGTTATTAGGATAATTATCTTTCGTCATTCCTCGTAGTGAAATAACAATAATGTGCACTGCAGGCGCCATTCTTTTAACACCAAACTGGAAACTTTGAAAGAAAGAAAAAAGATAATTGAGGCCGGAAATGGGAGGAGGTTTTGCAATCAAATCTGGCATTAATCCAGTAAAATATATTAATGCCTAACTTTTATTGAAATTCATGGGACACATTGGTTGTAACTAATTTTAAAGTCCAGTTATTCCAATGCTTCCTTTGGGGGGCACATGCTTCAGTCAGAGAGCACATGCTTTGTAAGGAGAAGACTGTATATTCATTTCCTTATATTGCACTCAATTAAATGATCTCAGGTAGTTATGAACATTAATGCTTTTGTGACCAGGCCAAGGTTTATGGGCATCTGAATCATCCCCATTGAGGGCCCTATTTTGGGAGAAGGATAGGATAGCAATGTTATAAATAAATAAATAAATATCCTCCCAAGCACTCATTCAATCAAGGGCTTTTCTGTTTCCCACGATAACCCTTACCATGGTAAGATGTGGTTGAAAACAATGGTTGAAGCACAGAACAGGGCAGGTTCGAAGCAGCAGTATTAAGAAGAAGAAGAAGAAGAAGAAGAAGAGAAGAAGAGATTGGATTTATACCCCACCCTTCACTAACCAAAGGTGTCTCGGAGCGGCTTACAAACTCCCTTCCCTTCCCCTCCCCACAACAGACACCCTGTGAGGTAGGTGGGGCTAAGAGAGCCCTTGACAGAAACCGCTCTTTTTAAAGAACAGCTCTTATCAGAACTACGGCTTGCCCAAGGTCATCCAGCCAGGTACAAGTGGAGGAGTGGGGAATTAAACCTGGTTCTCCCAGATTAGAGTCCACGCACTTAACCACTACACCAAACTGGCTGGGTGCAGGCTGACTTGAAGGATTTGCCAATATGTCTGGGGCAAAAGGCACAAAGATTTTACTTAAACAAGTTTGGTGCTCTGTACACTGTCACAAGGAAGATATTTCACAGCTCAGGTCCCAGTATAGACTAGATCCTGTCTCTGGTCTCCAACCACTTTACCTCAAAAAGTGGGAACACACATGAGTGGGGCCTCTGATGTCAGTCCTCAGTGTTCTCAGTGGTACTGATGATTCAACTAAAGGTAACAATTTGAATTCTTTTAAAAATAAATTGTGTGTTGCTCAGGCATAGTACACCTCCCGTATTGATTCCTTGACACATTAGGAAGCAGTTTTAAAATCTATTCAAAGCAAGACATCTTGGAAACAAGGCTCAGTGCTGGCCTGAGGAGAGTAAGCTGTATTTTGAATTAGGAAGAGTTTAATTGCTTATATAGCTGCATGTATGCTATATCTGGAAGATCTTGTACAGTTTCTGTTCCCTGGGCAAATTAAAAAAAAATGTCTAGAAACACAGCAACTGGATTTGGAGAAGTTTTATGAAAAGAAGTAAAGCTTATATGCTCTAAAAGCAACATTTACTTCCAGCCCTGACGGCATTATCAGACTCACCTGCCGACTTTAATCAGATTTCTTCCAGCCGGATCTATCCAGTTCTCCATATACAGGATCTCACAGGTAAAAACGGGCAAATGCTAGTAACTAATCAATATCGAATCAAGTGCTCCTGCTTCATGAATATAGCTATTGTAACTAATTTGAGTTGAAAAATTAATTACATTTGGCAGCAATTATGATTAATCCTCACTGTTTCAGAAACCAAGATCGAGAGGACTCCTATATCATTCCCCCTTATTACGCAGGGGTGTGAAAGTTGGAGAATGAAGGAAGCTGACAGGAAGAAATCTGATTCATTTGAAAACTGGTGTTGGAGGAGAGTAATTTATGAATGCCATGGACTGCCAGAAAGACAAGTAAGTGGGTTCTAGACCAAATCAAGCCACAGGGCTCTCCCTAGAAGCTCAAGTGACCAAGCTGAGGCTATCGCACTTTGGTTGCATTATGAGAGGACAAGAGTCACTGGAAAAGATAATAATGCTCAGAAAAAATTGAAGGCAGCAAGATGAGAGGAAAGATGAACATGAGACAGATTGATTCTATAAAGGAAGCCACAGCACTCAGTTTGCAAGACCTCAGCTAGGCTGTTAATGATAAGGCATTTTGGAGGTCTTTCATTGATAGAGGGGCCATAAATCAATTGTAAGTGGCTTGGTGGCACTTTGCATGCATCCTAGAATCTCACTGATATGGTTTCTGTTTGCTGAGGACAGAGGGAGGGGCTGATAGACTGAAAACATCCCTGTTTGCAATGTCTCAGTGCAAACACCTTGGCAAACTGGAGTTTGCTTAGTACCCAGAAGCCACACAATCCCAAAGTGTGATTTTACCAATGTGTGGTACATATGCACAAAAGGAAGAGGAGGAACAAAGGGAATCATGTGACTATGACAACAAGAGGTATTCATACGATATTGGATGCTGCTGAAGAATGTGAGTCAGCAGACAATATAGGCAATAGGCAAGTAGACTGACCAGTCAGCAGAATGTTTATTGATCTTGCCAGCCAGGGAAAATTATAGTGACAAATTTCTTTATACAGCATTTCAGGTAATCATTGCACTATTGTGGAGTGCCTCTTGGATCACATAAATGCACAGACTAATATCACTATTTCTGTGCCTCTGTAGAGTATTGCTTTTATTTGGAACTACTATCCTCTGTGAGAACATGGTTTTTAATAGTGTGCATGGGATAGTGTTGCAATTGAGACAAGGTGGAAACTCTCCTCTCTTCACAGGGAGGATGCCTTGGGTGAAGGGTGGAATCCCTGAGAATTTCATCCCAGTTGATAGGGAGAAGAAAAAGTAAAGTTGGAAATGCATTGTGATGTTAATTGCCTTCCTCCTATCTGCATCAATTAGAATTATATTTCCCATTGGAAAAAAAACAATGGCACTGCCAGAAACAACAGCAGCTGCTGGCTATCCACGTCCTACAGGCTGGCTTGCTGGGTGACCTTTGGCCAATCACACATTCTCAGATTAACCCACTTTATAGGGTTCTATCTCTGGTCCTTTCCGCACTTGGATCTCATCCCTGGTTTTATCAGAGTTCAACATTTGACACAATACCTTGCATTTATCCCTGGTTATAACAGCATCTGTTTATCCCAGGACAAGTGTGGGGCAAAAATGGGGTGAACCCAATCTAGTGTGAAAACAAAAAATACCCCAAGATAACTACAGGTGTGAATTTGCATGTAGTGTAGAATGTAAGTTCAGGGACAGGGTTGAAGCAGGATTTAAGGTCTAGTGTGGAATCACCTTCTCTCTATATATATCTAGTACCGCTCATAGGGCTATCACCTTAAGCAGAAATTAGAACCAAAAAATATTTTAAAAGACCTTACTCAGTATTATTTCTCCTATGTTTGATTATTGCACCTATAAATTTTGCCACTGAGAGAGAAACACGATCATTGGTATCCATTAGTAGCCACGACATCTGGGCTCACACATTTAGCAATTCCGTATCTTTAAGTAAAGGGGTCACCTTATAGGATTGTTGTGAGGATAAAACAGAGGAGAGAAGACCAATAAACAACTGAAACCACCACTGAGAATTTGTTTTGAAGAAAATATATTGGAGACTCAAAACTTATTCGCCTTGCCAGCTTTCAGGAAAGTGTGCATGGTAAGTCCCATTTAAGAGGGCTTTATATTCATGGTTTTATGTATTTATATATTTTAAAAGATATTTATGCTCCTCCTTTCTACTCAAAATAAATACTCAAAGGTGGTTTCAATTGTTTATTGTAAAATTGTTCAAGACTTTTTTTTTTTTGCGGGGGAGACAGGGTACTAAATGATGAAAGAAAAAAGACTAGAATGTGGAAAACTAATATGTAATAGCAAAAAACAGAGAGAAAAGAAAACAAGTAAAGCATTAAAAAACAAAAATGAATAAAAATGTATACCTTTTTATGCTATTGGTAAGAAGATATGACATATTCTAGAAGTCTTGAACACCAAAGTCACTTTTTCCCACAGTCTCCTTTAATAATGTGGTCATACCAAAGCCTAAATTGAGACACACCTTGGATAATAAACCAACATATTGTTGCCCTGCAAGGCACATGTAGTGTTCTTGTGGACTTATAGTTCATAAAGTGATAAACTGGACTCTGTAACTAGTGTGCAAAAGGGACTGAATTGTGTGGTGACCCTAAAGTGATGCTAGATGCAGACACACTCCAGCAGAGGAAAAGCCTTCTCCTGAGATGATGTGTTAATGGTTCTAATAATGTGGTCATACCAAAGCCTAAATCGAGACATACCTTGGATAATAAACCAACATATCTCCTTATTTCCTTGAGCTTGTTTGGAGGTTCTAGTAGGGGAGCACAGCTATCGTATACCCTTGACCAAAGAATGGTACATTCCTTCTATCTGGGATGGTCGTCCTCTTCAACTGAGCATGTCGCTTCAGGAGGGATGCACATGGAGCAGTGAGGGAGGTAGGGAACACCTGCCTAGCCAGCCAGACCAGCCGAATCAACCCTGGCAGTCAATGGGGTGACAGATGTGGCAGCCAGATCACCCTTACATAGCTCACATTTTGCTTCCATGCTCATTTCAAAGTATTTATGTTAAACTTCAAAACCCTTCACAATCTGGGACCCCCTAACTGTGAGACTGTCTACAAGGCAGTTCAGATAATCAGATCATGGATTATTAGTACTGAATTTAATCAAAAGAAGACAACCCTGAATGTAAGATAACCCCCTTAAAAGGGTTAGACATGCAAGATGTTTTATGATTGGACATAACTGTAACTTGTGTGCAGATGTAAGATGACCTCATCTTTTTAATGGCATTTGGGCTCTTTTTGTAACAGGAACTCCTTTGTATATTAGGTGACACACGGGCTACTGTAAGCTCTTGGAGGATTGGCTACATTAGGGGTTTGTTGCCTAATATGCAAAGGAGTTCCTGCTACAAAAAGAGCCCTGGGAATGCCTGTAAAAACAAACCAACTAGTCTTGTGTTTGAGTAAAAATTTGAGTCCCTCTACTGAAATCTTGTGTTTGAGTAAAATTTGAGTCCCTCTACTGAAATCTGTGAGAACTGTTTTGCTTGGGATTTCTTGAAGACCACTCCTCTTTTATGAGATGGGCTTCCTGAGAATATGAGGAAGATCCTGATTGGGAGAAAAATTTATATAAGTAGTGATGGTGTAATAGTTGGGAAGATTAGATGAAGATATATTGAGAGTGATATAGCCAAAGTTCCCATTGATTTCAGTTGGACAATTAATCATCTTCCGCTGAAATCAGTGGGACTTCAAAGTGCCTACCTTTGGTTGCTTCACACTCATTATAATGTGACAGTCCTGCACAGGATTTGATGCTAGTTATAATATTAATTGAGATTAGGAAAAGATGGCAAGAATACACAGAAGAACTGTACAAGAAGGACCTCGATGTCCTTGACAACCATGATGGTATAATCACTGACCTTGAGCCAGACATCCTGGAAAGCGAAGTTAAATGGGCCTTAGAAAGCATTACTAACAACAAAGCTAGTGGAGGTGATGGTATCCCAGCTGAGTTATTCAAAGTCTTAAAAGAAGATGCTGTTAAAGTGCTGCACTCAATTTGCCAACAAATTTGGAAAACACAACAGTGGCCACAGGATTGGAAAAGGTCAGTGTACATTCCAATCCCAAAGAAGGGCAATGTCAAGGAGTGTTCAAACTATCACACAATTGCACTCATTTCACACGCTAGCAAGGTCATGCTCAAAATCCTACAAGCTAGGCTCCAACAGTACGTGGATAGAGAACTGCCAGAAGTACAAGCTGGGTTTCGAAGAGGTAGAGGAACTAGAGATCAAATTGCCAACATTCGCTGGATTATGGAGAAAGCAAGAGAGTACCAGAAAAACATCTACTTCTGCTTCATTGACTATGCTAAAGCCTTTGATTGTGTGGATCACAATAAATTATGGCAGGTTCTTAAAGAGATGGGAGTACCGGACCACCTCAAATGTCTTCTGAGAAACCTGTATAAGGGTCAAGAAGCAACAGTTAGAACCGGATATGGAACAACTGATTGGTTTAGCATAGGGAAAGGAGTACGGCAAGGATGTATATTGTCACCTTGCTTATTTAACTTATATGCAGAGTACATCATGTGAAATGCTGGCCTGGATGAATCACAAGCTGGAGTTAGGATTGCTGGGGAAAAGATCAATAACCTCAGATATGCAGACGATACCACTCTGATGGCAGAAAGTGAAGAGGACCTAAAGAGCCTCTTGCTCAGAGTGAAAGAGGAGAGCGCAAAAGTGGGCTTGAAGCTCAACATCAAAAAAACTAAGATCATGGCATCTGGCCCCATCATTCCTTGGCAAATAGAAGGGGAAGTCGTAGAAGTAGTGACAGACTTCACGTTCCTAGGATCCCAGATCACTGCAGATGGTGACTGCAGCCATGAAATTAAAAGACGCCTGCTCCTTGGGAGGAAAGCGATGGCAAACCTAAACAGCATGATAAAAAGCAGAGACATCACCTTGCCAACAAAAGTCCACATGGTCAAAGCAATGGTATTCCCCGTAGTAATGTATGGCTGCGAGAGTTGGACTATAAGGAAGGCCGAGCGCCGAAGAATAGATTCTTTTGAACTATGGTGCTGGAGAAGACTCTTGAGAGTCCCTTGGACTGCCAGGAGATCAAATCAGTCAATCCTAAAAGAAATCAACCCTGATTGCTCCCTGGAAGGCCAGATCCTGAAGCTGAAGCTCAAATACTTTGGGCACCAAATGAGAAGGGAGCATTCACTGGAGAAGACCCTGATGCTGGGAAAGATTGAAGGTCAAAGACGAAGGGGACGGCAAAGGATGAGATGGTTAGACAGTGTCATCGATGCAACGAACATGAAATTGAGCAAACTTCAGCAGACAGCGGAAGACAGGAGGGCCTGGCGTAAACTGGTCCATGGGGTCGCGAAGAGTCGGACTCGACTGTGCGACTGAACAACAACAACATAATATTAATCTTTTAATTTTGAAGAACTTAGGGGAAAAACCCTTCCTCCATATTCTTTTGGCAGTTCAATAATTTATATACCCAGCCAATCCAATTACGTATGTCAAATCCATATTTATTACTTAATTGTTATGTAAGCAGTGTTTTGACATCCTCGTATTTTAAATAAACATTCCCATAAATCAGGCCAAGAAACTTTGGAACTGCTCCTGAAGCTGTAATTCTGAAAGATATACACTTAAATTCTTAAATTTGCTTGTATTTTTCTTCTATTTTGTTGCTTTTGGAAATCCTTTTCTCCTTCCCTTCAGTGACTAGGGATGAGCAGATTTCTCCTTATACAAATAAGTTTCAGATTGAATAAATAAATTTAAGGCTGGCAACTGTATCAGGATTTGTTGATGAAATCCTGTCAATATTTGATTGTTCACCTCTCTCTACAGTCTATTGGAATAGGCTTCCTCAGGAGGTGGTGGGCTCTCTTTCTTTGGAGGTTTTTAAGCAGAGGCTAGAAGCTGATTCTGTGAACTTAGGCAGATCATGAGAGGGAGGGCAGGAAGGGTTGCCTCAGTGCTTAGTTCTTGTGGCCCTTTCTTACACACCCAAGGAAATGTTGATTGACATGTTGGGGTCAAGAAGCAATTTTTCTCCAGGCCAGTTTGGCTGGGGATCCTGGAGGTATTTTTTGTCATATTCTGGATGTGGAACAGGGGTCTCTGGGGGAGTGGGGGGAGGTATTTGTGAATTCCCTGCATTGTGCAGAGGGTTGGACTCTATGACCCTGGAGGTCCCTTCCAACTCTATGATTCTATTGACTTTTGGCCAGGATGCTCATTCCTTATCCTCACCAAGTTTAACCATTGGATGTTAGGGCTGTAGATGAGGCCCATGTTTCATTTGGGAAAATTGTGAATAAGCTCCACACAGTTGTTCAAGAACCATGGAATTGGTCTCCTAACTGTTTCCAGAGTCCATCGTGATTGGGAAGATAGACTCGATTGCCTCTTGGAACATCACAGGATTTTCTCCTCTTCATGTGGAAAGCTGTAGCCATAAACTTTACAACTCTAGGGTAGGTGGAGCTGGATCCCTAAATTCCTTTAATGGGGAAATACAAGAAGAAGTAAACATATTTATGACAACTACTTCCTTTACTATTGCATCAATTTCCTCTCCAGCCTATCTCAAGGGATCCCAAAACTGTGAAGGGAAAAGGAAAATCTTTACTGTTCTTTATTTGGAAAAAAAGTTCACTCAGTGCAGAAAACAGATACACTTCAACCAAGGTTAAATATACATACATCAGATTGATTTCAGTGGGGAAGTTAAGCCTAAGGTTAAATTTCACCCATAGATGTCAATGTTATTTTAAAAAATGCTTACTTTTTGGCTGGATAATATCCTATTTCTATTGACAAGCCAGCAGGATGTCCAAACACTTTTTGAGCATATAAATTTCTTTTTTTACAGAAGTTCGAGTGGAGTTTAGTTATTTTATTAATTTAAGAGCTGATAAAAGCTGTACTTCTGCTTCAAAAAGCCCCCCCCCCCAAATCCAGTTTAAAATAATAATGAAACTACACAAGCAAAAGGCCATAAGGAGAACAGAAAGAGAGTCAGATAAAGATTAATCAGTTTAACAACACAGACATCAATTCATTCTTAGAGAAGAATGTCTTCACTGGTACAGAAATGCAAATAATGTAGGTGCCTCCTGAATCAGTGGGAGGGAGGGAAGATTGAGCTGTATGGGTGCCATATTTTATGGACTGCCTGCTCAGCTATGCACACCATGGCTGGGGGGAGAAAAGGATACAAACATTTCTTCACTTGTAAGCACAGACCTGTGAGACCAACACTGCCGCACATTTTTAAAAAAATTATTGGAAAATTTACAAATTCAACAAATTGTGCACATGTGATCAGCTATGAAGTCATCAATACCATACAAATAATAAAACATGAGTTTAATAAGTATTGAATCAACATTAACATGACTGCCATTTTTCATGTTTATGACTGGCATAAACTATGAGTGCAAGTTGTGCATCAGAGCTGGGCTATTCATGTAATGCAAATAAGGTATTTAAGATTTAGACAAACAGAGGGGGTGTGCCAAAGACAGTCCTTGCCTAGGTCTTCATTAGGCTGAGGGTTGACCATGTAAGGGCTTCCAAACCAGTGCTTTGAGTTGGTCTGGAAAAACAGTCAACTGGTACAGAACTTCAGCACTGGATAATTATCCTTTAATTAGTATGCAGTGTTAATAATTTAGCTGCCATGTTTCCAACCCACTGAAATGTCTCTTGGTATTTTATTGCACAGATTGGTGGTGCTATCCTTAGTGGTGCTCATTTTCTAACTTTCTCCCTCCAAATATGTTCCTTCCAGAACTCCTGCTAAACCGTCCCTCCCCCTGCTGTTTCATATTTCCTAGCAGCTAATTAACCAACATTCCATGTAGAGTCAATGAAAATGACCACAGCACCCAATAAATGGACTAACTTTGGCATCTCCTGTACTCAGGAACAGATGTGTCTAATTCACATGATGCAAAACAATATCGGGTTTGGGAGCCTTTTATGATTCTCCTTTCCCCTCCTGTCTTATTATAGTTTAGCAAATAATTGTTCTAACTAAATAGCTCTTCATAAAATCAAAGGAAAGTGTAGCTAATTGAGAGGATGGTGTTTTAGCAAAATTAGGAAGGTAATCCCTTGTTTTAACTTTATCTGCATAGAAATAGTTGATGTTACTTATTAATCCTAAATAGGTACTTCCTTCCCCCCCTTAAGATGGATCTAAGATATTTATTGTGTAAATGTGTATGACTGTCAGGAGCTATAGTGGGAGGGCTAGTGTCCTGTGGGCACTGTAGTTCAATCAGTTCAGCCAGAAAAAATGCCAGGATGGAAGAGATGTATGGTTGCCTGTGGTCAGTTTTAGTCATTTCAGAATATAACATGAACTCTTATCCCATGAGATCAGATCAGTGGTCCATCTTGCTCAGTATCTTGTTTTACACATTGGCCAACTAGTTGCTCTGGAGGGCAAGCAAGCAGGGCAGAGAGACCAAGGCTTTCTTCCCCTGATGTTGCCCTAGACAAGGTGACTCCATTCCCAAATAGCTTCTTTTCTTATCTTATTCAGTTCTGCAGGGCCTGCAAGATGGAGCTGTTCTGCTAGGCTTTTGGTTGAGGCAGCAGGTGTCCACACAAGGCCTCCCTGAGGTTGCTGTCTCCCACCTACCATCCATCCATCCATCCATCCATCCATCCATCGGTAACTGGCCATTTCCATCTGTATTAATGGGATGGAACTTTCACCAGTAGCTATAACCACTGATTTTAAACATTTATATTGTTTTTTTAAACTTTATTGTAACTGTTGTAATATGTTGTGACCTGCCTTGAGCCCGCTTGCAGGATGGGCAGGATATAAATACAATAGATATATAGATACGTACATACATACATACATACAGTGGAGGATCAACTTGGATAGAGTCAGTATACCCATTGCCTAATCCTGTGCCAATGCCAATAAGGTCTGATCTGAGCACCCACAGCAACACTACGGGGGTACAGATTGCTGCAGCTCAGGCCTAGGAGGTGACACTTTTTGCATCCCCCCAAATCAATGCCCAAGAATAATCCAGGCCCCTGCAGTGCATCAGCCCCCTCCCCCTTGTGCTGCCCCAAACACTCAACTGGTGGCTCGGTTAGAGACCTAGTCCTGCAGTTGCCAGCCCCTTGGCGCAGATATCCTGATGCATATCCAGAATAGCTGTTAGTGGGAGAGGGTTTCAAGCTGTAATGTGTCACTGTAAAAAAAAAAAAAAAAACTGTAAAATTGCTGAAGTGGAGTGTTCCCACTAGGCCAGTGTGCCACTGACAAAGTAAGGGTGCTAGCACTATTCCTGGAGCTGGTCCATGCCAAATTGCTAGTTATGGCCCACCCACTGTAAGGACAGTTTTATTTTGCCCAGTCGAGACTGAAGAAAACAGAAGATGCTTATATATACTATTCATACCTAGCATTTGGAAGTCAAAGGCTTCAGGTCTCCCTAACCAGAAGATTGTATTTCACTCCAAACAGGAGGGATAGAGAACAGCTTTCATTTGTAATTGCTTCTCAAGTAATGCTTCATCTTTAGTGCTGGATCTTCTTGAGTTATTTCATCTCCCATCAGTGTTATCTACTTAATTTATTTTTCAGGGTGGTTTTTTTTTCCAATTTAAAGACAGTTTTAATTTGCTAAGGACGTGGGAGCCGTAGTACAAATTTTGATATCAGTAAAGCATTTGGCGTTGTCTCTTGAGTGTAATTAAAATTATTTGGATCGTTTTTGGATTCAATGGAAAGACTGTCAATGGAAATTATCTGAAACAGCAAAAAAGAAAAAGAAAGAGAAAAAGAAAGAAATTTAAAAGGAGCAAGGCTAGCTTTCAGACTATTGCAGCGAAAGCATTTCATCAGTGATCTCTGAAGGACTATATCGCCTTCTAACAAAAGCATGCAGGTACAAGAGTAGTTTTCAGCACCATGGAGAGGGAAAGATATGAAGGAGTTCGCAGAGAGGACTTGTGTGGGCAGAAGTACTTGGGGGAAAATCAGAATGATGGATCTAAGGAAAATTAATATTCAGAAGAAATGTACTCAAAAGAGATAATGGAGCTGTGTGTGTGGGGGGGGGAGTAGAAGATGTCTTTAATTGAAGCAAATTGTGCACCAATATACTAGGCGGCTGAGAGAACTCTGAATCAGGACTGTTGGCAGATGGCAAATCACAACTTACTATTACTCAGGTGTGCTTATTGCAGCTATTAGACAGGAAGGACTAAGAAAGGTGTTCAGTGAAGATGCCAAGATGGAGAAACTGGATTGTCTCCAAATGCATGGAAAACAGCAGGGGGAGGCTGTGATTTGACATAAAGAAGGGATGGGTGGGAGGAGTGGTGCTAAACCTATCCAATGGATGCCACACTGAGCTGGTATCACCTCCCTCCTGCTGCTTTCTTCTTGCTTAGGTTCTGGATACACACTTATGTTGTGGGATGCTGCAGCTTTGAGGGATGTGGTTGAATAGGGACATAGCACATGGGAAAGGATTAAGCACCCTCTATCCTTCCCCTTCAAATCAAATCCCCTTACTACCCATTTTCCAACTGTTCCCAGACCCAGACTTCTTCATTTGGTTCTAAATTCCATCAAAATCAGTGGGATTTCTTTCTAAGTAGACTGCAGTCTTGACAATCTGTCTACTCCTGAAGTTCATTTCAGCAGAGGCAAAACATCCTTATTGACAAAGGAGGGCACTCAAGGATCTTCACCACCACCAAAATGAATAGGGCAGCCTGCACATGGGAGCTTATATTAAGCTCTTACAGTGAATACTCTGACATTTTGGTCCCATAGGAGTGGGAAATTTATGGTCTGGACTTCAAAGTGCTTTATTTTAGCTGGATCATGGCCTTTATTTTTCAATTTATTCATTATTTATTTATTACATTAGATTTGCTAGGCCACCCTTCCCTACATGTCTTCCTGCCAACCTAGCAGTTCAAAAGCAAGAAATTGCAAGTAGATAAATAGGTACCACATCGGTGGGAAGGTAACAGCGTTCCGTGCACCTTGGTGTTTAGTCATGCCAGCCACATGACCATGGAAATGTCCTCGGACAGTGCTGGCTCTTCGGCTTTGAAACGGAGATGAGCACCGCAACCCTAGAGTTGGATTAGACTGGCTTTCGAGCAAGGGAACCTTTACATTTACCTTTTACCTTCCCTACATGTAGGACTCAGGGCGACTTACAACATGTAGTATACAATTTCTCAGATTAAAATCTAAATTAAAAACAAACAATAAATATCATTTATTTATTTATTTATTGGGATTTTTACCCCACCCTCCCCACGAAATGGGTTCAGGGTGGCTTATAAGGGCCAAAGCCCATATGAAACAGGATAAAAGCAATAAAAACATTAATAACAATTAATCACAAACAACAATGATACTCAATTGAAAGCAGGATGGTCCCCGAATATATGCAATGATGGTAAACAGACAGTTCTCTGGGGATGATGTTGTCCTATAGCTGATCCCAAGCAAGTAAGTCCGGTGATATCAGTCATGCAAAATTGTGGCAGATCTTCCCAGGCCATCCTTAACCCCGATGTTGTCCACATCATTGGTGGTTGTGGTAGTGGCAGCCCCTATGTGAAAGCCTGGCAGAAGAGCTCTGTCTTGCAGGCCCTGCAGAACTGCATAAGGTCCTGCAGGGCCCTGATCTCCTCTGGGAGCTCGTTCCACCATGTAGGGGCCGTCACCGAAAAGGACCTGGCCCTAGTCATGGCGAGCCTTGCCTGCCAGGGGCCTGAAACCACCAGGCGATGTTGTGCCCCGGACGGAAGTGCTCTTGGGGGTATATGTGGGGAAAGGCAGTCCCTCAGGTAAGTTGGACCCTGGCCATATAAGGCTTTAAAGGTAAGTACCAGCACTTTGAAATGGATTCGGTATGCTATTGGCAGCCAGTGCAGCACTTTCAGCCCAGGCTGGATGTGCTCCCACTTGGGGAGACCCATTGTCAGCCTGGCCATCGCATTCTGCTCTAACTGCAGCTTCCGGATCTGTGCCAAAGGCAGCTCCATGTAGAGAGCGTTACAATAGTCTAACCTCGAGGTGACCATCACATGGATCACTGTAGCCAGGTCATTGCAGCCGAGGAAGGGAACCAACTGCCAAATCAGCCTAAGATGATAAAATGCCAATATGGCAGTAGCTGCCACCTGGACCTCCATAGTTAAGGAGGGATCCAGGAGCACTCCCAAACTCCTAACCTCTGATGCTGGCACCAACAGCACCCCATCGAAGGCCGGGAGAAGGAGCCCCAACCCCAGTCCATTCTGACTCAGGCACAGGACCTCCGTCTTTGCTGGTTTTAGTTTCAGCCGGCTCAGCCTGAGCCACCCAGCCGTGGTAGGTAAGAACAATGCATATATACATATACAGGATGGAAGAAAAAAATTCAGCTCCCCAGCCTCCCTGGGGGGAGGGGTTACGAGGGATTGGGAAGAAGTGTATGAGAGTGCCAGAGATTGCCCCATCATTGTCCTCAACCAAAGACCCAGTGGAACATCTCTGCCTTACATACCCTGTGGGAAGGGCATGGATATCTTCTGGCAGAGAGTTCCACCAGGTGGGCTCCAGGGCTGAAAAAGCCCTGGTCCTGGTTGAGGACAGCTGGACTTCCCTTGACTGGTGACCACCAGGAAATTCTTATTCCCTGAGTGTAATGCTCTTCCAGGGCATATGGGGAGAGGCAGTCCTGAAGGTATGTATCATCAAGCTTCTGCAAAACCAACAATAGTCCGTAATGGTCGGTCAGATTCCCAAAACTTGAATTTGTGTGCAGAAATTCTTGTGTATATTCTCTGCAAAAAGCTTATAGGGTGGCCTGGCTTTTCATCCTAACTTACTTCCCTAGAACTGTTACCTGGAGAAAATGATACTTGAAAAACACTTTGTGTGATGAGAAGTGAGACAGAAATGCTTCTGACCTGGCTCTTGGGTTCTTCCATCTTATCCAGATGGTGGCTTCTTGTTGGTACTTATAAATGATGTAGAAAGTAACAGTACATTCAGACTCTGCCAGAGATTAGAGAGAAAGGAACTCTGTGTTGAAATCAAGACGAGAGGCAACATCAGTTGCCAGATCTAGGCTGCCTTTCTTCAAGGCAGCAAAGGCAAATGTCCTCCAAGTTCTTTTGTCTGTGAGATAAAATAAAATTTTGAAAGAAGAGGTGGAGGGGGAGCCTTCAAGGAGAAAAGAATAAGCTGAAAGCAATGTCACATTCCTGTCACATTCATTCACATTTTTTCCCAAATAATTTGAATTTTTCTTCTGTTGTGTCTTGGCTGATTTCTTTTGAGAAATTGTTTTTTTCCTTCCTTCCTGACATCTGACTTTAACAAATGAATCCCAAATATTGTGACTTTTCAAACAGTATCTTTGTTTACAGTTGAGAATTTTGAAGAGGCAAGAGAGAGAAAAAGGCTTTGAATTTCACAAGAGAACAATAGTTTCTCAGCACAACCTACCCCCTAGGAAGGATTGGAAGTACTGCAAAGTCATGTTTCTAGTCCAGCCCTTCAAATGGTCTGAAATGATACCATGGTTAATAGCTATAGAGAGATCCTGGACAGTCTACAACAGGGGTATTGAACTCATTTGTTATGAAAGCCGGATCTGACATAAATGAGACCTTGTTGGGCCGGGATATGCGTGTCACAAAATGTAATGCCAGGTAGCAGAGATATAAACTTTATAAAAGACACAAACACAAAGGGTTTCTTTTTTACTTAAAATAAAAACGTGCTTAAAACATTAGCACTCTTGCAATATTTTGTTTATTTGACAGTGTCTGATAACTGACACCTCTTGCTCTGAATTATTACATCAAAATGTCTGTGCTGTTGCAATCTTGAGTATGCTGTTCAGGTATGTATCTGTAAGCTACAAACCTACAATGACGCAGCAGCAGCAGCAGCAGAACTGAAAGAAGAAGCAGAAGACAGCCAGTTCCACTGTGGGCCTGATAGAAACCCTCTGGGGGCCTAATCCAGCCCCTGGGCTGCATGTTTGACATCCCTGGTCGACAGAGTCACTCCTGCTGTCCCTCTCATGAATGTCATCCAAGCAACTGAAACTAACAGCCCAAAGGTGACTTCCAGGTCTCAGTCCCAGTGTGTAAACCATATTGAAATCAGGCATGCACAGCAAAGAGATTCTCAAAGTACCTTAACGAGTTATTTCAGTGTTATGCTTCTTAGGGCTAAGTTTGCACATGCACATTAAAAAAATGAACAACTCACCTGTTTCCCTAAAATACTTATATATATAGCCTCTCCAATTTGTTTGAGATGACGTCCAGTAAACTGCATAGAATCACACTATACCACAAAACTACACAGGTGGGCTAACGATACCAAACAAGACATCAGTCTAAAAAAGTACTAAAGGTCACCATGAGTTCGCAGCGTAAAAAAAAAAAAAATCTCTATTCAAAACCAGCCTCAGATATGATGCAAATATATGTGTGAACCAGGTCTTTGATGAGCACTTCTTTCTGTGTGAGGTCATGGAGACTCATTGGCTGAGTACAGACTGGCAGTTTGCTCCGGTAGCCAGTCGTAGCAAAAAAGCCCCAGAATAAACTATACTGGGTTTTCCCGTTCACACAGCCCGGTCCGCTTCCGGAAAATATGGGACAGAGACACGCGGGAGCGTTCAGACTGCTGTGCCGAGGGGCACGCTGTATTCGGCGTTTCCCCATTAATTCGGCTATGGGTGTATGTGCGCATAAGCACATTTTGCCAATTGGGGGAGGACCCCACAGCGCTGGCACTGCATTGGGCAGTAGAGTGGAGCACAGCCAATCATATCGCTGTTGCCTTCTGACCAACGCGGGTTAATCCCGGCTTTTCGGCTGTGCGTTCAGACTTCCCGAAAGCGGAGAAACGCGCAACACACACGGGCTTTCGGATTTGCTACGGGTTTTATCAGGTATCTTTTTAATCCGGCGGTGAAGTGCAACCACACAGGTTGGCTACGGGTGGGGGACGCCAGGCAGATGTGCCTGTGTGAATGCCCCATTTACTCCGGGATTGAGTCGTCGCTGGCCTGGGTCCCTACCGGGGCAAATTGCCAGTCTGAACTCAGCCATTGTATCTGTGAGCCCGAGGAATATTCTGGCTTTTGAAAAAAAAGATCCACACATTGCACCAGCCACATGTCTTGTAAAGCTTGAATGAATGGAACGGATGGGAAGATGATTGGTTTGGTGTTCCGTCTCTTTGTATTTTCACTTGACACCCTTGCTTGGCTACCATTCTGTGGGCTGCAGTGCTCCTTAGGATTACTTACTCAGGTGAAAGCTGAACCACTTATCCTCAATAGATATGCTGCACTAGAAATTGCTATGAGCAGAATGGAGTGAGACGACAGCTCGCCTCCGGCTTTGGGTGATAAGAACAAACACAGTGATTGCCTCGACAGGACTCCACCCATATCACTTGCAGGCTTGGCCAATAAAGCACAAGGCTTTTTTTTTTTTTTTAAGCTTCATGTCAGCTTTCTTCTCCCACTTTGCCATCTATTCCCTCTCTGCATTTGTCTGACAGTTTCTGCCTTTCCAGTCTAATCAGAGAGTCAGGACAATCTGGAATTTCTCACCCCTCTTATTTTGACCCCCCACAAAATGCTTCTCCTGTGTGCAAGTCCAACCCAGGTTTCGTTGTTTTCATGAATTTTTTTGGTTTCTCTGCACCCAAACTCCACCACATTTTCCAGTATTATTTGTGCATTGACAGATCAGCTTTACACAGATATGGATATACATTTTATATGCTGGACATGTAAAATGTCTATAACTATTAGTAAGCTGGATGGTAGAATGGGTCACAGGGAATACCCCAGACTTCCACTGAGTGTTGCTGAAGGAGGAGGAAGAGGAGGCAGCATCCTTATTGGCAGGTATTGGGAGGCAGCAATGAAGCTGCCAGGGCCACAGATGCAGGACTGTGCAAGCATGTAGATACTGAGTGGCCAAGCAGAACTCAGCACAAGTACAAGGTGACTTGTTGGTGCTGGATTCTATTTGCCACTCCATAAACTATGCATCTGTTCTACACAATGTTGCAGCCATGGGCCCAGTAGCTCCTTTACTGCCAACCGGTAAGGACACCCCCTCCCTCTTGAACAGTGCTCAGCAGTGGGATTTGAGATATTTCCTGCAAGCTACCAGTGACCTATGTCATGCATGAAAAATTGAGCCATGTACAGACTAGACGGGGAGCACCTACAAACTCAGGGGAATCGTCAAGTATCAATGGCTTCTAGCCATGGTGACTGAGGGGAACCTCCACATTCAGAGGCACTAAACCTCTGAATTCCAGAGCCAGGAAGGCCTCAGCCTCTATGCCTAGTTGTTGGCCATCCAAATGAATTGGTTTTGGCCACTGTGTGAGACAGGATGCTGGACAAGATGGACCATTGGTCTGATCCAGCAGGGCTCTTCTTATATTCTTATGACCTTGTAAAATTATCTGTCCCCAAACACCTTGAAAAACACCTGTTGATGGCAGAATATGCTTGAGGAGGCACGGAATTTTGACAGCAATTATGGTTGCCATCCCTCCAGGTGGAGTCTGGAGAGCTCCCAGAATTACAATTTATCTCCAGATTACAGAGATACATTCCCCAGGAGAAAATGTCTGCTTTAGAGGACGGCGTCTACGGCATCATGTGCTGCTGATGTCCCCCCCCCCTCTCCAAACCCCATTCCAACATATCCAAACATTTCCCAACCTGGAGTTGGCAACCCTAACAGCAGCTGAATGTTAGTTGGAAGGGGGGGAAAAAAACTGTAGGGAATTGCCCAAATTAAGCCCCTTATAGAATTCTGGAAGGGGATTTGCGTGTATATGTGAGGAAGGTGATTTGCGTATATGTGTGAGGTAAAACTCCTGAATAATATTCCCCTGAAATTCTTCATGTCCCCCCCCAATCAAGTTTAAACCATATAAACTGTGTATAAAAACCATACCACATGTCCACCATGCTCTGATCATTGAAACCAACCACTGACAAAAATATAAAGAAATATATTTTTTAAAAAAATGAAGCAGGGAACATTTGCTCGTCCCTACAACGCAGCTACCCAGCAGACGGTTCAGAGCATGCATACAAAACAAAAACTGTACTTATCTTTTTGTTTTACAATGGTGTTTGATCAAATATCCTACAACGGCAGGAATTTTATGATGTCCCCGAAGTGCCACAAAGTGGCATGCGTCTGGATGGATTTGATATGTTTGGCTATGCAGATGCTGATGTTATTTACCTAAAGTAATTCTGTGTTATCGGGATTGCTAAAACGGTACTAGACAGCAATGAGGTTATAAACTGGATATATTCCCCAGCCACTGGCATTATGATTTCCCCCCCTTCTAATGAGTAAATGTTTACCTTTGGGAGCCAGCTTTGCCAAAAAAAAGAGAGCTCATTTTCTTTACAGCACTTAGTGAAATGAACTAATTTTCTCTTGTTTTGCTTATGCAGTGTTATTCAGCTTGAAAAGGAGTTCTTCCTTTTCTCACAAAACTTCAGTAGGAGCATTGTGGTGTGAAGCATAAGGAGGGCCTGAACAGGGCTCAAAAATGCTCATCGAAGCCCATGGGCTATATCAACAGTTATTAGAATAATATTAGAATACATCACCCCCCCCAGGAATGGAAAAATTAACTAGTGTGGTGTAGCGGTGGCTAGAATGTTGGACTGGCACTGGGAATACGTGCATTTGAATCCTCACTTGGACTGGCCTTGGTCCATTCCCTCTCCCGTAACCTAACCTACATGCATCGCCATTGTGAGGATAAAACAGCGATACATGTCTTCTGCCTTAAGCAATGGATAAAAAAGTGGCAGATATTTTCAAAATGGAAGATGGAAAATCTAGGTCAGCTTGCTTAGAAGCTTGGTGGGTGGGGGGAGCACACCAGGCAGAGCAGTACCTCCTTGCAGCTTTTCATTGTCTGCTTACCTTACAGCCCAACCCAGTTCCTCAGCTAGTGAATAATGGGACAGGGGAGGAGGAAAGGGGATGATGGGCTCCTCAAAGGCTTGTGGCCATTCTTATCATTCCCTCCACTGAAGCTGCCTTCTCTCTTCTCAACTGGAACTACAGTGGAGCAAGCAGAGTGCAACTTTCCGTACTCCCTTTCTGGCCAGGAATGTGGGTAAACTGAAAGGATATGTGATTCTCTGATCCATTACCTCCAGAGCTCCTTCAAAGGCTTGGCCATGTTGGAGGACCAGTTGATAGGATGCTGGGAGAAAACAAATGAATGTGATTCTCTTCTATTCTGTTCCGTCCACTGCCACCAGCTTTTCTCCTATTGGGAAACAGGAGATCAACCCGGTGTCTCCAGTAGGGAGTGATCTCTTTTCCAGGTTGTAGGCCTTGGGCAATGGCTAGCCAAACCCAAGTTTGCTGCTGGCCCTGTGTTTGCTTGAGACATTAACCTAATGAGGAACATAGATTCACTACACAATCATGAGGCTCTTGTAAACAGCAAAAGAGGTAGTTAGGAGCAATGCTCCTTCTAAGTTGTGAAGTCTTGTGAACAAAAATTCTACTTTGTGAGCTACTGGCATTAGAATTGTGAGTGAGCAATCTGGCTACTGCATCAATTAGTTTGCTCTGGAGCCCTTCTTCCTGAGCTCAGACAAAAATCTGTGAGCTGGAGGTTAAAAAACTGTAAGCTAGCTCACACTAACTCAGCTTAGAGGGAACGCTGGTTAGGAGTAAGTACACCAGCTTTTCATTTGTGGTGTTTGTCTCAGAAAATTGTTGAGGTATGGCAATGGTGCCATATTGGGAATACCAAAAAACCTCCTAAGGGTCATGGGACCTTATATTTGAAGTCCTTACAGACATTATCCCAAACAGAAGCCTTGCCTTTCAACAGCCCATTGAAGTGCATCATAACATTTCATGAGGAAAAAAGTGTGTTCAAAATGTCAGGAATGGATGAGAGAACAAATTTACTGGTGAGAGAAGCTAGGTGCGAGAGGCGTGAGCATAGTAAGCTTCAGTAGGGGGGAGAGAGAGAGAGAGACATCACTGAAGATTCCGCTAGATGTCGGGAAGTTTTTTATCTGCTGTCACTTCCCGGACAGCGACCGTGAATTTCAGGCGTGTGTCACACTCTCAGTGCTGTCAGCTTGAGCATTAGGGCTGAAGGATAAAATGAGAGGTCACATGCTCCTCTATTGCGCTATAATTCACCACAAGATGCTGATTAACAGACAGAGATGTTTGTAAAATACAGTGCAAACCCTGAGGATAAATCCCAGCCCACCTGACAGGCCTATCTGTTATGATGCCTGTGTCACAGATGAATTGTGCCTTCAGGGTGTACATTAGAAATTTTGGAGCCATGTTACAGGAAATTTGGGAAATCTGGAGCTGGTATGGTTTCAACATGATTGAGGATTCTGTAGCTGCAAACTGCATAACCTGACGTTGGATGTTCAGAGTCTCAGAACTGACACAGTCCAGTCACAGTGTTTGGAGAGGCGTCAATTACCTGGAACCAAGGAGACAAAAGGCATGCTGATGGCTGGAGAGCAGTATGATAGCTTCTTAACAACACAGTCCAGAGTAAGGCTGGAGTTACTATACCAGGGTCCCCAGTATTGTGCCCATGGGTACCATGGTGCCCGCAAAACCCTTTCCTGGTGCCCATCAGCACCATGAGCATAACTCAGTTTAGGACTCTTCACTGTATATCTGCACCTTTTCTAGCCCCTCTGGCCTCTGTGGATGGCTGCATTCCAGCATGGGTTCTGGAGGATGAACTGGCTGGATTGAATAGTTTCAGCCAGGTCACATGATAAAGGGGTCAGGGCACCAGCTAAAAGGCCTGCCCCCAACAAACATAGTAGAGCTCTTGTGATGAAGCCTGTCTTACCACCATATTACCACACCTAGGCATGCCATTTGCCCACCTACTGTCTACTTACAGCCCCATGACATCTGACACTGTGCTAACTTATATATGCCCTGCCATGAAGAGTTATACTGAGAGGATCTGGTCTTTCTGCAGCCTTGAATACCTATTTTGGGGTGGAATGACAACTACACAGGAATTCTAATGTAGTGGTACAGAAGAGGAATGGAACAGAGCTGGGGGAATTCAGGGAACAATCCTGAGTAGGTCTAACCAGAAATAAATCCCATTTTATTTATTGGAGCTTAATTTTAGGAAAGTGTTCTTAGGCTGCACTCACACACACTCAATAATGCACATTCAATCTACTTTCAATGCTCTTTCAAACTGGATTTTACTGTGTGAACTGGCAAAATCCAGCTGGAAAGTGCATTGAAAGTGCATTATTGAGTGTTTGTGATTGCAGCCTTAGAATTACAGCTTCAGTCAACATTCATCCCTAGCCTGATCCACCAAGGCTCTTATAGACTTATCTCTGGAGAGCCATCATGGTAGGACTTACCCTAATCCTTCTTCCCGGTAAGCAGCTCCCCTACAGATCATCATGGACGACATGAAAACCCACATTCTTCTTCCTTTGCATTTGTCCTTCACAGGATTCCCCCTCCTTACAATTAAACTGATAAGAGTTCCAAACACCCCAAACTTGAAAGATGCATTGTGCTCTTCTCAGTGGGGTATCTAGAATGCACGCACTAATATGAATGACAGATTTATGAGCAAAGGACTTATTAAAAATCTTTTGGGGGTAGGAAGACTGATTGTTTAGAGCATTTGCAAATCAAGTGGCTTTTTACTAATGGGGGTTACTTAAGAGTTTACCTCCTGCTTGCAGACTGCTTTTAATAGGGGAAATCCTATTTATTTAGAATAGTTTTTGGTTATTGCTCATAGACTGAGTTTATAAATCAGATAACTCTGAACTGTTTTATTAATAAGCATTTACATTTTCCTCCATTATGAATTCTTAAAGGCTCCTGCTGACAGAATATTATCAAACATTTTCTTGGCAATAAGAACAAGCACAGCAGAATTTTATAAACGCATTTTTTAAAAAAACCCTCTCGTCTTAGCTTGAGGAGTATGTCCTCATTCAGAATTTTTTGCTTACCTTTTCAGTTTGGAGGATCATTGAATTCAACCCCTTGTCCCAAAGGCAGGAATCCACTCACCAAGCCACATGTATAGGATCTGAAGTATAATGTTTGCAGATAATTTACTTAACATTTTGCTCCACCCCCTAATCTTCTTGGATACCTTGGGCAGGGTCTGCAACCTCACCTATAAGGAGGGTTGCCAACATCCAGATGGGCCTTTGAGATCACCCAGAATTACACCTGATCTCCAGATGACAGAGATCAGCTTGCCTGGAGAAAATGGCTGCTCTGGAGGTAGACTCTATAGCATGATACCCCACTGATGTCTCTGCCCAAACCTAACCGTTCCCTGGCTCCAGTCCCAAATCTCCAGGAATCCCCCAACTTGGGGTTGGCAACCTTAACCTGTGGGCTCCATTGCCTTGCCTGATTCCAACATGCTGCCTTGGGTCTGAGGGAATGGGGGGCATCCTACTTCCACCTCCTCCTCCTCAGAATAGGTGCCCACTGTCTGCTTCACTCCACCCTCAGAATTAGTGTGGAAAGGGTGAGGATATACAGCACTCTCCTCCTCCTCCTCTCATTGTCAGCCCTGTCAGAAAATTGGCTGGTAAAAGTCTTCCCTGGCCATCATCCACCACATTTTTTCAAAAGAGCCAGACATCATGAGCAGGCCTTGTGAGCATTCCCAGTACCTTGTGGGAGTCTGAGCTCTTGCGGGAAGCCAAGGAGTAGGCCGACTACCTACTTGACCTTGCCCCATCCCTGCTAAAAGACTCCTATTGGTTCAAAAAGCAGGATTTATTTATTTATTTATTTCACTTTTACCCCGCCTTCCCTGCCAAAGTGGGCTTAGGGCGGCTTACATAAAACCAATAAAGCCATACATTTCAATATAAATTACATATCAATTTAAAACCATAATGCAACATTGGTGGCACAGTATAATAAAGTGCATCAAGAACTTGTTCTGCAGTGCAACCACTTTAAATAGTTTCAGCTGGCAGATCGGCACCAGCGCAGTTGATAGGTGCTGCTCCTACTGGAATGCCTGCCAAAAAAAGCTCAGTTTTCACGGCCCTGAGGAACTGCTGGAGGTCCCACAGGGCCCTGATCTCATCACGGAGCTCATTCCAGTACATCAGTGCCACCAGGGAGAACGCCCTGGTTCTGGTCGATGTCAACCTAGCGTCCTTAGGACCAGGAAGGACCAAACGGTTTTGTCTTCCTGATCGCAGTACTCTCTGGGGGAATATGTGGGGTAGTCCCTCAGGCAGTCCCTCAGGTAGACAGGTCCCTGACTATAACGGGCTTTAAAGGTCAAAACCAGCACCCTGAAGTGAATCCGGAATGCTATTGGCAGCCAGTGCAGTGCATTCTGCACCAGCTGCAGCTTCCGGAGTTGCCCCAAGGGCAGCCCCATGTAGAGAGCATTACAGTAGTCTAGCCTCAAGGTGACCATTGTGTGGATCACTGATGCCAGATCTTTGCATTTGAGGAAGGGAATCAACTGCCTAATCAGCCGAAGGTGGTAAAAGGCTGCCTTGAGAGTGGCTGCTACCTGACTGCTATGGAAGTGGCTGCTATGGAAGATGTTTTCTTCCATATTTTCTCCAATGCATGTTTGTTTGCTTTTTTGCCATATGTTGCCTCAGTCATACTGTTCTGTTGTGATAATAATTTGAAACTTGTGATAATAGCTTAAAGCCTAAAACCAAATCTGCGTTGAAATTTCAAAGCTTTGCATTTAATGGTTGCAATCTAGTAAGGTAATGGATGTGCATGCAGACACCCATACACTGTGGGGGATTTCTAACCTGCCCTTTCAGATGTGCTCTGGACCTGGGGATGCCAACAGCCAGGTGGGGCCTGGGTATCTCCAGGAATTATAGCTCATGTCCAGACTACAGAGGTCATTTCCCCTGGATAAAATGGAAGCTTTGGGGTATGGAATCTATGGCATTATATGCCACTGAGATCCCTGTCATCCCCAGGTTCCACCCCTAAATTTCCAGAAATTTCCCAACATGGAGCTGGGAGCCCTGGTGGTTGCCAGCTCTGGGTTGGGACCTGGAGATTTTGAGGCTGGAGCTGTGGAGGATGAGGTTTGGGGAGGAGAAGGACTTCGATGAGGTATAATTGCCACAGAGTCCACCTTCCAAAGCAGCCATTTTCTCCAGGTGAACTGATCTCTGCCTCCTGGAAATCAGTTGCAATCCCAGGAGATCTCCAGCCACCAACTGGTGGTTGGCAACTCTGGCTTCTGACCCTGGCTCCAGCATGTCAGGGGAACCTTCAGAAGATTCTTTAAGGAAGAGAGAAAATGCCCAGGACTGCCCCAGAGCACCTGTGGGTCTGAATCTCGAGCACTTGTGGAGAATGGTCAGGGCTCAAACAATTCAAACTGTGTCCCCATACTGGGAATTGAAAAGGAGGGAATTAGAGAACCAAACAAATGATGAAAAGGTCCATTGGCATTTGTATGAAAGTTAATATTTCCATCTCCCGGCTGCTTGACTATTCCTGGTGGATGTGTTCATTTAGATCATTAAAAGTACCCTGCTCTTCAGTAATCACCAGGAGAAAAAATAAATAAATCTAAACTTTCTGCTCAATAGAGCAAAAGTTTCCTTCCTAGGTAGAAAACAGCTTTTTTCAAGGAGCCTCTGGCACGTGGAATGGAATCTATTGTGAAGACCAGCCTTTTCAGTGGCTGCAAATGCTGGACACCCCCTGGAATAAGTGGGTTGATCTTGCCTTTTTGATGCCAGCTGCTAGCCAGATAAAAGTCCGTTAAGTCCTGAGCGACAGGGGCAGTGCTAAAGGGTAACAGCAGGTCTGGGAAGGCAGCTGCACAGAACTTTTTGATTCCGCTCATTTATTTAGCATTCCGAATTTAGAATACGGAGAGGCTTTTGATACATAATCCATTACAAAAAGGCACCAGAGAGAGAAGTCAGGGGGGGAAAAAAATTAAAACATATTTGCTGCCCTAGGCATGTTGCAGTTTGTTATTCAGCACAGGTCGCCTCATTCAGCTGTTTGTATCTAAAGATTTAATAACAAGCCAAAAAAAAAGAAAAAAGAAAAAACTTCCAGGGGAAAAAAAGTAGTTCTTTAACTTTTGTGGCTTAAAAAGCTCTACAACAAAGTGAAAATTCAGTACGTACTCTAGCTGGTAATTCCAGCCAAGTACTTGGAGTAATGGCTAGTTAGGATGGAGGACAGATGGCCAGTGCTTTTCTATATTCAGTCCCCAAAAGGTGACAACGGTAGCAATGGATCTTGAAGTGAAAGGTGAAACCAAACAAGAATATCTGTAACGGGATCTCTAGCACGTTTTTAATTGCTAAAAAGCAGCATCAAAGGACCTTGCTTTAGCAATCTGTATGTTTCAGCAGAGCAGGGCAAAGAACAGTTGAGGGGGTAGCTTTTAGGTTGGGAAAAGTGAAGGGAAAGGGTGTTTCAAACCATTCTTCCTCACACCTTGAGCATGATTTAAATAGTGGCCCCCATGGCTGATAAAAATGAATGTTCCAACATCTTATTTGGGTTGACCCCATAAATCATATTAAGGAACAAAAGTTACAGTTTCAGCGTTCGGGTGTGAAGATGTACAAGAACTTAGGTTGGGAGGTGAACTTGCTCGAGCTCTGGTTTACATGATGATCACAATAGCTTAGGCTTGTTCTATATGTGCAGAAGAATGACATGGTCCCACAGGGTTGCCAGACCTGTGGCATTGCATACCTGGAGAATTGGTGGCTAGGCCTGGGAAGGGCAGAGTTTCAGGGGATGTGACACTCTAGGAATTTTCCCAGTCTCTATAGTAAAGGACATAGAGACCAGGGCAATGCCTAGAGTCAGGATGTAACTTGTTCACTTAAATATAACTATTTTCATGGCCCCAAATGGCTCCCAGAACTATGTCTCCCATAAGATTTCTTGTACAGAAGCTTTTAAAAACTATTTTGAGGGTAGGGAAATAGTATGGAGAGAGATACCCTCCTTGCCTCTACACGGAAGTGTTTAGTCCTAAACACTCACACACATCATACATCTTCCTGCATCTTGTATAGTTTGACCCTAAAGTGATTTGGATGGATCTTACATATGGATAAGCACCAGAAAGTCTAAGCAGCTTTTGAAGGAGCCTGGCATTCTTCCTAAAGTCATGATTCTTTCTGCCCTAGAATACGGCAATAGTAATTCTTCTAATGGTGCTGAAGCTCGAAAATGTGAACATGTATCATCTGGCATCAATTTGATGTCATTGCAAAGATGATGGAGACTCAAAAATCCATGTCAGCATCCCTTGCAAAGGGGTGCCGGTGCTGCATTTGCAGCAGTGATAGGTGACAATCCTGTAAGCATTTACCAAGTGATACGGAAGGACAAATTAATATTTCAGACAGACACAAATAAATCCTGAGACAGCTCACCCCTTCATTCAGGATGATCTCATACACATTTGCCTTCAGGGGGCCCAAGATAAACGGTGCGCCGGGACTGGAGTCGGACTCATCATGGCCCGATTTGCGTAATTTCCATTTTACATTTACCAGCACGGCAGACAAACAGACGAGGGGAATCATCAGCTAGCTGAGACCTGAGGCCTCCCTTCTGTTTTTCAGCTCTGCCAAAATAATGCCAAATTGTTCCAAATCCTCTGGGGTTCAGACCCTCCTACGTGAGTCGCACTCCAGACAAAACAAACAGGGAGAAGACTCACTTAACTGACACCGAAGGGCACCGAGTCTCCCTACACTTGCTTCAATCCACTTAAATTATCATACGATGAAAATGCATTTGGAGGGGGTGTCTGGCTGCCTTTACATTGTCAGAGAGATGACAGACACACACAGCTATGAGGAATGGTGCTCTTCCCCCATGACATTAAGAACAATCAAGGGAAAATATGGTGTTTACTGTCTGATTCTTCTTTTCTTTTCTCTCTTCTTCTTTTTCCCCCCGCCTTTCATCATTCGGATGCTACAGAGAGTAAATACTAATAGCATTCAAGATGACTTCTAAATGTGATTAATTCACATTTGTTTCAAATGCAGAAAGTTCATTTGAGAAGAAATAGAAACTTGCGAGGACTTGCTGTCAATGCAATGACCCACAAGTAAAAAAAAAAAAAACTGAATAGAAAATAATTGTATATCTCATTTTATTACAAGAATTTTTGAGGGAAGCTGTTTTTTGATATTCTCCTGGCCTCTGAGGGCACCGGCTCCACCCCTTTCCACTGCTGGATGCCCCAAGCCAGGCCCCTCTTGTTTTGGTATGTTACCTCATCACAGTCTGAGAAAGGGGCAAGGGGACATACCTACTCCCTTCCATAAAGGGCAGTTCTTTTTATGACCTCTATGAGGAGTTCTTGGGATCCAAAGCTGTGTTACTTCACATAGGAGTGTCCCTTTCTGGATTCTTCCCTACTACCTTTTAGAGGACCCCTTCAGGTCTCTGCTGCAGCTTCCTTAAGGGTCTTTCTCAGATCTGCTGTTCTCCCTGCATCTGCAGGTTGAGTGATAGCTCAGACAGGGCTTCTCCGGGCTGCTTAGTTCTGAGGCAAGATTGGTCTCTGGGTTTGCCTGCCACGACTAGGGCTAAATGTAGACAGTCAGCTGGGCTGCTTCTCAGTGTAACCCACAATAAATGGACATGCTTATTAAAATGTTGTCATTAATGAAACTAGCTTAACTCATTTCTGGTATCTCATGTGGGAGTTTTCCATATCATACAGTTGTTAAAGCACAGGTGCCTCTGTCATGAAAACAGTGGCCAACTAGGGCTCAACCAATGATCTTTCACTGCTGCCAACAGGGTTCCATGCAATGCTCCCTCTAAGCTGTGGAGTCTTGTGAGCCAAATTTTTACTTTGTGACCTATTTTGAGTGATTTGGCTACTGCATAAATTGGTTTGCTCTGGAGCCATCCTTCCTGAGCTAAGACAAAAATCTGTGAGCTGGAGGCTAAAAAACTGTGAGCTAGCTCACACTAACTCAGCTTAGAGGGAACAGTGGTTCCATGATAGTCTCCACTAAGGTCGTCTCATTTTGCTAAGAGGGTTTACTCAGCATTGGGGCTGCCTGGCAACCAGAGGGAGGGGGGTGAGGGCTGTGATGCTATCTGTGGTGTTACATCACTTCTGGTAAAAATCTGGAAGTGATGTAGGGAGCTCTAGGAATTGCCAGAAAATCTATGGTTTTACCCTTCATCACTTCCAGGTTTTTACTGGAAGCGTCGCAGCCCTGCATGCAATGCTGCCATTTTTCTTTTAATTTTTCTTCCACCACCACTCCAAGTGGCAGAAGGCAATGGGAGCTGGGGGCAGGGCATCTCCCACTCCCACCAGGGGAATGGGGACACTACTCAGCTTGCAACCTTTCTTGTGGCCATCCTACATTGGGAATTATTTAATTGAAAGCTAAAAGCTCACTGTGCTTTACAAGGGCCCTCTCTAGCCAGCTGCCCATGACAGCCCCACACATCCACTGAATGTGTAGGGAGGGAGATGGGGTGTGAGCATTCTGTCCCCACCCCCTGCCCCTGTACAGTTGCCTGGTCATCTGCAGGGACAGCCACAAAAAGAAAGCGGTTGCACAAAGTCTTCCTCCAGCAACGTTCCAAATCCAGCATGACTCATCACAGAGAGGGAGACTTTGAGCTGACACATACTCCATGTGGTTGCCCCTGAAGACAACCCAGTGATCATACAGAGGAAGGGAGCATGGCCAGTGTGCTCACTTCCTCTCTCCCTCCCCACACCTTCAGCGAATGTGTCGGGCTGCCGTTTGTACCAGGCTACTGTCATTCTGATGTGCAAACGTTCCGCACTAAGGATCTTGGAAGTGGGAGCGAGTGGTTCCTCCAACCTCCCCAGTGCATTCTGAAATGATGCAAGCCAACGGGGAAGTGTCCTACAAGCCTGGTGACACATTTGGATTTGCTCTGGGGTGCTGTTTGTTGGAACACGTTTTAATTGCCTTAACCACACTCTTGTTTTGCAGCCATTACGGGGGGAAAAAAATACTTGTCTGCAGGGGATGGAAGTTACAGGGCTTTCCCAGCTGAATGCAAGCTAGCAATGTGACATATTAGTGGGCTAACTTTACATTAGTTTTCAGCAAACTGTATAAATATCTGGCATAGTAAGGCAATAATGTTTTGTAAAAAAAAACAAAAACGGAGGGACTCACAGTCTGACTTTATTAAAATTTGCAGGAATTTTCCCCTTCGTGGTATCTCTCTCTAAAGTGTAATCTAGAATGCCTGAAGGGCTTCCAGTGAATATTAAAGAGAGAAATAGAATGCAGGAAAAGAAGGAGAGGATAATCTTTTTTAAAAACATTCCTGTCTGAGAGCTTGATGTTTTGGGTAGCCAGATGATCTCTATGACTCAGAGCCTAAATAATGAATGAAGGGCCTCAGTCAGCAAGGAAATTCTCCTGTCCAAGCACCATTCAAAAGAATAGGCGCAGCTCAAGGGTGCCTTTGCAACAGACCCCAGCCATTAAGTCAGGGCTTTTGAGGAGGTGATGTTAATTGGTGCTTCTCTTTGCCTGCCTGAAAATGTCTCAGCCCCATTCAGGGACAGCTTATAAACTAGGGTTACAGGGTGGTAGTGGTGATGGCGGTGGTACTGGCAACTGGCATAGCAGTGGAAGTGACCGGGAAGGTTGTCACCAGTCACCTTGTCCACAAATTCCCTGGGGACCCCCAAAAAGTGACTCTGTCTCTCTCAGCCTCAGGGCTGATGAAATCCAGCATGCCCCTGCAGACCAAGGTTTCCCTTGGTCCCCCGCCCCAAACCAACCCAAGCATCACAGGAAAACACATGAGAAGCCTGGGTCCCTGGGTGACCAGTGACCCTGAAACAGGCTTACCAGCACCAGACTGGGGAGTTCCTGAAGATTAGAGGATGGAGCCTGAAGAGGGCAGAGTTTGGGGAGGGGATGGAACTCAGAAGGGATGTGATGCCATAGAGCCCACCCTCTGAAGCTGCCAGTTTCTCCAGGAACACAGATCTGTCAACTGGAGATCAGTTGTAATGCCAGGAAATCTCCAGGCCCCACCTGAAGCTTGGCAATCCTACTCAGAAACTGGCCCTTAAGTAGCTTTGCTTTGCTGTCACTCATCTGCAATATGGTGATGGTGATGATCCTGATTTACCTTCCTGGGCTGTTATAAAGATGACTCTGATAATATGTGCAAACATCTTCAAACAATCTGACGAGGGGCTGTGGCTCAGTGATAAGAGCTCTGCTGGATCAGACCAATATCAAGGCACAGAGACAGACGCCTCCCCCTGCTTCTTGGCACTGGGATTCAGAGGCTGACTGCCTTTGAATGTGGAGGACCTCTTTAGTCATCATGCCTCATAGCCACTGATAGACTTATTCTCCATGAATCTATCTCATCCCCTTTTAAAGCTGTCTATGCCTGTGGCCATCACTACATCCTCTGGCAGCAAATTCCACATTTTAGTCACTTTCTGGGTAAAACAAGTATTTTCTTTTGTCCATCCTGAATCTCCCGCTCACTAGTTTCATTGAATGCCCTTGTGTTCTAATATTTCGGGGAAGGAGAAAAAAAAATCTTTGTCGACTCTCCACCACATGCATAATTTTATAAACCTCTATCAAGTGCCCCCCCCCGCCGTTGTCCCTTCTAAACTGAAAAGCCCCAGACTCTTCAGGCTTTCACTACACTATCTGGCAGCAAATTCCACATTTTAATTACTTATCGAGTGTTAAGTATGCAACTCAACAAGGTAGAGATTTCAGCAAAGTGATTCAGCTTTATTGTAACAGCAAACTCAACAGTCAGACAACTCAACAAGACACACACACACACACACAGAATAGTGGAGCACAGCTCCCTTTTTAAATGATCTGGGCTGTCAAAGCCACGCTCAGACAATAGTTATTAACCAATTGGAAAACAAGGATAAAGACCAATGAGGTCTGTTCCCTCCAAAAGTATATGTACAGTTATTATTTTTTTAAAAAAAATATTAATAGGATATAGTAACATATTCCATATTTCAAAATATCATTAAATACATCCTTTTCTAATATCCCCTCCATCCCTCCCTCTTGGCTTCCAGCAATGCTCCCACCCCTTCATTAACCCCTTGTTGCTTCACTTTTCATTTTCATTAAAACTTCTCAGTTTTTCAAGTCTTCATTTCTTACATTTTCTGTTTCTCTGTCTAAATCTTAGGTAACCTTTTAGCTAGTATATGTACAGTTATAATTGGTTCTTACAACGTTTCACAGAAACCGACCAATGGGAATGTGACAGCTTACAATCCCTTCTTATGTCTGAAGCTCAACATAGGAAAAGCTTATGTCTGAAGCTCAACATAGGAAAAGCTAGACCACCTGATTCTAGCTTCAGGACATAACATCAAGTATAGAAGTATTTCCTTTTGTCTGTCCTGAATCTACTGCCGATCAACTTTACTGGGTGCCCAAGAGTTCTAGTATTTGGGGAGAGGGAAAGCAAGTTCTTTCTGTCTGGGCCCAGATTCAGTCCCTGGCACCTCCAGTTAAAAGAATGTGAAAGACTTCTATGTGAGACTCTGGAGAGCAGCTGCCAGTAGGGTTGCCAGGTTCGTCGAATCAGTCGGTGGGGGACAGGGGTGAACTTACCAGGAATGGGGAGGGAAGAAGCCAGAAATAAATGTGACATGGCTACGTCACCCAGAAGTGATGTAGGCACCACGGGGGCAAAGTTGTAGTTTGTGGGCAAAACCTCTATGACAGTATTAGCTTCTACCATAGAGTTTTGCCCAGAAAACAGAGTATTGCCCCCCCCCAACATCACCGACGTCCCTACGTCACTTCCTGGTGACATAGGCATGGCACGTTTATTCCAGCTTTTTGCCTGTTGGGGGGTAATTACCCCTGCCAGCCAGCTGGCCAGCAGTGGAGAGGAGCACCTGAAACTGGGGGACCACCACCCACACCAGGGGGCCTTGCATCCCTAGCGGCTAGTCAGAGTAGACAACAACAACCTTGACAAACCAAGGCTATGACATTGTATAAGCAAGTTCCATGTGTTTAGTGCCAAAAGTATTTTACAAATGCTAAACATTATTTATCGCTCTTCTTTTCTTCATGGAATTCAAGGTGGATTTTTTTTTGGGGGGGGAAATTACAATTAATTTGTTATGTTTTCCAAAGATTTCAGGATGGCATCCATAGGTCTCCCTCTTCCCTTTATCATGACAACAACATGAAGTATGTTAGACTTTGAGATGATAATAGGCCCAAGAACACCCAATGAGCTTTGCGGAGCTCTTAGTCTGAGGCACTATCTATGAAACCATACTGGCTTTGATTTGATTTTCAAGATGTCTCCCCTCCAGGCACTAACTAGACCTGTTGTACAAGAAGTGGGGCCCAAACTGAATGGTTGAATATCTGCTTTGCATGCAGGTCAATCCCCAGCATCTCCAGTTAAAAGGACCAGGTAGTAGATAATGTGAAAGACCCTGAAATGAGGTCATGAAAAGCTTCTGTCAGTCAGAATAGACAAGATGGGCCTTAATAGACCAGTGGTCTGACTCAGTATAAGTCAAATGTATGAATTCATGTATACCCTGAAAACCAAAGCCACAGCTGCTCATGTCATGACCTTCTTTACAATTTATAAACCACTGGAAGTGCATGTGAAATCTGTTCTTGGCTGCTTCTGAGCTAAGGTATCAGCTCCTTGATTTGTATAATTATAAAAGTGGAGCATTTCTGCTCGAGAGAATGAACTGAGAAGTATGTGAGGCTTCAAACATAGTGCTTAAAAGAAAGGCATTGATTTTGCTCTTTTAGCCATCCCAGCACTGCTGCCTAGACTGGGGAATACAGTCTTTTTGCAGGCACTGTTGTGTAACAATCCAGTGGGGTTCTTTTTCTGTGTCAAGCAGCGTCACCAAAAAGCTTTTCACGCTCCCCCAAAGGTGTGCATCTAAGTGGCTTTTTCTATTTTCGCTCAGCTATAAATTGCGACCAGGGTTCACTTTGGGACCCTGATTATAAACTAGGGACTTTTGCATACCTTCTTGCTTCCATTTGGATATCCCCATTTTGATTTGGCTTCTGCCTTGAGCAACGTGAAGCTGAGATTGTGCATTCTTGTGCTATTTTTGTGTTAAATTCTTCTCCTCAAATGTACACATTTCACCGTTTTGTGTATCAATAAACACTTATTGCATTTATTTATAATGTCTATATTCAGCCTTTCTGCCCAATCTGGGTCACAGGTAATATGTAGGGATGGCATACATCCTCCATATATCTATCTATCTCTATCTCTATCTCTATCTCTATCTCTATCTCTATCTCTATCTCTATCTCTATATCTATCTATCTATCTATCTATCTATCTATCTATCTATCCATCTATCTATCATCTATCTATCTATCTATCTATCTATCTATCTATCTATCTATCTATCTATCTATCTATCTATCTATCTATCTATCTATCTATCTATCTATCTATCTATCTATCTATCTATCTATCTATCTATCTATCTATCATCTATCTATCTATACTGTAAAAAAATTATTAAAAGGGGTAGGAGAAATCCAAATTCATCATCAGCAGCAACACAAATAACCATAATTCCCAGTGGCAACATACTCAGACCCACACCCCAACCCATGGTTCAGACTACCTGTGAATATTTTTTATGAGCACTTATATTTTGCCCAAGCTTCTAATACTATACTCGGCTCCTGTTATAAACAAATCAGTGGGCCTATCTAGCATAGACTTCCATAGCTCCTTAAAGACTAACAATTACATGGCAACGTACGCTTTCATGAGGCAGAGACCGCTTTGCCAGATGCATGAAGTGCAAAATTAATGTATGTAATTCACCACCAGGGCCAGATTAAGACATGCTGAGGCCCTAAACTGCGTCAAATTCCAGAGGCCGTACTGCAGGGAAATATTCCCTCTAAGCTCCACGGTGTTGTGAGCAAAAATTCTACCACATGACCAAAAAGTGCTAGTAGCATTAAAGTTGTGAGCAAGTCTACATTTGACTATCACATAAATTAGTTTTTCAGAAGATTATTTCCATAACCTTGTAAAAATCTCAGAATGAATTCTTTTAAACTATATTTAAATTATATTTTAAGAATAATTTAAACATTATAAAAGAAAACAGAATCAAGTAAAATTTCATTACAGAAAATATTGTCCTCTATGGGGGTCTATCAGGCTTCCAGAGAACAGGTCTACCCATCCAAGGCCACTATATTGGTAGACCTGGCCTCCAGAGAACAAGTCTACCCTCCCCTTCACACTATATTGGTAGATCTGGCCTCGAACCTTCGCCCAGACCTGAGCCTTAGAAAACATACCAGCACTTGGGGGGGAACCTCTTGCAGTCTACCTTTTTTGTTTTTTTTTAATAAAATATGACAAATTTACAGGTCAAGTATAACAGAGGTGGAACAATCACACCCAGAACCCTGCCTAACCTAACAAACAGGAATTTGTTTAGATGTTATCAGCCTGCTTAGACTATTTATTTATTCAAATACTTGTATCCCACTTTTCTCAAGGCAGCTTACAAATCATACTGAAAAGCAAAATAGAGGTGTGCAAAAAGAAAATCAATCTTTCCAGCTCCATTATAGCCTATGGGAACCATTATAGCCAATGAGCCCCATAGGCTATAATGGAGAATCAAGCTGGGAGTATCTGGGACTCAGGGGGTTAGTGTGTTTTTTTGAGGCAGAGGCACCACATTTGCAGAATAGCTGCTGGGTGCCTCTCCTCAACCCCCCAAGTTTGAAAAAGATTGGACCAGGTGGCCAGGTCTGTGGGCTCCAGAAGGAAGTTCCCCCATCCTCCATTGTTTCCAATGGAGGGGAAAATACTTGTGAGCAGGAAGCTAAAATCCCTGAGCAGCCAGCTAAAAGAGAGCCAGTTTGGTGTAGTGGTTAAGTGTGCAGACTCTGATCTGGGAGAACCGGGTTTTATTCCCCAGTCCTCCACTGGCACCTGCTGGATGACCCTGGGCTTGAAGTTCAACTCTTCTGCACTGCTTTAAGCACTGTGAGGACCTGAAAGAATATTTAAAAAGCAAGCAAACACATTCTATGTGTGTGAGAGATAGAGAGTTCACAGGGAAAGTGCTAAGTGGGGAAGTGATTCTGAGGACATTTTGCTCAGTCAGGGTCCCTTAAAACTTGAAGGGTTTCTGGCAACACATCCATATGGCTACACTGCCAAAATCTGGCTAAATGATTCAAAGGCACAAATTATCTTTCTCCTTTTTCCTTCCTCCATGCTTCAGATATGTTGCCACCTTAAAGATTCAGTGAATGAATCTCTCCTCCCTTCTACTCTGCCAGTTCTTGGTGTGTGGCCTGGGACTTGAAGTACATGAAAAGGGATGGTGCGAACACCAGCAGTATGGGATGCCAGAAATTCCATGGCCCATGGCTGTGAAAGGAATCAATGCCCTTGCAATGAGAATCGACTACGATGCTATTAACACAAATAGCCACATTTCACTGAGAAAGAAACAGTTGGGATGTGTGGGTAGGCACAGGCTGTGAATTTTATTTTTTTAAAAAAGCAGAACAGCCTGAAATGACAGAGTAGCAGTGTTTAGACTGTGCTTGTCTCTGTGTTGTGGAATATAATGGGTGTTATGAGAAAATGCAGGATCCAGGCTTTATATATGTATAAAAAAGGAAACTTTGTAAGATGTCTTTTTTGCTACACCAAATGGAAGAATCGTGGAAATGCTGACAGGATGAAAGATCCTGTTGTATCTTTCCATATGCCAGCATTTAATATATGATAGCAAGCCTCTTTGTCCTGTGTTAGGGATGATTTTGAATTTTACATTGTGGTTGCATTCACCCGCAAGCTCTTAGTTCTATTTACTTCCCCATTTGTAAGTTGAACTTATGATTTGTTACGGCCATACTCTACTTCCCGCTTCCTTGCACTGTTTCCCCTCCCTGGAAAATATGTGCATCTTTCAGTGTTATTTGTGTCCCAAAAGATCAGCCTTATTAATGATACCGGATGTATAAAGGTGATATAAAAGCCACATGCAATGCATACACATTGTAAATGAAATCAGAGCAAGAACTACAAAAACCAAACTACTGAAGAAACAAAAAAAAAAGGAATATGCAAACAAACAAACAAATAAAAGAAAATGTCCTTAATTCATCTTTTTCCTTTCTTGGAATTATGCATGCACACTGGTCATCAGCTACTTTCCCCCCATTCCCAAAACATTTTTATCTTGCAAATAAAAGAGCTTAATCATTTCTATAGCAGCAGGATTAGAGCTCCCATGAACTGATGCTTTTAGTTTAAACATCATTGTAGGTATAATAAATTGCATGTAGTTCGTGACCGACACAGCTGCTTCAAGAATTACAAGCATAAAAAGAGATTCTCAGAGAGGGAAGATTAGAAAACAAAACAAAACAAAAACAGGTGCCATTATTGGATGATACCATTGAGGTCGGGACCACAGAGAATAAATTAGTGGGAAAAATGTGGTACAATAGCTGGCACCCAAATAACCTTGTTATGTTTTTGTGTTGTTTTTTTTTTTAAAAAAAAACACTACCCTTTCAAGATGCAGTGAGGATTCTTTTGGAACAGCTGCCCAGAGTGTTTCTCTTTTATATTCAGAGCCTTGAAGAGATGCTCTGTTCTTCACTATGGATCCTATTTGTTAAATGTTCAAGGACAAATAAAGACTTGTGGGACTTTTTTGTGCCTTCATTCTCTCTCTCCTGAGTAGATGGAGTGGAATTCCATGCCACTTTGTTGGATCGAGACCAATGAATATACATTGGGAGCTGAGACTTGCACATAGGAAAAGTAAGTTTGTAGGCTAAAAGGACACTGCACACTGAAGGGGTGATTACTGTATCCTGGAAGCAAAGAATCTAAGGGTGATTTCCCACTAAAGCTGACTCGGGGTAGCGCTGGCATTTGGCCCGCTCCTATTAGTCAATTTCACACCCGAAGCCGCGGGGCTGCATTTTGACTCGCGGCTTCACCCGATTTCCCCCGCAGTTTCGTAATCCTCAAAAAACAGGTCAAGCTTCCCCCCTATGCTATCAGATCAAGCTTCCCCCCCTATGCTATCAGATCAATACATATACCAAAGTGTTTGGGCTGTATTCTACTGCCATTCCCCCACAGGTAACCATCTTGATTTCCTTGAGGATCATTATGGCTATAGGTCAGTAGGGTTACCAGCTCCAGGTTGAGAAATTCCTGGAGATTCTGGAAGAAGAATCTGGGGAAGGCAGGGTTTGGGAAGGAGAGAGACCTCAGTGGGGTGCAATGTCATAGAACCCACCCTCCAAAGCAGGTATTTTCTCCAGGGGACCTGATCTCTATCATCTGGAGACCATCTCTGGGTTGGCAACCCTGTTTGTGAGAATGAAACAGAAAGGGTGGATGGGTGAGGACTTCCAAGTCCTTCTATGGAAGGATGCTTCCTTGATATTCACAAGATGCATCGACTAATGATGAAAGTTCACATGGACCCAGTCTTTTGGCGATAAGCTACCTCGAGTCTTTTGGGGAAAGGCTGGGTGTAGATATTTAAAGAAATAAACAGTTACTTGACAAATTAAAAATGAACAAGTCACTGGGTCTGGAGGGCAAACACTTGGTGGTTCTTAAGGAACTCAAATGTGAATGCAATTGGTCACTAAAACCAGCTTCCCTACAGGAAGACTGGAAATCAGCAAATGGAACACCAGCTTTAAAAGGGAATTCAGGGGAGTCTGGGGAATTACAGGACAATTTAATGTACCTTCTGGCTAAATAAGTAGAGACAAAGATTCTAGTAGGGTTGCCAGTTATGGGCTGAGAAACACCTGGAGATTTTGGGGGTGGATCCTCCAGAGGGCGGAGTTTGGAGAGGGGAGGGACCTCAGCAGGGTCCAATGCCACAGAGTCCACCCTCCAAAGCAACTATTTTCTCCAGGTGAATTGATCTCTGTTGCCTGGAGATCAGTTGAAGTCCCAAGAGATCTCCAGCTACCATCTGGAGGTTGGCAACCCTGGATTAAAGACAGAGCTATTAAATTTATACAGAAAGAATTAGCATGGCTGCTGTAAAGGACAGCACAGACTTATTTGCCCCTTAGACTTCCCTGGGAGTGTTAAGCACATGAATAAGGGCCAGCAGGAAGACAAAATACCCCAGACAGGACACCATAGCTCAGATGACAGAGCACTTGTCATGAAAGCATTATCTCTCTGGCCTCATCTCATCCACCCTTCGATGATGGGAGGCCTAGGGAAAAGGTTAGGGAGAGCCAGTGAGACTGGGGGACCAGGTTGGAATCCTCACTCTGCCATGGAAACTTGCTGGGTGACCTTGGGTCAGCCATTCCCTCCCAACCTAACCAACCTCACAGGGTTGTTTTGTGGATAAAATAGAAAGGGAAATGATGTTGTAAGTAATGTTATTAAGGGGAAAAAAATCTCTTAAGGCATGATCACACACACAATTAGTCCCTCCATAGGCATGAATGCCAGGTGGATTTAAAGGTCGTGATCAGACACGAACATCTGGGAAGTGCCCCGCACCCATTGGCAACCCGTTTTGCTCCACCACAGAAGCGGAGTAAAAAAACCCTGACTCACCTGCGGTTGTGTCTGATCACGCAGTGGGAGGCTGCCCCCGCAGCTTCCAAGGACTGTGTGATTGTGCAACTGCGGGTCAAATTCATCCGGAGGAAATAGCCTCACTTCCCCCCTGCTTTATCTTGTGCATGTGACTGCCTCCTTAATTCTTTTTTTAACCCAATTTCTTCCTGAAATCCAACAATCCATTTCTTTCCTCTTCTTAGGAATTTTGAATCTGTCTCTAATTTATTCTGTTTTGATTAAAGAGAAATTCAAAGGGGGAGCAGGAAGGGAGGTTCTGCAAAATTTCCAGAATTTCACTCTTAAGATGCTCAGAGGCAGGCCATGTCTTCCCAAACCTTCCTGTCCTCTTGCTAGAGCACCACTGTATGGTGCATTACAGAAAACTACTGCAAGGGTGGAAATTACTGTAAGGTTTAGTAGTTTGTTTAACATTTTATTTTAGTTCCGGGTTACTGGAATCTGGTGCAGTTCCAGCCCAGGTTTTACTCAGAGCTTGGAGTAAACTGGCTAGATGGAGTAAACTGGCTAGATGAACTGTTATGAATGACTCTGGTAGGCCTTGAGTTCCTTTATTCATTCTCCTGATTAAAGTTACTATATGTTTATTTAAAAGACCATCAGCATCTTCCCAGATGATTGCAGCATCTTACAGTTACAAAAGGGTGCATTGATTTCTCTATAAAGAGAAATGGAAAAAAAATAAGTCCCTCTTTTAAATGAGAAAGAAGATAATAAGAGAAATCAATAGCTATGTATATTAAAAAAGTGAATTTTGCATAGAGGAAATTCCCCTCCCCATAACAATGCTAGAACTTCTGAGCCACTTTGGGTCTCTGCTGGGGATGAAAAGTGGGGTATAGATACCCAAATAAAATAAACTTTGCCCGACAGTGAAAGGAGATAATACTGTTGCAGTATATGTTTAACACTGGTCTCTGGTTCAGTAGATCCATCTCAATATTTCATGCCATGTCCGTCTCATTGCATTCTTTCTCTGGATTTCACACGAGTTCCAAATTTGCCAGGATCCGATGTCACAGCAGCACTACCCAATCAGGTCAGCCATCTGAGCTCTGTTCCTTGATTCATGTTCTTGGTCTTTGGAGTTGCCAACATATATATATTTTTTTCCTCTAACAAAGACCTCAAAGCTAACTTTTGCTGGATCCTTCAGATCTTTCTCTACACTGGCCAGTACTTGCAGTCCCTTCTGATTAACTATGATGGGTAAATTTAATTAATGTGCCATGTCATACCTTCATCCAGTTTGTTAATGAAGATGCTAAATAAGACAAGGCCCTCGACATGCCCCAACTCACACAAGCGCCTCACAATTGGATGCAGAGTCATTTTTCATTACCTTTTGTTTGCACTCAACTGGCCGTGTTCAGATCCAAGGGGCAGCGCTCCATGGCTGAGCCAGACTGAATTGGATTTTGCCAGTAAAGATTTTGCAAGACACTGCAGCCGATGCTTTGCTGAGACCCAGATAAATTACACATTCTTTCATCCACTAATTTTGTAATGCTATCAGAAAAAGCAATCAAGCTTTGAAGATTACTAGTACTCCCTGCCTGTTCTCCACTGGACCATGGAAGATCAGTCACTTAAAAATCTGAATCCCTCTGTTATCAAAGCGTTGCCACTACACCAGCCTGGGGAATGATTAATTTTTTAAATATTATATTGGTTTAATTCACTTTTTCATGCATGGATGCTTCTGTGACCTAGAGCTCGACTTTTTAGGTAGCAGGCCTTACTTATTATCACTGATAAGTTACAAGACGATCACAGTATTTGGGCGGTGTTCTCATCTTTCTGAGGAGAAAGTCAGGAACAACTCGAGGTTATTAAAATTAGGCCATCTTCTCAAGAGACAGGTAAATCATTTTGTTATTTTTTTTTGCGTCTTCTGTACCAGCACGATGACATCCCATCAAAGCACTGCTTGTGCATATTTGAGTCTTAATCTTTCTACATCCTGGTCTGAGTTAGAATACTGTGATGTATTGTGGTAGGACGGCTTCTGCCAGTGAAGCAGACAATAGCTCATTGCTAGCAGCGTCATGTTAAAACGAATACACTGCTCCCAAGGGTTTCGTTTTTGGCGTCGCGAATGGCGGCCGCTTCTCGGGACGCTCCCGGAGGCGGTTAGCCCACGCGCAGTCAGGGGGGGTCTTCGCTTATGCGAAAGACCCTAGTGAGCCTTAGGTTAAGGCTCCGAACCGGGGGCGCTTGGGGAGTAGCCTCTTTACCGGCAGACAGCCGGGAAATTGAGGCTTCCCCCCTGCCCCAATCGGCCCCGCTGCGGCGTGCCCGTAATGGGACTTAGCGGCGCCACCGAATTCCAGGAGTGAAAACAGCGCTATGGTTCAACATAAAAAGAAGAAGTAGCATCGAATTGTGAGTTGAAGATCTATTTTGAAGCGTAAATCGGAGCCCCCTATATGCGGATAAGCGTTGGGAGGAGGGAGGAGTCCCCACCCCCCCTCGAGAAGCTAGTTATATAAAGGGAGCGCGAAGGGGGGCAGAAAGAAAATAAAGTGTTGGTGAAAGTACCGTTGGGGCTGCATAGAAGAATGTGATCATCTTAGCTTCCTGGGGGATGCGGCACGAACTTTTTAAAAGTAAACAAAAAAACAAAATGTCGATAATGGAAAAAGCCCTGCTGTTACCGGAAGAGAAGAGAGGAGGGACTTCCGGTCCAGACAGCCCCCCCCAAGAGCTTGCTGTCAATCAACAGAAAAAGGAGATGCTGTGCCCCCTGCTGGAACAATTGCAGAAGATCAACCAAACTTTGTTTAAAATGGAAAGTGTTCTCATCAGCCGACAGAAACAGATACTGGAAACAACTAGTAGGATGAAGGAGATTGAACAGAAATCGAATTTGATTCCAGGTTTCCAGGGCGCTAAAGAGGAAGAGAAAGAAGATCTCGGATTTACCTTGACAAATGTCTTGGCACCCCTAACTGGCAGTGAAGCGATAAAGTTAAAAGGAGAGGGGGATAAGGCTCCCAAAGCCTACTCCGCCTTTATAAAAAGAAGTACTCTGCCAGTAGAAGGGGATGTCGAACATAGCAGGCGACAGATGAGAGATCTAATTTCATCTGAAGAGTTTGTGGAGCCCTGGAAGCTTGAAGGCCAGGTGATTAAGAAAAAAAAGAAAAGAAAGAAGACGGATTCCATCTTTAAAACACGGAAACGCCTGAAGAGACACACCAGCAGGAAAGATGCAGCACCTAAAATTGGGATAAGTGCAGAAGACAGCAGCCTAGGGGAGGGTGATGGAACGGAAGACTTCAAAGTTAAAATGGACTTAATCCATAACTGGAAGAAAATTAAGAAGAAGATACTTTGAGGACTGTTCGTGTTGCATCTGGAAGGAGCTGTTTAATTACTAACCCCAATGGACTTTACTAACTGTATTAACAGAGTGACTTTGGACTTTGAATTAGTTAAAAAGAAGATCTTCTAACCATGATTGATGCCAAAACTTGGTATTGGTTATTAACCTAAACTAACCCTCACTAACAGAAAAAATTTCACTCCACCCTTTTCTTTCTCCATCTGTCTACCCTTCCCCTTTCTTATAAAAAGAATAAAATTCTCTCTTCTTTAAGAGAGTTTTACAAAAAAAAAAAAAAAATACACTGCTCCCATTGCTCAAGATGGACACAAGCTTCCAGTTTGTTTCCAATTGCAATTAAAATAGAATGGGACAAATGGCATTTGTTCCATTCTGTACTTGTCCCACAGTTTTTGCTTCACCATGTGTTGCTTTCCACACCCTTTCATTGTTCCACTGCAAATTCTTATGAACTTCACTTGTGTGATTGATATGTATTTGATGCACATACTACAAAGCATGCTTCCACTTGTAATATGTTCCCTTCAGTGGGAGACCTCCTGACCTCCCTCTTCACTGCCCATCACCACTTGTAAGGGTCACGAGGGGAAAATGGTGTCAAAGCAGTGTCATCCGTATGGCGCCACATCAGTTCCAGTGAATACTTGGAAGTGACATCGCATCCCTAATGGGATGTTGACATAATGGTCTAGGATTTGGATCCCACAGTGTCATGCCTGCATCACATCAGTGACATGATGAAAAAGAAGATGAAGAAGAGGAGGAGAAGGAGGATATTGGATTTATTCCCCGCCCTTCACTACCCAAAGGAGACTCAGAGTGGCTTATCATCTCCTTTCCCTTTCCCTCCCCATGACAGATGCCCTGTCAATGCTCCCTCTAAGCTGTGGAGTCTTGTGAGCAAAAATTCTACTTTGTGAGCTACTGGCATGAAAGTTGTGAGTGAGCGATTTGGCTCCTGCATAAGCCATCCTTCCAGAGCTAAGACAAAAATCTGTGAGCAAGAGGCTAAAAAACTGTGAGCTAGCTCACACTAACTCAGCTTAGAGGGAACATTGCCCAGGACTACACTGGTTCTCAGGTTCTTGGTACTTCCCTGCATCCTTACATTGAAGAAAGGTTCTGAGACAGTTTGGTGGTGAGTCCCGCAGCAATAAGGAGATGAGTGTGTGCATGCCCACTCAGACCTACTGTGCGAGAGATCCACCCTCTCCCAGTCTTACTCATGTCTGGGTATATGTGCTGTTCCTTTACTGGATGCAGACAATTCTCTCCTCTCCTCTTTTCTGGCATGAGAATTTCATTGTGGTCTTGTAATGGCAAATCTCATTTTCCTTTTCACATTTTAATCATCACAACTTGCAACAACCCTCTGTGCAGACCTTTCTAATGAAATAATTGCAGCAAAATAAGCCCGTAGCAGCTAGCTATCTTTCTTCCCCAAAACTGCCCACATTAAAGAGGAGAGAACATTGACTTCTGCTTGAATTGTAAGGGGAACCACAGGCCACTGCTCTCCCCAAAAGATTTATTCCACCAAAATCCTTGCCTAAAACATGGCATGAGTCCCTTAATGAGAATAAAATATGTGGGTGGCTGAACAAGTGTATCATTCTCAGCTTTGATTTCCCAACAGGGGGAGAAATATCATATTATACAATAATTTAAAATGTGTTAAAAAATCTCTGATGAAGAGTTAAGCTGCACGCTACAATCCTGTTGTGCATTATAATACAGGGGAAGTTGCATCCCTCCTCCACCTTCTTTTCCTCTTTGTTCAGTCTTCCAGTTTCTTAAATACCTGGTGTTTAATTTGAAATACAGAATGAAACCTCTCTTAAGAGCTCCTGGTAATCGCTGATGCCCGTTCACCTTGGGAAAAGTTGGTTGGTGACCAGCTCTTAACATTGTGGCTCGACAGGTAGTTATGCAGCAGGACAGAAGATGCGGATGTATCCGACAGACCTTTTAATCAGCGTGCAGGTGCCAAAATATTATTGACACACTTGATATTAAAGAAATCTCCAGCTGTCCAAAAGGAACATCATCGATTTTAGAATTCTACAAAAGCTTCCGTTTCCTTGCCTAATACCTCCACTTTAATATTTCAGTGAACATTTCAAGGTGTCAAAGAAATATGGACATTGTTTAGAACTAGGCGCAGCCTTTGAGGACCCACAGCTCACTGGAAGGGCAGAGTTTTGCAAGATGCGGTTTTCCAATTCAGTTCTTCTCTACATGAAGGCTCTTAACTAGCAGGTAATTAGATAAAACCCTTCTGCCTACAAACCTGGAGAGCTGCTGTTAGTCAGAACGTCTTACTTAGTTAGACGAGTTAATGGATTATGTACATATTTATTGACTTCTATGAGTATGTGCTAATTGCACTCTTCTCGCTAGTTGCTCCTCATAGTACCCTCTTTTTTTAAAAAAAAAATAATAATTTTTATTTAAGAATTTAATAACAATACAAGGTAAAGACAATAGATGTCTACAGATGAAGTACAAAAACAGATTAGCAAAAACATTAATGCTTAACTATGTCCAGGCTGAAGACGCCAGAGAACTGCATTGCACACTACAAAACATCTCTTTAGGCAACAATCATATAATAAATACATATCTTTACAGGCAAATTTTAAATCAGTGTTCTCAAAGTAACTACAGATATTATCTTATATCTAAGCCAAATTATGTTTCAGATTCAAGTTTCAAAGTATATCATTGATTCGTATGAAGGATTTGCTAGGGCCTACCAGAAAAGAACAGGAAGATACTATTGCTGTCTCCTTTTACTATGACCTGAAAGGCTGACCTGCATCCAAAAGTCCTTCTGTTGAGGTTGGATGTCATGTACTTTGGGGAACAGTTGGGGAACAGTTGAGAGCAGGGTTGCCAGCTGATGAGGGGGCCTGGGGGGAGGTTCTAGTGTAAAACCATAGAGTTTCATGCAGTTCCTAGAGTGAAGTGATGTCATGCTGCACACAATGTTGGTGATTCCCCCCCCCTCCTGCTGCCTGAAAGATCAGTAGCAGGAGGAGAGGGTTGCTAGTGGGAAGTCTCCTTCGATAGCAGGAGACCAGGAGACCCCAGTGAGGAATGTTACCTCTGGCCATGCATTTGTGAAACACTGTGATCTTTTTTATAGTTTTGCTGATTGTTAAAGTGTTGTTAGCAGGCTTGAGTCATTGGGTCCAAGGGTCTAGATGGGTCCAAGGTGTTTAACCAAATGAATATGTTTCATGTCAGGGCCTTATCCAGGTCTGCCATTGGGTGCCCCACCTAACCTACAGTATTGATTCATCCCATCTAAGAATTTCTAAAAACGTGGCTTTTTAATTTGTGATGTGACCAGCTTCCACTTAAATAATTTTGTTTGTGAAAAAGGACAATTTTCTGGTTTCTGAAAAGATCAGTAGGGGTTGGTCCCCCTCCTTCAAAGTGATGGTACTCCAAAATCTACCCGTGTGACAGTTTTGTTCACCCAAGTTTTGTCCCAACGATAAGTAGATTTGTAAAGGTCACTGTCACATTTGTCATTGCCCCCCCCCGCCGTCGAAATGAAGAGACAGACACCAGTATGGATTTAACAAGGGCCATTTTATTAATTATTTAATAACAACAAATACTAGCGAGGGGTTGCCAGAAATGTACTGAGGAATATGACAGGTGTCAAACTCCTGACCACCTGCATTTCCTTTTGGGCGATGCACCTGCTCCAATCGCAAGCCACCGAAGGTAGCTTTTGACCAGCAGCTTGGCATGTTGGAAAGAACCCCTGACCCACTACCCCAGAAGCCACAAAGGCCCGCTAAGGTAGGCCAGGCCAGATTGTTCCAAGGAAGATCACCCCTTCCCGGCTTTGAGCTGCAAAGGCCCCAAAGCCGTTCCTGGAGGACCCTTCGTTTCCTTTATAACAATGCTCCGGTGCTCACCATTTCCATCCTGATCGTGCTACCCTGCCAAACTAAAGTGACCATACTATTTAACAACCTGCCCCCTGAAGCCAATAAACCAACACCACCATCGTCAGTGCAAGGTAGGCAAAAACACCCTCATCCAAAAGCCAAACTGATGGAGGTGAAAAATTCCTACCTGGCTCCAAGAAAAGGCAGCTGGTCAGACCTGCACTAAAAATAGGGTGGGAAGTTGGGCTGAGCATGAAAAAGGGACTGGTAAGGTAGGGGGTAACCTGTTGGTATCTTACATCTTCATGCCTCTCGTGGAGGCAAATCAGCCCTCCCCTGCCAGCGCAGGCTCGGTGGGGGTTGGGGCTCGCATTCTAAGTGATCCTGAATCCCTCCCACCAATGGGAGGGGGAGGGTTGCTTTGTGAAAACAAAACCATTTGCATTGCTTGTGGATGACCAGTGTGGATGATTTTTAAAACCAGTTTTTCCAGAAATTACAATGATGTTTGGGGGCTTTGTCAAGAATTTACCTGAATTAACACAGAGTCCTCCCTCCAATCTGAACCAGACTTTCAAACTTTTGATAACAGCTGTAGATGAAATTGCCCTAGGTAAAACAAAATTATTTGGCACAGTTTCAGAATTCTGTTCAGTTCTTTGAACTGTTAATATTTTCAAATTGTAACTTTGGCATTTTGCAAACCCTGTGGGAGAGGCAGCAGCTTGGAGGCCTGATTTGGAGGAGAGGTAGTTGGATACACAGTGGGCTGTCAGTCTTTCATCCCATGTATCTGCATGTATTGTGGAGCATTTAAATATTATTTATTTTAGAAAAAAAAACATAAATTCTAACACCGAAGTATCAACCTTCCAATCTTATTTTTTTGCCTTGACAATTCCTCCCCTCCCCTTTATCTCCATCTGCCTAAATGTCAGCTTGGGTTTTCTTTGTAAGCAGTTGGAATGTTCCGAAACATTCTGTAACATCTCAGCAATAGCTACAGTGAGAGCATTGTGACTAAACTGAAGTCCAAGCTTTTATAAGGAACAGTTCCTGAGGTTCCAGAGACTGCTGCCTGTTTTAAACTCATTTTATTTAGTTTGTCTGATATGGGGGGAAATGTGGCAAAACCACTATATATTTCTGTAATTCCTCTATTTCATACCTCATTGGCTTCACTATGACCATAAAAAGATTGCCCAAAGCTGGCTTTGATGTCAAAAATAGATATGTAGATTGGTATCTTTTGATAAGGAAACATTTCAGACTACAGTTTGGCATAATAAGTGGTACTGCAAAGGGTCAGAGGTGCCTCAGAATTATCTGAGACATTGTAACCCATGCTTTTAATCCTGAGGCATACCAACAATCCACTATAAACACAATTAAAATTAAGATATCAGCAAAGAGCATGACTGAAGACATCCTGACAAACCTTTGCATCGAGGCTTAACGCAGAAAGTTATAGCTGCCCGTTTCTGATGGGCTATAAATATGGATGACTCTGCATTCCTCACCTCTGCTGGTTCAACCCATTTTGAATTGCTTTCGTCTCCTGTGTGAGAATTGAACCCGTGCCATGCCTCTTTATTTCCCTGCCATTTTCCATTAACTGAGGCTGAGTTTTGCACATAAAGGGTACACATTTCACTTTTATTTTCACACCAATAAATCAGTATTATATAGTAGATGTATATTTCACATATAAATGATATACTTTGTATATATCCTGTCCTTATTCAAGACATCACACAGGTTCTTCCTCCTCCGTTTCATCCTCATCAGCATCTCTGGAAGGTAGGTTAGGCTGAGACAGACTGACTGGTCAAAATGGGGTTTTGTTTAGTGGGGATTTGAACATGTGTCTTTTCTGGCATGTCCAGTGCTCCTAACTCAGCAACTCCCACCATGGCAACCATGGGTGCCATGATGCCTGCTAATAGTTTCCTGACATCTTCTTGCTTTGTGAGTCTTGGGATAATTTGCAACTCTTAGGGATAAAATCCAATGAATCATCAAGAAGAGAGGTTTCCATTGGCTTTCTAGAACAAATGAAACAACAAAACTAGCCATAAAAATTGGAGGACTGATATCAAGGACAGTAGATGAAAACAAAAAGAAATGGGAGAAAAAGTTCATTTATCCCAAGCTGTAATTTACACTAGTCATTCGTCCACCCAAATACAACCTGTATTCTTGTCTCAAAACTAGGGATGCCAATTTCCAGTGGTGGCTAGAATCTCCAAGAATTTCAGCTGCTCTCCAGACTCTAGAGATCACTTGCCCTGGAGAAAATGGCTGCTTTGAAAGGTGAATTGTACGGCATTATACCTCGCTGAGATCCCCCCCTCCCCAAACCCTGTCTTTCTCAGGCTCTACCTCAAAAATCTCCAGGTATTTCCCAACCCAGAGCTGCCAACACTACTTAATACCCGCAGAAACATAGCTTTGTACATGAGAATTTAGCTTTGGGGACTTTTCTCCCCTAGGTCTTTGCTTCTCTTTATGCTAAACCTAGGTCCATTATACGATATTTTGGTTTAGGTGGCTTAACAACTGACTCCACCCACTCCACTGCTCAAGGGCATGGGCCCATGGAACTAAAACTCACCAATGAAACTGTGCGTATAATCACATAATGGCTCAATGGATAAGAAAAGGGGAGGGGGAGAAGGAAATCGTTTAGTCTAGCCTCTGAGCTTGATGGAGCCTGATATAATTAACAAACTTGTGATATCTCTAGCAATTGTAATTCCAATTATTTGCTAGCTGAAGGCAAGTTTCTCTGCTCTAAGTTAGGAAATCATGTAAATAGCCTAATTAATATAATTTGCCTTATGTTCTACTAAGAAAACAAAAACAAAGATGTCATTTTTTTTAGAATAAATAACACGGTATAGACTAAATATTAAAAATACACAGTTTGCAGTCAGTTTGCAGAGCAAATATTGTGCAGTGAAGATCCTTTTTTTCAGCATTTCCAAGTAATGCAACGTGATTTAATGAAATTATGATTGCTTCTACCCCCCCAGCTCTGCCTTGCATTACAATAAAATGGAAAGTACTTCTTTTGTGAAGATTAAAGGAAATTCCTGCACTGAATAATGTGCAAATGCATGTTCTGCAGGGGGCCAGGAGATAGCAGGCAAACAACATCAGTTTCTATCTGCAGCCCTTTCTAGTATCTAGAGATTTCACCCCAACTTAAAATAAACCTTTGAAAAATTTGAGGCTGCCCTGACGGAGAGGTACAATAAATAATACTCTGCCTCTTCCTCATATGGAATGAAGAGATAAAGCTATTTATAAAACCTTAAAAGACTTACAAATCATCCTAACAGGTTGTCATGTGTTAATGTCAGGGAGAATTTAATCACCCAAGGTAAAAAAAAAACCCACAAACCTCTATCCCCCCCCCTTTAAACACTGCCCAGTTTTCATAACTCTTCATATTGACAAGTTTGCCTATGAAGATGAATGTCAAAGGAACAGCAGTAAAAATAGAAAACAAGAGGTGGAGAACATAATGAGGCAGTCTCAAAAACATGAATCTGGTACTGCTGGGAACAATGGCCCTTTCTCTATTTCTACCTCTTCCCTTGAAGAGTCATACCTATGATGTAACACTAGTAACACTATGAACTCTGCTAACGTCTATTACATCTGTTGTTCTGTTAACAACTATTGCAGAGAGAGGGGGACACATGACTCAATGATGTCATGTTCTGTGTTTCACCACTAAAATTTATGGCAGAGGGCAGTTAGAACATCAACCACTCTTTCAAGCAACACCCATGCATTTTTCATTTTTTAGCAATAGTGAATTGTGTCTGTAGTTATTATACTGGGACAATGGGATACATAGTGTTTCATCCAACTGATGGGGGGGGGGTGTTAGTGGAATCATGCCTTCACATTGCATCAAGATTTCACTCCCTTTGATGTGAATCAGCATTGTTCGAGTTCTTGCTGAAGGGAACGTCTAATAGGTATTCATATCTTGTGACCATGCTTGTTGGTCTATCTCTTATCCTCACTGATGGCCTTTCGATTCAGGCATTCTTTGAGAAGTCATACCTGTGATTAAATAACTATGGCAATATGCAAATATAATTCTTGTGTGGGGAAAAAATACTCTGGAAATGCTTCCAGAGTATCACTATTCCAGTTCACAAAATCACCCCAACCCAGACACATGGAATTACCCCCATCTGCAAATTTCCCCAGCTCATTTAAATTGGAGGAACCTGATTTGCATATATAGAGGGATACGCATATGAAGAGGATCTTGCCTTTTAAATGAATGAGAAAGCTGCTTGTGCAGATGCTCTCTGTGTTCCCATCAGTGATGTAAGGGCTATTTCACATGCTCTAGAACCAATCTGAAGCACCCTGGTTTTTCCCCCTCATGATTTCATTTAAGACCATTTTTATTTTATCCCCAAGATTCTGGAGGCGAGAGGGTCCCAGGAAACTCATTAGGAAGCATCATGTGCATCACAGAGTTAAAACGAGCAACTTCTGAGCATACCCCTGTAGTGGCTGCTAGGGTCAGTCACCAAGTCTGGTGTCTGCACGTGTGCAGGAGCAGCACAAGAGCACAAAAGAATTGGGTCACATTTTTTAATTGTAAAACTGAATAATAATTTCAGGGAAAGGGAATCAAGCTATAATAAAACCGAGTATTACCAGCAGAGGAAATTATGATCTCGTTATGTTGGAACTTTGCAACTTCACCAGTTTATGCAGACTTTCATATCTCACCTTAAGCACTAGAAGAACCATTCAATGAACCTCCCCCCCCTCGTTTCCATGGACTTCTTTGAATGGGACTTGAAAACATTATGTAGGATCTTCTGGTATTTCCCATCAAAGCTCTGTTGCAAATGTGGCTCTGAATTTTATTCAAATGCATTTTATGAAGCAATATTCACGTATTGTGAACCGATGCCAAAATGAATTGTTAGCTATACTCACTGAGGTGTAAGAAGGGGGGGGAATCTCAATATGTCTTTGATGCAGGAAGCCATCTGTAAATTTGTCTCTAGATATTGCAGTGAGGAATAATTCAACAACGGTAATTTGACCATAATAATGATAATGAGCGGATCATGCAGAGATTTATTTATTTACAAGGTCTCAAAGGGCTCTACTTTGGGGATCATGTGGTGCGTTGAACAATTGATTTATGGACTAATCCATCTGCAGTTAATCTGAGTGGGTGGCTGGGATAATGTTGAAGTCCCTTTCTGGCATTTAAACCAATGCGAGCCAAACAAAAATGTGTATGTTTGTTCTAAACATCTTTTCACCTCATTTGCTTTCATGTTCTGTGTGCATGTTCTGTTGAACAGAGAGGCACGTTTACAATGAATGCCATGACACACCATGGTCTCTCATTACTGGGAACAAGCAGGGTGTGTGCATGTGTGTAAAATTCTCACGCTTACATGCTCCCTCTCTGACCTCCTTCCCTACTTTGCACATGACTCAACCACTACAGATGTCCACATTTAGTAGAACAGAGTTTGCCATGACTGTGAGGGGGGGGGAAATGTATCAGTATTCCAAACATCCCACAAATCCAAACATTTCTAATTATATAGAAAGGAGGGAGCATCAAGACTTGTCCCCCAAATAAAAAACAAACTAACAAGTTTTGCCATTACTCAGGCTGATTCTGGCTTGGGAAATTCCAGAAGATTTGGAGGCAGTGCTTGGGAAGGGTGGAGTTTGGGAGAAGGAGGGATCTCTGTGAAGATGTGATGCCACTGAGCTTGCCTTCTGAAGCTATCATTTTCTGCAGAACAACCTCCTAGAGGGATCTGAAGATCTCTCAAAATTACAACTGGTCTCTAGTCTAGAGATATCTGGAGATCTCCAGACTACAGAGAAAATGGCCACTTTGGATAGTGTTGCCAGGCCTGCAGTGGGAAGCCTCCCACCAGTCGTCTCCATTTCCCACTCCAAGTGGTGCTGGGAAAGAGGAGCAGCAGCAGCAGCAGCAGCAGCAGCAGCAGCAGCAGCAGCAGCAGAAGAAGAAGAAGAAGAAGAAGAAGAAGAAGAAGAAGAAGAAGAGCTGGATTTATGCCCTTCACTTGGAGTCTCAGAGTGGCTTACAATCTCCTTCCCTTCCTCTCCCCACAACAGACACTCTGTGAGGCAGGTGGTGCAGAGAGAGCTCTGAGAGAACTGCTCTTGAGAGAACAGGTCTGAGAGAACTGTGACTGACCAAAGGTCACCCAGCAGGCTTCATGTGGAAGAGTGGGGATTCAAACCTCATCAGATTAGAATCTGCCACTTTTAAGCACTACACCAAACTAAACCAGAATAAAGGGGGGGAATGCTGCCAGCCTCTGCACTGGCATGTTACCTCTGGGTGCAGCCCTTTTGTCATTTATGAGTTTCACTCGGAAGTGATGAAGTTACATCAGCAATGTCTCTGGCACCCCATGTCCCCACCCCGAATCTTCCCACTTGCAGACCCTATGTTTGCAGGGTATAGCACTGTCCAAGCTTCTCCTCCCCAAACCTCACCCTTCTCAGACTTCGCACCACCCCCCAAAAAAATCTCCAGGAATTTCCCAGCCTGGAGTTGCCTAAGGGGAACTGATCCCTTTAGTCTGGAGACAGATTGTAATTCCAGAAGACCTGCAGGCCAAACCCAACATGTGTTGCCTAGTTATCAGGCTCTTTCCATTCATCTAAAAAATCACTATTTTTTTAAGAAAGTGAGATGTTTGAGTAACCTGCCTGTTCAGACCTTATCTTGCTTTCAGGCAGTGACTGTGGGAGCTGAACATCCAACAAACTGTTCTTCAGAGTCCCATGAGCTTGAATAGATCTAATAGCAACAAGGAAAAAAAGACAAGCACACAGGCACAATTACATGCTGCTTTGTAACAGCTGTCACCCCCTCTGCATCTGCTGTTCCCCAATGCAATCGTTGCCTCCTCCTCCACCATCAGTTGTTGTTGGTTTTTTTGTGAGCCATTGTGGTGCAGTGATGAAAACAGTGGACCAGAATCTGGGAAAGTTGTGGGATGACCTTGGGCCAGTCACTCCATGAAATGGAGGAGAGGAGAATTTATGTAAGCCACTTTGGGTCCCCATTAGGGAGAAAGCTGGGCTGATTTCTCACTAGGAGCTGTGCCGCTGTCATGCCTCCCTTTGCCCCATTTCCATTGGTCAATGTTCCACTCGAAGCCATGTGGCTGCATTTTGACCCGCGGCTTCACCCAATTTTCCCCGCAGTTTTGTGATCCTCAAAAAACAGGGTCACGAAACCGCGGGGAAAATCGGGCGAAGCCACGGGTCAAAATGCGGCCACACGGCTTTGAGTGGGAAATTGACCAACAGAAACAGGGCAAAGGGAGGCGTAATGGCAGCACAGCTCCTTGTGTGAAATCAACCCTGGAGTGTAAATGAGGTAAATAAATAGTTAAAAGAAACATAATGACATGTTTGGGTTGAGAGACTTGCTATACTGGTCAATGTTCCCTCTAAGTTCTGGAGTCTTGTGAGCAAAAATTCTGCTTTGTGAGCTACTGGCTTTAAAGTTGTGAGCAAGCAATTTGGCCACTGCATAAATTAGTTTGCTCTGGAGCCATCCTTCCTGAGCTCAGATGAAAATATGTGAGCTGGAGGCTAAAAAACTGTGAGCTAGCTCACACTAACTCACCTTTGAGGGAACACTGATACTGGAGTCTCTGTATGCTGTAGGACAGCATTACTCAGTATATGTCAATGTCTGCTGAGATGCCCTGACCTGGGTAGCTCAAGCAAGCCCGATCTTCTCAGATCTCAGAAGCTAAGCAGGTCAACTGTGGCAAGTACTTGGATGGGAGATGTTGTGTACTGAAAAGTGAATCAAGGCTATACATTGTCATGTAAAGCTTGAGTCTGAATGTGGCTCTTCAGATGTCGCATTACCATTGGTCGGTTTCTGTGAAACCATTTTTAAATACCCAATCACTGAGTGATATTGTTGCAAAGAGGGAACGGTCCTGATTGGCCTTTAGCCCTGCAATGTTATTGGTCATTAACATGTTGTGGGTGTGGCTTTGACAGCCCGGGAGAGTTTAAAAGAAGGAGCTGTGCTCCTCTTGTTTGTCATGTGTTCCTGACTTACCGTTGCCCTTTAATAAAGCTGAAATCACTTTGAGCTAAATCCTGTTGTTGAATCTCATACTTAACAGGAGACCTCCTTGAAACACGAGAGGCAGGAGGAAGGGGAAGGCTTTATTCAGCCACCTCTCTGAATATCCTCCAGGCCCCTAGTAGGGGTCAGTCACCAGAGGCCACCATGACTTCCAGGTGCACACACACACAAACACAATTTATTTTAAAAAATGTCTGCTGAGATGTCTGGATCAATTCACACATGTGCATTCTTACACAGTCTCACAGAATTGTAGTCCCTCCCGTATTTCTACAAAAAAAAACCCAAACCCTCTTTTTTTTTTTTTTAAATGTGACATAGCTAATAGAGATTTCAGGGCTTGCAACATAGTATTCCTGGTCTGGCACACATCACCCACATTGACATCTAAAAGGAAACGTGGCCGAAGTATCCCAGTTGGGGGCTGTGCACCAACAGTCTCACATTGTTTCCGGTCTCCGCAGGAAAATCCATTAAGCAAAGGCATGTGGCCGGCTTCTGAACCTAGACCATGGACTTCATGATCAGTTCTTGCAATTTCAGCTGATGCTATCCAGTGCACAGGTAAAAAAAGCAGGCAACATATCCAGTGCCAGTCATTGGAACTGTACATCTGAAGGCATCAGCACAAAGATGGAGGGGGGGAGCTGCAAGAGATTCTGCACTCAACAAGCAGCAATCTGAATGACTTGATCATGACTCTGCAAGATATTTGCCTCTCCTCTGGTGAATGAGAAGGTTTAAGGCACTGACTGCTCGTGTGCATAAGTGAATGCAAGCTGTAACACATAGGTGACCAGTGTAGCTTGTTTACCAAGACATGACCTGGTCGTATGGTTGCCAACCTCCAGGTGGGGCCTGGAGATCTCCCAGTACTACAATGTACTTCCAAGACTACAGAGATCAGGTTATCATACTTTGGTCACATTACGAGAAGACAAGAGCCAGTAGGAAAGACAATAATACTAGGAAATGTTGAAGGTAAAGAGAAAGACCCAACAAGACATGGATTGATTCAATAAAGGAAGCATCAGTCTGTAAGGCCTGAGCAAAGCTGTTAACAATAAGACATTTGGGAGGTCATTAATTCATAGGGTCACTATAAATCGGAAGTGACTTGATGGCACTTAACATATACACAGATAGTTTCCCCTGGAGAAAATGGATGCTTTGGAGGTAGATTCTATAGCATTATACCCCACTGAGGTTACTCGCCTCCCCAAACCCAGCCACCCTCTGGCTCTACCCCCAAAGATCCAGGAATTCTCCAACAGAGCTGTCAACCATACCTGGCCATGACCCAGCTGTTATACAGCTATAAAGCTGTTCAGCACAGAGTGTGAGGCAAACATTGAACAACTGTGAGGCAATCCGATGAGGGGTCTGGACTTGTGTGTAAACAGGCAGCTCAATCAATGTAACTTTCAGTGACAACCATGTTCCTGTCCCTGATTTTTTAAGCATCCCTGGTTAAAACAACAAAAGAGCTCTCTCTTCTATCATTCTTCACAGCCAAGGAGCTCAGGTAGAATTTTGCCGGAGGCATTGGCGAGCGGCTGACAGTTGGAATAGGCAATTCTGGATGAAATGAACCAACTGACTGATTTTGCAGAATGCAGCTCCTTTTAACCTAAAATATGTAAACAAACTTGCATTCCTTGGAGCTCTGTGAGTCATTTGAACAGAACTGAGTTTGGATTGTTCATCCCTGCTGCTTTGATCTGGAAATCCTCTTTCTGATTGTGAGTCTCCCTTGTGCAAATCAAACCCACCTTTCTTTTCATGATTTCCTCTCATCATTTTTTCCCCTGGTCAGATGTATGGATTGTTCAATGTTATTTGTACATTCTATATTACACATACAAATATCCACACAAATTCTGTATAAAACAATGTAACATAAAGGAATTGGCAAAAACAAGAGTGAAGAGGACCCCAATCCATTGCAAAAATATTTAAAAGAAGAAAACGAGGTAGGAACCATCCAGTCATCCCAGTGCTAATTGGCAGCCACTCAGAGGGGTGAATTAGGGCTCCCATTTGCCCAGGGGGGCAGGGAATTCCATGCCGCCACTCCTGTTGCCTGAGCAGCAAGAGAACAAATTTAAAAATAAAAATACCACGGCATTATGATATGTCACTTCCAGTAAAAAACTGAAAGGTTCACAGGGTAGTTCTAACATACTTTATGGTAAAACCATAATGTTTCCAGTAATTCCTAGAGTGACCTGTGTCACTTTGCCCCCCCCCCTTTTCTTTTCTTTTTACCAGGAGTGATGTGGCAGCCAGTGTTCCCTCTAAGCTGAGTTAGTGTGAGCTAACTCACAGGTTTTTAGCCTCCGGCTCACACATTTTTGTCTTAGCTCAGGAAGGAGGGCTCCAGAGCAGACTAATATTTATTTATTATGCAGTAGCCAAATTGCTCACTCACAACTTTCATGCTAGTAGCTCACAATGTAGAATTTCTGCTCACAAGACTCCACAGCTTAGAGGGAGCATTGGTGGCAGCCCTTCATAAGCCCTGTCCACAACCCTGCTCAGCAGTCGTGGGATAGATAGAAGCAGACTAACATCCAAGGCCTTTCTACCTGACACCCAAACAGCTAATTCACCCCTGGACAAATGACCTACTTGAAGAGTGGACTAAAGGCAGAATTAGCTAAGTCTTTGACCCCCCAGGAGTCAAAACATATACACCAAACGGGCTTGCTAGCTCTGACCTGGGAAATTCCAGAAGATTTGGGGGCTGTGCCCGTGGAGAGTGCAATTTGGGGAGGGCTTTCACCTAGTATCTATGATATACCACAGAGTCCACCCTCTGAAGCCACCCTTCTGTTTAGAGGAACTAGTCTCTGTGTTCTGGAGATCAGTTATAATTCCAGAAGAACACTAGGCCTCCCCTGGAGGTGGACTGAATCAATAACTAGGAAATATCAGCTTTGTCTGCATAAGAAAGAACCACCAATTATGAGAGATCTCAAACCCTGGAGGACTTTAATTTAATGTCAGAGCAGTTGTGCCTTGATTCTGGCAAAATCTAATAGATACCCAGTCTCCCGTTGGCTCGAAAAGAAAGTGTCTGTATGTGTGTATGTGGGGGGTCTAATACAGAACCAGTATCAACAGGTGAAGGCACTAAAACCTGCTCCCTTCCACAACTTACACCTATCCTTGAAGAACCTCCTCCCCCCCACAGAAAAGGTAGCATCTGCAGTTAGAACCTGCTTGGGAAAAAAAATGCTTCTAACAGCCAGAAAACAATAAGGTAAATATGATGTTTTTATCAACCCAATTTCTTAATCCTGTCCTGGATGAGCCACATGGCAATCCGCTCCAGAATTTATTATGGACTAGATGGAGGGTTGCCAGCTTCCAGGAGGTGGCTGGAAATCTCCTGGGATTACAACTGATCTCCAGGTGACAGGGATCAGTTCACCTGGAGGAAATGGCTGCTTTGGAAGGTGGAGTCTATCGCATCATTGGGCACGGCAGCCTCCAGGTGGGATCTGGAGCTCATTTCCAGCCTACAGAGGTCAGTTCCCCTGGAGAAAACGGATGCTTTGGATGGTGGCCTCTATGGCATTGTCCCCCACTGAGGTCCCTGCCCTCCCCTGGCTCCACCCCCAAATCTCCAGGCATTTCCCAACCAGGATCTGGCAAACCTACTCCTCCATCACCTGCCAGTGGCCAGGAGACCTGACAACTCTAGGCTTTATACTCCATTGAAGTCCCTCCCCTCCCCAAACCCCACCCTCTTCAGGCTGCACCCCCCAAATCTCAAGCATTTCCCAACCCGGAGCTGGAAACCCTAACTAGAAGCACAAAAAGGAAGTTCCTGAAGAAAGGTAAGCTGGGTATTTTCTGTGACTTTGTGCAGAGAAGAAACTTCTTCGTGGAAACTCTGCATCTGTTTCAGACTGTGCTGGCTCCTGATTTTAATGCCTCATCTTTTGAATGTTACAGTTAAAATGTAGGATGGAGCAGGATTCAGCATACCTCACCCACACACTCTAATTTTCTTTAATAATGGACCTTCCTCCCACCTCTGGTACGAGGATCCAGGGAATGGAGAAAATACTCCGTCATGGGCAAGTTCGTGCTTCCTTACACCTATTGTGCAATCACTGGACTGAAGGATACAGTTCCTGAACACTTTCATCCCATTTGGATGGGGGAAAACATCATTTCACCGCGTCCCATTGAAACCAAATGGCCTTAATAAATAAATTGAATAACCAAATCGAATAGCCTTAATAATGAATTTTAAAAAGGGAATCAACATTTAGTGGAGAAAAATGAACCAGAAAAATAAAAGGCTTTGAGCAAACCCTTCCTTGAATCTGTCATAATCTATTGCTGCTTTATATACCAGGAATATAGCAAGAAATCAAATCGTTCATTTCACAATCTGCCAATATACATCAGCTGGTCCACTGGTTAATGCACTTCAATCTTTCAAGCCATAAACTTCCCTTCTTACTTTACCTAATAGAAAGTACTGTTTTTGCAATCATTTCATTTACGTATAAAAGGTTACTCTTGTTTGAAATATACGAGCCACACTTGTAGGGGGGGGGGAGAGCAATATTGCAATTTTCTAGAAGACACATCTCCCCCCCACAAGCTTCACAGCTTTTAAAAGACAGAGACAAGCACTTCAGAGCTCAAGATTAGAAGATCTTTTGTCTTCTGACCACTCTCTGCAACAAAAGCATCTTTTTATTTGTTAAAAATTCTAAGTATAATAAGAGCAACTGTTGGAAGTATCTTGAGGATGACCTCCTCTCATGTAGACCTCCCAGGTGCTGAGATCATTGCTGAAGATCCTTCACCATGTGCCCCCACCATCTGAGGAACAGTGGTTGACAACAACAGAGAGGGGCCTTCTGAATAGCACTATCCCAACATTGAAATTTCTTCCTGAGGGAGGTCATCTTGCTGAGAGTCAGTACGGAGTTGTGACTAGATTGTCAGACTAAGATTTGTGAGACCCAGGTTCAGATCCTCACTCTGCCATGAAAGTTTGCTGGGTGACCTCAGCCTAGCCTACCTCACAGGGCTCTTATGAGGATAAAACAGAACAGAATGATATAAGTCCCCTTGGTTCCTCCTTTGGGGAGAAAGGTGGGGTATAAATGAAGCAAATATAACATACAATAAATATTGCTGCATTTTTGTTGATATCCTGCCCTATATTACAGATGGCAGTTTCTACAAGGGCCCATCTTGACTATGTTGCTGATTATTGGGTTTTAATGATGCCGTTTTGTTGTTGTTGTTGTTTTTGCTGCCACCAAGACCACCAAGGAAACCCAGGCTGATTTCCCACTACAGCTGCCTTGGTGTTGTGCCGCCGTTTGCCCCGACACTATTGGTCAATTTCACACCTGAAGCCACGGGGCTGCATTTTGACCCGCGGCTTCGCCCGATTTCCCCTGCAGTTTCGTGATCCTGTTTTTTGAGGATCACGAAACTGCGGGGAAATCGGGCGAAGCTGCGGGTCAAATGCAGCCACACGGCTTCGGGTGTGAAATTAACTAATAGTATCGGGGCAAACAGCGGCGCAACGCCGAAGCAGCTGTAGTGGGAAATCAGCCCCAGAGTCACTATGCAGGGGCAGACAAAGGCAAACAACCTCTGTTCATCTCTTGCCTTGAAAACCTTTTGGTGATCACCATAATTTGGCTGGAAATTGACAGCAAAAAAAAAAGAAAAAAGTAGGTGATGTGAAAGATTGAAGATCGGGGGGTGGGGGTGGGCTGCTGACAGTCAAAGCAGACAATACCTTGTTAGGCCCATGGTCTGACTCAGTAGAAGGCAACTTCATGTGTTCAGCTCCAAAAACTTGCCCCTGCCTTCGTAACTTCCAAGTAGGAATAAGCAAATCGTCCCCTATGCTGTTTTTATATCCATTTATGTTTTAGTCAGTTGTGCTGGTTCTCCATTTCTCACTTTGGGCTTTGCAAATCTATCTGTATAATGTATGCACATTTTTAAAAAGCAAGCAAACCCCTCTTAATTTTTTTTTTTAAATTGCAACATTCATTGCAGGTTGGCAAAAGATAATTACATTCCTCAGTCCCAATGCAGGATGTTACAATGAAGTTATGCAAGCTGAATCCCAACAGGTCAATTCAATGAATCAAGAACATGCCATATATTTTCTATATCACAAAGTTACAGGGTTTGTTGCAGCCTTTATGAAGACTAACAGTGCCATCCTAAGCAGATTTAACACCCTTCTAAGTCTATGGAAGTCGATGGGCCTAGAAGGGTTTCACTCTCCTTAGGACTCCTCTGCAGGTATATTAGAAATGTAAAATATACATGTAACAACAAGAAATTCCTTTTTTTCTCACCATAGAGAACAATGGAGGGAATGGGGGCAACCTGTTTGGGGCCCCATAGAATTGGACCCCCTGGTCCAATGTTCTTGAAACTTGGTGTGTATCTTGGGGAGAGGCTCCATCAGCTACCCTGTGAGTTTGGAGCCTCTAACTCAAACCTCCTTCCCTCCAGCCCCCAGAATACACCCTATGTTTTCACCATTGACTTCAATGGCCGATAGGATATAATGGAGCTGAAATTGACATTCGGCTTCCTGAAAGACTCCTGGAGGGGGCGGGGCTTGGCTCCTGAGCTGCCGGAGCTGCACTCTGGTGCGCTCCCCCCCAAAAGACCCCTGGTTACAAATATGTATACATATCAGTGTGATGAAACGCAAAATGGCATGGAAGTCATGGGACTTTAGGATGATAGTATGGATAAGCAATTTAGAAATCACCCCTACTTTAAGCTGGCCTGAATGAAACAGAATGCTGCTGTCATTACCACAGAAGGATGGGTGTCAGTGTTTATGAAGACATACTAGAAAATGAAAGGAAAGAAAATAAGATGTAGGACAATGGCATTCCATCGTGTTTTTTAACTTCGCTTTTAGTTCCTCCACTGTTCCCAGTGATACAGCAGTCAAGAAGAGGAGTGCTTGACACTAAACCTGCATTATTTGTTCATATAGACTTTACCTCAGTATGACTTTCTCAGTTTCCCCCTAAGAACTTTCTTTTCACCATAGGGAAAAGATTGTTTGTGCATTTTTATTCAATTATTTTATCATTTTAAGTGTTGTTCTTAATTGTTCAAATGTTCCTATGTCTTTATGTTTGCCACCTTGGGGACCCTGATCTAGTGGAAAGGTGGCATACAATATTTTAAATAAATAATAAGACAAATAAAATACAATCATGGCATAGCTAGAATTTCAGGGGCCTAGGGCATAGTACATTGCAGCCTCCCTCACACAAAAAGCCAATACATTCCTTCAGACGTCATTTCCCCCTCCTCTATTCTCACGCCACAACAACCCTGTGGGTTAGGCCAGGCTGAGAGTTTGAGACGGGCCTAAGGTCATCCAGTGAGCTTCCACGGAAGAAGTGCAGATCCCAACCTGGGTCTCCCTCCCTGAGTCCCAGTCTGCCACTCGATGCATTATGCCCTGCTGGCTCTCATTATACTCAAAACAGAGCACACTTTTTCCGGGGTAGCTGGAAAGCCACTATGGCCCTGGAAAGGACCACATGCACATTCCACCTTACCCCTCCCCCGTACCCTGAAATGGAAAAAGGGAGGCCCAGTTTGAAGCAGCAGAAGAAAAGAGATTGGATTTATACCCTGCCCTTCACTACCCAAAGGAGTCTCAGAGTGGCTTATAATCTCCTTCCCCTTCCCCTCCCCACAACAGACAGCCTAATGCTCCCTCTAAGCTGTGCTCACAAAAGTTCTATGTTGTGAACTACTTGCACTAAAGTTGTGAGTGAGCAATTTGGCTACTACATAAATTAGTTTGCTCTGGAGCCATCCTTCCTGAGCTAAGACAAAAATGTGTGAGCTGGAGGCTAAAAAACTGTGAGCTAGCTCACACTAACTCAGCTTAGAGGGAACTATGCGAGGTAGGTGGGGCTGAGAGAGCTCATTCAAGAACTGCTCTGAAAGGACTTGTAACTGACTCAAGGTCACACCAGTAGCTGCATGTGGAGGAGTGGGGAATCAAACCCGGTTCTCCCAGATATGAGTCCATGCTCCTAACCATTACACCAAACTGGCTTTGTGGGCAATTCTCATGCAGTGTTTGGCTTGGTCACAGCACTGACACTGAACTGGCTGGCTGGACAGGCAAAGTGGCCACCATGTGGGTGAGTGCCATGGTGAGCCAGGTAGCAATAACTGTGCAACTCATCCCAGCTGGGCAGGGGCAGGATTGGGCCAACTTTCAACCATGTGACTGGTCAAGGCCTGGCAGCTGCTGTTACCATTCATTGGAGCAGGATCCAGCGGTGGCTGCACAACTTCTCCGGACTAGGTGTGGCACTGGGTGGTGGCAGCCTGACTGCCCCCTTCCACCTGGTGGCAGCTTGTGCTTGGCCAGGCTGGTCTCCTTGGCTCTGGCTCATTGGGCACAGGTGAAGGTCTCAGGAGAGGCAGTCCCACCAGCCATTTGCCTGCCAAGATGTTTTGCAGTCTGCCCCAAACCTTTTGGTAATCAGCAGTGTCCTAAGCTTGCTTTGAACAGTCTGACCTTTAGATAAGGGTTCACATGAACCACAGGTCTGTGTTTGAGCTACCTGAATCAGTCCACTAGTCCTAAATGCTGCTGCTCAGAGATTTACCTATACTATCTGAGGAGCCAGAACTGAACCACCAGCCCTCCTTCTGGTGGGGCCCCCAGGGACAACTGCTTCAATTTGTCCTATGGGTGCTAGACCATTGCATTTTAACCACTGGCAAATAGTCAGTGCTGATACCCACTATAGGATTGCACAGATTTTGGGCTATCTTTCCTTTTACACTGCTTGTCTCTTCTGTTATGTCAGTTTCATGATGATTGCCAGAAATGCAAATACCAAAGGCATTTCATTTGCAACACTATTTCATGTTTGCAATTCAAGCTGAATGAAAACTGACTGGAACTTGCAAACCAAATTGCCAGTTGACCAAGTCAAAACAACAGCAGCACCACCACCAACAACAACAACTCTGTACCTACACCATTTGCACTCTGGCCAACAGAAAACAGTGGAAGAAGCACTTTATAACTTGGGAGGTAAGCATTACCACCTGTAGATGCCTGCACATCAAAGTTACTTAAAAGGTACTACTGCAGTGGATGCTTAAAAAGTAGGCACTCTTTCTGTCAAATTGCCATTGACTGCCACAATAATGGATCAAGTCCTCAATCACTATTTATCTCCCCTATCAAAACATTTACAAGGAACATCTCCCACATACAAACATAATCAAGGAATGCTAATTTGTGTATACGCTGAACTAAGCACATTTCAAGGGACAAGTTTTGAGATTCTGTTATCTGAAAAGTAATCCAGTGCAACAATAATCAATACAAGGACAGCATTTACATCATCTTATCTTCCTGTGCCTGCCTTTCCGGGCATAATCCTGGGTCGAAGTCCAATTCCCCATTGCCTTTGATTCACAGAGTCGTCCCTTTCATCTTGCTGAGGCAGAGAAGCAATGCAAGGAATAGATAAAAACAAAAAGAAGAGTGTGCATTATTTTGGGATAGTCCTTGTATCACATATTTCCGTCATTTGCCATAGTGGGATGAGTAAAAGTCTAGTCTGTCTGTCTGTCTGTCTGTCTGTCTGTCTGTCTGTCTATCTATCTCTTCATCCATCTATGCAGATATATACATATATATATATATATACATATACATATATATATATATAAATACACAGAGATACAGTTTTAAACATTTGTATTGTGACACTGTAATGCCTTGGACCATTTTAGAATAGAATTTACATGGTATGTCTATGGCAGATGGACGGACAGACAGACAGGTAGGTGGCAGACAAACAGCTGTACTGATAATGCTGAAAATGCATACATTTTCTTGGGACAATGTGGAGAGGGACTAAAGAATCTCAGTTCTATTGCACAGAAGGGCTTGAATGTGGCTCTGCTCTAACACTTCTCAGATCCTCTCAAACTATGTAGTGCCTCTCAAACTATGTATCAAGCTTATGATTCTGTGGTACTCCATCTCCAACTGCTCATTGCGGCTCAGCGTAATCCTACCCTGGTGCCTAGTCCAACTCCTGTTACTGTTGCATCTAACCACAAGCTGTTGTGGCATATTGGCTAGTAGGGATGGGCATGAACAGAGAAAATGCAGTTTGATTTGTGCTTCATGGCTGAACCCCAAACTGAACAGAGGGCCTCATTTCTGAACTGAACTGTTTTGCGTAGTTCCTGGCCCTGCACATCCCATTGAAAGGGACTGAAGTCCCTTTAAACAAGGGTTGCAGAAAGCCCCCAAAAAACAGCTGAGTAGGAGGGAACAACCTGCTCCCCACCACTCAGCAGTTTTGGACTGTCATGTGCAGTCCTTTGAAAGTTTAAAGAGACTGCAAAACAGCACAAAAAACAGCTGCATGATGTGAAGGTGTTCCCTGCCAGGCAGATGTTTCAAGCTGTCTTCTGCAGGAAGGCACTTCACCCTTTTCTTTCTGCTGGTCACCAGGACCAGAAAACAGGGATGTTTAAACCCTGCTTTCTGCACCCCATGAAAATTGGTGGTGAGCTATCAGCAATGTTGAAATTATTCTGAGCCATTTAACCACTGCTGCTTTCTGCTCCCTGCAGCTTTTCACAGAGAGCAGAAAGCAGGGATATTTAAACTCCCTTTTTCTGCTCCCCACAGAAAGCTGCAGGAACAGTAAGTGGCAGTGATTTAAAAGGCTCAGAGTCATTTAAGCCTTTTTTCTTCTCCCTGTGAAATGCTCTGAGACACTTAAACCAAACAGTTTAGTGGTAATGAGCTCCCAGCTCCTCAGCTGTTACTTGTGAAGAGCGTTTTGCTATTCACAAATGGTTATGAACCACCACAAACTGCCCCGAATTCATGGAAGTTTGTTGTGGTTCTTCAGTTCATGAACTTCAGTTTGCAAACCTTGAACTTGCCAAAATTCATGATGAACTTTAGTTTCTCAGCCGGTTTCTGCCCATCCCTAATGACTAGAATGCTGGACTACATCCTGGGAGATGTGGGTGCAGATCCTATTTCTGCCTGAAGCTCATGCACCCTAGCATACTTCACAATATTTGAATGAAAATATGAAGTTGCCAGGTATTGGTTGGGAAGTTCCTGAAGATTTGGAGGCTGGGGAGCATGCGGTTTGGGGCAGGGAAGGACCTCAGTGGGGTATAATGCCATAGAGTCTACCTTCCAAGGTAGCCATTTTCTCCCAGGGAACTGATCTCTCTAACCTGGGGATCAGCTGTAATTCTAGGAGATTTTCCAGCCACCACCTGGAAAGTGGAAACCCTAGGACCATGTATGTTGCTCTGAACACTTCAAAGGAAGGATGGGGGCAAAATGGCACTGGGCAGATAGGAAAAAAATATATACCATTTATATGACACAGATTTCAAGGAAGTTTCCAGCCTTCTAGCTCCATAGCTCCAGGGATGGAGGTGGAAGTTTATACAGTTTCCCTAAAGGACTAATGTGTACCTAATGAGAGCTTAGAAAAGAACTCTCTTCTAATGAAGAATGGAGGTGCAATCTGCCAGTATGTCATGCTTGACTTTCAAAGTTTCTGATGTGTTTCAACCCTGCTGTTACCATCAAGAAACCTACAAGGAACCACCTTCTCCAGTTCTCTTCTTACAAGTATTTCTCTAATAACAATGCTGAAATTAATAAGATGGGTGGATCCTATTTCCAGCCCTCTATGGCAAGTCATGGAGAGGTCTTCCCTTTCAGAAACAGCCTTATTTACATGTCTAACTACCTGGTTCTTTTTGTTGGCCTGACATTCTCTATCCCACCTACTGATTTTGCAGAAATGTTGCCTTGATAATTCCCTATTAAGACCCTTCTTAGACAAGTCCCATACATCAAGCCTATGCCATGTCTTATTGAATAGATGTGGAGAGATATTTTATTCTAGTCTTGTACATAAACTTGAGTGCTTTGCTGTGACTTGAAATGCCTGATATATTTTGCTCCTAGATCAATGCAAGTTTATGTCTAAAGTTTCAGTTTTATGATACAAGTACTGTTGACCTACATGACAGCTATTCTCTCTGCTCGAAAATCATAACAGGTCAGGGCCCATGGATTTGATTGCAGTGCTTTCTCCGATGCAAGAAGACACTTCTGCGAGAATAGATGTGTGGGCTCCAACCCATTCTAACCTCATTGCGCCAAAGGGCCGAGAGTGCACCCCAAGAACAGACTTACAATGCAATCCTAAACAGTTACATCTCTCTAAATCTGCTGAAGTCAATGGGTTTAGAATCATGCAAGAGTCCAGTAGCACCTTAAAGATAAACACAATTTGTGGCAGGTTATAAGCTTTTGTAAGTCACTGCTCACTTCTTCAGATTCTTTAGAATGGTGTAAATCTGTTTAGGATTATGCTTAGAGCTGCCAAAATATGTCATGCTTTAGTCACTTCCAGGCTCTTCATATTTACAGTAGCATTGTTCTCATGGTCTCCATTCCCCCAGTGAAGATGCTGATAGAAGTAAAAGGGTTCAACTTGGATTTATTCATTAAATATTTATTTATTTAATTATTTAGGCTATTTCTATGCTGCCTCTTCAGAGTCTGGCTCAAGGCAGCTTACAATTAAAACCAGGTCACAATGTTAAGAACAAGCTATTAAAAACCAGCTGCTGGACATAAACAGGATAAAAACTACCCATAAAACAAAAGCAGACTATTAAAAAGCTGGTAAGATAACCCCCCCTAATTAAAAGCCTGGGTAAAAATAAATACCCTGTCTTTGGTTGCCACCCACCTCACCTCTGAAGACACGGGTGCAGAAAGTAGAGTTTGAGAGGCAGATCTTAACTGGCAGGCTGGAGAGTATGGGAGGAGACGGTCCTTCAAATAACCTGGCCCCAAGCTATCTATGGCTTTTCTGGGCACTTTGAATTGTGGGCTCCCTGTAACCAACCTCTGACAGGGGCCTGGCCATTGAGTTTTGGACCAATTGACATTTCCAGACCATTTTCAAAGGCAGACCCAAGTCCAGTGCCTCCCATCTAACTTGGATGTGATCAGAGCATGGATCACTGTGGCCAGGTTACTTTTGGGGGAACAGTCATAGCTAGCAAAACACCCAGAGCTGATAAAAAGCACCCGAGCCTCCAACCATAAGCCAGTACTTAGTAACTCCCCCAAGTACCTCAGTATTGTCTGGATTGAACTTCAATTTATTAACCCTTATCAGTTCCATTACCTTCTCCAGGAACCAATTCAGGACTTCCACAGATGCAACTGGCTTAGCTGTTAAAGAGAAATAGGGCTGGGTGTCATCTTTGTATTAGTGACACACGTCCATCTCCCTGAATGGCCTCTCCCAGTGATTTCCTGTAGATGTTAAATGGCGGGGGGGGGCAAGATGGAACCTTGAAAACCCCATAGCATAAATGTCACAGGGCTAAGCACCATCAGAGCCACTTTTAATGGAGCAGAACCATTGAAGCATTGTGCCCCCTACTCCCTTCCCAGGCAATATTCCAAAAGGATACTATGGTCAATGGTATCAAAAGCTGCTGAGAGGTCCAAAGGAATCTGCAAGGATGTATCCCCCTATCACTCTCCCAGGAAAGGTCATCAGTCAGGGTGATTAAGGCCATTTCTGTCCCAATGCCAGACCTAAATCCAGGTTAAAATTAGTCTAGATTTGAGGTGTGTGCACAAAAAATTGGGGTTTTTTGGATGTAGATATTGAACTCCCCCCAAAAAGTGGGATTAAAACACACACACACACACACATGAATTCCAATATCAGTATGGTATGTGGATACAGAGTTTTTCAGAAATCCTGATCCCCCACCCACTTCATTATACCCTATGGAACCATTATAGTCAATGTGGAATCTATCTGGAAGTATCCAGGGGTCTTGGGGAGCTGTTTTTTGAGGTAGAGACATCAAATTTTCAGTGTAGTTTCTGTTGCCTCTCCTTAAAAGATCCCCCAAATTTCAAAAAGATTAGACTAGGGGGTCCAATTCTATGGGCCTCCAAAGAAAGTGCCCCCATCCTCTATTTTTTCCAATGGTGGGAAAAAACAGCAACAAACATACACTGGCTATGCTGAACTTAGAACACCCCCTTGCTTGGATTTGTTGAGCTGGCATTGCCACAGGGGCAGTGGTTCTGCTGGTTCTGTATGTGTACTGGTAAAGAGTGGCAGACTCTAATCTGGAGAACCAGGTTTGATTCCCCACTCTTCCACATGAAGCCTGGTGGGTGACCTTGGGCCAGTCACAGTTCTCCCAGAGCTCTCTCAGCCCCATCTACCTCACAAAGTGCCTGTTGTGGAGAGGGGAAAGGAAGATGATTGTAAGCCGCTTTGAGACTTCTTAGGGCAGAGAAAAGCAGGGCATAACAACCTACTCTTCTACTTTTCACCAGTGGAAAAACTGATTGGATCCAGCCTGATTTATACTTAGGGGTTTTGATGTGTGGGATATTGGCTTAGTCAGATACACATTCACACACTAACTGTTAGGTATATAACTTGAAATGTAAAGTGAGAATGCAGATGATAGCTTTTAGGACCATATTCAGGTCCACTTGTCAGGAGATGGGTTTGGCTGTTATTCCTCGTTAAGTGATGGATCGGTGACGCCCGGTGACGGATCTGGTTTGCCTCTGTGGAATGTGTGACAGTCCTAAGCTACCACCTGAATTGTGAACATGGGTTGACCTGCAATGTGGACGTGTATTGAGCCATTTCTAAGACCACAATCGATACACATTTTTGGATAATACACAAACAGCTTGTGAACCTACCTTCCTTGGAATGTTTTACGGCTGTCTAATGTGTACATTGGAAAGGATAGCAAGATGGCTAGTTACTGTAGTTTTCAGAAATCCTTCTTTAAATTGGTGGGTTCAGATGCATTGGAGCACATTCATTCATTGGGATCATGATGAGAACTTGGCAAACAGGAGCAGAACTCCTTTCATGATGGAGAGAGAGAGGGAGAGAGAGATTTCTCAGTGGCAAAGCTAGTGACTTATCAGAGCATCTGTTGATTGAACAGTGTAAACAAAGGTAAGTGAGTAATTTGAGCATTTACAGGGGGAAAGCAGCTCGGTAAACAGATGACACACTTTGCTCGTATTAGTCAGCCAGTCAAGCAAGGGAATGGTGACACTTGGAGGAACACAAGCAACTTCACTGATGGGATTTTGTCCCATTGATTTTTCAGATCCTTGTGTAAGTTCTCCATAAATTTAGATATGCCACTCTGCCCAACAGTGCGCGGTTCTTTTGTAATTGTCAATATCAGCCCAGGTACAAAGGCAGGTGACTGATGCAATGAACTAACCGGATAATCCACGAACTAGAAAACGTGTTTTTAAATAGATTGGTGAGCGGATTAAGGCATTTTTCTTTTTCTCCGTGTTTTTTTCTTACTTAAAGTGAAACTTTTTCTGGCATGAAGATAAAATGATGGGGTACAATTTCACGCATTATATTTCTGCATGTTAAGCAGTGGGCCTCCTGAGGAAAGTGTAGATCTGTACAAGAGTGGCTGGTAGATTTGGGGGTGGGTGGGTGGGATGTCTGTACTGGGGCCTCACACATGCATTCCTCATTTGTGCATGGGATGCATAACAATACAGCTCCTTATATATGCACCCACCCTTTGGGGATATCTGGGGATGCCAGCCTCCAGGTGGTGGCTGGAGATCTCCCAGAATTACCACTGGTCTCCAGACAACAGAGATCAGTTCCCCCGGAGAAAATGGTTGCTTTGGAAAGTAGACTGCCTGGCATTATACCCTGCTGAGGTCCCTCCCCTCCCCAAAGCCCATCCTCCCAGTCTCCACTCCCCAAATCTCCAGCTCAACCCAGAGCTGGCACCCCTAGGTATATACCTCTGACTCTTTCCAAGGTATAATCACAGCCACATCTACCCACTTTACATTTGCAGAATATATTTCCTTCCACACTGCAGATAGTGAGAACCATGGTCCCAAAGACAAAGTTAGTGGAAACCCAATGCCACACAATATTATAATCACATAAGGAATGGGTTGTATGTGTGTGTTTGGGGGAAATTATAGTATTACAACATGGTGTTAGAGAAGATATTTGGGTTTTTCTCCCTCCCTCCCTCCCTCCCTCCCTCCCTCCCTCCCTCTCTCTCTCTCTCTCTCTCTCTCTCTCTCTCTCTCTCTCTTTCTTTCTTTCTTTCTTTCTTTCTTTCTTTCTTTCTTTCTTTCTTTCTTTCTTTCTTTCTTTCTTTCTTTCTTTCTTTCTTTCTTTCTTTCTTTCTTTCTTTCTTTCTTTCTTTCTTTCTTTCTTTCTTTCTCTCCTTATTCAGAATGGCACTCATTTCTCATTAGAACTGCATAAATCTGCTTTAGTCCTGCTTAATTATGTAAAATGACATAGTAGGAAACTCTTCGATGTTAAGGCAAAAGAACATGCCAAGCAAAGTTGGCAAGCCAAATAATAAGATATTGTAGGGAAAAGGCAAGGCTAACTGAGCAGATGGATCACTTGTTGCAGCTATATCTATTGGTAGACTAGCAGGGCCATCCAAAACAGAATTACACATTTAACAAGGTCCATCTAGTTATGATGGTACTAGAAGAGAGCAATCCTAAATATGCCTACTCAGAAGGAAGTCCCATTTGGCCTACTCCCAGGAAAGTGTTCTTAAGATGACACAGTATGAACATTTAAAAGTATCCTCTGATTCAAGCAGGTCTCTGGAGAAGTGGTATAGACATTTCCTGAAGAAACAAATAATCCTCCAAGCCTTGTTGTAGCAGAAGTTGAGGATTCTACCATTTCCGTCTTCCTTAAGTGGTCTAAGCAGCCAGCATCTTACTGTCTGGCTAGTAAAACTATATTCTGCCAAGTAGCAAGTACTGGGTTCTGAAAAGTGAGATACTCTATATTCTACCACTCTGGTCCCAACCAAGCACAGAGAGGGTGATTTTTCCCCCCATCCAAAATCAAAATATGAAAACATTCATTCCGAACGTAAAATGTGCTTTAACACTGCAGGGGGATGAATGAAAACAGCAGACTCCTTTGAAATCAGGTTGCTTTGTCTCTGAATAAGCTATATTAGTTCTTGAATATGGGGACCCATTATGGTGCAATGGTTAGAGTATCAGACCAGGAAACCCAGGTTTCGACAACTCTCCCCTTTACTTTGAACCTCATCGGGTAGCCTCGGACTACTCACTTTTTCTTAATGAAACATATCTCTCAGGACTGCTGTAAGGATAAAATGGTGAGGGAAGTATGTTTGCCCACTGAGCTTCTTGGAGAAAGGGTAGGATATGAACATTATGGATATTATAAAGTCCATAGATTGGCTGTTCTTGGCTGACTATTTTCAGTTTCAGTGTTGCTCGTCATAATGAGGTTTGAAAGAAGAGGAAGGGGGGTAAGGGGAAAAAAATTGCAAGGGCAAAATTAGAGCTTTTCAATACGTTCCAAAGCATAGATGAGACAAAAATTGCATTGCATTGTGCTTTTTTTCTCCCCAACAAAAAGAAGTGTTGGCCAACTGCTGGGAGCTCAATGTGGAAATTTCATATTTTTTGTCTGAATTAGAGTAATATGCGAATTCCCATGTTGTGTTTTCATCACAGTATTCACACATTTCACAATTTCCTACAAAAGCTACCCAATGTGATGAAATATATAATTTTCTCACTGGAAAAAAAAAGGCCGTTTGTGAAAAGATTATGGAAATATTCATCTTCTGGCACTTAAGGCAAACCTAATTGTTCAATGTATGTCCTTCATGCACAAAAGTAGGGTTTGTACAAAAAAGTGACTACGGGGTTGCTAAAGAGAAACCTGGGGAGGCTGCCATTACGACACAAGGCAAGTGCCACTCTTCACCCCCAGCTTCCTTGGTCTGCGGTTCTCCTTCTTAATCCTCCCAAAATTAAGGCCTTCGGGGAGCTGCAGCTTCAGGTCTTTTCTGTTTGCCAGGACAGATCCTTGATAGTGGGAAAAGCATTTTCCCCAGAACGTCTTGAAAAGATGCCTATCCAAACTTGCATCTCCAGAGTTTATAAGAAAAGTTGGGTGGGCTGTAATCTTCACCTTCAGCAAGAAGATAAGCACTACAGTCAAGAGTCTTTCTCTGGTTGGATTGGATATCCAAGGCAGAGGAGAACCCCTCTCTCTCAGTGCTGCCCCTCCTCCAGTTTGGTGTAGTGGTTAAGGGCACAGACTCTAATCTGGGAGAACTGGGTTTGATTCCCCACTCCTCCACATGCAGCTGCTGGTGTGACCTTGGGTCAGTCATAAGTTCTTTCAGAGCTGTTCTCTTATGAGCTGTTCTCCAAAGAGCTCTCTCAGCCCCACCTACCTCACAGGGTATCTGTTGTGGGGAGAGGAAGGGAAAAGAGATTGTACACAGCTCTGAGACTCCTTTGGGTAGTAAAGGGTGGGGTAAAAATCCAATCTCTTATCTTCTCCCCACCCACCTCCCTTCCTTTGTGGCTGCTGCTGCTGCAGTGCAGGCAGGCAGATGGCAGCAGTCGTGAGCAGCCAGGTGGCTGGTTAGGAGGTGTGATTGGTGACCGAGTCACCTGTCTGCTGCCTCTCCCTACCTGCCTCTTCTCTCTCTTGTTTCAAAAGTTCTTTCATAGGCTGAGGTGGCCCCTGGGAAATGTAGTCCCCAGGAAGACATAAAGATGACAGGAGGGCGTTTACAAGAAGAAGCCTGGGAATTTCAAGCAATATCAGAAGTCTTAGGCAAAATGCTTTCTGCTCAAGAGTTCTCCAGTGTTGCTCATAATTGGCTAATATCTTTCTGACCCACCCATCATTAATAGTCACCCTTGACCAAGTGTTCCTGGGAAGAACAGAGGAAAAACACTCTTCTCAAAGCTTATAATTTAGATCTCAGAAGTAGAAAGGAACAGCAGGGAAATTTTTTGGCTGGCCCTATATAAAATCCCCATTTCAAATTGTGTTCTAGAAATGAAAAACTCAAAAAATAACCCTCAACTGAACCTTAGTTGCTGTGTAGTCCAAGGGGGTGTTGGTAGCACTCAGCGGTTCTTGGCACAATTCTGTGCAGAAAATAAATAAATACAGTGCCAAAAATGATTTTCTTGCCACACTCTTAGAGGAAAAAAAAAATCACAAGGTATCATTGGAACAACAGATGTTAGGAAAGCAGATGAGTATCTCAATTAAAACAAGCAGATCCCACAAAAGCACCTGAAATGAAGCTCATATGTCCTGTACTACTGTTGTGTTTCTTGCCTTATAGGGGTGGGAGGGAACAGGAGCAGCAGTGATTAAGGGCAGTTGCAGTCCTGAAACCCAAATCTGAAAACACCTCTCCCCCCCAAATGTACTTCCCTACTTACTTCTAAGTAAATATGGATAGTCTTTCCCAGTCACTTCAGTGGAAGGGGAAGTCCACTGTATGCAGCTGTTCCCTCCACTGAAGTGAACAGGGAAACCATTGAACATGGTTAACTGAGGAAGAAGAAGAAGAGGAGGAGGAGGAGGAGGAGGAGGAGGAGAATTTATACCTCACTTTTCACTACCCAAAGGAGTCCCAAAGCAGCTTACAATTGCCTTCCCTTCCTCTCCCCACAACAGACTCCCTGTGAGCAATGTTCCCTCTAAGCTGTGGAGTCTTATGAGCAAAAAATTCTACTTTGTGAGCCACTGGCATTAAAGTTGTGAGTGAGTGATTTGGCTGCTGCATAAGTTAGTTTGCTCTGGAGCCATCCTTCCTGAGCTAAGACAAAAAGGTGTGAGCTGGAGGCTAAAAAACTGTGAGCTAGCTCACATTAACTCAGCTTAGAGGGAACATTGCCTGTGAGGTAGGTGGGGCTGAGAGAGCTCTGAGTGAACTGTGACTGGCCCAAGGTCACCCAGGGGGAATCAAACCTGGTTCTCCAGATTAGAGTCCGCTGCTCTTAACCACTATACCAAACTGGCTTTCATGTGCTCCTAAGAGAACATTAGACTGAGACACAGGGATCCACTGACACATTCACACCAAGCAGTCTGCTTGTTATGTGTGTCAGAGGAGTATTTCCATGCTCTCAGCATGTGTCTGTATATAGAATAATAAATTATATATAGATCCTGGCAAACAGTGAAATTTAAGACAACCTAAATGAACTGATCATCAATAGTAATTAGGGCACACTTTTTCTTTGCAATTAATCCATTAATGTGCTGTAAACAAATCTGTGCTGAGAAAAACAGAAGCAGCAGAGTGCATCTCTACAAACTGACTAGGCTATGGGCTTGTTTCACACTTCTTTCTGTTGCTGCCAAATCTGTCAGGTGGCTTGTATCTGACTGCAGAAATGCCACTGTGGGTAGCAAGAGTGGGCTGCCTCTAAGCAGAGGCACGATCCCAAGCAAGGCTTGTGTTGTACAGCTGCATAAGCCAGTGGGAAAGACCCAGTGGCACAGTGGCGGAGCAAGTGCTCAGAGCCAGTGTGGCATAGTGTTTAGGGCATCAGACTAGGATCTGGGAGACCCTGGTTCAAGTCCCCACTCTGCCATGGGTGACTTTGGCCCAGTCACTCACTCTTAGCCTAACCTACCTCACACAGTTGTTATTGAGGATAAAATGGAGGAGAGGAGAACAATGTTTTAAGGCAGAGGTGTCAAACTCATTTGTTACAAGGGCTGGATCTGATATAAATGCCATTTGGTAGGGCCGGACCATGTGTCCCTTAAAATGTAACGCCAGGTATGGGAGATATAAAGGACACAGGCAAACCCAATGGACAATATTTTTTTTTTACTCAAAATACAAACATGCTTTAAACATTAACACTCTTACAGTATTTCCTTGAAGTATCTCCCAGATGCCCACCCTCCCACTTCCACCACTTATTACTCATTTTCATCAGGACAGTGTACAGGGACACAATGCACAGGGACAGTGTACAGAGCACAATGCTCTGTCATCTGGTAATAAAAGTAATGACCAGTTGCTCACCTGCCAGATAAGAGCCCTGAATGGGCCAGTTCCAGCCCATTGGCTGCATGTTGGACACCCCTGATTTGACAAGCTTTGGGTCTCTACTGGGGACACTGTACTGCCACTGACCAGTCCCCCTTTAGAAAGCATCCCCCACAAGGAGTAATGGACTCCCCAAAATTTCAGATTTTTGGGGGGGAAGGAATCCAAGTTCAAAAATGGCATTGGGACCCAAATAGACCAGAATACAGCATTGTTGGGCAACTGTAACACAAGATCCAGATTCAGGAACCCGGAATTGCCAAAAAGTCACTCAAAATGGAAAATTTACTGCAGGAATCCTTTGACTTTGCAAAGGGGATTTCCCATCTGAGCTCTCAGCCAGTGGCAGGAGTGCTGGAAGCTGCTGGAGTGGCCACCTCGCCAAAGAGAACAAGTAGTCTGTGAAATGACTCCAGCAAATCCACATATTTTTCTCCCATTATTCAAGACCTTGTTAAAAGGCCAGAGTGGAAATGATAATGAGAGCATGTAGCTATCCCAGGAAGTACTGGCTACATTAAGTGGAGGGAATTAGTCTGGCCACGTGATTATGTTTCTGGTGCAGTTTTGTATGCTTTATCACAGTTAGAAGGATTAGATGGGAATAATAGGAAAAATTAATGTACGAGAACAGATACCCTTCAGTGAAAATATCAAACTTGGGGATGAACTCCTGAACTCCATCCCTGACCCCTCTTATCTGATAATGAAGGTACTCTATCATTACAGCAAATGGCTCTAATATAGTAGCAAGAGCAAAGCCTACTGTGGAATACAAAGCCGGATTTCGGGTGTCCTTTCACCTACAGAAATGATATCTGTCCGTGGCACTGCCTGATATTTGGTAAGGCCAATTGCAAGACGGTGGCACGTGGTCTCAGTGACTAACTAAACGATCCACTCCCCCCCCCCAACTTGAATCCTGCTGTAAATCTATGCAGATTAGGGTTGTCAACTCTGGGTTGAGAAATTCCTGGAGATTTGGAGGTTGAGCCTGGGGAAGGTGGAGTTTGGGAAGGGGAGGGACCTCAGCAGGCATAATGTATTTAATTCATTGATACCCTGCCTTTCTCCCCAATGGGGACCCAAAGTGGCTCACATCATTCTCCTCTCCTCTCCTCTCCTCCATCTTATCTTTACAACGACCATCTGAGATAGGTTAGAAGAGAAGAAGAAGAAGAGAAGAGATTGGATGTATACCCCACCCTTGACTACCCAAAGGAGTCCCAAAGTGGCTTACAATCCCTTTCCCTTCCCCTCCACACAACAGACACTGTGTGAGGTAGGTGGGGCTGAGAGAGCTCTCTCGAGAACTGCCCTTGAGAGAACAGCTCTGAGAGAACTTATGACTGACCTAAGGTCACACTAGCAGCTGCATGTGGAGAAGCAGGGAATCAAATCTGGGTCCCCCAGATTAGAGTCCGCACTCCTAACCACTACACCAAACTGGCTGTCAGGTTAGGCTGAGAGTGTGTGACTGGCCCAAGGTCAGCCAGTGAGCTTCCATGGCACGAGTGGGGATTCAAACCTTGGTCTCCCAGATACTAGCCTGACAACCGCCATGCCACACTGGCTCTCCATAATGCCCTAGAGTCCACCATCCAAAGCAGACATTTCTCTGGGGAACTGATCTTTGTAGCCTGGAGATCAGTTGTAAACCCACTCCTCTTTCTCTTAGTGGAAATTTTCAGTAAGATTCAATGTGAGAATGTGCCAGTGGCTGAGTTTCGACTGGCAATTTGCCCCGCTATAGCCACATTTCAGACATGTTTCCCAAATGGATTAAAGGGGGCATTCACACAGGCACATCTGCCTGGTGTTCCCCACCGTAGGCAACCTGTGCTGTTTCGCTTCACTCCCGGGATTAAAAGATACCTGTTGAAAGTGGTAGCAAATTCTGGAGAGTGCCTTTATCCCACTGCATTCCGCTTCCCAGAAGTGTGAACGCTCAGCCAAAAAGCCAGGAGCAACCTGCGTTGCACAGAAGGCAGCAGTGATATGATTGGCTGTGCTCCGCTCCCAATGCTGTGTCAGTGCAATGGGATCCTCCCCAAATCGACCAGATGCCTATGTGTGCATGAGCACATATGTGCTCATGCGCTCATACACACATAGGCATCCAGCTGATTTACCAGGAAAAAGCCGTTTACAGCCGTGCCTCCAACCCAGCAGTCTGAATGCTCCTGCACGCCTCCTCCCAGTATGCTCCCACATATCAGTTGGCCCCATGCAACCAGGAAAACCCAGAACAGTTTGTTCCGGGGCTTTTTTGCCATGACTGGCTCCCACCTCAAACTGCCAGTCTGAACTCAGCCAGTCTTTTTTGGTCTAGATGGCAATAGCAATATCCATGGCACTTGGCAGCAGCTTCAGATAATCAAAAATAAAGATCCCTTCCCCAGTGCTTACAGTCTGAAAGCAGGTGGCCTAGATAGTCCTGGTGACCCTGGGGCAAGGCACATAACTGCCTTCTCTGTAACCCCCTCTGCTCTTACACATATGCCAAGCAAACACATCATTCCAAAACTGGATTCATATTTAATTGAACCCCTGGTCCTCCCTTTTCCCCTCCTCTCTTTGGTCATCATAATATTTCAGTACAAATGCTAAGTTTGTTAATATAGTATGTGAAAGCCATTTTGGTTAGTGGTTAGGAGCGTAGACTCTAATCTGGGAGAACCGGGTTAGATTCCCCACTCCTCTACATGCAGCTTCTGGTCTGACCTCAGGTCAGTCACACGTTCTTTCAGAGCTGTTCTCTCAGGATCAGTTCTTAAAAGAGCTCTCTCAGCCCCACCTACCTCACAGGGTATCTGTTGTGGGGAGGGGAAGGGAAAGGAGATTATAAACTGCTCTGAGACTCCTATAGATAGTGAAGGGTGGAGTATAAATCCAATCTCTTCCTCCTCCTCCTTCCATAAATTTTATTTGTATATTTATAAATCCACTTTTCTCCCCAGTGGGGACCCAAACACAGTTTACAACCTCATTCTTCTCTTCTTTATTTTATCCTCATGACAACCTTGTGAGGTGAGAGAGCCTGGCTGGCCCAAGGTCACCAAGCAAGCTCCCATGGCAGAGGGGGGAATACAGATTGGTGCACTCCAGGTGTACACTAGACTCCATCTAAGCAATTTCTGTTTGGAATTCTTCACTCTGTCTAGCCAGCACAAAGGAGAGTGGTCTGTTTGCAAGCGGAACCTGACACCCCACAGGTATGGTCTTAACTTGGTCAAGGCCCACACAATTGCAAAGCACTCCTTCTCAATAACAGACCAGTTTCTCTCTCTGGGCAAGAACTTTTTGCTCAAAAATACCACAGGGTGTAAATCACCATCAGCACCACATTAGCACAGAACAGCGCCAACACCAAATTGGCTAGCATCAGTTTGGACAGTGTATTCGAGTGCAGGGTCAGGTGCAAGCAAGACAGGTGACTGTGCAAGACCCCATTTCAAAGCTTCAAAGGCTTGTTGACACTGCTCTCTGAGGCAGCTTACAGCTTGTTTAAAATCAGTTACATTATGAGTGTAAGTGTAGCTTTTCTGGCTGTGTAGTCAGTGGCATTCCTCACTTTGTGACATTCATCATTTTGGCACATGCTCAGAATTTACAGGGTTGAACTACAGTTCCCAGGCAGCGATGTGAGAATGTGCAAAGTCTTTGCCTTCCAGTTTATAACACTTGGTTAGTATGAAAGGGCTCAGCTTTAGGCATCAGGCAGGCCAAACTGGGGAGGCTCAGACACTAAGCATAAACACACCCAGACTTACCCACGCTGGCGGGATCGAGACAATTGAGGACAAGCACCTAATTTGTCAGTTAATATGATTTGGGTAAGTTGGGCGAACAGCAAAGAGGAAGGGGGAGACCACAGGAAAGCAGTGCATATATGGAAGCATTTACAATACCGAATGCTCGATAGAAAGGAAGCTTTTTTCGAGCATTCAAAAATGTTGGTCATATCACTGGTTAAGGCTCAACATTATGTTTAAAAAATTCTCATAAAAGGAGTTTGATCTATATTCCTATCTGCTGTATGTAAATCTCTCTTTCCATCTTTCTTTCTCATATTCATCTGTTGTTCTTCTTTATTAATTCGGGGTGCATTTTTAGAGCAGAGGCTGTGAATGCGATGGAAGCTTAAGGTTACATTTTAAAAATATTTGAGACAGGCAGAGCCAAGGAAGTACACGGAGTGATGAAATACACAGGAAGGAAACAGAGAGTGGTTTTAAGGGAAATGGTTTTTCTGCAGAACTACTGTGGCACCAGCTACTCATTAAAAGCCCATTACTAAAAACAGAGATATTGGTAGAGGTATAAAGACTCTTACAATGGCTTAGATAGGAAACTGCTAATGGAGATATCTGAAATATTAAGAAACGGAAATGGTAAAAGATGCACAAACAAGAACAGAAAATGCATCAAATTGATGAGGAAGATGCAATAGATTGTACATAAATATTTGAATAGGGAAGAATCACAGTCCATTCTCATTCCTGGCTGTTGCTTCTGCTTGTACTGTAACAGCTCCAGGGACCTCTAGTAAAATGCTTCTGGAGCTCCCAGATGCATCTGGAGTTCCCAAGCGGCACAATGGTGTACCAGCACTAGACTTAGAAGAGGCCCTTATAGCTGGGCTTGAGGTGCCTCTAATGTCCATAATTTGTACAGATCCCTTGTTTCCATACAGATATCCCCATTCATTGTAGGACTGGATAAAATACATTTTTTTTCTATTTCATAGCTGGTCTACCCCAAGTTCTGCATCTCTCTGATAACCCATTGCACATTTCCAGGAATTTCTTTGATGGAGGTGCACACATAAGGCACATTTGGTTATTTAATTTTAGTGTGTTTTATATAGATGAGATTGAATGTGTTGCAACTTGCCATCTATATGTGTATACAGTATACTGTTTCCATTATACAATAATACACATGGACACTTGAAGCTGCCTTATACTGAATCAGACCCTGGCTTCATCAAAGTCAGTATTGTCTACTCAGACCACCAGTGGCTCTCGAGGCCTGAGTAGACAATACTTTCACACCACCTCCTACCTGATCCTTTTAACTGGAGATACTGGGAATTGAACCTGGGACCTACTGCATGCCAAACAGATCCTCTGCCTGTGAGCCACAGCCCCTCCCTTCACTAGCATTAGAAGTGGTAAGCAGCTAGAGTGCTTCCTTGTTTGGGGTGCCAAAGAATTCCCCCCCCCCATAATGATCACCTGGTTCATTCTAACTAGCAGTTAGTACTCAGAGAAGTACTCTACCAGACACTTGGTTAAGTTCATTTTCTATTTCTGAGTTTCTCCTCTGGCTTGTTTGTTTGTTTTTTCTTTTTTAAAAAAAGACGTCATTGGCTGCTAGTTTTGTTGGATGTGTTTGTAGTTTAATTTTGCTTTTGCTGTTTTAATTACATTATGTTATACTTTATTGTGAGAACAGATGTTCAGTCTACACACTGCTAAACAAGTCAATAAATAAAGAATTCACTGCAACAGATGTAATGATCTGGCCACTAACTCTGATGGCTTTTAAAAAAGAACAGATAAAATTTATGGAAGATAAGAGTTGGATACAGCTAGCTTTTGAGTATATCTCATCTAAACCCCTTTCTTACTGCATCTCTGGTTGTCACATGTGTCCATACAGTTCCTCTGAACCTGTTTAGCCCTTTTGGTGGTCAAAGGGGGTCCCTCCTCCTTGTTTCACCAGCAGAATATGTGGTTCCAACTCCAGATCTAGTCCTGTTAGGGACAAATTATAGAATGTCAGCTATCTCCTTCATACTGTGCATGAGAACTCCTTGGAGAATTTATTAGTCAATGCTAGGGACAGATTTTTGGACCTGATGCACCAAGTGAACATTTTTTTAAAATGTTTCCTACTTCTCCATCTCCTTGCCCACTTCCCACTCCTGTACCACTCATGTGCCTTGTACCACACAAGAGCATTTCCCCTACACTGGCACAACAACTCAATGACAATTTGTTCCTAATATCAGGGCAGGAACACTGACATACAGATTTTCACTAGTACTGGGAACCCTGAGTGTGTTCAGAGTCTAGGATCATCCTCTAAAGCAGCTAAACACATATCTTGATCCTTGGGGATCATAGTGACCATCCAAAAATAGACCATGATGTTGCGCTGTAAAAATCCTGCTGCATTTCTGGAGCTCATTGGGTAATAGGAAGCTTTGATATGTATTCAGTGGAAAGCTTGAGCCTTATCTGAGCAAATGATCAAGATATTCTAACCCCAGCCTAGTCCCACATTGATCAAACCTGTGATGTTGTATCTACCAGGTAAAACCTTGGAGCTTTAACAGCATATTTCTTTGATTTTCATAGTTCATTTGAACTTGGAATTTGGGGATTTGTACATCTGTGAATCCACTTCAGTCAAAATTTGTGAAACAGGTTTTGCATAAATACCTCTCATATACCAACAAATCCTGGAATTTCCTGTACTTTGTTGAATGTTATCCAGCAAACGAGTTAATACCAAAGGAGTAGATCATCTCTTTTGATGTTACTCTTATGACTGTCTGACTTAGATGAAATTCCCCATGTGGGATTTGCTTTGGGAATAGGAAAGCAGTCTAGAGGATGGAGGGAAGGTCATAGCTCAGTGGTAGAGCATATGCTTTGCATTTCAGCACAGTCCCAGGCACTAATTCCCAGGGTCTTCAGCAAAAAGGATCCCAAACAGTGGAACTGAGATCTTCCAGCACTCAGAGGAGATGACACAAGGCTATGTTGATCGATAGTATGATTCTGGTAAAGGCAGGTAGGAATGTTCAAATATGTTTGTGCTGCTTCGCAATCAAACTGTATTTATTGTCAGGTGTCCTTGGTTTGAAGCTTACTTTTTAAAAATAGAGCTAAGTCAAGATGTTGAAAGCCTTTGGAAAATAAGCCATTCTCCCATTACATTTGTAACTTGGGTTGTTGTTGTTTCCACTTTAAGCACTGAAATGTATATGGGGGAAAGGACATGTATCACCAGGTGGAGCTATGTGGCCAGCTGAAAGATGTGCTCAAGGAACATACATAATGTAATTTTTTTTTTAAAAAAACCACTCCTCTTCCCAAAAGGCTCAGGATGTCAATAGATAGTTGTGCCCTTTTTATCCCCAGAACAATCCTATGAGATTCGTTAGGCCAAAAAATGTGATTGGTCTAAGGTCACTCAGTGGGGCTTGAACCTAGATTTTTCCAGGTCTGGTTTGATGCTCTAACCACTACACATTACTGGTGGTACCCAAAATATGCTGCACTAAATGCAGATTGCATACAGTACACAAGTCATACAAACATAGACAATAATACAACTACCACCTATTAAGATATGCATAGGCTGGGGACAAGTTGTTAGATTCCAAGTCAATTTGAAGTGCTGGCTTTTTGGTGAAGAAGGAAAGCCAAATTTGTCTTAAACTGATGATTTTTTAAAACACACAACAGGAATAGAGGGTTAAGTTCCATCATAAATAGCATATTTTAAAGTGTGAATATGTAATAGTCATTCAATCTTCCCTAGCGACCAAGAGAGCTATGAGCCCAGTATACTGATGTCATGCAACCAATGTAGCAAATGCAATCAAGGTAATGTTTGTTGTTTGTTGATGAGTTTGATTCTGTTCTCTGATCTTGGATCATAACAAACTTGACTGACTGTTGGATCTCCAGAGAACTAGGGGGAAGGGAGTTGGGGATTCTTGAAGTCCCGTTTTATAGCTGAAATACAGCAATCTTCCTGAGGCAGGCACAATACAGGAGATGTTGGAATATGCAAGGTCTATAGTGCAGCCTTACGAAGAAGATCACCCTACAGGGGGACAGCTGAAGGACTGGTAATTAGCATAGCTAGACTTGGGACTGCCCACAGTTTCAAACGGTGTCCTTGCTGTCTCCTGATTGGGTCTTCTGGAGACTTCCTGCTCCTGCAGAGCTTCCTTCTTGTTGTTGTTGCTCCTTCAGCAGTTAGGTTAGACAGTTAAGGTTCTCTCTCTTCTATGTTCTATAAGGGTTTGTTCTTCCTTAATAAACCTACTTATTTGTCTCTAAACAGTCAGTGGTCTACTTCCTTTGCATATTTAAACTCTGCCAACAGGAGAGAGTCAACCAGGCAGAAGCCAAAGCAACAACAGCAAGCCTTAATGGAACAGCAAAGCTTCTAAGCTTTGGCAAGCTTATATAAGAAGAGGAGTCCCCGCCTTTTCTGATGACCTGGTTAATGTCCTGGCTCCTGTCAAAATCTACTACACCTCACCTCTCTTCTGGAAGAGACTGGAGAAAGACACGCCCAAGGTTCCTCACTGTGTTTCTTCTCCAGGTCCCTGTCTCCACCCTACTCCTCCTTTGTCTCTGATCCTGAGGTTCTGGGAGAAACCTGCAGGATGGGACCTCAGCAGGGCTCCTGCAGTGGTTCCAGGAGGTCAGAAGGTATAGATTGGGTGCGGGGCTTTCCAAGTGGTTCTAGGGTTGCCAAGTCCTTCCTGGCAACCAGCAAGGGATGTGGAATTTGGTATTTGGGCAAAAACTCTATAGTAAAACTGGCTTCTACCATAGAGTTTTTGCCCATATACTAGAGCATTGCACGGAAGTCACTGGCATGATGATGTCACTTCCTGTGTGATGCCTGCAATGTGACCCAGGCTTTCCTCTTTCTACTGGGAAATCCCTCCTAGGGATCCCAACCCCCCAGTGGGGGCAGGGATCCCCTGATTTGGCAGGTTGCCTTCCCAATGCTGTCCAGCTGGCCAGCAGGGGAAATCCAGCCTGCAAATACATGTCTTCCAACCAACTTCCAGGTAAACTGGAAGTGCATCTCCAACGTGATGGCATCACTTCTGGGTGACATCATCACATCGGGGATGTCGGAGGGCAACACTCCTCTTTTTGGGCAGAACTCTATGATTTTGAGGTCAAATTCACTATAGAGTTTTGCCCCAAAAGTGGAGCGTCACCCCCAATGTCTCCAATGTGATGATGTCACTTCCAGGTGGTGTCATCACATCAGGGGTGGTGCTTCCAGTTTGACTAGAAGTTGCTCCATGTAGTTCTGGTCTCCTAAAGTGCCACAGGAGCCCCCTGCCAGCCAGATGAGTACACCTAGCAACCCTAATCCCCCCACTGGCCAGTTTATTGGTGGCTGGGGGGCAGGACCTGGCAGTGGGGGACCCCTGCCTCTTCTGGGGGGGGGTGTCTGGCAATTCTAGGTGGTTCCTGATCTTTTGGCTCACTGGGGAAGGGGCCCTCAACTGGTGGCTGTGGCAGAGTCCTGGGGTCTGCTTGCAGAATGCTCAGAGGGGCCTGTGCCTCAAAGATCTCAAGGCCTGAGATGGACTCCTTGTCCCAGTGGAACTGGGGCAAACCTTGCTGCTTAAGGATCTCAGCAAACAACAGCTCCCTCTATTCTCTGGAGATGGGTACCTACTCAGTTTTCAAATCTAATTTGCTTATGTACCATTAGAAGAAATCAAAGGTTGCTGTTGTTCCACCTCCTCTTGCCTGAATGCTACCCATAACATAATAACCTTCTTTGTTCTTGAATCATATCACATGGCTATGGAAGAGCTATATGATTGTTCCATAAGTTGAGAGGACTGCTCAAGCCATACCAATACAAAAATGTAATCTCAAATAAAAGTTCATCTCGAGACAGAGAGGAAAGACTTGTCTAACCATCTAGTACAGGCAAGCCAATGTAGTGTAGTGGCTAGGGTGTATGACTACGATCCAGGAGACATGAGTTCAGATCCCCTGCCATGAAAGCCTTCTGGGTGACCTTGAGCCAGCCACACATGCGCTCAGTCTGACTCATCTCACAAGGTTCTTGTGAGGAGAAAAAGGAGGCAAGGCGAATTATGTAAGCCCATTGGGGAGAAAATTGGGATATAAATCAAGTTAATAAAAATAAAATATACATTTTTTTTTTACTTTATTGTGTAGTGGTTACAACATCAGACTAGCATCTGAGAGACTGAGGTTCAAATCCCCACTCTGTCTTGGAAGCTTAAGGGCTATCTTGGGCTACTTGCTCAAACAACTTATGCTGGAGGAAAGGAGACTGTAAACTTTTTTGGGTCCCCACTAGGGAGTAAAACAGGGTATAAATACTTCAGTAAATAACATTAGCCTATGCTGAAGTGAATTGAGATGATCACTAAAGAGAACAGAGCAGTGTGAACTTTAGGGAGAGAGGCACACATTCTTTGATTTTGAAAGTCAATGTGTTGCAGCATCTACAAGATTATCTCTGTTGTTTGATCCCTGCATTTTAACATTGCTCCTCCCTTGGGTGAACTCAACCCACATTTTTCTCTGTTCCACCATTTTTGTTTCCTTGCACCCATTTCCCTCCCCTGTAAAATTATGCATCTTTCAACATTATTGGTGCATCAGTAAATCCACATAATACATTATACATATATAACACATATAAATGATAATTCCTATAAATAATGTATACATTGCATTTTAAAAGAAAAAAAATGTACAAAGTACTTCTATAATATAAATGAATCTGTGAAACCCAACAGCTGAAAGTGGAGAATAGAAACTGGTAAAAAAATAGAAAGAAAAACAGCAAGTAATAATACAGGGAATATTCTCTCAGGACTGCACTGGACATCCCTGGGTTCAAATTCCCTGTTTATTGGGTTGGGCACCCAGTTACTATCTCTCAGCCTCAAATACTTGGCAGCGTTGTTGTGAGGATAAAATGAAGCAATTTCCATAAAAGATAGGGGAAATTTAAAATGCAAAGACCATAAATAATTAGAGTAGTAATTATCCAGTGTAAAGTTAAGCACATTCAAATTCATTATAATGAGAGAGTTAAGAAACTGTTTACATCTCTCCCGCTGAAAGCAATGAGGATTCAGACTTGATCTGAATCCTTCTCAGTGTTAGGAGTTGTGTAGATGCAGAACATAACAGATTTGCATGAACTTTGTCCCAATTACTGGAATTCCCTGGAACAAAGTTTGAGTCCAGTGGTGGCACCTTTAAGACCAACAAAGTTGTATTCAAAGTATAAGCTTTCATGTGCATGCACTTCTCCAGATACACAGATATATGCACACAGAAGCTTATGCCATGAATAAAACTTTGTTGGCCTTAAAGGTGCCACTAGACTGAAAACCAGGGAGGAGTGTGAGGCACTCCAAAGGGATCTGTTGAGGATGGGTTAGTGGGCGTCAACGTGGCAAATGGGGTTCAATGTGGCCAAGTGCAAAGTGATGCACATTGGAGCCAAAAATCCTAAATATAAATACATGTTGATGGGGTCTGAACTGGCAGAGATGGACCAAACACTCTCCCTAGAAGCTCCCCATACCCCATGAGAGATCTTGGAGTCGTAGTGGATAACTCAATGAAAATGTCTAGACAGTGTGTAGCTGCAATAAAGAAAGCCAACGCTATGCCGGGGATTATTAGGAAGGGAACTGAAAACAAATCAGCCAGTATCATCATGCCCCTGTATAAATCATTGGTGCGACCTCATTTGGAATACTGTGTACAGTTCTGGTCACCACATCTCAAAAAGGATATTATAGCATTGGAAAAAGTGCAGGGAAAGACAACTAGAATGATAAAAGGGTTGGAACACCTTCCCTATGAAGAAAGGTTAAAATGCTTGGGGCTCTTTAGCTTGGAGAAACGACGGCTGAGGGGTGACATGATCGAGGTTTATAAGATTATGAATGGGATTGAGCAGGTTGAGAAAGAAGTACTTTTCTCCCTTTCTCACAATACAAGAAATCGTGGGCACTCCATGAAATTGCTGAGCAGTCGGGTTAGAATGGATAAAAGGAAATACTTCTTCACCCAAAGAGTGATTAACATATGGAATTCACTGCCACAGGAGGTGGTGGCAGCTGCAAGCATGGACAGTTTCAAGAGGAAATTAGATAAACATATGGAGCAGAAGTCCATCAGTGGCTATTAGCCACAGGGTATAGATGGGAACTCTCAGTCTGGGGCAGGTGATGCACTCTATTCTTGGTGGAGGGGGCAGCAATGGGTGGGCTTCTGGTGCCCTGGCCCCACTGCTGGACCTCCTGATGGCACCTGGTATATTTTGGCCGCTGTGTGACAGAGTGTTGGACTAGATGGGCCATTGGCCTGATTCAACATTGGCTTCTCTTATGTTCTTATGTTCTTATGACTCAAACCGTGTTCTGCTGCTTCAGACCAACATGGCTACCCACATAAATATACCTTCATGGAAATCCTTGCATGACTGGAAGTCTCACATTCTACTCATATTTTTAGTTATGTATAAAATTTATACTCCACCTTTCTGCCCTCATTGGGGTCACTAAAAACATACATAATAAATTAAATTTAAAACATACATAATAAAAACACATCTTAAAAAAACGTTACAGCCAAACAACAAAACCATGCATTCAAACAACTAAAACTGAGTTAAAGCGCACACTCAATACAATAAAACTCACATCTCTCCTTATATATATTTGAGTTTTCCTGTCCCTCTTGCCTGAATGTTCCACACCCCCCCACAGCCTTTAGCTCCCTGATATGTCCCTCACCAGGGGTCTCTACCCATTGGTGACTGCATTGCCTAAGTCCCATCTTTCCCTTTTATCTCACGCTGCAACTGAGGAAGATGAGGTTTCACCTGGGATGGACGTAAACCTGCACCACTTGAAGCACAACCCCATGCCAGCCCTCAACAGGCTGCTTATGGGGGGGTGGGAAGTGATGCCAAGATGGGAGGCCCCTTGCATTGGCCAAACTGCTGACCTGGCCCTCACCTGCCGCTGAAGCACAGTCTCACACCCTCCCCACACCGAACAATGGCCACAGAGAGCTCTTGCCCCTGCCCCAGCAGCTGCTTCCCTTTCCTCAGCTGCCCACATTCCCACTTTGCATAGCGCCACTTCCATGGGGGGGGAGAGACATGAGTGGGATGCAACTGATGCTCCTCTGTGGGCAACGTGAATCTCCTCCCAGCCCAGCCCATCCTGGAAAGCACCAGTTCTTCGCTCAGAGCGCCCAGCCTTGCAGCGCGCCTAGCAAACTGATGCTAAAAAAACCTCCTCAAGCCTGGGCCACTCACCCACAACCTATTTCTAGAGCTCGTTGTTTCTATTTCCACAATGGGCCTTATTCCTAGTACACAAATATAACAATTAAAACCAGTTTGAAGGAGGGATTACTGAGAGAACTCCAGAGGAAACGAAGCTGGCAGAAGATGACAACAGAAGGGGACTGGCAAGACTTTCTGGGGAGAGAGTTCTAGCGTTTTGGTGCCACGACTGAGAAGGCCCTTTCCTGGGGTGCCACCCACCTGATATAGGAAGGCAGGGGCATGCAAACCAGGGTCTCAGAAGGTTTATTTATTTTAAAAAAATGTTAGCCACCTTTCCTCCTTATGGAGCTCAAGGTAGCTCACAACATAGATAAAACACATAAAATGCACTAAAACATAAAAGCCAAAATTTAAAATCACAACACAGGACTGCTAGTAAACTTAAGCAATTACATTTCTAAATATAACCATTTTTAACTGTATCCTGAAGATTGAAAGTTAAAGGGCCAGGCTCATGTGCCTGTGGAGGCTGTTCTGTACTATTGGGGCTGCCAGTGAGAAGGCCCTGCCTCGTATATCCACCAAATGATCTTCATTGATCGATGAGACAGTCAGGAAGGCCTTTCCTTGTGATCTTAATTCCTGGGCAGGAACATATGGGAGAATACATTCCTTCGGGTTCCCCAACCCTAAGCCACGCGGGGCTTCAAGTTTCAAAACCAACACCTGGAGGTGGACTCCAGAGTGGATCAGTAGCCAGTGTAATTGCTGTAATATTGGGATCACATACTCAGAATAGGTGGTCCTGACCAACGGTCTAGCCACAGCATTCTGCACTAGCTGCAGCCTCCAAACACTTTTCAAGGGTAGCACCAAGTGCACATTACAATAGTTCATTCTAGATGTAACTAAAGCATGAATCACTGTGGCTAAATCTGACTGACCTAGGAATGGATGAAGTTGACTCACAAGCTGAAGCTGGGCAAAAGTACTCTGAACCACTGCTGCCACCTGGTTTTCTAAGGTAACCACCATGTCAAGTAGTACTCCCAAGCTATAAACCTGACTTTTCAAGGGGAGTATAACCCCATCCAAGAAAGGAGAGTTTGAATATCTGATCTGCCTTTCTATTTACCCAAAGAACCTCTGTACTATTAGGATTAAGTTTCAGCTTGTTCACCCTCATCCAGCCCATTACTGACTCCAACTGCTGGTTCAAAACATCAACACCGTCCTTGGAATTAGGTTGGAAAGAACAATGTTGTTGTTAGTCATTCAGTCGTGTCCGACTCTTGGCGATTTTATGGGCCAGCTCTCTCCACATTTTCTGATCTTGTCCTGTTTCTTTGAGTCATTCCATGATCAGGCTGGTGTTGACTTTTATGGTGTCTAGCTACCATGTTCTTTGGTGGCCTGGTTTCCTTTTGCTGCTGACCAATCCAAGTATAATTGCTTTTTCTAATGAGTTCTTCTGCATGACATGGCTGAAATAAGTCAGTCAGTTTTATGATTTTTTTTTTCCTTCCAGTGACATATCTGGTTTTATGCATGCCAATACTTGCTTGTTTGTCACCTTTGCTGTCCAAGGAATGTGCAGGATCCTTCTCCAGCACCACAGCTCAAATGAGTATCATCCACAAATTGGTGATACTGCAGCCCAGACCTCTTTATGACCTCTTTCAAAGGCTTCACATAGATATTAAATAATATAACTCATAAGCTCAAACCCTGAGGCATCCCATAGATGACTATAGCAACCAGGTAGGTTTGTAAGGGAACAGGTGGTCCTTCAGGCATGCTTGTTCAAAGCCAATCTCGGGCTTTTTCAGCTATTTCAACAGAGCACAAGCGCAGTGAGTGTGAAGGAATGTATAATATTATCTTCCATAATGCTAAAGCTTGCTAAATAGAATTATGACTTCAATGGGTTTACTATGCTTAGGGCTTAACTATGCTTAACTATGCTTAGGACAGCACCGCTGGAATGAGCCTGATTGGAGTATCTACTTGAGGAAGTAGTTTTTCATATGACACATATTATCGTATGGAACTCATTGTCAGAAGAGGTAGATTATGACTTCTAGCACCTATGCTTTAAAAGAGGGTAAGATTATTCCATGCGATGCATATGGTTGGTTTGCCCTTAATAAACATCTGCATCGTATCCATGGCACGCTACGATACAACCATCTCATTCCATCACCACCCCACTCATATAGTTGTAGGCATTTTTAATTACAGTACAAAACCCTGTTATGTTAATATACTGAAACAAGCAAGGTCCATTTACTCTGCAAAGCTATGCATATATTTTTTTTTTACACTTGGAATCTTTAGCGGCATGCAGTGGCTTCCTGCCTTAGGCATAAATCTGGGGGTGGGGGGTGGAGAGGGAAAGAGGGAGCAACCAAAGAAAATCCGTCTAGAATAAACACGTTCATATCTTGTGGACAGAAGCGTTTGGCTGGAGGTGTCAACATTAAAAGCTGAATTGTACTATATAAAGACTTCCTTTCATTCACTTCAACTTGCCCAGCTCGAAAACAAAGCCAAGATTTCTCGCTTGCAAATTATGTGGCAGGACGTCTCCCATTTCAATCACTTCCAACCTTTTAACGTAACACAAAAAACCACAAAGAACTTAGATGGAAGGCAATTGATTCTGGGCGGCAAATGATATTTTTTTCCCCCACTGCAAACTGTCATTTTCATCATGCCTAATATTGCTTTATGTCCAGAAGGGGGGGAAACCTTCCAAAACCCTGGGATGATTGCTCTTTATTATGTATTTTGAATTCAAGGGCTAGAGAAACCTGCTTACTACCAGATGCCACTGCGGAGGCTGGAATTTGTTCAACAGAGAAGCCACCTTGAAAGCTTCTATGTAGTTGAGTGCAACTCTGTATTAATTCCAAACACCTTCACTATCTAATTACTCTATTACTTTTCAAGTAATTACAATGCTATGTATTTCCTTTTGAGTCAGAGAAAGACTTGAATATGGCCTGTTAGGGTAAATAAAGAAAAGGAAGCTGAAAACAGAAGCTTGGGGGGGGGAGGGGAAGAAGAGAGGAAACCTTGTTGGATCTTGAACAGTCTCTCAGCCCCTTTTCTCTGTTAATATATGCCAATTTTAAAAAGACACATTTTTTTACTGTTATTCAAAATGTGGTGTAAATGAAGTCAAATTCTATTCTGTTTTATTTACTTTTCCTTCCGGTATGCATTGTAAGAAAGTGAACTCATAGAAGATGATGACACATGAATAAATTATGCCCTGGTGGCAGCAGTTCTAAAGATTCATCTCCTTTCTAGGTCTACTGTGCAATCGCACATAGTGTTAGTCCAGTCTATGTCTATTGATTTCAACTGGATTAGACTGGGTAACTATGCATAGGATTGCCACACTACTGAGACAAGTTGCCAGCTCTGAGTTGGGAAATGTAGATTTTGGGGGTGGAGCCTGGGGAGGGTGGGGTTTGTGGAGGGGAGGGACAACAGCAGGGTATAACGCTGTAGAGTCCACCCTCCAAAGCAGCCATTTCTTCCAGAGAAACTGATCTTGGTCATCTAGAGATCAAAACAGGATCTCTAGATGCCATCTGGAGGATGACAGCCTTATATATTTAATTTTATTGTATTTATTTTATTTTATTGCAATATGTATCCTGCCCTACCCCACAAGTGGACTCAGGGCAGTTTGCATCACATCATCAAAGACAATATAACACATCAGTAAGCAGCACCATATAAATAAGATTAAAATTTAAATAATCTATATATCTAATAGCCAAGTTGCCCCCTCCATGCTGATATCTGCACATCGGGGGCAATTGGGGGGGCAGAGAGATTTTCCTGCACACTTGGAGCAGTCTCCAGGTGTGCAGAAAAATCTAAAAAGTTGAAAAAAAGTATACAGGGGATATTTAAATCCCCTCAAAAGTAAAAGAGCATTCCCTGTGCATGCTCTGGGAACTCTGTGGTAGCTGGCAGCTGGAAGCAGCTCAGGCCTCTCTGCCAGAACTGGGGGGGAAAGATAGGTGGTGGAGCTGAGGGGGGAGGAGATCTGTGACCCGGCAGCTGGAAGCCACTCAGGCCTAACTGCCGGAGCCGGGGGGGGGTGTGACTTACCTGTGGCTACTTCCTCCTCCGCTCTGAGGTCCTCCTGCTTCTGCAGGATACCCCCCATGAGTATTGTGGGTCCCTCTTGTAATAATCTACATTCCTGACAGTTTGGCAACTGGTGTCATCCAGTGTACACTAGCCCCATGCTAGAAGGGTGATGGATCAGGATGGATTAAGTTGAGCACCAATAATATAACACACCATGGGTGGTCGAAGCAGAGGAGGCTGATGATATTCAACATCTGCTGCCTCAACCAAAGGCCTGGTGGAACAGCTCCATTTTATAGGCCCTGTGGAATTGCAACGAATCCCAAGGGCCCTGATCACAGTTGGGAGAATGCTCCATAAGGGCCAGGGCTGGAAAAACCCTGGCCCTGGTCAAGGCAAAACAGACGTCTTTTGGGCCGGGAACTACAAGGTGGTGCTGATCAGTGGAGCGCAAGTCTCTGCGGGGCATATATGGGGAGAGACGGTCCCACAGGTATGCTGGTCCCTGGCCACAGAGGGCCTTAAAGGTTAGCACAACTTGGAACCTGACCTGATATTCAACTGGCAGCCAATGCAGTTGGCACAGCACTGGCTTAATGTGCACCCACACAGACATCCCAGACTCTAATCTGGGAGAACTGGGTTTGATTCCCCACTCCTCCACTTGCACCTGGCTGGATGACCTTGGGCAAGCCGTAGTTCTGATAAGAGCTGACTTGAAAAAAGAGCAGTTCCTGTCAAGAGCTCTCTCAGCCCCACCTACCTCACAGGGTGTCTGTTGTGGGGAGGGGAAGGGAAAGGAGTTTGTAAGCCGCTCTGAGACACCTTTGGGTAGTGAAGGGGTATAAATCCAAATTCCTCCTCCTCCTCTTCCTCCTCCTCCTTCTTCTGGCATGTTGCTGCATTTTTTACTATTTAAAGTTTCCAGATCAGGTTCAATAGTAGGCTGGCATAGAGCAAATTACAGTAGTCAAGCCTGGAAGTGACAATTGCATGGATATCTGTGATCAAATCATGGGAGGAAAGGTAGGAAACTAGTTGCCTGACCAGCCTAAGATGATAAAAGGTTGACCTGGCAACATTGGTGAACTGGTCCTGTATAGAAAACATGGCATCCAGAGTCACTCCCATACACCTCACCCAATGGCACAGGTGTCAGCGGTGCCCCACCAAGGGTCAGGAGTCATTCCCCCAGGGCTCAGAAACAGGACCTCCATCTTAGCTGGATTTAGTTTCAGTCAGCTCAATTTTAACCAATCAGCTACAGCCTCTAGAGCCCTGAGTGGATTCTGGCCAGAGTGGATTTTGGCCAGCCAGCCATTAATGCATATAGCTGGGTGACATCAGTGTCGTGATGACAGCCCAGCCCAAACCCCCAGATTAACTGGGCAAGGGGGCACATATAGTGATTGAATAACATCGAGGAGAGGATCGCCCCTTGCAGGATGCCACGTATCATAGTGTAACATAGTGAAATCCTCTCCCCAAGCAATACCCTTTGTCCTCAACCCTGGAAGAAGGAGGACAGCCATTAATGTAATGCTCATGTTCTGTGATGGAACTGCAGTTCTATAGTTTGACTACGGAAAGCAGCAATGGGGGCAGGATCTGAATCAGGGTTTCAGTTGCCCACAATATGCTGTTTCCCCCATCAGAAATTATGTCACCATAAACCAAAGACTAGTAGTTCAGATCTGTACAGGCTTGACACATTTCTGAAAGGTAGTCACAATGGGGTATGGGGAGCTTCTAGGGAGAGTGTTTGATACTGCTATTTTTCAGTGCCAATCCCAGGCAGAGTTACATCCTTCTAAATCCATTGCACTCAATAGCCTTACTTAGGATGCCAATACAAAGCCTTTCTTCACTCCATTTGAACCTTATTTAAATTTGCTGGAGATTGCAAATCTTCTCAAGGCCCCAAAGAACAAATTTGGCACAGCGGGGAGCATTTTGGACTCATGCTTCTTGAATAGCGGTTCCCTTGCTGCCTGGCAGATTGAGGCAACTTTCTGAATAGTTTGTGGTATGTCAAGGTTGTAAGCTACTCAACAGTAGGAAGCAGTCAAAGATCCTTTTACACACTTGCAAGACCTGAAACTGCTAACATTCAAGTCGAGTAGCACCTTAGAGACCAACAAGATTGGATTGGGGAGTAGATGAGGGAGTCAAAGGGAGCTTTGATTCTCAAAAGCTCACTGCCCCTCCAAATGATGTTGGTTTCTAAGGTGCTACTGGACTTCAGTCTAGTGGTTCTGTTGCAGACCAATGCAGCTTTCCTCTGAAACTATAAGGGCTTTGGGTGTGCCTGGAGCTGGACTCAGTCTACTAGATTTATTTGGGCTTTAGAAACCTACACAGAATGCATAATCTGCCCTGACCTTGATAACCCAGGCAAGCCCAATCTCATCAGATCTCAGAAGCTAAGCAGGACCAACCCTGGCAAGTACTTGGAAGTGTGACCTCCAAGGAATACCAGGGCCGGAATGCAGAGGCAGGTAATATCTAGCCACCTCTCTGAAATGTACTAGCCCCACTAGGGGCCACCAGAAGTCACCGTGACTTGCAAGCACACACACACCACATACACACTTACCAAAAAAAAAAGAATATATCACCCAAAGCACCAGTTGGTGGCATCTATGTGCCAGCTGTCCATATGTTGCATTTTTATTGGAGGGAGCCAGATGGCATGGAATCTGTCCATGAACAGTCCCCACTAAAAATGTCCTGAGCAAGTTCTGAGCTTTTCCAGTAGACTAAAGAAGCCACATTTAGTATATGATAGAGATAATGGGGGCACAGGGAATATGGCAATCTTGAATGTAGGTCCAGTGAGTCTGCTTAAAGTAGGAGCTCCTTGATGAAATATCATCCACTGCTCACGTTCTCTGAGCATTACAACGGATCTCCAGACTTCAGAGATCAGTTCGCTTGCAGGAGATGGCAGCTTTGGAGGGTGGACTCTCTGGCATCATGTCCTTGCTGAGCCCCCTCCCCAAACACCCTCAGGTCCCACTCCCAGATCTTCAGGAATTTTCTAAGCAGAGTCAGCAACACTAATCAGGTAGGATGCTAAGTATTTATAAATATATATATTTTAAAAAGGTAGGATGCTAAGTGCATGGAGGACTGTTCAGACCTCACTGTATGCCCTGTGTTACTTGGGATCATATTGGTAATCCATCTTTAAAATCCGTCTTTGTTCAGTGTTCTTAAAGTAGAGCTATCAATACTGAGCCCAGCAGTACTCTTGCCAATACTACATCTCGAACCAAAATATAGTCAGTCCCTCTTCTATTAGAATGTTTTGCCCCATGAGCTTATGTTGAGGCTATGAGCTCCAGTCCTTACCCCTTACCTCTCCACCCACTGCCACACACATCTGTTTTTATAAAAATAACTTATTCCCAAGCAAATGTCAGTAATGGTTGTCTAATGTTTCACACTGTGTCCATTGTTCTGTGTTCCCTATCTTGTCCCTGCTTCTGTGCTTGCGTAGGTATGCTAGCTGTAACGTGGGAGCTTCTTCTCTGCTGCTCGGTGTTATCATGGTGGCCTTGAATGCAGGCTTTGGGCTATTCTTAAGTATATGAGAATTTTCCAGTCCTGTGAAGCCCAGGGGAGGACGGAGTCGTCTCCCACCCATTAAGTAATTCTCCCGCCGGGAGTTTCCTGCGCGCACGCTTGCAGATCATTTGCTAGTTGCCTTTTACATCACACTATAACCATGCTTGAACAGCTTGTCCCGCCATTCCTGACAATAACCTTCTCACTGTGGGTTTTAGCACTGTATTCCAATAAAGCCCTTCTTACTCCTAAGAATGCTTGGATCTACTTGCTTTTGAACCTGACAGCAAGCAAAGTACAGTTTACATTCAGACTAGTGATATGTACAGCCTTGCATTCAGCTGTATAGAAATGTGTTTTCTTTCACTGCTAGCATTTTACCAGACAATGATCAGAACTAAAAGTATTTTTAATACATTCACAATACAATTACAAACAAGGTCATACATAAGAGCCAACAGCACATGGATCGTGGCTGCTTACAGGTGGGAGATTGCTCTATTCGTTAATGTCTAAAATGATCATTCACGAACATAGGCATTTTGATTTGTGCCTGAAAACTAGGGTTGCCAGGTGCACGCCTAGAACTTACGGGAGACTTTGGGGGACGGGGCACAGGAATTGGGGGAAAGGACATTGTTGACAATATCACTTCTAATTAAAACCTGGAAACGGTGTTATTGACACTCTAGCGTCATTCCAAAGTCTTCGTTACTTTGTATACACCAATATTTTGTATTTCACGCACACACACACTTGTTCACCTATCTCTGCCTCATTCAGCATCATCTGCCTACTGTTCTTCAGGTTCAAACTTTTTTTAGCAAAAACCCTGATCTCTGCTCTTGTCTTTAAGGTTTCAGAGCTGGAGAACACACCCTCTTGGCTCTATCTTTCCTTAAAAAAATCCTTTTGCTAGCATGTCTGTTCAACCTTACTATAATTTTTTTAACAAAGGAGATGCCATAATAGTCATCAGCAACCAACTTCCATGACTAGATTGTATTTTCACAGCTAGGAAGTTCTTCCTATTGTTCATCCAAAATCAACCCACTGTCAGTATCAGTTATGGCCTAGCTGTATAGAGGTAGCCTCCTCCAGTTGTTCCTGTGTGAATTGACTTCATGTTGATCTCCTGCAGCCCTTTGCCTTTGCTTCTCTGTTGGTGCCTAGGGGTGGATGAAACAAGACATCCATGGCTTTAAATCTCCAGACTGGAAGAAGTTACTGCTTACACTGATTGCAGCAGTCCTGAAGGTGGCCCAATGCCATGTACATGTTAGGCAAGGAGAAGGCTGGTAATTACCAAGCAGGCAAGCTGATGGAGCAACGAGCAGTACCACCCTAAGCATCTATGCCCATTGATTTCAATTAACTTAGAAGGGTCATGCTTAGATAGGGTGGTCTTGTGATGGACTGGTGATGGACCTCTGGAGCAACCCCCCCCCCTTTCTTTCAGTGATTATTTGCACTTAGGGATGCCAGTCTCCAGGTGGGACCTGGGGATTCCTCAGAATTACAGCTCATCTCCAGACTACAGAGATCAGTTCCCCTGGAGAAAATGGATGCTTTGCAGGGTGGACTCTGTGGCATTGTACCCGACTGAAGTCCCTGCCCTTCCCCGCCTCCATTCCCACATCTGCAGGAGTTTCTCAACCTGGATCTGACAGCTATATTTGCACTGCTGCATCCCAAACGAGGGCAACACATTTGCTGGTGGAGAATGAAGACAACAGTTCCCAAAGGGAACACCTTTAGTGATGTCAGCATGTCATGAACTCTGGCTCCATCTCATCATGACATTCATCAGATTGTCTTAGAAGACTCAAGAGGTTGTTTTGAAGTGGCACTGAAGCATCAGCTGATTTGGAAAACAACAAACAATAGTTGCAGGCAACCTTTCGGGCTCACCTTCAGATCCTTTTTTTGCCCTCCCCCCAATCAAAATGTGTGAATCTTCGGCACAGCCCTATCTATCTGATTAGCCTACTAAATGATCTTCTACACAACGGAATGCTGCAGTTTGGAGAGAAAAAGGGGGCAAAACAACAACGCAGTGCTTTTGTCTCTCTGCTAATTTAAGCTTAAGGTAGGAGCTCTTTCCTGAATATTTAGCAGCCCACTAAACCCATTGATCTCCTTGATAGAGTCTCTCGGATTCCACACTAGGCTTTATAATTAACAATGTAGATGAGTTGCTGTAGGCAAGATCTTTGTGTGTTGATATGTTAGCTTTCTCTCTCATTTTCAGAGAGCTAATCAGATTTGCATACTTTTTGCATTGCCAAGACCTTTAGTGCCATCTATAAAAGTTAAAGAAAAACACAAGGAAATCACAAGCACAACAGTAACTTTGCTCAATTGTTCATGGGTTCGGCTCGTTCACACTTTAATTGTTAAACGACGACAAACGTCGCTGAAAAGAGACTAATGCCGCATGCTATCTCTTCTGCCATTTTGAAGATAGTCCGAATGGGAAAGAAAGTAAAATTATTAAATGCAAATGGGGGCCAATGGAGAGCTCAGTTGAGTGCATGCAGGGTGATGAGAAGTTTCCGAAGGCATCAAATGGGGATGACATTACAGTTTGCGAAATTCTTCCTAAAAGCAAAAACAAAAAACCCAGACAAAAAAACCACATTTTTTTTTTAAAACATGGGAAGCAACGGTATGGTCATTATGGTTAGCTGCAAAAGCACAGTGCCCGACATCACACACTTGTGAAGATGCAAGAAAGGATTTGAAAGGCATCCAGTTATCAGTCAAATGGAGCTTTAGATGAAGACTCCAGCAGAGAACAAATGGTCTCGGGAAGGTAGTTGGGGACTAATCTTGTAGTGCACATTGAACGCTTAGATATGCTATAAAAACAGATTGACAGATCTGGAAATGACATCACCCTGAATTAAACCCAAACAACCTGCGTTTAATTGACAAATCTTGTATTTGGGCTAAATGCCATTATGGAAATTGGTTTTTAATGGGTGAATGTGGACATAAACACACTTGATCCCTACCCCAAAGAGGTCTCTGTGTGAGGGGGGCCTTTGCCAACCATCCCCTTCAGAGATTTAAAAGTCAGGAGGCACAGGCAGTAGCCTTGCTCACAAGTTATAGTTAGCATACATACAGGCATACAACTGTTTGTAAGGGAAAGAAAGCCAAATGAAACTGGGAATCAGTATTTGGATAAATGCAGGGGCTTAGTCACCTATTCAGTTCCAAATGCATTGAAGGTAACATGGCAATTACTCAATGCACATATAAAGCAGAATCAAACATAGGGATGCAAGGCTCCCCAGCTGGGGCAGGGATCCCCCACCTTCAGGCCCCACCTCTCCCCCCAAATTAACCCCCATTCAAAAGGAAAGAACACCAGAAATTAATCCAGTGTGTCTATGTGACTTGTAAGTGACGTAGGCACGTCAGTGGCAATGCTCTGATTTGGGGGCAAAACTTTATGGTAGAAGCTAATTCTACCATACAGTTTCTGCCCCCCAAAAACCAGAGAGTTGTCTCCCAACATCCCCAATGTGCCTACATAACTTCTGGGTCACGTAGGCATGTCAGGTTAATTTCCAGCATTCCTCCCTGCTCCGTTTAAGTCCACCCCCCCCATCCCCCGTGGCTGCTCTGGTGGACCTGGCAACACCAATCAAACATACCCTGCACACAGATGTTACATGCTTTCACTGTAACCAGTGAACAGAGCTAATCTGAGGGTGGTGGCTAGGCTATTTGATGATCCAGATCAGTTCTCCCAGAGCATATGGCTGCTTTGGTGGGTGGACTCTATGGCATTATACCCCACTGAAGTCCCGCTCCTTCCCAAACCCTGCCCTCCATGGGCCCCACCCCCCAATATCCACGTATTTCCCAACCCAGAGCTGGCAACCCTAGCGGTGACAGGGTGACAGAGTGACAGAGAACTAAATAAACAGCCTTCTTGCTCCTTTTACCCTTACATTTGGCTCAGTCCAGTGCTTCCCACCCATCCACTTCTATAGCACAATGTGGGATTAACTGTCTGCTTCAGGGCCGAGGAGCAGTTTTGGGGTTCCATCCTGATTGTTGGTAAGGGGAACCCCCCCTCCCAGTGCTTCACACCGATGTTTCAGATTAGAATAATTTTAAATAGCCCCTAGTCCTTAAGGGATTGGTTAGGCCTTATTGGGCTTTGGCAGAATCAGTTGCTTGTTATTTTAGATTGGCAAGCACCCTGAGGCATCCCAGAATAGAAAGAAGGCAACTTTATGAACTACACTAGACAAAAAAGGGGCTTTTTTTTGGGGGGGGATTCTTAATAATGCACATCATTTCTTGATTCTAGGGGTTCCAGGCTGGCAGAGGAAAAGTGGCAGGGTAAAAATGGGGAGCACTACTGTTTAAACCAGAGTTTTGGGCAGATCCTAGAGTATCATCCCTGGCATGAGGATGGCATTTCTGTTTTGGCCCCCAAAGTGATGCCATGTACTGGTGTGACACTGGCACATCTGTGTGTACCCCAATTGATCCTGGGAGTTTGCCGGCTATGGCTGGCAACCCTGTTTGATTCTTTACTCTGCATGGTATGGGCTGAGGGGGTTAATCTCTCCACAAGGAGAACCAAAGTGTGACTATTCATGACAATTCCACCCAATTAGGAAACTTTTTATAATCCCACACTAATGGGTGGGCTGGAGCATACTAGACTGTAGTATTTCTGTGTTATACCTTTGAGGATGCCAGTCACAGCTACTGGTGAAATGTCAGGTTCTACAATGCCAAGACCACGGCTACACAACCCGGAAAATCTACAGCAACTAATGAACTCCGGCCATGAAAGCCTTCGACAACATACCAGACACAGTTTAGAAGTATTAATAAATGCTATTTTAATCTGTATATTGTGTCTTTGTCTCCCCCCTCCCCCAGGGGATATGCAAGCAAATAGATGTTGAATAATCCTAGATGCCTTTTTAGGAATGTCCAAAACCTCAGTTACACCAGTAAATGCAGACAGTCACTATACAAAGTAAGGCTGACAAAATTCAGCAGTTTATGCCTGAGGAGCAGAGATGTATGCCAGCAAATGGTGACATTGTTAATTCCATCAGTGACTGACAATGTGTAAATGTCAACAGTCCACACATTTTGGACATTCACCGTGACATATTGTCACTCTCAGTGCAAGGCCAAAAAAAGGCACATAACTGGGAGCCAAATAAATAAATAAATAAATCAGGAATTAGACATACTGGATACTGTTCAGGGGTCATGGCTCAGTGGCAGAGCACCTGCTTTGCATACAGAAGGTTCCAAGTTCAATCCTCCGGCATCTCCAGTTAAAAAAGAAAGAAAGAAAAAAAGATCAAGTAGTGGGTTTTGGGAGAGATCTCTGCTTGAAACGTTGGAGACGCACTACCTGTCTGAATAGACAATATCAAGAGTCTGATTCAGTATAAGGCAGCTTCAGGTGATACTTGTATTATCTTGGCAAAGTCCTAGCCTGATGGGAAGTCTTTATAGTTCTTCCAGGCTGGAATGAGTTAATTAGGCACCTTTGGGTAGGTGTAGTCTCTAGGGACCTTTCCTTGTCCAGTTTTCACTTTTAGACCTGACCAGGGCTCTTTTTGTAGTAGGAACTCCTTTGCATATTAGGCGACACACCCCTAATGTAGCCAATCCTCCAAGAGCTTATAGTAGCCCCTGTAAGAAGAGCTCTGTAAGCTCTTGGAGGATTGGCTACATTCGGGGTGTGTCACCTAATATGCAAAGGAGTTCCTGCTGCAAAAAGAGCCCTGGACCTGACACATTCTCATATCTGAGAAATTATCACATGGTTCCCCTATGCAGGAAATGAAGTGGCAATGAGGTAATAGAGACTTGAGGGGGAAGAATGGACTAAACTACTTTAGATGCAGATGGAGGGTCATGGCAGACCACATTTTGGAGCATTCCTCAAAGTTTAAACCTTTGGCAAATAGAAAACCAATGGGAGCGTGTGTGAACTTTTCACTTCGATAACTTCATTTTATTTGTTAATTAAAATTAAATTTCAAATGCTCCCTTTAAGTATTTGAAAGGCTGTCACAGGAGGGCAGGAAACTGTTCCTGTTGACTGCAGAAGATAGGACTCACAATAATGGGTTTAAATTACAGGTGGAAAGAAACCGGTTGGATATTAGAACTTTTTTTTTTTTCACAGTAAGGTAGATGAGCAGTGGAATTGACTGCCTAGGGAGGTGGTGAGCTCCCTCTCACTGGCAGTCTTCAAGCCGTGGTTAGATGAACACTTCTCAGGTATGCTTTAGGCTCATCCTGCATTGAGCAGGGGTTGGACTAGATGGCCTGTACGACCCCTTCCAACTCTATGATTCTATGAAAATGCTTATGTAGTGTCTTTCCCGTGTGGTTTAAGGCAGCTTACAATTTCACGACTAAAAGCATACAAAACACACTAAAATCCCATTAACTCTCTCCCTAAGTAAAATGCCTGCTGTTTGTTTCTTAAAATATCTGCACCTCACTTTCCCTCTTAGCTTAAACCCCATTGAAAGCCCTGAAAAATTAAACAGCCTCATGGAGCCTTCTAAAAACTTCAAAAGATGGTACCCACCTCACCTCCTCATCTTCCAAGGTATATGAAGAAGCATCATCATTCAAAACTGGGTTTAAGACTGCCACTTACCATCGCTCATCACCGCTGGAAAATTGTGGTGGAGAAGGGGGGGGGGCACTGCTGTGCAGGCCGCAATGTCATTTTCTGCCAAAAAGTGGAAGTGCTCTGACACTCAATATTATATAGACTATATATCCCACGGACATGTCTCTGCCCCCTCACAGAGCTCCTCCACAACCTAGGTAAGCCTCCCACTGATTGCCAGTCCTGGCAATCCAAACTGGAAACCAGTTCAAAGTGGTCTCATCCATTTTTTCCACCTGAGAATTCTACCACCTCATTCTCCTTCAAGTCAAACTACACGTTACAATTTATAACATGTAGAGTCTTGGTAACCCTGATCTGAGCTTGACAGTCAGCATGTACTGACATACAACATCTGCAGGACCCCGGTGGGGCAAATAGCTCTCCCTGGGGTTGTTTCAGGTCAGGAAAATGATGCAAGGGGGAGCTAAAACCCTTTTTTCCCCTGCACAACAATCTCAGTTTGAACTGTTGCCCCCATGTACTTGGGAACAAATTCTCCTGCTCCTGATGTCTGACTGTCAGAGACAAATTCAGGTCAGGGGAACCCAAATTCACATTATTTATTTATTTATTTAATTAATTAATTAATTATGCTTATAGCCCGCTCTGTCCCACAAGTGGGCTCAGAGTGGCTCACAACATATAAAAAATATAAAAAATGAAATGGGAATAAACTTATAATCAGAGCCAAATTTAAAGCAATCAGAACAAGATGGCAACTAGAACAAAGACAACAATTCCACGGCCATCCATAGTGCCTCCTGTAGGATGTTAGTCAGATAATACATTATTGTGGGCAGGGGAGGCAGAGATGGTTGAATGTCTGCCACCTCAGCCAAAGGCCTCGCAGAACAGCTCCACTTTACAAGCCCTGAGGAACTGTAGTAAGTCCCAGAGGGCCCTGATCTTAGATGGGAGCATGTTCCACTAGGCTGGGGCCGGGGCAGATAAGTCCCTGGTCCTGGTTGTGGCACAGTGGACATCTTTCAGGCCAGGGGCTACTAGTAGATGTTGCTCTACAGAGTGCAAGGCACATATGAGGAGAGACAGTCCCATAGGTATGCTGGTCACAAGCCACATAGGGCTTTAAAGGTCGATACCATAACCTTGAACTGGATCCAGTACTCAATGGGCAACCAATGCAATAGGCATAGCACCGGCTGAATGCGTACCCGTACAGCCATCTCTGTCAGCAAGCATGCTGCTGCATTCTGCACTAGCTGCAGTTTCTGGGTCAGGTTCAAGGGCAGCCCCGCATAGACCAAGTTACAGTAATCCAGCCTGGAAGTGACTATTGCATGGCTCACTGTAGATAAGTCCTGGGAGGTGAAATAGGGATCCAGTTGCCTGACCAGCCAAAAGTGATAAAAGGTTGACCTGGCAACAGCTGTCTCCTGGGCCTCCATCAAAAGTGAGGCATCCAGGATCAGCCCAAGGATCCTCACCTTCAGCACTGGCACGTTACAACAAATTTTAATGTATAATTTGGCCCTCAGACTGGTGAAAGATAAATCATAACCTGTAGTTTGGGCCTGAAGGAGACATAAATCAGTACAATCATAGCATCAGCTGACAGACAGTGATAGGCACCCTCATTTAATAAACAACCAGTGATAATCAAGGGGCCCTGATCTGGATGGCCCAGGCTAGCCCACTCTCATCGGATCTCGATGCCGAGCCGTGTCAGCCCTGATTGGTACTTGAATGGGTGACCACTACGGATGGGCACAAACTGAGAAATGAACTGTGGTTCATTTTAAACTGGTTCCATTTGGTCACATTGTTCCCAAATCGAAAAAAATAAACCACCTTTTTCTGTTTAGGTTTGTTTGGTTCATTAGAGCAGTTCATTCTACAGACATCCTGGTGCTGATTCAATCAATCCCTAGGCAACACTGAGGGTGGACTTCTGGAGAGCCCTAGAAGCACCCATAGCAGTTGTACATAGCTTGATTGTCACCTCTGGGAGCCAACCACGGAACTCCCATTCTGCTGCTCTATGAGAGCATGTATATACACACACCACACCCTGACTCAGCTGCTTTTACTTTGCAGAAGGAAGAGAGAGGAACTAGTTGCCATATGAGAGCAAGTTAGTAAGAATTGCTTGCTGTGTGGCTGATTTAAGGGGAAGTTAGAGCTGAGCTTTCCTGGGGACACCTGCTTTGGAGGTCTAGAACTCAGACATCCCAAACCCAATCTTCACCAAGCTTGGAGGGTGGGTGGAGGAGAGCTGGCTGAAGACTCCATATGAGTTTGGTGTCTCTAGCTCATGAGGGAACTGTTCTACTGCCTTCCAAACTCACAAACTGAATGAATCACAAACAGGTTCAGGAAATGGGAAACATTCATGAAAGTTCTAGGTTCATGTAATCAAACGAACCAGGAACCACCAGGAACCACCATTTTCCCAGTTTGTGCCCACCTCTAGTGGCCACCAACGAAGTCCAGGGTTGCTACACAGAGGAAGGCACTAGCAAACACCTCTGCTTAATCACTTGCCTTGAAAACCCTACAGGGTCTCCATCAGACAGCTGTGTCTTGGCAGCACTTAACACACACACAATAATCAGGGGCACTGAGACAATCTGGGATACTTGGAAAATTCTCTACTGGCAAATTTCTCCACTAAACTTAATCTGTGCAGTTGGGGGTGCAACAAATCAGAATATATTTTTACTCCTGTCACTTTGCCTCCTACAATACGATTACTTTGTGTCTCTCCCTGGATAGGATGCCAACATGTTTAGAAGCCTGTGGCATGTGCAGCCTGGGCAGCCACTGCTCGTTTTTCATACAAATGCTAAATTTTTAAATAAACGTAATTAAATCGAGATTCAAATGACAATCAGACACGTACATGTGCAGCCTTGGGGAACAGTGTGTGACTGTAGCATTCATTCAGCCAAAGACTTGTGAAATATCATATTGAAGGGAAAAGCAGAATTCTGGGGGAAAAAAATCTAAAGAGAACACTGGAAGATTAGAGAAGTGGAACACTTATGCACAGATAACCAGAGGAACAATTGCAGATCATAGCCCGAGGGGATTTGTCCATTTCTAGAGGCAAGGAGTGTGGTAAACAATCAAGGGTTAAAGAATGATTTTAAAACAGCAAAAGAATTAAAGAAAACAGCTAGATGAAAGTTATGATAGATTCAAGTGGTCAGCCATGTTGGTCTGAAGCAGTAGAACATGTTTAGAGTCCAGTGGCACCTTTAAGACCAACAAAGTTTTATTCAAGGTATGAGCACATACACAAAAGATCTTACCTTGAACAAACTCTGTTGGTCTTAAAGGTACCACAGGACTCTAAATTTGTGTCATGATAGGTAATTTGAACTACCCATACATTGACTGGGTCAATATATGTTCAAGTCAGGAGAAAGAGAGAGGGTTTCTAGATACTCTCAATGACAATGACTGTGCCATGGAGCAGATGGTCACAGAATCTACCAGGGGGAAGTGATCCTGGTCTTGGTCCTAAGTAATGCTCAGGACTTGGTGACAGATGTAAACATGATAGCACCAGATGAGAACAGTGACCACAATGCTATTAAGTTTAGCATTTATGTAAACAGGGAGTTGCCCCAAAAGACCAGTACAACCACATTTAACATTAGAAGAGGTAACTTCTCACAAATGAGGGGGCTTGTGAAGAAGAAACTGAAAAAAGGTAAGGAGGGTCAAATCCCTTTGGGAACCTTGGACTTTTTTTAAAACTACGGTACTGGAAGCTCAGATACAATGTATATTGCAGGTTAGGAAGGGTACAAATAGATATAAAAAGGTTAACAAACAAAGTAATGAAAGCAGTAAAAGGTAAGATGGATTCCTTTAAGCAGTGGAAGGCTAGTCCAAATGAGGTAAATAAAAGGGAGCACAGGCTTTGGCAAATAAAATGCAAGTCAGTGATCAGGCAGGCAAAAAGAGACTATGAGGAACATGTTGTAAAAAAAGATAAAGACCAACAATAAAATTTTCTTCAAATACATTAGAATCAGAAAACCAGCTAGGGAGGCAATCGGGCCCAAGGGGTGAAAATATTACCAAAGAAGGATAGGGGAACAGCAGAGAAGCTGAATTAATTTTTTGCTTCAGTCTTCACTGTGGAAGATGGGAGCCCACTCCAGAACTGCCAATTTCAGGAGGGTTCAGAAGGACTGGAAGGTAGCTAATGCAACCTCCATCTTTAAAAAAAGGTTCCAGAGGAGATCCAAGAAATTACAAGCTGGTCAGTCTAATATTGATACCAGGCAAATTGGTTATTAAAGATAGAATTAGTAGGCACAGTGATGAACAAAAGCTACTGAGGAAGAATCTGTAAGAGAAGATCTTGTCTTACTAAACTTTTAGAGTTCTTTGAGGGGGTGAACAAACATGTGGACAAGGGTGACCCAGTAGATGTTGTTTACCTAGACTTCCAGAAAGCTTTTGATAAGGTGCCTTATCAAAGGCTTCTAAGTAAACTCAGCAGTCATGGGATAAGTCTTCTTGTGGAATAAAACTGGGTAATTAACAGGCAAGACAGTGAGTATAAATGGCTAGTTTTCACAGTGGAAGGTGATAAGCAGTGAGGAACCACTGGCTAGGTACTTGGTATTAATTATTTGAAGATGGGAGTAAACAGTGAAGTGGCTAAGTTTGTGGATGACACTAAGTTATTCAGGGCAGTGAGAACCAGAGAGGACTGTCAGGTACTCCAGTGGGATCTGACGAGGCTGGACAAGTGGGCATTGGCATGGCAAATGAGGTTCAACATGGGTAAGTGCAAAGTAATACACATGGAGCCAAAAATCCTAACTATAAATATACATTGATGGAGTCCAAACTGGTGGAAGGGGATGGAACATCTTTCATCTGAAGAAAGGTTAAAGAGGTTAGGTTTTTTAGTTTAGAGAAATGATGATTGAGGAGTGACACTACAGAGGTTTACAAAATTATGCATGGGATAGAGAAGACAGAGGAAAAAGTACTTTCTTCCTTTTTCACAATACAAGAACTCATGGGCACTTAATGAAATTAATGAGCAGTAGCCTTAGAAAAGATAAAAAGAAATATTTCTTCACCCAAAGAGTAATTAACATGTAGAATTCACTGCCGTGGGAAGTGGTGGTTGCTACAAGCATAGACAGCTTCAAGAGGGCATAAACATGTGGAGGAAAGGTCCATCAGTGGCTATTAGCCACAAGGTATAAACGGAACACTCTATCTGGGGCAGTGATGCTCTATATTCTTGATGCTTGGGGGACAACAGTGAGGGCTTCTGGAGTTCTGGCCCACTGGTGGACTTTCTGATGGTACCTGGGTTTTGGCCACTGTGTGACACAAAGTATTGGACTAAATGGGCCATTGGCCTGATCCAACATGGCTTCCTTTATGTTCTTAGTACTGTGTACCACTCTCATGTCACATATTAGCACTTTTAATAGAGCTTTAAAGCTCTTCTTTTTGTCACTCTATTATAATGTATATTCCCCCTCTTGCTACTAAGTGTTAACATCATCAATACAGTTGTCGGCTCGGGGTTGTGAAATTCCTGGTGATTTGGGGAGAGTGGAGTTGGAGGAGCAGAGGGAGCTCAGCAAGGATGTGATGTGATAGAATCCTGCCTCCCCCAGAGCTGTCATTTTCTCCAGGGAAACTGATCTCTGTTGTCTAGAAATGAATTGTAATTCTGGGAGAACTCCAGGCTCTACGTTGAGGTTGGTAGTTCTAGACAATGTGGGCTAACCTCATCAGCGCTACGCTGAGCAATTTGTATGGAAGATAAATGTAATAACCCTGTATGCATAAGTTTGTATCTGTAGAACATCTACAACCTTGCAGTTTGACCTTCCCAGAGCATGCCTATATCAAATATGTATTGAATAGATACCACCCCAAGTTATCATGTACAGATTCATGTACATGATGTACAGAGCCAGGAGATGTCTCCACAAGCCATTTCTATGCAAGAACACAAGGCAGAGCAAATGGGGAAGGATGGAAGTTGTGGGCTGACGGTGTTAATAACAGCCTGTATGTGCATTGTGACAAATGTACTCTTTTTTTGTGCATAGTGCAATGACCAGAGAATGGGACACACTTCTCAGAATGGGGAGGGGGGACATAACCATGTCCCCTAATAGGCAGCTGAATGCTGAAAATTGCTGGTTAATTAATCTGCATTTTGTTTAAATGTTTCCCTTTTCAATTTTCCCTTGGTGAGAAAGTCCCCTATTAAGGTTTTACCGAAATGTTAATACCTCCTACTGTGTAAATCTGTTTTAAACCATCCTTGATGATTCTAATGTGAAACGGCTGAGAGTATCTTCAAGCCATTCATTGCAAGGACAGCTGCAGCAAGTGAACCTAACTTCCTTTTAAATTCTCCTTTTATTGATCCAGCTCTTTAATTAACATTTGACTTTTCACCAGTTTTTTAAAAGAAAAAAAAATAGGAGGAAACCTTAAATAATTAGCCATATCAGTGCTGCTCAAGTCCGCATTTTCACATCTCATTTTTATAATCCATTGATGAACACACATAAGAAGTAAATCCATATAGATTTCCCCCTCCTGCATTATAACTCCCTCGGTAAATAAACTGTTTGATGGTTGGTAAATATCTTTAGGCACCTTTTTGCCTAGTCTTATTACAATAAAAATGTTGATGTTCACATAATTTTCTTCTTCATCTTTGTTTTCTGACCCAATTCGCCACACAGTGAATATACTGGAAATTTGATTGCTAGGGTTGCCAACCTCCAGGTGGTGGCTGGAGATCTCCAGGTTTTCCCCTGGAAAAAATGGCTGATTTGAAAGGTGAACTCAATGGCATTGTTTCCCACTAAAGTCCCTGCCCTCCTCAAATCCTGCCCTCCCCAGACTCCACTCCCAAAATCTCCAGGAATCTCCCATTCCAGGTCTGGCAAACCAACTGATAGCAAGAATTGTGATACTGAGGGAGAACAGATTTCCTCTTTGGGATGATTTCCAGTTCCTTGTCTCTGTTCTTTTTAACTTAGGGTCTAATTATGTGATATGTTGGGAGTTTTGTCTAGGGAGCACCCGAAGTCTTTTAGAAAGAGAAGAGATGGATTTATACCCCACCCTTCACTTGGAGTCTCAGAGCAGCTTACAAACTCCTTTCCCTTCCCCTCCCCACAAAAGACACCCTGTGAGGTAGGTGAGGCTGAGAGAACTCTCAGAACTCTATCACAAACTGCTCTTTCAGGAACAGCTGTGCCAGAGCTTGTGACTGACCCAAGGTCACATCAGCAGGTGCAAGTGGAGGAATGGGGAATCAAACCCAGTTCTCCGAGATTAGAGTCAGTGCACTTAACCGCTATACCAAACTGGTGTAGTTTTTACAGTTCCCCAGATGCATGGGAGGCCAATTTGGATTATGACCACCATGAGAGCAGAAGGGCCATTTCAGCCTCTCCTCCCCCTCATGTAGTGTTCCTGTTCAAAACTGGATTTGGGGAAGTGTTCTTTGCCCCATGAGGAAAAAAGCTCCCGTACTGAAGAAATCCTTATATGCCAGAACTCATATCTCCGTGGTCCAGTTAGAAAAAAAGTGAAAGACACATTCTTAAACATCTCCTACATCATCTCATTCTCTACTCCAGAGCGAAGAATACAAAATACAAGATACTCGCCGGGGGGGAATAAAGAGGAGGAGGAGGAAGCAGCCATAGGTGAGCCTTCTCCCCCACCCCCAACACCAACGGCGAGGCCCGGGCCCACCAATCCTTCTCCCCCCAACCCCCCGGCACTGACGGCAAGGCCCACATGGCTCCCAGCCGCCGGGCCCACCAATCCTTCTTCCCCGCCCCCACACTGATGACAAGGCCTGCATGGCTCCCAGCCACTGGGCCCCCCAATCCTTCTCCCCTACTCCCCCCACACTGGCAGGGTGCTGTGCAGGTCTGCTGAGCCTTCTCCTGCTCTCCCTGGGCGCCGGTGGTGAGGTCTGAGCAGCTCCCAGCTGCCAGGCCTGCCGAGCTTTCTCCCGCTCCCCCCGGCACTGATGGCAAGGCCTGAGTGGCTCCCAGCTGCCAGGCCCACCAAGCCTCCCCCCAATAGCCAGAGCATTCTCCGCGCGTGTGCAGGGAATACTTTTACTTTTGGGGGGATTTAAATATTCCCTGTATATTTTTTCAACTTTTTAGATTCCTCTGCACACCTGGGGACTGCTCCAAGTGTGCAGGAAAATGTCTCTGCCCCCCAAGTGCCCCTGATGTGTGGATTTAGATATCCACACAAAGGGGGCAAATTGGCTATTAGATATATAGATGTTGCTCTTCTGCCATTCTTGTAGGGACCCTGGAATTGCTCCATGTGATATTATTTGCCTTTCTGGTCCTGGCATAGCAAAATATGATATAAGTTTTGTTCTTTTCAAGAAAACCAGCTTTGTCAGGGTCTTCGACGTGTGCCCAAATTAGTTAAGGATGGCAACAAAATTATAGGTGTCATTCTTTTCTATTGTGAAAAATTCTGTTTGGTTCTTTGGGGAATATGCGCAATCTTCTCTCTGATGTGTATTCACTGAAGTTGAAACTCCCATGATATGAATTTAAATGAAATCCTGTTGGCTTGTTCAAAATTTTAAAAATCGAGGGCGTACTCACTCATTTCCCATTGCTTCCTGCAGATGAATTATAAATGTCATTGGGGATGGAATCAATATCCATGATTACTGTTTATTTTGGGGAACAAAACATTTGCAGTTAAGAATCTAGAATATAGCAATGCATTCCCAGACTGTTATCAGTGATCTGTGAAGGGAAAGTTGGTGACTTATCACTCGAGGTACGGCAAAATTGTTCTTTTTAAACAAAATGGGGATGTATGCGCAATAACTTAGCCCCAAGTACAAAGGGAAACTTTGAATGGGAAAGAGTAACATGAAATAATCAATACATGGCACATGATGTAAGGTGGCATGCACATACACAGTTCGGAAAACACCACCTTTGTAAAAATCTCATTTGGATATGGAGTTCTTAACATGTGGTTTTAAAGACTTTTTAAATTTATATATTTATTTCCCACTTCTCTTTCCCCAAAACATATTGCATCACTGTTTTACAGTCCTTCATTGGGTCCTCACAGCAACAACCCCATAAAGTGCTCTGTGTTGGGCTACCCTTGAAGACCTGGACTTTGCAGCTGGCCCAGAATATGGGATTCTAATGATTGTCAGGGGCTAGCCAAGCATCCATTATGAAACAGTTACATTGGCTGCCATTTTGTTCCTGACTTCATGGTGCTCATTATGACCTTTAAAGCTCTTCAGAGCCTGAGGCCCACATATCTGTAGGCAGGGCTTTTTTTGTAGAAAAAGCTCAGCAGGAACTCATTAGCAAAATAGGCCACACCCATCAGCAGAAACATATTAGTACAATAGGCCACATCCATCAGCAGAAACATATTAGCATATTAGGCCACACCACTGACAGCACAGCTCATTGGCGTATTAGGCCATACCCCATGTTACCAGAAGTGTGGTCATCCAGCCACACTCACCTTTTGCTTCTTATTCTGTTTACCTTGTTTGTTGTCAAAACCCAGGGCTTTTTTTTTGTAGCAGGAACTCCTTTGCATGTTAGGCCACACAGCCCTAATGTAACCAATCCTAATGAGTTGCTGCTGTTGGGTGTGACCTATTATGCTAATAAGTTCCTGCTGGGCGTGGCCAATTCAGAAGCCACCCAGAACTCCATTCCTGTGCGTTCCTGCCCCAAAATAGCCCTGTCTGTAGGAGTCGACTGTCTTCTCCCACATTTTCCTGGCTTCCAGTAATGATCTTCAGGATGCCACCAGCTGGCTCTTCCCTCCCTCAGAGTGGTCCACATGGTATCGACAAGAGCCCAATTATTTTTGATTTGTGGCTCCCACACTGTAGGGATGAACTCTATGAAGAGGTGAGGGAAGCCCCCTTTGCTGGAAACCTTCAGGAGGCATTGGAAAGCTTGTTTGTTTGACTGGGCTTTTGCTAACAGTGTAAACAACAGGTGTCTTTTGAAGGGAGGAGGGAAGCATTTGTGGTTTTAATTTAGTTAGTCTTAATCTGTGATATTTTAATTATTATGTATACACCACTTTGAGCCAAGATTAAGGTGGGGCACAAATGTTTCAGTAAATAAATACATTAAAACCCTGCAAAGAAGATGAAGCTGAGAGACGGCAACCGGCCCAAGGTCACCCATCAAGCTTCTATGACAGAGTGGGGATTCCAACCTGGGTCTAATCTGATGCTTTAACCACTATACCACACTGGTTTCAGTGAGGACACTGAGTGAAAGTGTGTACAGAAATTTCCTTAAATTCCCTAAGCACTGTGACATTTATCTTCCTCACAGACCCACAGGCCTCAGTTATACTTTGTCAGACTATCGGTCCATGTTGATCAGCATTGCCTATTGTGATGGACAGCGACTCTCCAGGATTTTAGGCAGAGAAAGTTCTTTCCTAATGCCTGACTTTAGTAGGAGGTGTCATGAAGTGACCCTGGGACAGCTTGTGCTCTATCACCAAGCCACAGCCCACCCCCCTTCCTGTATCATTATCCTACGGAGCAGGCATTTGTGAATGACACGACACACCATTTTGGCAAGGGCTTTGCTTCGTTTTCCGCTGTGTTTGAATCCATCCGTCTATTTATAGCAGTGGTGTACATGGCCAGGATCTCCATCTCCTTTCAGTTCATGACTGCACAATATACGGGAGAGGAAAATGTGCTCTGACATGCTGCCTGGGTTACACTCAGTCTCTCTTTCACTTACTTGGTTTCACTGACTCCAGACAGTGCTGTTTGTTTCTAGATAGATGAATCTCCTGCCTGTTCTCTTTTCTATAAGCAAGGGCCCAGTCTGAAGCCAGCAACTCTGCCATTAGGTAGTATTTAATTTACTGACAGAGTTACCCCCTTCTTACTTACCAGCCTCCAGGTGGAGCCTGGGTATCCCGTGGAATTACAGCTCATCTCCAGACTTCAGAGATCAGTTTCCATGTAGGAAACTGATGTTTTGGAGGGTGAACTCTATGACATTGTACCCCACTGAGAGCTGTTTCTTCCCCAGGCCCCATCCTCAAACTTCCAGGAGTTTCCCAACCTGGATCTGACAATCTGACCCTTTTATCTCCTACTGGTGGTTGGTGGGAGGGACCTGGCCAGGCCTGTAGCCAGAATTTTTTAATTTGGGGGGTCTTTAAAGAAGTCAGGGGGCACCCTGCACCCCTCCAAGGGAGCACTACAAATAAACTAAAACATTTACAGTTGGGGGGCCTGGGTGCTGCATGGAAGTCAGGGGGCCTTGGCAGTAAGTCGGGGGTCAGGCCCCAAGATGCCCCACTGTAGCTACAGGCCTGGACCTGGCAACCCTACCTCTAAGTCCAGAAATCCATTCGAGTGGATGGGCATCGAAGGGTATATTTCTGCTTAGGATTGAGGTTTCTGCTCTTACATAACAATTTCCTCTCATAACATTTGGAGATTTAGAGCATGAATTATGAGAGTAGGTAGATAGGTAGACAGATGGATAGTAGTCCGCCACTCAAAGGGAAAGAGCTGAAATTTCCAATAGATGTTCCCAAATTTATTTCATTTTACTACAATTATATTCCACCTTTCTCCCCAATGTAGCTTACAACATTTCCCCCTTCTCTGTTTTATCCTCACAACAACCCTGCAAGGTAGGCTAGGCTGAGAGACAGTCTGGCTCAAAGTCATCCAACAAGCTTCCATTTCAGAGTGAGGGTTTGAATCAGAGTCTCCCACATCCATGTCCAACACCCTAACCACTACACCATGCTGGCTGAAATTCTCCGTCGGTCCTAAAGTAGCATTTTAGATCTTGCCAGTGAACTTTGCCACATATGGCAATTGCTCATTCCTTTCAGTAGTAGTAATACACAAGGCAACGCACCTGCAGATCATGTCTTCTGATATTAATTCCTATGCTGGTGTAAGTTTTGATGTAAGCAAAACAATAATTTTGTAAAAATGTAAAGAAAAGGGGTTTAGGCATTCAGGTGGCTGGTCAGGAATTGATGGTATGAACACCCTGGCTTGATGGTATGAACATTGCAAGATGTCATAGTCCTGCTGTACCCTGCATTGGTCAGGCTGCACCTGGAGTATTGTGTGCAGTTCTCGAGGCCTCATTTCCAAAAGGATGTGGACAGAATGGAGCCTGGTGCAGAGGAGAGTGACAAGGATGATCAGGGGCCTGGAGATCAAGCCCTATGAGGAAAGGCTGTAGGACTTGGGAATGTTCAGTCTGGAGAAGAGGAGGCTGAGGGGGGACATGATTGCTCTCTTTAAGTATCTGAAGGGCTGTCACTTAGAGGAGGGCAGGGAGCTCTGTTGGCAGCAGAGGATAGGGCTTGCAAGAATGGGTTTAAATTAAGGGTGGGAAGGTACCAGCTGGATATTAGGAAAGCTTTTTTAGAGTAAGAGCTGTGCAGCAGTGGAATCAGCTGCCTAGAGAAGTGGTGAGCTCCCCCTCACTAGCAGTCTTTAAGCAGCAGCTGGACAAACACTTGTCAGGGATGCTCCAGGCTGATCCTGCATTGAGCAGAGGGTTGGACTAGATGGTCTGTATGGCCCCTTCCAACTTTGTGATTCTATGATTTATATCTCTCATTTTTCCCTAAGGGGAGATAGGTAGGGAAAGTACATAAGACAGCTTTTTTTTAGTTATTTAATTAGCCTTTTTATTAAATAATAACAACAAAACCCAATGGAACGGTTCCTACCAAACACTGGTAGAAGACAGTCAGAACTCAGCACTGTTCAACAAGAAGGAAAACAACAACAACACATGTCGTTGAGTTGCATCCAATTCATGGTAACCCCTTCCATGGGGCATTCTAGGCAAGAGTTGAGCAGAGATACTTTGCCGTTGCCTTCCTCTGCATAACAAACCCCAGTCTTCCTTGGTGGTCTCCCATCCATGTACTAACTGTGATTGACCCTGGTTAGCTCCCAAGCACTGATGAGCTTGGGCTATGCTGGGCTGATCAAGCTGCTGCTGTTCCATGAACTCTGGTAGAAATGCCACCAAAAGATTGAGTGCAAATCATCAGCCAAATACTGGACTACAAATTATATAGAGGGTGCTGTGCGTAAACAATTTACTATGGTGTCCCATTCCTTCCATCCATATTAATTTTGTCCTCCTCTTTGTTACTAGCACACACATACACATACTGTGTCATTTCCTTTATCACATAGTGATAAAACATCACACACACACACAAATCTTGATGTGACTATCCTTACTGTTGTATTGAGATGTTTAGGGTGTGATGTTTTATCAGTGCACAGAAGTAAAACAGTACAACAGCATCAAGATTCCCTTTTTGTGTGCAATCATGGCATTTTTGGCAGTGTCTTGATGCCCTCTACACATGTGCATTGGCAATGTGAAGGGAGGGCATGGACACAAATGAACCAAAGAAACAGTAAACTGCACCAAACCGAGCATGGTCAATTCTGGAATTATTATTTTTTAAAAAATAATCTCCTCGTTAAGCCAGAATTACAAATGAGTGGAATGCAGCGAAGAGAAAAATTTCACAATAAAGGAACGCAACAGAGGAAAACCTTCTCATCCCTAACTGTGAGGCACTGCTGCTGAGACGATCCTTGAGCCATGCTGAAGAGTTTTTCAGACTCCTGGTTCTGCTTGCAGATAGAACATTTATCGGTACTTATTAGACGGTTCTGCATGGCTGTATCGAAAGCATGCCTTTTAATGGGCCTTTGAAGAGGCAGATGACTTGCACCAGTGACCACCAGGAGTACAAAACAGCACAGCTTCAAGCCATAATAACACTTGCACATCATTTGCTCCAACATTACCATTATGGTGACTATGTAATTGGCATTGTTTAATCTCGTCAGTCACCATGGCTAGAGGAGCGACATTCCCCTCGATGCTGCAGTGATCACTACTTTAGTTTTATGAGTCGTTCGAAGATTGATCGGCAGGATGATCTCACAGCTCACATACAGTAACTGTAAAAGCATTTGCTCGCACAAGCATCTTGTTTGCGAGGGGGGACGTAAAGGGGAAAACCCCCAACACATCAAGTCAGCAGGGAGAAGAATCTTTTTTGCAAAGGAAACCTGGTTTATAGGAGTGTTATTCCCCCCACACATACACACATACCACAAATCATGATTAGCATTGTTCCATAACTGAAGGGACTCTACCCCCCCCCCGCCGCATTGTGCCTTCTTTCAAATAATATGGTGCCCTTTTATCTGAGATTGTAATTTAAGGCCACTTCTGCATTGTCATTTTTGTCACTGATTTGTCCCTATTGCTTCAGGGTCCCCCCGCCTGTGTGTTTTGCTTTCTCTAGTAGTCCCAGAGGGAGCAAAACACACGTGGAAAGGGGTGGGGGCAAGCAACAGGGACAAAAGAGTGGCAAAAATGACAGTGCAGAAGTGGCATGAATCTGGCATGGTGAAAGCTTTTATCAACAAACTCTTCGGGCTTAGACTGTGACCAATTTCTCACAAGCTGCTGCTCTGCCCTCATGTTTCCCTTTGCCCCAATCACATTAGTCAATTTCCCACTACTTGCTGTGGGGCCGCATTTTGCTCCACAGCTCCGCCCAATTTCCTCCATGTCTACTCAGTCCTCAAATAACAGGATTGAATAGACATGGGGGAAATTGGGCGAAACTGCGGGGCAAAATGTGGCCATGCAGCAAGTAGTGGGAAATTGACTAATGTGATCGGGGCAAAGGGAAACACGAGGGCGGAGCAGTATCTTGTGAGAAACCGGTAGTTTTCTTTTGTGGTAGAAAATTTGGTGGTTTCCCTTTGTGGTATTAATCAGAGAATAAGCCTTTCATTCTCCTCTGGTACTTGATTTTCTGTGGTCTGGAGTTGGCCCACATTCCAACTTTTTTGCAAGTGAAAGCAGCAGGTGAGAGAGAGGGGAAAATATTAATTTTATTTTTGTCCCAAGAAGTTTCCATAGTCATCTCAGTCCTGCTAGATGGTGGGTATGGAGATCTGTAAACCCAACGTGTTTATCATCTGGTCTAAACTGGATTGCAAATACTTTGTGTGTTCTCTCTCTGCTGCCTGGGAAATGTAGTTCCAGGCCATAAATTCTGAGGGTGAGCCAACATTATGAATGCCCCTGACTGATGAATGCAGCTGACTCTGCAGGTGCAAAAGTAGTGCACACAGTAAAAAAGTAACCAAACTTAAATGAGGCATGACTTACCCATGACCTTGGGACGTAAGTCATGGCAGAAATCAAGCACATCGTGAAGATGAGCCAGCAATGTTTACCTGGCCATCTGCCTTTCTGAATGCTGCCAACTGTGCAGAGAGATGCAAAACCACTTGAAATGCTACTCATTTTGAATTCTTCACAAATCGTCCATGTGAACATATGGAGCGCTTAATTTGAGAGAAAATGAACATGGTAAGGTTGATTTTTGCAAATATAAAAAAGGAAGTATCACTCATTGAAATTTATCACACAGATAATATATATTATCAATCCATGACTGTGCTTGCATGTGAGGGAGAGTCTGTTCTGGCTCCTGATGGCATCTTAGAGTCTTCTCTACAAAGTGGGGGTTGTTTACTGTGGCTTGGGAAAATCCTAGAAATGGGTGGGAGGAGCATGGAGACAGGGGAGCATGGGGAAGGGAGTGAGCTTAGTGGGGATGGGATGCCACACAGCCTGCCTTCCAAAACTGTGATTTCCTCCTGGGGGAGTTTAGTAATATTGGAAACCTACAGAAGGGGCCCTTCCTTTCACAATCCCTTGACAGCTCCCATTCTTCATCCCAACTCTGACTGGCTCGAATAAAGGTATGATTGTATCATCCTTGTTGAATTGACTTCCTTTGATGTCTTCGGATCACAGGCAGATGCGCATCCAATAGCGATGTGCTAGCAAAACAACTCTCTTAATTACTCTGTTTGTTATTAATGGCTGCTATTGCAGTGCCATGGGAGAAACAGATGTGTTCCTTTACAAGGTGAGCCACCTGGCAGGAGGGGAGCAACTGAGAGAAGCGCTGATGTTGAGTAGGCCTACATTTTCAGGAAGTCACAGCGCCTTCTGATGGCTCTCTGCACATGCTCATATTGAGACACCATTTTAGTGAAGCAGCACCTCTGTATGGGGTTTTGCATGTGGCCACTGTAGACTGCACAACTGCAGCTTGCCAAAAATATATATTCTGCTGAGATCATGGGAAAACTGGTGCCTGCATAGGCAATCCACAACTGGAGGTGAAAATCACAACAAAAACATCTCTGAAGGAGTTCCTAACTTCTCATGAGAATGAGTCTGAGCTATCTGCAACATTCTGAGCCACAACATTCCTCACCTAGTTGTTATCCACCCCTTGAGGATGAGGAATTAGAACTCATTTATTCATTTGTACTAGAGTTATTGAGAATGACACAACAAGCCAAAATAGAACAAGTGACTGCATGCAAGGAAGAGCTTCCCCCAATCCAATTTTTACCGGCTACGCAGCTGTCAAAGGCATGGAAGCCTTGCTAAGGAGGGGAAAAAAATTGAGTCTTCTTATCACTTGGTGCTCTTCTCAGTGGAGCAGAAGAGTGAGGGATCAACAGTCAGCTTGGAGGATTGCAAGGATTAAGTCATTTACTGAATCTGTGCATTTGGATTCTTGGAAAAAACACTATGAGATCTCCTCTGACAGTGAAGGTCAGGGTCTCCATCTTGCTACAACTGATTAGACACTCTGGATTCATCTATAATATTCAGTACAGGGACACAGAGTGCCAGGTGGGCTCCATGCTTACCAGCTGGTTGGAAGTGATTGATTGACAGACTCTTGTAGCAGTTCATCACTGTGTAAAAAAGCCACCCAATTATCATTCCACAGGAGCTTTTCGGGACACGCCCCTATTTTCAGTCTGGAATCCTGCCATCAAAACACTCCAACGCTCTGCTATCTGCCACCGTAACTTTTCCTCCATTCAGCTGTTCCTCTAGATAGAAATGTGTTTGGTTTCTAACTGCTCTCGGTAATTAAGTATAGAGCTTTAGGAAGGGTTCCCCCCCCCCACAGCCTAGAATAAAGACACCAGTCAAACTGATGGGCTAAAGCTAAAGCATAGCTTTATTAGCCAGGTGATCTGCAGAAACATTTATGTTTTAAGGATTTCTTCCCTGTTGCTCCCTGCAGGTTACACTATGCTTCAAGAAGGATGAGAGGCTAAGGCTTAGAAACATTTTCCTGAGATTAAGTCTCACTGGGCAAAATAGGACTTTTCTGAACAGACTTGTTTAAGAATGCTTCTACAGCCTATAACCTGATGCACCCTTACCTGGGAGGAATCCTCATTCAACACAATGGGATGAATTTCCCAGTAGACTGCACCAGATTGCACTGTCAATGTATCCACCAGTTAGGGTTGCCAAACTCAAGAAAGGCCCTGGAGATCTCTTAGAAATTCAACTGCTCTCCAGATGACCGAGATCAGCTCCCCTGGAGAAAATGGCTGCTTTGTAGGGTGGAGTCTATGGCGTTATTCCCAGCTAAGGTCTCTCCACAGGCTCTACCCCCAAATCTCTGAGAATTTTGCAACCCAGAGTTGGCAACCGTACTACCAGCCCCTCAGGTCCCCTCTCCTTTGCTCAGCACTTGTATTGCCCTTACTGACTGGAAGTGCCAAAAAGGCCTAGCAGAATGACCACAAAGTTAGTTGGTCTTACAATTCAATGATGTTGCCTAGCCCCAAGATGGACCCCTCACAATTTTCCAACAGGCCATCTAAGGCTCCCTTAATAGATACCCCAAAGTGCTCACCTAGAAACATGCTACTCTTGCTGTTGTAGAACCTAGTTAGGGACTGACCTGCCAACTTAATGACTAGGCCAATTTAAACACTTCTACTGGGCCAGTCAAAACATCCCATCACTAGAGCAATGCAGAATTGGTGAAAAGAAGCTACTACTTCCCAGGCCTAATCCCCAAGATTCCTTTCTAGCATCTTGGGTGACTGACCAACTAATCCTGCACTACCTTACCATGAGGGTGAAGTGTGCCAAGGCAACAAGGTGTGTTGTGCAGAGGCAATGAATGCTCGAATATGGTACTCGTGTGCCCTTTTCTCAGTGGCAAGCTAGCATGAGGTTAAAGCCACAGTGGCCACCCCTCCCTCCAGAGCCTCATGGTCCCTTCATCCTGAAGAGGCTTGGGCAAAACTATGTGGTTGGGGGAGTCAGCTTGCTCACTAAAACTCATACATGTTTGGTACAGCCATGTCTTCTGCTAGACATTTGTGTTCTTTGTGAGCTTTCTGATTTACCTCAGGGCTCCAGCAAATGGTATTTTGCTTACCTCAGCATTTCCTATCTACCAGGAAGTTACCAGTAGGAGGCTAAAATTTATCTTGCCAAAATGTGGGTAAATCACTGCTTCTGCAAAGCCTGGGGAGACCAAAGAATTATAGGGATAAGTATGGGTGAGGTTGCCAGCTCTGGGTTGGGAAATGCCTAGAGATTTGGGTGGACCCTGAGGAGGACAGGGTTTGGAGAGGGGAGGGACATCAGTGCTGTATAATGCCATAGATTCCACCTTCCAAAGCAGCCATTTTCTCCAGGTGAACTGATCTCTGTTGCCTGGAGATCAGTTGTAATCCCAGGAGGTCTCCAGCCACCACCTGGAGGTTGGCAATCCCAAGTACATGGATAACTTGATTGCAACCAAATTGGTCTCTCTTGCTTGCTTACATCCTTCTCTTTCAAGAACTGAAGTACCAAGACATGATCATTTTTATTAGCCTTCAGATGATACCACTACAGCTAGGGTGGCCAGGCTGTAGTTAGGCTTACCAGGTGCCCACTAATGGTGGCAAAGCTCCTGGTAATTGTTGCCATTGGGCCCTCAGCTTAGTCTCAATAGCATCCTCCTACTCACACATCATTATGCACATCAGCAACTAGAAGGAGGGGTGGGGTGGTGATCTTTGTTGTTGTGAGATTACGGTTACTTCTGGTGCAGCTACCAAGTTCTGGCATTGCACTGGGGTAATGCTCTAGTACTCACCCGGAAACTCCATAGAGTTTTGGGGTGAGCGTTAGAGTGTTACCCTGGTGTGATACTGGTGCTTCTGGGTCAGACTGGAAGTGATGTCATTGTGTGACAAGGAAGATCACTGCCCCCTGTTTTGCTGGCCTGCTTCTGCCAACCAACCAGAGGAGCACCAGCAGGTGCTGGCAACAATTACTAGGAGTTTGTCTGCCATTAGCAGGTACCTGATAAGTCTAACTACAGCCATTCATCAGTCACCTCTCCAGTGGGAGCCCCATGATCAATTGACAGACATTGATGTTATCTTTGTACATTAATGCCAGCTGGTTGGCCTTTGGCAAGGTACAGGCATGTGTAAGAGGAGTCAAGGGGTACGCAGATCACCAGGGCACTACTTCCAGCTAAGGATTTATACTAGGCTCCCTCCTCCAACTGTGACATGGAGAGGATAGGTTATACTGGAGTCACGCCCTAAAGAAGCAAGGGAAGGGAGGGAATCTCACTAAAGTAGAAGGTGGAGTATTCATTAAATTCATAATTGAATTCACGATACTGAAATTGATTGCCGGATATTTGACCTCAGTAATGCAAATGAATAGAGATCTTCCTCTTTGCAGCACTGGATTAAGACCAAATTCTATCTGGAACACTTTAAAATCCTAACATTCCATTTAAAAAAAAAAGTCTTCAGAAATGTCAATTGGTTATCTAATGCAACTTCAGAGAAGGGCCTTGATGTCCCAGAAGGATTCAATCAGTCCTTGGTGCCTCCTCCGTTTTCACTCATGAGTAGACAAATGCAGCATGTCAGGGAAGCCAGCAAGTAATGACTTTCGGAATGTTGCTGTTAGGGGTGGCACCTGGAGGCCCAGAGGGGTCAAATTTGGCCTCCAAAGCCTGTCCATTGGATCCTCAGCATCATCTCATGGCATCTCCAGGTATAAGATAGTTCCTTCTTTTTCTTGCTGGCTGAAGCAGAAAAAGAACTAGCTTTCTATGCTGACTCCTTGTTGGCTATCTTGAGGGTTTTCCTTTAGGTTAAAAGAGACTAGGCCATCAGCTCTCTCTGCATTTAGGGTTGCCAGCTCCAGGCTGGGAAATACATGGAGAGTTGAGGGGTACAGCAAGATTTGGGGAGGGACTTCAATGGGGCATATGTCATAGAGTCCACTTTCTCTAGGCAAACTGATCTCGGTCACATGGAGACCAGTTGTAGTCCCAGGAGATCTCCAGCTTCCACCTGGAGGTTAGTAACCCTATCTCAAGAGTATCCTCTTACTCACACATATTGTATCAGCAGGTTTCCTCTCAAGAGGAAATAGAGAAAGGAATCCTCATCAGTATGAATAGCAACAGAAGTTCCCTTCTTGCTGTCCTCAACTGCCCATTTCTTCGCCCCAGCCTAGATGCAGAAATGGAGGTAAACCGCTGAGATACTTAAAGAAAGGGCTCTTCTCAGGTCTCTGTTGCTATTGACAAAGCAGTAGAAGAAACTAAAGAATCCCTTTGCCAGTGTCTCAGCATACACAGAGCTGGTGTGATGTAATGGTTCAACTGGAGGATTAGGGCCTGAGCATGCCGGGATCAAATCCCTACTCTGTCTTGAAACCTTGCTGGGTGGATGTAGGCCTATCATACTCTCTCAGTCTAACCTCTCTCACAGGGTTGCTACTGATGGAAGAGGGGAAATGATATGAAAAGCCACACAAGATTAGGGATGGGCACAAACTGGTTCACAAGCTAAGTTTCAGCATGAACTTGGCTCAGTTCAGAGCTCCCAAACATTGCCAGACTTTTATCCTGTCTGGTTCGGTGGTTTGGACCATTTAAACAGCTGAGCAGTGTGGATCCACAACTGACCTCTCAGGTTTAAATGGCTGCAAGCAATTTCACCCATCAGTTTCACTCCCCCCCACTTGGAAGCTGGCTCAAGCTGAAAAAGAGCTAGCTTTCTATGCTGATCCCTTGTTGGATATCTTGAGGGCAACTGTTGCCAGTGGGGCAACCATTGCCAGCCATTTCAGCCTAACAGCTTACCGCTTTGAAAGGCGGATTCTATGGCATTATACCTTGTAGAGGTCCCTCTCTTCTGAAAATCCTACCCTCCTTAGGTTTCACCCCCAGATCTCCAGAAGCTCCCAACCTGGATCTGGTAACCCTGATAGTTCTGCTAAAAGTTCTGCTAAATGTTTGTGTCCACATATAATTTTAGCAAAGGAGCCAATAGCAGTTCTATGGGATGCTTCAGGGAGGAATAAAACAGTGTGCACAGCTGCCACTTCTGCCCACACCACTCAGTCACAAGGAGAAAAAGGCCTGTATGAGTTTCTGAAGCACAGAACTCTCAGTGAACATCTGATTCAAAGTCCTCGTGCCCTTGCTCAACAAACATAAAGACCTTATAATGTGTTAAAAGACCCTGAAATATTTCTGCATGGATCTTAACTTCTGGCCTGGCCTGACGTCACTTTCTCTCTGCTGACCCTCTGAGTTCCTCACATTTGGCCTGACGTGAACTTCAACCCCCTGCCTAATCAGCCTTACACCCCACCTTCATACCTTGTTTGACTTGCTAGATTTGAGCACCAGTAGTACAATGAAGTCCAACAAGGTTTTCAGGGTATGAGCGTCCAAGAGCAAAGCTCCATTTTCAAATACAAGCAAATGGAGATTTGACTCTCAGAAGTGTATACTCACAAAATCTTGTTGGTCTCTAAGGCACTACTGATGCTTGAATCTAGCTCTCCTATGGCAGACCAACATGGCTACCCTCCGAAGTTATGGACTGTATTGATTATGAATCTGGCATGGTGAAAGCAAACTGATACAGAGTACCAGTAAGAAAGTGGCCAAAATGATATGTCTCCCAGGAGAGACAGTATCAGTAAGAAATATAGGTGATGTTCACCCCTGCCATCTGGGATCTATGTAGAGCTGCCAACATCCGGTTGGCCCTTGGAGACTCCTGCTATTACAATTGATCTCTGGACAACAAGATCAATTTCTCTGAAGAAAGTGGGTGCTTTGGAGGGTGGATTCTATGGCATTGTACCCTGGTGAGGTCCCTCCCCTTCTCCAAAGCCCACCTTTCCCAGGCTTCAGCCCCCCAAACTCCAGGTATTTCCCAACCCAGAGCTGGCAACCATAACTTGCTATACAAGTTGCCATGGCCTTTCTAGTGCCACTGCTTCATTTGAGCTACAATTGGGGCTACAATTCAGTGGGCGAGAGAGTTTCAAGGATGGAAGGTGTGATTTCCTGGTAAGCTTTAACTCCACCCTTACTCAGTGCACCCTGAGGTGAGCTTGGGGCTCAGGGGTAGAGCATCTGCTTTGCACAAAGACAGTCCCAGGTCCAATCCCCAGCATAAGTTAAAGAATCAGGTATGAGATGATATGAAAGGCCTTCAAATCTCAGAGAGCTGCTGCAAGTCAGAGTAGACAACACTGATCTTGTCTGACTCGGCATAGATCAGGCAGCTTCTTGTGTTCACTACCAGGACTGCACATTGCTTGGATGAAGCATGAATTCCTTTTTTATATATGCAGGTGGGTTGCTGCCAGTGTGTTTTGGAAGGCTCCTCACGTCTCCTGTAAAGTTGACGTGTCTCTCCTTTTTTTTTTTTTTTTTTTTTAACTTGCCTAGATGATTGCCTCCGAGACTGGTTAGCTGGGCAGCTGTGCTTCGGCTCTCCCCACCCCCGCCCGCCGGGTTCCTTTTAAAGGGAAATGAACTGCTGCCATCTCATTTCTCTGATGTCTGTCCAGTGGATCCAACAGTCACTCGGAGACACATTGTGATGTTGAGGTTGTTATCTCGGAAGCTTGCTACAGGCAAAACAAAAACAAAAACCCAACAAGGACCTGCCACGCACTCCAACAGAGTGCGCCTGAGCAGCGAGGCCCGCAAGGAGTACATTAAAATATGAACTGCTTAGCAATTACCCTCTCATTGTTTCATACAACCAACTAGAAAACCATGTTCTGTTTATACCGGGGAATTGTGGAGTCATGATTTAGTTCACCTTCTGACAGTTATTAGATGCTGCAACATGACTGTGGGAGGAAGCAAAACCCAGCCAGCATACCACTTTTTTCATTTAGGATGCTGTTGTTATTGTGGGAGGGGGAAGGGGTATAGAAGCTATTTATGACTAAACCTTTTCAGTGCAAAGGCAAGATGTTATCGTTATGCAGATGCAGCAGTCGTTCTTCTACATGGGAAAATATATATTTTTACAGATTCCACAATTTGCTGTGTGTTCGAGAGTCTGATGTTCTCATGAGAAGCCCCTGCTTATGCGAATGCTCGGTGCATAGATCTCTTTGGCACATGTCAACTGCTCAATTTTGCACATGTCAGCTGTTGAATTAAGGGAGGGAGAGGGGTGATAGTTTAGTGGGAAAACATATGCCTTGCATGCATGATCCCAGGCTCGTCTTCAACACACTCAGTTAAAAGTGGTGTGCAGGAGCAAGGTTGGGACAGATCCTTATCTGAAGTCTTGCACAGCCAGTGAAAGTAGACATTCTAGGCAGACTCTGTGGGAGACACTACTTGTATCCGAATAGAAACATGTACTCCTGGAATGCTGCATGTCCTCTGGAACTTGTTTCTTTTAAAGTATTCAACATTTAAGGCTGGAGCTTAGAGGGAAAATTCTTATTTCCCATTATGAAATGATGTCAGGTTGCAAATTGTTTAGGCATTTTGTCCCAGGCCTGGCAGACACAGAGCATGAGAGAGCCTGAACATTGCTGCATGAATGACTGAGGCTGGGTCTCTATAAGTGGAAGAAGGGGGAAAGAAGGGTGTAGAGTTCAGTTGTAGTAGAATCAGGATTCCCAGCTGTGGATTCCTGGAGATTTGGGGAGGGAGCCTGGGGAGGATGGGGTTTGGGGAGGGAAATGACCTCAGTGGGCTGCAGTGCCGTGCAGTCCATCCTCCAGGGCAACCATTTTCTCTGGGGAAATTGATTGCTTTAGGGTGCGGTCAGACGGCGTACTAGGAGTGGTTTGAATTGCTCCAGTCCGATGCACTTTTTTTTTTTAACCCAGAGAATCGCAATCACACTCACCTCCTGTTCCTGATCGCTGCGCAGTCACATCGCTCCCCATCGTCCACACGTGGGAGCATGCATCTGTGGTGGTTTTTTTCTCTCTCAGTTTGAGCATGTGCACAGGCAGCCATCTGTAGAACTAAAATTTTCACGTGTGTGCAGAACAGAGATCTCCACACTTCCCTTTAAACTTTAAATGAACACTTCCATTTAAACTTTTACCCTGGAACTGGCCTCCGTGAGATCCCAAACTTGTCTAAATGCTAAAACTAGGCACTGTTTAAACTTTGGTTTTATTAACTTAGGAGCAGAGCTCCACCTATGTGCACACCGCCGAGGCATAAAAAAAATGGTGGACGAAAAGCGGAAGCCTCAGGCTTCCATGGCAGCTTTCCAGAGGGTAGGGGGTTGATGCACCCGGAAGTGGCTTGACACCGCAGAAGTGATCAGATGTCAGAGAAGTGCGGCTAGAACCGGAGAATGAGGAAAACACCACTTGGGGACCTTTTATCAAAATACTCTGTTTTAAAGGGGGGTTGATCCAGAAAGTGACAGCTGGGGATGGTGCGCAGATGTTGGGTGTGTGAACGTGCAGATAAAATCCATGAAGTGTGCTGCAAGTGGTTCAAACAGAGCGTCTGAATGTACCCATAGACTGGAGATCAGTTGTAATTCTGAAAGATCTCTAGACCCTACCTAGAGGTTGGCAATCAGGCATCACAGAGTTCATTTACAGTTCAGTGATGGCTATTCAATCTGTGTTAGGAGGAGTTTTAGGTTTCCTATAACCACTTCTTTCTTATATTTCCATTCCTTCATGCCTCCAAGGATCCCAGGGCAAAAGACTGTCTTCTTGTCTTCCATTTTGACCTCAGGGCAACCTAGGGCTGCCAGACTCTCCCTCCCCCCAGGGACAAAGGATCCCCTGCCCCCAAGCCCTGGGCATGGGACTTATCAGCACTTTGGGGAGTCCTAGGCCAGCAGCAGCATGGTGACATTGCTTCTGGGACACACCAGAAGTGGTGTCAGCATGTCACTGACAATGCAGGATGCTCTGGTATCTGGGAAAAAACCTCTATGGTAAAGTTTTCCCCAGATACCAGAGCATCCCATGCCACCAGCGACACAGTGACATCACTTCTGGTGTGTGGTAGAAATGTGTGTCGCTGGTCTACACCTCCCCCTGAAACTAGTAGGTCTTCCCCCCATCAGTTGCCAGGCAACCCTACCCAAACCATATGAGCTACATTAGGCAGAGAGAATGGGACTGGCCCAAGATAACCCAGGGATCTGAACCACAGTCTCACAGCTATGACTTACCTACCATCAAAGCTAACTAGTGGAATATTTACAGACAACCTAGATTCCCATAAATAGACAGAGGCCTTATTCAGCCGGCCAAAGGGTTCCTGTAATAAAGAAGGAATGTGGACACCTAAATGAATGAATAATGCAGGTGCTACATACAAAAGCCTCTATTCCCAACTGTGCCTTTCAGGTAATTATTATTTTTACTGAGAAGAATCTGGCTTTCACAATTAGTCAGTCAGTCTACTTGGCGCACCTGACATAAGTAAGCCTTTAATAAATACCAGCTTTAGGAACACCACCAAGTGAAGGACCAAAAGGTTTCTGGAAAGCCTCTGTCAGGCATTGCTTAATAACCAGAAATGTTTTGTGAGAGGCAGTTACCGTGACAGCTGAGGAGACATTGCCTCCAAATAGAGCAGAAGTACAGATGATGTAAGGAGAAGATGGCCTGCATTAGTGTGTTTGAGACTGGCCTGTAGATGGAAGAATTGCCTCTTTTCATTCTGGGAGGGGCCTCTTTTCCTCCAGGTCTTACTGAAGTGACCACTGCTAGGAAGAAAGACTAGTCCACAGAACCCCACCCAGAAGAGAGACCTATATGTGCACCCCACACCAACAGTGACTTTACTGAGACATTTTCCTTGTCTTTTTTTATAAGGAGAGGACATCCAGACCTTTTCAGGAGTTCTAAATACAGAGACCTCAGTTTCATCAAGACTGACTTTAGGATGATTCAGATGATCTTTGATTGTACATACCCTTATTATATTGCTTAAGGCCCCCTTTCTTACCTGCTGGCCGGTGAGGGGAGGGTTCCTTCTCTTGTTCCAGAATACCTTTGGTGTGCGCACTGTGATGATGTCATCCAGAAATGATGTCACTGCGCAGGCCAATTGTGGATGGGGCCTCTATCGTTCAAGTTTTTCCTCATGAAGACAGTGCTTTGGGGGCAGGGTTCCCCCACCAGCCAGATCCAGGCCAGCGGATCAGGGGCCCTGAAAGTGGGCAAACCCCCACCCCCAGTGGGGGAATCGCAAGCCTACTAGTCTCTCTAAGATCTGGCTGTTTCTGGAGACTGAGATTAGACAGAACTATTTTTATTACTTTTAAATGCATTGGAGAGGGGAGGGGTGCGGTTGCCCTTCTGCATGAAGTCTGTTACCATTGGAGGTGAACCAGGAAATTCAAATAGTCCAGAACAAGCCAAGTGGGATGATCTCCTACCCAAACATGGACAGTTGCAGTAGTGATGATGCTGGCAGAGCTCCTAGGGATGGCTCTGCTCGGGGTTGGATTTAGTGACTTGGGGGCCCTGGGCAAAAGTACAGGATAGGGGCCAAGAAATTACTGCACCACTGCTTAGACTAAACAAGGACTGGCCCTCACTCTGTGTGAAATGGGAAGGAGTTACTACTACTGCTGAAAGCCAGCTGCCTGAGCTCCAGACAGGGAAAATGCAAGTGGTGGCAGAAGCCTGCTGTTCTTCTTTCCCCCATCCTTTGAGGGTGTGGGTCTGTGGGCAGTTGCCCCAGCCCAAGCATAGGGCCCAGGGCAGCTACCCCTGTGGCCCATAGGCTAAGACCACCCCTGGCTCTTCTTGCTCCAGGGCTCTGGTGGTCCTGCAGGACACCAACCCACCAGAAATGTTTCCTGTAAGTTAAATGGTGGGTTTACCCTTGGTCACCATCAGGTCAACCTGGAGTGGGAAGAGATGTCATTTAGGGATGCACAAAGAGTCCCTGTTTCATTTCTTTTTTTATACTTCTTCATCGTTAATGGATTCAGGTCTCCAGTTCTGTAGATTTGATTGTGTTCTGTCTGCATAATGCAGAGTATTTTAGTATGTCATTTTTATGTATAATCAATATCTCTAATTCTCAATATGGCCCCATTTTTGGATACTTAAATCCAGAGACTGGAGCCCTGGGCTATCAAAACAGGTTTCTTAAAAACCTGAGAAAAATTCCAGGTTAGTAGAAAAATCTCACCCCCGCCCCCCACACAGACTGGGGGTTGTTGAAAACCACAAATAATAGACGCAGAGTCTGTAGCTTAAAGAACAGATACCCGCAGTGGCCATTGCTAGGCAACCACACACAGCCGTGGTTTCTGTCAGTAAAAGGCAGGGGAAGAGGCAGGACAATTTCTGGGTCTGTTTTGACCATTGAGGGAGGCAACCACTGGGCAACTTGAATGATTTGAATGATTCACCCACTAGTTAACAGCAGCCACCCAGTGAAAGCCAGTGCAGTGTAGTGTTTAGAGTTTTAGACTAGGATCTGGGAAACCTGGGATTAAATCCCCATTGCTATGGAAGCTCACTGAGTGACCTGGGACTAGTTATACATTCTCAGTCAAACCTACCTCACAGGTTTATTGAGAGGAGAAAATAGGAAAGGAGAACAATAGAATGATGAAAGCTGCTTTGGGTCCACATTGTGAAGGCAGGTGAGGGTATTAATGACGTAAATAAATAATCCATATAGTTTAAAATGGGGGGGGAGGGACCTAGGTTGGCTGGTAGGTAGGAATGGAAAAAGGAAGCAGGAAAGGGGGCTGCTAGGAGGAGGGAAAGAGAAAATAGTATGGGAAGGGGAAAATGGGGTAAAGTGAGATGCAGGTCCTTGTGAGTTCCCATCGCACAACTTGGCCTGGCCTGTTGGCCACTGGTCAGCACCGTACAACTGGGCCGGTGCCCAGCAGCGTGCCGTCGATGGAACCGAGTAGAGTTTTTCCAGGGAGAGGCTTCTAGGGGAGCGAAAGAGAAACACTGCAGATGGGCCCATGCCCAGAAGTATACAACTGGGCCAGTGCCCAGCAGCATGCTGTCACTGGAACTGAGTAGAGTTTTCCCAGGGAGAGGCTACCAGGGGAACGAAAGAGGAAAAGCTGAAGATGGAGCGGATCTAGGTAGGTTGTCTGAGGGGTGGGAAGGAGAGAAGGAAGCAAGAAACAGGAGGGGCTATGGGGGCTTTCAGGGATGGAAAAAATGAAATAGTGGGGGAGGAGAAAATGACATGCTCCCTGCAAGTCTTTGTGGGTCCCCCATATGTACACATATAAAACTGATTTATGGATGCACCAGTGACATTAGAGACAACAAATATTCATGAGAAAAGACTCAGGGTAGGCCTACCCTTAACTGACCAACAGGCAAACCCTTCAAAACAGCATGGCCTTCATTGATCTTCATCAGTCTTTCATTATATTTCTTCTGAATGAATGAGAAGTTACTACGAGGCAGAGAAAAGAACAGCTGGGCATCCCCCGCATCCCATTGTGCATTTGTCTGCTCTCTAGCTATGTGTAAAAAACTGGCATTATCTAGTGTGAAGGAAGCCTGCCTCAGAAGCCAGAACTCTTTTTTTTTTAAAACCCAGCAAAGAGAACTACAAAACTTTGAGATAACTGTGATTCAAAAAGTTTGTGCTTGTTCGCATGAGTGCCTGTCTTATTGCAATCAATCTTCTGCAACCCCCCCCCCAAGAAACCCAAGAGTCCTTTATCAGTGATTGAAAGAGATTCAATTTGGCCTCGTCTAATTCCTTATCTAATTATTTGACATGCCGTGCAGCTTGAAAACTAATTGACATTGTGTCATTTTCAGTTTCTTGCAACGGAACCACAGACGAGCTGCCCTTCCGCGTTTGGCATGTAACTGGAGTCACTTTGCAAAAGAAATAAGTCCCCTCCATTTAATCGAGTGCATTATTGCCAGGACTATGAGACCTTTGCATGCTATTAGTTTAGACATGGAAGTCGAGCAATCGTTTCCCTTTGGAGGGTTGAGTAGGGGTGTGAGAGGGACCAGAGGTATTTGCAGTACAGTAAATCCCTTCCATTTCTTGAAAGGAAATTAATATCTGTTTGGAATACCGACTAAGCTGCAGCACGTAATTTCATTATTTATGGAGTTAGAATCCTTAACCTGCTGTAGCTGTGAAGGCTTAAGGCAAGTAATATATATTTTTTTAAAAAAAGAACTTAATAAAATTATTTTGAAATATCAGAGTCATTGACCAGCTGATGAGGCCATTGTTTAAACTTCTTTCTGACCAAGTAAGCCACATTTAATAGGCTTGTGCAGGGCTTTTTTTTTTTAGAAAAAGCCCAGCAGGAACTCATTAGCATAATAGGCCACACCCAACAGCAGAAACACATTAGCATATAAGGTCACACCCCTGACAGCACAGCTCATTAGCATATTAGGCCACACCCCATGTTATCAGATGTGTGGTCATCCAGCCACACACCCACCTTTTGCTTCTTATTCTGTTTACCTTGTTTGTTTTCAAAACCCCAGAGCTTTTTTTTGTAGCAGGAATTCTTTCGCATGTTAGGCCACACACCCCTAATGTAGCCAATCCTAATGAGTTTCTGCTGTTGGATGTGGCCTGTTATGCTAATGAGTTCCTGCTGGGTGTGGCCAACTCGGGAGCCAGCTGGAACTTCATTCCTGTGCGTTCCTGCCCAAAAATAGCCCTGGGCTTGTGTAGGATTCTGAGGAGATGGGTTTAGGATGACACTAGAAAAATGTCATTTGCAAAGCAGGCACAGGGAGGCATGTAGCAACCCAAGAAAATGGGCAACAGTGCAGAAAGTGGGCCCAGAGAGGTCTTTGGAAAGTAGGCACCAAAGTATCACAAGGGATAGGGTTGCCAACCTCAAGGTGGGGCCTGGAGATCCCCTGCAATTGCAACTGATCTCCAGACAATAGAGATCGGTTCCCCTGGAAAAAGTGACTGCTTTAGTGGGTGAATTGTATGGTATTATATCTCATAGAAGTCCCAAAACCCTGCCCCCCCCTCGGAACCACCTCCAAATCAACCCAACTGGGAGCTGGCAACCGTAAGGGAGCATTCCACAATGGGCAAAGCTGGAACTCACTCACCCACGCTGCAGTCACAAAATAGCAACCACAATAGCAAAACTGCCTATATAAGAATCCATACATGCACAGTCTCTCATTGACAAAATGCTCAGCATGGGGCAATATCCACATTGCTTCTGCTTATGCAGAATTTTTGTTTTTTAAGGCCAGTGAAAAATGTCAACAATTGTTTGAAATGATGCGCACAGAAAGCAATCAGCACAACGCTTATTGATGGTGAGATCACTTTATGCTGCTGGTTGGCAATATTACTGTCCTATTCTCTGCTGACTCGCTGTCCTCTTCGCCCCACCCAGTCATCCAACTGTGACACAGCATCAGCAACATTTGTAAGAACAGCAAGGATTAAAAACCTTGTCTGATCATTTCCAAAGAGCATATTTAAATTCATTTTGTTATGACTATAATATAACAAAGGGGAGTTTTAAAAAATTCAATTTTTAAAATGTTTGTTTTATTTAATTGCTGTCCAAATGCAGATCCCTAAATGGAGATGGAGGAAAGGACTTGTGAGACTCAAAGTTTGATTGGGAGGCAGTCCCTGCTGTCAGTTCAGAAATTAGCCTAGGGCTGTCAGCTCCAGGTTGGGAATTCCTGGTGATTTGGGAGTGGAGCCTAGGGAGGGAGGGGGTAGAAGGGGCCTCAGTGGGGTACAGTGCCATAGAGCCCAGTTTCCAAAGCAGCTGTTTGCTCCAGGGGAACTGGTCTTTGTCATCCGGAGATCAATTGTAATTCTGGGAGGTTGATAACCCTGAGTTAACCTCTGGGCTGAACACATTTTCAGAAGATGATGAAGTAGATTGGGCTTCTGGAGGGAGGGATTTCCATAGCTTTGTAGCCTTTGACAAGACCTTCATGTTTGTCACCACAGTTCCCTCCAAACTGTGCTATAGGGTGCTGGCACACAACAGTTCAGAGGGCTGCTCAGAGCATTTTAACTTCAACTCACATTCCCCCTTCTGGGGCTCATAGAATTAGACCCCCTGGTCCAATTTGGTGCCTCTACCTCAAAAAACTGCTGCAAATTTGGTGCCTCTACCTCAAAAAACAGCCCCCCAGAACCCCATATACCCCTGATCTATTCTCCATTATAGCCTATGGGGCCCATTGATTATAATGGTCCCATTGGCTATAATGGAGCCAGAAAAAAAAAAGATTTTTTTTTTATTTGCACACCCGTTATGCTTTTCAGTACAATATGTAAGCTGCCTTGAATCACAGGGAAACATGGGATATGACTATTTGAATAAGTAAGTAGTTTGGGCAGGTTGATAACATATAAGCAATTTCCTGTTTGTTAGGTTATGCAGGGTTCTGACAGTGATCGTTCCACCTCTGTTATATTTGACCTGTAATGCTGGTTGTCATATTTCACTTAAAAAACAAACAAAGTAGATGGCAAGAGTTTTTTCTCCCCTAAGTGCTAGTATGTTTTTTAAGGGTCAGCGCAAGGTGACGGTCCAAGGCCAGGTCTACCAATATAGTGGGCTGGGGCAGGTAGACCTGTTCTCTGGAGTCCAGGTCTACCAATATAGCGGGCTGGGGCAGGTAGACCTGTTCTCTGGAGTCCAGGTCTATCAATATAGTGGGCTGGGGCAGGTAGACCTGTTCTCTGGAGGCCAGGACTACCAATATCGTGGGCTGGGGCAGGTAGACCTGTTTTCTGGAGGCCAAGTCTACTAATGTAGCGGGCTGGGGCAGGTAGACCTGTTCTCTGGAGGCCAGGTCTACCGATATAGCAGGCTGGGGCAGGTAGACCTGTTCTCTGGAGGCCTGGTCTACCCCTGTAGTTTAAAATAATTCATTCTGAGATTTTTACAAGGTTATGGAAATAATTTTCTAAAAATAATTTATGCAATGGTCAAATGTAGACTTGGTCACAATTTTAACACTACTTTTTTTTTGTCACAAGGTAGAATTTTTGCTCACAACACTGTGGAGCAGAGGAAACATTGTTTGTCACACCTTATTCCTGTCTAAGGTCATGGTTGCCATGTCTAGGTTGGGAAATTCCTGGAGATTTGGAGGTGGATCCTGGAGAGGGAGGGGTTGGAGGGACCTCAGTGGGGTATAATGCCATAGGGTCCAGATTCCAAAGCAGCTCCATGGGAACTGATATTGTACTCTGTCTGGATATCAGTTGTAATTCTAAAAGTTCTCCAGGCCATACTTGGGGGTTATAAAAGGGTTGGAACACTTTCCCTATGAAGAAAGATTAAAACACTTGGGGCTCTGTAGCTTGGAGAAACTATGGCTGAGGGGTGACATGATCAAGGTTTATAAGATTATGCATGAGATAGAACAGGTAGAGAAAGAGGTACTTTTCTCTCTTTCTCACAATACAAGAACTCATGGGCACTCAATTAAATTGCTGAGCGATTGGGTTAGAACAGATAAAAGGAAGTACTTCTTCCTCGAAAGAGTGATTAACACATGGAATTCACTGCCACAGGAGGTGGCTGCGGCTACAAGCATGGACGGCTTCAAGAGAGAATTAGATAAACATATGGAGCAGAGGTCCATCAGTGGCTATTAGCCACAAGGTATAGATAGGGACTCTGTATTCTTGGTGCTGGGGGGGTGGGTCAACAGTGGGAGGCCTTTTAGTATCCTGGCCCCACTAGTGAACCTCCTGATGGCATCTGGTATTTTTGGCCACTATGTGACAGAGTGTTGGACTGGATGGGCCATTGGCCTGATCCAGCTTTGGCTTCTCTTATGTCCTTATGTTCTTAAGTACTTCTTCACCCAAAGAGTGATTAACACATGAAATTCACTGCCGTGGAAGGTGGTGGTGGCTACAAGCATGGATGGCTTCAAGAGGGACTTAGATAAACATATGGACCAGAGGTCCATCAGTGGCTATTAGCCACAAGGTATAAGGGTCTCTGGGGCAAGTGAGGCTCTGTATTCTTGGTGCTTGGAAGGGTCAACAGTGGAAGAACTTCTAGTGTCCTGGCCCCACTGGTGGACCTCCTGATGGCATTTGATATTTTTTGGCCACTGTGTGACAGCATGTTGGACTGGATGGGCCATTGGCCTGATCCAACATTGGCTTCTCTTATGTTCTTATAAACCCTGTATGAAGCACAAGGCTGAGCAAGAGACAGCCTAGTTTGAGGTCACCTACTGAGTTTAATGGTAGACTGGAGATTTGAGCTCAGGTCTCCCCACTTCTAGGCTGTTTCTTTTGCCACCATGCAATGCTGGCTTTCCTTCACTCCCTCCTGAATTTTGCTGTGCTGCCTAATATGTTTTACCTTGTCCCTAGAATAGCTGCCCTTTCTGTTCACAAAGACACTTTTCTCTGCTCTTCCTGATTCACTCAGAAGACCAAATTATTTTTTTCACAATTGTGACTGAACCCAGAAACATGACCTTACCTTCTCCCCCATTGCTATATGAATATTCCTTTCTCCCTTTCAGTAATGGTGTCATAATGGACAGGGCGGTATCATTTCTTGTACGGACCATAAGAAATTGCAAAAATGGAGTTTGCAAAAAAAAAAAAAAAGTCTCCCAGGTTTGCATTCAGGAGCCAATTACAAACTGAACACAAACTCATTCTGCAGTTCAGGTGTAACTCTCAATGGGCAATTTGCCTGTCTGTCTGCCAGCCCTCTCATTCCCCCCTTCTACTTCCCAAACAAATTTACCCTGATGATGGTGGGCACATGGTCCAGAGGGAGCTGACTGGTGAGAACAGAGTCCTTGTAGGCCTAATACACTCCTAAACAACTTGGCCTTTAAGGTAAAGCCGACAAGATATTTGCTGTCACCTGCCAGCCCACTTAGCCACCTGTGCCCTTACTTTCTAAAGGGTGTCCTTGCTTGGGAAGGGGCAAACTGGCAAGGGAATGTGGGCATGAGTTCCTTCAGATGTGTTATTTCAGATTTTCCCCCAGCTAACTCTCAGAAAGACATTGGATTTTCTAGAGTCCTCAGAAATAGCTGAAAATTGAACTAATTAGGAGGTGAGCCAGGGACAGCTTGCCTATCATTAATATCTAGTCTTAACACCTAATAAGTAGCAGAGAATACATTCTAATCCATAGCCCTGAATTGCAATGTACAATCAAAAGATAATAGACTCTCGATGTACAATCATTAAAAAAAAATAGGATTATCTAGTGGCATTAAAGGAGCAGATCAGGACACGATGTTTGGCTTCCTCCACTGAAAGGAACAGAGTAGTTCACACGAGTGGGTGAAACTCTTATGATCTGGATTCTACATTTTGCTTTTGCCGCATCTCTTTTCCCACAAGACCAGCATTTTAAAATGAGCTGAGAAGCACCCAGCACCAGAGGAAAGCGCTGAACTGCTTCTGGAATAGATGAAGAGGGGCATGAATGGCTGAAGATCCAGGCCTGTGTGCATTTGGTTACTGCACATGTAAGGAACTGGAAGAACTAATTGACAGAGCTGGGAAGGTATCAGAAGTCCCACTGAGTCCATCTGCTTTTGTAGAGTGGAACTCTCTACTCAGCATCCTCCTGCAGATCAACCTGAACACTCTAACATAATCAGAGTATTCCAAACCGGGGCTGACAGATTGCCTCAAATGACTCACATAAGCAAGAGGGACATGGTAAAGGTTTATAAAATTATGCAAAGGATGAAGAAGTGGATAGAGAGGGATTTTTTCCTTCTCTTTTCTATAATACTAGAATTCAAGGATACCCAGTGAAATTGATGGGCAATAGAATCAGCATGGACAAAAAGAAGGGCTTCTTTCCCATCGAGAAATTAAATCACGGAATGCACTGCCATTGGACATAGTGCTATCCAGTACCATAGATGTCCCAAATATACAGATTCCACTAGTAGAAAACACCATCAAAGATTGCCAAAACAATATATTAAACAATTATAAAGTTGGTGGTGTCACAACAACAACATTAATGCACACTGTAACTATCATAAGGCATAAGATACAATTTCCTCCTTTGAAGACAAGACATAAAGTCCATGTAGTCAGTGTAGCGTGATAGGAGGAGTCCACATAGTCATAGCATTTTCCAAACAACCTTTGCAAAGATGCCCATTCTAGATACTTGGAAGGTTCATAGTGTGGTCTGTTGAAATTGCTGAAATCAGATTCCACCTACACAGCTGGCAAACTGAAGAAGTCGAAGGAAATGCATTAATGTTGTTGTTGTGACACCACCAACTTTATAATTGTTTAATATATTGTTTTGGCAATCTTTGATGGTGTTTTCTACTATTGGAATCTGTATATTTGGGACTTCTGTGACACTAGTCCTTCCTTCCCTTGTTGTTCAGTACCATAGATGGCTATGTGAAGGGTGATGGACAGATTCACTGAACAGAGGTCCATTAATGGCTAGGTGGCTAAAGGGAGCATCCTAATCCAGGGACAGTCATGCTGTGAATACTAGGGCTAGGAGGCAGCATGAATGGAAAGCTTTATCCTCTCTGCTTGGTTTGTTGGCCCTCCAGGACAACTGGTTGCTCTCTGTTTCAGATGGACTATTAGACTTCTTATGTTTTTATATTCTTAAATCAAATCAGATGATCTATGGAGGGGAATAGGATACTCCACAGCCCAAGGAAATGACTAGGAAACCGCAGGCGCTTCATTTATTTATCCATATGTAAAACAATGAATTGGACCTGCTGCACATCAGTACACCTGGTAATTTGTAGTTTGGGGACAAAATGCAAACGCCTTTAGCATTGAAGAAAATAAGCTACAAAGCTAAGGAGACAAATCAGTGCCTGGAGGCAGCAGTAATCTACAGCCAAAGTCATTTGGAAAGATATATGCTGGATTAGGTTATTGGAGGCCCTAAAGTCTAATGGCAGGGAAAGGTGAGGCTGAGGGCTTAAGACACTAGATAATTAATTACAAAGGATCTATGTTTTACTGTGTGGAATGGAGAACAGGTGAGAGAGAGAGAGAGTGGGGCCAGAAAGGACAGATGCTCTGGCTTTGTGTAATTTAGAACAGGCTATAATTGTTTGAAGACAAGACAGACGAGCCAGCAGCTCCAATTTCCAGTCTCACTATTTATCTGTCCAATTACCGAAGTGGTTCAAAGGTTGTAAAAGGTGAGTTACAAAGTTTCTGCTAAGCTGATTTTCTCTTTGAATCTCGCCTCCAAAGAACTGAGCTGATGACTTGGATAATGATGCCCCCGTGGTATCATGTCATAATTATGTTATGAGGCCGTGAGTAACCAAATACAGCTCCCTCCCTCCACAGTTTCGGAAGCATTCCAAGAGAGGCAGTGAGCTTCCATCTGAACATGTAGCAGTGATACATCAGAGCATTCAACTGGTTGACATGTCAGAACATTCACCCCATGATGATTCATGATGATGGATGTTTCGCACTGCATGGGCATCTTTCACGTTTCATAAGTAACTGTGAGAAACCCACAGCTGAACTGTCCCAGGAATTTGCATGTTCTGTCTAAAAATCCCTTTACATGCCTCAGCAAAAACTATATTTCTAAACAAAATTTCTAATGCATGCAGTTCCAGCCGACTGATGCAATCTCCTTGTTCCTTCTCACTCCAATCCACCAATTGACATGGCTAGTCCTCATAGATACCGTAAGTCCAGGAATGATCTTTCCAAGTATCAGAGGGAGCTGCAGGAGTGAACACAATTGCACGAAAGCTTCCATGAATGGATGGTTGGACACTGCCCATTATCTTGCCCATGGGTGTGATCAGGAGTAGAGGGGAGTAGATCCTGGTCCAGGACATTTGACAGGCATGTAGCTGGTGGATGCTCTAGCATTCAGGTGACATCATTGTGCTGGACATGTTGACCCAATCTGGGCACTTTGGGGCTGGGGTTTCCTTTTGAGTAGGCAAACCTCCACTTCCCTGGAGGACCTGGCAGCCCTACTCTGTTCAAGGACGGAGCCAGACATCTTTTGGGCTGGGGATTAACATTAAAATATTAAGCTATTAAACCTTATGTCTATGTAGCAATATTGATTTATACCAATTCCAAGTACTTAAAAGTACTTCTCCAGTTATTGGTCTGCATCCTTTTTGGGATGAATTTGGTGTCCATATTCAGTAATAGTCTGAATAAGATAAAACCAAGGAAAATGCATAGACCCATATGCTGTATTCTCACAACTGTTTACACTATATAGTTGGGTTTTTTTTAGAAGGAAATGTATATTTTCTATTTATATTTATCCCCACAGTTCCTTTCATTAGATCAATTTTGATAGTAGATATACTTGAGTTCTGTAATCTTCTCCAGATCCCACTTCAAGAACCTCTGTCCTTGACTCATAAGTATTAAACCCAAATGGCTAGCTCTACCATGAGGCCAACAGTTATGATCATCTCAGATGGCAGATTATGGGGAAAAACAAAATGCCATCTATCACACAGATCATTAGCATCCTTTCCCACCCACCCATCTCCAAATCACTACTTCCTCCTCTTCTAGCTGGAAGCTGGAGTAAGTACTGCTCTTTGCCTTCTTTCCCACCGCCATGTTTTAAAATAGTGCTGCAAGCCATGAGTTTCCTATAGGCTTCTTTAATTTTTAGAAGATTCTTTCTTCTTGTGAGAGTTTGCCCTTCCTTTCAGTCATTTGACAACCACAACAGTTCTTGGCAGGATTGCCAAAAAGATAGCCAAAATCTTCTGAGAGTAAAGGTTCCTGTAAATATTAGGGAAGCCTTAATGAGTAACATAAGGAGTGAAGGTAGAGATGGCAGAGAATCAGTGGTGAAGGCTTGGGTGGAAAAATTTATTGGCTAGGTACTGGGTCAGTACGTGCTCTGAGATCATAACCATTCCTGCTTTGCATATGATAGGGCTGAACTTCCCACAAGTATCTGGGCCCAGAAAAGCCAGTACCCCAAATGAAGATGTAATTCAGTCTCTGCGAGATTTGAAACAGACCTGCTGAATACAGTATGATTATGGCATTGGCAGAGAGTCAACTGCATTTTCTTCTGCCTGAAAAGTAATTTGAAAATTATGTATTTTCTTTAGAGATGTGGGAACTCTGTGATCTGAGAGATTTGGTTAATTAATCCCTTAGAAAAACTTTTTTTTCCAAAACTCGTATAGATGTCTCACCTCTTCAAAGTCTTCCAAATGCTCCGTGGATTGGACAAAATTGGGTGGCAATTGAGAAAACACATAAAACTTCCTGAGAATTTTTTGTAATCTTGGCAGAAATTCTGTAGACACTCTGTGTACATTTAACCCTTTAATTTTGCTTTAGACAAAATCTATTCAGGAATTTGGGGTTTTATCCCCTCCCATGATAGGGGGAATAACCTCTTACCTGCTTATGTCTTTCAGCATACAGCCAACATGGCATAATGCCATCCAAATTTGGACTATACCTTGTTCACTAATTTGAGCTAAGATGCACATATTTTTTTCTAATCAAGACAAGCCTGGAGAAATTACAGCAGCGACAGAGAATTTATTTGAAAGGATGAGCACCTGGAAAGTGATGGATGGCAGAGTGAGATAAAGTCTTGTCCCTGCCTCAATTATCAGAAATTGTCTGATGAGTTTTACTCTTCTTTGATGCAAGGAATTAAATCCAGGTGTCAGACTCCAGCAACACAATTAGCACAGGCAAGATTCCCAGCATGATTATTAGACCTGAAACAGAGGCATGGAACAACGGAAACTGAGCTAGTGAAAATGTTAATTTAGGCTAGTGGTGAGTGAATGGTCCATATATTTTTTCCTATCTAGATTGTACAGTGTATTGTTCTATGCAGGAAGTATACATATAATGTATACATTTGTGCATACAATGGCATGTATCTAACCACACCACTCAGGAAAGCTGGAAGCCTTCCACCAGCCTAAGGAACCTGTCTCCAACCTGACTTAAGTGGTTCTTCCTCTTAGTGGAAGTTGGAGAAAGGCTTCCAGTTTTGCTGAATGAAGTGGTAGGATACATGGCAATATATGTATATAATGCATAGTAGCAATCTCTTGATGCAGCTTTCAGGGAAGATTCCGAAAAAGGAGATGGAAAGTAACCCCAAAATCATGTTTAGCTGGATTCATACAAATGAGGATTTTTCATTTTGCAACAGGGACTAGAAATTCAAAATAATCTCTCCGCACCTCTGAGAGAAATAATGGTCTCTTCTGAGGAAAGCAGTGGTTTTTTGGGGTTTTTTTGTTTTTAATTATCAATAATAGGAGGGTAGAACTAGAGCTTGTTGTTCAGCTGTGGAGACCCAGCCAAGTTCAGTTCATAGACTGCACTGATGAGGCAGGATATACCAGGACAAGACAGGCCAGGAAAGGTGGTTACAGACAATTTCTCACTGATTATGGAAGTTTTGGTAGGAAGATAAAGAGAGAGTTTTCTTTAAAAGGGGGGACAGTTTGGAGGAAATGAGAAAAGAGTTGTAGTTTATTTCCGCCAATTTCGAGATGCCCTTATTTCCTGTTCTTTTATCTACCTGGTAGCTTCAGGAAGGTCCCACTCACCATATATCATGCTGAGGTTATGCACTTTATGCAACTTCAGGCTGGTTTACCTCAGATGGAGAGATACTTCTACTAAATGAATGTGCAGGCAGGCTTCTTTGTTGATTTGTGGCGAGAATTTCACTGGTCATATTTTTGTCCTTCTTATACTATGTTTTAACAACATACAACTTATTTCCCTAAGCTTAATACAGACCTGGAAGGGACTTTTGTTCAAGAAAGGAAAATTCTTATGCATGTGAAAGTAAATTTTGTGAAAAAACATCTACCATTATGTCAAGAAGCAAGTATGAGAAACAAACAGACAACAAAAAGATGGCAAAGGGATAATCTGGCAGTGAAATTTAAGAGAAATTATTTAGTATCGCTCCACAATGACCAAATGTCCAGAATAAGAGTGCACAATGGGACTCGAACAGAAGGACATGGAGTGATTCCTAAGGTCCAGAGCAGGAGTCCCTAATGTGGTGCTGGTGGGTGCCCGTCCTGGCACCTGCCAAATGTTTTTAGAAAGTTGGCAGGGCCAGGTTCGTCTTTTGCCCAGCCAAGCTTCTGGTAGGACATTGGAGATCTGACTGGCTGTGCAGATTTTTTTAATAATGCTGCTTCAGCAGCAGTTGCCACCACAGCATAAGGATCTTCACTGTGTGACTAAAGGTAAGCTGCAGCAGCCGTTGTAGGTCTGGCTCTGCCTCTTACAGCTGCCCCTTTATGGCTGTGCCTCTGTCAAGCTATGTCAGAATTCCAAAGGTGCTCAAAGGCTCAAAATTGGGGATCCCTGGTCCAGAGGATTCTGGCTGGCAATTTTCATTGTTAGGCCTTAAATACCAGTAATTCTCACCCCCAACCAGCAGCTCCAGCAGAGCATGATGCAGGGAACTAGTATCTAGCAGGTACCCCGTGTCCTCCAATAAGTAGGCTTCCCTATAAAGTAGGCTTCTCTATAAAGCCTACTTCAAAAATTGTGTAGTGTAACTTCTTCCTTTTCGTTTCTCTCCATTGATAGCAAAAGGTTGGTACGAGGGGCAACCTTGTGCATGCAAGGTTTTTTTTAAACCCTGTGGCTTCGTTCTTTTGCATGTGTGATAGGTCTAAACATGTCTAAACATGCCGTACCAATGTGGTGTAGTGGTTAGACTAGTGACTGAGAGATCTGGATTCAAATCCCCTCTGTGTCATGGAAGGTCACGGGAGGACTTGGGCCAGTCACTCCTTCTTAGACTGTCTTACCTCACAGGGTTTTTGTTATGGTGATAAACTGAAAGCCACTTTGAGTCATTGGGGGGAAACACAGTGTATATCTCTCTAAATAAAGAAATACATTGGGAGGCTACTGATAAAAATTGCCTATCCATAGTTTCTCATCTTGAAGAAAGCTTTGGTTTGTGGCAAATTAAACTTATGGAGCTTCCCGCCCCAACTGTATTCACAGACCATAACAGTTGATTGTCTTGCCCCGACCTAGCCGCGGTAATCCATGCAACAGTCACCTCTAGACTTGATTACTGTAATTTGCTCTACGCTGGGCTGCCCTTGAGGCTGACCTGGAAGTTACAGCTTGTCCAGAATGCAGTGGCCCGGGTCCTTACAGGGACATCGGTAACAGCACACATACAACCTGTGTTCTGCCAGCTGCACTGGCTTCAAGTTGAGTGCTGTTTCAGGTTCAAGGTTTTGGTCTTGACCTTTAAGGCCCTGAATGATCAGGGACCAGCATGCCTACAGGACTGCCTCTCCTGGTGTGTTCCCCAGAGAGCACTACGCTCAAGTGATCAACATCTATTGGAAGTCCCTGGCTCAAAGAGCATCCAGCTGTCCGCAGCCAGAGCAAGGGCCTTTTCAGCCCTGACTCCAGCTTGGTGGAACTCTCTTCCTACTAATATCAGGCCCCTGTGGGATCTGTTACAATTCCATGGAGCCTGCAAGGCAGAGATGTTCCACCAACCATATGGCTGAGGACAGCAATGGTTTTTAACAGCTACAGCTTTTTAACATCAGCTGGTTTTGACATCAATGGTCTAGTGGGGTAATCAGTCATGAACAGATGCTGGTGCACTAACTGTTTCTACCCTCTTCCGCCACTGTTAAAGTACAGTTAAAGTGGGGACTAAAATTGCATTAGTGCACCATGTGGGTTTGGGGTATTTTAAAGTTGTTCTTTAGATTATTTATGATTTTATATGTATTTTATAGAACTTTGTTGTACACTGCCCTGAACCTGCTTGCAGGGAGGGTGGTATAAAACTAATTATATTTATTATTAATAAATAAATAAATAAATATTTCAAAGAGTCTCTAAAGCTCAGGCATTTAGATTTGTGAGATTTCTGGGTTCTCGTCCCTGTTATGTGTCTTGATTTCTTTTGCAGGATTAACTAAACCACTGCACAAGCTGATGGGAAACATGTTTAATGGAACTGATTGCAGAGAACCATTTGGTGCCCTTATACTGTAGTAAGACAAACTTTGTGCTTGTGGTTCACCTTCACAGGATACGCAGATGTTAGTATTAAATATATTAGCATGACAGCTGTTTCCGGGGAAAAAAAGTCATGAGGAAGGCAGCATTTCACATGCTGACCATGGATATATTTCACATACTTGCAACCAACAGTCAAGGACGTACAAATGTACCTGGAGAACACAGGGGTTTTTTTGGAGTGAGGAAAGTTCAATACATTTAGGTTGCTGGAAAACAAAGTTTTATTCAAGATGGAAAACTACACATTGACAATTTTTATCCATAGTTTGTGTGTGTGTGTGTGTGTGTGCTGTGAACTCACAGCTGGCTTATGGTGGCCTTGTAGGGTTTTCAGGGCAAGAGACTTCAGAGGTGGTTTGCCATTGCCTGTTTTTGAGTCACAACCTCCAACTTCCTTGGTAGTCTCCTTTCCAAATCCTAATCAGGGCTGACCCTGCTTAGCTTCTGAGATCTAACAAGATCAGGCTGACCTGGAATATCCAGGTCAGGACACACTCATAGTGCACAAATGTATTTATTTATTTATGTATTTGCTGTTTTGATTTTCTCAATGGGGGCCCAAAGTGGCTTATGACATCAGCCCCCCCTCTTTCAGTTTATCCCCACAATGAAAATCCTGTGAGATAAGTTAGTCTAAGAGGCACTCACTGGAGACTCAAATGCTGGATTTTTGGACCCAAGCATTACCATAAAACTTCAGCCTCATTGATGGATGCTTGCAAACAGATCAATCCTTGCATTACCGGAATGTGACCTCCTGTACAGAATATTCCAGTGAGTCTAGAGTTTGATTAATTCATTTCTCCCTTTTCACAAACATTTTATTTATTCATTTTCTTAATTTACAGGAACAGCCAAGCAAAGTGCACCAGGGTCAGTGGCATTTCACTTATGAAAAGGTAAGTTTTACACACAGTTGGACCACGATCTTCTGCTGAGGATCTGAGACCAGCACAGAAAAAATAGCACATGTCTGTGCTTTAACAAAGTACAAAATCTAGCTGGGGAAGCCAGGGGAAATGTAGATAATACAAATCCACTCAAATGGATCTATTTTGTTTCATCCTCCCTTTCCTCCAAGGAGCTCAAGGTATCATCCATGGTTCCTCCTCCCAGCTCTTCGAGGTAGTTTCAGCAGACAACTGAACTAGCCCAGAGTCAGCTTCATGGCTGAGTGGGGATCTAAATCCTGGTCTCCAGGGATTCAGGAAACTGCTTGGTAGCCAAATTGCCCTGAATCATCCTTGCTTTCCACCTTCCTTCCAGCCAGACACAAATGCTCCCTCCAGTTCATGGCTGGGAGCCGGTCTTAGCATTCTAATTGGTTCACGGTACTCTGGCTCCCCTGCCTGCCACTCTCCTCATTCTTTTTCTCCAGCTTGTCCTTCTCAGGCCTAGCCCATCCTGAGTCCGTTATAAGGAAACGGTAAACTGGTTACAATTCAAAGCTGTCTTGTCTCTTGCAGGTTGACAGTGCTACAAAACCACTGTGAAGAGGCCATGAAGCACGATGCTGGAAAAGGCAATAGGACAAAGAAAAAAAATTGCCAATGCTACTAAATGATTTTATCCATTTATTTCATGTGAAGTGCAACTGGTTGTCAGGATGAGACGACGCAGTTAAATCCACATTAGTAATCCAACGACGTATCTTTACAACCCGTCCTTGCAAGGGTGACCCAGGAAGGTTGGTTGATGTTTCATCAGTGACAGCTCATGGTTTCAAGGTGGCACCCCAATCATCTGTATTTTTGGATAAAATGGACATCATAGCTGAAGGAAAATATGTAGGCAGTTCTTGAAGATTACAAAGACAGAGGCTGAGAAGAGGACCTGCGAGGTGGCTGAAAGTTAAGCAACAGAAACCAAATATTCTATGGGCTGTTCATCTGCATCTGAACAGTTTGAATATGTCCAATAGCAAGGAAAGATGATGTACATGAAATTTTGCCACCACCACCCCTCAATCTAGTGATTCTACCCCCATTTCTAATTTAAAAGGCACATGGTTAAAAGGAAAAAAAAAATTGCCTTCTATACTTGCAATTACAGCAGATACCACTCACTGCACAGGTGCAAAAAGCAGGTTGTGTATCCTTGGTAGGTCATATAAACAATGCACTCTACTATGCAAGTACAAGCAGGAGAAAACTGTGAGTGATCTATGCTGGAAAACTAGGTCATTTTCAGTGATGGGCAAAACCAATGCATACTGCAGAGAATGCATACAGTAGACGTTCTTCCTACATAATTCAGTGGAGACTGCATACAGTAGACATTGGGATTCTTCCTACATAATTCAGCAGGAATATCTCTGGAGTAGGGGGAATTAAAATTCCAATGCCATATGATACACAATCTGACACCATCTTCCAGAAATGGATCTCCCTGGGGAAGTTCCACCACATGTGAAAAAAATGAAGCATCGACTTCATCATAGTACCAACAAGTTACGGAACAGTTATATATTCTAGACTGGTTTTGGGGGTGATAAATGCTATTGATTCAGCATTTCAACAATGTTGTCTCTGACAGCTCTGACACCTAAATTCATGGAAACATTTGACCCTTTTGAAAGAATTTCTAAACATTAAAGTTCACAGCATATCCATTCCACAGAAAAGGTTTCCTCTTGGTTACTAATGATGTCAATCAAAAGCCAATATATATTAGACAAGATTCTATGATTACCAGAAACTAGTATCTTCTCAAATTCTGTTCTCTCAAAATGTATCCTTTTCTTATTTGGTCTGCTAAGAAACTTTTTATCTGCAAAAAAGAAGCAATGGTAATATAACTTGTGATCCAATTGTCCTAATTGCGGTTCATATGATATAACCTTACCATTAATAAGGAAAGTGTACAATCTAGCTCCTCCTTTTTCCCAGTTATCAAAAGCTTTAACTTCTAACCTAAAAGTTTTCCTCCTAATAGGTGAAGAAAGAGGTGAAATCCCTGGAGCCAATTTAAATGCATACTTTGACCAGATATTCAACATAGCACTAATGATATAATTATCCTCTTTGTAAGACCTCTTTTTTCTCATTCTTTTTTATCCATAACCAGACGTCTAAAGCTATTGTTACAAAAGACTGCTCAATCAAAGCCGAAGAAGTATCAGTTTCAGCATTGAAAGAATCTTCTCTGAATGGACAAGAATGACTGCACAGATTGAAAGATGATTTGTGCACGGTCAAACTGTCTTACCTTTTGACAGCTAAAAGCTGTCTGGTATAGTTGATTGGAGTCAGTCTATGGCACATATGGATAATATTGACTCTGTGCTATGCATAGTTTGATTAGGATTTAATGGCATGCCTTGTATTTTTTTTCCCTATGTACTTTTTATTTAATGAACACACACACAAACATATATATATATATATATATGGCTCTTTTTGTAGCAGATACTCCTTTGCATATTAGGTGACACACCCCTAATGTAGCCAATCCTCCAAGAGCTTACAGTAGCCCCTGTAAGAAGAGCTCTGTAAGCTCTTGGAGGATTGGCTACATTAGGGGTGTGTCGCCTAATATGCAAAGGAGTTCCTGCTACAAAAAGAACCCTGTATCGATATCGATATCGATATCTAGATAGATAGATAGATAGATAGATAGATAGATAGATAGATAGATAGATAGATAGACAGATAGATAAAGTAGGTCATTTTTATGACCCAACAATGTTCCTTCTCCTGCAGTGATCATGAAGGTTGAGTTCACCCACAGCAGGGGTACAAAAGCTACAAAATAGAAGTGAATAAAATTTATCTTACACGGCATAGCTGAGGTAAGTTTGGCTCATAATTAGGGATGTTCATGAACTGGCTCACAAACTAAAGTTCCAGATGAATTTGGGCTGGTTCATGGTTTGTAAAGTGAAGGTCAACCAGCACAAACTTTCCACTAACTTTCAAGCTGTTCATGGTGGTTCGTGAATCAATACATTTCTAATCTCATTTCAATCTAAATGTTTACCATACTTCAAAGCAATGAGGGGGTGGAACTTGAAGGTCATGTAGAGGAGCATCTGGGGAGGACCCTTGCAACTTTGATGTTTCTTCCTTGCACAGGATCTGTTCTATATATACCTGGACCACCTGAACCTGCACCTGTCATTTCCCCAGAAAGCACTTTCCTGGAGGCACCTTTGGGAGGGGGGTACCTCAGACCCTGTAAATCCACTTTCACCAAATTTGGAGGGCAGGTAGAGGAGAGTTATCCTGAGATCTCCTGCAAGTTTGGTGTCTCTAGCTTGCACAGGATCTGTTCTATACACTCCTGAATCTCCTGAATCTGCACCTATAATTTTGGAGAAAGCACTTTCCTTGGGGCACCTTCTTTGGAACCCATAAATCCAATCCTTACCAAACTTGGAGGGCAGGTAGAGGAGAGTCAGTCAGAGATCCCCTGTGAGTTTGGTGCCTGTAGCATGCTGGGGGAGGGGCTGTTCTACCACATCATGGACCTCACAAAGTGAACCAGGTTTTTTTGGCAGCTAAAAGTTTGTGACAGTTCAAGGTTCATGAACTGGGCATGACACAAACCACAAACCAAACTGAGCTGCATTTTCCCAGTTCATGCCCATCCCTACTCATGATCATTTTCACATCAAAGTTCTCAGCAACCCTGAATTTAAAAGGGGGAAATAATTGATCATCCCCATTCGAAATACAGTGAGGTATACAGAAGAACTGGCTCCAGATAGTTAATGTTTGGGGAGAAATTTAAGTTTGGACAGGATGATGAAAGTTCTAGAATACACAGGGCTATTTTTGGGCAGGAACACACAGGAATGGAGTTCCGGCTGGCTTCAGAGTTGGCCATGCCCACTACAGCCAAAACATCTGTGTTCATGGCTACAGAGGGAAGGCCTGGAGAGCAACCCCCTGACTCTGAGGTGGGCAGGCCAGGGGGGGCCGCTGGAAGGATCGGGGAGGCATTTAAAGACCTCCTTGTGCCTACCTCGGCCTGTCCAAGGGCCAGCTTGCCCAGGCTCCCTGTGGCCATGGGGCACCTGGGCAAGCCAAGGGAAGGCAGTTTAAACTGCCTCCCTTCCCTCCAAGGACCAGCTTGCCCAGGCTCCCTGCAGCTATGGGGCACCTGGGCAAGCCAAGAAAAGGCAGTTTAAAATGCCTCCCCTCCCCTCCAAGGGCTGGCTTACCCGGGCACCCCACAGCCACAGGGTGCCCAGGCAAGCCAAAGGAAGGCAGTTTAAGCTGCCTCCCTTCCCTCCAAGGGGGGCTTGCCCAGGCTCTCCGCAGTCACGGGGTGCCCAGGCAAGCCAAGGGAAGGCAGTTTAAGTTGCCTCCCTCCCCTCCCCTCCAAGAGCCAGCTTGCCCAGGCTCCCACAGCCATGGGGAGCACCCGGGCAAGCCAAGGGAAGGCATGGGGGTGTTGCCTAATATGCTAATGAGCTGTGCTGTCAGGGGTGCGACCTAATATGGTAATAAGTTTCTGCTGTTGGATGTGGCCTATTATGCTAATAAAAAAGCCCTGAGAATACAAAGAGTTCAGCACAGCTGTATTCTTTATCAATGTGCCTCAGTAAAACTGAAAGGGGAAACAATGCAAATGATCTGGCAGAACTGACAGCTGAGGCAAGGACTGCAGACTCCCACTGCAGAGTTCGTTTTCATCATTCAGGATATTCAGTTGGAATGCAGGAGGAGTGAAATGAAGCCAGGAGTCAGCATCTGGAACAATTAAGGAACGGAATGGGAGAAATCTACTTATCCCTAGGTTAACCTTCATATTACAAAGGCTTCTGTCACACCCATTTGGAACAAAAGAAAAGCCTTGTCCTGCAGCTATTAATGACAATTGATGTCTTTTGTTGTGGTGGTTCATTTTTTGAGGAAGAAACTGCTCCAATCTCTTCTTCATCTGTATTGAAGTTGAAATGTAGCCTGGCATCTGGGTGAATACATCTAAATATCATGAGAAACGGAATCACCTTGGTTCTTACCTGGGAAATGTGCCTTTCTTTTAAGCTCATCTCTTTGATCAATGCAGTTGTCAGGATGTTAACAAAATTTTGAATCCACCGCCATCAGAGAATTATCAAAAACTTAAACCCTCTTTTATCAAACAAGATTTTTGTTGTAACAAAAACTTCTTTAAGCAATGTTTGAGGTTTTATTAACATTCCTCAGTTCCCCCTAATAGGACAAAGGCTTGCTGTACATTCATCTTTGTGGACAATAGGGAAAATATTTTTTGCAAGAGTTCTTAAGGAGAATGCTTGGGATGTTTCTGTGACTCACTTCCTCTAAAGACTCCTAATTGTAGTGCACTTCATTTTTCTTCAGGTCTAAAATATCTCCGTGATTATAGAGGTATACGTGTCAGCTTTCTTTTCCAAACAATTGCACATCACATTTTTGCAAACCATGAAATGGTTTCCATGTCTAAAAAAATACAAAGGAAAAAAAGTTAAGTTGAAAAACTGAAGTTGTTACTGGCCTTGTGTATTCTCTATCTGTTTCCCAGTAACATGTGAAGCTGCTGCCAAGTAGTTTAATCCAAGCAGAGTCAAACCTTACAGTAAAGTCCTATGCAGAGTTACACCCTTCTGTGGAAGTCAGTTGGCTCAGAAGGCTGTAACTCTGCTTAGGATTGCACTGCCTGTAACATATTCAGCAGCAAGGGGCAGCTGAATAAGATCTAGGGGTGAACTTCTGTTAAGAAAATGAGAGAAGCCATGTTGGATCAGGCCAATGGTCCATCCAGTCCAACACTTGGACTCACACTGTGGCCAAAACCCAAGTGCCATCAGAAGGTCCACCAGCAGGGCCAGAACTCCAGAAGCCCTCCCGCTGTTGCTCCCCCCCCAAGCACCAAGAAGACAGAGGAACACTGCCCCAGATATAGTGTTCCACCTATAGGTAAAGGTAAAGGTAAAGGTTTCCCTTTCTCGAAAGCCAGTTGAATCCGACTCTAGGGATCTCATCTCCATTTCCAAGCTGAAGAGCCAGCGCTGTCCAAAGACATTTCCATTGTCATGTGGCCGGCATGACTAGATGCCCAGGCGCACGGAATGCTGTTACCTTCCCACTAAAGCGGTACCTATTTATCTACTTGCAAATTCTTGCTTTCAAACTGCTAGGTTGGCAGGAGCCGGGACCAGAGACAGGAGCTCACTCCATCATGAGGCACTTGGGTCTCGAACTGCCAAACTACAGACCTTCTGGCCTGCGGCTCAGTGTCTTAACCACTTGAGCCACCTATAACTTATTGCTAATAGCCACTGATGGACCTCTGCTCCATATGTTTATGCTTTTTTGAAGCTTTTTATGCCTTGAGTCTCCTACCTAGCAGCCTGAAATTTTCCTCTAGGATCACACTACTACATTTCCCCACATCATTGGTGCCAACATGTACCATGACCATTGGCTCTTCCCCAGCACTATCTACTAGCTTATGAACATGTGTAATGTCTGCTACCTTCACACCAGGCAAGCAAGTCACCATGTGGGCAGTACATGGGTTTGCAACCCATCTATCTACATGCCTAAGGATTGAACCACCAACTACTGCCCAGGGATGGTTCCTTGGTGTGAAATGATGCCTGTTCACTAACTGTGAAAGAAGTCCCTTCTGAGGGAACATTCCCCCTTTCTTCAGCATGGTGCCTTGTTTCCCCTTGACCCTCATGATCCCTAACTGTCTCTGCTTCTCCAGGTCAGCCATCTTGGCCTTGAGTGTGTAAACTTGCTCCCTGAGAACCAAGAGCACCTTGAACTGAACCCACATGCATGACTTTTGTCCAGCTGACACTGGATAGCCCTCAACTTGCTGCCGGCATTCTACCTTCACAAGTGTTTTTGTTTTGTTTTTAAATAAATTTCCTATTTATGTTAGTGGAAAGTGTGCTTACCCTTTTAGGGACATGGAGAGACTACAATGCCCCAGCTTCCTGACTCTGCTGCTGAACTCATACTGTGCTAAACTCACCTGTTTATTCCCTTGTTCCAGACACTTTGTCACTGGAGCTGAGAGCCTTCAGCCCTGGAGCAGGTCCTGCAGCCTTGCAGAGTTGAGGCCCACTCATAGGAGCCCTAAATAAATAGTTTAGGCCAACCCTCACTGGAGTCAATCACACTGACTGAGAGCTAACCAATAAAGGTGGATGAGTGAGCCAGCCTCTGGTTGACTAACAATAGATATTTGCTGAAAGGGAGATGCTCAGACAAGAGTTCCTCTCCTTCTCAGGCTGCCTTTTACTTCAAATTCTAATTTAATTTCAAATATTAATTTAGCCCTTCTAGGCTTGGATTAAAGGGAACTCTGAGTAGCCTTGTTTTCTTGTAGGGGGGGAAAAAACATTTCTTTAACAAATGTGAAAATTAGCTTAAAGCTTTAAATTGAAAATTGAAGCCCCTGTTTTTTTAAAACTGTGCATAAAATATGGATGGATGGATGGATGGATGGAGAAGAAGATGATGATGATGAAGAAGATGATTGATAGATAGATAGATAAAGGATTATATAGATCATTTCCCATCTTGCCCCTTCCAAGCAAGTGGCAGACAAATGAGCCGATTGTCATTCTACGGCTGCCTCCAAAGGCTGAAACTGGTTCTGTCCTATTTTAACTCTATTAGAATAAAAGAAGCATGATAATTAGGTAGCACAAATAACAAGTCTAGGAAGGTGAATGCCATGGCAGATCTATCCAGCCACAGGTCTGGAATAGCAGGGGGAAGAGAAGAGTCCTAAGCTAACGTCTTTCTACAAGTTGCTTCTGAGAGATTTTTCTCTCAACTTCATGTTGGCTTCTGAAAAATGGCCTTTCAGCCCAGTGGCTATCTCACTCAAGAACAATATTAGCCAATGGGCTATCCAGTCTCTGTGCTCCCTAGACTGTCCCAGTCTCCTCTCTCCTGATGGAGTGGTGAAAAGAAGAAGAGGCGGACCAGGCCACCATTGTCACTACAGGTTGTACCTCTCTTGTTTGGACCTCAGGCCACCAATTTCTGTTTGTGGTCCCACTCACCTCACACAGGGCCATTACTTGGCCTGGGTGGGGTAGTGATATTGGTGGGCCCTAGAGTGGACTTTTGCTCAAGGCCCAAGACTCATGAAGACTTCCTGTGCTTCCTCAGAGCTACACAGGTTGTCCAAATTTCCTGACATGTAAACATGGGAAACAATATCCAGCTTAGGAACGGCACACTATTCTTTGTGGTGCAAGAAGCCAGGGAACAAAATGGCAGCATGGGGAAGCAACAGAATGTTGAGATCTTTTCATGTAATAACGATTTTTTAAAAAATGAAGCCTTTCTTTGTAGTCCTGACAAATCGATATCTTAAAAATGTGTTCCTTCAGTTTCAGTGTACAAACTCACCCATGTGCTATGATCTCCTTTTTCATGTGGAACTTGCATGAATACCATGGTGAAGATGTGAAAAATGGGACTGCAGCCATGCATCTTTGTCAACTCCTTTGTTTTCCTTGCTCAGACCCTTTCTCCCCTCTTGCTTGGCAAATGACTTCACGTTAAATGTCGTTGTTTTATTGACATGTGGTAGTCCTTTAATAATTGACAGATTTAATATCTGTCATGGCAGTAGTGTTGGTGCATCAGCCATTTGGGGTGAGCACCTGTCTCGAGACATTTAAAGACACACTGAGATTGCCTTGGTGAGTGAAAAGTTTGTGAAAGGTCACCATGCAATTATGTCAGGACCTGAACCTTTCCTCCATGGCTGTGGAGGGGAGGGGGGGAGTTTTGGCATCTAACCCACTCTAAAGCAGTGGTTTAAATACTATATTTTAAGTTAAGAGTAAGATAAAAGCATGCCATTTTGAGTTTATCTATGGACATATATAGGTCTTTTATGGACGGGTGTTTTGTCTCACTTTCACCAGGCATGCCCATTGGCTTTTCTTTTTTGTTCTGCATTGCGTTTCCTCCCTTCAGCATGCAGTTTGCCTTCTGTTTGCTGTTTCCCTGGCTGAGTTCAGACTGGCAATTTGCCCCGGTAGGAATCCGTTTCAGTGATGCTTCAAACCCGCAGTAAACAGGGCGTTTACACAGGCACATCTGCCTGGCGTCCCCCAGCCATAGCCAACCCGCACTGTTCCGCTTCACTGCCGCATTAAAAAGATACCTGAAGAAATCCCTAAAGCGTATGTGCGTTGCATGTTTCTCCACTTCTGGGAAGTCTGAACGTGCAGCCGAAAAGCCGGGAGAAATCCACGCTGGGCAGAAGGCAGCAGTGGTATGATTGGCCGTGCTCCGCTCTACTCTCCAATGTGGTGCCGGCACTGCGGGGTCCTCCCCCAATCAGCAAAATGCACTTATGTGCATGAGCACATGAGCACTCATGCGCACATACACCCATGCACCCACAGCTGAATTAATAGGGAAATGCTGCACCTTTGGGGCAGCAGTCTGAATGCTCCAGTGTGCCTCCTCCCGGTATGCTCCCACAGCAGTCCGGGCTGTGTGAACAGGAAACCCACAGCAAATTGCCAGTCTGTCCTCAGCCCCTGGGTTTTGTTAGGGTGGTTTTGTGGCAGTTTTTTCCTTACCTCACTTCCAAGCTGAAGGTAAGTGAAGAGCAGACAGATTTCCTCAGATTCTCCCTGCCCTGTCCCAGCCCCTCATAGGCCACTCCTGTGCCTACATTTTGATTTTTTTTCAAGCCGCATGAGTCTAGTGATAGGAGACCATTGCTAGTCTCATGCCACTTGTAACCCCCCCCCCCCCAAACGATTCCCTGCTGGGCTGCCCTCTCCTGCCACTTGGTTTGAACCAAACAGCACAAGAAGGTAGCACCAAGCTATGCCTGCTGGGAGCCACTGGCCCCCCACATGCATAGTGAGCCTGGCTGGGCTGCCTTCTCGTGCCACCCAGTTCAAACTAGGTGGCATGAGAAGGTTGCATGGAGCTCAGTGTATTTATTCTGGGCTGCAGAATAAATGCACTGGAGAAACAAGAATGGTGCATATGGCAGGCACAGAATCTGAAGTCTGGCTTAAAGGCTTGGCTGCTCAGATTCCCTGCAGTAAGCTGTGCGTGCGTAAAGGGCCATAGTACAATCATGAGGCTCTATAACTGGAAACCCTTGTTCCCTTTCATAAATATTTCTCAACTGTCATGGAATTGTAATTCACACAATGCATATATGGGAAAATGTATCATAGGAACAAGAAACATTCTAGTGGCTTCACCAAGGATGATACGACAACTCTAGAAAGCTGCTTGGCCCAGTGATTGCTGTTATTCTTGACTCTGCCCCTGAATCCTGACTGGTTGACTTTCATACTTGCCCTCCTTTTGAATTCTTACTTTAATGACCTGACCTTGTCCCCAGAGTGTACAGGGCCTCTTTTCTGGTGATTGTGAATATCTTCTTCACAGACTTCACAGGCACAAAAGACTCACAAGCTGCAACACAAATTTGTTATTTATTTCCAAGGCATGACCTGACTCAATAGTACAAGCAGTTTCAATCAGACACAAAGCTACTTGGTATAGCACCTGAAATGAATTTAGACCAAAAAACAAACAAACCAACAGCTAGTGTAGATCAAAACACCAGCAGACTCCATTGTAGGATTGCCTGCTCTGGGTTGGGAAATACCTGGAGATTTTGGGGGTGCATTCTGGGAGGGTGGGGTTTAGGGAGTGGAAGGACCTCAGCTGCGTGTAATGCCAAAAAATGTGCCCTCCAAAGCAGCCATTTTCTGTGGATACTGAAATTCCTGAGCTGAAAATATACTCTGAAAAATACCTTTTCAGATTGTTCTGCATCTTAATGGGACAGCCGCCCTGAGCCGGCCATGGCTGGGAGGGCGGGTGGGGTATAAATGTAATAAATAAATAAATACATAACAACAGTTGGAATTAAGTAACTTTCCAGAATTATGAAAAAAACCCACAAAATTTGATTGGAATAGGGGATATTTCTGGGGGTTTGCAATAGGTGCTTTTCGACCAAATGGCACTGAATTTGCACTCCCAAACTCTACCAAAAAAGCACTCTCAGGCTCTATCACTGAACAACCAACCAGCACAACCAACTAAAACACAGGAAAACTGGCCCCAATATCAAGATCACGCCCTCATACAGAACAGTGCAACCTCCAAAAGCACCAAGCTTCATAAACAATCCAAAGCCAAAGCCAAAGCAGACAGCAAAAACAAAACAAACGGAAACTGAATTAAATAAAACTAATCCAGGGAAAAGTGAAGGAATTAGGTAAATACACTAAAAAAACACACACCAAACCTAATATGAATCCCCCCAACACAGAAGCTAATAATGAAGAGAAAAACAACAACAACACTAAATACAGAACCAGATTTTTTATATATAAATCAACTTGAAATGCTCACCACTAAAATGCTCCAATGATTTGGTGGGTTCCAGGGTTGTCAGGTCTCCTGCTATGGTGGGAGACATTCCAGTAAACCTTGCTATTGACTGTCAGTACCTAAAACACCAGTGGGAGGGAAATGGGAGGTGGATGGGGGCACACACCAGCTCATCATGATGTCTAGGATTTGCCAAAAGCTATGGTTTAACCATAGTTTGCAAATCCTAGAACATCCCCTGAGTCATGATGCCAGTTCTGGTCTTCACTGGAAGGGACATCAGCATGCCAGAGTGACACTTATGCTCTTATCCTCAGCCTCAAAATACTGCTGGGAGTTGCAGGCTGTAGCCTGGTGACCTATGGGTTCACTCTGTTCTGTGGGAGGTGAGCTTTGTTTTTTCGAGGAGGGTTTTTTCTCTGCTATGGTTTGACATTGCCTTGGAGGAAGCATGGTGAGGAAATAATGGAAATCAGGGTCTGTTTAGGGACCCATAAAGCCAGATATCTTTAGCCACCCCCCTTCAAACCTGGAGTATGTTAGAAAAGAGGGAGAACTTTGTACTCTGCAATGTTGGTGCTGTTTTCTACACAAACACCTGCTCCAGACCTCCACAAATATTCCTTGTTTCCCCATAGGAAACAATGGACCCATATGCCTGGAAAACAAACCCCTCCCCCCTAGAAATAAATAAAAACCAGTATAGGCATGCCTGGAAATTTGGAATTATGGTATTGATGCCCCTCCTCCGCAACTCTGAATCTGAATTTTTCTATCCCCCCGAAATTCACACCCCTAGTGGAAATGATTACTTCCTCTTCTCCAACTGGAAATGATGTCTTGTTGGACAACTGAACAAGTTGCATGGTTGGATACACACCACTGGGTGATTAGGTCAGGAGTGCACCTTGTGCGTAAGCCAGGGAGTTCAGTCAAAGCAAGTTTGCATTGGTGATTGCATTGAAAAATGTCCATCTATCACTAAAATTAATTCTGGCATTGAATTATGTGCAGATTTATTTTTCTGTCTGCTTCTTGTGCACTCCTCTCATGTTAGTTATGCAGATATGCCTTTGGCTGAGGCAGCAGGCATCCACATATGCCCCCCCCCCAAGGTTGCAGTCTCCTACCCACTGACAACCGGCCATACTTAGTTACATCAATGGGCCGGATTCTCCCTACAGTGAGCATGACTATTGATTTTATATGTTTTAATGTGTTTTAAATTTTATTGTATTTATTGAACTGTTGTGACCCGCCTTGAGCCTGCTTATGGGATGGGTGGGATATAAATGCAGAAAATAGATCAATCAATCAATCAATCAATGTCTATTGGTCTAACACTGCAAACAAAGACAACCCTGATCATATGTATGATTGCATCAAACCTGTGTAGGAGACGTTTTACTGGTACACATATGCACTCCTCTGTATTGGTAACACACAAAAGATAAAGAAACTCAATACAACTGTATGTACTGTCACATCAAGTTTTCCTTTTTGCAGTATTTTATTAATGAATTCATGCTTGTTGATAACAAGGAAGGGAGAGCCCGTGAATGGAACTCAAACTGTGTTGAACACCTGTACATGACTTTATGCAAATGTAGGAAATAAAAATTGGACCTAGGAAAGGATTCCTAATTCATCAGATCCACCAGACACAAAAGCAGGTACTCTGAAACTGTGAAACCTGTAGAGAAATTCAAATTAAGAGAAATTTGGAGGCACACTAGCCCCATCAGAGATCTATTTTACATTTGTTCTAGAAATAGGTCATTTCTCCCTTATTAGAGCATGGATTTTAGCACTATGCATACGATGGGATTACAGGCACACCCCTTCGCATTTTCATATACGAATAGTATATTAACTGCCTCACACTGCAGGGATATGAAGCTTTGTGAAATAAAGTCCACAATGGTTATTGTAATCAGCTCTTTCACTTAGTGTAACTAAATGTTCTCCAAACTGATCAAATAAAAAAAGACAAAGCAAACATTTCCCCTCTGATATCAAAGACCCATCAATTACCCAGTAATTCTGTCTTGAGGAAATGGAGAACAAAGCATAGTAAATGTCAGCCATTTGCATATTTAGTAATGCTGATTTATTTAAAAGTGATAGCTGTTGGATTAGTCTGTTCTCTCTGTTTTGTGCAGGTCACATCTGTGAGGCTTTTTTATTTTTTGGAAGTGCTGGCTTTTGAAACTTACTTTTGTGTTTGTTTGTTTGTTTGTTTAAATTGTAAATGGGGGACAATGCAACCTTTTTTTGAAACTTTCCCTTGCAGAGCCTCTCCCTGCAGGAGTTCTTCCTGCTGACATTCTTGGAGGCGTCCCCATCCTGTCATTCCCATTTGCCTACTTCTACACAGAGTGATTCTATGCTGCAAGGACATGAGGAGGGGACATGGCTCAGAGGCAGAGCACCTGCTTGACATGAAAAATGACTTAGGTTCAATCCCTGGCATCTCCAGGGCAGTAGGTGATGTGAAGGACCTCAGCCTGAGACACTGGAGAGCCGCTGCCAGTCTGAGTAGACAATACTGATATTGAAGGACCAAGGGTCTGATTCAGTATAAGGCAGCTTCATGTTTTCATGTTTGCTGCTTGACCCATGAGGGTAACCTCCCACACATTCACACCTTGCAAAGAACACATGATGCTGCCTTATACTGAGTCAGATCATTGGTCTATCAAGGTCACTGCAATCTACTCTGACTGATGGTGGCTTTCCCAAGTCTCAGAACACTTTCACATGACCAAAGAACAGGCACTTTTAAATGGAAATGCAAAAAAAAAAATGAACCTGGGAACTTCTACATGCAGCACAGATACTCTACCATACGGTCATGGCACAGATACTCTACCATACAGTCATGGCCCCTCTTAAGAAAAAGTAAAGGGTGCCACCATGAAGTGGCTAATACAGGGAGACAGTACCAACATATTGGAGGTTCCACAAAATATTTGGAGGTTCAGTTGGATCTTAAAGATCTACAAGATCAGTCATATGACTCCTCTGCTGCGGGTAACTTATATGAAGGAATTATGTCCCTGAGATGAAGAATATCTGGGTTGTATTCCTCTAAGCTATGTTTCAGTGGCAGACTTCAGGCATTCATTGAAGATGGCACTGGTCCAGAGAGTACTGATTAGCAGTTTCAGGGCCAGACTAGATGAGACTTTTGGTCACAAGTCAAATGGGGAACCACAACCCAACTCTCATCATGCCGCTTGTTAGCCTGATTGCCTTAAATTATTAATTATAATGGGGAATTTGTGATATAAATGAACAATAGGCAATAAGTGAATGAACACCTGTATACACAGAGGTCCCGCTTCTTCCAGAGATACCAGTAATAGACACGGAGGCTGGAGTCAGTATAAAAATGATGTCTTCTACTGGAGAAACTTCACATTCAAACAGTATACACACATACACTCAATTACACAGCTTCTAGGAAAATCAGATAGAGTAGAGACGTTCACATGAGCAGGATATCATTGGTGTGCAATATTTACCTGTCCGACGTGATGATGCATCCCAATGGAAAAATAGGGGAGACTAATAGGAAGGGGGGGATCGTGGTCTGAACCGGCAGGCACATGTGGAAGACTCTGGCTGCAGTCCAAGAGTCTTAGAGGCAGGGTGAGTTTCAGAATTGCTAGGGGGTTAGAAAGGTATAGACAGGATGTATAGGGGGTGTAGAGAGAGTGAGCACGCTGCTGGGTACCCAACTTTTATTAGGGGGGCATTTGGGGGAGGGCTACGCTGGACCCTCCCTTGGGACAACCTCTTGGCGGTCCATTCTAAAATTCACATTCACAATGGGTGAGAGGCTTAAGAAATTGGTCAATCTTGAATTCTAACTTGGCTTGTGACAGAGACTCCTTGATGGTTGCAATGACTCATCGGCTAGCGCCTATTGTGTTCTTTGTTTCAGGGCAGCAAAACTAGTTTCTTAGGAATGTCAAGTCCTTGTCAAACTGAAGGCAGAAAAGAGTCTTTTGTGCCTTTGTTGCAGAGACGGTTGTGGAGGGGGCTGCCAGCATGATTAAGACGGACTTCCTTAATGGTGTTGGGAGTCCTCAGTTTAAACAGCAATGGCAGATGGCTATTTTGGAGTGCTTTATGTGTCTAGGGATACATCTGGAACGGGGCAACATCAGGAACCACAGGCACATTGTTTCAGGCATCTGCTGGTGTGTGTCTGGCATCACAATCTGGTCACCTTACATCAGAATCCCTTTTGCACATTTCATACACAGTTCATTTATGTCCATAAGAGAGTACAAAGCTCCTTGCTGGGCAACACACTCCCAAAAGTTACTTGTGGGAATCAAGAGTTCCCAAGTGTCTTGTCACAGCGGCATGAGGGAACAATGACCTTAAGCCATCCTCCATGCCATTTTCCGAAGCCAAAACAACCCCAGGGGGCAACTTTTGCCCTGTTGTAAAGTTTCATTTGCACCTGACCTAGGAATGTCAGCTGAGCACATGGCCAAGTGTCTGTTCTAGTTTGGCACTCAGTAGAACGACCATGATTGATGATACCTCTGGAGAGACCATGGCTCAGTAATAGCACACATGGTTTGCAAACAAGAATTTGGAGGAAACTACAATTTACAGATCTCATAGCTCCTTGGGAGTAGCCATAGGGCTACCTACCTCTAGATGGGGCCTGGAGAGATCTCCCAGAATTGCAACTGATCTCCAGATGACAGAGGTTAGTTCTGCTGGAGAAAATGGCTGCTGTGAAGGGTTTATGGCATTTTACCCTGCAGAGGTACCTTCCTTCCCCAGGCTCCAGCCCAAATATCCAAGAATTTCCCAACCCAGAGTTGACAACTCTAAGTAGACAATATTCAGCTAGATGAACCAATTCTCTGATTCAGTATAAGGGGACTTACTATGTTCTTTACAGATAGTCTGTAAGGCTGATGTCTTAAAAGCAATGCCAGTCTCATGTTAGAAAGTATTGTCCATGGGTTCCCCTTCCTTGTCAAACTTGTGGTCACATTCTGAGCAAGGGTAATGGTGCCACTACAAAATGGCTGGCATGGGAGGGGGATTATGAAATAGCTTTCATGATGGGTATGGCTAGTAAAAATATAGGTTTTACCAAACATTAGGCAGTCCTAAGCCAAGCTGTCTTCTACAATGGAGGCAACTACATCCTGAAGCAGATATAACGGAGTTCCTTCTGGGCTCTTCCAAGGCACCCCTGCAGAGCAAACTTGGGATTGACTGCAAAATGTTGTGTAGTGCCCATTTTACTCCTTGTGTGATTGCAGGAAGAGGTTGCCAAGCCCAGTGACATAAGAAAACCCATGTCTATGGCCTAGCTGAGGGTGCAAAGCTGTGATATGCCTCTTCAGGATGAGTTAAGCACTTTGTTGGTCAATCAAGCTGTCAGCGAGTGACCTCAAGCTTCCTGCTTTTTTTCTGTTCTATTCATGATTCTTTGAAATTTATCTCAAAGACTCAAGAAGTATCCAATCCAATTCAATCTTTATTAAATATGGTCACAGATCAATCAACACAAGTCACAGTTGGCATAGATCACAATAAGATATAGGTATAATACAATGGGTAAACAATAATTAAATAAGTGAATAAGTACAAATATTGTTAAAATTCTTCAATATGCAAATGTTTCTGACAGGTTTTGCAAGGTGCTACACAAAACTCCACACTAAGAGATGAAACCTGTGATTTTTCATCTGTAAGTAACATTCTGGCATACACCAAATCTGAACAACCAGGATGTCTGCTAAACAAAGGAAGAATAAAGTGGGAGGAAATCTCGTGATAAAAAGGGCAGCAAACTAATACATGTTCTATGGTTTCAGTCTCCCCTGAACTACAGGGGTCAAGCCTATTTGCCTTGGGAGCCTTTTTGTATCACCCCTCCAGAACTGCAGAAGGGAGTGCTTGCCATCTGGCAGGGGGAAATGCCTTCCATTGACTGGGAGTCTCCAGTTGGGAGAGATAAGCGGCTGGGGTGACTACATATCTAGAGCTCTCTGAGGACAAATAAGTCAGTGACCTCTCTATGTCTGACTGCCACTCAGTGTTTGCCATTCACTAAATGGACACCAGGAACTCACAGGCAGGAACCGTGGTGCCTCTGGTCATTGCACTGAAGATGATTGTCATGCAGTCCGTCCCCCGTCCCGCATATGCATGCATCATCTCTCCCAGACAAAAAGTAATGCCACCTTGAATTTAATCTCAGCAGCCTTGAAAGCTGGTTTGGGGAAGACTCCTGAATTCCAAAATGATGCCTTAAGTTGCACTGCATCTGTGGTCTATGTAAATGTCTACTTAGAGTGACCATCAATGCCTGGCATCTCAGGCTCTCCTTAATTTCACAGTGCAGAGTAAGGAAGAGGACCTTGTTAGAGTTTGAGCCAAATTTCCTACTGGCCCATGAGTGACTAAGTAATCCTACAATGTAAGATGGGAAGGAGAGGGAGGGTACAGAACTGCCAGTGGAAAGTACCAGGGTGGGTGATATGGACCTTTGTTTAAGGCTGCCTGTCTCTGGCCTCCCATTGGCCAGCATGTGGAATTTATCTGCACTTGATAACAGGGCTTGTTCATTTGCTCCCCCTATGGCTGCATGGAGTACTGCACCCCCCCATACCCTGGGTGTGTACAGAGGGAGGTACAACCTTGCCGACTGGTCATACAAGATTGGAAAAGGATCCCTTCAGAGAAGTCTGTAATGAAACTTCATGTGTGGAAAATGCTGCTTCAAAATGGTAATCGTGAAATTGTCAAATATCTGGCGCCATCTGCCATTTCACCATCACCATCACCCTAAATCGAGGTGGATTTCTGAGTGAAATAATAATAATAATAAAGACTTGAGAGCAGCAGATGACATTTAATCCAGAGTGAATTTAAAAGTTAAGTTTTAGAGAAACTTTATGGAACGCTAGGGCTTTCATGAAGCATCCCTCATTTCGTTCGCACACATGCCTGGGAAATGATTGGCATCTGTCTTTGAACACAGACTCCTTGATGCAATACCTGTCGAAACCATATTGAATTCCTCTGAGTAACTTGATGTTCTGCTTGGGAACCAAGGTAGTCATTTAGTATGATACTTCGAGCTGCATTTGCCAAGCTGTGCACGATTCATTATTATCTCACTAGCTCAAATACGAGTGCACAGAAACAACCCTTGTCAAATTACACACCGTCGAGCTGACATATTTCTGGCCACATTCTTTCTCTTCTTTTTGTTTTTTTTAACAGTAAAAAAAAGGGAAGAGGAAAAGTAATGAAGCATTTGAAATAATAAACATTAAAAAATTCTGCTGCAAAACCCAGCAGATGCGATTTTGTCAAGGGTGTGCAATATATTCCCCAAACAAACAAAAACACAGTGATGACCTTTGTCTCAGTTCTATCTGACTTGAAGCATTACAGCCAAGCACGTTATAAAGGGGGATAAAGTTTGTTGCCGGAGCCTAGCGAGCTTGCTTATTGCCAGAAGAATTGGAAAGTGCTTGAAGGACTTAAGACTCAGTAAAAAGAATTCCCACTGCGTTTCAGACACATCATGATGTGAGCAGAAAACCTATTGTACTTGATAGCTGTTGCATAGAAGATGGAACGGTAACGTTTTAAGGAATCTCGAAGCTGCTGTAGTAAAGGCCAAAAGCTACATTGCTTGATTAGTAACTAATTTTGTCAAGAGAGAATCTGGACCATGTGGCCTTCCTTCCTCATTCTGTAGAACTGAAATAAAGTAGGCCATGGATCAGGGTGTTCTCTGTGGTGCCCTCTAGTCTTCGGAACTCCCTGCCCAGGGAATATAACTTTACATCTTCTGTATAGATCTTTTGCCAGTGAAGGCAGGATCCATCCTGCAGGTAGGGCCCTGGTGATCTCCCAGAATTAAAACAGATCTTCAGACAACAGAGATCAGTTCCCCAGGAGGACATGGCAGCTTCAGAAGGTGGACTCCAGGGTGTGACACTGACATCCCTAGCAAGCTCCCTCCTTTGCCCAAATGCCACCTGTCCCAAGCCCCATTTCTAAATCTCCAGAATTTTGCAATCCAGAGTTGGCGACCTAACTGGAAGCCTCCTGCCCACAATTTAGCTTAAAAGTGGTGCACCAACACACTAAGGCTGTGCAAAAGTGAATGGTCTAACTGGATTGCTACATATGATTAAAATGTGGACTTCACTGCCAGAGGATGTAGTAGTGGCCACAGGAATAAACAGCTCTAAAAGGGGATTAGATAGATTCATGGAGGATAGGCCTATCAGTGGCTCCTAGCCATGGTGACTGAGGGGAAACTCCATGTTCAGAGGCGCTAAACCTCTGAATTCCAGAGCCAGGAGGCAACATCAGGGGAAGGCCTCAGCCTCTAATCCTTCTTGTTGGTTGTCCAGTGGAACTAGTTGGCCACTGAGCGAAATGGGATGCTGGACTAGATAAACCACTGGTCCAATCCAGCAAGGCTCTTCTTATGCTTTGTGACAGTTTTACTGCAACTGCTCCCTGTCTTCTGTTTTTGCCTGAACTTTATCCTTCTGCTCCTTGGGCACAGTAATTAAGCTACTTTCTTCTTGTTTCCCTTCCATCCTTCTTCCTCAAGAGTTTATTGCACCAGGCTAGGACTTGTATATATAAGAGACTTGACATACTCCTTCTTGCCATGGGACTTGTGTTTTGCAGTTTTTGTACTAAAGGACACTCTCCACATGGCAGGACTGAAATGTGGATGAATCTGGGTAACAGCGGAGACTGTGCAACATCATACTGCAGGAGCTTTGGAAAGTTGCATGGAAAGTAAGGGTCAGAGATCAGCTTCTCCTGATGTGAGGGAAAAGGGCAGAGGGAGGAGGAGAAGGTGGAGAAGGAGCACTCCTGCCTCGTCTTTTTTTTATTCCAGGTCAACTGAATGGAAGAGAAGACAAGGTAGAAAATATCTGTGTGACAGCTGTCCTGGATTTGACTATACAACTGAAACATATGGAGGAACTGCTTCTGGACTGCAGGCTCCAAGGTGAGGTCCCAAACCAGGCTGGTAAGCCTGCAATTTGTGTGAAGGGGTTTACTCAGAAAGAGCCCTCTGTCTAGCAGCAAGTTTGGCATTTCAAGACCCTCTAGCCTTTTGTGTGGTATTTCAGCAAAATACCAGCCCTTGGGCTACTTAGGTGCCAACTGAAGTGACAGATGGGGACCTTGGTGCAGAACAGGAACAGCTTTTGCTCCTCTTGAGGCTCTGCTAGGGTTGCCATTCCCCAGTTCTGAGCAGGGGATCCCCTGGTTCCCCTGGCCAGCAGGGGAATCCCACCCCACACAGAAGTGGCATCATCCTGTTGGGGATGTCGTGAGGCAATCCTCTGTTTCTTGGCCAAACTCTATGGTTTGATGCTGAGTTTTGCCCAAAAACAAGAGTGTTGCCATGTGATGTCCCCAGTGTGATGATGTCATTTCTGCATGAAGTAAGTCTGCTCCGTTCTTGGAATGTTCCCTTCCACCCCCTGCCAGTGCAGACATCAGACCTGGCAACCCTAGAGAACACGCCTCTTTCCCCGCCCCTATTTCCATGGACACTGGTGTTACCCGCCTTGGCAGGAGAGCCATGATTTCAGTGGGAACCTCTCTGTCCCTCTACAGGTTATAGAGGAGGGCAGAGAGGTTTCTCCTGTAGAAGTGGGGGAAATGCCCCAAAAGATTCAAGTCCTCCTGTTTCTCTCAGCAAATGGCTGAGATGTTTGCCTCTGCTGCTCTCTCTTCCCTCCCCATGCTTGCTTAACCCAGCAACTCACCTTCTTCTCCGACTGTTCCTGTGTCTGGCTCAGGAGGGAATAGAGGAGGAAGAGGCCTCCCTCCCTTACCCACTCTGGGCCCAGGCATAAGGCATTGTCCCAAGCAGACCACCTATGTCTGCTTCTGCTAAAGGGTGTGGTGGTCCCTGAACACCTGAAATTGACAACTCACCCTTTTAGTCATCTCCTGCCCTGCCCCAACTGATGTGGGATCTCTCTGTAGTCTCTTTCTTTGGATAGCCTGATCCCCTGCCTCATTCCCTTTCAAAACTGAGACCCAAAACTACCTAAGGAAGGGATTCATCTCTTCTCTTCTTGCTATTCTAGTCAGGGCCAAGTATACTGAGGGTGCATGGAATTCCTAAAGGAATAAAAGACTGACCATTGAGCCGTGACCTTCCTAAAGCAGAGGGAGAGGGCAATTTGTGTCTTCACACCACTGCCCAAAGAATTCCCACTGGTGAATCCCAGCCTTCCTTAGTGCAGCATTGCTTGTTTCTGGCCACACAGTTTGGAGTTTCTCTCTTGTCTTGGGATGGCAACTGCTCTTTGCAGCAAGGGTCTCTGAGCCCGCCTCCTCTCTCAACCAGACTCCCCCCCCCCAGTCTCAGTGTGGCAGTGTTCTGAGGTGAGATTCGAGAAATCAGGCTTCTAAGAAGGACTGTCACATTGCTCTGCTGTACTTACCATGACCTTTCAGGTGGGCGGATGCAGTGGGGTCATGGGGACAAGTGTGAAGAGCATCTGGGAAAGAGCTCCAATGAGGAGGTATACAGCAAAAACGATGACCAGAGGTTGGTGCCTGAAGGCTCTGGGGTCAGAAAGGAGATGGTTGGCTTCTGCAAAGGGCTTCTGGTCTCATTCTGCCCGGTTAACTTACCCCACTGGCAGGGCAGAATGTTGTGCAGCTGGCCCCCAGTCACTCTGGCCTGCTGCACCCTTATGCTGACATCAGGGCTGTCCAGGGAGATAGCCAGCTGTGCCACCAGGCAGCCCAAGGAGGGAAGGGGAAGAAGAGGGATGTCCTGCAAATGCACATGTAGCACAGGCCCTCTGAACCAGCTTCTCAGGAAGACACCATACAGTCTCACTCTGAGAAAGCTTTGCTGTAACATTTCCACCTCCATTGCCTTGGCTTCATGCTCTGCCTCTCAATCCTATGACCAGCCACCCTTTTCCCAGAATTGATCATCCAGTATGCTCTGCTTTACCTTCTTAGCAGCCTCACATGAGCCAACAGCTGAAAGAATAGGAAGAGGTGCTCAGCACCATCCAGTTATGGCCTTGAGTACACAAAGGCTCACCTGCAATTTGGTCAAAAAGCCCAGAACAGAAAGAGGTTGGGAGATTCCTGGAGATCTGGGAGTGGAGCTGTTTAGGGAGGGGATTTGGGAGGGAAGGGTTTAGGGAGGGGAGAGACCTCTCTGGAGTATAATGCGGTTGAGTCCACCCTCCAAAGCAGCCATTTTCTCCAGGGGAACTGACCTCTGTAGTCTGGAGATCAGTTGTAATTGGAAGTAAAAATCCAGTTGGAAAGTGCACTGAAAGTGGATTATTTAGTGTGTGTGACTACAGTCTGGGTCCTACCTGGATGTTGCAATCCTAAACTCCCTGTGGGTAGGTTGACCTGAGAGAGTTGCTAACACTGATAAAGTGTTTATAAAGAAAGGAAGCTAATTATCAAAACAAACAAACCCAAACCCTATATATGGCAGGCCTGTCACTGCTGTTCTCCACCTTCTTCTGAAGTGAGGTGAGTTGCCACCAGAGGCAGGGCCTTGAAGATGCAGCTGCCTTAGTCAAAGTCAGACCTTGGGTCTGTGAATTACGGTATTGTGTCCTCTGACCAGCAGTAGCTCTCTAGTGTCTCAGGCCGAGAAAGCTTTTCTAAACACCTGCTGTTATTGTATTTGATGTGTGTATTGATTTTTAGCCACCATGGGTTTTCAATAAACAGAAAGATGGAATATAAATTAACTAAATAAAATATCTGAGACTTTTCAGCTGGTTAAAACAGGGTCTCCCCCCCCACCCCGGTAAAGTATGTGCCTGTACTCAGCCATCAAGCCACAGGACCTCACCTTCACGGTATTGCTGGTGCTGTGCTTGTACAACTCCTCTGTGTATGCTTCTTGTTTGCCAACTGTAGAGTATGAGGACACAGGAATTGAGGGTGGGTGGAGTGTGCTGTTTTCCAGACATTTGGTAAACTTTAATTAGATTTTGATGCTTTTTTCTTACTGCCTGATGGCTGGGCCTGGTTTTTAGTAAGTTTTAGAGGGTTTAGTTTTGATTTCTGCAAATTACATCAAATACGTATAATCAGTCAGCAAGGTAAAATATTTTAAATACCCACACACTACCCCATGTCACTTCTTTTTTTTATAGCTAAACTTAAGGAAATAAACATGGCTTGCCTCCCTCTGTTTTCCCCTTCCCTCTGCTACCCCACCAGCCACAGCCGGGACATTCACCTGGAGCTTCCTTCTAGAGCTCATTGTATTTCTTCTGACGATGGGCCTTACTCCTAGTTTCTCATAAAACACAAATCAAACACAAACAGGGTGGATTTGCCTTAACAGCAATGCTCAGTTTGAGCTGGATCCATTTGACCAGCATTGTCAGCAGGAGAAGCCAAGATAGATTTGGATGTCCGCTGCCTCATCTGAATGTCTGGCAGAACAGCTCCATCTTGCAGGCCCTGTGGAATTGTAACACATCTGCAGGGCTCTCTCAAGTGGGAACTTGTTCTACCAGGCTAGGGCCAAGGCAGAAAAGCCCTGGCCCTAGTCAAGGCGAGCCGGACATCAGGGGCAACCAGGAGATGTTGATCACTTGAGTGCAATGCTCTGTGAGGGACATATGAGGACAGGTACCCGCTGGCAACTGGTGGGTGGAGGTGGGACTCACTGGCAGAAAAAACTAAGCCTAGGCCTGCATCACTGGTGACACAGCAACATCACTTCTGGCACACATCAGATGTGCTGTCATCATATTATTGGTAAAGTTGGGATGCTCTGGTGTTTGAGCAAAATCTCTATGGTAGAAGCTATCAAAGTCTACCACACACACGCATGTCTGCCTGAAGGCATTCTGGCAAGCACCATTGCCACAGCTTCTTTCTGGGACCGTGTGTGAGGACAGACAGGTAACTAAAAAGTGGTAGTCTGAAGTAAAGAATAGATAGGCCAGAAATTGGCAAGACTAGTTCATGGCCAATAGTCTATGGAACAGAGAGAAAACCTTGCTTCCCTCAGCCATGAGCTGTCCAAACTGAGGAAGTCAACTGGCTTGAAAGTTTATACTTCCAAGAGGCATTGGATTGGCCCTTGAGACACACCTGATTAGCCAAGCCAGAAGGATTGTCGGTTGTTTGGGGAGTCTCCTGACTTAACTGTTCGTAATTCCTCTTTCCAGCCTGCCTCTGTAGGGGTGCAGACAGTCAGGGGTTCATCTGTACCTGACCTCCTAATTAAAACCCTGTGATACCAGACAACACTAGGAGAAGGCCTTCCATAGAGGTCCCGGTGGCCTCTGGAGCTGCCTACTGCTGAACCTCACCATGTTGTGAAAACAGAAAATAAGAAACCTGTAATTTAGTATAGCACTTCAGGAACATCTAATTAAACTGGATGACAAAAGATTGAGGACCGAGAACAGGAGGGAATTTTTTTTCACATAATGCATAACTGACTTATGGAATTAACTGACACAAGCTGTGATGACAGCTACTGGGTTTTAGATGGTTTAAAAACAAATTTAATCAGGATACATCCTTCAGGGGCTATGAGCCACAATATTTAAATGGAGCCATTCGGAAGATGGCTGTTGCCTTCATGCTTTACTTGACACCTGGAAACATTGGGGGTGATTTCCCACTAAAGCTGCCACGGGGTTCCGCCGCCGTTTGCCCCGAGATTTTTAGTCAATTTCACACCCGAAGCTGCAGGGCTGCATTTTGACCCGCGGCTTCGCCCGATTTCCCCCGCAGTTTCGTAATCCTGTTTTTTGAGGATTACGAAACTGCAGGGGAAATCGGGCGAAGCCGCGGGTCAAAATGCAGCCCCGCGGCTTCGGGTGTGAAATTGACTAAAAATCTCGGGGCAAACGGCGGCGGAACCCCGTGGCAGCTTTAGTGGGAAATCACCCTGGGTTTAACTATTAATGAAGTCAGGATGCTGAGACAGGTAGAACTTTGGTCTGATTCAGCAGGCATTCTTTATGTTCTTACATCCATATAATATATGTCCAGCAATGGTAGGAGTTGAGGACTACTATTTCTTCCCCTAGAGAGGCTCTTAAATTTGACACTCACAAACAAAACAGTGGAAGAACTGACATTTTGGGTCTGATTAACAGACTAGGGTAGTTATCAATAGACTCAAAAAGATTGTATTGTCTGGATGCTAAGCTCATAATTTACATCATTAATAACCTGTAACCTCATATTTGTCAATGGCTTTTGTTTTCTGCTGTTTTTTATTGGGACAAACCGATTATCCCAGATAATCTGTAGCAAATTTGTTTTGGTGGGGGAAATAATTGTTTCTCCAGAGATAACTTTTTTTGGCCCAATCTCCTGCCTTCTTGGAAAGTTTAGTCTAGTTTACAGTCGCATCACACTGCGTGTCTTATGGATTTTGCTGCTTGGAGAAGAATCATTTCTTCCCTGAGAGAGAAAAAGTAATTCTCAACACCTTTAACTGATAAGGCTAAATCCAGCAGCCCTCAGTCATTCAGTTATGAATGAAGAACCTGTCTTATGAGTAGAGATAAACAAACGCTTGGCCCCTGTGATGCCCGTGGAAACCAAGAATTGTCTTTTCATGAATAATCTGTGTCCATCCTGCCTGGAAACAGACTGTCTTCCCTTGCTGCACTTTATGCCTGGAAGTCTTTCAGAATACCTGCATGATTCTGCTTCATTCCAATCTATCCACTTTTTTCCATGAAGAAAAACACCTTGGTCTTCCCTTCCTCTACTACAACTGAGGCTAAGCTTGTGAAACTGGAACACGGGAAAAGTTCTTCCCATTTTTTTTTCAACGTTTCCATGTTCCTCCCCACTCTGCATTATTTCCCCTACATCTGATTTTAGAATGCAGGGTCTTCAGAGGATTGCTGCCAGAGGATATAGTGATGGACACAGGCATAAGTAAAGGTAAAGGTTCCCTTGCTCGAAAGCCAGTCGAATCTGACTCTAGGGTTGCGGTGCTCATCTCCGTTTCAAAGCCGAAGAGCCAGCGCTGTCCGAAGACGTTTCCGTGGTCATGTGGCCGGCATGACTAAACACCAAGGCGCACGGAACGCTGTTATCTTCCCACCGAAGCGGTACCTATTTATCTACTTGCAATTTCTTGCTTTCAAACTGCTAGGTTGGAAGGAGCTGGAACTAGAGACAGGAGCTCACCCCGTCATGTGGCACCCGGGTCTCGAACTGCTGAACTACTGACCTTCCACAGCCTGAAGTTCAGCGTCTTAACCACTTGAGCCACCGCAGCTCCAGGGACACAGGCATAGACAGCTTTAAAAGGTGGATAAGATAGATTCATGGAGGATCCTCTGGATATCAGTGCTGGGAGGCAACATCAGGGGAAGTCTTCAAATTCTATGCCCTATCAGGACCGTAGCTAATGCAGGGCATATGGGGCACTGCCCCCTCCTAAATTCCTGTGTGCCTCACAGCCAATTCCCATACACCCCTGTCCCAGCCCTCAGGAGTGGGCGATGCACAGACCAGCAGAGGAGAGAGCTGGCTGACCATCCATGGCTCACCTGCTGGCTGCCTGAGCAGAGGCATGAGGGGGGAGGGGACAGGCAGGCACAGTGGTGGCACTTCAACCCAGCCCCACAGCCAGTCTTCCCCTGGCTGCACAGCAGCCTCTCAGCCAGGAGAATGAAGTTGAACTCAATGGGCAGCTGCCTGGTCCTGCTGCCACCACTCCTTCTGCTAGGTCAGCACACAGAAACTGTGGTGGGTGCTCCGCTCTGCCTTCCCGGGGGGAGGGTGAAGGTTAAGCTGGGGAGGGAGTGGAAGGAAAGAAGGGGGGAGCTGCTCTCAGCTGGCGCTTCTCCCTCCCCAGGTGGGAGGGGCTCTTCTATTTTTATTTTATTTATTATTTATGTGACATCATGCCCCCAGTGCTACCAGTGACCCCCAATGAAAATAGTCTGTGCCCTATTATTGCCACCCCTAGAGGAACTGAATGGCCACTGGGTGTGATAGGGTGCTGAAGTAGATGGACTATTGGTCTGATCCAGCAGAGCTCTTCTTACGTTCTCAGGGCAGGGATCCCCCCCCTCTGTAAAGCAGTATGTGCATTGAAAGTGCTGCCTATTATAAATAAGAATCACTATAATCATACTCCAATACTGGATCTTGGTGCACCCATTAATGATAGGAAATGAGTGGCTTCTTCAAATGTCAATGCGTATGATGTCAGGCTGATGATATTGATGGAAAGATAATCAGCTCACTCCTCTCAGTCCTTTAAAAGAAGGCTGACTGAGTCAATCCGTCTCCTGTTGGGTCTTCTTTTCCTGCTGCCTTCGACTTTTCCTAGCATTCTTGTCTTGTCCAGTAAGATAACTGCCCTAGGGTGCTAGAAGTCTTTCACCTCCATCCAAAAAATAAAAACAAACAAAAATTACAACTCCCGTGAAGCGGTAGAAGACTGTTATTCAATTATTTCTGATTTGAATCTCACATCATTGGAAAAACAATCTGTGCAACTCCAAAACACCTATTTTGTAAATCAAACAAGTTTTAATAGGGTTTTGGAGTATGGGGAAGGGTGTCAAAAGGAACTACAATTCCCATGTGGCAGTGCAAGAATGTACATGTGCAAATTGATCCAGATCCTGATAGTTCATGTCCCTTTGGCATGAATGATCAATGAGGAAATAAGGGAGACACAATTCTAAGTTACCATCAGTGAAATATATATATGTTGTGCATTTAAAATGTGGCAAACAGCAGACATGGAAGTGGTGGAGAGGAGGATATTGGAAAGCTGTGGGAGAGCAGTATGTGAACATGCACAGTTCCCCTTTTTATGATGAAAAATATAGAAAACATTCAGGTGAATGGTTCATTGATCTTTCAGTAATGCTAACTGGAAGGTGGCCGACTGTGAGCTGAACCAGATGAATGAGCATACTCCACCAGCTACAGGCATTCTGGCTATGGATAGAAGGGTTATATAATAGGATCTGATAGGTCTATGTCGGTGTGAGTTCAGATTCTATATACAAATTTTGAATAAAGACATCTAGCCTTAGTCCCAAGGGGTGTGGGTCCCTCCCACCTACCCTGAGGCTACTTCCTTAGGTATTTCAAATAATAAGTATTATGAACTTTAGTGAGTCCTTCTCAGAGAACAAACTTCTGCCTACCTGAAAAAAAAAACCCACAAAAAGCCACTATTTCTTCCAGGAAGCATCTCTACAGCTGAATTGATTGGTCAATGCCAGTTAATTTGCCAAAGCAACTCTGTGCTATTGAGCACAGATGTTACTGCTGCACCCTGAAAACATTCAACCCCATCACTGGAAAGGTTGTTGAAGATGAGCCCATCTGTGCAGCAGTAATAGGCAATTTTGGAAACACAGAGATCTGTAGCAGCAGAAACCCGAAAGCATATATAGTAGGTGAAGTAACTGGTCAAACTGCAGTGCATGCTGCAACAGGCAGCCTTTACAAAATCCTTACTCCATCAACTAGACGATACTTTTAATCCACCCACTGATATTCCTGTTCAGTGAGACAATGTTTGCATTACAGGGTCTTTTATTTCTCTGGGATCCGATATTAGCTTGCTGTGTTTGCAATGCCACTGTTTCTTGGTATCTCGTTGTCTGAGTCGTTGCCGTAATAAACCATCTGAAAGCACCCTAATTGTTCTTTGGCTTTATTACATCAGGATCACACAGACCACAAAGATTCAGTGCCCTTTGACAAATAAAACCTAGTTTAACCCGTAGCCCCTGGTGTATCGTGTCTTCATTCAGGGTGCTGGTACCATGCCTACAAACTGATGTTTTTAAAAAGATTCTTGGGGTTATTCGTTTTCTTTTAATAGCTGGATTTTCATTCTACCCTTCCTCTAAGGAGTTAAGCACAGCAAATGAAGTCCTGCACCTATTTTATTCTTATAACAATCTTCTTAGGCAGTGTGAGAGAGAGAGAGAGTCTATTTCAGCCACTTGCATGGCTGCATAAGAATTTGAACTCTAGCCCCCCTGGCCAAGTATTCTAACCACTACACTAAATCACCTCTGATTCTGTAATTGATACCAAGCTCCACCTGCAGTTCTGAGATCTGTTCTCTATGGCTGTACAAGTATGCCTTTTCCCTTGACGTGTTTGTGTGCCATCGTTGTGACCATTTGTTCATGCTGGCATTCCTGATGTGTCAGTTTCTTCCATACCATCTTACAGGGTTTGTCCACCCTAACCATTTTAATGCCATTTACGAATGCAAACACTGGCATCAGTTTTAACAGTGACATCCCTGTCAAATTCCATTCACGTGATCTGGGGGCAGGGGAAAGGTAACTGCAATTGCAGCCTGAGCAGGGATGGGCAGAATTGAAACTGCCTGTTCTCAAACGTCAGAAACCTCCCCTAGTTCTCCCCGGCCTGAGTAATCTTACCATCTCACTGCAGTAGCTGTTATTAGTGCAGAGGACACAGAGAGCTGTGGCCATTTCTTTGTGCTCATCCCAATATCAAAGCCTATAAAGAAAGAGCCCGATCGCGCGTACAGAAAAACAAGCCCTGTTACTTAATCCCGACTGACTTCAGTGTGCAGGCATTCAAAGTCTTGTTTTTTTTTAAGGATTTAGAGAGTTAAAAATTATTCCCTGTGACCTACTGCATATAAAGAAGAGATAAAACATGAAAGAAAAATGCCGCTCCGCACAGCGCAGGAAGTTTCATGTCATATTTATATAGTAGTGACTGAAGCTGCGGTATCATTAAGGCTGCCTATTGCCACTGTGCAATACCCCCTGCTGGGAAAATGGTGGAGGAGAGTGGCTGGCGACAGCCGCCGCTTGTCAATCAATCAAGGCGTACCAGGAAGAGGTAACTGCGGCCATTATTTCAGTCGAGTCCTAGGGGGACATGCCAGGCAAGAGTGGAAATTGTGAGCTGATTAAATGGGACTTAATGGGCTACATTTCTCATTGTGGCTCGGGTTTGTTGCGAGCGCTTAATTGTGTTAGGGAGCAGCTTCAACATCTAACAGATTGTAAGGATCGTTATTGTTGCACTAATTGGTGACAATCAAATAAAGCCAGACCCAGAGCAGAATGCAACAGTACGGCATGCTTGGGTGCTCTGGGGCGACCCCTGAAGAGGCTTGTAGCTGGCAAGGTTAGCTTTTTTTTTTTTTTCCCCTTTCCGCTTGCGGGGACTGTTGGCAGATGCCCTTTCAGTGCTAAGCTGGAAAGATTGTTCATTAGGCCAGGCAGAAAACCATATCAACTGTTGCCTCCTCCTCCTCCTAGACAGTTATTAAACATGAATGTTGTTGCTTTCAGGTTATGTGCTGAAAGCCAAATAAAGTAATATAAAATTGGAGGTTTCCAACTGACATTTTGTTGTTGTTTCAACTAGCTGTGACCTCCAGAGAGCTGTACCCAGTTCAGATTTCTCCAGATTCCACTACTCACCCTATGAACCCATTTACTGAAATCTCGCACAGCCTATTCCTGCAATACAAATAAATAGCCTCATGCTAAGGATAGAAGAATCCTAGTTTTGTCACTCGCAACCCAATAAAAAAGTATTTCTATGAGAGACAAGCGTACAGATTGACTCTAGAGCAGATTTTTCAGGAGGTGTCTTGAGAAACCAGGTGATCGTCAGGGTAGCTTTTCATGGGGCCCAGGTATATAGAAAGGAGCATCAGAACTCTCCCTTGGTTTCTGATGGGAGGCTCCCACCAGGTTAATTGACTTTTGGCATTTCTGCTACAAGATGGTGTAATGGCTACTAGATGGCAGAGATTTTTTTTTCTGTTGAAATTTCCTTAGTCCTTGGTGGTTTTGTCGGTCCTCAAAAAGACATCATAATAAATGCCAGTGGTTTGAGGTTGGCTACTTTTGCTATCCAGAGGAATCTAGTAATTTTGAGTGGCCACCAGGGAATTGATACAAATGGGGATTTTACCATCCTGGGCTTCAAGGGAATGAGAGTTATTGATTATTTCATTGTTTTGCCTGATCTCAGCTCATTTGCCAGCATCCTGGGAGTTTCAGTTTTGGCGGTCAGTGATCATCTCCCTAGTGTTTTGCATAAGAACATGCCTTACTACATGGTGACAGGGATCCAAAAAGAACTCTAGCAGTTGCATTTTTTTTACTCTTGTCTATAGGGTGATAAGTGATTAGCAACAGTTATTCACTGCTCAAGATCAATCTATCATAGAGCTTTTACTGGAGAAAGGAAAGGAAAGGAAAGAGAAAATCCATGGCGAAAGAATAGTTTAATTCGTCTCTCAAGCAGCTCCATGTTCAGAGACCTTTAAATAGCATCTGCTAAGGACAGAGAGTGATTTTGTGCGCTGCTTGTAAGCTTTCCAGAGTTATCTGGCTTGTGGAAACAGGATCCTGGACCAGCCTGACCTCCAGTCTGGTTTAGTAGAGCTCTTCCTGTGTTCTTGTGCCAGCTGAATTCTGGTTTGACTGGAGACTCCATAGGAAAAATGTTCCAGGAAACTGGTACTCTTCCTTCTGTTCCACCTACACTGGTGTCTGCCTGGCTGTCATACTAGATTCTTCTTCTCTAAGGAACTGGTCTTGCTTTCTGGCATAGCTGTCATACCAGTGTAGAGAAGTAAAGACTCCAAAGGGACCTCAGTACCATAGCCTCTTGTATAGATACAGAGCCTGAAGTTGGCACAGTTTCTGCAGGAACCAACTGCGATGACAAAAGGGGGAAATCCTTGCTTCCATGAGATATAAGGGACACCGAAGATTATTTTTAATCTCTCATCCCTGCTGTTTTCAGCCACAAACTTCCCTTCTGATCTTTTCTCCCTCATACAGGTTTTCCCCCTTATTTTACATCAGTTTGTCTTCACAGAATTTCACTAATAAATTGTACAGGTATGTGCATATATATATATATATGTAAATGGTGTGCATTGTATGATATTTTAAAGTTGCATATAAAACTGTATATATAATACAAACAAATCTGTCAAAATGTGAGAAATGGAGACCCAAGCTATTGACTTGGTTGATAAGGAGCCATCACTGCCAAGGAGCAGGATTACATTTGGACCTGTGGCAGCTACATGTGGTTTCTGTGTATGCTGTTTACCAAACCCGTATAATCCCACTGAAACAAAGGGAGGTTCTATGTGGGCTGACAGTACTTCCAACTCCAGAGTGGCAAGATGGCAGATGAGCCCAGAACCCTTATGTTTTATGACTGGTAGGGCATTAATGCATATGCAATATAGAAACTGACCATCCATGTTCTGATAAGAGGCGGTATCAAGCTTATTCTTGACTCAGCTCTTCAGTTCTTAGCACTCAATTGATTCAAGTTGATTCATGGGAATGACATCTACTGTAACAGAATTTGGCTTAACTACATAGAGCTTTGTAAAATGTTACATGTTATATATTACCTTCTGTTTTGATAGAAGTTCATTTCATATGCCATACACACACATAAACAGAGAGAGATATCGCACATGAAATATATATATATATATCCATTGCACATGCAGCTTTTTTCCATTTCACATGCTACACTTCTTTCTATTTTTTTTTCCAGTCTTTTTTCCCCTTTTACTCTTGGTTTTCTCTCCTCATCATTCTTTTATATGTCTGTTTGTCTGGATGCTGGGAGGATTTCAAATAGTTTGAGCTGATATAAGAAGAAAATCTGCAAGAAACATCAGTACATACTTAAATAATGTAGACTTGTTGACCCAAGACTTTTTGATTTCTGAGTAAAAGAAACAGATAGGGATTGTGGGATCAAAGGGTCCACAACATTCTGACCAGCTTCTCATTCTCTTCTCTCTCTTGATCAATTTGCTTAAATATATGTCTGATAGTTTCTTATACTATCCTCTCAAATGTCTGGAACACTACCACTTGTGTTTTCTGCTTTGTCTGGTCCTAGATTATGTATCAATACAGTTGTTTTCTAATTTGGCTTAACATTTGCACTTTTTATAATGTGAAGACATACTGCATTGCATGATCTTACACTCATCAGAAAAGTTACCAGTTCTAACAAATTATTCTGAAAATGACACTTTTTGCATAGAAATAGGCTATATCGCTAAAACTTTGTTCTCTGAAAATGTAGTATTTCTCTGTAAACTCAAACAATCATTGAAGAAAGTAAAGTATTAAGTAATAATGACACGTTTGGGTTCTGTTAGGTGTCTCCCATCTTAACAGTTGGCAATATTGTCTAGCCATTTCAGACCACCTTGAAAAGCAGTATTCTTCTGGATGTATCATCTTCGCTTAGATGCCTGAGAAATTGAGAAACTGAAGACATGTAGAAGTGATGTACTTCCCATTCTTTCTTTGTCTGGGATTTTACTTACATTGGGATGCCATTTTAATGGGACTACTCACAGGATTCTCTCCTTCAGCTCCCTTTTTAGCTATCAGAGCTAATCATGCATGATCCAAGAAGATGGTTACCAGACACATGATGCAGCAACCTTGCAGCTCAGCTGGCAGGTGCCTGGTCACCACCTGGATGGATATCTCCTAAGAAGAGTATGTACATTGCCTCAAGTTCCATCATGGAAGAAAAGCAAGATGGAAATGTAATCAATAAATAATAGCTATTAGTAGACTTGTTCTCTATAAAACCAGTTTTACAGCTATCTAAAATGTTGCCCACATCATATTGCATAGCAGTGAATTCTTTAAATTAGTTATACATTGCATGAAAAAGACCTTTCTTTCCTTCTTTTGAACCTACCACAGATAAATTACACTGGACCATCCTGAGAAGTAGTGTTATGGAAGAGAGAAGAACAAAAGTTCTCTGTATCTACTGTCTGCACACCATATGTATATGCATTCCCCCATTCGCCATCTTTAGAAGACTAGAAAGCTACAAATATTTTAATTTTCCCCAAAATGGAAGGTACTGCAGCACCACAATCATTTTCATTGCCTCTTCCTGATCACCAGTCAATGCTGACAGCAAAACCATAGACACAGGACTTTAAAAGCAGAGCAAAACAAAGAAATCCCTTGACCACATATGTTTTCCTGATTAGCTTTGGAAACAATGGGCAGGCATCTTCCTTGAAATGTTGTTGCTAAGAGGATAGGTCAGTTAATTTGGTTCCCCAATGTCCTCATTCAGTGTCCTCAATCAGTTATACTAATGCTGAGTTCAGACTGGCAGTTTGAAGTGAGAGCCAGTCGTGGCAAGAAAGCCCCGGAACAAACTGTTCCGGGTTTTCCCGGTCACACGGGGCCGACTGATGCGGGAGCATACTGGGAGGAGGTGCACGGGAGCGTTCAGACTACTGGCCCAGAGGCACGTCTGTAAATGGCTTTTTCCTGGTAAATTGGCTGGATGCCTATGTGTGTATGAGTGCATAAACGCATGAGCGCATATGCACTCATGTGCTCATGCACTCATACACACATAGGCATCCAGTCAATTTGGGGAGGATCCCATTGCACCAGCACCACATTGGGCAGTAGAGCAGAGCACAGCCAATCATATGCGCCTTATGTGGTAAAGCGGAGCACAGCCAATCATATGCACCAATCATATGCGCCGGGAGCAACCCATGTTGCTCCCAGCTTTTCAGCTGAGCATTCACACTTCCTGAAAGCAGAATGCAGTGGGATAAAGGCACTCTCCAGGATTTGCTACCACTTTCAGCAAGGAACAGCACGGATTGACTATGGGTGGGGAAGGCCAGGCAGATGTGCCTGTGTGAACACCCCCTTTAATCCACTTGGGAAACGTGGCTGAAATATGGCTCTAGCAGGGCAAATTGCCAGTCTGAACTCAGCCTAGATGTGCCCAATCAGTTAGGACTTCAGGATGAGACCTTTAAAAAATAACAACAATGGGACTGCTTTTGACATTCCCATAGGCCTGTCAGTTGTGATGTGAACCATCAGGGAACCTGGTGGGTCCTTGACTTCTTCCCTTGGGATGATGTAGAAGGCTCAATGGTCCATGGGGCCTCCCCATCTCAAGAAGCTGGGAGTGAGGTAATAATCCAAGATGGTGGCTTCCATTTTGAAAGAATACTTTAATCTCTTTCCTGGCACACCAATGTACTCTGGCCTGCTGTTTGGGAATCACTGGCCTATTTCAGTCAATATGTGTTCATGTCTTTCCCAGTGTTTTAGTTCCGAGACAGAAGGAATTTTATTAATATTACACAAAGTTTTGAATGATTTACCAGACTCTGCACCCCAGCAGATGGTGTTACTTCACATGCTGTGTGCCACCGTCCCATAACCATACTTCGACTTTAAGATCAGCCGAGGTTATTCCTTATAACGTGTGGCAACAGATTGAGCCAGCCAGGTGATATCGCAAATCGTGTTTCTGCACCATAAAGTTCTCTAGTTGGGAAGCTGTTTTCATAAAGATAATGTCAGCAGAGAGAAGTCAGCAGCAGAGGTGCTAAATAAATGAACGATGGCTAAATTAGATGATGATAGACGATGTAGGAGGATGTTAAAAATCAAGAGATACACTCCTGGCCCTTATGATTTTGACTTCTGGCTTAAAAATACTTTGGCGGAAGCTCTTTGGCATACAGAGAGAAACAAACTTCCTTGGCAAAGCAATCACACATCACCTTCTCAAGCATCGCTATGGCTGTCCTTTAAGATGAACAAAATTGCTCAGGGTGGAGAGGTCACACAGAGCTGCATTCATTTGCCCTTGTTGCACTTTTCTCCTTTTAAACTTATTTATTGATTTCAGGTGTAATTTCCCTTGCCTTTCTCTGAATTAACTCAAGATGGCCCATTGGTCCCAGTCATTAAGCTAAATTTGCATTATATTTCCAGTCAACATCTGGAGCCATGGCTCAGTGGCACGCAGAAGATCTCGAGCTCAATCCCTGGCATCTCCAGTTTAAAGGATCAGATGGTAAGTGAAGGGATAGCCCTCTTCCAGAAGAAGAAGAGTTGGTTTTATACCCCACCGTTCACTACAATCATCTTCCCTTCCTCTCCCCACAACAGACATGTTATGAGGTCGGTGGGGCTGAGAGAGCTCTGAGAGAGCTGTGATGAACCCAAGGTCACCCAGCTGGCTGCATGTGGAGGAGTAGGGAATCAAACCCGGTTCTCCAGATTAGAGTTCACCATTTAAGCACTACACCACGCTGGCTCTCACCATGCTGTAAAGATACTCCCAGCTGCAGGAGGCAATATCGGCCCTCACAGACCAATAGTCTGACTCAATATAAGGCAAGCTAATGTGTTTGTGTGATCCTTGAGTGCAAGGATGGGTTTGCTAAAGTCTGTATTCTCAAAGACTTCCCTATGCATGAAGATCCTTTTTTGAGGGGTGAAGGTCATACATGTGTGTGGGGGGGAGACTCATTAGCAATGACAAATACTACAAGGTCTGAAATGTGCACTGGCTTCCAGTGGAGCACCAAGTCAAATTCAAGGTTTTGGTTTTGACCTTTAAGGTCTTCAGCAGTCTGGGACCAACATATCTGCGGGACCACTTCCTCCGTTATACCCCCAAGAGAGCACTATGTTCTTCACAGAACAACTTGCTGATGGTCCTCGGCCATAGAGATACCAGGCTGTCCCCCAGCCTGATGGAACTCTCTGCCAAATGACACCAGGGCCCTGCAGGATCTTATGCAATTAGATATGTTTTTATGGTTTTAATAGTTTTAATTTGTATATCGCCTAGAGCCCCACGTTTGTGGGGATTAAGCAATTCATAAATGTTGTGAAATAAATAAATAAAATAAAAGATCACCTGCTTTCATTCTAATGTAGTAATTCTCATCAATGCAAAAGTAACCCTAGAACCAGGAGTAGTTGGGGTTTGCCTTGCATTCCATATACTCAATCAGTGGAGGGATCTGCTTTTATTATCTTCTTTGACTGCAAATTGAATGAGGTCCCAAGCCCATTGACTATTTTCCTTTTCCTCTTCCCAGTACCTGCAGGCAGAAACACAGCTTGACTGATAGCCTGGTTGGTGAGTGGGACAACGAAATCATCTCTCCAGCCAGCGGCAGAAAGGAACACTCACTCGCTTTGCTTACACTACTGACAGGTGACTTACCAACAAATTTTGTTTCAGAATCCCACCAATTTTAGAGGTTACTAAACCTATGAAACCTCAAGGGGTATGGGTGGGAATTCCATACGTAGGAGTGCTGTACACTGGAAGTGAATCCAACAGGCTTTCAACAGGTTTTCAAGATACAAAACTTTAACAGACTGCTGTGCTAAATTCAATTGTCAAATACAGATGAGTTTGGAATAGGTAATAGGCGTATATTTTTATGCAACTGACCCAGAGTGCTGTGAGAAGAACGGGGGGGGGGAGCTCCAATAAACATCTGGCCCCTGGACCTCTTAAAATGGAAGGGATCTGGGGAGCTGAAGTCTATTATTACCACACCAAGTGATGATGCAACTGTTTCGGCTTCTTAATAAAGTAGCTACAATTTTGACAGTCACTTTTGTATTTGTGAAGCGCATGCATCCCGGCGTGACATTACAGGGACACACACATATATTATATAAAATTCAGGCTGAGCACCTGTGTTAGTCTGCTGCAGTGAAAACGATAAGGAGTCGTAGGGCACCTTAAACACAATTATTGAAAGAGAGGTCAGAAAGTTCAGAACTCTGAGACATAGGTGCGTTACATTAGTCTGCATTCTTGAAAGGAAGACTCTTTTTTTTTTACCCACACATGTCCCATCAAGAAAAAAAAAGGTGGTCATCTTAAATATGTGTACAATTTATAGTTAAGTACAGTGATTTACTTTTGCTTGTAAGCTTTTTTGAGGGGGGGATCATCTTACATTTGGGTTCATCCTCCTCTTTGGTAAATCGGGCCTGTTGCAGAATATAGATGAAAATGAAATCCAATTTAAAAAGCACGGATTGTGCAAACAGAGTAGGTGTGGGCCACTCCCAGCCATTGACAAACTGACAAGAAAGATGAATAAAGGGACTACTATTTTGCCCACCAATTCTAACCAGGCATAATAATGCATAAGCGAGGTGTGTGGTATATCCTCTGCTGTAGAGATAGAATTTATAGTTTAGAAACATTCCCTTATATTTAACAGGGTTAAGAAATGGATCATTTGTGGACTGGCCTTAAGATCACATGACCATGGTTGTATAAGATGTTTTAGTGGTCCTGTCAATTAAAGTTGTGCTAAGCCCTTCCTCATTCTGGTAGTCTTCACCTGTTGATTCAAAAGTATTATACCTAGTTCTAACAGCTTTGCCAACATTTGCTCTTTTTTTCGTTGAGAGAGAAAAAAAGGGTTAAAGCTTTGACCATAATTAAGATTTGCTGAACTGCAAACCAGAGGGTTGGTAGTTCAGCAGTTTGAGACTCGAGTGCTGCATGACGGAGTGATCTCCCATCTCTGGTCCCAGCTCCTGCCAACCTAGCAGTCCGAAAGCAAGAAATTGCAAGTAGATAAATAGGTACCACTTTGGTGGGAAGGAAACCGTGTTCTGTGCACCTCAGCATCTAGTCATGCTGGCTCTTGGCTTGGAAACGTAGAGAAGCACTGCATCCCTAGAGTTGGAGTCAACTGGCTTTCGAGCAAGGGAAACCTAAGGTTAAAGGCTAGGTCAAATCAACTCCAGGTTAGATCCAGCCTGCTGGCTGTCAGTTTCCAAGCCTTGACTTAGGGTGTATTGGCGGATTGTGCCCTTGCTTTACTCTCCAGCCATGATTTTCAAATGCAGTCATCTAGCTATCACTCCCAATATATCTGTGTATTAGTGAATATTAAGTGGTTTCTCTGTTGGGTTTTTGTAAAAAAAGAGAGTCATAATGAATATACATTTATTTCTGGTCCGTTCATGCAAGCACCAGAAATAAATAAAGGAGTGAGGTTTGTAAAGGAAGATGGAAAAGCTTGATTGGATCTTCATCATTTGCTCGCTGGCAATTTTCAGGCATTATTTCCTATTGCCAACTTGTCAATCAAAATGAATCCTTCTCTGCAAATGCTGTTAGCCCCTGTGTATAAAAAAGATTTCTGGATTAACAGGCAGGTTTCTAACATATGAAAGTGAGATTGCTTAATAAGATTTGCTGGTAAATACAGGGCTGCCAAGCACTGTTAACAGCCACATGAGGATTATTGAGTAATTCACTTAGCAAAGAGAATTGTTTTCTGGGAGGGATCTGTTGGAGGACAGATGTAAATATACTTTTGACCGCAGAGCATCTGGTACTTTGCTGGGTCAGCAGTGCCTGATGAATCTGCAGTCTTTTGTAAATAAGACACAGCATGACTAGGGCTGCCAACCTCCAGGTGGGGCCTGGTGATCTCCTGGAATTACAACTGAACTACAGAGATCAGATCCCCTGGAGAAAATGGCTGCTTTGGAAGGTGGACTCGATGGCACTATACCCTGCTGAGGTCCCTCCCTGCCCCAAATCCCATCCTCCTGAGGCTGCACCCCAAAACCTCCAGGAATTTGCCAGCCTAGTGAAATCAAATCTGGCTAGATATGACTAATAATAGATAAATGATATTCCAATAGTAATTTGTATGATGTATTTTATGTGTGTATAATTGAATAGTACTGGTAGTTTACAGCGACTAGTTTTAATGGGTATTTAGATTTTAATGGTTATTTATAATTTTTATGTTATGTTGTACTCCCCCCCCCCATGACTGCTATGGCTGGAAGCTAATGCAATGAACTGATTAACTGTCTGACTAACCCTAAGTCTGACCCATCAGTTATTGTACATGTGGACCTGCAGAGGCATGGATGCCTCTTCCACTGTAGGAATAGTTTGCTACATTGTAGCCCCGGTCAGACGAGCCAGATAACGCGCGGGGGGAAGGAAACTATCTGTAGAGTGGTAATCTGACCCGCCACTGCGTGATCCCACGCAACGGCGGGTGAAGCGGAGGAGTTACCTTGCAGCCTGCTCCCTCGAGGGCTCAGTGATGCCAGCCTGCTTCCTCAAAGGCTCAATGACGTCACCAAAGCGCGCTGTGGCGATCTCCCCAGGAACTCCATCATTGGCCATCGCAGAGTCACTTGATACTGCAGTTTCCCTAGTGGTTTTTAACTGCACTTCTTTGCCTGCCTCCTACAGGTCTCTGATGGGTGCAGGATGCTGGCCAGATGTGCCAGTGTGAACACGCCTGTAAAATCTGCCTGCCACTCGTTGGACTCCCAAGGTAACTACTGCGTGTGATCACAGCCTGTGTGTTTGATACCTTATGGGTATGTTTGAAAGCCAGCAGAGAAGAAGGAGGGATGGCCTTCATAGCACCATATGGGCCCAGACTGAGGAATCATCATAAAGTTGGGAGTTCAGTGTATAACTACTGTGAATGGTTGGCCTAAAGAAACAGGATCCAGGGCCCATCATAACAGGATATTAATCTCCTTAACAAAAGATGTTTCCTCAGTAGGGATGCTTGTTAGAATTTGGTTCCCTGATGGATCTGTTCAAGCACCCTTCAGAACATGGAGAAGTTGGCCTGTCCCAATGTATACGGTGGGGCATGTATGTGTTTGTCAACAGTTAGCAGACTAGGAGCTGGAGAAGAATCAGAGAAGAAAGAGAGAGGGCTATAAATTGTCTGAAGCACCTTGGAGTGCAGGATCTCTCTCCCTCTGGGATCTTGTTGGGGTAGCAGACTGCTGCCCTGTAGGAGTGCCTTTTTGGCTCTACCTGTGTTCTATATGCATCTCTGAAAAGAAGCCAGTATTACAAAAAATACTATAAATCTCTGGTTTTCTCAGCTTCAGTGGGTACCAGCTAGGGTTGCTAGGCATGGAATCCTGGGAGACAGGGACATGGGGAGTGCCATCAATGACAGTGTGACATCATTTCAAGGGGAAAGGATTTGTTGGAAACTCTGCTGTAAAACTAAAGAGTTTCCTGTGATTCCTAGAGAGGTGTGAATTCACTTCCAGGTTTTCTTCAGAAGTGATGCCACATCATTGACCTGATGGCAACTTCTTTTCTCCCGCCACCGCTCTGTGTGGGGTGGAAACAGCGGGTTGCTGGCAAGACGTCTCCTGCCATAGAGGGAGAACTGTCAAATCTAGCACCAACCTGTCTCTTAAATTTCTCACTTATCAGGGAAGTATGTAGTACATAACACTGGCTGCATTAATACCCATTAGGGAAACAGACAGGGACACATACTGTGCCTGTCTTTTTCCTAACCAGGCTTGGGGTTGGAAGAATTAGTGCAAGGGTAAAGTTAACCCATCTGCCTCCCCAGCTTTCTATCCTGAGAGCCCCTTCCCAGTGGGTGCTTTTTAGATCCATCTGGTGTTCCAATCACAGCATCATATCTTGTTTGGGCCTGAACCTCTCGAGCTGGGTGTCACTTTTTGTCTTCATTCTGCAGCTTGATTCAATTGCCATCAGCTTATCAGCCTCCTTTCCGAAGAAAGAACATTTCTTGTGAAGAAAGCTTTTCTCTTTGCTGCAGAGATAGGGAAAGTCTAGTCCAAATGCTACTGAAGCCTTCTGTGCAAGCGCTACAGGTAAGTAATCACTCATTCCATTTGATTACAGCACATTTGCATCCCCCCAAAGAGCCCATTCGGCATCTTCAAATAAAGTTTAAGAATAGTTCTGTGGAAGGGAAAACCAGACTTCATTGAGACATATTTTGTGCTGGCGACGGCACGCAAAAGACAGAAAGGTTCCTTTTGAAATCCTTAATAAAATATAAGTGTTGGATAACTGGCTACATGCTTTCTCTTTGAGAAAGTTTCATAAGCTTGGGGACTCAGTCCAGATAAGAAATATGAATGCATTTTGACATCAAAACCTTGAAGGAATGTAAAGCAGAACAGGAACACGGTGGGAGGCAGCTCAGAGGACGGGAAAGGAAGTGTCATCCATACAGATGACCTATATCTTGGGAAACTAAGGCACACACTCAGGTACAGTCAAAGGGGAATGTATTTCAGCCATGTTGTAGGTGTTTGCTCTTGGACACAGGGTGGATAACAAGAGACATCCCATATATCTGGTTAACAGCTGATGACCAAACTAGTTTTGGAGATCTGTGAAGAAATCTTACTGATGATCTCGAATTTCTCAAACTTGCTATTTGATCTCTCTTTTAATTGAGCTCCCGCCTTGTGCAACTTGAGGTTGTAATCGTCCTTCCATTTTGTTTTCTTGCTTGTGAATGTTCCCCGTAAGTCATCTTCAGTAGTAGTTGTGCACAGAGAAACCTGCATTTTAGATATATTATAGACACCAATGATTACATAGTACAGCAAATACAGTGTATAAACATCATGCAGCCTGTGTACATAATTCAGTACACAGCAGACCAAACACAAATGGTTAAAACACGAAATCAAACCAGGGACAGCACTCAGTACTAGCAAAACTGTTAACTGGCCCAGCTTCTCTGAGGGAAACTGAGGTGGTGCTAAGCTCCGCCCCACTCTCCAGATTGGCTGCAGCCAAAACTTTCATACAAAGGCTTACCTTGCAGCCAGTGTGCCATTTCCGTTTTAAGTTGGAGCAAAGGAAGCTTTCCTTTTCCCTATAATTCAATTGAATAATTATTTTAATTCAATTCAATTCAATAATAGTTTTAAATTTATTATGCAGTGTTTTAGGTATTTTTGTATTGAATTTATATTGTTTTACTGGTTTTATGTGAGCCGCCCAAGCCTGCTTTGGTGGTGGGGGGTAAAAATCAAAATAATAAATAAATAAAATAATTCCCACAAGTCACACTTGGAAGAACTGCAGTGATGTACAGAAATTCCCAAATCACATGGAAGTATGCTACTCCAGGAAAAAATCTTTGTATGGAAACAGTGTGTCTTAGATCTAGCTTGGCCTTAAGTAGTTACCAAGAAGTATCTAAAATTGTGAACTGTTATTGAGAAATTCCTGGTTTAAATTTTACCTCAGCCACCAACTTTCTAGACCTCAGGCAGGCTGTTACTCTCTCAGCCACAACACAAGGATAATAATAATAGCCTATACAATAGAGTTGTTTTAAATATTACTGGCATAATACTTAAGGTTATCAACCTGCAGGTGGGACCTGGAATTCTCCCCAAATTACAATAGATTTCAAGACTACAGGGGTCAGTTCCCCCGGAAGAACCATATAGTCTAAGAGAAATGGAAGATCTAGAGAGGTGACAGACCATGTATGCTCTAAGAGACTAAAGGCAACAGAACAGTTGGGACCTAAGAGAGGGATGGGACTGTTGTTGGATGGCTATGGGTTTTCAGACAGGATTGTTCTCTTTAACACTGGGGGGGGAACACACACCCTGAAGCAGTTTGAGAGGTTTGTTAGGTTGAGTGATTTGAGGCAGAAAATTTAAATTTAAAATATAATCTTAGTGAAAGAGACCTTACAGAATGGGAAGTACTTGGGAAGGTAACCTTTGACCTGGATGTGACATCACACTACGTGACATCACAACTCTGCTGAGCTCCCTCCCCTCCTTCAACTCCACCCTTCGCAGGCATTGTCCCCAAATCTCCAGGAATTTCTCAAGTTGGAGTTGGTAACTTAAATAATATCTATGAATTGCACTGAATACTTAAAGTGCATTAACAGTAAGCACTAGTATAAATCTATTTGTGTCCTCTTTTTTTCTCCCTGATCTTTGAGTTTAGTACTTCTTTGTTGCACCTGGAATGCTGCACACACAAAAAGGGATGTTGATGCAGGCTGAAAGGCATATGGTTTGAGATCAAAGTTTGAGTCCTGTGGCACCTTTAAGACCAACGAAGTTTAATTCTATGTATAAGCTTTCTTGTGCATGCAACACTTCAGATATATTGAAACAGTTTCCCTCAGCCCTTACATATGGGGGTGCGGGAGTGTTAGTTGCCAGGAAAGGCTAGTTAGAGTCAAGATGCATAAGTAACTGGGTGGAAAGTATAGCTGAGATTCAATTAAAACAGTTGTCAACAAATGTCAACAAATACTGCGGTTAACAAACAGATGTTAGAACTAAGTTTGAGTCCAGTGGCACATTTAAGACCAACAAAACTTTACTCAAGGTACAAGCTTTTTTTGTGCAAGCACAATTCCTCAGATGTGAGAACTGGTACTGTTTGAGAAGTCACTTTCCTCTGATCTGTTTTGAACTCTGGTCTTCTTGCATTCCACATTAGAGTTGCAACAGCCAGTGGAAAGGAAATGCAATAGCAATTTATATTTAGGTATGGCTTTAGTTCAAAACTATTCATTTACATCATGACACTCAACTTTACCACAGCCTGCAGTAGTATCATCAACTATTCTTACTTTCCCCCAGAATTCTTCCTTTGTCCCTAATCAGTCTCTGGGAGGGAGTTGCTTGAGCTATACTTTAAGAAGTATGCTGGTAGATCTGATGGCCCCTGATGAGCTGGGCTTTTCAGGGTCATTTCTAGGCAGGCTATTTGGGGACAAGTATTTTGTATCATACTGTATGCCTTGAATGGCTTAGCAGTACCTCTGAGTTTTGTTGCAATGATAATCAGGTAAATCCCACTTCAGTATAAAGAGAGTGTATTTTCAGAAAGCTCATGCTCAAGGACTAAAGCAACAAACTCTCCAAATGAAGTCCCCAGTCCCCACACGTGACTTTGTGAAATCCATACAAGCAAGGTAGGAACCTTCCAGCCTTGCCTTCAATGACAATAAACCTTCTCACAGCTGCATGAAAGGTAGGCAGCCACAAGATAAGTTGTTGGGGATAAAAAGGTGATATTTATAGCACCAATGTTTTTCTTATTCATAAATCAAGCAATGCCCGGAATGAAATTTCAACATAAAAAGCTGGTTCCTTCTAAAAAAATGGGGGATGCGGGCCATGGAAGGAGAGGTAAAAAATGTTCCAATTAAAATGAATTATTCTACAAGTAGAAACTAACAAATGCCACCTTAGATGTCAAGACACCCCCCACCACATTACATATGCCCCTGAAGATCTTTCAGACCAACCAACTGAGAAGGAGGTCACATGTATACATACTTTCAAGTGCCAGCATCAGTATAATAATAATGTTGTTAGCAAAGTGGATCAGGACTTTACTCTGAAAGGCCTGGGTTCAAATGTCACCTTCTGCCTTGGACACTTTGGCTACGATCCAGCACAGAGTTATCAAAATAAATGGAACTGAGTATGCTTACCTCTGTTTTGGACTGTGGCCCTTGAGCTAAGGTATTCCCTTAAACTCAGTTGCCTGTCTGTACTATAGGGATAGCAGTGACCTACCTTGCGTTATGAGAGTGCTATCAGGTAAGTCCTTTTACATGTCCTTCACAAGTCCTTCACATGTGCTTCTTGTCTCAGGTCAGAAACTTAAAGCCAGTGAAGAATAGGACAAAAAGGTCCAAAGAATTTCATCCTTGTAATGTGAAGTAGGTTACAGTTATTTTTCAGGTGGGCAGCTGAGTTTAAGGGACTGGTGCCACATCTGAGTTCATGCAATAGCTGCAATCCTACAAAGAATTAAGCATCCCTGACAATTGGATTGTGCTAATGTGGACATGTCAAACATATGGCCTGGGGGCCGGAACTGGCTTGTTCAGGGCTCTTATCTGGCCCACAAGCAACTGGGGGGAAACCAATCCAAATGTGGATTGGAAGGACCTATATCAGGGTATTTTATGCTTTACTCAGGTGCCTCCCTTCCCCAAATGCAGGCCCTCTCCAGGGTCTTCCCCTAGATCTCCAGGGATTACCAACATATAAAACATCCTTAGAGTAAAAGGACACTAAAGACCAGAATAAAAACAATACGGTCTCCATGTTGGGTTGAGACCACCCAGACAGTTTTTCCCATCCTTGGACTTTGCCCTGTCGGTGTCCTTTGGTGCCATCCTTTATCTTAGTCTAGATGATTCAGGGATCATGAGGACATTTCTCTTTCCATGTGACAAACAGGTTTATTGAGAAGACCTGCCACAGGGATCTGCGGTCTCATGAATCCAGCTCAACAATTCCTGTGATGTTTTTACCCCATGGTTGTTAAGAGGTTTGCATTATACCTGCAGGGAAGGAAGCTTTAATTATTGGCTCAACACAGAGTTCTGGTTCCAAACTGTATGAAAGACTAAGGAGTATTACCTATCTGTGTCTATGGTTCTCCATTCAAAGTACTGACATCTGCAACTTCCTTTAGGAAGTTTGCATGGTTTTCGGCATAAGGTTTCCATAGTTTCAGGGAAAGTTTTTATTTTCTTTTTTAATCCTTTACACCATGCAATGCAATTAACATTTGAAACAATTAGCCCTTGCAGCAATATTCTTGCCACACATCACATCAACCTCTAGGAATGTGGCAAGTGTACCATCTAACCTTAAGCTTTGTCTACTCTTTTCATGGCAGCAATGGCTTCTGAGGGCTTTGGAGGCAAGGAAGTGGGGCTGAACAACTGGAGCTCTTTCAGTCTTGCCCTTGTTTGTAGTTATCAATTTTATCTGGCCTCTCTCTTCCAACTGAATCTCCCTCAGAGTTCTTGTAAGACTAAAATGTTACTCTGAGCTCTCTGGAGGAAGGATAAACTATGAATACAACCAATAAAGACCATCCCCAAGATCTACTTCATTAACAAAGCATCTCCTAAAACCATCCTATTCACCCAAACAGCTTCCTCTTCTGCCATTTGATTCCCTACCATTAATTTTGTTAATAGCTTTAGGTGTCTTCTTGAGAAACTCTAGCAAACGCTTTGTCACTTTTAGCTTCTGTACAGCATCTACCTCACTTCACATGCTATATCACATTTCAATGCCGGTAATAACACTACGAGAATGAGCTATTAGTCATCTTTAGGAGGATGGTGGGTTTAATTTCATCCAATATCAAAATACCAAATGCTGGGATCATAATTTCAAATGCTATCACTTCTGAATATTCTGACAACACTTACCCTCTGACATTTGAAGGTAATAGATCAGAAACTCTGCTGTTGGCTCAAGGGCACCCATCCTGCATTTCCTCTGCAGAAATGGAAGATTTCTTCCCTTCTTCCCTCGACAAGTCTACATCAACCACAATTAACATGGATAGGTTGCTAACAAATTATACCAAGGTTTCAGTGACCGGGAGCACCTCTTCCATTTTGCTCTCCTTTTAGGATGGAAGGATCATCAAAATGCAATGTACAATTAAGACCCACAGGCTATTTTCTGAGAGCCAAAGTATGTCTTAGGGGGAAAATCTGTGATCAGATCTTCTGACATTCACTGTAACATTAAAGAATAGCTGCAAGGAGCTAGTTTGGATTGGAAGCATTGTTCTGAGGGAGGGAGCATTAATTCTTTCTCTAGGCGCTCTTTCTCTGATAAAAAAAATCAAATCTGCTGAACTGGGGTTAGCTTAGATACTTATCAATTTCAGTGTCTCCCCCCCAGGCTAATGATAACTTATATGGTAGGGGGGTTATATCAAGGAAATGAAATGGGTGAGGAATAGGATTTCTCTCTCTTGCATGGCACAAATAAGCCCAGCCCAGGGGATACCTACGCAGCGGCAGGACTGGGTGGAACCCATGTATCCAGGAGCAGAGCTGAGGGGTCCTGTCAGAGACACAGGCAGGCCAATGAACCAAGTTCCAGAATCAAAGTCAGGGTCAGATCCAGAGGTCAGTTACTGGGAAGTCAGAATGGAATTCAGGGAGGCATTTACCAAGCAGTCAGAGAAGTTCCAGTTCAGAGTCAAGAGCTGGTCTGTGGGTCACGGGAGCAGAGTCCAAAGCTGTGATCACAGTTCAGAGATATGATGACTTGTTGCTTCCACATCTAACAGCCTCCCTTAGCCATTTTTGATAAGTGTATTCCTAAAGATATGCTTGCAGCCAGATATTCGGGAGTAATTCTGCAACTATTCAAGCAACTGGCATCAGGTCAGGAGGCAAGCACTTTGTCATCTCTCTTCTAATTCTGCTCGTAGCCTCTGTCTGCAGCACTCTAAGGGTGTGGGTGATACTGGAGGGCTGGGATCAATTAGCTTAGTTTCACCTTCTGAATCAGGGCTGGAGGGTGTTGGTGGCACTGCACCGGCTGTTAGCTGTGAGTCCTGACAAGTCTGCAGTTTGTTTTCCTGCTTGCTGGCTTCTGCTGACTTACAGCTGGCTACACAGGGCTCCTTGTCTCCTGAATAGTCCTCTTCTCCTGAGGAGTCCTTGCTGAGCCGTGGCTGACCCATGACAGGTCCGTGGGCAGAGCCAACAGAAAATACACATTCATCTAAAGTCCCTGGGTGTTTCTGTATATCTCTCTCCTGCTATTCTCCCTCCTTAACTGAGGACATGTCCAGAGAGAAAAGAATGCAGATCTGGTCACAAATCTTCCAAGAAGATTTGATCCCAAGAAGGGCAGAAAAACCCTCTAAAATCTAACCAGTCATTACAATCGTAATCAAATGAAAATAAATCCTGAAACAAATGAATTTGATTCCTTTCTCGAAAGGCTTAAATGACAGTACATTTGGACATTAACACTGAAATCCTATACCCTCTTACTAGTCAGTTAATCCCATTGAAATCAGTAGAGCTTACTTCTGAACATACAAATATAAGGACTGGAATATGGAAGATATTTATCCATCAGGCAAACACTCAACATTAATTAATTATTTGTATATCCTGCCTTTCTTTTTTTTAAAGTAAAACTCCATGCGCCTAACAAATTCAAATGTCATTATGATTACTGGCTGCCCTATAGATGGATGTAGCCCTTTGATAGGTTTTTCCAAGAAACTGAAAGTTAGTTATTTCCAAAAAATCAGAATGCCCCCGTGATCATGCATGCATATGCACACAAACAAAAATGGAACATACTGTTACATTTTGATTACTAGCTAGGGATTGTTGGTTTCATTTGGTCCTTTTACACCACATATATGTAACTAACACACAAATAACACTGAAAACTGTGTACATTTAAAAGGAGAGAAATTGCAAGGGAACAAGAAATCACATGTTCAGTTTGCAAAAGGGAGAACCAAGCTCAAAACAGAGTTGTTGCTGTCATTGTTTTTAAGTAAAGGCAATGGGTATGAAAAATTCTGTAGCATCCCTACTAAAGAGTCTCTCCCCTGAAATGATATGATGCAACAGCCTGGAAACAGTTGGTTCTCCCTCACTGAAAGTAGTAACCCCACAATTGGCCACAGGTCCTAATATTTCCCCTGTCCTATCTAGCTGAATATTTCTTCATCCCATGGTGGCTCGGCATCTCACTGCCTATGACCTATCAACAATTCCTTGGGATGCTTATCTCCTTGCTGCCAAGTTCATACATGCCTGGTCACCACATGCTGACCTACCATCCACATGTGCAAATGAACTATATTTATCACAGTTAAATCATCACAGGCACATCTCACTCAATGACATTTCAAACACAATGCTTTCCCAGCAAACCAATTCACACACACACACACACACACACACACAGCTACAAGTAATTAAGTGCTAGTAATCAAGACCTCACTTTCTACCACCACAAGTCAAGAGAAAAGAGCTTTATTGATGGGCATCCCATGCTGGCTTCTGCTTGTGGTTGAGACTAGGGATGGACATGAACAGAATCACAATGCGAGCCCCAACTCCCGCCGAGCCTGCGCTGGCGGGAGGGGGCTGATTTGCCTCCTCGTGAGGCAGGAAGATGAAAGGACACCTGGCAGGGGGCGGAGCCAGCCTATTCAGGCTCGGCTCCTGCCCTCTGCCCCACACAGTTCTTTGGCGTGCTCAGCCCACCCTCCCACCCTGTTTTAGTGCAGGTTTCAACCGGTTGCCTTTTTTAATGGGGCCAGGTAGGAATTTTTCACCCTTTTCAATTTGGCTTCAGAAGTAAGGGTGTTTTTGCCTACCTTGCACTGAAGATGGTGGTGTTTGGAAATTGGCTTTGGGGGGCCGCCTTTTTGCTAAATAGAATGGTCACTTTGTGGTTAGGCGGGGTAGCGCGATCAGGAAGTTGAAATCGGTGAGCACCTGGGCATTGTTATAAAGGAATTAAAGGGTCCTCCATGAACGGCTTTCGGGCCTTTGCGGCTCAAGGCCGGGAAGGGGTGATCTTCCTTAGAACAATCTGGCCCAGCCTATCTTAGCAGGCCTTTGCGGCTTCTGGGGTGGTGGGCCAGGGGGTTCTCTGAAACATGCCAAACCGCTGGTCGAGAGCCACATTGGGTGGCTCAAGATTGGGGAAGGTGCATCGCCCAGAAGGTGATGAAGGTGGTCAGGAGTTTGACACCTGTCATATTCCTCAGTACATTTTAGCAGCCCCTCGCCAGTTGTTTGATTATAAATAATTAATAAAGTGGCCCTTGTTAAATCCATATTGGTGTCCGTCTCTTCATTCCGATTGTGGGGGCAAAGCAAAATTTGTCACAATTTTTACCCTGCTCATGGTTTGCAAATCAAAGTTCATGACAGCTCTACTGTCACGAACTTCCACAAACTTTTAAAGTATTTCTTGGTTCGTGGTGGTCCAAGTCCCTTTAAACCCCTTCTTTCTGTTCTCTGCAAAAGCTGCAAAATCAACTGAGTGGCAAGGATTGCCTCCCAACTGCTCAGCTTTTTGGAGGGCTTTCTTGTGCAGTCCTTTTAAAGGGACTGCACAAGACCACAAAACAGCGGAGTGGTGGGGAGATCGCTGAGCTGTTTTCAGGCTTTCTGCAGACCCCATTGAAATGGGCAGTGGTCCCTTTCGATGGGGTTTGCGGGGCCATGAACCACAAACTGGTTTGGTTCACAAATGAGCCTCCTGATTCTGTTCTGTTCTGTTCTGTTCGTGGTTCAGACATGAACCATGAACCTACATGAACTGCATATTTTTGGTTCATGCCCAGCCCTCATTGAAACCCTCTGCAAGTGTGGTCACATTAACATATATAGGTATCAGATGGAGACTAGGGCATTATGGATCTCAAAGATCCACTTGCTGCAAGAGAGGTAACTTTAAAATTTGGTAACACTTTTCCTGTGTCTCTCTATATGCTGTTATAGTATACTCTAGGATTAGAGATGTGAAGGGTTACTGGGCAGAGAGATAATGGTTTCCTTCTATGGCCATAATAACCTGGCTATCAAAGAAATAGACATAGAATTGACAGGAGCCCACTGGAACCTCGCATTTTGAACCCTATTTTTGCTATGATTGCTTTCCACTGTAAAAAAAAGGATGAGATTTTTTTTTAAAAAAACAAGGTCACGGGCAAAATTACAAGTGGGGAAAAAGAATTTAATAATAGATGTATTTTTTTTCCCTTTTGGGGCTTATGCCACAATTTCGACTCATTACAACTTATTGGGAGAAATCCCAGTAGAAAAACGCCATCTATTATTAAAAACTCCTTCCAGATATTCCTAGAAGACCAACCGGTCTGGTTGCAATTGCCTCATATCGCTGTCATGTTAACTTTGCTTACCACTAAACTAACCTATTTTCTCCCTCACACTCCCTTCCCGGTATCAGCAGAAGAAAAGTACCTCTGAAATGGTTGCATTTAAAATATCATTTATGTCTATTGCTCTTAGGTGCCCCATAGTAATTTCAGCTGAGAAAGTGGCTTTTCCTTTGGCTGATTCGGGCTGATATATTGCATGAACACACACACATACACACACACACACTTTTATTAAGAAGAAAGCCCAGTTCTTCACCTCTGCTTTTCACAATGGTTCTCCCAAAATTGCCTGAGTCTCAATATTATTATTGCTTAAAAATGTTATTGAGGTTTTTCAAAACTTAAATACAGGGGACCAGAGTGTACTGAGACAATAAAATGGACCAGGTGAGTCATACCAACAGGCCTGTGCCTACGGATTGTTACCAGAGGCACTGCCTTTTATTCTTGGGTAGCCCCAAAACAGGGGTGCCCTACTTTCTAACCTGAAGTCCAAAAAAGCCAGGCACTCTCAGCTTGACCACAGAGTTGGGCTGCAAGTGGTCTGCAAAGAGATTTCATATTCAGGTTTCATAAGGTGACCTCAGAGCAAGCCTCCAGTCTTCCCTCTCCACCCAGCAGAGATTATGCTTATGGAATAACAATGAGTTCCAAAGGTAAGTCTTTAGAAGCCACCTGGCACTCTCCAGCACCTCACCCAGCCTTTTGTGTCCTAAGTGTAAATTCTTTGTCTTTCTTGCCTCTATCCCTCAAGATACCGGGATAAACCAATCAATCGTTCAAATGTTTAGCAATCCTTCCTGACGCTAATCAGGGACGTCTCCCATCTTTTGTCCACCCCAGGCCAGGACCATTAGTGAGTCAGATAATCCATTTAACTAGCTACCCAACACCTGGCTTCTATTGTTAAATCCAGACACTGCCTCTCTGGAAGCTCATTGGTCATACCTAAGGTCTGCCCCTACTGGCATCACACACCCCTGGGACCCATCATTGGTCCAGGTAATCTATTGTTCTCACCTGAGACCAGCCCCCAGGGCCACCCATTGGCCTGCATTCTTTGCCAGTGCCTATATCCCAGCACACAATTGGCCTTAGACTGTGTGTTTTCTGCCATGATCCAAAATGGCAGGCCACCCCTGAACTCTCTGAGTTTAGGCCAGTATCCATGGACCTCTGCACATCTGGACAGGTTGTATCACCCCTCTATAACCCATCAATCTCCTCTGCTTCCTTAGTGCTATATTGTGTGAATATTGTGTGTATGTTTGAGAATATTTAGTAAAGAAATCATTATTTTAGCCACCCAATTTCTGTGTCTGTTCCTGGGTGCTTGGGAATTCTAACTCTGGTATACAAAGGTCAGATCTTATAGATAAGCCAATTGCATATTAATAATTATAATTCCCCATCTTTATTAAATAATAGAGCAATTTGGCTAACAGGATGCCAGCCTCCCAGTGGCACCTGGGAATCCCCTAGAATTATAGGTCAACTCCAGACTACAGAGATCAGCTCCCCTGGACGAAATGGATGCTTTAGAGGGTGGACCCTATGGCACTGGACTACACTGAGGTCCCTGTCCTCCCGAGGCTCCACTGACCTGAAGCTGGCAACCCTTGCTGTTGGAGGGTGTGCTAGCAACACTACCTGTGCTAACTCAATTTTTAGAAATTCCTAGAGATTTAGGGGTGGTGCCTGGAGAAGGTGGAATTTGGAGAAGGAGAAGAGCTCAGCAGAGATGTGATACCATAGAGTTCATCCTACAAAGCTGCCATTTCCTCCAGGGGAACTGATCTCTGTCAGCTGGAGATCAGTTGTAATTCTGGGAGAATTCCAGACCCCACCTTAAGGCTAATAACCCTGCCCCCCTGTGGTGCCACTCACTTCAGACCCAGGCTACAACAATCTTGCCAACAGGCATAGGCTTGTCTATTGCTTCCTCCTCTTCCATCAGCTTAGGAGGAAGCAACTAATCGAGCTATACCAGTCAACACATCAAGGTGAGCAGCTGCTGCAGATCTGCTGTCCCACCGGGGACATTTCCAGTAAGCTAAAGGGGATCCATCTGCCCCTGAAAACAAATGGTTGGATCCAGTGGTATCCTTCCACATGCAGCAGGTATCCTCCATTCATGGACAGACTGCTTTTACCTCTGGGACTAGAACCTTGTCCAACATCTTGAAGCTGTATATTCCTATGTGTTCTTGTACTCACCCAGCAGCTTGTGCATCTTTCCCCCCCCATACATGAGATGACAATGGAATCCACCTTTTTACAGCACCTCCTAAACTCCTGCACAAGCTCTTAAGAAAAAGCTTGCAGAATGGCAGGAGCAGGAGCTGTCCTTCTGCGCAGGGTTCTCTGGATCTAAGCCCATTCTCCCTTCCCACAAAGGATGTGTGGAAAAACCCTGAGGAATTTTGCTGATACTCATTTTACCTTCCCAAGATATTTCTCTTCCATCTCAGAAATAACCTCCAGACTACTTCGAACTTCACTTTAGATGATGAATGAGGACTGGACTATAAATATAGTACTGTCTGTCCCTAGGGGCAAGGGTCTGCCTTTTGCTTATGTTGCTATGTACGTTCTGCAAATATTGGTGGTGCTTTGGTATCTCCAATTAAAGCATCTTAGGAAGGAAGTGCTGGGAGAGCACTGCTTATATCTGAGACCCTGGAGAACTGGAGCCAGTGGAGATGATACTGAGCTGGATGACTCAATAGTCCAGCTCTGCATAAAACAGCTTCATATGTTCCTAGCTGCATGCATTTGCTTTTGATTTCCTCCTTAATGGCAATGGAGGTCAAGTTTTCATCAGTGTATATGGAACTTTCCCCTTTGTAAGGCTTTCCATCGGACTACTGAAGGATTTCATACGGGGCCTTTTGATTACTAGTCTCCATGCTCAAAGGAAAAGACTTTTAAAATATAATCTTAGGAGGTGGGGAAGATGCCGCATAATCCCATTATTCACCACTTTATGGTTTGTCCCAATGCTATTTTCTGCTTCCATTTATGGGAAAGCAAATTATGCCTCCAAAGTTTCTCAAAACTCAGTAGCCTCCCCCCCCACACACACAGATAAAGTGAGCCCGTTTGTTTTAATGTGCTTGTGGCTTATCAATGGAGCTGTCAAAAGGGGGGATGAGGCCTGCACAGGCAGCCTACAGGTGCCATTGACATTTATGGTCCCAATTTCCTTGAAATAGACTTTCTTTTGCATTCAGATTGCATTTCCAAGCCTCCTTTCAAAACATTTTATTTCACTTTGAAGTGAGACTATATATTTTTTTCTCACTTCCCCCCCACAAACACTTACATTTTAACCTTTTTGTCCACCAGGACAAGGCCACAAACTGGTCGTTCCTCCTCTCCCCCATTTGCCTCCCTTTCCAAAGGCCGCTCTAGCAACATATTGCTCTGGTCCCATTTAACTGTTGGTTAGGAATTGCATCTCATGGAGGAAACCACTCCCACAGTAATTAGGTGGAATCCGTTGGGGGGGAATTGGGGGGAAGTTAGTTGGAAGATGCAGAATAGGGTCGCGAATGCTGGGGTTGGGAAACACTAGGAGATTTTGAGGTACAGCCTGGGAAAGGTCAGATTTGGGGAGGGGATGGACCTCAGTGCCATAGAGTCCACCCTCCAAAGCAGCCATTTTCTCCAGGGGAACTGATCAGTTGTAATTCCAGGTGATATCCAGGCCCCACCTGGAGAAAGAGAGACTTTTCAGTTGTTTATAGTCACAACAGTTGCTGTTTGTTACCTTATCTATTTATTGGTATCTTTGCTGAGAGACGGTGTAGTGTAGTGGTTAGATTGTTGCTCTAGAACTGGGGTGATCTGAGTTCAGCTCCCCACTCTGCCATTAAATTCCCTGGATGGTCTTGGGCCAATCTCTCTCTCTCTCAGCCTAACATTCTTTAAAGGGCTGTTGTAAGGATAAAATCAGAGATGGGGGGGGAATAACATACACAACCTTGAACTCCTTGGATGGACTGAATACAAATGTTCTAGTTCAGATGTCTATGTATGCTCTGTCTTTCAGTCAGATTGGCTCTTAAAGTGGGTAATACCTCAAATCCAATGGGAGTTTTGGGAAAAGCTGGGCGGGGAGTTCCACTGATGCCACTCTGAGTTCCTTGGAAGAAGAGCTGGGTAAAAAACATGATTGATGCAATTCTATCATTTTGGCTCCCAAAGTAGATTGCGAGGGGAGATTCATGTAAGCTGCCCTCAACTCCCTGGAAGAAGGTCTGGGTAAAAATTAGATAGACAGAAAAACCTGCCTAATTAGTTGAGAAGCAGAGGTTCTGTTGGAGTGAAGTAGAAAAGGAATTCTGCAGTAGTTGATGGCACTGGGAATGGGAAGGAAATGATTCACAGGCAGCCTCTTCATCCTCATTATGAACAACAGTTCTTCAGTCCTAAGCTGCGATCACACACACTAAATTATCCGCTTTCAGTGCACTTTCAAACTGGATTCTGCCAGTTCACACAATAAAAATCCAGTTGGAAAGTGCATCAAAAGTAGATTGAAAGTGGATTATTTAGTGTGTGTGATCGCAGCCCGAGTCTGGGGCCCACACAGCTGCAACTTGCTTATTAAAAAATGCAAGAACAATCCAGTTTCCACAAGTCTCCTATCTGCAATATGAAGACAGTAATATTGACCTACCTTGCAGGGTTGCTGGAAAGATTATTGAGATGTTGGGTGTGAATCTGCTTTGAAAACTACAATGCACCTCATATGCATTTATTACCTGTGTATTATTTGGATTCTGCTGGGCCTTTCCCAGGGAACTTTATTAAAAAATAGCTATCTCCTTTTGCTAGCCGGTGATGAACAAAAAAGCCTTTTGGAAAAACCTACCATATCACAGGTGAAGGCTGTGAATTTTGTACACACTGAATGAGAAGAAAGATGAAGTTACATTTAAAAAGATTTTGAAAGAAAATTATTACATGACAAAAAGACAAAACTTGTTCCTCTTCATTCGAAGGACTTCATTTACCTGTCAGTCATCCTGCACACAGCTCTGTTCCCTCCCAGGTTCTCTCTTGAACAATGCCCAAAATCACTTGTTTGAATTTTCACAAATGGGCGCTTTATTTCTTCATTTATCATTCTGTCCCCTGTTCACCCATCAGGTGCTGGAGGGAGGGATGGGAGTGGTGAATGCAGCAAGTGAGTAGGATGAAAGGCAGATGTTACATACTTCCAAAGAGCAGTCTCTTATAGAACTTAAAAAATCTGTATAAATTCTCTCTCTCTCTCTCTCTCTCCCCCTCTCCCTCCCCCCTCACAAGCTTGACCCGTTTAGCACACCCCTGTTGTGGAACTAGAGAAGGCAAAGAACAAATGACAGCTACTCAGTCTGCTTTTGGGATGAGCAGAATCCATTGGTTCAGAGTCAAATGGTTCTGGCAGAGGACAACTTTCCTGGTGCCTGCCAGGTGTTTTAAGAAAGTGGACAGGGCAGGTGGGCCTTTTGTCCAGCAGAGCTTCTGATCAGCCACTGGAGATCAGATTGGTTGTGTGATGTTAGGGCAATCTGGCTGTGACATCTGTCACCCCAATGATCGCCAGGGTGGATTCAGCTGATTTGGCTGGCTAGGTGAGTGTCCCTACCTCCCTCACCATTCCATGTGCATCCCTCCTGAAGCTCCATGCTTGGTTGAGGAGGGCAACCATCCCAGGTAGAAGGAGTTCTTCGGTCAAGGGTATACAATTGGCTGTGTGGATTTTTTTTTTGCTATGCATGATCTCAGTCCCTGAGATTTTGTGGTTGACTTTGACTTTTATGGCAGCCATTTTGTAATTTTTCCCCCCTCTTGCAGCAGCCATTTTCTAGCCATTTGATGGTTGCATCCACCATCCAGTATCTGAATTACAAAGTTGCTCATGGGCTCAAAAAGGCTGAAGACCCCCTAACCTAAGGGAAGGCCTGGCATGGCCTGGGGGTGGTCAAGACCCTGTTTTTGAGGCCTCCAGCATGTGAGGTCAGGGTTTAGCACAGCTTAGGGTCGCCATGTCCCCTCGCTGTTTTGGTAGGGGGGATTTATGGATGTTCTGGGGGTGGGTGGGATGTCACACATGATGACATCACCCAGAAGTGACATCATTGTGTCAGTGATGTTATGCATGATACTCTGGTTTTTGAGCAAAACTCTATGGATTTTTTGCCTTCAGAAACATAGACTTTGCCCCCAAACCAGAGCATCACTGTGCAACATCCCCAGCATGATAACATCACCTGGAAGTGACATCATCATGTTGGGGACATCACACAATGATGTCCCTGTTTGGGGGTGGGGTTTCTCCGACTGGCCACCTGGCCAGCGATCAAAGCCCCCAAAAGTGGGGGGGGGCTGGAAACCCTAGCAGAGTCTGAAAAAATCTTCAGGCTGCTCTTGGCCAGTCTTAGATGCAATTCTAGAGCAGACCCAGAATTAGGATTGCTGGCTCTGAATCTGGAAATTTCAGGAGACGGGGGGGACACAGTACCTAAGGAGGGCCAAGTATCAGGAGGGAAGAGAGCTCAGTGGGGATGTGATGACATGGGGTCCATCTTCCCAAGCTGTCATTTTCTGTAGAGGAACTGTTCTCTGCATTCTGGGGTTCAATTATAATTCCTGGGAGAACTCCAGGTCCCACCTGGAGGTTGGCAACCCTATAGTTAAGGTTCTGGAGCTATTTTTAAAAAAATTACGTTTACCCCAGACAGATCTTGAGGTTCAGGCTCAGGTTGCAACAGAACTCTGCTTTTTACCTATTTCTAGGTCTGACAGATGGTGTTGCAAACTAGCACACGATGGAGGTGGTAACAGGCTGTTGTTACTTGTAGTGGAACTTTGGCTTCTGGTTGTTCCTGATGGACTGAAATGTATCAGAATAGCCTAGTGAGACTGACCCCATCTATGATGAAAGTCCCAAACACCTTTATGAGGACTGCCCAGTCAGAAATTACTGGCCTCTTGGCAGATGTGACATGGTTGAGGAAACATCCTACCTAATTCAACCATCCTACACAGTTATTTTATGGAAACAATGTTGGAGCAACGTGTGTTCCAGGCATCATCAGGACTAATTCTTCACATCACTGCATTAAATGCACATGAGAAGAGGTGACCTCTCAGAATCAAGGCCCAAGTGCTGTTATAGGCAATTAGCTCTGACATACCCCAAAGAAAAAAACACTGGCCGATGAAGTGTTTTCAGGTCTGACACGATAACAATATGATGAATATACCTAACCTGGCTAAGCAGTACAAATGTGAATTCTAGCATGTTGCTATTAGATCACTTAAGCTGTGCACACGCAGCCAATTCACAGCTGTCCCTTCTAGTTAAGGTTCCCATTTAAGCCACACACCCAGCTGTGTGTGTAAAGAGGGGAATAATTCAAAATACTCAGACTTCTTTTTTATTTTTGGCAAATAATGATGGATTACACTACATGTAGAACTCCAGCCATGTTAGTACTGCGTCCAGTTTTAAAGTATGCAAGATCAGCAAGGGGAAGTTGCTTTCTTTGGAAGAATGCAGGAGTTTACAGATGCAATAGGACTCACTGCCAAAAATGTGAGATGGCTTTTGCCTCTGCATCCGGGAATGTTGCAACAACCAGACTTGGAGCTTTTATGGAATTTTTGGATCAGGTGGGTTGACAAGGAGCCATACATGGTTGCTTTGTATATGCTATAGCTTGGATTCTGGACCTTCACTCCATGTGCACCTCTCCTGGTGCTATGGAGAGGGTCGTCCAATGGGGTGCTTGCTTCCTCTCATGCTAGCCATTTTGGCCATTACAAATGGCCCTGGAGCAAGCCAAGCTGAGAGACTACTGTGGCACTGCAAGTCAGTGTGGCTGGAACCACTGAGTTCAGGGGCACCAGCCATGGGTAATAGCTCACCCATTGCTTCTTGGTGGCAGTGCAACACAGCACAGCAGGAAGCAGTCGGCAAGCTGACACCAAATCTTCACTGCCACTGGAGGGTCCAAGCCAAGGGCCCTGAGCATGAGTAGAGGTATTGGGGCTTGGCTCAGCTTGCTCCTGACCACCTAGGGTCCCCATCCCCCCACTGGGGCCAGGGGATCCCCTGATTTCAGGGGCCCCAATCCACGGCCAGACAGCAGGCAAGCAGGGGGAGCCCCACCCCCAAACAGCAGCTGCTGATAGTGACATCATCATGCTGGGACTGTCGTGCAGCAATGCTCTAGTGTTCAAGGGGAAACCTGTTCAGGGGTGGGGCTTCCGGAGAGGAGCCAGTAGCCCCATGACAGACAAAAGGTGAGACCCGGCAATCCTATGGCCACCAGTTACCTGCTAGTAGGGTTGCCAGTACTGGGGGGTTGGGGGGAGGACATCCGACATTGTCACTTCCTGGTACTACCCAGAAGTGACAATGGGTAGTGCTGGAGACTCTATAGTAAAACCATGCCCAGAAGTGATGTACTGGCACAGAGGCCAATGGTGTGTGTTTTTTTTACTTCCACCACCATTCTGAGTGGGGATGGGCAACAGAGAAGATCAGTAGGAAGCCTCCCTCCATAGCAGGAGGCCTGACAACCTTCCCTGCTAGGGCAGCAACCCACCAGGAGATTTCCCTTCAAGTTAAACGGATCATCTGTCCCTGGCTAAGTGGACCTCACTTCTGAATAAACATGCTTCAGACTAGAACTGCGAGCCTCCTTCTCTGAATACCTCTAATGCCGGTCCTTTTCAAAGTCAGTCTATTTTAGCAATTCTTTTCTACGCACCCAATATTTGCTGTTCATTATGACAGCATCATCATTGGGTCTTGTCCTAGGAAAAGGGTAGGTGCTTACATCTGGCAGATGTTATTTCTCATAATTGTTACTTCAAGTTGACTTTTTAATAGCAGCCAGTTTTGATATTAAACCTTGCGTTTAGCATATGGTGTCTCAGGTACTAAAATTAAGGGCCTCGTGCATCTCGACGGTGTTTATCTGTCCCAAGAGAAAGTGATCCAACTCAGAGGCATGGGCTTCTGCTGCTATTTCGAGAACGCTAACAGCCTCAGGCACCTGATAGCATGTGCAAAGAATGCAATTGATTAGAATGGAAAGACTTTAAATAATAATAATAAAAAAACTTGTCAGTTCAACCAGCCCACATTAAGCTGCAAGCCAGGCATTGCGAAACACACACCATTACGCACCAGAAGCTGCAATATACTCAACAGCTGTCAGTTGCAGCTTCACCAAAGAGAATCAAGGGGCACAAGACAGCGATATAATGCCTCCTCAAGCACATCATCACTATCTATGAACCACAATCACACTGTGCAACAAGCTCCCAGATATTAGGGTTGCCAACTTTGGGCTGGGAAATACCTGGAGACATTGGGGGTTATAGCCTGGGGAAGGCAGGATTTGGGTGTGGAGGGATTTCACTGGGGTGTAATGCCATAATGCCTTCCAAAGCAGCTATTTTCTCCAGGGGAACTGATCTCTGGGGTCTGAGGATCAGTTGTAATACTGGGAGATCTCCAGGGAGCACCTGGGGGACTTGGCAACCCTACTCCCAATGCAAGCTGTATTTTGGAAAGCACAAATCAGTGCTCTGCAAAAACAAAATACAGGAAATGAATACAACACCATGTATCTGGACAAACAAAGTATCAATATGTAGCAAATATAAAATACAAACAGGAATGAAATCAGAGGTCTTAGCAGCTGTCTGAGCCGCTTCACAATCTGTAATTTTTGTGTTTTGTAATGCCAGGATTGCAACAATGGAGAAAGTCAGTGTGGTGTGGTGGTTAGGGTGTCAGACTAAAATCTGTCAGATCCAGGTTCGAATCCTCACTCTGCCACATATCTTCTTGGGTGACCTTGGGCCAGTCGCACACTCTCAGTCTAAACTGCCTCACAGGGTGGTTGTTTTCAGGATAAAATGAAGGAGAAAGGGCAATGTAAGCTGCTTTGGTGCTCTATTGGGTGGAAAGGTGGGGGATAAATGAAATAAATAAAACCTAATTTTTGTGTCAAACAGCATGATTGAAGTGGAAGTTTTCATGAACCACAGACCACTTCATCAGAGGAATAAGGATCGAGTTTATGTTTGAATCACTACAGTCAAGGGTTGGGCAGAGAATTAAACAAGGTTGTTGAACCAACCAGCAGGAAATATGGGCACTGATTAAAACAAAAAGGAATTCTCATATCATGCCATCTTTTTTTTTTTTTTTTTTGGTATGGTGTTTCAATCAATGGACAGACCAAAATACAGACCAATCCTGCAACCAACTGGTCATTGTTAGCAATCTGAATGAATTCAGGACATGTGAAACAGAACAGCAAATGGCTAATATAGTGGTGTCTCCTTCAAAATAAAATCAAGGGTTGCTAAGAGAATCATAGAGTTGGAAGGGGCCTCCGGGGTCCAACCCCCTGAACAGTGCAGGAAATTCACAAATACCTCCCCACACACACATCTCCAGTGACCCCTGTTCCATGCCCAGAAGATGACAAAAAAACCTCCAGGATCCCCATGCAAACTGTCCCGGAGAAAAATTGCTTCCTGACCCCATATAAAAAAGGGCCAAGAGATCCTGCCCTCCCTCTCATGATCTGCCTAAGTTCACAGAATCAGCATTGTTGTCAGATGGCTATTAGGGGTGTGCATTCGGGAATCCCAAAACGGAAAAAAACCCGAAAAAAGCATTTCCGGGTTTTTTTGGCTTTCGGGATCCCGGACAGGCTATTCATGGTAATCTTCGAATTCCGGAAAAAACCCCCCGGAAAATTCAGGATTTTTTCGGCATTTTCCGGCATTGCCAAAAACCGGCGTTGTGGGGGGGTTTAAACTGTTAAAGGGCCCAGGAATTCCTTTTCCCGCCATTTCCCCCTCTTTCCCGCCTTTTCCTCCTGTTTCCAGGAGGGGGGGGAGGCTCCAAACAGCCAATCACTGCAATGCATTTGCAAAATGCATTGCAGTTTGCAAGTTTGCAAGGCTGTTGTTGCTGCCTGCAGCCCAACTACCAGTTTGCTCCTTTCCCAGGGAAGGAGCACTGTGGTGGCCAATAGGGTTCTGGCATCTGCTCTCTGGCCAATCACAGAAGGTTTTTCCTTTTTGAAATCCTTCTGTGTATGCTCAGAGAGCATAAAAGGAGCCAGTCTCTGGGCTGACTCTCATTGCTGTGTTCCTGGATCCTGCTGGCTGGTGAGAGAGCTGCCTGGCTTGGCTGTTGGAGATTTTGGCTGGCTGGCTTCTGCTGCCCCCCCTGCTCCTGAGTCTGCCCTGCTTTCCTCCCTGCTCTTCGTGGACCTCGGATCAATACCTCAGAAGACTTCAGACTGGTTTGATTTATTAGGGCACTTTTAAATTTAATTTCTTTTCTCTTTATTTTATTCTTCCTTAGGGTTGGTTTGGGAGAGACCTGGGGTTGGTGGGGTGGTGATTGCACATGGTCTGCTGTTGGCTTGGCAAACATGCCCCCTCACACCACCACCACACCTCTCAGGTTTTTTTACAGGGAGAATCTGCTTGCCTGATCCATTCCCATAGGAAACAATGGAGAACTGGGGGCACCCTCTTTGGATGCCCCTAGAATTGGACCCCTTGGTCCAAACTTTTCAAAACTTGGGGGTCTTTTGGGGAGAGGCTCCAGCAGCTACAGTCCAAATTTGGAGTCTCTACCTCAAACCCCCCCCTCTCCAGCCCCCTGCAAACTTTCCAGAAAATTTTGCCATTGAAGTCAATGGCCCCATTGGATATAATGGACCCGAATTTTTCGGGAATCCCAAAAATTTTCGGATTTCAATGCTTTATAGGTATAGGTATTCGGGTTTTTTCGGGAATACCGAAAAAATTCGGGTCCAATATGCCCAAATCCGAATTTTACCGAATTTTTTTTTTTGCACACCCCTAAATGGCTATCTAGCATCTGTTTGAAAAGGAGGAGAGCCCACCACCTCCCATGGAAGCCTGTTCCACTGAGGAATTGCTCCATCAAGAGGTTATTCTTAATGTTTAGCTGAAAACTGTTTTGATTTAATTTCAACCTTTTGGTTCTGATCTGACCTTCTGGGGCAACAGAAATCAGTTCTGCACCATTTATATACTAATAGCCAAGGGTCCCCTCTGTGTGCGGATAATTATTTCCCACAATCTGGGGCAAATGGAGGGAAAACAGATCTTTCAGCAAACTTGGGGCACTCCCCAGATTTGTAGAAAAATCTAAAATGTTTTTAAAAGTATATTGAGGATACTTAAATACTCCCCAAAGTAAAACTGTTTGCTTGGCACATGTGCAAGGAATGGACTTATGGGAGGCATGGGAAAAACTGCTGGACCCACAAGGGAAGTTGCCATGGCGATAACTGTCCCACCACTGCTAGGACTGCAGCAGCAAGAACCATCCACACTGCCACTGGGACCACCAGGGAAAGACACTGGAGAGTCGCTGCACCAATAATCATGTGCCCCACCGCCAGACCCATCCCATCCATTGCCAAGACTGCTGGCAACAAAGAGTACAGCTTCAGCCACTAGGTTTGGGCTGAAGGCAGTGGCTAAGAGAGCCAAAGGGGCAGTGGCACCTCTCTGGGAGCCAGCCTGCCCTCTGCTGCTGCGGCTGCCCAAGCTGGCCCTGCCATCGGTCAGCTGAAGCCCAAGGAGGCAAAGCCTGCTTCGGCCCCCCTCCCTTTCCAGAAACAGAAAGAACTGGGGTTCTTGGAGAAGGGAGAAAGACAGAGAAAGAATAGGGGATTGTCTGTTGGGGGGAGAGAAAGAAAAAGAACAGGAGATTGTCCAAGGGTTGTCTGAAGGAGGGGGAGAGAAAAGGGAAGAGGGAGAGATGGGGTGGGGCAGAGAAATAGCTGAGAAAAAGAAGGGACAGACTGAGGGGGGTGGAAGAAAGAGAACAGTGTCTGAGAAGGGCAGGGGTAAGGGGGGAAAGACATACAAGGGGTGAAAGAAGAAACAGGGTAAGAAAGGATTGCTAGAGAAGTGGGTAGGGAGGAAAGCTAACATAGAAGGACTGAGAGGAGAAGGGGAGGTGAGGGCAGATTGGTAGATAAGGGGTGTGTGCAGAAAGACAGAGAAGGGAACTTTGACAACCAAGGTGGGAGAGGGACACAAAGGTGGGGGAATGCCCCCTCCCCACAAGTTCCTTGTGGGGACTGTTGGCAACACAGACTATGGTAGGGCCACAACACATTATGCAACATCTTGTTGTGAGTTCCCTCTTGTCTTCTACATATATAAAAGAAAGTCCGCTCGCTGTAAAATCAATGCCCAGGCCAAACCCCTGAACCTAGAAACACAAAATTGGGGGAGAGCATTCCTACCATGACATAGATGCGCACTAAGAAGGGATTTTTAGAAATTCAACCCCTAAGGGGATCAAAAGAGGTAAAATGTGTTCCCCCAATAGGTTCCTATGTGGCTGCCAGGCTGCTGCCTCCTTGCATCACCCCCACTCTCTAATTGGTTGGCTGCAAAGCTCAGTGTTCTGAGGTAAAAAAAGCAGTTATGAATGTTCATGGGGAGATAGTAAAGGAGCTTTCTTGGAGCCTGTTCTAGAGTGAGCTCACCAAACAGCCTGGGGGTCCTAGCACCTGAGGGCAGAACTACCACTGTACTCTATAGAGAGGTCCTTTGGTAGAGGGGGAAAAAACAGCACATATGTCTCACTTCATCCTTTACACTACAATGTTCTCCATTAGAATGTTACATTTCAAACTTCACATCATCAGTATTATAACTGGATTTACGGAACTTAAAATACTGTAGCAAAGCACAGATATCAGGCTAGTCCTCTGTATGACAGCCCTTCAAGTACTTGAAAATGGTTATCATATCACCTCTCAGTTGTCCCCTCTCCAGGATTAACATACCCAGCTCCTTCAACCTTTCCTCATAGCACTTGGTCTCTAGACCCCTCCCCATCTTAAGAGAATTAAGAAATTCTCTTAATTCCTCCCCAGCTAATGAAAATCCAGCAACCCCCCCTTTTTTTTAAGAATTTGAAGTCATTTTCTGACCCATTTCATTTTAATTAATAAAAACTGAAGAGAGAAGAGGCAGGAAGGGAGGTTCTACAGAATTTCAGAATTTTACTCAGTAGATAGTCAGAGGCAGGCAATGTCTTCCTACTCTTCTTCTGGAGCACCACTCTGAGTTGAAAAATACCTGGAGAATTGGTGTGTGTGTATGTAAACTGGGTAGGATGGGGTTTGAACAGGGGATGAACCTCAGTTGGGTATAATGCCATAGGGTCCACTTTCCAAAGCAGACATTTTCTCCAGGGGAACTGGTCTCTGTAGTCTAGAGACCAGGTGTAATTCTGAAAGATCTCCGCAAAGAGAAATAAAAAGAAAAAGCCCTCTTTTAAAAGAGAAAAAGAAAAGGAATCAATGGTTAAATTTTTAAAAAGTTAATTTTGGAAAAAGAAATTCTCCTCCCCAACACTACTATAATAATTTCAAATCAAGAAACTGGGGGAAATTCAGACAACCTGAAGTTTGTAAGCATCCCACTCTACACCTGACAACCAATAGAACATAGTGCAATATTGGAATACATTTTCATGAATGTATATTACACTTAGTCCATTGTGGGAACTATAGTGCAAAAAAGCACCATGAGCCATTTAAGGAAAACAGTTGTGCCCGAAGTGGACATCGATATTTTGAAAGGATATTCAGGACATCTGATGAAATAGTTGTAATTCCTGTAAAATTACATGGCTTTCTACCATGTAGCTTGTACTGCTCATATGGGCACCCCTTCTACTGATTTAGGCTAGTGGTTCATCAAGGTTAGTACTGTCTATTCTGACTGGCAGTGGATAGAGGCCTTCAGCATCACTTATTGGCTGATCCTTTTAACTGAAGATGGCAGAGACTGAACCTGGGATCTTGTACATTCAAAACAGATGGTCTACCACTGAGCCATACCCCTCATAGCATACATAGCACAGCTTGGGACCGAGACTAAATATTTCTTGGCATTCCTGTCTCTACTGCTCCTTGAAGGGACAACAATAACAGTTCTGGGAATAAAGGCCACTTCTTTATTAATCAATACAATCTGTGGTATAATTAACTCTTAATCCTTGAACTCTAGTGTAGTTATCTAGGCTAACGTAGGTGAGGCTGTGATAATTAACCTCTTTCTTGTCAATGTAATTCCAGTGTGGTTCTGAACTTGGGACACTCAGAGCTTCTTGAATTTCAACATGAACAGGGTTGCCAGGTGAAGTTACTGTTGGGAGGAGGCAGGGACAGCCCCAGTCTCTCTCCTTCTTGACACCCCATGGTGTCAAATCCAACGTCCACTAGACCCAGTGAGGCTTTAAACACACACTGCAAAGATCCTCATTCCAGACAGATGATCAATGAGAGCCGATCCTTTAAAGTTCAATCAGCCATGTGATGGGTCTACCGTGGGGACAGGAAAGGAAAGCAGCAGGGCAGAGATTGTTCTGAAGGTGCTATTGGTCTCTTAAAGGCTTGGTCACACTCCCATATGGCTTCTGGGTAGAAGGGGGTCACTGGGCATGCTTCAGTCATACATGAGGTTTAACTAAGTGCAGCCTCAAAATTCATTTGGAGCTTTGTCCTAACTACATTTTTGCCTGTGTATTTGAGCTGCAGGATGACGGCCATGCCATGCCTTGGTTATAAGTAACAAATGTGTGCTACAACTTGCATTAGCTTTTGAGCCTTCACAGTCCTCAAATAAAATCTTCTTGAACACTGAAAAAGGGGATCCCATTCCCTGAGGTAATGGTTAGATCATCAAAGTGACCTATGGATCAAGCACAGTATAGGTCACCCATACCAGCACCCCGACAGTTTCCATATTAAGATATATTGAGAAAGCCTGGGAAGTCACCATTTCCCCAGCCACTAAGCTTTTGGGTGGATATGGTGGACTTGCTGCAGGTTGGTACCTTTCCTTGAACCTTGGGCCATGGAATCATAGGGGACTAATCTGATGGATGCTAAACTGACCATACAAATGGTGCGTCTAGACACTCAATAATATTCCCTGCTTTCAGTTATAATGCTTAACCCTCATTGACTGTATGGGAGTAAAGATTGGGTTCTTTACTCCCATACAGGGGAACTCACAGTGGCTTTGGGCTTGAGAATATAAAGGAGACAGGAAGCACAATTCTCTTTGCCTTCCTGACTCTGTATTACTTCATCTTATCCAAAATAGAATTTATGCATAAAGGGAATTTCACAGTTTCTGGAAGTCTCTCTGCACAACAAAAGACATTTGCAGTGATACAAGTTTTTAAAAAGTCCTAGAGTTGAGATGTCCCTGAAGAACAGTTTTCTAGCGGAACATTGATCCAGTCAGTGTTAAAAGTTCAGGCCCAGGTTAAAGAACAAGGCCTTTATTTTAACCCTCCCTTTGCTTTGTGCTGGAGATTAGACCAGCTCCTATTATGTTCTGTCTTCCCCCCGCACACACACACACACACACACACACAACTGTGCATCCAATGTTTCCCAGAAGTGCTGTTGAGTTTTTATTTCTGTGCTGGTAAGCCTTTTAAAATGCAGCCTAAATTAAGACACCGTTTGAACCAAACCTGCAGGCGGATTAACACTTTGTTTAACGGGGCTTCCCATCAACAATGAACCCTGAAAGATGAGATTTTAAATGAGGAACACTTGCTGAGGTCAGAAAATGAGCAGTGGGTTTTATGTTGTGATTCAGACGGAAAAAAATGCCAGCAATTAGCTCTTAAGAATGAATTAAGTGGCTTGTATCCTGGGCCATAATTGGAGTAGAGGGAAATGGAGACATTCCGTTACAAGAGAATTGCAACGAGGTGGAAGATAATCAGCACTTTTCAAATGTTCGTATAAGTGCATAAAAGGAGACCAGGACTGTGCTTGCTGCCCTTACTTCCCACTAACCCACATTGATTGGCTCTGTGCAGGCCCAGCCCCATAACAAAGGGAGCCCTGGATCTAAGAGACCCCCCAGGTGAGAATTGTCTTCAGTGGCCCCTTCCATTTATTAAACCTTGAATATCTTACTTTTCATTTTGTTCATGTTTGCGGGATAGAGTTGCCAGCTTCAGGTTGGGAAATTCCTGGAGATATGCAGGTGGAGCCTGAAGAGGGCAGGGTTTGGACATGGGAGGGACCTCAGCATGGTATGATGCCATAGAGCCCACCCTTGTAAGAACATAAGAGAAGCCAATGTTGTATCAGGCCAATGGCCCATCTAGTCCAACACTCTGTCACACAGTGGCCAAAAATACCAGGTGCCATCAGGACACTAGAAGCCCTTCCACTGTCGTCCCCCCCAAACACCAAGAATACAGAGCATCACTTGCCCCAGACTGAGAGTTCCTATCTATACCTTGTGGCTAATAGCCACTGATGGACTTCTGCTCCATATGCTTATCTAATTCCCTCTTGAAGCCGTCCATGCTTGTAGCCACCACCACCTCTTGGGCCAATGAATTCCATGTGTTAATCACTCTTTGGGTGAAGAAGTACTTCCTTTTATCTGTTCTAACCCGACCAGCTCAGCAATTTCATTGAGTGCCCAATTTCATTGAGTGCTCAGCTTAGCAATTTCATTGAGTGCCCACGAGTTCTTGTATTGTGAGAAAGGGAGAAAAGTACTACTTTCTTTACCTGCTCTATCCCATGCATAACCTTATAAACCTCGATCATGTCACCCCTCAGTCATCATTTCTCCAAGCTAAAGAGCCCCAAGAGCTTTAACCTTTCTTCATAGAGAAAGTGTTCCAACCCTTTTATCATTCTAGTTGCCCTTTTCTGCACTTTTTCCAATGCTACAGTATCCTTTTTGAGGTGTGGTGACCAGAACTGTACACAGTACTCCAAATAAGGTTGCACCATTGATTTATACAGGGGCATGATGATACTGGCTGATTTGTTTTCAATTCCCTTCCTAATAATCCCCAGCATAGTACTGGCCTTTTTTATTGCAGTTGCACACTCCAAAGCTATGTTCTCCGGGGGGGGCTGATCTCTATAGTCTGTGATCAATTGTAATTCTGGGACATCTCTAGGCCCCACCTAGAGGTTGGCAAACCTCTTGTAGGAAGCACCCATTTGGAAACAGCTGTCCCAACATTTTGTGGTTGTCCCCAGCACTGTATGGCAGCCATTTTGTGGTGACCCTTACAAGCCATCCTCAAAGTTCCAAAACTACCCATCAGGCTCCACAAGACTGGAGAACCCCTGCTAGAGACAGATCCCAAGCTGGGAGCTGGACAGCCAGCAAGGTCCCACTTCCCCATCCAGCTACCCTGATTCCAAAAATCTAAAAAAGAGCTCCTGTCTCCTAAAAATACATCCTGAAGGAACAGTAGAGGGCGAAGAATGCACATCAGGTTGGGACTGTTGAGGCCAACTGATAGAACATATTTTCTCCTGAGCTGTAGAAATGTTGCACTCCTTGTATTTTGAATGAACACAGGCTTCAAATTGGCAGGTCCTCACTACGCATTTTGGCACATATACTTTTAATTTGGAAAGACGCTGCATATCAATAATGGATGTTTCCCCTCTTTATTTAGCGCTTGGCTGCCAAGAGAGAAAGAGAGAGAGAGAGAGCAACATCTCCATTAGTAAACTGAAGAGAACCATTAACCCTGTTTGTCCGGTACCACGCCATCGAGAAACAAGGAAAGCAGAGAGGCAACGGCTGGGGAGAAAGAGATTGGCATCCCTCCCACTCACCCACCCTCCCTGATTCGTGTTGCTCAAATTGCTTCCTTGGACTGTTGGCTAAATAAATTCCTTTTTGATCTCATCTACTAAAAGTCATTCATTTCTGCTTTGCAATTTATAGCTTGCCATCTTTTCTTGGGGCACAAAGTGGGTCATGCAAGATTTACAGCAGGTATACAGTAAATGGGGAAAACATAGCCATTCCATTATCCATTCATCTCTGCAAACGTATGCATACACCCTCCTTCCCCAAATCAATAATTCCCAAGAGATGGAGCAGATGTGTGCGGATCTTTCCATCTTCCAGCATGCCTATTCGGGACACTTATCTGCAACCCCAGGCATGCAGCTTTGCAGATCGAAAGTGTTGTCAGGGATTCCATGCCTATTGTTACCCATGACCGGCTTAATTGTTTATATTCTTCATTCCAAAAGCACATCTCTCTCTCTCTCGCTCATCCATAGTACGTACAGATCTGCACTGCTGCTGTGCATCACATTAGAGTAATTATCAGCAATCAGTTTAATGCGTACTAAATTAAGGGAGCACTGTTGCCTTTTTATCTTGCAAATTCAACAATCAGGTTGTCAACCCTCCTGCCGGTTTTGGCCACTAACAGTAAATATTCCGTTTTCATATGGGAAGTGGAACATCATGGATATTTGTGTCATCCCTAATGATCCCCCACTTCTAGCTTATATCTCACCTCCCACTGCTATGACACAGGACTCCTGCATTTTATATCCTTCTAAATTTGCTCTTCCATTTACCCGCCAATTTCTGCCTATATATAAGGCATGGCCATGAATATTTTGGGCCCAAACACACAGCTCCTGCACCAGGAAAGCCAAATTATCCAGCTTCCATGAATTACGCAATTAAACATATCCCTGCATAGTTGCTTCCTGTTCATAATGTTCTTGTGCTAGTCACAGAATGGGGCACGGTGCTCTGTGATGGCTTGATATGATATCCCCTGATCAGTGGAAATCATATCGAGCCCCTCTTGGACTTTACCAATTTCATCAGGCAGAGCTGAAAGCCAAATGATGGCTCAGTGGTAGAGCATCTACTTTGCATGCAAAGGGTCTCAGGTTCGATCTTTGGTACCTCCCGGTAAAAGAATCAGGTACTAGGTGATGCAAAGGACCTATTCCTGGGAACTTGGAGAGCTGCTGTTGGACACAGCAGAAAATATCAACCTTCCTTTTATGTGATTTATTTTGTTTATACCCCACCTTCCCCCCCCAAGCGAGGATCCAAAGCTGTTTACACCATTCTCTTCTCCATTTTACCCTGACAATTGCCCTGTGAGGTAGGTTGGACTGAGAGTATGTGACTGGCTCAGGGTCACCCAGTGAGCTTCCATGACATGAGCAGGGATTCAGACCTGGGTTTCCCAATCCTAGTCCAGTGCTATAACCACACTGGCTCCTTGATAGGGCAATAGTCTGGCTCAGCATAAGGCAACCTCAGGTGTTCCTTCTTACAGCTTGGAGATGGCTGCCTATTGCTGGTGGACTCTGCTAAGCAGGAGAAGGCAAAAGGCATTTAGTCCAAACAGAGTAGTAGATAGGACTTGAACACATGAAATTAGACTGAGTCGGTCCACCAGTCCATCAAGGTCAGTACTGAGTACTCAGACTGGCAGTGGTTCTCCAGGGTCCCAGGCACTAAGTGGTCTTTCATAGCTGGTCCTTTTAACTGGAGATGCCAATGATTGAACCCGGGACCAATGCTCCCTCTAAGCTGTGGAGTCTTGTGAGCAAAAATTCTACTTTGTGAGCTACTGGCATTAAAGTTGTGAGCAAGCGATTTGGCTGCTGAATAAATTAGTTTGCTCTGGAGCCATCCTTCCTGAGCTAAGACAAAAATGTATGAGCTGGAGGCTAAAAAACTGTGAGCTAGCTCACATGAACTCACCTTAGAGGGAATACTGCCTGGGACCGTCTTCATGCAAAGCAGAGGCTCTTCCCTTGAGCCCTGTCTCACCTCTAACATAGCAGAAGGTTTGTTGTGGCACAGGAAGGCTTTGGTGGAATCTGCATTTGTCTTTCCCGCCAGTGTCCCAGCCTTCTGGCTCTGTCTTCAAAAAAGCTGTCTACATTTGCTTTCGTTTTCACACTTCAACAGTGCTAGCATACTTTTGCATGTCTGCATATGTTTATCACCCTTTCATGGTGGCTCCACTGTCATTGCGCCTCCACACTGCTTTAAATGAATCTTCTCCAAACAACGCTTCAAACAAGCATAGAGAAAGATGGCGTCACACGATGCCACGAAACTGATTTAAAAATACAAATGCAGATTCGACCTCTGTGGGATCTGGCCTGATACAGTTTTGGAAGAAAATGGAAAGAATGTATACTTTAAATGTTCTGCACACTCAGCGGCATTCCTTCCTTCCAGAAATTGCTTTATCAATTAAAAGGAGAAGTTATTTGGAAGTTTTGAGCTGTTGTTTTTAGACTTGCTTTTTTATTATGATTTGTAAGTTTCCTTGAGCCCTCTCCAAACACCTGCCTTGCCCCGGGTCTGTCCCTAGTATTTCCCAACCCAGAGCTGCTACACTTGACTACAATACTCTTGTTGACTGGCAACTGATTGTGTGAATGGATTCTGTTAACAGGCGTTGCGTTTGACATCTATCCATGGTGTCACAGCTGAGATTGATTCATACCCCAAAGCAGTAATGAAGTGATGAACTGGCCCAGTGATAGGTTCTTTAAAAGGCTGAGATAAATCCATAGAGGATACACCCATCAGAGGCCGTTACAGACAACAGAAAAAAATGGACATGGCATTCAGAGGCAGGATAGTGCTAATTAACAGATTCTGGAAACAAACAACACAGAGTGGGTGTCTCCACCATGTTCTGTTGGCTGCTTGCTAAGAGGTATTTGGCTGACCAATGTTGAATGCTGGACCAGAGAACCTGCTTTGCCCTGATTCCTCATGCCAGTTTCTTTGAGCGCATTAATCTAACAGCGCAGGGCCTCCCAGTTTCTTCCAAAACTTCCCTCTGCATTTTTATTTTGCTGTTTAAAAATAGGTTGTTGACCAGTTCATTCTGCCACTTACATTGATTTCAAGGAGAAAATATCGACCTTGTTAGTACTTATAACTCTGCAAGGGATCTCAAATCATACTGTTTATTGGAAATGCATAAGGATTTTTAAAAGCATTAAGGCAGCACCTGTCCGCTCCCAGAGTTGAAAACCTGTCAGTGCATTCCTTCAGAGACTAGTTTTTCATGAAATGATTATCCTGGCATAAAATTGCCTTTGAACACAGTGCACACCGTTGTCGTTCGTGAGAGAACACAATAAAAAGGAAGCGATCCAGAACTTTTCTTGCTGCTCCAAAGGGATCAGGTGAGGGCATTTAACCAAGTTCATCACTGTTATCTATTTGTGCAAAAATTCCTAACTTGACAAGGTGGTAAACAGAGAGAAATGTGGGCAGGACTTTATTCCTCAGACACACCACTGGAAATTCTTCAGAAGTACATGGCCAGAATGGGCTCGGGTTCACATGCTGTCAGGATGCAAGTCGGTAACAGATTTTCAACCAGTGACCTAAAGAGATGTCAGTCAGGATTTTTTGCTTGTATATATGGGGAGACCATCTTAGTAGAACATCTGCTGTGCAGGTGGAAGGTCTCAGGTTCGATCCTTGGCACCTCCGGTTTTAAAAGATCTCAGGTGGAAGCTGTCGGGGAAATGTTTTTCTCCAGTAGATAATACTGATGTACCTAGTCTAAGGCAGCTTTACACGTTCATCGCCTCTGGTCAAGAAAACAAATAGACATGGAGATCAGCCATGGAAGCCTTTCCCCACCAACTAAGTATGTTACAAGGAATATATCACAGGCTACAATTCTAAGAACACATTCCAGTGAGCCAGTTCCATTGAATAATTTAACACTTACTTTTGAGTAGACTTGCTTAAGGTTGCTCCCATACTGACCTTGCTGAAGCCAAGCATTTGTAGGGCTTATTCAGGGTCCCTGGGACTTTCTGCACATGACCCTGAATTCCATGGTGTATAACAATGGATGCTTTAGGCTGGTCCTGCATTGGGCAGGGGGTTGGACTAGATGGTCTGTATGGCCCCTTCTAACTCTATGATTCTATGAGATAAAGACAGTTCAAAGTGAGCCAAATTTCAATGGACTGCCTTTGTAGCATCCTCTAGGCAAACATTGCAGGAACTGGCAAGGCATAAATTGTTCCTGCAAGGAGATGCATGATTCCCCCCACCCTCTTTGCACATTATACTAGGGAAACACACACAAAACAGCAGTTGTGCAAATAATTCAGTGTTCTGCATTTCCTGGTTCTTATGTTTGAAGCTGCCTTTCGTTTTGGGAGATCAAAGTGTACAGTGAATAGAGTGTTAGTCTAGATCTGAGAAGCCCACGTTCGGATTCCCACTCTGCCGTGGAAGCTTGCTGGTTGACTTTGGGCCAGTCACCCTCTCTCAGCCTAACCTACCTCACAGGGTTGTTATGAAGGATATCATAGAGAAGAGAATGGTGTAAGCAGCTTTAGGTGTCTACTGGGGAGAAAGGTGGTGTATAGATGAATTAAATAATTCATTGCATGATGTTGAAAAGGGTGGATCTTGGCTGTGACCATTCTGATTGCATTCCAAATTGAACCTGGGTATACTCTCAGCTGTGGTGGCTTAAGTAGTTAAGACGCTGAGCTGCAGACCAGAAGGTGGGTAGTTCAGCAGTTCAAGATCTGAGTGTCGCATGACGGAGTGAGCTCCTGTCTCTGGCCCCAGCTCCTGCCAACCTAGCAGTTCGAACGCAAGAAATCGCAAGTAGATAAATAAGTACCACTTCAGTGGGAAGGTAACAGTGTTCTGTGTGCCTCGGCGTATAGTCATGCCGGCCACATGACCATGGAAACATCTTTGGACAGCGCTGGCTCTTTGGCTTGGAAATGGAGATGAGCACCGCATCCCTAGAGTCAGATTCGACTGGCTTTTGAGCAAGGGGAGCCTTTACCTTATACTCTCAGATCTGCTGCAGTCTATTCAACGGGACTTACACCCAGGAAAGTATTCTTAGGATTGCACTGAAAGCTACTTAAAGCTACCTTTTTATTAGCTTCATATAGGCAATATTTATTTCGTCATTTACTTCATTTATATCCCACCTTTCTCCCTAATGGGAACCCAAAGCAGTTTACATTATTCTCCTCTCCAGTACTGGAAAACAATATTGGTCCCTTCCTTACAGGGGTGGTTGTAGGGATTACTGGGAATCTGAAGTACTTTCAGCTCTTGAACTATATAAATGCTGTTGCTACTGTTTCTCTTGGCTTCCATGCACCCCAAATAAAGATGCCTGACAACGATAAATTAAGCTGAGGATTATTCTTTTTAACACTGTGGAACTGCAATGCAATTAAAAACTTTAATTCTTGTTAGTGTAGTTTCAGGCCTGCTAGCACTCAGGCAGAACACTAAAAGTTGGAGAGATATCTTGTTTTTCCTTGCCTACGCATTAAACTCTGTTCTGATAAAGAGGGAAGATCCAAAGCATTGTTCCGTGCTAGCCAGTGTGCAAGTTCAGATGACAGTGTTCAGTGCTAAGAGAGTTTCCTCCTTGGCACTTGAACTGGTCAGCCCTAAGTGTCTCATAAGAACATAAGAAAAGCCAATGTTGGATCAGCCCAATGGCCCATCCAGTCCAACACACTGTGTCACACAGTGGCCAAAAATACCAGGTGCTATCAGGAGATTCACCAGTGGGGCCAGGACACTAGAAGCCCTTCCACTGTTAACCCCCCCCCCAAGCACCAAGAATACAGAGCCTCACTTGCCTCAGAGTCCCTATCTATAGCCACTGATGGACCTCTGCTCCATATGTTTACCTAATTCCCTCTTGAAGCCTTCCATGCTTGTAGCTGCCTCCACCTCCTGTGGCAGTGAATTCCATGTGCTAATCACTCTTTGGGTGAACAAGTACTTCCTTTTATCTGTTCTAACCCGACTGCTGAGCAACTTCATTGAGTGCCCACAAGTTCTTGTATTGTGAGAAAGGGAGAAAAGTACTTCTTTCTCTACCTGCTGTATCCCATGCATAATCTTATAAACCTCGATCATGTCACCCATTAGCCATTGTTTCTCCAAGCTAAAGAGCCCCAAGTGTTTTAATCTTTCTTCATAGGAAAAGTGTTCCAACCTTTTTATCATTCTAGTTGCCCTCTTCTGAACTTTTTCAAAAGCTGTAATATCCTTTTAAAAGTGTGGTAACTCAGTTTCTTAGATTTCCACATCCACAGATGCCTCAATATACTTGCTGATCAAAGGAGGCTGAATCACCTAACCCACTCTAATCCTGCCAACCCTTTAGCTAGGGCCTAAAGTCTCTGAGGCCAGGCCTGTCAATTCTAACTACTTCCTTTTTTGTCCCATGAGTGTCAAGCAGGTAAAATAAGGAACTTCAAGCTAACTCAAGAAGAATCCCAAAAATTCTTGTTGGGTCTCAAGCAAACAGCTAATCTGACAGTACTTCATGAAGGGTTGGTTGACAGATGGATCAGGTTTAGCCAGCAAAATCACTTCCTCTCACCCCTATGGAGGCTATATATAGTCTTGCCAAGCCATACTGATTGGCCCTTCAAAGGCCCAGAAACTGAGCTAGCCAATCAGCCTCTTTGGAAAAATGTGGTGTCATCTACTGATCCATCACAGCTGAAAGCAGGAACCACCTATATGTTTAATTTGTAAAGTTACAACAGGAGTGTGTTTTGGATCATCATATCAGCAGCTGAATACTTATCAGCAAGAAATTGTTGTGTGGTTTGCTCCATCAAAGCCCTTGAAGAATTCTTCATTTAGAAATGCCACAGAAATTCTATAAAGAAGAATTCTTTATTTAGAAATTTCATACTGCTGCAGCATGAGTGGGCCATGCCAATAAGCATGACCAATGCTAATGCCATGGCAAAATCAGTTCAGATCCGAGACTCTCATAATCCCAGTTGGTTTGCCAAGCCTTTATTTCTCAAATTCCATACAGCCACTTAAACCACACTTATTTATTTACTTCATCTATTTCCCACCTTCCTCCTCAATAGAGACCCAAAGCAGCTTACATTGTTCTCCTGTCCTCCATTTTGTCCTCACAAACCCCCTGTGAGGTAGTTAGGCTAAGATTGTGTGAATGGCTCAAGGTCACCCAGCAAGCTTCCAGGGCAGACTGGGGAATCGAACCCAGACCTCCCAGACCATAGTCACCACTACACCACACTGGCTATCATTTTTTCCTCTCCTGATTTTAAGGCAAAAATGTCACCAGGATAAGTGGTTAGATGGATATATTCTAAAATTTTACCTCATGTTTTCCTTTGCCGTACCCCCTCCCTTATTTAGATTGACTGAGTTTGTGCGTGGAACATGTTATCGGTTTTGTTAGGCTGATTGCCATAAAGGACTAATGTACCTCACTTTGTGAATGGATATATACACATCATCACCTAGGTTCCCTTTAAGCTGCGCCAGGCTGCACTGGCACACTGATTTCTCCAGGCCAACATAGCAATTTTTACCACAGTGCGGGGGCGGGAGGTTCCCTTCCCAATGGCCATGCAGCATGGATCCATTTGCTCAGGCAGCACAGAAACACAGCAGTATGCTTTGTGTTTCCTAATCTGGTCTGGCCCCGCCTCCCCTCAGCAAGGGTTTGCTTGCCCTGTGAAAGGGGGTGCTGCTATCCGCACCTGCAGTTCACTGCCTCGTGCTCCTGGAGATACCCTGGCCCAGAAGGAGGACTGCTCTGTTGCTCAGCTTCTGCCCTTCCTGAGGTGAGTTGCCTGGGTGTTTGTTTTGTCTTGGGGTGGGGAGCCAGCCTCAGCAGCGTGCCAGAGGCGATCTGGTATATTCTGGTGCTTTGCAAAGTGACTCTCTGTGCCCTTAAGCCTGGGAGGTTAAGTAATACAAATATGTTCCGTATAAATATAAATAAGTTTAATATAAATATATGGCTTGTAATACAAATGATAATAGTTTAAATGTTGTTTGTATGTTTGTACACTTAAATACATTAAAAAAAAATGTCAGCCCGCTCACAGTTTTAACGCTCGCACCACTTTTGGCTCACAGGGTAAAACTTCTGCTCACGAGACTGCACACCTTAGAGGGAACATTGGTCATCACTGAATATAACATTCTAGTCATGCAGAAAACAACAACAGTGGTTCCAAGGAAAACTGTTTTGGGGAGGATTTTAAAAGACTTATTTGTTTATTTATTCACTTCATTTGTACCCTGCCTTTCTCCAGAGTGGTGACCCAAGGCAACTTACATTACTCACCTGTCCTCCATTTTATCCTCACAACAGTCCTGTGAGGCAGGTTAAGTCCCCCCCACCCCATTTATTTTTAGTTATTTTTCATATACGCAGCAAGCTGCCACAGGAGAGTGGAGATTCCAGCCTGGGTAACCCAGATTATAGTCTGACACTCTAACTGATACACAGTGCTACCTCTGGATACACAAAGCAAAGTTACAGAAAAGACACAACTGTTCACTTTTAGACACATTTTCCATTTTTTGTTCTTTCTGTTCTATGGGATCCTTGTTGTAGTCCCCCCCCTCCCATGTTTCTCTACCTTACCCTTGGGCGCTTTGCTTCCTTGCGCTGGGTGGTTCACTAGAAACGATGGAGCTGAGAATGCTGAGAGACTTTTAATAAAATGCAACTTGATATTATGTTTTACCTACTTTTTTTGTGAGTTATGGCAGCTTGTGAATCAAATTGCCTTGTTGAAAATGCCTCAGCAGGAGTGGCCTATCCTGTTTCCCTGTAGGGAAAATCTTTGAACTTCACAATAAATCTCAGACAGAAGGTTGGGACGGGTGGGATGGGGGGGGAGAATTCTGTCTCTCTTTTCTCACATAGCAACGGATGCTCACCTCCATGGCAATGTAAAGACTTCTGTTCTGCAAATGTCCCAGGTGCATTGCCTTTAAGTGACATTTTCCAAAGTCAAAGAGCATTTGGACGCCAATGAAAAGAATTAAAAGCTCTGCTGCCAGAACCTCAGGGTCTACCTATTCAACCACCTTTTCCCCCCTCTTGTACACAATTCATATTAATCCATTACATAAATTGGTTGGATTTTTTTAAATGGGGCCAGATTCTTAGGGAAAGTAAAACTTGGGATGATTCCAAATTTCTCCTTCAGCCCCGAAATGGTCATTTTGATTTCATTTCTCCCCTGGGCAAATCTATTTTTCTTTATTTTCATACCATTTTTTGTTTCCTTGCACCAGACATTCCCCGTGAAATGTGTGCATTTCTGCTCAGCGATAGTCGTACATCAGTAAATCAGTGTTATAAGTTATTCATATACTATACATATCAATGGCATACATTGTACGTAGAAATACCTTATGCAAGAATACTCGATGCAGACAAATCTATACAATGAACAGCGAAAAGCAGAGAACTGAATTTGCTGACAAAATACAAATAAATATAAAGTGTGATAAAATAGTAAATGTTTGTTCATCCCTAACAGGGGAGAGAGCAAAGGGACACGGATGAGGCATAATGGAATTTTTTTCTTCGCCATCTTGGGAAGGATTATTTACTGCTGATGTATGATATATTTTATTGTAGGATTTTAATCTAAAGTTCCTTATTGTATGTCCCCCCCACCCCTGTTGTGAGCTGCCCTGAGCCCTGCTTGTACAGAAGAGCTGCCTAGAAATTGAACAAGATAAATAAATAATAAATACAATAAAATAAACCGGGATGCATTTCCAGTGTAATCCCAAGATCGCTTTCCAGTGAGTTAGCCCCCGTTGAATAAAAGGGAACTTACTTCTGAACAGACCTTTTTGGGTTTGTTTTCTGTTCCTGCTGTTATGGTTAACAGTAATGAAATAAATAAATTCATTATTAAAAGCATCAGCTCATGATACATATGCTTCAGTTGCTCATATATGAATCTGACAAGGCACAGGCTAGCGCTCATTTGAAAACTTGTTCCGCGATAGTGATGGCAGCAAAGAAGCGATACTTCCCCACCACCATTGCACCTGCACAGTGAAGATCTGCAGAACTGTTCTAGGTGGGCAGGGGGCTACGGGGTCTGGACAGTGGGAGGAAGTTGACTGTTCAAGGGTAGGTTTCAGAGTGTGGTGCTGGGGGATTGCTGCTCTGCCCCAAGTGGCAGTGGCCAGGGATGTCTTTCCACAGCTTTGGCTGGCCTGGACAGAAAAGATCTGCCACTGTGGTACATGCCTTAGTAACATCTAGATTAGATTATTGAAATGCGGTCTATGTGGGGCTGCCCTTGAAGACTGTCTGGAAGCTACAGTTGATATAGAATGCTTTGGCTTCTATTTTGCTTCTGTCCCCAATTCAAGATGTTGATATTGACCTTTAAAGCACTATACATGAGAAGGAGAAGTGGAAGAGGAGGAGGAGATTGAATTTATACTCTGCCCTTCCCTACCCAAAGGAGTCTAAGAGTGGCATACAATCTCCATCCCTTCCTCTCCCCACAACAGACACTCTGTGAGGTAGGTGGGGCTGAGAGAGCTCTGAAAGAACTGCCCTTGAGAGAACAGCTCTGAAAGAATTTATGACTGACCCAAGGTCACACCAGCAGCTGCATGTGGAGGAGTGGGGAATCAAACCTGGTTCTTCCAGATTAGAGTCCACGCTCTTAGCCGCTACACCAAACTGGTATAAGGCCAGCATACCTGAAGGTCCACCTATCCCTGTATGAATCTACTTGACATCTCCAGTCATCTTCAGAAGCCTTGCTTCAAGTGCTCTTGCCATCCAAAGCTAGAAGGATGATGACCCAAGAAAGAGCAGTCTCCATTGTAGCACCCAAACTTCAGAACTATCTCCCTAGGGAGAGTCATCTCTCTCCCTCTGTTGGTGTCTTTTGTGAGCAGGTGAAGACTTTTTTTGTTTGGCATACCTTCCATAATGGTTTTTGGTCCTTCTTGTGTATTTCAATTGAATCGTATATTTTAAGTTGCATTTGATTGTTTAATGTTTTTATGTTTGCCACTTGTTGGACCTTGATTAGGTGGAAAGGTTTATTTATTTATTTATTATTGAGATTTTTATCCCACTCTCCTGGCCAAGGCCAGCTCAGGGTGGCTTACAAAATGGATAAAATTCCAGCGATATGTATACATACAAAAATAATTAATATAAATACAATGTTAAAATACACTGTTAAAACCAAACATTAACATCATGATGTCTTGGGGGCTTAGCTCGGCAGTAATTAAAGGGTCCAGCGGATCAGGACTCTTCCACCATAGAATGTCAATTGTTGTTACTAATAGCAGTGGCAGTTATGGTGGTAGTACCAAAAGCCTGGTGGAAGAGCTCCATTTTACAGGCCCTGTGGAACTGTAAAAGGTCCCACAGGGCCCTGATCTCCTCTGGGAGCTCATTCCACCACAGTGGAGCTACCACCAAAAAGACCCTGGCCCTAGTTGTCACCAGTCTGGCCGATTATGGGTCCCTGATCACAGCGCTCTCTGGGGGAGATATGGGGAAAGGCAGTCCATCAGGTATGTAGGTCTCTGGCCATAAAGGTCCCTGGCCATAAAGGGTTGCAGTATAATGTTTTAAACATAGAGCTATGGTGCTGTCTGTTTGGAATTCTGGGTGCCATATCTCAAAAAGGAATATTGCTTATCTAGAGAAAGTACAAAGGAGAGCAACAAATATAATTCAGGAGTAGAAGCACCTTTCCTTTGAGGAAAGGCTGGAGACTCTTCTCAGCAAAGACAAAGGATGGCTAAGAGAAGACGTGATAGAGGTACTTGAAATTATGCATGAGGCAAAGAAAGGGGATACAGCAAGCTTCATCTTCCTTCTCTCATAATACTAGAAATTGTGGTCCCCAAAGAAATGGTTAGGAAATAGGTTCAGAATAGATAAAGTGAAAACAGTAATGGCCACAAGCATAGACCATGATGGAGGAGAGGTCCATCAATGGCTACTAGCCATGGTGACTGAAGGGAACATTCATATATAGAGGCAGAAAACCTCTGAATATCACTGTTGGGGGGCAGTTATCGAGGGCCTCTATGCCTCATTTGTCCTGGAGAGAGATTGATTGGCTGCTGTATAAAATAGGATGCTTAATTAGATGGACCACTGGTCTGATCCAACAAGCTCTACTCATGTTCATATGTTCATATTTACCAGTGGCAGTTCTTGTGCCTGGTAAATCAATGTCCCTTTGCGAGTTGCTGTAGTCACATTCTGTTTGTAGGGTCATCTCAGGTTGTTATTCTGTGGGATGTTTCCCCCCACAAGCAAAACCTGGGGTGATAGAGGCATCTTGTCTCTGGTGCACATACATGCACTAAGGTGTCATGAAGCACACAGCCCACTATTTCACCCATTGTAGGTGCTGAGAACTGTGTATTATTGTACTGTGTATTACTATAAAGTCAACTAATGCTACATAAAGCAAAACAGGGTATAACTATAGCAATGTGTAATGGCGTTATGAGAACAGGGTATCTTAGGAGAGTGTCCGCAGGGCTGGCTCACTCACTAGGTGAACTAAGCATTCACTTAGGGCGGGCCAGCCCTTAGGGCACCAAATTGCACCTGCCCCCCCGTCAAAAGCCCCCCACCAAAAGCCCTGACCCACCCAGCAACTCCCACCCACCCTTCAGGCATGTGAGGACAGAGGAACAGCGGTGGCCAAGCAAGCCCACAGCCTGGGGCACTCCTCCTCCTCCACTGCCCTGCAGCTCTCCAGGGCACCCTGTGGCCTCCTGCCCCCCCAGGGTGTGCAGAGGGTGACTGGCAGGCAGGGAATTGGGGAGCCTTCCCCCGCTGCCCAGGAGGGCCCAGGCTGTCCAGGGCCACCCAGGCGGAGATGGGGGGTGGCGTTCCTCCCAGCCCGGCAACTCCTGCCCCCCCTTCAGGTGTGTGAGGATAGAGGAGCAGTGGTAGCCAGGCAGGCCTGCAGCCTTGGGTGCTCCTCCTCTTCCTCCTCCTCTGCTGCCCCGCAACTCTCCGAGGTGCCTCGTGGCCTCCTGCCCCCCCCAGGGCTAAAGAGAGTGGCAGGCAGGCAGGGAGTCGAGGCCTATCGGTGGCTTGCCCTCCCTCTGGGGATTGCAGGGGGGCTGGGCTGAGGGCTGGGGACTGGCTGGGCCGAGCACCTCCCACAGAGGAGGCATTGGGATTGGGGCCTCCCAGGCCTGCATCCCGTGCACGGGGGACTCGCCGGCCAGCCCATCTGCGGGAGTCTGTGGAGTCCTGTGAGCTAAAATACTATTTTCTGAGCTACTGGCATTGGGGGAGGGGGAGCAGTGCATGGGGGGAGGGGGCAGCACACGGGGGAGCACCAGAAGGGATCCTCGCCTATGGTGCAAAATAAGCTGGAGCTGGCCCTGAGTGTCCGTGTTTTCATCTGTGAGATGCTGGGGGCCACCCATGACACAGGAGCATCAACAAAAAGCAAGGTCCTGCCCCAAGAAACATGTGGTTGAAATTTAAACAGTGGATGAAGGGAAACGGGAGAGGGGACAGTTTAAACTGGGTCCCCATTGAGAAGAAAAGGGGGGCTGAGTATAAACATCTTTAAAATAAATTAAAGTTATAAGGGGAGAGCAAATGCAGCTCTACATTTTTAGGCATTATTTTAGCTGTAGAGTCAGATGAAAGGTTAAGCCAAATAATTCATTAAAGTCATATATATTTTTTGAGCTGGGATTAGAAGCAGGGGGAGGAAGGGAGGGAGACTGAACATCAGACAATGAAAAATGGGTCAGGTCATTTAAGAGAGTACTGCTAAGTAGGTCTACTCAGAATCCTCCTAAGGTCTATTCAGTGGCTTCCTTCATTGTTTCCAAGTGTTTTTTTTTTTTTTAAAAGGATTGCACTGGAAGAGACCATCAGGTACCTATAATAAAGTTAGAGAGCCAGTGTGACATAGTAGTTAGAACGCTGGAACACCATCTGTGCCAAGGGAATTTGCTAGGTGACCTCGGGCCAGTCTCACCCTCTCAGCCTAACATGCCTCACAGAGCTGTTGCGAGGATAAGATGGAGGAGAAGAGAATGATGTCAGTTGCTTTGGGTCCCCATTGGGGAGAAAGTTAGGGGCATAAATAAAGTAAATAAATAAAATCACACACACATTTGTATTTTAATGCTTCTGGGCCTTGCTTGAAGAGAAAGATGTGCCAAGTTCTCCAGAGGTAGGTGTATATTCAGTTCTCACAGTGGGACACATTGCACATCTCCCTCTCTTTGGATGACATCCAGAAGGGAAAGGAAAGGAAACTTCCTTATATATGCTTCTACTCCCCTTGCTTCTCTGGAATGTCCAAGACAGCTTTTTTGGTGTAGTGCCAGTTTGGTGTAGTGGTTAGGAGCACAGACTCTAACCTGGGAGAACCGTGTTTGATTCCCCACTCCTCCACAAGCAGCTGCTGGTGTGACTTTGGGTGAGTCATAAGTTCTTTCAGAGCTGTTCTCTCAAGGGCAGTTCTTGAGAGAGCTCTTTCAGCCCTGCCTACCTCACAGAGTGTCTGTTGTGGGGAGGGGAAAGGAAAGGGATTGTAAGCCACTCTGGGACTCCTTTGGGTAGTGAAGGGTGGGGCATAAATCCAATCTCCTCCTCCTCCTCCTCCTCCTCCTCCTCCTCCTCTTCTTCTTAAATATTTTATTTTGGTTTTAATTCCCATAATACAAGTTTATACAAAACATCAAAACAAAGGAAGGAATAACATTTAAACTAATTTGTCAGAGATAGCTTACAATATGCCCAAGTTGGATTGATTTCTAATATATCTATTGTCTTATCTTTATAACCCACTTGGGAACGTTCCCACAAACTTAATTCTACATTCCAAAAATATAGTATTATACAATTCATACATCTTTTGTTTTCCTTACCCCCCCTTAACCCCAAATTATTTTCTTTCAGTTGCTATTCTTCTTCTTCTGCAACCTGGTGGAAGAGCTTGCCTGACTACTGCTGAAATAAGTTGAAGCAAGAGATATAGAAAGCAAAGGCAATGACTCCTGCAGTGGATGCTGACAGAGAGTCTAATTCTGGCACTGTCGGTGGAACCTCCATAAGAGAAGCAAATAAGACACCAGGAAGAGTGTTGTGTGTGTTGGCGGCAGTGTTAGAGCCACGCTTCAAGGGCAGAGCTGAAATCAACCGTTGCGGAGGGGGCAGATACAGGTCACTGGATAGATGGCCTCATAAAACAGGGGGAAGCTGTTTCTTAGGTATTACAAATGAAAAGGATGACCAAGAATCTTAAAGTACCTTTGCTGCAGTGCCTGTGACTGCAGAGAAGAGCAGAGTCTCTTTTCTTTCTCTCTCTTTCTCTCTCTCTCAATTATTTATGGGTATTTTGGAAGAATGTAGATGTCACCACGTGGAACACAGGGCAAATGAGAAGGAACATTATCTTAAATGCTCCAGGTAATAACCCGTCATTCATAACTTGGAGGAAATCACTCCGAAGCAGATATGTTCTCTCTCAAAATGTATCCAAATTTTTGAAACGCAGATCAGATGGAGACAGTGGACTGATCTAACCCGTGTTTTCACAGGTGCAGACTTTTGTGGCTCGCCCCCCATTGTCCTTGAAATGAGGACCCCCATGGATCCTGAAATCCTGCTTGTGGGGAGAGGGGATTTTGAGGGGCATTTTGAGCTGCCATGGGAGGAACCACAAAAGTCATGCTCCGGAGGCAAAAGTTTTTGCACTCGTGGAAATGTGGTGTTCGAACAACCCTAATGCCTCTGCTTGGGTAAAGGTGGCTCCAGGTCACTCAAGACTCTTCTGCAGGCTGGATGATTTCTAAAAAGGATGTTCCAGTGTGTGAATATTCTCTTAGTAAAAGAAACTAGTGATTTTCAAAGACCTAGTCTCTGTGTCTGGAACTTGGATAAAGTGGGACTCTGGTATATAAAGGTCATGATCCTATACTTATGCCAATTGCACATTGATATCATAATTCCCCAACCTTTTATTAAAGAAATATAGCAATTTGGCTAGCAACATCTAAAGCAACTCTTTGTCTCTTTCTAGAAAGCAGAGCAGGATTCACAGCTTGAATGGACATAATCCTTTTTTGTGGAAGAGGCACTGATTTGTGGATGATTTTGTGGGTTAATTGGGGGACTGGGGAAATTTTGTATTTTGCGAATTCTGACAGAAGTGACCTATCAGACTTTACATCAAATGATGTTTCAGAGCTTTCACGGGTATTCATGAGACATCTGGATGCACATTTACAAAATGGATTCACCCGCCAAAACCCAATGGCCCTCTGAAAAAGAGTTGTGGGGAGCGACTTCACTTAAATAACAGTTGAGAATATTAGTATTTTCTTTGCGATATAGACACCCTCTTAGCGTTCGTGCAATGAAAGCTTTTGTCTGATTTTGGTAGTAGCAAAATCCACTGAACCGTGATCCCACTTGATCTGGGGATGTCTGACATCTGTCAACCTGCTGAAAATACAAGATCATTCATGACTGTGCCTGAGCCAGGGATGCCATTGTGCCAGCCCCTATATTTCAAACCATGATTGCTCAACCTGGACTGGGGTTGGCCAACAGGGAGTGAGAGAAAGATGCTTACAAGCTCACTACCATCCATGTTTTAAATGTCATAGGATTAGCTGGGTGTCATGGAGTGGGAGAACAAGCAGAAATTGTGAGGGTTCCTTGAATTGGTTATCACTGGGGATCATTTTTGCCAGCTTCATGCCGTGCTGTGGGTGAGATGGTATAAATATGCCTGATCTTGTGACAGGAATGGCAGGGATAGACTGGGTTGCTATAGAACAAATGTGACTAATTGGCAAACACCCTTAAGGACCTACTGATGAAGGGCCATTCCTAAAACAGTCAATAATTTACTGGAAAGGAATGGTGGAAGGGACACTCTTGCTGCTGAGCAATGTCAACCCGACACAACACTCAATTGTTTAAGTGTCACACTGGGGGAAGAGTAACAGACTTGACACCTAGAATCATAGAGCTGGAAAGGACCTCCAGGGTCATCTAGTATAACCCCCTGCACAATGCAGGATCCCCAGCCAAATGGCCTAGAGAAAAATTGCTTCCTGACCCCAAAGTGGTAATCAGCATTTCCCTGGGCATGTAAGAACAAGCCACAAGAACTAAGCACTGAGGCAACCCTTCCTGCCCTCCCTTCTCGTGATCTGCCTAAGTTCACAGAATCAGCATTGCTGTCAAATGGCCATCTAGCTTCTGTTTGAGAGCCTCCAAAGAAGGAGAGCCCACCACCTCCTGAGGAAGTCTGTTCCTCTGAGGAACCACTCTAACTGTCTGGAAGTTCTTCCTAACGTTTAGCCGAAAACCCTTCTGATTTAATTTCAACCTGCTGGTTCTGGTCTGACCTTCTGGGGCAACAGAAAGCAACTCCATACCATCCTCTATATGACAGCCCTTCAAGTATTTGAAGATGGTTATTATACCACCTCTCAGTTGTCACTGCTCCAGGCTAAACATACCTCTCAGCCCAGTTTAAGTTCAGGATCAGGTAAACAAGGCTGGCAGGATTGTTGGCCATGTTTGGAGCCATGGTGGTGTAGATCAAATGCTGATAGCCCATGCACTATCTTAGTGGCTACCCACATTTGGTAGTTAAGCCAAAAGTTTGATGAAGAAAATGAAGTCTATAAAACTGCCTTTAACCTATATTTCGCTATCTCATGTTTTCAGCTGAAAGGTGCTTTGGTTTCTGGTGGTCACTTCCCCACCCCCTTTTATGACCACCGGATCTATTTTGTCTGAGGACCAAATATAATTAAGGCTACAAACTTATGCATGCTTACTGAATAAAGTGGGACTTACTTCTGGGCAGGGCTCTTTTTGTAGCAGGAACTCCTTTACATATTAGGCGGCACACCCCTAATGTAGCCAGTCCTCCAAGAGCTTACAGTAGCCCCTGTAAGAAGCTCTTGGAGAATTGGCTACATTAGGGGTGTGTCACCTAATATGCAAAGGAGTTCCTGCTACAAAAGAGCCCTGCTTCTGGGTAGACACACATTGGCTTGCAGGGCCATCCTAAGGAGGTCTTTTCAATGGGCTTAGTCCCAGGAAAGCATTCTTAGATTCACACTGCCAGTTTATCCAAAATTATCTTGGTAGCATCAGTATTGGACCTTCCCCATGATGTCTGAAAATATCAAGTATGAGACTTCTGGGAACATGGAGATGTTATTGTTGCTGCTGATTAAGACTGACAATATTTTAGATAATGTCAGGGATCTTGCAGCTAAATTAGCTTCTCTTTATTAGCTCCCTGCTAGCCCTCCAGGGGATCAGTATTAAATTGGTTAAGGATTACACAGGCATTGCTGAAAAAAGAATCCTAGAGGACACGCAGGGCTCCTTTTTTTTTTTGTTAACCTGCTAAAGCTAAGACAAACTGACAGTGATGCAGTGTTGCTGGGATTGGTTGGATTTATTTGGGCTCGGGGCTGTGTGTTCCTTCTGATCCATTTGTAAAGGGCCCCATGATGAAGGCAATTGTCTTTATGCGTTTGCCGTGGTCTCTCTCTCTTTTAAAGTTGATGTTAAGCACAGGGACATACAAGAATCATTGGAATATGCCGTGAAGGTGTTTGAAGGACATCCTTTGCAACAGGCAGAAACCGTCACAGTTATTGGTGACAATGTTGGAGGGAGGTGTTTTCTTCAATTCTGGCTACAGTCTTATTGGCATGCTCCAAAAACATTCACTATCACTTGGCGGGTCTGACAAATACAGACACATGGAGTCTGACATGCACCATTTGTAGCTGCTGGGAGGTATAATACTTTGTAAGTAAAACGAATGCCTCAATATCTCTTGGTCCATCGTGACATTCAAGGGGATCTGTTATTAATGGGTCACTCTGTGTCTTTTATGACAATAATGGTGCACAGGCTGGAAATGAGGATTCAGGGACCAAAACCCCCCTTCCCTTCCCCTCCTCTTCTTGGCCACTGCTGGTGAACAATTCAGCATTCTTGTGTTCTGCATCATTAAGATAGATTATTATAAATGATTAATGCTCTCTTTTTGTTTATGGAACACTGCTGGGAATTGTAGTTTGGCTAGCTTGGAACGCTGCGTTTTTCCTGTTGTTAACCCCAATCTCTCTTCCTGTGTCATTTTCCCTTTGAAATCTGTTGTGATCTGAACAACAGCATGACCAACATTAAGTAAGGCTTAGGGAAACGAAGTCTTGGTTTGCCTAGCTGGTGTGTGTGTGTTTAGCAAAGCACAGTAAAAAGAATACATCTTGATTTCTTTCTTTCTTTTCTTTCTTTCTTTTTTGCCTTGAGGCAATTGTTCATGAAAACTTTAAAAAAAACCTGTTGCATCATTAAATATGATTTTTTTAAAAAATATTACATTTATAATCCAGTTTCTTTTTTTCAAAAGGATTCTGTGATTAATTTATTTTATCCAGAGTTTGTCTCAGCAGCTGTGAAGTAGGCTGAGCTGAGGGATGAGGAATTTCTGAAGGCACCATGGCTGAGAACCAGTGATGGATAGACTAGATGTTAATAGTAAGGGTTGGATTAAATTGGGTAGGATTATGGAGAGAGGCTGTGGCTCAGTGGAAGATCATCTGCTTGGCAGGCAGAAGGTCCAAGGTTCAGTCCTCAGCATCTCCAGTTTGGTGTAGTGCTTAAGTGCATGGACTCTAATCCAGGAGAACTGGGGTTGATTCCCTACTCCTCCACTTGCTGATGCTGGATGACCTTGGGCAAGCCATAGTTCTATCAGAGCTGTTCTCTCACCAGCAGTTCTGTCAGAGCTGTCTCAGCCCCACCTACATCACAGGGTGTCTGTTGTGGGGAGGGGAAGGGAAAGGAGTTTGTAAACTGCTCTGAGACTCCGAGTGAAGGGCAGGATATAAATCCAGTCTCCTCCTCCTCCTCCTCTTTTCCTTCTCCTTCTTCTTCAGATCAGGTAGTAAGTGGTGTAAAAGACCTCTACTTGAGATCCTGGAAAGCCGCTGCCAGTCTGAGTGGACGATTCTGACCTTGATGGAGGAATGGTCTGATTCAGTACAGGGCAGTGTCATGTGTTCAAACTGTGCTTTCCCTGTCCATGGTGCTGATTATATGTTAATAATTTGTAAGGGATTAGAATTTGGGATTTTTCATATCTCATATCAGCAGCCTAGGCTATGGGTCCATGAACTTGTTATCCCCTGAGCACATATGTCAGATTCTGAGAAAGGCTAGTAGGCGTCACCACCAAATGGCTGTAAAGGTAGTAGGGCCAATCACAATACTGGAAGGTTCCATCATATAAAACACAACTGACTGGACAAAAAAAAATAATGATGTTACATTGTAATATCTGTATGCTTGCCCAGCTTGCCATTAGTCATCAAGATGGTAATCAGGCATCAGAGCTTGTCTCACAGCTTATTAATCTTTGGCCAACTGAAATAAATTTTGATGGGCATCCTCAGCTACAATTTCCAGTTCTTTGTGGGATCAGGGATACTATACAATCTAAAAGCTCTGAACAATGGACTTTGTTTGGTGGATGTGGAATCAGTTGCCTAGGGAGGTAGTGAGCTCCTCCTCGATGGCCGTCTTTAAGCAGAAGCTGGACAAACACTTGTCAGGAATACTCTAGGCTGATCCTGCATTGAGCAGGGGGCTGGACTAGATGGCCTGTATGGCCCTTTCCAACTCTATGATTCTATGATATGCAAAGGCATTCTTTATGTGGGAAATGCTAGGAAGGAGTGTTGGGTTTCCATGGTTTAAACTGGGAGAGTGCCTCTCTTTTCTCATCTCTCCTGACTCCTTCTTGTATTTACTTTGACTTCTCACAGGGGTGGTGTCTGTCCCAGCATTCCTTTCTGCTGGTGATGGATCTGATGTTGTGAAGTCATTTTCAGCAAGCATGCATCCCTAATAAAGTCAGCTTGAGCCAACCATTGCTCTTTAAACTGTGCTTACTGCCCAGACTTCCCAGTAGGCAACCTCTCTGCCCTCCCATTACTTTTAGCAGACCTTTAAGCCAGCTGGAGTAGCAGTATGGTTTAGGGGTAAAGAGCAGAAACTCAACTGCAGTTGCTCATACACAGCCTTGGGTCAGATCCAATCAGCTTTAAAAGGGAGGTAGTAGTCCCCTTTGACCACCAAAAGTGCTATGCAGGCAGTCATGGACTCACAATGACATAACCAATATGGAGCTCAAAGGATGGTAGTAAGGAGAAGAACTGGGCAAAATTGTAGTTTAAAAGCTGGATGGCTCCAACCCGTTATGTACACATTTCAGATATAATTTTTAAAAGATAGAATAGCAAACTCCTACTGCATTGCTTCCAGTTTAGAAACAAGGTAATTCAGGATTCCAAAGCCTGGAGACAAATCCAGACAAGGAGAATTCCGAAACCCTCCCTAATATTTATCACCATGGTTTCAATTTGGTTTTACATGCTAGAAAGGTTAACCATTGATAGATGAAGATTTGAGTGGAGGAGTACAATTGGAGCAAATTATGAGAACAGCTTTCGCTGTGCTCAGTGCTGATTGTGAGTTTTAATGGACATTTCTGAAATGACAATCCAGTCATTAGAAATATAAGATGTTAGAAAATATGCAGAATAGCTGCAGGCAGAAAAGCTTAAAGAGCTCATAGCTGAACTATGCCACCATTGATTTAGTAGAGCACATCCCTCGGTGATGCGGACAGCCTCTTTGAAAAATACAACAGCTCACGCCTTCACACCACTTTTAATTCAAAACTGCTAGCCCCAATTATTTCCTGTAATTAACGTTAAGCGCCCATAGCCTCACAAATTACTGGAACTAGAAAGGCAGGCAAATTGTAATCCGAGAAAACAAACAAATGCAACACGTAAAGCTAAATGGGAAAATTTAACCTTTACCTTTCTTCTTTAATATGAAGGACAGGAGAACAGAGAAGGTTAAATAGCACCCCCCCCCAGGTATGAGCTCTTCCTGTGATGGAGGAGCTTATTGCCGGTTATGGTCAAAAGAATTTCACTTCTAGGTGGCCACGAGCTGCATACTGCAAGAGGAAGATATGGGCATATGGAAATTTGCAGATTAACCCAGGAGACATTCTCATATATTCCTGACAGCACAAGTAAATTCCACCGAGATCAATGGGATGGCTCCCAAGCAAGCTCTTGTAGAGTTGCATAGTCACATGGATATTAGTGAGGTTGCATTGACATTGGAAGGGAGAGTCCACAATGCTATATGTGATGCTTGTGATGTGTGTAGATGGATGAAAGGGTTAGTGGTGGGTACGATCCAAGAAACCCTCAAAGACCTTTCTGGGAAGTCCTATGTATGGCACAACTAGAGAGGCTTCAACAACTGTGAAAGACTTTGGCAGTGAGACTAAGAAGGAGCAGGGGACTAGCTGGGATGCTGTCATTGCCATGGTGACCACAATACCTCAGTGGCATGCAGAAACCCAGTGCAAGCCTATGCAGAATTACTCAGTAAGTCCATACATTACATAGTTTACATAGCAGGTATAGATCAAGCCTCCAAGCCCCTATATAAACTAGGGAGGGCATCAGCCAGGAAGGTATAGCCAGTGTAGAACAACTGGAAATGGTCAGAGGGTTCAACACAGGTTAGAGGAAGAGGACCTCTTCTCCATCAGAGACCACAGAAAGGCCAAAAGACTGCCCAGGGACAATAAGTGAAGGACCAGATTCTGTGACAGGAAGACATTTGCACCTTTCCATGCCAGATGTCCTCCGACAGACTGAGATGGCAAAGAGACCCCCAGGTAACCACAATGCAATCTGTTTAACCTATATACCTACAGTTCTTTAGGAAAACATACACATCAGCTATCCGAAGTTTAGTGGATTTTTCACCATGAATCATATGGACTTAAGAATTATCCAATGGACCAAGGATTTTCAGGCAGTGCCTGGCAACTGGCAAGAGGGTCAGGGGCACAGCATCACAGGGGATTTTTTTAAAAAAATGTAGCCTCATGTACTTACTGGAAGTCCTTACTGGAAGTGACAAATGGTAGCTCTAGGAATAGCTGGCAATCACTTTGTCAGTTCTGGCAAGAACTTCCAGTAAGTACAACCACAACAACTAGCTGTAGTAGATTTTCCGGGTTGCATGGCCATGGTACTGGCATTATAGGACCTGACGTTTTGCCAGTAGCTATGACTGGCAGCCTCAGAGGTATAACACAAAAAAATAGAGAACTCTTTGTGTCGAGGTGAGAAGAAATATGGTAGGTAGGTAATTTATATCTACTCAGGAAGGTGGGGTAGGGCTGAGTCATTATCTTGTAGGAGTTCCCCAGGCTGTGAACATGCTAATGGAGGAACTTTCCTGAGGAGGTACTTTTGTATATGGATTGTTTCCTGAGGAAAGAAGAGAGTTTAAAAATAAATAGGGTATGGTTTCTTGTCCTGAAAAACACAAAAAGCTCTACATCTGACAGTAGCACTACAGATAAGATTAGAATCCACATCCAAAAGAACCTCCTCAGGAAACAGGAAACTTCCTCAGGAAACAATCCATAGACAAAAGAACCTCCTCAGGAAAGCTCCTCTATTAGCATATTCACAGCCTGGGGAACTCCTACAAGATAATGACTCAGCCCTACCCCACCTTCTGGAGTAGATATAAATTACCTGCCTACCATTTTTCTTCTCACCTTGACACAGAGAGTACTCCATCTTTCTGTGTTATACCTCGGAGGATGCCATTCACAGTTACTGGTGAAACGTCAGGTCCTACAATGGCAAGACCACGGCCATACAACCCGGAAAACCTACAACAGCTAATGAACTCTGACCGTGAAAGCCTTTGACAACATAATCACAACAACCATTCCAAGTGGTGGCAGGCAATTGGACCTGGGGGTGGGGAATCCTCCATCCCCACCAAGGGGCTTGACAATCCTATAGGGACCACAATGAGACACACCTGGATGATCTGCAGTTGGCAGGCAGAAGTGAAATATTTTCCCCCCTCTAAAATCCAAAGGCTATTGAGGCATTATTGGTTGAGACAGAACTGTCTAGTTCTAATCAGGAGTCTCAGTGGTGGCTGTGGGAAGCTGAGGAAAATGGAATAAAGCACAGTGGTCTCTTCCTTCAAGTTTTTGTTTTGAGGCTCAGTGTAGAACTGGCAACCCAAAATTATGTTCCTGTATTTGGCCAAGGATGGTCTTTGTTTGTGGCACTCAGTAGGGAGTGGGAATCTGAAAGTCAGAGGGCATCTCTGCTTTGAAGACATGCGGTGCCATCCTAAATCCATTTAAGTCAATGGGACTGGAAGAATGTGTTTACTGGAAGAATGTGTGGAAATCTATTTATGATTTGTAGTGTTAGTCTGTTTTTATCAGAAAGTCCCTCTCCCAAGAGATCTGTAAATCTATTTTAAAAAAAAAATCTCAGTACCCTCAGCAGACTACAATTCCCAGGATTCTTTGGGGGAAACCAGAATAGGAACAGGTATCAAAGTGATGTTAGCTTGCAGGGGAGTGACAGCCTAACTGGGATCTTTGAGCCGATCAGAAGATTCCAGTCCATGACTCTAAATGGAAGAAAAGCCTCCTGTAAATCTGTGTCATTTTGCCTTTCACTCTTACTAGCAGTAAATAAAGCCAGATGACTAAAAGAGATCTTCTTTTACTGCCTACATTTTAAGCCAGCCAGCCAGCTCAGAAATCCAGGCTATTTGAAACACATGAATCTACCTTATACTGAGTCAGTCCTTTGGACTATCAAAATCAGGTTTGTCTACTCAGACTGGAAGTGGCTCCCTAGTCTCAGGCAGAAGTCCTTCACATCACCTGTGACCTTATCCTTAACTGAAGATGCCAGGGATCATACCTGGGACCTTCTGCACACAAAGCAGATGCTGAACTACTGAGCCAGAGGTCTTTCACAACACTTATGACCTTAACCTTAACTGGAGATGCCAGGAACTGAACCTGGGACCTTCTGCATGCAAATCAGATGCTCTTCCATTGAGCCATGACCCCTTCCCAACTGCAACCCCCCCTGGAACTAGTGTACCTTTCCCAGAACTACAAACCAAAATGCAAAAACTATGTTCACTCTGTTTGCTGTTCAAAAACAAAACAAAACAGAAAAAGCCATTTCAGGATCCTGTTGGGTTTGCCAAATGCATTATAAACACCACTGCTGAAAGGAGGCCATGTTCTTTCTAAGCAAGCATGTTTCTGCCGCCCAAGGCTACCCAGCTAAGCACCTTGTTATCAGCATCTCATATTGCTTTCTTTAATTGTGTTAACAGATAAACACAGCCATGGGATTCGTCCGAGTCTCCTGCTTTAGTTCATTGTTCCTTGTTTCTTTTTCTTTTTTCTTTTTTTGCTTCCAGACTAAAATGATGCTGAGAAGAAACAAGAGTGTTGCAGTTTGCTGGAAGAAATGCTTGCTGTCAGCCCCCACCCCCTTGGATGGTAGAGACTACACATTGCAAACATTGCATCTAGGAAACAGTGGGTTATTGGAACTCATGGGATGAACTGATTTCTGTGTTTACCATGGGGAGGACAAAGTGGAGCACTGAAGGCCCATCCTTTGAATGCCCTTCTCTCTGATTTTTCTGTACTGTCTGAGATTCCACCTCCCATTGCCTGTGTTATTTCCCAGCTTTTCTTCCAAGTCAAAGGGGCTAGAAGCTTGCTCTACAAATAAATCTGAAACTTATGGGCTGCTGCATCAATGCCCAGTACTGGTTTCCACGCTGTAATTGTGCACGTGTCTTGCCACTGTGTGCAAAAGGAAGTGGGAAGAGAGACAGACACACACAAGGGTGATGTATCCTTCATGCAGCGCAGCCTTTTGAACTGAAGGGTGTTTTTGTAAAGAGTATGCTGGAAATAATTTTGATTCAGCTGCTGATTGTGAACCTCTCTTTTTTAAAAATCAGGTTTCTTCGTGCAGAGACTGCATGTATGTTTTATTGGCTCACAGCCTAGGAGAGTCATTTTTTTCTACATATTTTTATTTATGTAAGGGGGAAAATATGCTGCTTCTCCAGGAACCTACACAAGGCCGCTTACAAAATAAAAATAACAAAAACAAAACATTTAAAGATTTTTGTTAAAGTTAGCTTTTCCCATCTCCTAATAATTGTATTAACATTTGTCCAGCACATCTCTCCCTTCTTTTATCTCTTACATTTCTATCCCCCACCCTTCCACTAGGAAACATAAATGATTCAGCCCTCCATTTTTTTCCCTATCAACAAACAGGCTGGGTTGAAAAGGCAAAACCTACTTCACCCAGGTTTTCCCGAGCCCTAGTCTGCTGCTCTAACCATTATACAACACTGTGTTAGCCTGATTGCGCATTATTACACATGCACTGGCACAGTTTATTATTTTATTGCAGTCCAAAAAGAGCTAAAAGCCTTGCAGGGCAACAACTGGCTGTATATTAAGCAGAAAAGATGTAACGCCTTTAACGTGCCTACCTACTGTGCAGACCCCTGGGAATCAGTAAAGCTAGGGTGACAAGCTGATGGTTTTACCATAGACTGTTGCCCAAATCCTAGAACGCCACATCAATATCATGCTGGCGATGCGACATCCATGTCTAGGCATTCGCCAGAAGTGATGTTGCACCATTTAAAAAACATTCCCTCCCACCAGCCATCGGAGGACCAGAGAGCAATGACTAAGAAGCATGGGAGGTCTTCTGCTGCAGTGGAGAACCTGGTCTTCCTACATATAGGCAGGGCTCTTTTTGTAGTGGGAACTCCTTTGCATATTAGGCGACACACCCCTAATGTAGCCAATCCTCCAAGAGCTTACAAAGCTCTTCTTACAGGGGCTACTGTAAGGTCTTGGAGGATTGGCTACATTAAGGGTGTGTCGCCTAATATGCAAAGGAGTTTCTGCATATAGGCCTTTTCAGGGGTTTCATTTTATGGCAATCTTCAAGGCTTGCTTATTTGCCAAGGGCTTTGAGGTTGAATAGCAGGCATCTATTAGGGATGGAGGGAGAGATCTTGAGTTTCTAGTTTTATTTTGGTTTTAATTGAATCTTTTAAACTATAATTGTAAACCACCTTGAACCATGAGGAAAGGTGGGATATAAATGTTTAGACAGACAGACAGATAAAAGTAGAGAGTACATTACACACAGTCCTCTCAATACACATGATTACTATTTTGTCCAAAGGGACCACATATGTATATTCCAGCTTTGGAACATACGGACTGCAACCCTGATTTTCCAGGGGTCTGGTACATGTGTATGGTGGCTAAAAATGTGCATGTTGACCCTTCAGATAAAACGGCAATTGTGTGTATCAGAAAGATCGTGTGCAGCGCATTCTCCATATATGGGCATTCAAACATAATACCTGCAAGGGGATTAGTTAGCCAAACATACAGATGTGGATGTAGGATAATCACATGTGCCCTGTGATGGCACTCTTTACCTGAAGAATATAGCCCTTGTTGCAGTCCTGCTTCCTTGTCCACTCCACAGCAAAGCCGTGGAAACGATGGAGAGAGAGGCAAGCCCACCTGGATTTCAAGACTCACAGAAGCATGACTCATCAGTGTTTTCCCCTTCTGATGAATGTGACCCTTTAGCTATCATACAGCACAGGTTTCTTCCTCAATCTCTTATTGCTTGTCACTGATGACCTCTTTATTTTGCAGAGAGATATTTCATCACCATTTGCCTGGATGGCCACTTAATTCCGGAGCCATCTAGCGACGCCAGATGCGTACAGAGTGCCATTTTAGAGCATCAGTTCACCGGAGTGACGGATAATGAAATGCCCTGCATCCCGATCAAAAATAAAGTCCTATTAAGAGGATTCATATGAAAGAGAGCAGATAATGGATTTCAACAAGTAAATGAACTGGAGTCTTCTGTCATTCATTTGCAGCGTGGTGAGGGTTGATTCCTCTTATCAGACTGAATAATTATCGCAGGGACTTGCCCTTTCCTGGCAGATATAATTTACAATAAATAGAAACGGTGGAGACATTTCACATTAGCAGCAAAATAACAGGTTGACTGCAGGCTTGGCGAGTCATGATGTACACTTTTTCAAATTTGTCTACAAAATCAAGTGTAGGGGTTAAGTTAAAAAAAAAACTTTTAAAAACTATTCTGAAGAAGTTACAATGATAACAGGAGCTACCATGTAATCTTGAAAAGAGATACAGATCTAAATAGTTTGCTGGGCATCCTTTTAATTTTTATTTACATTGTTAACTTTATTTAGATCCTGTCTTTCACCCCAATGGGGACCCAAAGCAGCTTACATCATTCTCTCCTCTGCTTCATCCTTGCAACAACCCTGTGAAGTAGGTTAGGCTGAGAGCATGTGACTGGCCCAAAGTCACCCATCAAGCTTCCATGGCAAAAATGGGGATTTGAACCTGGATTTCCCAGATCCTAGTTTGACACTTTAACTACTATACCACTTTAGGGCAACATGAATACTCCCACATTTCAGCATCTGGTATCTGTGGAAAGATGGGAGTTGTTCATTATAAGGACTAAGGAACAGATGGTTTGTGGTCATGTGTACACAGAGTGTCCGAGAATGGAATGAAGCACGCACACTGGTACAAGTGTTTGGTGGCCAAGTGTATAAGCTTTTAAAGCGAATAAAGCAAAGACAACATTGAACTGTGAGTTAGAGTTCAAGCGAGAAACACCAAAGATAGCAGAACCTCCCCTTAAAAGGCGAGGGGGGAAGGGAACTCTCCCCCACTAAGAGGAAAACAATTGAACTCTTTACCATTAACTTGAGGGGGGTGAGCTATAAAGGCATGATGGACTAAAATGAGGAATTAGTAAGAACTTACCAGGCTTTTTAGAGAGAGTTTGGAGATTGTAACAACTTTGTGAAAAAGTAAACAACATGGCGCCTCCGCGAAAGGATGAGAAAGAGAAAACGAAACCTAAGCTTCTTGCTGGAAATGCCAAAAGCCCAGCGAGTCCTGCCTCTAGACAGGACACAACATTAGAGCTGCAAAGGATGCTGACAGAAGCATCGCGTCCTCTGCTGGAACAGGTCACCACATTACACCAGAAGCTTGATGCGCAGCAGACATAGCTGAGCGAAACAGCTAAAAAAGCAGAGAAAACGGAGCAGGAACTTAAAGTGGTCGATGCCAACTCTAAGAAGCTTCAAACTCAACTATATACGATGGAGAAAAAGAGACAAACTAATGAATCACATTTGTTACAGCTGGAAATGGAAAGGGCAAGCTACGTCTTAAAATTCCAGGGAATCCCAGAAGTGAAAGGAGAAAATCTGAGACCGATCATGTGTGACATGTTGGCTCCATTGGCAGATTTTAAAACAGATACAATACAAAGCGAAATTGATACAGTCTTTAGATCGTATTCAGAATTTATAAGAAAAAATAATCTGCCCAGGGAAGTGATTGTGAGATTCTCTAGAAGACAAGTGAGAGATCAAATACTAAAAGCATCAAGTGGGGCCTCCCTGAAAATCAAAGACAAAGAAATAAAAGTATTGAGGGACATTCTACTTGAAATAAGAAGGAAAAGAAGGAAATATAGGGATTTGGTTTTATTTTTACAGGAAAAAAGTGTCGTTTACAGATGGATCATACCCAAATGTTTAATCTTTAAATTCATGGATAAAAAAGAAAAAGTTGACTCTGTTGAAAAGGCACAGGAGTTTTTGAATCTTCACAGTCATCCAGCAAAAAGAGAAGAAGAGGTAGAAGACAACACCAAAGACAGTGATGAAGAGGGTGCAGTGGCATCTTCTGACAAGAACTCAGACTCGGCATTGGGGGTGGCAGCCCCCAAAATAAACTATTGATCGAGAAAGAAAAAGAACAAATGAGCAAATGAGCTCTGAATCTCTTGAATGTTTTTAAATGTTTCCTTTTGTCTTACTAAGCTCTTTGTTAAGGTCAAAATGGGGGAGGTTTCAATTTATGGTTTTTAAACAGACTATTAGATGACTACACTCAATGTTTTATATGTGTAATCTTTAACTAAGAAGCAAAACTATATTTGGTTAAGCAATATGTATGACCACCATCTCTTGGGTTTTTAGTGGGTTTCCCTTACTTTCTCCCATAGTATGTAGTTACCCTTCTCTTTTTCGTTGTAGTTTTTAGAAAATGCAATTAAAAAAATCCCCTACAGGAGGCATTAAAACAAGAAAAAAAGAAAGGCTCCCATTCTTTTACCACTCTGCAGAATGTGTAAAATAGAACTAGACACAGGGCATTTTATGAAGGGCGAGGGCTATAGTTGATGGTGCTATTCATTGTATGCATTATCTTGTTGCAGGTGCATTGTTTTCTACTTTCTGCAATCCAGGGTTTTTTCATTTCTTATATGTAATGCCTTATAAGCTGGCTGTTTTGCATTGTTTTCTAACTTTGTGATTCAGTCTTAGTACAGTTTACTTTTGTGCCTTATACTCTTGCAACTGCATTGTTTTAAACTTCCTAACCTGTCTTGATTCTCAGAGAGAATCGCAGACTATAAAGTAAATAAATATACACAATGAGCAGTGGGAAATGAAGATGGGACAATCAGCCTGGGAATAGAATGAAATATAGTTGAACCTACATTCAGGAATGTTTAAGCACTGACCAGGTAAACTCCCATTCTGTTTACAGCTCAAAAGAAGGGAACCAGTTTTTCAGAGAGCAGTTTGGCACATGGTGAGCAGCTCATGCCTGTCTGGTCAGTTATTTGCTGTGTATTCAAATACACTGTAGCTTCCACTACAGCTGCCCTGGGCTATGTGTTCCCTTGCTGTGTGGTAGTGTCAGTGGGACCTTGTTAAGTCAGGACCTTTGTTCAGTCACTGCATTCCATTTTTTGCCTAGCATTCGAAGAATGGAATTGCAAAGTTTTAAGTTATTAATGAAGTTTGTCCTTCAGGTGCTGCTGGCTGCGAGGCAAGACAAGGAATCAATGTCTGCAGCCACAGCATGGTCTTTTGGACCACCCTCTGGACCAAGAGAACTCCCTGGCCAGAAAGGCCCTTGTGTTACAAGCTGAGGAAGACCTTGTGAAGATAAGAGCAAGATGGCCCAGAGTGCGGATATTCTGGCTGGCTATTCTGCTGTGCCATGAAGGACAAGGTCCTTGTGATAAAGTGGAAGCTGGCCTTGTGATGATGAAAGCAAGGTGGCCCAGAGTACAGTTAGGCTGGCATCTATTCTGCTTCACCATGAAGGACAAGGCCCTGGTGTTACAAGCAGACTGGTTGCCTGGGGTGCAGCCTTATCATGATGGGCAAGGTGGCTTGGAGTGCGGATGGTCTGGTGGATATTCTGCCTCAGCATGAAGGGCAAGGCCCTGATGCTATAAGCAGACCAGTTGCCTGAGGTGCAGCCTCATCATAATGGGCATTGGTGGCCCAGAGTGCAGATGGTCTGGTGGCTATGCTGCACCATCATATAGGGCAAGGCCCTGGCTTACAAGAAAAGGCTGACCTTGCAATGAAAAGAGTAAGGTGGCCCGGAGGGCGGATAGTCTGGTGGCTATTCTGCCCTGCCAGGTTGGTGCAATTTCAGGGACCCCACTAGGCATAAAGATAGTTGCCTGGGTGCAGCTGATCTTGTCTTCAATTTGGCTGTGCCAGGTGTGGCATAGCATAGGGATTTCTAGGTTCTTGGGCTGGGTGAGATGATACAACAATCGGCAGCTTAGAAATGCCATGGAAGGCAGCTTGGGCCTCTTCTTGTTGCACCCTGATATACAAGTCGAGTTAATGGACCTGTATAAGGGGGACAGGGTGCACCTCTTTTAACAAGGGCAACACTATATTTCTGACAGATTTGAGGCGAGGAGTGCTATTGGCACTGGATCACTTGGTGGGGGCGAAGGCCTAAGCAGAGGCTTGGACTTTGCTATGGCAGGGTAGCATGATCAGCAAGTTGAAATCAGTGAGCACCTGGGCATTGTTATAAAGGAATTAAAGGGTCCTCCAAGAATGGCTTTCGTGCCTTTGCGGCTCAAGGCCGGGAAGGGGTGATCTTCCTTAGAACAATCTGGCCCGGCCTATCTTAGCAGGCCTTGTGGCTTCTGGGGTGCTGGGCTAGGGGGCTCTCCTAAACATGCCAAGCCACTGGTCGAGAGCCACATTGGGTGGCTCAAGATCAGGGAAGGTGCATTGCCCAGAAGGAGATGAAGGTGGTCAGGAGTTTGACACCTGTCATATTCCTCAGTACATTTTAGCAGCCCCTCGCCAGTTGTTTGATTATAAATAATAAATAAAGTGGCCCTTGTTAAATCCATATTGATGTCCGTCTCTTCATTCCAATTGTGGTGGCAATGGAGGCCATTTTATCTCCTGCTCCTCAGTTTCTTGAGGGCTGGGGGAAGTAGAATTTCCATCCAGGACCAGGCAATGAAGCCTACTTAAATGTGCCAACTAGCCAATAGGGAACTTGAGCACTTTGCTTAATTAGGCAACTGTTTTGCAACAAATTTAAAGTATTATTTATTATTAACAAATGAAGTCAACAGCATTGACTATTTCCTGCTACACCAGCACATTACTTAGCACAGTAACAAATATCACAAATGTTAAAGAGCGTTCCTCTAGCACTGCAAGCACTACATTTTCTTCCTTTGAATTTTACATCCAGCTATTTTATCTCTCTCTTTCTTGCTCATAGCGTCTTTCCCCCCCCCCTCCTTCCTCCTTGTAAAGCAGAGGTTAATGCTATACTTGAGGGTTATTGGTTCTTTCCCTTTTTTATTCTAAAAATACTGGTGGTTGGCTTTTCAGAAAAGCTGTCTTTTTACATTTTCTGGCTGATGATTTGAATTGTAATGCTCATGTCAGTTTGTATTAATCCTGGAGGAAAATGGGACAATTCACCTCCAAGAAAGGGAGCAATTAGATGCCCCTGTTTCTTCGGCATGGTCTCCTGTTTTCAGCTATGGTGCTCTCTCTCTCTCTCTTTCTGTGTGTGTGTGTATGCGCTCATTGCCTGAGAAAAAGCTATGAGCAAAATAGCAGAGAACTGTCTCAGACATATACAAACCTACCAAGGGTGAAGAAGAGCCCCCCCCCCAGCTGCTTTTGCTGGAGGGAGAATCTTCTGTTGGTGAATACAGACAAGTAGACATTTCCATCTCAGGTTCCGTCTCGAATGCTGCCCAATTACTCCAAGGACTTTGAGAAGCCATCTCAAAAATGGTTCAGCTTAGAGCTGAGATGAAGCTTCTTACCTGTTCCTTTCTGGAAGTCTCAAAAAGAACCTCCTCTTTGAGGATAATTGTTTTGAGCATCTGGAAACACAGTTGCATTGTTTCAGTGCTGGTCATCGTGGGAGAAGGTGCCTTGATTTTCTTTGCCCTCTGAATTTTGGCCCTCGTCTGCTCACCCTGCCAGGTCATTCTGTGGACTCTGGTGACCCATGTGAATAATAGTATCAGGACACCCAATGACCAATGCAGATAACTAAAACCACGTGGAACTCCACTCCTAGTCAGGCAGTGTGAGCCTATGGAGCCAGGGAATGTGAGAGCAAAGAAGAAAGTAGATGGTTTTTGAGAAGCAACAGCCGCTAAGGGGAACAAAAGGGCATCAAATAGCAGCCAAATAGAAACACAGATGTTAGGTGCAATGAGTATTTTTCAGTAATCTGTTCGGCTCCATTGAATGTGCTACTTCTGAAGCAAATATCAAAATGAGAGAACATTTGGCGCAGCTTGTGCTCTGTTGCTCATTTTTTTTTTAAAAAAAAGGAGAAGAAGCAGGAGCTGTGTGCAATCTCTGACATGCACTCTAATGTCATATGCTTCAGCTGGAGAAATGTGCGCTGCTTTACTAATGGCGGTGAGTAAGCTGGGGACCCATCAGCACAGTCGTCCAACATTTTCACTTGGCTTTCAATAGCACCCAGGCACAGATAAAAAGATGCAAGCTGAAAATCATTTAAACCTATAATTTCCACCGTGGCTTGCGCCCCCCTCCCCAAGTATCCTTAGAGGAGATTGCTTCTTGCCTTTGATCATTTTTGGTAAAACACTACACATCCACAAGAAAAGAATGGTGAATTAAACATACATAAGTGCAAAGTTACTTTTTCTGGGGGGGTTTACCCCAAAAGTGAGTATGAGCATTGGTAATAATGGTGGGGAAATCATTCAAGTGAAGTAAATATGTAGCAAACTGCAGAACACAGTACTCTGTTCAGGGGGGGAGGGAATATAGAGGGTTCCTAATGCATCAGTTCCACTCTGGAAATAAAACCCAGGTAATTTAGATCTCTGTGGGAGGGGGAGTTTGCAGTGGCAGTCTGGAATGTATCTGAAAATATGTCAAGCTATACATATATGAAATGTATCCTCTCCTCTTTATATATTATCATAAATCTGCAGACTGGGGGAAATGATTCCAAGTGGCAACCAGGATGGAACATACCGATGCCAGCAGGATGTATTCTATTCAAATAACATGACAGATCAACCTTGATCACTCTGTGAGGTTGTTTTTTTTTTTACAGTCTTTATCCATTTACTTACCAGAGGATGATTTGAATGTCAAGCTCATTACCTCATATCTGAGAAGAAAATCAGTTGGAAAGAATTTCACAAGCATGGTTAATTCCCTCCTTCTTGTAAAGAGAGAAAATAAACCACAGCAAGGCATGTTGCCTGTTCTTCTGCTGTGATATTTGGAGATGGGCCTGCTTCCCAGGTGTTCTAACAGACTGAGGTTAGTAAATTCCTAAGTCTCCAACTGATAGGTGGACATCTTCGGGTTCAGAAATGTCTCGAGTTACTGAAGATGTAGCCATCTGGTGATTCTTCTATCTGTTCAAGGGTCAAAGTGAGTCTAAATAAATTATGGGTGATATTTATCACCTCACGCTGTTAATTTAATATTGGAAGATGTACTTCATCCTGACGGTAACATTTCTCTCCCCCGTAAACAACATCGTGAATCATACAATATTGTAGTAATATTTGGTGTTCCATAGGCAATGTGAGTATCTTTGATTCCCTGGGCTATGAATGTACGCATCTTTGAGACAAACACCAAATAATTCAAATGGAAGACTAAATTTTGAAGTGTGAATGGGTAACTTTACTGTGCATAAATTGTTCAGAGTACAATTGATCCTTGTTCAGGAGCTGAGAATATTAGGTGTTGGAAGGAAATGAAGGAGGAAATGGCTTATAGGATGGGGAGGTATCATAGGTTTCTCAAATTTCCCTTAGTTCTGGAATTCCAAAATTATGTTGGGTTGGATCCTGATAATGCAAGGGTATTAGTTGCTGTAGACTTTCTGGGCTGTATGGCCATGGAAAATCTACAACAGCTAATGAACTCCAGCTGTGAAAGCCTTCGACAACATAATGCAAGGGTACTTTCACTGGAAGAGGGGACAGGCAATTTAGTCTAGTTTCCCTACCACCTTAGACCTCCACATGAAGCCAAGCATTTTTCTTGGAAACCCATGAAGTAGAAGGGATTTTGAGTTGGCAATGGTACTATAATCCCAGTACCAGTTTAAACTTGTTTTTTTTTTTGGGGGGGGGTGAATTCCAGATTAGCCAAGCATTGGAGGAAAAGTGAATTTTTATACAGGTCTGCAGCAGGAGTTTTTAGAGCAAATGGCACCAAATTTTAGGAAACCAAGTCTACCTTCTCTTCTAAAGACCCCTCCCCATGTTTGAAGGGGATTGGACAAATGGGTATGATGGTAGGGACCCCTGAACAAGGTGCCCCAAACCATTTCAATCTCCATTGTTTCCTATGAGGTGAAATTCCTTCTAGGCAAAGACACCAACCATAGCCAAACAGAACTAATGTCAAACCAGAGACTCCATGAAGAACTAATGTCAAACCAGATAGCCCATGCTGAACAATGTCAAAATTCAGAAGCCACACAGAACCAAAGCAATCACACCTGCCAAGTCGAACATCAACATTCTGGATTTAAATGGAAACGAGCCAGAGAGATCTGGGAGGTTCCAAACCAAGCATTCTCTTATGATGACAACAACAATTGTTTCCATATGGGTACTTCCTGTAGACACAGAACTGAAGCCCCCTGGGCTCTTCTGCAGCACTTCCAGCTCCAGTGAAAGGGAGCAAAGTCATAACTGGCTCTTTGTTTCAAGAAAGAAGTGGGTGCCAGCAAACACCCAAGAGACACCATGGCTCCTGTGGGCAACATACTGGGGATCACTGCCCTATACTATCCCCTTAAAGCTTGACCGCATCATTGTGCTACATGCTGAAGATGAGGCTATAACGGCACAGCATATTCAAGTAGAACTGTCAGAATTTTCAGAGCTCTTTTTCTCCCCTGAGCAGCAGTATCCAACCCGAATACTGATGCATTTCAGAACTAATTCAGCATGGATATTGGGGGGGGGGGGAGCACTGTAGCATCACCCTACATGATAGCTTAGTATATTATTAGCCAAGCATTTGATTCAAATGAATTGGGTGGGGTGTGTGAAAAAGGGATGTATATGAGAAAGCTCGAGAGCAATTTAATGTCCCAATTTACCTTGTTGCTCTTGGAGTAAAAGGAAGCTTTCTATTTTATGCCTATAGTGCATTCAGCTGGCTTGGCCTCAATCTCAGAACCACATCTCAGTGCATTCAAAACACAAATAGGAAGAATGCTCTCTTCACTTCCCCATCCTGGCTGTCAGGACAATAGATGTGATGGATTTGGCCTACCTGCTCACACCACACCAAAGCGCAGCTTGAGTCTGTTTTGTTGACTGCTTCATGCAGTGCTGCCTTTCAATCAAAGGGCACATATCTCAGGGCCAGAGGTGGGAGATACAAAAGACACCTTAAGACCAGAGCGGATGCTGTTTTGTAAAAGAGCAATGGAAATACAAAAGCATCTCCTGAAAGGGGGGGGAATAACACACAACAGGCTGGTGTACTGGACTAGAGATACCAGATGGGAAGGAAAAGGCCTGCTGGGGAAATCTTTCACTGTGGTACCAGGCAGTGGAGGATGAGGAACAGCTCAGTGGCGTAACAAGAAGGCCTTGCAATAAAAAAGTAAATAATACCAAAATCACAAGCTAGCATGAAAATGCCAAGAGTGATAACAGGTCCTGGCATGAGGAGAAAGACATGGGCAGTGATCCTGAAAAGTGAGCTATCTGTAGAAGCTACCATCTTCAGATATGTTTACTAGGGATGAACACAAACCACATTTTTGTGGTTCAGTTTGTGGTCCATGGTGGGGAACTCCCTGTTGCTCAGCTGGCTTGTGCCCATCCCTAATGTTGACTCTTCAGGAGTATGCAGGATTCAAACAGGTGAGCAAGGTAAGAGAACCAAGGTCCAGTAATGTGTAAATTTGGTACTTTCCTTTTGAGTGGTGTTTCCCAAACTTCTGGGTAGGAATTTAGGATGAGTTCTCACATCCATATTGACCAGCTGACATATGGCTGTGCTAGCTTGGTGGTCATTTGTGTGTATGTATGGATATAGAGAGCCTTGATCACCATATGTTGCTGCCTTGATAGTCACTTGGGGGCATGTGTGCATATATGCAACTTTGATCACTATATGTTGTTGCCTCAAACATCTGGTCACAACTACCAATAGCCCATAAGATGGGCCTTATCTTAATGGCTCAAATTAAGCTAGTATATGACAAATACATGACAATAATACATATTATGAAACAGTATGTACACTTAATGGCCCACTCAAGGAAAATCCATTTTGGCTTCCTCATTGCTTTTTCTCACGGATAGATAGACATCTATTTTCAACATGATAATTTATGATAAACAGGTGGTGTGGGCATCAACAGACTGGTATATGCCAAAAACGAATTTGCCTTGCTACAGGGACCAGCATTTTAGTCATTAATAGAGAGTACAGTCTTGGCTCCTGCACTGGAAAAACTGGCAAACCATACTCTATTAAGCACAAGTGGGATTTGATCCATTCTGTAGACTCCAAGCAAAGATAATGCATGTCTGAGGGAATGCATTGTTAAATCCTTCAGAAGGGAAAGAGCTGCATTTGGGACAAGTGCCATTTAGCTGTAATTATGAAGTAAACAGGATGCCCATGGACCTGTATAATTAAAACCTTTGTTTACAAAGAAGAAAAGCCAAGAACAATGATTAATTTATACCTGTTTCTGAGGCTAGTTAGATGGGGTTGTTTAAAGAAAACCCATTTAACAGGAGGAAGATAAAAAGCCGATTGGAGGTCTTTAGCAGGCTCAGACCATATCACAGGAAGGCTGTAATCCTCTGCGTACTTATTTGAAAGGAAGTCCATTGAACACATTGGGGCATACCTCTGAGTAAGCAAGCATAAGACTAGAAGTAAGTAGCCATGCAGAGGTTTATTTTTGGGGGAGGGATAGTTAATATTAGGTTGCATAAGCAAAGGTTACCTATTCCAAGTGATGGAGCAGAATCTATTCATCCTACCCTTCATTAGTTACTAGGCTGGTATTTCCTGGCTTGTTGAAACCTAATTAATAAACTGGAGCAATGATCACTTATTGCAGTTAGCTAGAGCATTCTTTCTTGCTACACTAACCAAAAGTTTAGACTCCAAGCAGCCCCTTTAATTGTCAGGTACAGACCAAAGGGAACATCTTGCCCCCCAATGACCCACCTAGAAAAAGGGGGTGGGGCTATGGACAGTAGCACAGGACCCTCAGGTATGAGCAGACATGAAGTATGACTGCCCCAAATCCTCCCACAGCAAAAGAGCCACATCTGGTTAAGGAGCTAGTTGGGTTTCCAAGATTTGGGGAAGCCAAAGGTTTAGGATTCATGTAAAGAACTAGGAGACTTGCTGTGTGGGATAGATTGATTCCTGACAACTAAAGGATGTATTAAACAAAGGCAGTAATGGAGAACCAGTAGGATGTACTGGGCAGGATCCTATAGTATGGTTGATGAGCATGTGATGTAGCAAACTTGATGTTTCTGAGCCACATCTGGATAGATCACCTTGTGAACCCTGTGCATGTCACTGTGAGTTTGATGGTGGAACAGTCAAAATATAAAACCAGTCAACCCACAGACTAGGGACCGAGTTCAAATCTCTTAGCCAAGGAGATCCCTGGTGACCTTGATCCAGTTGCTATCTCTTAGCCTGAGCTACCTCAGTGTTTTTATACACAGCTCTTGCTCCATCTGAGGCCCCATATACATTCTCTCTGAGTCAGATTTTGGTTATCAATATGCGGAAGATATTCTTTAAAAGATACACCCCTCCCACTTTTTCCCTTGGTATTCTCTTTCAGTTTTCCTTTTGCCAGCACAAACAATGGCACAGTGGCACTTAACGCGATGAGCAGCTAACATCACTGGCAACACTAATGTAAGATGTTTGCTTGCCAGGATTCTGGTTAGATACTAAAAGGCAGTTTTCTTGTTCCAGCATGGGACTAAAACCCCTTCCCCCGCACATATACTTTCCCACCCAAATCCTCTGCAGCATTTTGCCCTGGAGGAAGAAAACTGGGCTGTCTGTCACTGAACCAGAGAGGAACAAAAAATCCTTCCCAAGATATTCAGATTTGGATTGACTTGTGGTAACAAAAATGGTGGGTTTATTATTAATCCCACATGAGCGTAGGGGGAGTGCTTCAGTTGGTGGTGGGCCAGAAGGCTTTCTGCTGCATTGGTAGTGGTGAACATAAACATAAGAACATAAGAGAAGCCAATGTTGAATCAGGCTAATGGCCCATCTAGTCCAACACTCTGTCACACAGTGGCCAAATATACCAGGTGCCATCAGGAGGTCCAGCAGTGGGGCCAGTGGGGTGGAAAGTGCCTTCAGTTTGCAGCTGACTTATGGAAACCCCATAGGATATTCAAGGGAAGAGACAAACAGAGGTCTTTTGCCATCGCCTGCCTCTGTATAGCAAACCTGGGTGTCTTTGGTGGTTTCCCACCCAACTGGGGCAACCCTGCTTAGCTTCCAAGATGATCAGGGTAACCCAGACCATGCTGGTCAGGGCATTGGGGCTCCAAAAAAGAAATGGGGCATGGGAGAAGTTTCAGTGCCTACTGATTTGGAAACCACCATGAGAGACAGCTTTGAGGTTTGGGCAGAGTTTGGATACGGAATAAGGGGTGAGCATTAGACATTAGAATTAGTATTAGACATAGAATAACACATACCCTTTGGTTTCCAGTTCAGTTTTAGAAACCTATTTGTCTCTGCCAGATCTACCTGCTGAGTGGGGTCAGCCCTGTTCCCAGCAGCCAAAAACATGGCACAATATGGTTGATGAGTGGAGCCATGATTGGGAGTGCATGCTGTAAACTTGGTAGTAACAAGGACACTGTCACAAACTATTGGTACTGTGCCTAAGTAACCGTACCTCATACTGTTTTCACAGATTTCATTAAGAATTGTCCACATTCAAAACCACAGAACCACTGTGACCTCCGACACGTGACAATCAGGTAGATAACTAGCAAGAGGTGAACAAGCTCACCATGATTCCCACTTGTAGTTTCTCAGATAACATTCATACACTTCGATGATCACAGAGGTAAATTCAACAATCCCTCTCACTGTCTTGTCTGCCCCTGTGTAGTGATGAACAAATGCTCCTTATTTCTTTTCATAATAATGTATACATTTGTCGATGGTTCAGTTTTTCACTGTTGATTTTGTTTGTTTATATTGTGTAAACAGCTAGTATGTTATATACTTAATGTGTATTGGTTGTCACAGATGGGCTCAGGATCAGTGAGTACTCCTTGGAGGAGAGGCCCTGTGTAGCCAGCCCACAGCTGACAGGAGCCAAGCAGCAGTGGAATGAGGTTCAGGTGTTCCCTGGCTTGCAGCTGAGAGTTGGTGCAGAATCACTTCAACCCTCCAGTCCAAGGCCAGCCACTTGCCCCCACTTCTCCAGGATCACCAGCATCCTTGGGGTGCCAGAGAAGAAGGGTGAGACCAGACTACAGGCCTGAAGGGCACTGAGATCAGTAGATAAGATATCCAACTGGCCTCGTCCAGGGCCAGGGTTTTCTCAACCTTGGCCCCGGCCTGGTGGAACTCTCTGCCGAAAGACATCTGTGCCCAGTCTGATCTATTAAAGTTTCACAGGGCATGTAAGGCAGAGATGTTCTGCAAGGCCTTTGGTTGAGGTCAGCGATGGTTTCCTACTTCTGCCCAGCACCCTCCCCCCCCAAAAAAATCTGAATGCTAGACATGCCATCTGTTCTTTTTTTTTTAAAATACAATTTATTATTGGATATATCACATGTTCATACAATTTAAACAAACCAATACATATCCATTTTTCTTTCTCCCTCTCCCCCCCAAACAAGGCTTCCCGCACTGCTCCAACCCCCTTGATATTTCTCTTGTACAATTACATTTACTACTAAACATATTTCTTTTACTAATGGTAACAATTCAAAGATCTGAGTCTCTTTCCACTTCTCCTCAATAACTGTCAAAACAAATCAAACCACGTTTTACGTCCCAATTCTTCAACAAGTATTCTTGAAAGTCTTTCCAGTCTCCAAAAAAGGTTTCGTCTTCTTCGTTGTTTAATTTTCTTGTTAATTTGTCCATTTCTGCCATAAACAACGTCTTTTTAATCCATTCCCATGTTTCAGGTACTTTATCTTGTTTCCAACATTGAGCAAAAGTCAGTCTAGCTGCTGTAATCAAGTACCATAATAGTGTTCTCTTGGCTACATTTATTTCTTCCATTTTAAGACCTAACAATAACATCTGTGGGTCTTTCTTAAAAGTACATTTCAAAATTTTTTGTATCTCATTGTGGATCTCAGTCCAATACTTTACTGCTTTATCACATGTCCACCACATATGGTAAAAAGACCCTTCATGTTTCTTACATTTCCAACATTTGTTAGACATACTTTCATTTATAATAGCAATTTTTTTAGGCGTCATATACCATCTATACATCATTTTATAACAATTCTCTTTAACATTTACACACGTTGAAATTTTCATTGATTTTTTCCACAAATATTCCCAAGATAACATTAATATCTCATTATTAACATTTACTGCCCATTTTATCATTTGCTCCTTTACAACCTCATCCTCAGTATACCATTTCAATAACACCTTGTACAGTTTAGAAATCATTTTTTTATCTTTCTCAAGCCATACAGTTTCAATTTCAATATTCTTTTCTCTAAAACCATGTTCTCTTTTATCGGTCTTAAATAGATCATAAATCTGTCTATACTTCAACCAATCATATTCAAATTCAACATCAAATCTATCTTTTAACACAAAATTTTTCCCTTCAAATTTTAAAAGACTTTTATAGGGTAGCCAATCTAACCCTTGATTTCTTGAATACGGATTAATTACTTCAGCTGGTACAATCCAAAGTGGTCTTTCTTCCGAGAAGAATTTTCTATATCTCGTCCATGTCTCGAACAGTGATTGTCTTACAAAGTGGTGTTTAAAAAATTTATCCATTTTTACTTTTCCATACCATAAATATGCATGCCATCCGAATTTATTATCATGTCCTTCAAGGGCCAATAACTTCTTATTCTCCAAATTAATCCACTGTTGCAACCATGTTAAACAGACGGCATCATAATACAGTCTTAAGTTTGGTAGTTGTAAGCCTCCTCTCTCTCTTGCGTCACATAAAATTTTCATTTTAATCCTTGGCTTTCTTCCTGCCCATACAAATTTGGATAATTCTTTCTGCCACGAATCCAGTATTTTCCTTTGTTTTAGTATTGGAATAGTCTGAAACAAAAACATCAAACGCGGCAAGATATTCATTTTTACAGTCGCGATTCTTCCCATCAATGATAAATTCAAAGTATCCCATTTCTTCATATCTTGCTGAATCTTATGCCACACCTTTTCATAATTGTTTTTAAACAAGTCAATATTTTTCATGGTTAAATCAATTCCAAGATATTTAGTCTTTGTGACTACTTCACATTGTATTTTCTCTTGAAGTTCTGTTTGTCTTTGTTTCGTCATATTTTTGCACATCACTTTAGTTTTATTTTTATTAACATAAAATCCCGCAACTGAACCAAATTCTTCAATTTTTTCCATCAATTGTGGTATTTTCTCAATTGGGTCTTGAATCATAAACATTACATCATCTGCAAATGCCCTATATTTATAGGCGAAACCTTTCACTGTAAGTCCTTCAATACTGTCATCTTTTCTTATCGCTGTCAATAATTACATGCCATCTGTTCTTGACATGTTTTAAATATGTACGCTGACTGTTTAATATTGTATGCTTGTGGTTTTAATTGGTGTTATAATTGTATTGAACTATTCTGTTGTAAACCACCCTGAGCCCCACGTAAGCAGGGAAGGGCGGTCAAGAATCTAATGAAATAGATAGATGATAGACAGACAGACATTGGAGTGTGTTTCTTGCTGCTCAGCACCAGCTGCCTGCTGACAGTGAAGATGAATCTTTGCAGGATTGATCCAGGTAGTCAGCCATGTTGGATTTTGTTGGCATTTGCAGGATTGTTCATGAGAAGATGGCTGTACACATGGCATCTGGTAGCTATAAAATCTCCCAATAGAAGCTGGTGGGTGTGGACTCAGCGTGTTCAGTAGATACTGAACCTGCCCACACTGAGTAACCTGATCCCTGATCTGTTCATGAGGCTGAGTTTCTGAAACCTCTTGTTTATATTGTGACCTGGAAAGATGCTGTAACTTGACACCAGAAGCCTGTTTCAGCAGCCTGCGCTCGCTCGCTCTCTCTCTCAGCATACATACACAAACACATTCTGAGTTTATCAGTGTGCACTAATCATGTTGAGAAATGTGAGTTTTGTGGAGAAAATGAAAGACAGCATGAAATAATAATAATAATAATAATAATAATAATAATAATAATAATAATAATAATAATAATAATAATAATAATAATAATAATAATAATAATAATAAAAACAACAACAATGATGGTGATGTTTTGATTCACACAAGGGAGAAGCCAGTAATTGTTTGTGCTTTATTACTATGTATAACACAGGGTGCGTTCAGACGTGCCGTTTGAGCCGTTTTCGGCACGGCTCAGAAACAGCTTTTACCTGCACGTTCACACGGCCAACATCTGCCCACCGTCCCCTGCCGTCGCTTTCTGGAGCAAACCCCCTTTGAAACGGAGTATTTTGACACCACTTACCCAAGTGGTGTTTTCCATGATTCTCCGTTTCAAGCCGCACTTTTCCCTGTCTGATCGCTCCATCCAGCCACTTCCGGGTGCTTCAACCCCCCCTCCCCTCTGGGAAGCTGCCTCCGGCTTCCGGCTTCAGTCCGCCATTTGTTTTTTTTCCTTAGCGGTGTGCGCTTGACCGGAGCTCCGCACTTAAGTTAAAAAAAGAAAAGCTTCACTGGTGCCTAGTTTAGGCATTTAGAGGAGTCCGGGATCTCGGGGAGGCCATTTTAAAAAGGAGTCTTCATTTAAACTTTAAAGGGACCTGTTGAGATCGCTCTTCTGCGCACCCGCCAAACTTCCTGTTCGGGAGAGGGCTGCCTGTGCGCATGCTCAAAGGAGAGGGGGAAAAAAAAACCCACCTGCAGGAGGACGGCGGGGAGCTCGGAAGGAGGAGGTGAGTGTGATCGCGATTCTCCAGTTTAAAAAAAAAACGCATCGTGCCAGAGCAGTTTAAACCGCTCCAGCACGCTGTCTAAACGCACCCACCATGTATTTTTTTAATTGATAATTTGTGCCTTTTCATCTTTTTATCCTTCTGGCCTGCTTGCTGCATCGTTAGATGTCTGGAGTCCAAGGAGATAAGATGGGATAGAAATGTTTAAAATAAGTAATTAAATACATTTATAGGGCAAGGAGACAACATTTACCACCTTGAGCTCCTTGGAAGAAGGGTGGGATAAAAGTGTCTTTGACAGACAGGATAGACAGGATAGATAGAGTTGGGGGTCAAAAGAGCAGGGATGAGAAATTATCATTAATCCTGCAAGAATGAGAGAGAGAGAGAGAGAGAGAGAGAGAGAGAGAGAGAGAGAGAGAGAGAGAGAGATCAGCTCCCATCCTGCAAGTAACCAACAGAATAGAGCTTTTTAAAATCTTTTCTAACAGGTGAAAGGAGAAGGAGGACCAATAAGATGGGACCTTTTCTCTTCCAGTTTTAACTTCTCATGGAGATTAGGTATGAGTTGCTGGCATTCATTCTGGAGGAGTAACATTCAGTACCTACCAGTCCTTCTCCCCCCTCCCCAGCTGAACTGTAGTCACGATTAGAGTTGAATATTACTAGCAGTATTAATCTAATTCGTATCGGAAGAAATCTTTAATATGCAGAAAATATGCACTGTACTGAGCTTGATGTCCTAGCTCTTATTAAGACAACTGAGTTTCTTTTGATTTTTTTTTTTTTGCTCACTCTTCATGCAGGTTGTTGCTTTTGCCAATACTTTCTACAGGACATTCAAAGCCATGAGAATTATAGCTCACATCATGATGAATAGCCTTGGAGGCACCATTATTTGGGCCTGCTGTATGTAACAGGCCAGCTGCCCTCACCACCAAGATGATTACTCAATGGCAGGAGAAAGAGCCTAATCTAGACCTAGAGGCTAAGACCCTAAGTACTGGCATGTACCAATGATGTCATTAGGACCAGAAATATCTGGACATATCCAACCTGATATTAGGGTTCTATATGGTTAGAATGCTGAACTTCAGCCTGAATTCCACCTTACAGAAACACCATTGTAGTCACCAGCAACAGTACATGGCCAAGGATAGCAGCCATTTGGATAACTTTGCCTTGGAACACTCATCGATGGGTTAAGATTCACTGCTAACTTAGGCACTTATCCTATGTTTTATGTGGATAGGATGAATGATTAGAGTCAAATAGGAACGCTCACAAGGCCTTCAGTTCAGCTCACGTCTTTGTTCACTGGTTGCAAACAGAGACCCAGTTTTTCAACAATGGTTTCTGTAGTTTGTTGACCTGTTCATCAATGTTTGGCGGGTTGTTTCATTGTATTCCTTACTAACCATACTGTACTGTGTGATTGGCTTTTTCACATACTTCCTTGCATGCATACATACACACATAAGGAAACAGATATGAATATGGGGCTTAAAAAGAAGTCAAGTCAGAAAGCAAACTTTGAGTTGACCGACAGTGAAGTTCCATGGTGTACAGAGCTGCTTTCTGAGGGCCTATTGTGTAGTAATAGATCTGCTGTGTGAAAACCTATTTAATTCCACTTGTTCTCTACTTGTATTCATATAGCAAATATTACACATGTTAAACTTCTCCAGGATTCTGGCATCCAAAGGGAGACAACCATGTAGGCTTGGCATTCTCCAGTGGTGGGAGGAATTTCCCCTCCAATAACAATGTTGCACGACATGCCCACATCACCCAGAAGTGATGTGGGCATGCAGGGGGTGACGCTCTGGGTTTTGGGCAAAACTCCATGGTTTGAGGGTGATTTTACCATAGAGTTTTGCCCAAAAACCCAGAGGGGTGGCCCTGACATGCCTATGTCACTTCCAAGTGACACAGGCACCACACAGGCACCACATATGACAGTAATGTCGGCACATCAGAGGCAACACTTCCAGCTCCTGGAATGTCCCCCCCCCCTACTGGCATCTCAAAAAGGACCTGGCAACTTTAAATCCATGTCATCCTGGCCCTGGAACATCTCACTTGTCCTGGAAGTGGGGTATGCATAGCAACATAAACCCAAAAAATTAAAGACCAAAAAAAGAAAGAAAGATCCAGTGTCATTTGTGAAACTAAGGTTGATGCAAACTTCTCTGTTCTCTCAAAATCTTCTACCTCCCCCCTTTTCTGAATAAACATGCCCTTTAGTGAAGAGCTCTTTTGTGTGTACTTGAATCATTGTTCCTGTATCGAGTAGTGATCAAACTCCTTAGCCAAGAATTCCTTTCTCTTGATGAAGATACCACCACCACAGGGCTCCCGCTTTCTGTAAATACTTGGAAATGAAGTGTATATTGTATATAAGCTCTTGAAACTAGTTTTGAAGGCCTAAATCTCACCCCCCCATGTCAAAAACCTAAATCACATTCACATCTCATGGATCTTTGGCTTCTGTATTTACTTGGAGAGTGCTTGGCACATCTGCAGGCCACAGCAGGGGTGTGTTTAATGATGCTCCTTATCACATATTCTTCCAAAGGAAGACAGAAACCGTCAGAGTGTGATGGGTTGTTTGCTGCCTTACAGATCCACTGTTCTTTTTTAAAAAACACACCGAAAAAAAACAGAGCTCCATTTAACAAAGACTTAAAACCGAAAACCCGATTTATTTATTAGCTTAAGCCAGCCTTTCTCAAACGGGAGCCTCCCAGCAGGGGTGTTTTATGCGATATCATGTTAAACGGAGAACATTCTTACCTGGTGCTTGCAACTTTTTAATGAACTCATCTTCAGTTTGCTCAGGGATCTGTTTAACAGTTAATCAAAATCGGATTTACTTGCTTAAGAAGATGCTACAAAATATATAAAAAAATAGATTATTCCCCCTTGCAAAAGGTCTCGTATTTAGTCAGCAGATCCTCCTGCTGCCAGTGGGGATTGCACAGTTCCGGAGATCACAGGAATTCTTTTTTCCCCCCTGCTGGCATAGGAAGGTCGCCAAATGGAACAGATCTTCTCTAACAGGGTAAATCATAAAATGCTTCTCTGCATTGGAAAATACGTCGCCTGACTCGCTTTTCGCTGGGGAAGTGAAAAGGTCTAATTCTTTACTTTTGTCCTTCACTCCCCATTTCCATTTTAAAGAAATACTAATACTTCCTGGCAGCTTAAACAGGTCACACCGCTTACATCAGCTTAGAACCGTGCTCCCATGGGGAAGAGAGAAGTGTGCGGTGCTTGCCCATTTCTCAGGGATAAAAAGGTGTTCTGAAAGACACACAGAGAGAATGAGTGTGTGTGTGTGTCAAGGGCTGAAAATACTACCAAAGAAATGGGGGTTATTTTGACACCTGAAGTCATGGGAAAAATTGGTTTATCCATTGAAAGCTTTCTACAGACACCAAACTCCTGTTATGCTTTCTCCCCAATGAACTGTAGTGCCCTGAAGTCCCTCTCTTCCCTCCCCACTGCCTTTCTTTTTTTAAGTTTGAGATTTATCAAAAGGTTAAGGGAGGGGTCATTCGGGCCCCCAATAGACTTGGCTTGAAAGTGAAAGTACTATGCATAATCATATTTGGGGTTTCTAGTGACCCCAACAAATATTGGGGGGGGAAATGATTTTAGCACTGTTTCCGTGTATAAATAGATGGACCAACACCTATTATCTCCATTTTACAGGAAGGTGGAGCAAACAGTGAAAACTAAAATTTCTCTCCATAATTTATATCTATAGATATTCACACTTTTGGCTTGGGGGGTTTACATCACTTTTGGAATTGGGGAATGAAATTACCCCAGGGAAACCAATGTTTGCAACCTGAATTGTTGTGTTAAGAGGGAATTGTTCTTGTTATGAAGGTGACCACTTGGATCACGATCACTACAACTGATATAGTAGTAATCTTCTGCCCCCATGGAACATGGAACCAGAAAAAGAATCCACCCAACAGACAAGGAACTGGTCTCTCTGTACAAATGTACGTAGCAAAATATGGCAATTAACCACAAGAAAAAATGCAGGTATTCTGCTGAGGACTAAGCATGCTGTAGGAGATGTGGCATACAGAGGGGAGAGAAGGTAATTAGCCTGCTTAAGGCTCTAGAGAATCCTAGCCAGGGAAATTTTGAGCAGCTCAGGTGGGATTTCCAAATTCCCCCCTCCCACAATTCCACATGGGCTCCCAGCTTGTTTTTCCTGGGAAATGAGGAATTTTGAAAGCCAGAGCTGAGAGACAATGCTAAAACTTCTGCCCCCTCCCAGGAGGAGGAAGAAATGTTCCTTCTTCTCTCCTTGCCTCCCTGAAGCTCTTTAAAAAGCAGTCAGTCAAGGGACACATGCTAGTTCCTGAATTCTCTTGTGAGAGTTCAACCACTATGTCTAGTGGCCTGTTGCCAATCAAAACAGTGAATAAGAGGTAGTGAGCTTCAGGGAATGCAGGAAGTCCTATGCAGCAGTGTTTCCCAATCTGTGGGTCGGGGCCCAAAAGTGAGTTGCGAAGTCTCCGAAAGTAGGTCCCAGGCCAGCCATTCTTCATGGCAGCTTCTGCCCTTCACAGCCTTCTCTTTCTTTCCTCCTCACCAACTTCTCACATTCTCATCTCCCCCTCCCTCTTTGTGACAATAATGGGGGGGGCAACCCAGGGAACTAGCAACTTCATGGTAATAGCTGAAAGAAAGGGGGGATAGGTTGGAGCATAGATGGGAGCTGTTCAGCATGCAATGGAAAACAAACAAACAGAGGAAGATAGAAAAAAGCATGTGCAGGCATGGTCTCTGTCTTGGTGCTGATTCTTTAGCAGTTCAAGCTCTGGCCTAGCCTCCTGCACTGCTTCACTGCTATCTACCTGCCGTGAGAGAAGGACTTCATCAAACCCCTAGCCATCAGCCTCTTCACTGCCATCTGCCATCTTCATGTATTTCCTCGACCCAGTGCCCCCCCAGCACACCATCTCTGGCCCAGCTGGTAGAGGAGGAGAGGATGAACTCCCACTCGCTTGGGGTTCTTAGAGGGTGTCGCTGCACCTGTTATGTTAGGTCTGCTGGTTTCTCAAAAAGATATGACTGGGTACTGTAAGAAATGGAATCCTGGAACAGATGAGTGCAAAGGTCATAGGTTGCTGAGAGCATCAAAAACCTTGGGCAAGCCCTGAGTGGGTAACCATGAAAATTGTAGGCCACCATACAAAAAAGCTGGGGAACCACTGCTATAGGGCATGTGTGTCTTGTGATGCTATTTTTAGAGAAGGCAGGGCAGCAAACAGATAAGGTTATCTCCCCCAAACTCTGGTCAAGGGCGACAACAATAGTGATGGGGTATGATGGGGGGGGGGGAAGCACCTTATATCACCACTTTTCTCAGTTTTAGCCTGACTCGATATCTGGTATGGTTTTCAAGGCAGCTTGTGCTCATAGGGTTTAACCGATTTAAACAATATCTACCAGATATTAGAACAATGAAAAGCTCACCAAGTACAACTGTTCTGTGGTCTTATAGAATTAGGGTTGCCATTCCCCAGTTGAGGGTGGGGGATTCTCCCAGTTTGAAAACCCACCCCTCGCTTCAGTGCTATCAGAATGTGGGGGGAAATGGCCATGGGTACTCCTCTCTACTGGGGAATTTGCTCCCCAAACAATGTGCCTACCTCACCCGGAAGTGACATAGGCATGATGGTGATGTTGAGGGAGGGGCAGAGCTCCGGTTTTGGGGCAAAACTCTATGGTAGAATTTCCCAAAAAACAGAGCATCCCCCCCAACATCACTAATGTTCATATGTCACTTCTGGGTGATGTAGGCATGTCACGCCTGACATCCATGGCATGTCTACATCACCCGGAGGGAATGTAGGAATGTCATACTTCTTCCCTCCCTGCTCCCAGAGCCTCCTGGTAAGTCCCCTGCTGGCTTGTCAGCCAGACCTGGCAACCCTACATAATGAGTGAATTGCATAAAGAAAGCACCACCACCAAGAAAGCCCTGCTCCTTGTACAAGGATTGCCCTTAGTAACATGTTGTGTTGGATAGAGAATATCGCAGCGTAGCCTTTATGCTGCTCATCAGTGTTCAGTGGGCCATTCCAGATTTAAGTATTGACACAGGGAAAACAATAGCAGTCCTCCGTCAAACAAAACTCCTTCTAGGAAGAACTACATTGTCTAGGTCTGCACAGTGGTCTTTCAAAACAGGCAGTCAGATGGGGGGGGGGGATCAAATACCCAAGAGGAAAGATACCTTGAATCCCATTTACCATGACTGCCTTTCATTATATTTTAATGAAATCAGCTCCTCCAATCTTCCCCTCTCAGCTTTCAGTCTTTGGAGATAAGCGTAGCACCTTTCTTATCAAAGACATATCCCAAAGTGGAGAATACATAAAAAGGGCACTTCTTGTTACACCATATCCAATTTGTTCTCTGAGACATTTTTCTTTCTTTAAAAGAGGGAGGGGAAACAGGTCAATGTTGGCTTTCTCCAGTCAAAGATAAATGATAGTTTTGAGAGAGAATACAATAGGTATCTGCTTCTGTGTTGTTAGGCAAACAGGTTTAACTACTATCTTTCTGAAGTATCTGAACTTCAAAATGATGATCTTGTGGGCTTTTGGAGGGTGGGGGGAGGATTGCCAGCAACCTTTACTTTTTTTGGGAAAAGAAGAACACTAGATGAAGAAGAAAAAACAACAAAAAATGGAGCTGTAGTGTCTCTGAATTCATATCACCCAGCTAAATTTTATTGTATACAGAACCTTATTGGTTTCCCACCCTCCACACCACATATTATCGATTTCATTGAGGGGCATGATGGGTAGGCTCATCTATAAGCACATGCGAACACACTGAAAATACTTTAAGTTACGTTAAGTAGCCTTTATTGGCATAGGAAAAAATTGATACAAGTTAATACAGTTTAAAAGGTAAGTTAAAACCGCAGCATACGTATTCATCAGTGTAAATATAAGAAGTACTACTTCATTGCTGAAAAATTTCTGAGCTTTGTCTGCTAACTGATCTTCAGGGCCTTCAGGCCTTACAGATGTGAAGCTCCCTTGGGCACAAAGAGGGAGCTTGGAGCATGTTCACAGCAGATTTCTGCGTTTCTTTCACAATAATAATGAAAATGAGGCATTGCACCTTTATCACAGTTAACAGGAAAACAGAACAAACTCTCCATATAAACACATAATTTTCTTTTGTTCTTTTGTTATTGAAGTCTTGCTTCTCTCTAATTAATCTGGTCTCACTTTTACAAGGCAGCCAGAATTTTCCTAATACAGGCATAAACTGTGTCCCTTGCTGGGAGGGGGGAGAGAGAGAGTCTGGCCTTTTTTTGAATGAGACCAAGCCACTAGGATTATACACATGTGTGAGGATTCCAATTTGGCTTGCCAATTCCACAGCCAAAATTGAGGGCTGACAGTTCAATGGCCAAAATTGAAAGGCATGGGGAAAATCCTAGCCCAGGGGAGACAAAGAAGAAGGAGAAGGAGAAGGAGAAGGAGAAGGAGAAGGAGAAGGAGAAGGAGAAGGAGAAGGAGAAGGAGAAGAAGAAGAAGAAGGAGAAGGAGAAGGAGAAGGAGAAGGAGAAGAAGAAGAAGAAGAAGAGATTGGATTTATACCCCACCCTTCACTTCCCTAAGGTGTCTCAGAGCGGCTTACAAACTCCTTTCCCTTCCCCTCCCCACAACAGACACCCTGTGAGGTAGGTGGGGCTGAGAGAGCTCTTGACAGAAACTGCTCTTTTTCAAGAACAGCTCTTATCAGAGCTACGGCTTGCCCAAGGTCATCCAGCCAGGTGCAAGTGGAGGAGTAGGGAATCAAACCCGGTTCTCCCAGATTAGAGTCCACACACTTAACCGCTATACCAAACTGGCAACAAACCACCACCACCACCACCACCCTGTGCTATTTGAAACTGAAATAAAGGGTCTCTGTGGCAGGCATAATTCAGAAAATAATGCTACATGCTTGAAAACGGGCCACTGGCCCCAGAATGATGACGGAAGTTACGGTGCCAAGAAATGAAGGGATCATCTGGAACTAGGTTATCTTCACGAAAGACAACATGCAATAAGAGAGCTTTTAAGCAAACTTCACGTGTCACTAATATTCTGATCCCCAGCCCACCAATGGAAAGTTGCTGGGTGAGACACACTCAGTCAAATCTACTTCACAAGGCTGTTGTGAAGATAAAATGGAGGTAAAGAACAATGGTCTGGTATTTGTTATAAATCTAATTTTTAATTTTATATATATATATATATATATATATACATCATTTATCATATACCAAAGTAGCCTCTACAGAGGGCTATTAACTCTTCCACCAGCACAATAATGATTAACAACCCAGTGCCAGAACTGGGAAATGTAACGTCTGTTCCACGTGTTCCACTAAAACAGACTAATGTCCCATTACCATGCATGTAAAGGCTGGAGGAGGGGGAAGCATCCTTTTTCTACTTTGTTAGATCATGGGGAAATATAACTGCCCCCCTTCTGTTCATAATATTAACAAAGGTTTGCTACTGTACTGCTCTTAAGTACATTATGTTGCCAAGCAGGATAGGGATGAGAAGGTCTTGAGAACAAGTGAAAATAAAGGGGGGGGGCAGAAAAAAAATGGTGGAGGGAGATAGAAATGAATGAGAAAAGTGTGGAAAAGAGGAAGAAAGATTAAGGAAAAGAGAAGGAAAAGTTGTTTTATCTTTCCGCAACAGTCTAACTACAACTTTGCAAGATCTGACTGAGCTGGGTTCAAGGAAAGGGAAAGAGAAAGGCTAGACTTTTATAGAAAATGGCCTTGATTAGCAGGCTACAGGCTGACAGTTAGTATAGCAATCATCAGCCAGGGTTGCTTGTTTTGCTCCATTGCTGGATTAGTTGATGGCTTTATCATGATCTGTTAGGCAAGTTTACTTCAGTCTTGGAGAAAGGGAAGTCTAGCTGATAGGAGAGAGCCCTTTACTGTGCTCAGACTTCCCTGTGCCCCTAAGTGGCTGCAGCCAGAACTGCATTAAAATAAATGGAAAGCCATTTGGCTGGATGCAGCATGATGCTGGCTTCAAAGGTCCTCCAGCTGATTGGGAGGCCCAAATTTTGCCCCCCTCCCCCTCTGTTGGCACTCCTGCCCCAGTTCATTCTCTAGCATCTTCACATAAAAGATCTCAGGTAGATAGTGCTGAGAAAGTGCTTTCTGTGTCCAGGATCTGCTGCCAATATTGAACTAGATGGTCTCCAAAAAGTACAGTACCGTAGAGATTGCTACTGACTCTATTGACTCTGTATTCAGAATACAGAGCCAGATGGCTCAAGGATCTGGCTCAGTATGCAGCAGCTTCATGTATTTATCTTTTCCAGGATGCAATAAAAAGACAAAGTGTATAGATACCATAAAAATCTTCATCACCTTGGAACAGTTCATAATGGAAATTTGGCATAAGGCAGGTTCAGATGTTCACACAAATAAAGTTTTCTCAGCTCTCATTATCTTAATCCTTCAGCCTCAGAAACTGCCAATTCAATCAATATTGGACCAATCCTCCAGTAGAACCTTCAGACTGCTTTCAATGATTAGGTACCTGGCAAGTGGAGATAGGGCCTTCTCAGTGGTGGGACCTCATGTTTGGGACATTCTCCCATAAAAGGTCCTGCAGACACCATCTCTTTTCATCACTGAAGGATCAGCTGGAAAGTTTGTTGTTGTCATCTTGTGTTTTTAATGGAGTACTAGTCTTCTGACACCCATGAGGGCAATGCTTCCTTCTCTCACTTTGGCATTTTGTGAATAAAAAGAAGAAGAGAAGGGTCACCTTACAGCCATGAGGAAAGTGGTCACTATGACTGAATGTGGGCAAAAGTTTGATGTAGTGGTTAAGTGCGCGGACTCTAATCTGGGAGAACCAGGTTTGATTCCCCACTCCTCCACTTGCACCTGCTGATGTGACCTTGGGTCAGTCACAAGCTCTGGCACAGCTGTTCTTGAAAAAGAGTAGTTTCTCTCAGAGGTCTCTCAGCCCCACCTACCTCACAGAGTGACTGTTGTGGGGAGGGGAAGGAAAAGGAGATTGTAAGCCACTCTGAGACTCCTTCGGGTAGTGAAGGGTGGGGTATAAATCCAATCTCTACTTCTTCTTCTTCTTCTTCCATAACTTCATCTAAGTATTTATGTATTTGATTTATATACCGCCCTCCCCACAAGCGGGCTCAGGGTGGTTTACATCAAGTTGATTGCAAAAGGGAGGGGGGGTACTAAAATTGGCTCAAATCCTCTCCCAGGTTTTTTTTTTTTCATTTCTAATTTCTAATACTGCTGTATTTATCCCAAACACTTCTGCAGATCACAGGAGGAATTCAAATATCTCCCCGCCCTCACATACAACATCTTCCTATGTAGCTAGGACACATCAAGCTGGTGACCGGGATCAGGTATAATCTGGAATGGAAAAGATAAACCTGCCCTGCTGCTTACAAGCCTGGCAATGACTGTGAAATATCTATCACCCCAGACAATATCTGAAACAATGATGGTCATAGGCATAAGAAACCTGTTACCTAATATGAGACCATTGCTGATAGCATCCCCAAACACTTGCGCTGAATGGCATATGTCCCAAACTAGCAGAGACAAATGAGTCCGCTGGCACAAAGGTATGAACATGCAGGATTAAGGAACTGTTGTGTGCCATATCCTGTGCACTAATCCTTTATCGGGGGGCCAAACAGACATCCTCTGAGAGAGGTAGCATTGCTCCAGGCACAACAGCTCGGATGATTCCCTTAATTTGTCCTTTCTAACCCATCGCAGGGGGCTTCATACTGCCAGGCTGCTGATTAATCTGAACAGCTCTTCATTCCTTTGATCTCATTTGCTCCCTAGTAGGACTAATTGGAATAGTTTAAGTTACTGCCACAATATCCTTTTGGCAATTGACCAGCCTGTGTGTGGAGCTCTCATCTACTCCTCCCACCAACAGCCACTCTTTCTTCCTGCTGGTCCTGCGAGTGATTTATTTCCAAGTTCTGGTGGAAAACTTCTATTACTTTTGTGCATCCCTGCTACCCTTTTTTATCTTTGCCTCATCCTTTAACATGAGATTAATCTATGTCAGGTTCTGTGCTGGAAACATAAAAAAAAAAAAAATCAAACATGTACAGCCAGGCCCAGTTCTAGGTTTTGGGGGGCCCGGGGCAGAGAATGCTCAAGGGGCCCCTATGCCCACTATTAGGCCCCCCATTCCTCCCCACCTACCCACATGCCCTCACCTGCCTGTGCATCCTTTTTCTGCCCACTCACAAGCTCTCCCAACCATCTGAAGTCACAACTGACCACACTGCCTGCATGCCTGTGATGGATTGCACATGAAATGCAAGTTTTAAAATGCTGCTAGTTCAGAGAGCCTGGGAGGTAAGAGAGTGGAGAGCTTGTTTTGACAGGCTGCTCTACACATTCTCTGTTGGCCAGCAGCAGCTGAGAGAAAGTATAAAATCAGCTGTGTACTGGAGGGAAAGGGCTTTTCCTCTGGAGTCAGCAAGGCAGTGAGTTGGCTTCTGACAGAGAAAGAGATAGCTGGAGTCAGTGGTTCTGACAGGAATGCTCGGACAGGTTCTTCTGAGAGAAGAGACTCCTTTGCCCCAATCAAATAAGAACTACTCTGAGGGAGAATTGTGATTCTAAATCCAGAAAGCTAAAAACTGCTATACATAGACATCAGCACTGGGAGAGTTTGGGCAAGGGTGACTGGGTTGTTAGGCTGTAACTCCCATTCAAGTCAAGTAGAAAAAAGGTTACTGTTTCCTAGGAAAAGCAGAATAATTCCTGCCAGTTGAAAAGGAGTTGAGCTCTGAAGAGAACCCTGGTCTGTGGTGGGATACACTTCAGACACCTCAGGAGTCAGTGTTTTCAAAAGGGAGAAAGTTAAGTACTCAGAGCACATCTCCAGAAAACTCTGTGAAGTAATACTGAAAGTCCTGAAATACACTAGGCAAAAGACCTCTCACTGAAAAGATCCAGAAATCTCGGAAAATAAGCTACAACAACAAACTCTTGTTTGTCTTAAAAATTCATTCCTGTATGAAGTATTACTCTTACCTCAGTATTTCTAAACCTGGACTTTATACATATGTATATTCTCTGCCTGTTAAATGAAAGTATTTTATTTTGTTTTAAAAGTTGCACAGTCTCAAGTGCCATTTTGAAGGGTTTAAGACAAGAGGACCCCTGTTGTTCCCTCAAGTTCCTGTGCTGATCCAAAGCCAAAATATATCTGTCAAGGCAATCAAGTCTTATAAGACAAAGTAGAAATACATGCTACTGGGGGCAGTGGCTCAGTAATAGAAAGAAACTAAGTTTTGGTGGGGAAAAATCTGCCTGGGAGTTGGGAAGTGGTAGGGGGTCCTGTGTGGTTGGTGCAGCTAGGAGTGCCACTACCATGGTACCATCTGCATGCCCTTCTCCAGCAGCACTAGGCAGCATATTCATCTGGGAGCAGAGATAGGGTTGCCAGGTCTCCTTTGTCCACCGGTAGGGCATGGGGGCAGGGATGCCAACTCCTGGTTGGGACACGACTAGATATTTGGGGGGTGGAGCCTGGGGAGGACAGGGACCTCAGTGGGGTACAATGCCATGGGGTCAACCCTCCAAAGCAGCCATTTTATCCAAGGGAATTGATCTCTGTAGCCTGGAGATTAACTTTAATTCTGGGGGATCCTGTCCCACCTGGAGGCTGGCATCGCTAAGCAAAGGTGACAAAGCACTCACAAGCCAGCAGGGGAAGGCCATGAGTGCAGGCTTCAGAAGAGATCCATGAGTAGGGAGTCAGCAGCAGTGCCCTGGCAGCTGCCCCACTGCAGGGTATGCTGAAGTTGGCCCTGCATACAGCTGAATCAGTTACAGACTGATTTGTTTAACAACCCAGCACTTGGAAGTAGCAGGAATATCGACTAGACTTTTCAATTGACAGGGATATTGCGGGTGTTGGTATAAGGAACAGTTGGGAAAGAAATGGATAGTTGCATTTCAAGAAACAGGGTGGAGGCAAATTAAGAGAAATTCCAGTGTCAAGCTGTAGAGTAGGAGCCTGTTTATCAAGATCTTGGTTATTGAATATATACCTGGAAACTTCTATGTAGAAATTTCCTTCAACATTGAAGTGGGCCTAGTTAGACTTTCAAGAAATATTATCGCAAAACAAAAGTATTTCAAGTAGAAGAGAGAAAATTTATTCTGGGTGAAGGAGTTTTTAGATCCAACCAGCCTTTCCATTTCCCCTCTGATAACTTTGCAACATCCAAATAGGGATGTTCAGGTCAGGTCAACAGGGATGAGATATTCAAAGCTATCCTGATTAATTGTCATGTAGCTTGATGAAGTCAAGTAGAGAACGCAAGGCAGTATTTCTAATACAAGGTTCTGTTCTTCTGTCCTCCTTACAGCCCCTGTTCTACATTCTCCTCCACCTTTCTTTCCTTTTCCTACTCTGCCCTTTCTTTTTAGCATCAAGGGGCTCATCTGCCCAGCAACAGGCTACGGTCTCCATAATGAGACAAAGTTCAAAGCACAAGAATGAAACAAACTACAATTATTATCAAGGGTTACCAGCCAATGACTGGTACCTGGTGGGAGCAGGGAGAGACATGTTGGACATGTCAGTATGATGATATGATGCCACTTCTCAGGAAAACTCAGAAAGAAAGTCATGCTGCAAAGGAGCTATTTTGAGCACTGTGACATCACTTCCATGTTTTCCCCAGAAGTGACATCATACTGCCACTGATTTTTTAAAATTTATTTTCCCCCCACTGGCTGACTGATTGGTGGTGGGAAATGGGAAGTCTTGGAGGTGGGAAACATGGCAACCTCAGTTAAAACACAACATTGTGCTCACTGATGTTTTGATGTGATAGTTAACATTTTGATGTGTATACTTAAACTCACGCAACAAGAATTCCAAGTCCTTCTTCTCAGCACAGAGCTACTGGACATGTTTAAGCTCTTTTTCACATGGAGGGTTTTTTTTAGTCCATTCTGGCCCCATATTATTTTGGTTTATCCCCTGATTTCTGCAGGCATTTTTCTACCTTTAGCTTTCACCTCGTTTGTTTTGTTTTTCCTTTTTTATTCTGGTTCTTTTGAGATGACTTTTACCCTGATCTTTTTCTGGATGCTGATTTTGAGTTGGATTTTTTCTCACCTCAACTCCCCCTTTTCAATTATTGGACTGTTGCCATAATTAAACCACTCCCTCCCCCTCCCCCCGAAGTTTGGTGATTTCGTTCTTTAAAAAAACCCCCAAAAAATGGTGCTAAAATATCACTATAGCACTGTAGTGTTGTAATGATAGTTTAAGCAGGTTCTTTGAATTCCCAGCTGTCATTTAAAAAGGAAAGTCTCTAGCATTTGCCTTCAGGGAGATATAAGGGGAAAGGTATATCTCCGTGAGGGAAGACCCTAGAGACTGCCTTTAAAAAAACTCAAACACCTTAGGGCCTGTAAAACAGAGCTGTTCTTCCAGGCCTTTGGGTGAGGTGGCAGGCATGCAATTATTCCATCTATTGGCCTCCCCTGCTGAACCATTCATCTCCAAATGGCCCATCAAGTGAAGACCCATAGTTTGGTCTATGGCCTAGCGGCTCCAGTTTTCATGGCAACCATATCAAACTGCTGTGACATCTGTCTTGTTTATAGCTTGTTTAAATCCGCTTTAACTATTTATTGTGAAAGATTTGTATAAAATGTTTTAATCCTTATTTGAAATGTTTTAACTCCTGTTGTCATTTGCTCTAAGCCGGTTTGTGGGGAAGGTGGGATATAAGCCAAAATTAATAAATAATAAATAAAATGAAAGCTGGGTATTCAGAAAATGTGCTTAAATTCTAATCGCAACACTACAGTGATCTAGCTATAGTTTTGGGGGACTTTTTAAAATAAGGGAGGTACTGTGATGCCACCCATATTGACAGCACCTTCTCTTGAAAATCCTGATTATTTAAGCCACATGTGTAAGAAAATGAACTCACTCCACAACTGTGAAAATGCAGGAGGGCAAACATGCAGAAGAACCATGCCCAGACCGATTCCAAAGCTTGTGGATCTATTCCCAAGAAAATCAGGTGTAACTTGAGTATGTAGAAAAAGTCTGAGTATCATCTGGGGTTTCTTCTGCTGATGCCTCCAAAGTGTGAAGCAGCACATGTCCAGAATGACACAGATGTTAGCCTGATTGCTCTGAATTATTAATTATATTGGGGAATTTGTGTTATTATAAAATAGCAATAGGCAATAGGGAGCAAATGCCTTTTTATACAGAGGTCCCGCTTCCTCCAGAAGAACCAGAGATAGACAAGGAGATGGGTTTCCAGTATAAAATGATCCTTTTACTGTAGATACTTCACAAGCAAACAATACACACACATACATATACTTGTACAGAGCTAAGAAAATTAAAGAGACTTGGATAGCACATTCACATTAACAGGAAGTCGTTGGTGGGCGATATATTACCTGGTCCACGGTGTGAAGAAGTGATCCTTTGGAAAAATAGGGAAAATACTAGGGAAATAGGATCATGTCCTGGCCTGCAATGACACGTGGGAACTCAGGCTGCGCAAACCAAGAGTTGTGAGGACAAGATGGGTATAGGACAGAGAGGAGAGAGCTAGAGAGGGCACACATGTGTGTGTACCTTCTTTTATATGGAGGTCCTGGTGGGGTGGGCTAGGCTGGCCATACTCCTTGTCACACCCCCTTCTAGTCCATCCCCAAAAACATACTGATTGGTGCTGGGTTCAAGGAGGGGAAGGGTCTAGGGAAGTGGGCAATATTGAACTCTAGTAACTCTGGGTAAGGAGGTGATGCCTGATGGGATTATGACTCATGCAGCTAGAGACATTATCATCGATGGTCCACTATTGTCTTCTTACTGCATCTTCAGTGAGGTGAGTCACTCTGGGGAAGGGGGAGTATGTTGCCTACGTGTGCAGGAAGAAACTCCACATGGAGTTTGAGTCTTTGTTCTCCTGCCTTGACATGGCATCTGCCTGGTTTTCAGAGCTTCGAGCAGCTAGGGAGCTGGTCCATCTTACAACAGGTAAGTGGGCAGGTAACCTCAGGAACCATGGCACATTATCTCAGGAAGGCTTCCTTCTGCTGGATACGTCTCTAATTGCCATCACATTGGGTCACCATGCAATACAATCCCTATTACACACTATTTACTCAATCCAGGTTTCTCTTGCTTATGAAATTATAAGTCCAAGATGGTGTTACATGCACCTTGTAGGGTAACACAGAGCACCTTCTTTGCTTGCAACAGAAATGTTTTCAGTATAAGTAGAAGGCTTTTGTGTAGAAGCAGTTTTGATCGGACCACAAAATCAAAGCTTTCTGTCCACCACCCTTACACCTTTCACTAATCTCACACTATAATTCTTTGCAGAGTATGCTGACCCTCAAAGAAACAAGGTGGCCAAATAACATTCTATTATAAATTCTCTCAGTATTTCTTTGGGCTTCCTTTTTATAGCTTCTTTCCTTTGGCTTGACATTTTCATGTGAGTAAAATACAGCACTGCCGTCAAGTTGGTCTCATTCAGGTTTACAAAGGTGGGGAGAAAGTCATTCAATAAACATAATAAAAAGGCAAAAGAAATTGCCAGAAGTCAAGCTGATGTAGGAATAGTGGGGTTTGGCTGTTTTCCTTCTTTGCTGTGATTAAAGCTGCATGCTCTGGTGAGGGCTTTACAAGAAAAAAAACAAACAATGCTGTTGGTTTTGTTAACATCTTTGGCAAAGAAAGAATTGGGTTTTGTTCATTATTACAGTGCTCCTGCTCCGGTCTCCACAATAATCTGACAGTGTATGTGGGAAAACATTCATGTGAACTAAGGAGATGACATCTGGTCCATTAATGGGCAAGGATGACTGACTGAAACCTATTTTGACCAGTTGAAAGATTGCCTCTGATTAATTGCCTGGAACTGGTGTGATGCCATCATTCTCAAAACTCCGTTTTTCCTGTGGTCCCCCCACTATACAGACTGAAACTAAGCTTAAGCACAAGAAACTATAATGAAGGGTCACAAGAAACTATAATATAGGCTGCGATCACATACACTAAATAATCCACTTTCAATCCACTTTCAGTGCACTTCCCAACTGATTTTTACTGTGTGAATTGGTGTGTGTGATTGCAGCCAAAGTCTGTTTGTGAAGGCCATGATCCCGATTCACTAACTGGCTCACATGCTCCCTCTTTTTCCATCCTTCATGTGACTGTAACCAAAGGAAACACATGAAGCTGCCCTTTATTAAATCAGACCATTGGGCCAGCACACATTCAGATGGGCAGCAGCTCTCCAGCCTTTTAAGCAGAGATCTTTCACATCAATCCTACCAGACCCTTTCCCTGGAGATCCCAGGAATTGAACTTGGACATTTCTGCATGCCAAGCAGATGCTCTACCATTGAGCCACAAATCCTTCCAACAGGTCTTTCACCTATCTCCATTTTGTCATAGCAACCTGAATACAGGTGTCTGAACAAACTGAAGGCTGTTTCTCTCCATGCAACTGGCCTTCTTAATGCAGCTAAATCCTGGCAAGGGTAGATTTGAACATTTAACTTAGCAGGGAAATTCCCAGTGGGCTGCCATTCTAGAAGGCCAACAGCAACTGCTACAAGGCCAGCATGGGTTTATCTAGGGTTGCCGGGTCCCCCTTGGCAACAGGCAGGAGACTTACATTCAGGGGGTGGGGGCTTCCTGGTGATGCTCTGACGTGACCAGTGAGACACTGACATCAATCCCCTTGTGCCCACAAATGACATCGGCACACATGTTACCGGGTGATGACAGGAAAGCGCCACCATTTGGGCAAAACCAGATGTCCACCCAGAAGTCAGAGGGTCTGCAGCATCCTCCAGCGATGCACAGATGTCACTTCCCGGAACATGGGGAATCCTGTCAGCACACCAGGATATTCACCCTGTTTCCTTCCATTTTCTCTCCACCAACCAGCTGAGCAGTGGAAGGAAGCACCAGATGGTGGCAGGAGATCCCCTGACCCCAGTGGGGGCTTGGTAAGCCTGGTTTTTAGCACAGCCAGCAATAGTGGCGGAAATGGCCATCATCATAATCACCAACTGCACCTGAAAAGAAGGAGGGCTTGGGGTGTAATGGGCAGGAGGTGGCTGCTGTGCTCGTGCCCAGATCACCATCTTTTCAGTGATGATGAGGAGGTGGTAGTGGCTGATGAGGCGGCTGCGCTCATTGGTTTTCTACCTCAACTGCCCTCTGTGAGGAAGAACTGGCAGCCGCGAGGAACACACCTGAGTGCCTGTGGCCTCCTCTCCTCAGCGCTACGGCTCAGCAGGATTACAACATCTGACCTGAAGTGGCATGTCACGTGATCATCACACAACATTGCCAAGTCACGTGACATGGGCACCAGACCTTTTTTAAAAAAATCCCGATCTGCCTCCTGGTTCCTCGGGAAAGAAGTAAACCTCTTAAGGGGCCAGCATCTGGACATCAGAACAAACTGGGGTTAGACTGAGCATGTTGAGCTTTCATTTTGTCATGCCCCATAAGGGAAGGGAGGGAGCTAGGGTTGCCAACTCTGGGTTGGGCACTTCCTGGAGATTTGGAGGTTGAGCTGGGAGGTAGGAGGAGGAAGAGGAGGAGAAGAGGAGGAGGAAGAGGGAGAAGCAGCAGCAGCAGCAACTGGATTTATACCCCGTCCTTCACTTGGAGTCCTAAAGCAGCTTGCAATTTTCTTCCCTTCCTCTCCCCACAACAGGCACCCTGTGAGGTAGGTGAGGCTGAGAGAGCTCTTTTGAGAACTGCTCTTGAGAGAACAGCTCTGAGAGAATTATAACTGACCCAAGGTCACACCAGAGGCTACATGTGGAGGAGTGGGGAATCAAATCCAGTTCTCACAAATTAGAGTCTCACAAATTAACCACTACACCAAACTAAGGACCTCAGCAGTTGTATAGTGCCATAGAATCTGCCCTCCAAAGCAACCCTTTCCTCCAGGGGAACTGACCTCTTGTCATCTGTAGATCAACTGTAATTCTGGAAGAACTCCACATCCCACCTGGAGGTTGGTAGCCCCAGAGGGAGCACAAAGGCCAAGCCAGGTTGTCCCTGTTACAATCAAACTCCGGGGTGCTCATGATATCCTAACAGTCTGTAAGTAAACCTCTTTTAAACCTATGAATGGCAGGAGAGCACTATCTGAAATGGAATCCATCCAGCCTACTTTTATCTTGGGTAGAGACTTTCTGCAAAGATCACTAAACTTTGGTAGATGAAGAAGCTGGACGAGAGGACAGATGGCAATGCAAGCCTCTCCAGCGCCACTCCAGTCCATTCACACTCTGTTTTCCTTTAAAAGAAAAGACAAATGTAAAATAACTTTAAAAGCCTTGCACAAAAGCTTGCTGACTCCTGACACCTTTACCGAAAGCTTCTGAATAATCTCCAAGCCCAAATTTGTTCTTGGGCACCATTCAAAAGCATCGGGAGGCGAAGGTGTTCACCCTTGCCACTTTTATGAGCAAATTGTCACCCTTGAAAGCTTTGAATCGTATGTGTGGAAGAATTAACCATCCGTAATTTCTTTATCTCTCCCTCCCCCCTTCCCAAAATACATCCATGCTGCTACTGGACCCTGCTGTGAAACCCCATAGAGCACAATGAATAGGGAGCACAGAAGCATTTTTTGCAGTTTTAGAAATGAGCAGATTCTCTGGTAAAACACAAAGCCTCTTTTGTAGGACTCAAAGGTACTCTTGGTAGGGGGAAATGAGGACAGAGGACTGCCTGCAATCCTGCTGGGTTCAAAGCAGCTCCTTCCCTGTGTCTACCAAAATAATTTATTACAGCATCCAACCAAGTCAGGTGATAAGTAAGGAGATGCCTCCAAAAATCCCCGTCTCTAAATCCCCACTCCTCCAAATTATACCTCCCTCCAATTTTTGTTGTTCTGAATTACATGATCTCATTTCCGAATGGAGAGTGATATATGACAAATCCTCCCTTAGCCTTTTTTATTTCCATTTTTTTTTTGCAGTGTGCTGCACATCTTTCGCATGCCATGACTTGCAGCTCATTTCCATCTCCCCCCCGGATTAGCAACACTGCAACACCCCACCCCCGACAATCTTAATGAGATTGTGTGGATGGTTATATTAAGGTTCACATTGTGTGGTTCTATCAATGGGCTGAAACAATATCTGTGTTTCAGGAAAGTACCACACTCTTGATGGAGTCAGGGAAAATGACTGCATCAAGATTGCTGTCTTGTAATGATTTATCATTGCATGGGGCAGGGTTAAAGGATCTGACACCTGAGAAAAAAATGGGAATATGCTCCCATCCCATTACAGAATTTGTTTTAGAAATTGTCTTAGTTAAATAGGGTTTAACTAAGGGCTATGGGATGAGGATATGGGGACATGGGGAGGCCTGTGGGGTGAGGACATGAGGGTGCACATGACATTGGCAACATCTCCAACGTCACTAAGTCACAGCTCCTCCATCCGTGGGGTCGAATTGGAATGGGAGGAGGCAGTGTGGTGGGGATGCAGTCATCCCTGTGTCATATGCTGTGGAGGAGGAGCTGACAGGTGTATAGATGGGTTGGCTCCTCCTCCTGACTTCCTCTTCTGCCTTGTGCTTGGCTGGATATGCGAGCTCCAAGGCATGGTGGTCAGGCCTTCCACGGAGGCCACACGGAGCATTCTCAGGCTGCAGCCCTGGGACTGAGTACAGTCTGTGGCTGCCACTGTCAGGCTCAGCTATCTGGGCAAGCTTTGAAGTGCGGCAACGATCTTTGGGCCTTCCAGTGGTGTGCTTGAGCCACAGCTCTGCGTCTGAGCACAGCCTGCCACCGTCGAGGGCTGAAGCTGGCAGTCCAAATCTATTCCTCTGGGTGTGGCATTGAGGTGGCTTCCACAGTGGCAGCGATGGCTACACAGAGATGGACATAAAGCAGTTGGGCTGGTGGGAGCTATAAATCCTATAAGCATCCGCTGGAGTCATCTGGGGGGTCTGAGGGTTGTTGTTACCTGACCTTTCTTTACAGGCATGGTGGGCAGCCAGGAGAGGAAGAGAGTGATCATTTGCAGCCACAGTATGGTCTTTTGGGTGGCTCATTATCATGTGGGGTCTCAGTGAGGTGGCAATGGTGGAATGGTTGGGACGCCAGGGCCTGCAGTGGCCAGGACTCCTGCTGCTGTTTGAGGGAAGGACAGGTCCTCCACTTCATGTGCTCTTGATTTACTTGGGTGGCAATGACTGGGGCTGGTGAAGGGTAAAGCCCTTGTGTTACAAGCTAAGGCTGGCATGGAGATCATCCAACATCAGTTGCTGGGTGTGCTGATTGTCTGGTCTGCCATCCTGCCTTGGAGTGTGTGGCATGGTGCTGGGGACCCTGGGGGCTTGGGCAGGGCTTGGAAGAAAGCAAATAGGGAAATTCATAAAGCCATGGTTGGAGGCCTGGGTCAATTCTTGCTGCACCCTGGGATACAGGCAGCCTTAGAGGACTCATATTGGGGTGGGGTCGGTGTGCATTTGTTGAAGAAGGGCAATGACATCTTTTTGGAGGATTTGTGGCAAGGGCTCTGGGCTGCCTTAGATTGCCTGGTAGGTGCTAGGCCCTAAACAGAGGCTTGGTCCTGGCAGTGGTGAGGGGGAGCCAAAGTGGAGATGGTGAGCACCAAGTTGCACCTACCCTTTAGGGGAATTGGGAGTCTGTCTGGATCCACCTGTGGATTTTGCAGCCCAGGGCCGAGAAGGGGGATTTTGTACAGAGCCTTTCTGGCCAGGCTTCATCCTTGTGAGCTACACGGCTCAAGGCCCAGGCAGAAGGCTCCCTAGTGGCTGTGTCAGCTGTGTGTGAGTGGAGGGGTGTAGTTCGAATCTGGTGCTCTGGTGCTCACCCAGCATAAGGCCAGGAGGTAGTCAGTGGGCTGACATCTGCCTTGCCTGATTCAACACTCTGGGTTTGCCCTTGCCGCAGCAATTATAAATAATTAATAAAGTGGCCCTTAGTTCATCCCAACCTGTGTGTCTGCCTCTTTATTCCCTCGGTGGGGTGGGGTGGGGGAGTAGAAATGACAAAGTCTAGCTCTAGGAATTTGATGGAAACTCTATGGTAAAAACAGTCTTTCTGGCAAATTCCTAGAGCTATACTATGTCACTTCTGGGTAAAACTGTCAGAGCTGTTGCTATTTTTTAATCTTATTTTTCTCTTGCCACCATTCAGAGTGGAGGCAGGCAACAGGGCTTGCCATTGGAAGCCCTCCCCCCTTATGGCAAGCCTATAGTTAAACCAGAATTGAAGATAAATAGAAGGCAGCAGAGAGCACTATTCCAGAACAGTAAGGGAATGTTATGGGGAGAATCTGCTCCTGGCTACCTATAAGCAGTTTTATTGCTATCACCACCATTGTTTATCAACAGTCTTTACCGCCTGAGGAGAACCTGATGGCAAGGAAGTCTTTAGAGTTCCTTATATACATTGTCTGGACTTTTTTTTGTTTGACAACTCTGTCCCAGAAAGATTCCAGGCAGCAGCAAAACTGAATTATGAGTCAAAAGAGAAGGGGAAACTTTCTGAGTTCACAAACTGCTGGCAGGCAGTCTTGCCTTGGCCTAAGCAAGGATGGGCCCATTTTTTTTTTTTAATCGTTCTAAATTAAATGATTCTAATTTGACCCCACTTCAGATTGAGTCACTTTGGCCTGTATTCAGCTACTTCTGACGGATGGGTCCTTACATCATTGGAAAGAGGGGTCCTCTGATTCCCCCCCCCCACACACACACTGCAGACCCCTGCATCGGCCCCTATACTGTTCTTAAACTTCTTCTGACTCACAGGAGTAAATGTGGGAGGGGTCAGTGGACTGCCAAGTATAAGCGGAAGAACAAAAGTCCTATTTATTGGATATAGTTCTTTGCAGTGTCAGTATCACTTGGAGCATGACAGGGCTCATTAGACATGCAACTTTTCCCCAGCTCCAGTAGGGTTGCCAGCCTCTAGGTGGTGGCTGGAGATCTCCTGGGATTACAATTTATCTCCAGGAGCAGAGATCGGTTCCCTTGGAGAAAAGGCTGCTTTGGAAGGTGGCTGCTATGGCATTAATCCCCACTGAAGTCCCTCCTCTCCCCAAATCCCACCCTCCTTTCGGATCCACTTCCTAAATGTCCAGGTATTTCCCAACTTGGAGCTGGCAACCCTAAGCTCCAATGTGTCCAATCTTTATTTTTACTATGGTTCATTTTCTTGGTTTGTTGGATTTTGTCAATGCCCTAAATTAGGGGTTCACCAGTTTTCCACCTTGTTCGTAGATCAGTGATTTTAGAGAATGCTGCATTTTTTCATTGCTTAGGCTTAGATAAGCTGCTCCAGAATACTGGCACCCATTTTTGCTCTTTTTTCTACTATGCAGAAGCAAGCAGGGCACCTTATTCAAGAGACTGTAAAATTTGTTTGTCCAATTTATGTGAAACTTGGGGAGTTTTTTCAAAGAGAGGGTGAGTAGGTTTGCTGATCGCTTGATACCATTTGGTGGAAAAAGAAGTCTGCCATTTTCCCCTCATGGAAAACAATGGCCAGTCTGATCATAATGAAAACAGAACTCGTCGAGTCTTCACGATTTGACAGCAAATTTGGCTAGAATTCTTCAAACTGATACACTTTCTCTTTCTTAAATTACGATATGGAATCAAAAAGATATTTCTTCCCAGTGCACACTCTATCCCAGATCCTAGTCTGATGCTGTAACCACTGCAGCATGCTGGTTCTCAAAGGTTCAGTTCACACAAATGAAAGTGAAATGTGAATGTTCGGATCAAAACAGCAGGGGGGAGAGATTCAAAACCATCCTGCCCGTTTGGTGTCTGAGCCCCCCTTTGAGCCTCGTCCCACCACCGCTCTAGCCATTTCATTGTTTTCCGCTGGCTGCACAAATACTTTCTCCTGCCTGACTACAATTGCCTCTGATGTTAACATTTCACATGTTTCTGCAGAAATCTCTGAAGTATGGCTTTCAATTTGGGAAGGCTGAGACAAAATGCAATGCTGCTCGACAGAGTGCTGCATCAACCTGATGCGTTTCTGTCGACCCTCTGATGTCCTTCAAGCAGCCGCCTGCAATTATGCCCGACATCTCCGTTTTTATCATATGTAACATTTTAGTCTCCTGATCCTGGCTGACAGAATTTAGAAAAATGTTCCCCTATCATTCCTTACTTCCCCCCACCCCCATTAATATTAGGTAGGACTACATATTCCCTCGGTGTCTTATTGTTATTTCAGAAACCTGCTTCTCATTGCCTTCCACTCCTTTTTAATTCCGCTCTAAGTAGAGAAAGGTCTAAAATCAATTCCAAACTTTGAGCATATTCTGTTGGTTGCAGTTTTCAGATCTTTCAGTTTCTTTTCAACTCATATGCACCTTGATAAATCACCCCCCCCAAAAAAGTTCTTCAGATGATCCAAGTGATTGATTTGATCTTGATTCGATATTTCAGTAATGTGCACATGCACATAAATACCATGTACTTCCGAGCATTCTTCTCCCCGTGTGATTCTGATATAGCTATATGTCTGAACACATCAGGATTTCTTTGCAATATTTTTTTTTAGTGCACAAGAGTTTATTGTTAATGTACCACGGTCAAATTGTGTGTGAACTGCACTCTGTACAAAAATCTGATTTTTTTTAAAAAAAAAAAGAACAATGGAAGAATTCTAATGTATCTCTTCCACTTTGGAAATAAGACAGGTAACCTGGAACTGGCTGAAGGAGCGAGGTCTTGCAATGGTAGTTTAGGACAATTCTGAATCAAAATTAGCATGTTTGCATTCTTTAAGGAAGCCAGGTTGAGCGGGAGGAGATTCTAAGTGGCAGTAGAAATGTATCTCTGCTAACTGCATGTATTCTGTTTGAAGAAAATAGATAGCATAGCCTTCATCACTCTGTAGGTATCTTCATCAGCGTACATTGAGTGACTGACTTTAAGTCTGTTTGAATGTCACATTTATTGGAAATCAGTGAACTGAACACTGGGATTGTTGCTATATTATTTATTTTGTGCACTACCCTTTATTTCTATTCTGTGTACTTTCTGTGTACTTTTCCACCTTAGTGATATTTCCAAAAATCCCACCCCCAAAATTGCTTCCTAGATTTTTGAGTTCTGAAGTTCTGAAGTGCATAAAAGGCTTTAAAGGTCAACAACAGTCTCCTGAACCATTGGATGGATTCATGGTTGGTTGAAAAATCGTACCCAATGAGTGCTCGTAAATGGTTCTGTGTCTACATGGAGGGAAGTCTCAAGCAGAGTGCTGCAGGGCTCGGTCCTGGGCCCGGTGTTGTTTAATGTTTTTATAAATGACCTGGAGGAAGACTGCTTATCAAATTTGCAGATGACACAAAGCTGGGTGGGACTGCTAATTCTGAAGAAGACAGAGTCAGGATTCAAAATGATCTAGATAGGCTGGAACAGTGGGCTGAGTCACAAATAAAATGAATTTCAATAGAGATAAGTGCAAAGTCCTACACTTAGTACAAAAAATCAAAGGCACAGATATAGAATGAGAGGGACTTGGCTTGACAGCAGCACATGTGAAAGGGATCTAGGTGTTATGGTTGATTACAAGCTAAACATGAACCTGCAGTGTGATGTGGCTGCGAAGAAAGCTAATGCAATCTTAGGATGCATTAACAGAAGCATTGTGTCCAGATCAGGGGAGGTGGTGGTTCTGCTCTATTCTGCTATGGTCAGGCCTCACCTGGAGTCCTGTGTCCAGTTTTGGGCACCACATTTTAGGAAGCTCGAGCGTGTCCAGAAGAGGGTAACCAGGATGGCGAGAGGGTTGGAATCCAAGTCTTATGAGGAAAGGCTGAAAGAGTTGGGTATGTTTATCCTGGGAAAGAGAAGGCTTAGAGGGGACATGATTGCAGTCTTCAAGTATTTGAAGGGCTGTCATGTAGAAGATGGAGCAGATCTATTCTCTCTTGCTCCGGATTGCAAGACTAGATCTAATGGGTGGAAATTACAAGGGAGTCATTACAGGCTAAATATCAGGAGAAACTTCCTAACTGTAAAAGTCGTTGAGCAGTGGAACAGCCTGCCACAGTGGTGGATGCTCCTTCGCTGGACGTTTTCAAGAGGAGACTGGACAACAATCTTTCAGGTATGTTGTAGGTGTGTAGGTATGTAGAGCTATCTTTCGGCTATGCTCCTGCAGAGTGCAGGGGGTTGGACTAGATGACCTGCAAGGTCCCTTCCAACTCTAACGTTCTATAATTCTATAAACTGAACCCAGAAACAAATAAGCAGCCAGTAAGGGACCTCAGAACAGGTGTACTGTGGTTGTGATGGTCAGCCCCAGCAACAAATGGCTGATGCATTTTGCATCAGCTGAAATTTCTGCATCATCTCCAGGGGCAGCCCTATGTAGAGTGTTACAGTAATCTAGCCTCAAGTTTACTAAAGTGTGGATCAGCATAGCCAGAGAGACATCAGCAAATAATGAAGAAAGAAGAAAGCATAGGAGAGACCCAAGCAGGATTACTTGGAAGCAAGTCTCATTTTATTCAGTGAGGCTTACTCTCAGGAAAGTGTTCTCAGGATCACAATCATAGACATCAAAAAGGAAATTCTCATAAATAAGCCAGAACCCAGGAAGAGTGGAATGTCACACAGCTGAAATTGTCATACAATTAAGGGATAAAATGAGAGGAAATTGCCCATCCCCATTTCCTCCTTTTTTCAATTCCTGATTTCCATATTTATCTAATTTTGTCATTCCAAACTTTTCATCCTGCTTACTTTTCTTTTCAGATCTGTCACAATATTATAATCCCCTCCCTATAAACCTTAGAAGTTTATAAACATAAATAGTCAGAAAGAGTCACTGAGTGGTAAAAGTCCTCACCTGCATCCTACAAAAACGTCACCTCAAATATATTTCCGCTACTTTTTAATCAGCAGCCTAGTCAGAGCTCATCCATGTGACACACATGAGGTCTGAAAAGGAAACGCCACTTCTGAAAACTACTTTGAAATAAAGGGAAACTTAGCAAATTAAGGGGCATCCAATTACACCTAAGGCCAGTCTTAACAGATGTCTGAATAAAAACGGCTGGGAAATTAGGCCCAGGCAAAGGGAGTTAAAAGCTACTCATTGGAACATAATGTAAGACACAGATGATGTAAAGCTGAAAACGGTCGACATCGGCAGTTTAGATAGCATGATGTGAGTACTGCACAGGTTTCGATGGAACCAGCTTCCCATACGAATGGGTTACTCAGGAACAAATGGACTGTAACAGGAAGACAGGCGTATCCATGCATGTTAAATCTACTTTAGTGTACAAACTACTTTTTAAAAAAAAAGAAAAAAAAGAAAATTCAATGCTTTTAAGAATGTTAATAGAGTTCTCTTTATACGCATGACATGGTGACTCTGGCAGAATGTTATGCAACACTAATTCCGAACAGTGCCCTGTACTGTTCTCACTTGGCAATGTAGGGCTCCATAAACACTGGGTGATTCTGCATTGGCTTTTTCCTCTGTTGTTTTACCAAACCCACCTTAGAACAGAAATTCCACTCTGCATTGCATGCTGCTTTCACTTTCTTTGATCATTGGCAGGGCTTTTAGCAGGAATCTTTGCATATTAGGCAACACACCTAATGTAGCCAATCCTCCAATAGCTTACCATAGCCCCTGTAAGAAGGGCTCTGTAAACTCTTGGAGGATTGGCTACATTAGGGTGTGTCACCTAATATGCAAAGGAGTTCCTGCTACAGAAAAAGCCCTGATCATTGGGTTTTGTGGTATCCTTTGCATAGATATTTGGCTGTTCAGGGGTGACTTTGCAGTCAGTATGGCATTGCTCCATGGCATTTGAATGTGGTTTTAAGCTGCACCTTTCCCTCAGTGTTGATAAAATGTGGAGTGAATGCCAGATGCAGAGTCACTCACTGAAAGTGGGAGGAGCCATCCCCATGACAGGAGCCAGAGCCCATTCTCAAAACAGCTGCACAAAGGGCTGGTAGACATGGATGGCTCTGTCAATTGCATTCCCACTGGGAATCTCTGTGTCCACAGCTGGATATTCCCATGATCCCAGGAGGATGCTTCACAACACTAGTTCCATGTTGAATATCAGATGTCTTCAGGAAATGTAGGTCTTCACCTCTCTGGCCCTTCTGTGATCCAACCAAAGACCTTCCTTGAGATTAAGACAATAACCCTAACACTTTGGTCACTGCAAGTTTGTTGTCCACAGTTTCTTGATGGTTGTATTTGTGCTCAGTGGGGAGCATGGACCTGTCTACAGCAGAGCTGCCAGGTAGGCACGTTGCCAGATTTCATTACAACGCTGATTTGATTCAAGAGTCCAAGTTTCCTTGATGGTTTCAACATACTTAGGACAAAGCCGCAGTTGTCCCTTTCCCAACCAGCTGAACAACAGTGGATAGAAATACAGCTGTTATAACGGATGCCTGTTTTCACATCAGTTGAATATCAATGACATATAACTGGCATAAAAACTGAGAATAGTGCATGATTGGTATAAAAATGGTATAAAAGAAACAAATGGAAATGGGAAATTTGCCAAAGAAACCGAACGGGATGACAATGATCTTCTTGATCATGTGCTAAATTTAAAAGAGATGGGGGGAAAGACTATTTTTTGCGGGAGGGAGATTGGTGCAGGAATAGTTGAAACGCATGAACAGGAACTGTACATTCAATAATGCAGAAGATTAAAAAAAAATAACATACAAATGAAGCCATGGAACTTTGTTTTTGTATATGATCGCAACAGCACAGAATTGGAAATCTACAAAAATACCTACAGTAGAAGAATGGTGGCTAAAGATGTTGCAACGTGCGGAAATGGCCAAACTTACTTCTTTGATTAAGGAAAAGGCATTATTTACTTTTATTGCTAGTTGGAAGCCCCTTAGTGACTTTCTGCATGCAGATAAAAAAAATGATTTGATGATTTGTGGATTTGATGAGTAAGGAGAATTTTAAATAATGGCGAAGAATATATTTATTTCATTTTATTCCATTTGAATCCCACCCTACCCCACAAGCGGGCTCAGGGAGGCTCACAGCATATAGTGAAACAATAAATAATAATTCATAAAAAACAATAACCAATTCATCTAAAATAGATCAATTAAAAATATCTGATGGCAGCTTAACCATTCTAACTACACTGGCTGCTGCAACATTGCCAGGGAGGGTACATTTCTGTCAGAGAAAATAGAGTAAGCTAGTTCTAGTGCCAGGTTGGTATAGGCAGTGCCCTGAGATCTACATCTGGGGAACAAAAATGAGGAATGCACATACTGGAAGTGGGATATGCTTCTGGGTAGGAGTGTGTGTGAACAAGATCTTGGGGTACAAGCTAAATATGAGCAGCCAATGTGATACAGCGACAAAAAAGGCTAATGTGATCTTGGGGTGTATCAACAGAGGCATAACATCCAAATTGCAAGATGTCATAGTCCCACTGTAAACTGCAGCGGCCAGACCACACCTGGAGAATTGTGTGCAGTTCTGGAGGCCTCACTTCAAAAAGGATGTGGACAGAATGGAGCAGGTGAAGAGGAGAATTATGGGAATGATCAAGGGCCTGGAGATCAAGCCCTACAAGGAAAAGCTGAGGGACTTGGGAGTGTTTAGTCTGGAGAAGAGGAGGCTGAGAGGGGACATGATTGCTCTCTTTAAATATTTGAAGGGCTATCACTTACAGGAGAGCAGGGAGCTGTTCCTATTGGCAGCAGAGGATAGGACTTGTGATAATGGGTTTCAATTAAGGGCAGGAAGGTACCAGCTGGATATTAGGGAAAACTTTTTTACAGTAAGAGTTGTTCAACAGTGGAACCAGCTACCTAGCACTGGCAGTCTTTAAGCAGCGGCTGGACAAACACTTGTCAGGGATGCTCTAGGTTGATCCTGCATTGAGCAGGGGGTTGGACTAGATGACCTGTGTAGTCCCTTCCAACTCTGTGATTCTAGATGAGGCAAATTAACAGACTGACTGCACTGAGCAGGGTAGATTTGGTATATTGCTTATGATATCAGAGTACGGGGTTATGTTTAAATTTTAGATTTAGTATTGCTTGTATCCGGCTTTGTTGTGGAGGAAATTTTGTAAGTTCTTTAAGGCTATGTTTCTTTGATCCTTTTTCTCCCCCCCGCACCCTATTTTTTTGTATTTTTAAAAAATATATTTTCACATATGAAAATCTTAATTAAAAGTTTATTTTAAAAAAAACAACACTGTACAAATTCTCAGAGAAACATGGGCATGAATATACCATGCACAGCTAACAGTTGAAAGTGCCCAAAATTCTGTGTTACTGCCATGGCTTTCAGTGTTTTGATGGGGTATATGTGTGTACCCATTATTCTCCATACTGGAGCCCAGGATGGGAAAGTGCATTTTGGTATGCAGACTGACCTCAACCAGTGTGGTGTGTTAGTTAAGAGTGTTGGACTAGGAGCTGGAAACCCAGGTTCAAATGCCCACTCGAGCCGTGGAAACTTGCTGGTGAGCTTGAGCCAGCCACACCCTCTCAGTCTAACCTACCTCACAGGGCTGTTGTGAGGATAAAATGGAGGCGAGGAGGAATAACATAAGCCACTTTGGGTCCCCACTTTGGAGAAAGATGGGGTGTAAATGAATGATGTAAACAAATATGAATGAATGAAGTAAACAAATAAATAGCATCTATAAATAACATCTATAATAACCAAATATAGTATCTATATAGCATCTAAATATAGCATCTATAATAACCAAATATAAATATTATCTATAATAACCAAATGAGAAGGGAGCACTCACTGGAGAAGACCCGGATGCTGGGAAAGATTGAAGGTCAAAGAAGAAGGGGACGGCAAAGGATGAGATGGTTTGACAGTGTTATCGAGGCAACAAACATGAAATTAAGCAAACTCCGGAGCACAACAGAAGACAGGAGAGCCTGGCGTGATGTGGTCCATAGGGTCGCAAAGAGTCTGACTCTACTGCGTGACTGAACAACAACAACAACAACAACAACATAATAACATTGGCAGCTTTAAGCACAAGAGCTTCATGGTTACTGAGCATATCTGCTGAGACTTACAGTGTGGTCAGACTGGCAGCTTGGCGTGATATGGTGCTGCCTCTAATTGTACCGGTTTAAAGCATTGCAGGGCATATCATCCAGACAGCACAGCCTGCAGTGGGTTACCCATGTAGACATCCTGTGGTAAAGCATCCACATTACTTCAGGGCCCCAGCCATGGAGCATACTGCCGGATTGGTTTCTAAAATGCAGGTGCGCATATATGCACTCATCCATGCACATATGCACTCATGTGCATGTGCACACATGCACATATAGGAAAAAACTCCAAAAAAACCCCTACCTCACCCTAGTGGAGAGAATGGATCTGTGGGTTCAGACTGCCAATCTGTCCTGTGCACACTCTCCCATGTCCAAACATCCAGCCATGTGCAATTAATGTGTGAGGAACTGAAAACAACACTTGTGATGTGGTGCCTTTTTAACCCAGCTCCAAGTCATCCTATGATGGGGTGAGTGTGCCTGGGGTACGCCTGACAGATGTGGCTGTGTGACTGTGCCCATTTGATCTGGAGGGGAGGGGTGGCTATGTCGGGCCAAACTGCTTGTGTGATCACATTCATAGTCAACAAGTTATACACCACATACTAAAACGGATATTGCATTAAGAATATAAACTGTCTTCACTTCATACAACTTAAATCATGTGTTTTCCCTTCTTAGGAGCAAAATGATAATCACAATCTGATTAAAATACAGCAGGACCACCACGATTCAGATGAAATTTCTTTGGAGCTTAGATCTGCCTGTGGCCTATGGCTCTTCCTACATCAGATTATTCATGCACATTCTTCTTAGCTCAGTGGTTTCAGTTCTGTTTTCATACTATCCAGAATCTGTCTCTTTATAGCATTTCTTTTAAATATTTGGAGTTGTTATTTGCAATATCCTTTGAGGGACCAGTGCCAATTCCATGGAGATTACTGAAGGTGGAATGTTTCCACACATTTCATTGGACACAATCTTCTTTTTATTCCATTTTAAACAATGAAACTCAACAAAGTGCATGTAGCCTAAGCATTTCCTTTGGGATTAGCTTCCTTCCAATAAAAGGTAGCATCTTTCTATCCCACATTCAGTGAAAACCAGTGCAGCTGCTAACATTTTGATTTGTTTCTCTTCTTAACGGCCATGCAGTTTCATGTCAGTCGTTCTAAAGGGAAGTGGGGGGAAAATGAAATAATAGAAGAGGGTGGGCAGGAGGAAATAAACAGGGTCTGCAGAAGGCAATTAGCAGTCGCAAAAATAGTCCACAGTTGCTATGGCAAATGTTGAAAGTGTCAGCAAATGGAACTATGTCTCCAGTCTAATGGATTTAAAATATCTAGGATGTAACAGTAGAAGTCCACTAAGGTCCTGATGGACTGATTGGGAAAAAGAGCTTTAGTAGAAAAGTGGGGTGACAAAGTGTGTGTGTGTGTATACACACATTACACAAACATCATCATAATAGTCAATATACTTCCATTTATTTTGTGCATTTTGCAGGGAGGTTGATAAGAATGAGGATTCACAGGGCTTTGACAAAAAGTATACTGGTATTTGTTAGGGGTATGAAGAAAATAGGAAGTAGCAATGGATGAACACCTTCAGGCTCAGTCTGGAAATTACCAGCAATAATTGTACATGGAAAGAACAGAAGTGCACATATAAGAAGAATTAACAAAGGACAGTGAATGTACTAATAAACACAGGATTGAAAAAAAAAATCAGTGTAACTTGACTATTCAGAGTCTAAGGTGGGTAACTGAACTTTAGGAATAAGATGGAGTCGAGCCTCTGTTTGTGAGCATTTCCGTAATGTGACTGACTCTATCTGGTCAGAGTTCATGAGCACTCAGGTGTAGTGTTTAGGCTCCTCCCAGCCAAAAATCTTGAGGCAGGTGTTCTAGAGTCCTTCTCCACAGCTACACAGCTTCCGATCAAGGAATCTAGCCCTGAGCTACTGATCAGCCCTAGACTGATCAACAAACATTTCCTGGATTAGTTGTTGGCTTTATCATGTTACAGCCTTTTCTATCTGATTGCCATGGGCAAATCAAGGTAGGGGAAGAGTAGGCAGGGCCAGAGTAAGACATGCCAAGACCCTTAAATATGAGTTTAAGAAGCCTTGTAGTGCTACCCCCAAATGGTAGTTTAGTAATTTTAGTGGGTTTGTTGTTGTTGTTGATTGTCAAAGTCAGATATTTAACTGGTAGATGGTGTTCCACAATTTGAGATCTAGCCAAGTTCTTGGGAATTGCAGATATATCTTCACAGGATTATTGCCGTTCCAAAGAACACTATCTTCTGGAGCTGAGCTGGTGTTATTTGCTCAATGCCCAGAATGTCCAGGTGTTTCTTGAGACTTCTGGGCACTGCTCCAAGGACACCAGTGACAACTGGCATGATGGTCACCTTCTTCTCCCAGAGGCGCTCTAACTCTATCTGTAGATCTTGGTGTTTTGTGATCTCCTGTTCTTTCTTTTCTATTCCGCTGTCTCCTGGGATTGCAATGTTAATAATCCAAACTCTGTTTCTCTCTTTTTCTTTATCTACAGTTGTAATATGAGGGGTGTCATGCTCCAGGTGTTTATCTGTTTGTAATCAGAAGTCCCAAAGAATCTCTGTTTCATCATTCTCCATGATCTTGCCTGGTTTGCACTCCCATGAATTTCTGGCTGATGGTAAACCATACTTCATGCAGAGAATCCAGTGCAACATAGCTGCATCTCTATTGTGATGTCAGCCTGAGCAATGTTACTGCAGGCACTGCCCATGTGGGCAACTGTTTCTTCCTTTGTCTTACAAAGTTGACATCTGCTGTTATCACTGGTCTTCTGAAACTTGGCTTTCATACTATTTGTTTAGAGTGCCTACTCTTTCTTCAAATGCTCATTTTGGAGCCACTTTCAGGTATTTTCATTATCATTTTTGTTCTCTATGTCTGTCAAATATTGTCCATGCAAGTGCTTTTGTTTCCAGCTGTTAAAGTGAGTTTTGATTTCAATCTTTTTGTAATCTTCTTTGGTTTCTGCTACCTAAAATAAGTCCACCTTGTATAATTCAACAAGAAGCTCATCTCTGCTTTTCTTGGGGCCAATCTGCATTTAACATTTTTACCAAACCCACACTGGAACAGAAAAAGATGCAGTTCAAAACCACATTCAACTATCCCGGGCCAACACTGTGCTGACTGCAGAGTCACCTCCGAATGGCCATAAAACAGCCATAAATCTATGCAGACAGCCAAACCAGAGATCAAATGAAGTGAAAGCAGCATGCAGTCTGGACGCTGCCATAAAATGTGACACTCAAGTCAAAGTGAAAGTGGCATGCAATGTAGATGGGAATTTCTGTTCCAGTGTGGATCTGATAAGACAGCGGAGCAAATGCTAGATGCAGATCGGGCCTTGGTGTAGTCTTTCAGTGCTTGTTTTTCATCTTCAACTGGCTGCTGAACTTTCAGGAGACCTCTTCCAACTAATTTTCTTGGTAAGTGAAGACAATCACTTCTAGGGTGTAGTGAGTGATGCATTATCATTATCTTGCGAGTTTTGTGATCGATTGCTTCTAAGTCATCATTGTTATCGACATCGTTGTCATCGTCATCATCATCAGCAACAACAGCAGCAGCATCTTTTCCTAGACTGTAGCTTACTTACCTTGTGCATACCTTAATCTCTGGCAGTAAGCATGAGATGAGTGAAAATAGAAAATACTTGGGACAAAATACTTTTCATTCGGAGTTCTATTTGAATACTTTGTAAAATTATTTTTTTGTTATTTTATTTTCATTTTAGCCACACGGATAAGGCAAATTTAATGTTCAACTTCCTGTGGAGAGTTCATTTCCCAAACCTATATGCTCCTTGACATTCAACCCTGTTCTCCACTCACACTCAGCCTTCCTGTTCTGGTGAGAATGAAACAGGAAGCTCTCCTGTATGCCCTGATTTGCTAACAGTGAAACCTATGCTGTGCTATAGCCATCAAAGTCCACAGAAGTCAATGGGTTTCAAATGGTAAAACTCAATTTAGGACTGCACTGAAAGTTCTCCTGAAGAACTGTGAAGGTTCTTCTCCAGAATCTGTTCCCGGTCTTAACCACAGACATGTGATTCATCCATTCATCCTCAATAGTATCCTTCTGATCACACACAGAGTGAATTGCCTGTAGAGTAGTGATGTTTTGCTCTGATGTAACCCAGCCAAATTGAGATTTTTTTTTAAAATCTATTTATATATCTTTATATTTCTGAATTATGCAACATTGACTCCAAGAAACTGGAAAGTGATGTCAAAAAGGGTGAATTTTGTAATTGTGAGCTAGTCCATTGGCAGTAACAAGTGCTTTTGAGACATTCTATGTTTCCTTCTGCCCTGACCTGGATAGTCCAGGCTAGCCTGATCTCATCTGATCTCAGAAGCTAAGCAGGGTTGGCCCTGGCTAGGATTTGAATGGGAGGCCTCCAACGAATACTAGGGCCATGATGAGGAGGCGGGCAATGACAAACCACCTACAAACAGCTCTTTCCTTAAAAACCCTATAGGGTTGCCATAAGTTATCTGTGACTTGATGCCTCCCCCCAAAAAAGCTTCCTTCTTGCTTATAATGTGTCTATAATGATAATGGGATGCCCCAGGGCTGGTTCATTGTGCCAGTGACACAAGCAGCTTTTTGAGGTGTCAGACCCGTGGATAATGATGATGTAAGAGGCAGCGACAGGCATGGCATGCATCTGTCATCCCCTCCTAGACCTCTGCTGCTGCCGCTGCCTGGATCCAAGGCAGGCTGCAGAAGTGCTGGCTTGGGCCCAACCGATGGCCTGGGATGAAGTGAGTCCTCTCATCTGTTCTTCCACCACCTGGATCCAGGGTGGGCTCCTGCTTTCTAAAACCTTCCCTAGACCTTTGCAGTTTGGCACAAAAGAGGTTGTCTGCCTTCTGTGCCGCACGGCTTCTGGAGTGACCATGTACACCAAGCACCCGACTTGCCAGCAGCAAAGGCACATGAACCACAAAGCAGCATGGGAGAAGGGCATTTAGAGGGCAAGAATGGCTCAAGACAACCCTGGCTGTATATATTTATTACATGTTTATCTGAGTTTCCTATGCAGTGTATATGGCCTCCACATTTTACTGTGGTAGTAACCTGTGAAGTAGGTAAGGTTGAGACAGAGCAATGGGTCACCCAGTAAGCTTCATGGCTTAGTAGGATTTGTTCAAAGGCTGAGGTTTTCCCTAGCTTTGCCTCCAAGCAGTCAAGGTAGCTGCTGCACTCAATTTATGCAACAATTGCATTTGGAGAGGGGAAATGACCATGGGGGAACCACTGGCATGGCTGCAGTTTGGGGGCCCTGAGGTAGTGCACAGTATTCCCCACTCCCAGATTCTCCACTCTGTGTGCATACAAAGTAAATACCATTATTTCAGAGCAGTGTCCATATTGAATTGTACACTGACTGGTTGAGTGCAGACTGGCAATTTCCCCCGCTATAGCCACTTTTCAGCCGCATTTCCCAAGTGGATTAAAGGGGGCATTCATACAGGCACATTTGCCTGGTGTTCCCCACCTGTAGGCAACCCATGCTGTTCTGCTTCACTCCCATGTTATAAAGATACCTGTTACAAGTGGTAGCACATCCTGGAGAGTGCCTTTATCCCACATCAGTCCGCTTCCTGGAAGTGTGAATGCTCAGCCAAAAAGCCGGGAGCAACCCGTGTTGCTCCCAGAGCATATGATTGGCTGTGCTCCACTCTACCACATAAGGCACCTATGATTGGCTGTGCTCTGCTCTACCACATAAGGCACCTATGATTGGCTGTGCTCCACTCTACCACATAAGGCACCTATGATTGGCTGTGCTCCGCTCTACTGCCCAATGCGCAATGGGATCTTCCCCAAATCGGCTGGATACCTATGCGTGTATAGGTGCATGAATGCACAAGCACCAATTTACCAGGGAAAAGCCATTTACAGCCGCACTTCCGGGCCAGCAGTCTGAATGCTCCCGCGCGCCTCCTCCCGGTATGCTCCCCCATCTGTCGGCCCTGTGTGACCGGGAAAACCCAGAACAGTTTATTCCAGGGCTTTTTTGCCACAACTGGCTCCTGCTGCAAACTGCCAGTCTGAACTCAGCCACTTTTTGGTCAAGCTGAATTGGAGATTGTAAACTACGAAAATGTTATTAAGACTAAAAGTTGCACAGTCTTCCTCACCCCATGGTTTATTACATTACTGGCTATGAAGAATAAATTATGAAGTATTCTAATATATTGTGAAAGTATTGAGTTACTTTTAATACTTTATGGTTGGGTAGGTAGGCACTAGTATCCTTCCAGCGACATGTGTTAGCTCCTTGTGGCCTGGACTGGGTTTAGGGTTTCTGTTGGACTATTGGCTCATCTTGCCAGGAGCTGCCTGATTCATTCCATGAGGTCTGCTGTTTGCAGCTGCTCTGAGACAACCACAGCTGGACTCACAGTATCTTTTATGGTGGAGATGAGTCACTGCAGAGCAGGAGTGAAGATTCCCTACCAGGTTCTTGCTTCTCCAAGTCAGGGACAAAAGTTACATTAATAAACCCAAAGTAATCATAACTGAGATTTTAAATTGTGGTATTTTGGGGGGTGGGGGGTGGGCACATGTTTAATAATCATTGTTTTATTTACATTCTAAAATGTCTTGAGTTACACAAGGCAGAAAAGCAGCTAATAAAAGTGGTTTTTAAAAAAAAAAAAAAAAGAATTAAAAATGCCAGCAACAGAGAGCAAACAGCCTGCAACAAGCAATTCACTGAGGGTCTTCTAGGGGCCCTGGGCCATGGCACAATTACCCCATCGTTCCCAAAGGGTGCAATGCTATTGCACAAGACTTAGGCCTACTGAAGACTGTTGAAGTAGTCCATGATTTTGGCTGTTGTTGAAATGCAGGCAGAGCATACAACCAATTTTCATGATAATTGTCACCCAATTCACACCAGCTCTAAGCACAGAGACCTGTCTGAGTTGCACACTGTTTTCCGTTCTGCTCATTCATGGAACTATTCAAAACTCTCTCCAGCCTCAGCTCCTTGTCCAAGATCATTTCACACTTACGCAAATATGCTATTTTCACCGCAGGAACAGAAATCACAGTTATTCCTTTCAACCATAATACAAAAGTGTCCTGTCTGACCCAGGAATACCACTAATGTGGCAATGAGTGAATCATTTTCTGTGCATTCATTTACATACTATGCCCTGCTTTGGTAAGCTGTAGCCTGTGTTGCATTGACAAACATTCAGGGACCTTGGTAGAGTCTGGTAAAATGGAGCTGGTAGCAGCAAGCAGTGACTCAAAGCGTTAGTAGTGCTAGTAGAAAAAATATAGGTAATAGACAAGGCAGAAAGTTAGCCAGGCTGAAGGTGTGCAGTACCATGGACAGCTCCCAGGCAAACGTCCAGTTCCAATCACCTCCAAAGCGAAACTAGGGGTGCGTTCAGACGCGCCATTTGAGCCGTTTTTGGCACGGCTCAGAAACGGCTTTTATCTGCGCGTTCACACGCCCAACATCTGCCCACCGTCCCCAGCCGTTGCTTTCTGGAGCAAACCCTCTGTAAACTGGAGTATTTTGACACCACTTACCCAAGTGGTCTCCTGCCGACCTAGCAGTTCGAAAGCAAGAAATTGCAAGTAGATAAATAGGTACCACTTCGGTGGGAAGGTAACAGCATTCCGTGCACCTTGGTGTTTAGTCATGCCGGCCACATGACCACGGAAACGTCTTCAGACAGCGCTGGCTCTTCGGCTTTGTAACGGAGATGAGCACCGCAACCCTAGAGTCGGATTTGACTGGCTTTCGAGCAAGGGAACCTTTACCTTTTTACCCAAGTGGTGTTTTCCCGATTCTCCGTTTCAAGCCACACTTTTCGCTGTCTGATCGCTCCATCCAGCGACTTCCGGGTGCTTCAACCCCCCCTCCCCTCTGGGAAGCTGCCTCCGGCTTCCGGTTTTAGCTTGCCATTTTTTTTCCTTAGCGGTGTGCGCTTGAGCAGGGCTCTGCTCCTAAGTTAAATGAAGAAAAGCTTCACTGGTGCCTAGTTTAGGCATTTAGACGAGTCTGGGATCTCGGGGAGGCCATTTTCGGGGAGAAAATGTAAAAAGGAGTCTTCATTTAAACTTTAAAGGGACTGGTTAAGATCGCTCTTCTGCGCACGCTCTTCCTGTTTGGGAGAGGGCTGCCTGTGCGCATGCTCAAAGGAGAGGGGAAACCCCCCCCACCTGCAGGAGGACGGCGTTGAGCTCCGAAGGAGGAGGTGTGTGATCGCGATTCTCCAGTTTTTAAAAAAAACATGCATCGTGCCGGAGCAGTTTAAACCGCTCCACACGCTGTCTAAATGCACCCTAGGACTTGCACAGTGGTAGATAGCCTGAAAATGATCTCAAGTCACACCCCCTTGGTGACTATTGGTTTTCTTGAAGGGCCATATTCTTGTACGCAGTTCAGTACTCAACATATCTCTAGTTAGTTCTATTGGAGGCTCAGAACAGGGAACAAGGTGAACTTTGATCTTGAAAGATGGTTTCTGGATAGATTGGTCTGGCCAATTTAGCTACTTGTTCCTGTGAGACAAGGAGCATTTTTGCCCTGCTGTCCAACATTTGCTTGCCACAGCCTTGGATACTCAACTCCTGGAGCCTCCAAATCCATTGGTGATCAGTGCTAGCATATCCACCCCTTCCAAACAAGGCATATGACCTTGGCATGGCCTGCCTCCATGGCCTCAGCTCAGAAGGGAAAGAGGTTTACTCAGTTCCACTTTCCTTCTGCCACCCCTCCCCCAGTCCAAATAGGCTTGGCATAGGTCTGCATACCTCCATATTGGCTGGCTTCTCTCCCTTTTTATATAGTATGCTGCATGTCATATGCCTCGACCTGTATAGCCCAGGCTAGCCTGATCCCGTCAGATCTTGGAAGCGAAGCAGGGTTGGCTCTGGCCAGTTTTTGTATGGGAGGCCTCCAAGGAATACCAGGGCTGTAACATGGAGGCAGGCAATGACAACCCACCTCTGAACATCCCTTGTCTTGAAACCCTTATAGGGTCACCAAAAGTCAGCTGTTACTTGACAGCACTTTCCACCACCAAGTCACACAGGGCCCTCTAGGACCCACCAACTTCTCCCGAGAGCTCTAGCTCTTGCAAGACATTAGACATTCCACTTCTTGAAGCAATGTGACTGTCCAACCCCTACCACAGCTGCCAACCATCTGGAAGGGCACTGAGGCATCACAAGCGACCCAATCCTAGATGTCTGCCTTCTCTTTGGACAGAAGCAGCCTCCAGCTGGAAGGTGGGTAAGCCCCCATCCCCTGACAACTGATGACATGATAGGAGTTCCAAAGTGGCTTTCTGGATGAGACCATGACACATGTAGGCTAATCATTCAATATCTGTGACATCATGTGGCAGTGACACCCACAGAATTTCTAGACTTTCTTGCCTGCAGTATCGGCCTAGATGCAACAAAACCATGTGAAAGCAAAGGGAATACTATACTGCTAATTAAGTGTAAGATTTTTTAGACTCTTCAGAAGCTGAGGAGCCCCAAAATGAGAAACCTATGTGGCATACCTGTTTTCACATGTTTTAATGTATTAGAGTTGCATCCTGCCCTTCTCTCAAGGAGCTGAAGTCCTTATTCATGGTCATCTCTCCTGTTTTATCTTCACAGAAACCCTGTGAGTAGAATAGGCCAAAAGAGAGAGAAAGAGGGAATAACTGGCCAGGATCACTCAGTAAGTGGGGATTTTAGCCAGGATCTCCCTGCCTTTGTTCTGGCACCCTGAGTCCTCTACACTGGCTTCACATCATGCTTTTATGCATTTCTTTTAAACTATGAGGAGCATCGTGTGTCAGTAGACAAGTTGTGGCTCAGTGACTGAAGACATGGTTTGCATGTCAAAAGTCCCAGATTGTCTCCCCTGGGCTCTCTAATCAAAGTATTTCAGATGGGGAATATTAGCAAAGCATTTCCTCTGCCTCAGACCAATCAGAGTTAACAGTACTGAACTAGATGGCCCAATGATCTGAATCAGTATGAAGCAGTTTCATTTGTGCACTTAGAAAAAAAATCAGTAGGAAGGCGATTGCATTCATTCACACAAAGAGGGGAAATAATTATATTCTGAGCAGGGAGTATTTATCCCCCTCAAATTATTTCCCATAGGGATTTTTGCCAATGTTAATAAAAAGGCTTAACGTAGTACGTCAAGTTCTTTTCTTTACTAGATATTTTCCTATTAGCACCCAGAGTTAAGGGAGATGTTAGCATCGCGCGCTACTCCAGTTGGTTGGTTCGTCCTTGTTTCTGCATAACAAGGTCCATTAGCTACATTTAAAAATGCTTGATTACATTTTAATGTCCGCTTCAATTACTGACCCAACCTGATAAGAGGTAGAAAAGCAATCTCATTAGAATGAGATATGTGGGGCTCAGAGTTGCATTAGATTCTACATGGAATGGGAAGAGGGCGTGTCTATGAGAACCAAGGGAAATGCTTGTGAAGGGCCAGATTCATTGTTATTCTAAGCATGCTGTAAAGCAGACATTCAACTGAATTGTAGTTTCCACTCTTGAACAACAGACCTGGCCTTAGATCAAATGACTGAGCCATTACACCATCAGCCATTGCATACCTTCATTGCCATAAGCAACCTAACATGTTGACTCCTTTCTTTTAAGGGCAGCTCCTTCTCCATTCATGATTTTCACAGGTATACTGTTATATCAATGTGCAGAAACACAAATGTCCACTAAGACACCATCCACAAAGAAGAATCTTATGCATGTGATCAAGATTGCTCTTTGCCATATTTTATCAACACGAATCAGTAATGTAGAGGTGAGTGAGAGACATAATGAACCTGAAACTGGCAAGTGTGCAGGCACAAGAACAATCTTAGTACAATGGCTCCATATAATCACATCAGGACAGATAAAACACTGCAAAAAAGCAGTGCACTTATTGTGCGCACAGGTGGCATCAAGAAGAAAGAGGCTAATCAACTGAAGCAGCAGCAAACTGTATATGATCCAAATGGAGAATTAATTTTCCTAGTGAAACCAAAACGTTGAAGGAGCAGAAGAACTCAAGGCAGAGTGAAGCCCTGGAATAATACAAGAAATAAATCCTCTCACCTCTACTTGGAAATCTTAGCACCAATAAGGAACCTCTCCCTACCTGTCCCCAGAACAACTTGTCAGTGCTGTATGTCAGAATGGATGCAGGGGAGTGGAAGTGCTTCCAGCAGTCTCCATGGGATCAGCGCTCATTTGTCATAAGCCAAAGCTACTTGCTCAGCATCTTTCCATATATATTGCAACAATGTGCAATGCCAAGAAATGCAATATGTTCTGTTGGCAGAGAATGATTTGGCCGCTCCAAGCAGGGAGGCGCCACAGGTAAAGAAAAGGGGTGCCTGCCATGGGCAGGGAAGGGAGGTTTGTGTACCTTGGCTCTTACATCAAGTCAAACCCATGTATTGAATTCAGTATCTGAAAGGACATGGCAGAAGTTGCACAATGCCATGTTTTGGAGTCTTAGGAAAAAGGACATTCAGGATGCCACACTAAGCACACTTACAAGGGAGTAAGTTCTATTTAATTCAATGTGACTGACTTCTGAGTATTCATGCTTAGGACTGTATTGCAGCTTCTTTGCTGGAGATGCTACTGTCCTAACCTGGGTCTTTGCAATAAAGATGAATAAAAGGAAGTACTTCTTCACCCAAAGAGTGATTAGCACATGGAATTCACTACCACAGGAGATGGTGGTGGCTACAAGTATGGACGGCTTCAGAAGGGAATTAGATAAACATATGGAGCAGAGGTCCATCAGTGGCTATTAGCCACAAGGTATAGATAGGAATACTCAGTCTGGGGCAAGTGATGCTCTGTATTCTTGGTGCTTGGGCGGGGGGGCAACAGTGGGAGGGCTTCTAGTGTCCTGGTCCCATTGCTGGGCCTCCTGATGGCACCTGGTATTTTTGGCCACTGTGTGACAGAGTGTTGGACTATGTGGGCCATTGGCCTGATCCAACATTGGCTTCTCTTATGTTCTTATGTTAAATTTCTTATGCTTCCTGTTTCAGTGCAAAAATCCTTCATTTTGATTTCATTTCTCCTTTGTGCAAATTATACCTGTGATTATTTTGCACCATTTCTGGTTCATACAACCAGATCATACAACCTACACAATATGAAATAATCTACAAAACTGACAGCAAAAAGCAGAGGACTGAACTCTGCCAAAAATACAGTGCATACAGAAAGAAAGGAGATCATGAAGAGTCACTGTGTATATGCTGTGACACACATTCACCCAATGTGAGGGGTGGAAGGTCCAAACATTTCAGGCCAGACAACCTCTGCAGTTTTATTGTAATTGCCAAGATGGAATGATGGTCTCTCTAATGACCATAAAATATTTTCATTGTCCACTACTTACTTGACTTTTGACAGGCTATTCATTTGGCTATTTTACATTTATGGCACTCAATGACTTTAGCATTCAACTCTTCTTCAGCTCTATTGGCAGCAGAGGAGATTATGAGAGGGTGTGATTCAGCTCTGTAGATAGGGGTTTATTCCCTGGAATATGGCTGTATCCGGCCTTATCCATTGACGCAATGCAGGGACATGGAAATCTGTTCTCCAAAGACTGTTTCCTCAGTTCAAATATCTTCGAGCATTCTGGTGTGCACATGGATCTTGTGCGTGCTTAAAGGGCCACATATGTTTCAGCAGAGTGAGATGAGAATACATCACTCCATTAAAGTATCTAAAGGTTTGGCTGTTGATTCATTGTTGAGAAATATGCCATACTCAGGCCTCATTGGGGGAGTACTCATCCCCCCCATTGACACACTAGTAATGCCCCCATTGTTATGTTCAGTGCTAAGTCTGGGTTGATACATTCTTGGGGGAGAGATGGATTAGTAGTGAGATAGCACAGTGGCAGGGCAGAGTGAAACCTTCACTTCCAATACATAGATTACTTTTCCCATGATCGCTGGACTCCATCCAAGGAAATGGGAATGGGCAAAAGAATAGCAGAAATCCTTTTGTTCCTAGCTCATATGAACAAAACAACATGCAAAGAGCCATACATCAAGACCAACCAGATGCCTTTGGGAAGACCACAAGAAGGGCATGTATACAATAGATCTCCCCTGCTGTTTAACCCAGGAAACAATAGATATTGAAAGATAAGCTGGTGGTGAATCCAGAGGGTCCATTTAGCCTCCATAGCTACTGGTCTGTGCTCTGCCTCCTTTTACAGCTGTCTAAGGAAGTTGCCTGTCTAGTGGCAGTGAATTTCACAAATGAGTTCAAGAAATAATTCCTTGTATTTGTTCTGAATCTGCTGTCAATATTTTTCACTAGATGACCCCAATTTCTAGTGTTATAGGAGAGAGAGAAAATGTCCTCGCTATCCATTTTCTCTGCACCGTGCATTATTGTATAATTCTTGCTGATATTTCTCCTTAGTTGTCCTTTATATATTTTTTTAAAACCTGGAAAGATGTGAATTCTTTAGCCTTTGCTTGTAGAAAAGGTGTGCCATTTTCTGTACCTTTTCTAGCTCTAGGATTTTTGATCTGGTGACCAGAACTAGCCAGGGCATGGCACCTGCTGTGCACAGCATTTCACACAGTACAAAGGCATTGTGGTTCTGGCCATTTTATGTTCATTCCTTTCATAATAATCACCAGCACAGACTTTGCTTTTTCCACTGCTGCTGCACGTTGCTGCAAACTTTTCTTGAGCTTCAAGATCAGTGTCTTGCTTAGTCATTAGTAATTCAGACTAAAGATGCATTGCTAGAACACCCACAGGCTCGGCTCACCCAGATGAAGCAGGAAGCCACTCTGCCTTCACAGTGGATGTTTCTACTACCCATGAAGGGCCCATCCTTGCTCATCAGGACACTCCTCTTGTGCACTGTGGTACAGCACACTGCCAGGTGGAAGTCCACCTCCCCCTTCCCTCCCAGAACTGCTGCCATTCCTCATTATCTGGCAGCTGCCCAGGCTGACTGTGGAAAGGTGGGGAGATCTAAGACTTAGCCTTTGGGTGGTCATGGCTGTCAAGTACAGAGTGTGTGGCTGCCACACCTGCCCACCACAATGCCCCTAGTTCAGACACCATCAAGGCACATGTGAATTTAGGTGTGCGAGTTGTTGTTTTTTTTTGTCTGTTCTTCCAGGTTAGAGAATTGCAGGCCCAGGGTCTATTAAGGAGAGAGCATGAAAAAGGAAAAACACAACAAGATTTTTTTTTTTTGGAAGAAAATGACCACAGCTTTATTAGAAACAGATCAAAGAGCATTGGAGCAGCATGGGGATGCATCCAGTATCAGACAACCTGCCTGTTGCCTGATAAACCCATCCCCCCAGCCCACCTGCTGGAGGGGACCAAGGAGTGGCAATTCCAGTGAGGGACACCTGGGGACCAGCCACTGAGTGGTTCTCCTTGCCACTTGGTGGTGAGAGCCAGATGACAGCCCCTGAACTGGGCATGCCATGTGATGGCTTCACCCCAAGACCTCTTAAGGGAGTCCCCAGCCAGAGGTGGTGAGCAGGCAGGCCCAGCCTCCATGAAATGGATATGTCCCAATGCCCAACCTGCTGTGACAAATTCAGACATAAATCCAATTATAACATAACATGAGGGAGGGTGGGTAGGAAAAAGTAGAAGAAAGCAGGAGGAGGCACCTAGTGGCTGCCATTTAAATAGCTATGGGGGAGCTGATGTGCATGTACAGGAAGGATGCACAGGAAGGATGGGTGATGCTAAAAAATGAAGTGCTTAAGGCACAATCCCAAACTGTTCCAGTAAGAAAGAAAGGTGGGAGATGGGTAATGAAGACAAGGTGGCTGAACAAGGAACTCTCTAAAGACCTGAGACTAAAAAGGGAAATGTACAGGAAATTGAAGAAGGGTCAAATTACTGAGGGTGAGTACAAGAAGCAGGCTCGAATCTGTAGGGATGCTGTCAGAAAGGCTAAAGTGCAGATGGAGCTGAGGCTTGTGAGGGTTGCTAAAGATAACAAGAAAGGTTTCTATGCCTATGTTCAGAGCAAAAATAAGAACAGGGATGGGGTAAGCTCATTGCTAGGGGAAGATGGACAAGTCTTAACAAGGGATGAAGACAAAGCAGAATTACTCAACTCTCACTTTGTGTTGGTCTTTAACCATAAGGCAAGCTGTATACAAACTGAAGAATGCAGAGCATATGAAGGAAGGATGAACTGCCAGTCCAGAGTAAGCAAGGAAATGGTTAGAGGGCATCTAGCTGCCTTAAATACTTTCAAATCTCCAGGGCCGGATGGCTTGAATCCCAGGATGCTAAAAGAAATTGCTGATGTTATTTCAGAGCCGCTGGCTGTGATCTTTGAGATGTTCTGGAGTACTGCTGTTGTGCCAGAAGACTGGAGAAGAGTGAATGTTGTCCCGATCTTCAAGAAGGGAAAAAAGACGGACCTGGGAAATTACAGGCCTGTCAGTTTGACATCAATACCTGGAAAAATTCTAGAGCAGATTATTAAATGCTCTGTCTGTGAACACCTTGAATGGAATGAGTTAATTGGTAGTAGCCAACATGGGTCTATCAAGAATAAGTCATGCCAGACCAACCTTATCTTCTTTTTTGACAGAGTCACTAAAATGGTTGACTCTGGCAATGCTGTGGATACAGTGTATCTAGATTTCAATAAAGCATTTGACAAAGTTTCTCATGATATACTTGAGAATAAACTGGCTAAGTGTGGGCTGGGTAGTGCAACTGTTGGATGGATTCATGGTTGGTTGAAAAATCGTACCCAATGAGTGCTTGTAAATGGCTCTGTGTCTATGTGGAGGGAAGTCTCAAGTGGAGTGCTACAGGGCTCAGTCCTGGTGCTTGGTGTTGTTCAATGTTTTTATAAATGACCTGGAGGAAGACATAGAGAGGATATTTATCAAATTTGCAGATGACACACAGCTCGGTGGGATTGCTAATTCTGAAGGAGACAGGGTCAGGATTCAAAATGATCTAGATAGGCTGGAACAGTGGGCTGAGACAAATAAAATGAATTTCAATAGAGATAAGTGCAAAATCTTACACTTAGTACAAAAAATCATAGGCACAGATATAGAATGGGAGGGACTTGGCTTGACAGCAGCACATGTGAAAGGGATCTAGGTGTTATGGTTGATCACAAGCTAAACATGAGCCTGCAGTGCAATGTGATTGCGAAGAAAGCTAATGTAATCTTAGGATGCATTAACAGAAGCACTGTGTTCAGATCATGGGAGGTAGTTGTTCTACTCTATTCTGCTATGGTCAGGCCTCACCTGGAGTACTATGTCCAGTTTTGGGCACCACATTTTAGGAAGGATGTTGACAAGCTCAAGCATGTCCAGAAGAGGGCAACCGGGATGGTGAGAGGACTGGAATCCAAGTCTTACGAGGAAAGGCTGAAAGAGTTGGGTCTGTTTAGCCTGGGAAAGAGAAGGCTTAGAGGGGACATGATTGCAGTCCTCAAATATTTGAAAGGCTGTCATGTAGAAGCTGGAGCAGATCTATTCTCTCTTGCTCCAGATTGCAAGACTAGATCTAATGGGTGGAAATTACAAGGGAGTCTTTACCGGCTAAATATCAGGAGAAATTTCCTAACTGTAAGAGTGGTTGAGCAGTGGAACAGACCGCCTTGGGAGGTGGTGGATGCTCCTTCACTGGACATTTTGAAGCAGAGGCTGTTTGACCATCTTTTGGGTATGTTGTAGGGCTATCTTTTGGCTATGCTCCTGCAGAGTGCAGGGGGTTGGACTAGTTGACTTCCAAGGTCCCTTCCAACTTTCTACAGTTAGAAAGTTTCTCACTGCATGTAGGCAGCCACTACTAAGTGACTGGATGGCCAGCCCACTGCTGCCAGGTGTAAAACCCAAGTCTCATTTGAAGAATGGACATGTGACCTGGACTGCAAATTCAGCCCCCGGTAAGTCAAGTTTGTTAATTCCTTTTGGAACACTTGACAACTTTCTGTTCAACTTTCATTATTCTGTATAATGCAACAAGGCTACTGGGTTGCGGGGAACCTAACATACACTGCCCTCCACCTGTCGCAAAAATCTAGTTTGTCCAATAATCCTTGACCATAGAAACTACCATGCATTGGGTTACTCCAGACAACCATGTCCTTTCTTGGTGACGACCAATGTCAAAGACAACTGGGGGAAAATACTCAGATTTTCTGGTTTCTACCCTTAGTTTCTACTGTTCAGGGTAAACAAATAGACTTTCTTAAAATTACGGAGTAGTTAAAGGGTAATCAAGTAGCACTGAATCTCAGCAAAACAACTGCCATTTCATTTACTTAGAGTCAGCAGCTTGATATAAAAAAGCCCTAAAATTAATGTTAATAGTACTGTAGTCTTTGCCACTTAAAACATTAGCTAAACAATGTAACTTGGCATAAAACTAAACTAAGTTCACTCATTCAGAGAACATTTAACAGGTCTAATGGGGAAATGGCATCAAAATGGATTTTTGTTCTAAACTTGTTAGACAGTGTTTATCACACCAAGAAACAGAGGCAGTTGACAAGGAATTGATTCTGTCCCACTTTAAATACGTTGAGACAGTTAGCAGTCAATGCTGCAGGGAAAGGTTGGAAATAAAATGCATATCATTCTGAAAAATCCTAGCCGACTGATTTCATTTGAGAAATCTCAGTCCATTGATTTCTGTTCTTTAATATAAGAATACTTTTTTCATGAAATTGATTCATTTGTGCACATTATGAGCTATTCCATGAGTTAGGAAGTGTCTAACTTGACTGTTTTGCCTACAATAAATAACTTCTTTCTTTACCTTAGGCAAAAAGAGAGAAATTGCATTAGACAAAGGGGTGCACAAACATGTCAATTTTTAATTGCTATGGGAGTTCTTTAATGTTCACAAAGCCCAAATTCTTCCTTCTTTAAATTCTTTCCTGAAAAATTTAGCTTAGGAAGTTAGAGACCTCTAAAACCTCAATAACCTTCCAGTTTGCTCCAAGTCTCTCAGGCAAGGACATGGTTGCAGGGATCAAAGTTCTCCCGGAAGAAGGAAGAAAGAAGAAGAAGAAGAAGAAGAAGAAGAAGAAGAAGAAGGAGGAAGGAGGAGGAGGAGGAGGAGGAGGAGGAGGAGAGAGGGAGGAGATTGGATTTATACCCCACCCTTCACTCAGAGTTTCAGAGCAATTTACAAACTCCTTTCCTTTCCCTTCCCCACAAAAGACACCCTGTGAGGTAGGTGGGGCTGAGAGAGCTCTTTCAAAAACTGCTCTTTCAAGAACAGCTCTGACAGAACTATGGTTTACCCAAGGTCATCCAGAGGCTGCAAGTGGAGGAGTGGGGAATCAAACCCTGTTCTTCCAGATTAGAGTCCGCACACTTAACCACTACACCAAATTGGCTCCGATACAGTCTAATTTATTACAGCAAGAGCCAGTAAAACTACAATTCTGATATAAGAAGGATTAAAACAGTAATAACATGGGCATAGTATAAAGCATTAAGAAGAGAAAATTAATAAAATTAGTAAAATAAAATAATATTAATAAGAGACCCATACAGGTTTTTTTCAGCTAAAATAAGTTTATGTTTCCTAATGGCTCCAAAGAAAGAGAACTACTTCCTCCTGCAAGGAGCTTTTATCATATCACTTTCCCCTCCCACATGACCCAATCAGGCTAAGACAGAGAATCTCTTCCTGAAAATTCTAGAAACCTCCTACCTGGTGTCCCTGCTAGGATTTGACACCACCAAACCTCTGTTCCCTGCCTGGAGGAGGGGGGGAGGGGAAAGCTTGACCATTCCACTGTCCTTCCTGCCAGATCCATTAGCATTTGTAAGAAGGTGGGCTGAGGTACAATTGCAATTTCCCCCTCCCCCTCCCTGTCTGTTCTCTGTCCAGAGAAAGGGGGGGTTAAAACACTAAGTGAAAGTTTGCCCCTTGCCAGCCTCCCAGGAGAATATGCATTTCTTCACAGAGTAATAAAGTGCAGGGGTGCTATAAAGAAGTGACACTGTAGGTTTTCAAGGCAAGAGAAGAAGAAGAAGAGGAGACTGGATTTATACCCCACCCTTCACTTGGAGTCTCAGAGTGGCTTACAAACTCCTTTCCCTTCCCCCTCCCCACAACAGACACCCTGTGAGGTAGGTGGGGCTGAGAGAGCTCTTTCCAGAACTGTCCTTGAGAGAACGGCTCTGGCAGAAGAACTATGGCTTGTCCAAGGTCATCCAGCAGCTGCAAGTGGAGGAGTGGGGAATCAAACCCGGTTCTCCCAGATTAGAGTCCGTGCGCTTAACCACTACACCAAACTGGCATTCAGAGGTGGTTTGCCACTGCTGGCCTAGGCACAGGGACCCTGGATTTTCTTGGTGGGCTCCCATCCACATACTTACCTGGGTCAACCCTGCTCAGTTTCTGACATATGACAAGGCTGGGTTAGGCCGGGCTACCCAGCTCAGGGCAAGGAGAGGTTAAAGAGTGAAGGGTGCCATCCTCCAAGTGGGTCCTGGAATACTCCTGGAATTACCAGTGATCTCCATACTATAGAGATTAGTTCCCTGGAGGAAATGGCAGCTTTGGAAGAGAGACTCTATGGGATCACATCCCTGCTGAGCGCCTTCGCCTCCCCCAAAATCCCACCCTCCCAGGTCCATAAATCTCTAGGAATTTCCCAACTTGGCAACCCTATACAGGATAATAGTAAACACCATGCTGTAAGCAGATTGTGAATGCATTCAATATACAAACCCATGCCATCAAAAAGAGAATCTAAGTGGCTGAATGTGTAATACCAAATAATATATATGTGAGTTTACAACTGATATGTATCTTGTTTTCACAGCTATTTTCACATGCACACACACAACAGGCATCCAGCATTTGTTCTGTTTCAATGGCTTTCTTCATCAGATGAGTGCAAAGTCAAAAAAGCTGATAAAATGCCTGTTTCTAGCACTGTGAGAAAAGGCACCACTGCTAAGTTCAGTAACTCATTCCCAAGGGATAAGGTCTCCCAAAATGGATTCCCTGCAACTACCTTGAGAGAGTGAGAAATGCCCTACATGCTGCTGCTGCATGCAAAGCCAGCATGCGGTAGCAGTTAAGAGCTGCAGGGCTCTAATCTGGAGAACCGGGTTTGATTCCCTGCTCCTCCACATGGGGCCTGCTGGGTGAACTTGGGCCAGTCAAAGTTCTCTCAGAACTCTCTCAGCCCCGCCTTCTGCACAAGGTGTCTGCTGTGGGCAGAGAAAGGGAAAGGCAATTGTAAACCACTTTGAGACTCCTTACGGTAGAGAAAAGTGGTGTAGGGATGGACATGGACTGGCTCATGAACTAACATTCATAATGAATTTTGGCCGGTTCATGGTTTGCAAACTGAAGTTCGTGGCAAGTCAACCATCACTTTTTTTCCCCTTGAACTTTCAAGCTGTTTATGGTGGTTTGTGCCAGCTGGTGAATGGGTACATTTCCATAAAGATGGTCTCCACTCAGTTAAACTGTTTACCAAACTTGCAGCAAAGCAACAAAGCAACTTCAAAGCAATGGGTGGGGGGGAGGTGGAATTCTCCAGCTTTGGAAACACCAATAGGCTCCCTGTGTGTTTGATGTGTGTATCTTGCACTTTTGAACCTGCACTTGACATTTTTCCCAAAAGCAATTTCCTGGGGGCATCTTCTTTGAGGGTCCATAACTTGGACCTCCTAAATCCAATCTGCACGTAATTTAGAGGGCTTGTAGAGGAGGTTTAGGGGGAGTTCCCCTGTGAGTTTGATGTTTTTAGTTTGCTCTGAACTTCCTTATCCTGTACCTGTCATTTCCGGGGGACAACTTTTTGGGGGGCTGTAACTCAGACCCCATAAACCCAATCCTCATCAAACTTGGAGGGAAGGTAAAGGATAGTTAGACAGAGATTCTCTGTGAGGTTGGTGTTTCTAGCATACCAGGGGTGCATTCTACCACATCACAAACCTCAGAAACTGAACCATTTCATTGGGCTGCTAAAAGTTCATGACGGTTTGTGGTTCCTGAACCGGACACACCACAAAGCGCAAACCAAACCAAGCCACATTTTCCTGGTCCATTCCCATCCCTAATAAAAACCTGCTGCTGCTGCTCTTCCTCCTCCTCCTCCTCCTGTTCTTCTGATAGCATCAGAATGTATATTTAATAAACTCCCCAATCTTCTGAAACAGCAATAGACATCAGTTTGTTTATTTTACCAAGACAGCACATTTATTTATTTATTTTATTTAAAAAATATTTATATCGCCTTTTGACCCAACATAGCAAGCTTTTTAAAATATACATATAACAATTTTTCAAAAACAAATAGTGAAACACATAAACAGGAAGTGAGAGAATGCCAAACACAGCAAAAAAAAAAAAGTCTTCATCTGCTGCTGGTTAATAATGACTTAGGGGAACACTCAAATCACACAGAGGAGAGAATTCCATACATTTAGTGCCATGACCAAAAAGGCCCTTTCCTGGGTTGCCATATATCCAGCTTCAGATGGCAGAGGCAACCAAAGCCGGGTCCCTGCAAATGACTTTAAGGATCAGGGAGATTCCTTTGAGAACAAGCAGTCTTTAAAGTATGCTAGTCCCAAGCCAGATAGTGGTAAAGTTCCTTGAATTGGGAGCCAGTGGAGTGATAGGGTCCCTAGCAGTGTTCCCTCTAAGCTGAGTTAGTGTGAGTTAGCTCACAGTTTTCTAGCCTCTGGCTCACACATTTTTTGTCTTAGGTCAGGAAGGATGGCCCCAGAGCAAACTGATTTATGCAGTAGCCAAATTGCTTGCTCACAACTTTAATGCCAGCAGCTCACAAAGTAGGATTTTTGCTCACATGACTCCACAGCTTAGAGGGAGCATTGGATTCCCTAGCATTCTGTCTGCAGCATTCTGTACCAGTTGTAGCTTCTGGACACTTTCCAAGGGCAGCCCCACAAAGAGTACATCACAGTAATCTGACCTAGATGTAACCAGGCCATGCATCACAATGGAAGTCTCTCCCTCTCTCCCTCCCTCCCCTCTCTCTTGCCCAGGAAAGGTAGTGACCTAGAGTGGCTGCTCACCTATGTTCCCTCTAAGCAATGGAGTCTTGTGAGCAAAAAATCTACTTTGTGAGCGACTGGCATTAAAGTTGTGGGCGAGCGATTTGGCTACTGCACAAATTAGTTTGCTCTGGAGCCATCCTGCCTGAGCGAAGACAAAACTGTGTGAGCTGGAGGCTAAAAAATTGTGAGCTAGCCCACACTAACTCAGCTTAGAGGGAACACTGCTGCTCACTAGCCAAAGCTTATCCCATGGTGGCCCAGATCCTGCAGCACTCCTAAGCTATGAACCTACTGCATATATCCAGTGTAATATATGGCCAGTGTAGTGTAGCAGTGAGACTGCTGGACTAGAACCTGGGGGAGCCAGGATGGATGGAATCCCTACATTGCCATGGATGCTTGCTGAGTGACCTTGGCCCAGTCACACACTCTCAGCCTAACTTACATCACAGGGTTGTGTAAGTTGCTTTGGGTCCCCATGTAGGAGAAAAGCAGGGTACAAATGAAGTAAGTAAAAATTAGGGGAGGGGGGAATTAAAAACCCAATTCAGCATTGCAAAGTCTGTGTTCCGGATAAAGCGTTTTGATATAGGTACACCAGTGATGCTTTTGAAGCTTCCCTGGGCCTCTGGATTGGGACCAAAGGCTGCAAAATACAAGCCTCCCAAAGGAATGAAACCGTAGCTGGAAAAATTGAAACAATTTGAAGACATCATTCATTTTTCTGCTCTAAGACAGACCCTTCGGTCACCGTTCTAAGGCAAAACTATGGAGGTAGAATGGGCAGTTCCTGTCCCAAAGCAGGACAAGCTGATAATTGAGACACTAACGGATCTATATACCCATATTCCTTTGAACTTAGGCCTTTCACTAGATCAGAGGTGTCAAACCCATTTGTTATGAGGGCCAGATCTGACATAAATGTTAATTTGTCAGGCTGGGCCATATATGCCATAAAATCTCTGCCAGGTACCAGAGATATAAACTTTATAAATAACACAGGCAAACCCAATAAACAATATTATTTTTTTAACTCAAAATACAATAAAAACAATTGATTTCTAGGAGTGAAAGCAATTGATTTACTGGGGAACCCAACAAATGTATTTAGTCATATGCAAGACTAGGTTTTTTCCAAGTTTTTCCCCCAAGGATATCTTACATTTCCATATAAATTAGTAACTTTTGTTTGTACATATAGCACTTTTAGGAGAACAGTTGTCTTCCTTGAAAGTACATAAGGTAGTTTTCCAGCATCCATCTCTTGCTCTTTGTTTCCTCTCTTTCCCCATCCTTCCTCTGAGGATCCTGAGGAGGCAGACCAGACCTCCCTCCCCAGTGTCCCATCCCCACCAAAAACCCTGTGAGGTGGACCAGGCTGAGTGACCAGCCCCATGTGAGCCAGACGACAGGTTCCTGGCTCAGAAGGAGTAGGGTTCTGAATGTGACTCTCCCAGATCCCCCCAGTTCTCATCCCTCCTGCATTTCTCACAGAAGCCGCAGGGCTGAGGGGAAGGCCTGATGGAGAGGCTGTTTCTGAAACAGGTACTTTTAAGTCCTTCCGCAATGCCTTTTCCTTCATGGGCTGAAAACAGGTGTGCGGAAGAAGGGAGACCACTGTCCCCCACCCTCCCTGACACTCAGGCTGCAGTAACACTGACCTCTTAATGCAACTTGTTCCCACTGTTGGTTTATCCGCGACTATTTTTATCAGATGAAAACTAGTTACACGCCCCTCTTGAATCACACAATGAGTCTCAGACAGCTGCACCACCCAAGTGGCAGCACAGGAATTTTTTTAAAAAAAATCATTTGTGCATGCACAAGAGTTATCATGTGCATAACTGGACATACGTATAATGGCGGTCCCCCCCAAAAAGAGATAAAATCGCACTCATTGTGAGAGGGGAGTCCAGATAGGGGAAAGTGTGGAATTGCAGTGGAAACACCCGAAAAGTACTCATTTTTCCAAGTGTAGGAAAACACGGGAGAGAACCGAGAGCATTGCATGAGTGAGCCTGCTTTGGGACGGGAGGCGGATTGGCCTGTCTGATCAGTGATTTTAAGTGTGAGATGGAACAGCAGTGAATCCCTATCAAAACAACCATGTGACCACAGCCTCATTCTGCTTCCTGGTTCTGCAGCTATTCAGACATGCAGCTGTGACCAGTGTTCCCTCTAAGCTGAGTTAGTGTGAGCCAGCTCACAGTTTTTTAGCCTCTGGCTCACACATTTTTGTCTCAGCTCAGGAAGGATAGCTCCAGAGCAAACTAATTTATGCAGCAGCCAAATCACTTTCCCACAGCTTCAATGCTAGCAGCTCACAAAGTAACATTTTTACTCACAAGACTCCACAGCTTAGAGGGAATATTGGCTGCGACAGCGGTGCCCTTTTTTCCTCTTGCTCCTCCACTTGCTTCCAAGTCCAGGACATCTTTCCCCTCAGAGCAGCACACATAAGACAGCCCAGTTGCCCCCCCCCCAATCCAGATGCCAGCCCTCCTCCTCCTCCTGTCTCTCCTGCCGGCTCTGTCCCTTTGTCAGCAAACCACCACTCTGCATGCCTGCTCTTGCCAACCCCCATCATGTTCACCATATGGTTCAACAGTGGCATCGCTGGCCACTTGGCTCTGCCCCTCCATGTAGAGGCTTTACCAATCCTTGCTGAGGTGCACTTGGAGAAGGTGGGACAGGGGAACAAACACCACACCGGCTCTTTCTTTGCCTTTCCTGCCATTCCCTCCACTATTTTACCTCAGCGTCATAGTCCTGGTCCCTAGAAATGTCCTTTCTATTTCTTGCCAGCTTTGACCACACACACCCCACTGCGTGCACCTGCTTGCCCACTCCCCCTCCCTCAAGTAGCCCCCTGCTTTCCTTCCCTCACAGCAGCTCCTTGCGGGCCAGATAGGAGCCCTGGATGGGCCAGCTTGACAGCCCTGCAGTAGATATTCAAAACAGGAGCTTTTAACATTCCTGGATGAGCCAGTCAGTTTTCCCAACAGAAGGGACCTTTGATGAAAAGAATCAATTAGGCTAAGAAAAGCTTATAATGTATAAATATCTCCAGTAAATAAATTGTTATTGTATTAGATTTAAAAAACATGCTGATTTAAAACAGTTGATAGTCCCGATCTCTCGTCAGTGGCATGTTCTCTGGAAAAATTCCCAGAGTTTGTGCTTCATGAATAATGCACGCATCTCTCCCTTCTCTTTCTCTCTCTCTCTCTCTCTCTCTCCCTCCCCCCTCCCTCACTCTTTCCATGATTGAGTCAACTGGCTGTGATGTGTCGGAATGCTTCTTCATTTTGATCCTGATTCGCTCCTCCGTCGAGATCTTCCTTCTAAGGCAAAGCGGCATTACTTAAATGTGGATTTTGGAGCGTACATCGCCTGTTCCTCTTCACATTAGACAGCCCCATCGACGACAGTAATATTTAATTTCTAAGGTACAGTCATCTCAAAAATCAAAGAGGTGAAGTGATGAGATCAAGGTTGTTCTGGGATGTTAGTGTAGTCATTACTGTCAACCAGCCTGTCAAAGAGCAGAGATAATCCACCCTGTTGGTTTCCCAGCGCCGAACAGTGTTTTCCCCGGCGTCAGATTTCAGGTGTCAAGACACTGTTTAATTCTTCCCACTTGGAGAACATCCTCGATCCTTCCTAATTTCTGCAGAGCCCACATTTAATATTTTATGCATACTTCCTCTCTCCTCTGTGACGAGTGTTCAAAAATAGTATACATTAGAATGGAGCTCTATGCATCGCATACATTTCATTAACTTCGACAATCTCTCGGATAAGGGGGCCTGCTTGTGATTTATTTTAAAAGGCCTCTGTTTCTATAACCTTTATTTCAGACGAGAACCCTCATTAAAATCAGTTACAAGCGCTTGTTAAGATCAAGAGGGGACCATCTGCTGAAGAAAGGAGTTGAAAACTTTGAATCTGTTCAGAAATACCACACGACAGGGAAGTGTAGGAAGGCAGATGATAGTGCAACCTTGCTGAAGGTAACCAGCTCTGGGCCTGCTCTTTGCTCCTCCCAAGAGCCCTGTGCATGCTATATTTAAAAGGCAGTATTTATTTAGAGCTTTGCTCCCCTTTTGGTCAGGCAAACAAGAGAAAGAGAAATAAAAAACATATTGAAACTGATGATTTAAACGCATTTTAAAACAAGCATTAAATATCAGCAAAAATAGCAACAAAATGTTAAAACTCCAGCAGGTCAAAACAGACTGTCTGATACAGCCCCGAAGCCAGAAATTTTGGGTTGGTGGGGGATGGGGAAATTTTTATGGGGCAGCAGGGAAGGGGGAGGAGGGAGGAGAGATGGGGAGGGGTGGCCGCATGCCTTCCCTGAACTCCAAGCCGCAATTTCGCTGCTAGGTGATCAGGCATGGGCAGCCCCCACTAGAAAAACGGCATTTAAAGTAATCACCGCTTGGAGTTCAGGGAAGGTATGTGGCTGGCAGCTGCCCCTCTCCCTCACCTCTTGCAAGGTTTAAAGGGCGAGCTGATCAGCTGGAGGGTTCTTTAAATCTTGGAGGTGGGGAGATGGGAGACTGCAGAATTTAAAGGGACCTCCAGCTGATTGGTGGGCCATATGCTCCCATCGATCAGCTGGAGGGCCCTTTTAATGTCACGGGAGGGGAGGGAGAGGAGGAGGGGAAGGGGCAGCAGCTGTTGTGGGGCATGCCTCACATTTGAGGGAGCAGAGCCCCAAAATGCCCCACTGTAGCTATGGGCCTGGTCTGATGGATCTCCTGGAGACAGGACACAGACCTAGGGCTCCCAAATCTGGCTTGAAAAATGTGTAGAGATTTGGGGGGATGCCTAGGAAGGGAGCTCTGCAAGGATGGAATTATTTATTTATGTATTTAATTCATTTATACCCCACCTTTCTTCTAAATGGGGATCCAAAATGGCTGACATCATTCTCATTTTATCCTCACGACAACCCTGTGAGGTAGGTTAGGATGAAAGTGTGTGACTGGCCCAAAGCCACCCAGCAGGCCTCCATGGCATGAGCGGGGAATACCATAGATGCCATCCTTCAAAGTTCCCATTTTCTCTGGAGGAACTGATTTCTGTAGTCTAGACTAGAGTTCAGATGTCATTCTCAGAGAACTCCAGGCTTCAATTTGAGGTTGGCAACAACAGAAACAGTTGTGTCCCACATGATATTTGATTTTTTTAATGAATATTTTATTTTTTTTACCTCACATTACCCAATGTTGAGAGCCATCTTCTTAGGATCCCCCATCCCACCTTGGTTCTAAGCACCGGAATGGTCAAAAGTACTGATCTTATCCCTTCACAGTCCAAAAATGTGCTGTGGAAGGCCTGGTTGTACCAAGTAACACACCCCAAGCCCTGAAAGCAGATCAACAGGGCAAGCCCCAAGATGCTTCCAGTCCCAACAGTGCTTAAACCCCACACCCCTGAGACTCTGATCTAAGGAAGATGCCTCAGAGCAGTCACCAATGCCCTTCTCTTTCAAAACTCCCAAACCACACTGATTCTAGCAGTTGTGACCTGTTTGACAATAAAATGCAGCCACTTCCCAAGTGAAAGTTCTCTGTCCATCCTACCAGTACAATGACACCATTCCTTCCTAAGGTCAACAACAGCCACGGCGGGGGGCATACCTGGATCCAAAATGAGTGACCAGCTAACCCTGGCAGAGAATACCTGTGCACTGCACTGATGAATGACTGCCCTAAGAGGACCTGATCCTGAATTCTAGTTCGCTTACAACATTTTCTAAAATTAATTCCTGTCTTGAATCGGAGCCAGCTTGCTGCCTTTTCCAGCAGCCTTTTCCAGCAGCCATTTCCAGCCATATCCTTAAGATCCTTGAATCTCCCCTCCCCAATACCTAAGAGAGGGTTTTAAAAAGCCTTCTTGATGCAACTGTACTTATGATTGCATAAAGGTTCTCTGTTGACAGAATTTTACTGAGGCATCCCTCCACTTTGTAATTCAGAAATCCAGAACCTAGGAAGAAACTGTATTGAGGAGAATCTTGGAAGCCTCCTTTGATAACTTGAGCTGTGAGGATGCAAACGTTAGCTTGACCAACATGTGGCCGATCCCTGGCAATTTAGGCCTTTGTAAGTAAAAACCAGCCCTTGCATCCCAAAGAAGGGAATCAGCCTCACGCTCCTTTCCTGCCATCTTAAGCAGCTCTTAACGGCTTCAGTGGTAAATTCAAGTAAATTACTTCACAGTTTCCAACTCTCTAAGCTGCAGCTGTCCTCTCAGAGTCTATGCTGAAGTTTTCCAGCTACAGCTGAATTACATCACTTGCCCTTTAAGCATCCCACTTCAGTGATGCCTCTTATCCCCGGAGACATAAATACCTTTGGTGAAATGATGTCACACACAAATCTGGCAAGGCAATAATAGAGATTTCGTATGGCTTTCAAATTATTCACTGTAAATGACTCTCTTAAGCTTTAGTTATGAGATGGGATCACGACGGCTAGCGTTAGATTAAAGAATATGGAGTCCCTCTAGTGAAAGATGTCTCAGGAATGTATCCCTTTCTGACTCCTGTGCCACATGCTCTCTTTTGCCTGGGCTAGCCCAGAAAGTGAGACAGTGGATCCAATCCTGGATGGAAAGCATTAGCACTGCTTGATACGTCCTTGCTGTTCTCCTGTGGTCTGATGCTGGAGCAGCCTCCATGTTCATGCACATGTTTCTTTGTTGAAGGCCATGCTCTCAGGCCGCTATGCCAGAGGTACGGATAAAGAAATGTCCCCAATTTTGTTATTGCTTAGATTCTGCCAATTGATTTAATTCTTTACTTTTTGCAGCACTGAGTTGTTCAGACAGACAGCATTGGTTAGAGTCTTGAAGCAGGATCTGGAAGATGCAGCTTATGACATAAACGGCACTGGATCCCCATTGTGGAGACAGGTGGGGTATAAGCAAAGTAAAATAAATAGTTTTTTATCGGGACACTATTGTTTAACAGATCTTAGCATAGTGCCTCATCCAGGTTTACCAAGAGAGGATAGAGTCATATCACAGAGCAGGGATTTCGGTTAAGGAATTGTCCTGCTATTGTGCTTTGAACGTGTCTTGCAAAGAGCAGGCTTTCCACTGTATAGGGCTATTCCCAGAGGCAAAAGAATGTAATTGGAAGTATTCGCAAGAGCAGTTCCTGAGTCAACAGAGTGGTAGTGGCCTTGAACGAGCCAGACAGTCCAAAGCTGGTGTGAGAGAGAAAGAAGATGGTAATGAGAAGCCAGGTTCATTAAAGCGGAAACAGAAGTCACCTAGAATGAGAGCAGGGAACTAAAGAGGCAGCAAGAAGGTGAGCAAATCAATGGTGTCAGGAGAGAAAGTGAAGGGAAAAAAAGGTTGTGGAGCGGATGGGGAGCACAAAAGCACTTATCTCGTTTATTACACTCATTCATTCATTCATTTGATGAAATAATACCCTGGGCAGCGATTAGCGTTGCCAACTCTGAAATGTGGCATTCCTGGAGATTTGGAGGTGGTGCCTCGTAAGATTTGAACTCTCAATCTTGAACCCTCCCTAGAAGCCAGAATGAGGTTATCATACTTTGGTCACATGATGAGAAGACAAGAGTCCCTGGAAAAGACAAGAATGCTAGAAAGGGTGGAAGGCATCAGGAAAAGAGGAAGACCCAACAGGAGATGGACCCTATAAAGGAAGCCACAGTCCTCCGTTTGCAAGACCTCAGCTAGGCTGTTAATGGTAGGACATTTTGGAGGGCATTAATTCATAGGACTGCCATAAGTCAGAAGTGACTTGACAGCACTTAACACACAAAGAAGGAGGAGGAGGAGGAGGAGGAGGAAGAGGAGGAGGAGGAGGAGATTGGATTTATACCTCGCCCTTCACTTGGACTCTCAGAGCAGCTTACAAACTCCTTTCCCTTCCCCTCCCCACAGCAGGCACCCTGTGAGGTAGGTGGGGCTGAAAGGGGCAAAGTCTGACAAGGGGAAGGAACTCATCAGAGATCCGATGCCACAGACTATGCCCTCCAAAGCTGCCATTTTGTCCAGGGGGTCTGATTATCTTTTTAATTTTAAAGAATCCAATGACACAATGGTCTTGGACCACACAAATCATACTAACACCGCCCTCTATTTCCACCCTTGTGTTGAAGCCCCTGAAGCCAAGAATTTTGCCTTAGCCAGTGTTATGCCAGAACTGGTAACAGCTAACAAAATTGGGGTGGGGGGCAGAAGAAGCACCAGAAGTAATCACTAGCTGAATCCAGAAATCTCTCAAAGGGGCCACCAAGCACATGATCAAACAGGGTAGGAGACAGCATTTCAGTTGCACTAGATCCACAAGGATCTGTATAAATCAATGGTGCAACCTCATTTGGAGTACTGTGTACAGTTCTGGTCACCACACCTCAAAAAAGGATATTATAGCATTGGGAAAAGCGCTGAAAGGGCAACTAGAATGATAAAAGGGTTGGAACACTTTCCCTATGAAGAAAGGTTAAAATGCTTGGGGCTCTTTAGCTTGGAGAAACAACAGCTGAGGGGTGACATGATCGAGGTTTATAAGATTATGCATGGGATAGAGCAGGTAAAGAAAGAAGTACTTGTCTCCCTTTCTCACAACACAAGAACTAAGGGGCACTCAATGAAATTGCTGAGTGGTCAGGTTAGAATGGATAAAAGGAAGCACTTCTTCACTCAAAGAGTGATTAACCCATGGAATTCACTGCCACAGGAGGTGGTGGTGGCTATAAGCATGGACATCTTCAAGAGGGAATTAGATAAACATATGGAGCAGAAGTCCATCAATGGCTATTAGTCACAAGGTACAGATAGGAACTCTCAGTCTGGGGCAAGTGATGCTCTGTATTATTGGTGCTTGGGGTGAGGGGCAACAGTGGGAGGGCTTCTAGTGTTCTGACCCCACTGCTGGACTTCCTGATGGCACCTGGTGTTTTTGGCCACTGTGTGACAGAGTGTTGGACTGGATGGGCCATTGGCCTGATCCAATATCAGCTTCCCTTATGTTCTTAAGGACACAATCTCTCAGAATAAACTACTCCTTGGAATCTACCCAACAAAATTGCAGAGGGAAAAACATTTAACCTCACCAAAAGAAAAGCCCTCCAAAAATTTATCAGCAATCCGAGATTAGCAATAGTCTCATATTGCTAGACTCATGCCGCTTGTAAAAAAAAAAAAATTAAAAAATGAGGGGGAAATTGAGCTTGTACACTGATGAAGGGGGGGATGGAAAAAGGTCAGAATGGGGGGAATGACCTCAGTATGGGCAGAGCATGACCTTTGAGGGGTGGCAAAACAGTGGGGGGAAATATGAGGGAATCTGTATGCTTTTGAATCACCTTTGGCTTGGAAACAAAACAAGGGGGAAATTGGAACAAAAACACTCACTGAAAACCCAAGGAAACAGTGACCAGGAAGCAAACTGAGCACTGAAGGGAGGAAAATCAATGCAGAACAACAAAGAAAATCCAACGGACATGCACAGTGAAAGTGAGGGGAAACACCCGTGCATGAATAATAGGCCTAGGTAGGCAGCCCGTATAAAAGTGTGACAGCACTTTGGCCCTAGAAACCTGAATAGCTGCAGAACCAAACTGGTCCCCCGGGGGAAAAGAGAGAGGAACTATGAATATCCATTGAAGAACTAACTGCACAGAGGAGGGTGCACTCTTTATGAGCCCTCCATGAGAGGGATGCTTCATAAAGAATGCCCACACAGCGAAACTGCCATACTTGCTCAATTGGCAGATCGTATGACTTCTAAGACAACTGCTTAATCCAAGGAGATCTTTTTTTAAAAAACAAACAAACATAACTTTATATTTATTGCAATTGATGGCCAAATCCTCACCGATTCAATTATTCTGAAATACCTTCAGTAGCCTATGCAGACCCAGCTGGGATCTGGTTAAAAGAACACCATATGCATAGAATAATAGCGGCATCTGACAGGTAGCTAGAACAGGAGCACAAGAATTCAACTCTGGTAGTGCTCTCCCTCATGGATCACTGCCTTGTCGTGGCAAGGGGGCTTGCGTGGTTCGATGAGGCTGTGGGCTATGCCGTGGAGGGCCACCCAGGACGGACAGGCCACAGCAGAGAACTCAGACCAAGCGTGATCCCCTGGAGAAGGAAATGGCAACCCACTCCAGTATCTTTGCCAAGAAAACCCCATGGACAGTAACAAAAGGCTAAAAGATATGACGCCGGAAGATGAGCCCCTCAGGTCGGAAGGTGTCCAATATGCTACTGAGGAAGAGCAGAGGGCAAGTACGAGTAACCCCAGAAAGAGTGAAGCGGCTGGGCCAAAGCCGAAAGGACGCTCAGTTGTGGATGTGTCTGACGGTGAAAGGAAAGTTCGATGCTGCAAAGAACAATACTGCATAGGAACCTGGAATGTAAGATCTATGAATCAAGGTAAGCTTGACGTGGTCAAAAATGAGATGGCAAGAATGAACATCGACATCTTGGGAATCAGTGAACTAAAGTGGACAGGAATGGGCGAATTTAACTCAGAAGACCATTATATCTACTACTGTGGCCAGGAATCCCGTAGAAAAAATGGTGTGGCCTTTATAGTCAACAAGAGAGTGAGAAAGGCAGTATTGGGATACAATCTCAAAAATGACAGAATGATCTCGGTCCGAATCCAAGGCAAACCATTCAACATCACAGTAATCCAAGTCTATGCCCCAACCACTGCTGCAGAAGAGGCTGAAGTGGACCAGTTCTATGAAGACCTACAACAGCTCGTAGAACTAACACCAAAAAATGATGTCCTCATCATCATAGGGGACTGGAATGCTAAAGTAGGAAATCAAAAGGTAACCGGAATAACAGACAAGTTTGGCCTTGGAGAACAAAATGAAGCAGGGCAAAGGCTAACAGAGTTTTGTCAAGAGAACACGCTGGTCATAGCAAACACCCTTTTCCAACAACCTAAGAGGCGTCTCTACACATGGACATCACCAGATGGGCAACACCGAAATCAGATTGACTATATAATTTGCAGTCAAAGATGGAGAAGCTCTATCCAGTCAGTAAAAACAAGACCTGGAGCTGACTGTGGCTCAGATCATGAGCTACTCATTGCAAAATTCAGACTTAAATTGAAGAAAGTTGGGAAAACCACTCGGCCATTCAGATTTGACCTAGATCGCATCCCCGATGAATATACAGTAGAGGTGAAGAATAGGTTTAAGGGACTAGATTTGATAGACAGAGTGCCTGAAGAACTATGGACAGAGGTCCGTGACATTGTAAAGGAGGCAGCACTCACCGCCATCCCAAAGAAAAAGAAATGCAAAAAAGAAAAGTGGCTGTCTGATGAGGCTTTACACATAGCAGAGGAAAGAAGGAAAGCTAAAGGCAATGGGGAAAAGGAAAGATTTGCCCAACTGAATGGAGATTTCCAGAGAACAGCAAGGAGAGATAAGGAGGCTTTCCTGAATGAACAATGCAAAGTAATAGAGGAAAACAATAGATTGGGAAGGACTAGAGATCTCTTCAAGAAAATTGGAGAAATCAAGGGAACGTTCCATGCAAAGCTGGCCATGATAAAGGACAAAAACGGTAGGGATCTAACAGAAGCAGAAGAGATTAGGAAAAGATGGCAAGAATACACAGAAGAACTATACAAGAAGGACCTCGATGTCCTTGACAACCACGATGGTATAATCACTGACCTTGAGCCAGACATCCTGGAAAGCGAAGTTAAATGGGCCGTAGAAAGCATTACTAACAACAAAGCTAGTGGAGGGGATGGTATCCCAGCTGAGTTATTCAAAGTCTTAAAAGAAGATGCTGTTAAAGTGCTGCACTCAATTTGCCAACAAATTTGGAAAACACAACAGTGGCCACAGGATTGGAAAAGGTCAGTTTACATTCCAATCCCAAAGAAGGGCAACGTCAAGGAATGTTCAAACTATCGCACAATTGCACTCATTTCACACGCTAGCAAGGTCATGCTCAAAATCCTACAAGCTAGGCTCCAACAGTACGTGGATAGAGAACTGCCAGAAGTACAAGCTGGGTTTAGAAGAGGTAGAGGAACTAGAGATCAAATTGCCAACATTCGCTGGATTATGGAGAAAGCAAGAGAATACCAGAAAAACATCTACTTCTGCTTCATTGACTATGCTAAAGCCTTTGATTGTGTGGATCACAATAAATTATGGCAGGTTCTTAAAGAGATGGGAGTACCAGACCACCTCATATGTCTCCTGAGAAACCTGTATAAGGGTCAAGAAGCAACAGTTAGAACCGGATATGGAACAACTGATTGGTTTAGCATAGGAAAAGGAGTACGACAAGGATGTATACTGTCACCTTGCTTATTTAATTTATATGCAGAGTACATCATGCGAAATGCTGGCCTGGATGAATCACAAGCTGGAGTTAAGATTGCTGGGGAAAAGATCAATAACCTCAGATATGCAGACGATACCACTCTGATGGCAGAAAGTGAAGAGGATCTAAAGAGCCTCTTGCTCAGGGTGAAAGAGGAGAGTGCAAAAGTGGGCTTGAAGCTCAACATCAAAAAAACTAAGATCATGGCATCTGGCCCCATCACTCCTTGGCAAATAGAAGGGGAAGTCGTAGAAGTAGTGACAGACTTCACGTTCCTAGGATCCCAGATCACTGCAGATGGTGACTGCAGCCATGAAATTAAAAGACGCCTGCTCCTTGGGAGGAAAGCGATGGCAAACCTAAACAGCATGATAAAAAGCAGAGACATCACCTTGCCAACAAAAGTCCGCATGGTCAAAGCAATGGTATTCCCCGTAGTAATGTATGGCTGTGAGAGTTGGACTATAAGGAAGGCCGAGCGCCGAAGAATAGATTCTTTTGAACTATGGTGCTGGAGAAGACTCTTGAGAGTCCCTTGGACTGCAAGGAGATCAAATCAGTCAATCCTAAAAGAAATCAACCCTGACTGTTCCCTGGAAGGCCAGATCCTGAAGCTGAAGCTCAAATACTTTGGCCACCAAATGAGAAGGGAGCATTCACTGGAGAAGACCCTGATGCTGGGAAAGATTGAAGGTCAAAGAAGAAGGGGACGGCAAAGAATGAGATGGTTAGACAGTGTCATCGATGCAACGAACATGAAATTGAGCAAACTTCAGCGGACAGCGGAAGACAGGAGGGCCTGGCGTAATCTGGTCCATGGGGTCGCGAAGAGTCGGACTCGACTGTGCGACTGAACAACAACAAAAGTGCTCTAGCATGGTCATTAGTATAAATATAGAACAGGAGAGGTCCCTGTCCTCCCTAGGCACCACCCCCAAACCTTGAGGAGTTTCCCAACCTGGAGCTGGCAACCATATCCCCCCAACCCCTGCACAAACTCTGGAAACCCTAAAGGAACAGGATGCTAAAGCTTCTTTCCAGCTCTCTGATGTTCCAAACTTCCTGTCGGTGTCCTTACAAAGGCTGTCATGAACCCCTTGGGGTGGTGGAGATAGCCACCTCAGGCAGCGTTCTGCCCTGGTTCTAACTGTCTCTATGGGATAAAGCTTTGCACCCAGGCCAGGCAGAAGGTGGCTGCAGGCTCATCTCTTTGCGGTGGAGAGGCTAAGAGAGATGCTGGCAGGAACACAATGTTGCTCACTACACTGAGCCAGTTCTCTACTGAAGAGACTGAGGTGACCCCTTAATATTCTGGCTGCTCTGCTGGGACTTGGCTGGCTCCTGTTGCGTCTAGCCAAATACAACCCTTATCTTCTGCTCCCTTGCCCATTTTATTTTCTGACATGCCAACATCTTCATAGGGAGATGTGGTGGTTGGAGGGCAAACAGGCAAAAAATAGTTCTTCCAGTCCTTGTTGTTAAAGCTTCTTTCTAGCTCCCTGGCATCACTGCCATCATGGCTGTTGGTCCTTGCAGGCCCTCAAGTGAGTCTAGAATTATTGTACAGCTGTGTTGTTTGTAATAAACCCAAAGCTGAACTTTTGATTATCTAAAGAGGATACCCAGATCAGCAAATGGAAAAATCAGTAAGACTAGGATCTGAAACCAGGTAAGGACATTTATCTGGACATTATTTTATTAGCCCTTTTCCTATTACACATTACAAACCAGGTGTCTGCAGGGAGCATTGTAATTCTAAACATCCAACATAGAGAGGCACATTGGACCTAAGATTACCAGCCTCAAGGTAGAGCCTGGAATGGTATTCTCCTGGAATTACAACAGATCCCCCAGTGTCCTGGAGGAAATAATAACTTTGAGGGGCAGACTCCCTGGCATCATATTTGCACTGTGCTTCTTTCCCAAACTCTTACATGACCCTAAATCTCCAGGGATTTCCCAATCTGGAGTTGGTAACATTAATCAGAACCCCTAGTGGGATACCTGTCACTAAGGGATGGGATATTTAGTGTGAGGTAGGTTGGATAAGGTAGGGGCTGTGGTAGGTCAGTGATTAAGATGCTGAACTGCAGACCGGAAGGTCTGTAGCTCGGCAGTTCGAGACCTGAGTGCCGCATGATAGAGTGAGCTCCCATCTCTGGCCACAGTTCCTGCCAACCTAGCAGTTCAAAAGCAAGAAATTGCAAGTAGATAAATAGGTACCACTTTGGTGGGAAGGTAACGGCGTTCCGTGCACCTCAGTGTCTAGTCATGCCGGTCACATGACCATGGAAATGTCTTTGGACAGCGCTGGCTCTTCAGCTTGGAAAGGGAAATGAACACCATATCCCTAGAGTCGGATTTGACTGGCTTTCGAGCAAGGGAAACCTTTAGCTTTACCTCTTAGGTTGGATACAGACTGACTTTGCAGTAGGGAAGCGAGGAGAAAGACAAACAAGAGGCGACAAGGAATTCTCAGTCTACTGACTGAGAACTATGAGGAGTGTGGTGGATGCTGGAACTGACTTTCCATATGACTGACTGTAGGCCTCTAATGCAAACCTCTATGCATATGCGATATTTGCCACATGCGTATTACAGTTGTCAGGTGCTATCTTTGGAGTAACAAAAATGGAAGGTGAAGTGTTGTCATGCGATATTACCACCTGTTGTACCTACAAGTGACAACCTGAGACTTCAGGAATTCCACAATCTATATGGGAGGAACTATAGAGATCTGGAGAGCTCCTAAAGCATCTCAGGGTCACCTTGGGGTATAAGGGTAAGTGATATTGTGACACTGCACAATATTGCTCTCCGCCCAGCCCCCCTTTTTGTTCCTGCTGTAGCAAAGAGCCCCATTAGTGTTTACAGCCTGGTGTGTGGGAGTTAGTTAGAATTCAGCCTGTTCTATGCCTTAGATTTAAGCTAGGCAACACCAGTGTAGGTACCTTAAAATAAAATATAGAAGTACAAAACTTTAAAATCTAGCTAGACAGAATATAATGCCCATAATCATCTCTGACTACTCAAATCCTGCCTTAAAATAGCAAACCGTCAGCCACACATCCCCCCTCCCCTTTTTCCATACTCCAAAATCTGTAAGAGTGCATGAATAACACCTGGAATCAATGACAAACCCCAAATGTTCAGCTCTCAGCTTTGCCTTTCATTTTGACACTGCTCAAAATCCCCAAACTGCGAAAAGGGCCGAAACCAAACTTGCATGTTTATGTTCATGAAAACGCAGCTGTTGGAATCTGCCTTTGCTTGCATCCATTCAGCTCAAAGGATACCAGCCGAAAAGGCCTACCGCCTTCTTTTGAAAGAGCACTCCACATTCCGGCAAGTCAATGAAGCTGTCAGGGAGGAAGGCAAGGGCCTATTAGCTGTTACTGTGGCCGGTTGTCTGCGAAATGATGCCGGTTCTCTGTCCTTCTGCCATTAATGCAAAGTTGAGACGTCGAAACTGGCAGCTTGGTATGTCTTCTTCTGGACAGGGTGCCATGGGGGAAAATGTAGTGGAAGTAATAAGCCACAAATAATTGAACAGCAAGTCATTTGGTGACAGCAAATGAGCAAAGCTGGGTAAAATATTCACATAATGGAGTGTATGTCACTTTTTCCTAGATAAACGCCAGTCATCAGGTATTAAAGTAACAAAGACTGTTCTTGTCCATAGGCATAACTTCTTGATTGCCTCGGATTGATTATAATGCTTCGGGGGAGGGACTGGATTTGCAAGCCTTCACTCCTTGCTGAGTGCTGGAGTTATTATTTGGGGGGTTTTGCTGAAGGAACATAAGAGCTTAATTTTAAGGCTTGTTTTTGGATGCTGGGAAAAAAAACAACAAGCTCCTTCCCCTTAGTTGCGGTAGATTTTCCGGGTTGTGTGGCCGTGGTCTTGGCATTGTAGGACCTGACGTTTCGCCAGTAGCTGTGACTGGCATCCTCATGCCAGTCACAGCTACTGGCGAAACGTCAGGTCCTACAATGCCAAGACCACGGCCACACAACCCGGAAAATCTACAGCAACTAATGAACTCCGGCCCTGAAAGCCTTCGACAACATATCCTTCCCTGTTGTTTTCTTTAAATTTAACAATGGTTTCAGTGGCAATTCCAAGCTCGACAAAGTTACTGATCGGGGAAGTATGCAACATAACAGAAAAGAAGCATTGGCTGTATAAGCAGTAGAGATCACCAGATTCTCTCTGCTTTGATTATGCTTCGCTGTCTGGTTACACCTTGGGAGAACAGCAGAACCTATCACACCTCACAGGTCTTCCTTGCTCACTAATACCCCCCCTTGTCCTTTATTTATACCCAACCTTTTCCTACAATGGGGACCCATAGGAGTTTACAATCATTCTCTTCACCATGTTATCCTCACAACAAGCTTAAGTGTGTGACTGGCCCAAGGTCACCCAGTGAACTTCCACGGCACAAGCAGGGAGTCGAATGTAGGCCTTCCAGATACTAGTCCAACACTCTCAACCGCTACGCAACACTGGCTCTCACACTGCACGGTCTTCATCTTGTTGGGGTCTGCAGACATTACCGATGGGGGGTTGTTTCCCCTTGAGTCACAAGGTCCGTAATGCCACAGTTCCAATTATGGAATCAAGGGAAAAGCAAACCTAATTTCTTAGAATTTTTACCCAGTGTCTGGAAAGTCTGGGCACCGTGTGTGTGTGTGTGTGTATAAGTCTTTAGGTGTACTTTTTCAGTCCAGTGATCACAAAAACCACCCCAGTGTGGTGATCTTTACTGGTGCACTAGTGTATATCAGGAAAGGCAGTCATTCAAGTGTATGGGCCCTAGGTAGTTTCAATCAATCAATCAATTAATTAAAACATTTCTGTGCCACCTTTCCACACATTTTATGGTCCTCTAGGTGGCAAACATTAAAGACAAAGGAAGTGGTGTTGAGTTCCAACCGACTTATGGCAATCCCATCCATGGGAGTGTTCCAGGCAGAGCAACTGTGGTCCTCCATGGTGGCCTCCCATCCAAGTACTAACCTTGACTGATCCTGCTTAGCTTTCAAGCAATGACGGGCATTTATTTATTTAAAGCCTTTCTTTCCACCTTTCCTCCCAATTCAGGGTCCCCAGGGTGGCAAACATTAAAACAAAACATTAAAACAAAACTTTAAAACATTTCAGACATTAAAAAGCATTTAAAATGCATACATCTATGATATCTGAAGCACTTAAATAAAGCATAATATAAACACATGACACTATAAACACATAAAGACACACAGACAAGGAGAAGGGCTAATCGGAGTTAGCAAGGGAATGCTGGGGGTGCGAGTTGCAAAGGAAACGTGGCGGGTGGGGCAAGCACCTCTCTTTCTACCCCTTCAATCTCCCTGACCATTGCCACCTCTTAATGCCAGGGATGCTTGTGAATTTCTCATCATTTTTTTTTTTTGACGAGACCAAATTATCTGATCCTGTTTCCAGAGTGGAATCCATTCATTAGGAATCCTCCATTGCTCTTCCTCCCCCAGATTTTGTATGTTGCTGAGCATGTCCCATGTGCTGCAGCCTCATAACCTCCTGTTCATTCATTTCATTCATTTGTCTGCATGTACACATTGGTGACACACTGCAAAAAGGCAACCCTGAGATGATTGTACATACGGATTTATCAAAATGTTTTTGTGCTGTCTTTTACATGTGCAGGACCACAAGTGTATACCAGTTAAAAATGCACCAAAAACATTGTCGAGGCAACTGGAAGGAAGTCATAATGAGATTTTTTTCCCCCTTCCAGTGTGCCTGCTTTAATTCCAGAATTAATTTGAGAAATGTTTCTAGTTCGACCAGAATTTGAGAGGAGTGGACATGGGAGAGCAACCCCCTGAGCAATAAAGGAACGGATCACGGCAAATCTGCTTGCCCTTATTTGCAGCAGAGAAGTGGAGGCCTGGCATTTGGAAATATGTGTTGGTGGGAATGTGTTAATTCCAGCCAATAAAAATTGTCATTCTGATAGATAGATGGGGGGGGGCAGGCAGGCAAAGGGGGAAGTCTTTGAGTTCTTTAAGGTGAAAGGAGGTCAATGGAGGAAGTCTTTGAGGTCAAAGGAAGAAGAAGAAGAAGAAGAAGAAGAAGAAGAAGGAAGAAGAGATTGGATTTATACCCTGCCCTTCACTACCCAAAGGAGTCTCAGAGCAGCTTACAAACTCCTTTCCCTTCCCCTCCCCACAGCAGACATCCTGTGAGGTAGGCGGGGCTGAGAGAGCTCCGACAGAAACTGCTCTTTCTCCAGAACAGCTGTGCCAGAACTATGGCTTGCCCAAGGTCATCCAGCAGGTACAAATGGAGGAGTGGGGAATCAAACCCGACTCTCCCAGATTAGAGTCTGCACACTTAACCACTTTATCTTTGATAAATTAGGGTCTTTAAAAAAGAGATGGCAACAAGGAGCCAATTCAAAACTGACACACCTTGGATCTGCTTCTCTTCACTTACTTCATTCCCCCGTTATGATTCAAGAGATCCCGCCATCGGTATCTACCGGCATGCCCTTGGGGGGGGGGCTACCTTTGCAGATAAAAAACAACAACAAAAGAATATTTACCGACCTGGCTGTAATATAGGGAGGTGGGAATTGCTTTCCTATCATTCTTCGTGCTGTCTGCTCTCCCTGAAATGATAGCATCCTTCTGACCTAATTGCATGAATTTGGCATTAAGGAGAAAGAACAGGCTGAAGCTGTGAAACAGGCAGGCAGCCAAGGCATTTTGTGCAAGCAGGGACTGGCAGTGCCATCCCCAGGAACAGAACTTGCCTAACTCACAGCCAGGGGCAATGTGCCAGCTTCCCCCCCTCCAGCTCCCTCAGCTCATTCCCCCCCACTGACTCCTTGCCCAGGAACAGATGAGGGGAACTCTTTTACTGAGAGCCACATCTGTCCAAAACGAAAGGAACAAACGGTCGGGAAAACTGACAAGATATGACCTGTGGAGACAGAGGGGCCCTTAATATATAGTTGCTGTACACATTGCTGTCAGGGCCTCTTCCTGCAGCTGCCTGTGCTTGTTATTATTTTTATCCCTTTGTTCAAGAAGCTTGAAACAGGGCCCAGAGCCACTGTACCAGCAAGGTTCCACATTCAAAGCCACCTGTTGCTCAGAAGCTTAATGGGTGACCTTGGACCAATCACGTTCTTGCAGCCTAACCTATTTGGCATAGTTGCTGTGAGGACTGGGAGGTGGGAGGGTTGGGTGGCTCAGCATGCTGCCCTGATCTTGTGGGAAGGGGGAAATTAAAATGGATTGATATAATGAATGGGTTGGATCCAGCCAGCTTTTCACTCCATCTCAGTCAGCCTTCCTCCTTCCTATAGCCTTTATATCATGTGGCTTTTCGTCCCATGATTCAAAGGGGAGCCCCCTCCTGTCATTTTCACCAGCAGAAAAGTTGATGAAATCCTCCCTCCAAGGGAGGTTACCAGCTATGGGGTGGGAAGTTCCTGGCAAATTGGGGGTGGAGTGTGGAGAAGGAAGGGGACTCAGCAGTTGATGTGACACTGTGATGTGACAGCCCTCTGAAGCTGCCGTTTTGGCCAGGGAGACTGATCACTGTAGTTTGGAGGTGGGTTGTGATTTTGGAAGAACTCCAGGCCCTGCCTGGAGGTTGACAACCCAGACCAGTCACTTCAGTGGTCAGAGTGTCAGGCTAGGATCTAGGAGACCCAGGGTTGTATCCCCACCCTGCCATGGACCCTTGCTAGGTGATCTCGAGGAAGTCACACTCTTTCAGCCTAACTCACCTCCTAGGGCTGTCATGAGGATAATGAGGAAGAGAGGAGAGAAAATGGAGGAGTGGAGAATGATATAAATGGCTTTGCATCCCTAGTGGGGGGGGAAGGAGGGGTATAAATGAAATAAATCAATCAATAAGCCAGGTTGGCCCTGGTTAGTAGACAACCAAGGAAGTCCAGTATTGCTGCACATAAGTAGGCAATGGCCAAGCACCCCTGTTCATCTCTTGCCTTGCAAACCCAACTCCTTGGCCTGCTTTAAATCGCCCAACCCCAGTGCTATTTCACATTCCCTGCTCCCAAGGTCTGTGTTCCTCCAAACTGAATGCAGGTGAAACAGTGGAACATGTGTTATTGTACTGCCTATTTTACATTTGTTCCACATATCCCACCCCTGTTCTACGTTCCTAGGAAGATCGGATAAATTCTAGACATATCTCCTTCTTGTTGCCCAATCTAATGAGACTACCTCTAAAGTGGCCAAATTCTGTGCTGAGGCCATAAGAAAGCAGAAATTCCAAACCATTTAAGAATCTTTCTATCTATAGAACAAAGTTTGAGTCCTTTAAGACCAACAAAGTTTAAACACTGGACTCAGACTTTGTTCTGTGGCTTCAGACCAACATGACTACCCACCAGAATCTATCTTGGGCTGAGTTCAGACTGGCAATTTGCCCTGCTAGACCCACGTTTCAGCCACGTTTCCCAAGTGGATTAAAGGGGGCCTTCACACAGGCACATCTGCCTGGCATTCCCCACCTGTAGGCAACCTGTGCTGTTCTGCTTCACTCCTGGGATTAAAAGATACCTGTTGAAAGTGGTAGCAAATCCCAGAGAGTGCCTTTATCCCACTGCATTCCGCTTCCCGGAAGTGTGACCACTCAGCCTTAAAGCTGGGAGCAACCTGTGTTGCACATAAGGCAGCAGCGATATGATTGGCTGTGCTCCGCTGTACCGCCCAATGCGGTGCTGGCGCAATGGGATCCTCCCTAAATCGGCTGGATGCCTATGTGTGTATGAGCACACATGCGCTCATACACACATAGGCATCCAGCCGATTTACCAGGAAAAAGCCATTTACAGCTGTGCCCCCAGGCCAGCAGTCTGAACACTTATGCGCACCTCCTCCTGGTATGCTCCTGCATCAGTTGGCCCCGTGTGACTGGGAAAACCCAGAACAGTTTGTTCCGGGGCTTTTTTGCCACGACTGGCTCCTGCTTCAAACTGCCAATCTGAACTCAGCCTTTCTGTCTATAATCAGTAATACTTATAAAGCTATGGATTTTCATCCTTGTCTATTAATTTTATACTTGCATGCAAACTGCTGTGAGGGCTCAGAGGTTAAGATGCTGAGCTACAGACTGGAAGGTCTGTAGATTGGCAGTTCGAGACCCGAGTGCCGCGTGATGGAGTGAGCTCCCGACTCTGGCCCCAGCTCCTGCCAACCTAGCAGTTGGAAAGCAAGAAATTGCAAGTAGATAAATAGGTACCACTTTGGTGGGAATGTAACAGCATTCTGTGTGCCTTGGCATTTAGTCATGCTGACCACATGACCACAGAAACACCTTTGGACAGTGCTGGCTCTTTGGCTTGGAAACGGAGATGAGCACTGCCCCTTAGAGTCAGACTCAACTAGCTTTCAAGCAAGGGAAACCTTTACCTTTACTTTATGCAAACGGTAGTGATCTGCAGCTCCAGCTCTCAGTGTCCCCTCACACTGTTTCATACAGTGGCCCCAAGGAGCCCACAGTTCTAGGATCTAGATCACTAAAGGGAAGGATTGAGAACTATGCAAGGTCCTTCTGCAATAGCAGCATATCAGTTTTAAATCCCAAATGTTCAGTGCATTCTTCTAAATGCAAGGGGGACAGTGGGAATTTTTATCTAGGGGGTCCTATATAGCTTCCTAAAACACCGCTTTCCCAGACCACCTATTCTTGGACTGGGACCGGTTCCCTTTTTCTAGCCTCCCTCTGCCCTCTGAAGATGGACAGCTTGCCCTCTATCTGGTTAGTACTATCCAGTTCACCTTCTACAGACACTTTACTTGGTTCATCACTTAAAATAAATATTGGATAATGAAAGGACTACAGTATCCTTCTTCTGTCCTCTGCTTTACAAGCATTCCGATGAAAGCCGGAGAAGAATCTCATTCGTTGCTGGATTTTATATTCCCAAAGAAAATGAGGACAGTTTTTTGCATCTCTGTTCCAGTAGCTTTTGGTTCCTTTTGAAATCTGTTCCACACCAGCACTGTCTAAATTCTCCAGCACGCCCTGCTCTCCATTTCAAGAAGGCTGGAATATTTCAAATATAGGTTGCCATCTTAATACCCCGAAACGTCTTTGAAAATCCAAGATGATGTCCCCTCCTGATGAACTCAAAAGCTCTCTCACTACTTTGGGACAAGATGGTTATGAAAACCCAGCTCCTCTGCCCACGGAACCAAAGGCACCTGTGGGCGGGGGCCGCCTTGCCTCCGCCGGAAGGGATGAGGCAGTGGCAGGCAACACAAGCACAGTGTCAGAACAGAGCAATGGCAGTTAAAAGGCCAGCTCCGCCCTGCAGCTTCCTCTTCAGCCTCATGCTCACCCATCCTCCTGCCCTGCAGGCAGCGTACATTTCGGCTGGTCACCATTTGGGGAGTTGGTTAGGATTTTTTTTTTTTTTGCCCTCCTTGTGACTGGCATGGCAAGGGGGGTGTCTTTTGCCTACCTTGCACCGTATACTGTGGATTGGATGTTTTCAGTAAGGTGGAGCTGTTGTCACTTGGCGGGTTGGTGTGAAAAGGGGAAATGTGGATATGGTGAGCACCAGAGGGCACCTCTGCCTGTGGGTGTTGTAGCCTAGGGAGGGGAGTGCAGTTTGCCTTCAGAGCCACCCAGGCAGGGTTTCTTCCTTCTATGTTACACGCCTTGAAGGGCTGGGGCACTACAGGGTGGCTCATAGCTTACTGTGCCAGAGGGGGGCTTGTGCTCGGGGCGAAAGTGGCTTGCCCAGCACTAGGCAAGGCGGTGGTCGGGAGGCGGAGGTTCCCTTGCTGCAGGAATTGTGAATAATTAATAAAGTGGCCCTTAGTTAATCCCAATCCTACATCTGCCTCTCTATTCCAACTGTGGGGGCAATATTACATTGCTGGGTTAGTTTTTCTGATGGACCAACCTAGAAATGTTTCTCTTTTCTGGGTCATAATTGAGAAGCAAGGGCTGTAGGGAAATGTAGTGCCTCTACTCAGCATTTGCATTTATTTCAACAGCAAATTTACTCTATACCTTGGGCTCAGTCAGCAATGATATGACAGATCTGTTTTGGCACTGTCATACAACACACACAGAAAAATGTATCCTTGGAGAGTATCTCTTGGGTGATTAATATAACCACATGTGGAATAATCCCCCCCCCCCATTTTGTTCTTACCAGGCTGTGGTGAAAGGTTGGATTGCAAAGCCTTGTCTCTTTTCCCTAGATGTGGAGTGTGTTGAAGCAAGTCCAGATTCAGAAGGCCAGTTCATATGATCAATGGAAATCTGATTATCACTTTTTTTTTTTTGAAGCCATCTCAGGATTGTTTTGCTTTGTGAAGTACAAATGGAAAATCATTCCTCTTCATAGCTAACGTCATGGTTGAATGCCTCTAAGTAAGGCAGCAAAACAGGACAGCCAACAAATAAAGGAGGATTTCCATATGTTGGGAGAACTCCCCTCATATTGGGGGGGGTACTGTTCAGATTAGAAGCAAAAACCACTCCCCTCTCCTAAACCCTGCCTAAAAGGACTGAGCATTTTCTAGGAGGCTCAGAATGTTGAGGGCAGTGGAATATCAATTAAAGGGGGAAGGGTTCTGAAAACTAACATGATCCGCGATACAGAACTGACAAGTAGAGTGCCATTCTTATGGGGTAGACCCATACAATTAGCCCCACCCATACAGCTGCATCATCTTCCAGCCCTATGGAATCTTCTCAAAGAAACAATGGCTTCCACATGGTTGTATGTTTAAGAAGAAGAGGACATTGGATTTATACCCCACCCTTCATTGCCCAAAGGCGTCTCAGAGCGGCTTACAAACTCCTTTCCCTTCCCCTCCCCACAACAGACACCCTGTGAGTTAGGTGAGGCTGAGAGAACTTCTGACAAAAACTGTTCTTTTTCAAGAACAGCTGTGCCAGAGCTTGTGACTGACCCAAGGTCACATCAGCAGGTGCAAGTGGAGGAGTGGGAAATCAAACCCAGTTCTCCCAGATAAGAGTCCGCGCACTTAACCACTACACCAAACTACACCACTACACCAAACCACTAACAACCACAGGCATTGTCTTGCCAAGCTGTGAGGAGGGTCTTACCATTTCTGTGGCTTCCTGGATTCTGATCAGGTACAGAGGATTGTAAAATTATTTTTGGCAAAATCATACAGAGGATGCATGGCCACGTGTTTTACCACAGATGGAAACTTGATCCAAGGTGAAATAGAAGCTGCTGCACATAGCAGCCTTATACAAGCTATCAAACTACCCTAAACAGAGACAAACCAGGACAGTGTGGATGGCCATGTGGATGGCCTAGGTACCTGCTTTTTGAGGTGTTTGCATTCACCCTGTACTAAGTTATAGCATGGGAAATATTCTGATGTACTCATTCCATGTTCAGAGCATAGAGAGGAAAATAGCTGCACTTTACTTAGGATTGTCAGATTCCCCCGGTACTAGTGGGTTTTCCCCCAATTTGTGGGGCTCCTACCTGCCCCACCCCCAAGAGCAACCACACAGCCGCTCCTACTGCAAGTTTTAAAGGGGCCTCCATCTGGGACTTTAAATCTTGCAGGAGGGAGGAAGAGAGGATTGCTGCGCATGCCTGCACTCCAAGCCATCACACATGGCCTCCCCCCTTCCTCCCAAAAGCATTTAAAGGGACACTTTAAATTATGTTGGGAAGAAGCGGGAGGGGGGCAGCACACGCCTGCACTCCAAGCCGTGAATTCACAGCTTGGAGTGCAGGTGCATGCCAGGGCCCCTGCCTCTTGCCAAAAGCATTTAAAGGGGCCCTTTAAATGGATCCTTTTCATGCTTTTGGCATAAGGTGGAGGGCACCAGTCCCCAACTTGAAGACATCATCATGTTGGGACATCCCTGCCCCTTCCAGTAACACCCCCCCAAAAGCCCCCCCTGGGGACTTGGAAGGACCTGGCAACCCTAACTTTATGGGTGCCTAAACATCCAAAAGGTCCTACCCCTTTTCTGAAACATAAAAAACAAACAAACAGATGAACATGTCTTCAGTTGTTTGGCTGTCACTTAAGGAGATGATGCCATGGAGTCCTCGGCCTGGGTGTTCAGAGGTGGTGCCCCTACACTTATTAACACAGTTGGAGGCTGCCCAGGCAAGGGAACTGCCCAGCAACATGCCAAGGCCTCATCTGTGCCTGAAGGATCTTGGGAGCTTGGCAACGGCAACAGAGGCAGGGAAGGACCCAGTCAGGGGGGCCAGATCCAGGGGAGAGCACCCGGTGGTGTGGAAAAGGAGACAGGCGGTCCCAGCTTCTCTAGGCCCAAGCAGGATAGAAGCAAGTTCCTTTAAAGGATCCTTTGGGGTGGAGCAGGGCATACCCAGACACAGGGGAAAGCCACATTGGCACTGGCTCCTGTCAGTCTATAGAGCCTAGCCCTGGTCTGGAAGGAGAAGGAGAGGCTGGGGATGATCCTACCCTAGGGAACCCTTCAAAAGGTGGGTCCAGGAAGGGCCAAGGAAGAAGGGCCAGGCCACTCCCTAGGCTATAAGGGAGAGGACTGTGGCAGCCAGAAGAGAGGGAACAGGATGCAAGCAGATGCCCCTCCTCCTAGTGACTGTGGCCTTCTCAAGGGAGAAAAAAGGGGTAATGTGGCAAGCAGGCACTACGTCCCTGGATAAAGGAATCAGACACTGGGTTCCTCTTTCCAGTAGGGCATGAAGATCTTTCATTTGCCCCTAAAAAAGTGGAGGAGGGCAGCCTCAGCTCTGTCCTCTTTGCTCATTGATGGCCCCTTAAAAACCAATGGAACCCCCTGACTCAAACTTCTTCTCTGATTAGTATTATATTTGTAGTCCATACCTATCATTTCAGAAAAAAGATAGACACTTGCCTTTCACGATGGAAGAGATTGTATGGAAGAAGTGTGTTTTGAATTTGCATGGGACTTAGGGCTGCCAGCCTCCAGGTGGGGCCTGGGGATCTCCCGCTTTTACGACTGATCTCCAGCTGACAGAGATCAGCTCTGCCGGAGAAAATGGCTGCTTTGAAGGGTGGGCTCTATGGCACTGTACCATGCTGAGGCCCCTCCCTTCCCCAAATCCCGCCCTCTCCTGTATCCACCCCCAAAGTCTCCAGGTATTTTCCAACCCAGACCTGGCAACCCTAATTGGATTTAAAGCAATGATGCTAGGGCTCTGTCCCTGTGTAGGAATGGATGCTTAACATTTCTTTGCATTATTGACAATTATTAACAGTCATATACTACTTTACTTCCATCATGGTACATACCTGTGATTCCCAGGAGGCGTCTTCTCTAGGCATTAACCAGAACCAGCACTGCATAGCTTTAGCAGCCTTGAGACCAGTGCTCCCTCTAACCTGTGGAGTCTTGTGAGCAAAAATTCTACTTTGTGAGCTACTGACATTAAAGTTGTGAGCGAGCAATTTGGCTCCTGCATAAATTAGTTTGCTCTGGAGCCATCCTTCCTGAGCTATGACAAAAATCTGTGAGCTGGAGGCTGAAAAACTGTGAGCTAGATCACAGTAACTCATCTTAGAGGGAACACTGCTTGAGACCATACCCTGGGATCCTACCTGGATATCATCAACTGATACCCCAAGGACAGGTACCATATTCACAGGGAAGGAATCCAAAAGCTCTTTCCACGGGTTCTGCTTTTTAACCACTCTTCCACACAGCCGAGCCATTACCTACTAAATATGGCCATGTGAAATGGGTATTTAATGTTGTTCTGTTCGGAATAAATTACCAAATGTAGCCTTCTTCCTGCAGCCATCATTCCTTGGGAGAAGACTTAATCTTTATTGCACGGCCCCTTTGTGTAAACTCGGCTGCTTTGAGCCCAATTAAATGTAAAATGATGGCTTTCGAGAAGGGAAATAAGGAGGAAGTGCTTTTCACTTGATTGGCCAAATTGTATATGAAGACGCATTCCCAGAGGGCGTATAGAGCTATTTTTGTACCGCCCTGCAACACTTTAGTGGCCCATTTTTATCTCCTAGTTTAGTCAACATCAAAAACAATTATGGCAATTATGAAAGACCTTGGCTTGCTTCCCTCTGGGAAATTCCAGGGGGAAGTTAAATCTAAGATGGCGATTTTATTGCTATCGTTATTGTTATCATTATTTTTAAAAAGGGCTCTGACAGCCCAAATTTCAGTGACTTGCTTCCCTAGTGGAAAACGGTTGATAAAAATCATGGGATCTCCCACCCCATAACTTCATTTGTGCGATAGCAGTTAAGATTCTTGGATGTCCAGCATAAATATCAGCAATGAAAAGTCCCAGTCGTGGGGTGTCGTGGTATGGTTATATTATGGGAGTAATGAGTTCCACGTTTAAAGCAGGCAATGGGTTATGTTGTGTTATTTCAGGATGTTTTGCTAGGCCATATATTGCAATGGAAGAGCACATACTCCTATCTAGCTATTACATTTTGATTACCCTCATCCTTCAAAGAGGTTAGGGTGGTACAGATGGTTCTCTTCCCCTTCAGCTTTATCTTCGTCAGAATCCTGCAAGGGAGATTATGCTGAGTCTGAAACTGGCCCCAAGATCATCTAGTGAGATTTCTGGCAGACTGGGGATCTGAACCCTTTTTCCCCAGTCCGAGTCTTAACTAATGTACAATAATGCCCTGATACTCTGGGGAGGCATCATCAGGCAGAGTAGACACTACCAGGCTAGGAAGACCAGTGATCTGACACAATAGTTATGGTCTATATTTACATGTAGCAGACAGAGGTTAAGGAATTTTGAGGTAGCAGAGTGGACCACACCATTTCAGATCACAGGCAGGGGACTCATATGTTTCAATGCTCATGTGCATTAAAAGCTCAGCAGAAGAAGGAAAACAACAGTCCGTGAGCTGAGCTAGGAGTAGAATACATTCTTACTTGCAGGCTTTGGGGGGGGGTATAATGTGTCCCACCTGTTTTCTTAAATGGCATTCCCCACTCTGACATCTTAGCACTCTTGTTCTGCATGTCCAGACCAGGCCTGAGTCTCATTTTAGCACCTCTCCCATCCTCCATGGAGTTCAAGATGGCATACATGGGGTTTATCACTTTTTATGACTGCAACAAGCTTGTCAAGATTAAGCTGAGAAACAAAGAGTCACCCAAGGCCAATCTATGAGCATCAAGGATAAGCAGGGAATTGAACCAGTTGCACCGTACAGCTGCCAAAATGAATTCAGTACTCTTGTAGCAGGTTAGCCTGGGACCTGTGCTTTATACACATTTCATGGCTATGTTGACTGGGACCCCAAGAGCTACTTTATTTACCGATTTGATTGATATCCTACCTCAAGAGTCAATGCCTACATTCCCTGGAATGTCCCATCCATTCATTAATAGACCAGCAGCAGAAAAGGACGATGCCCCTCCCATAACCACATCCCACTCACCTGATGGAGGGCTGAAGACCTGGCCACACTGTAAGGTCATGGAGGAGGATGTGGTACAGACAGCCAATGGTAAATGGACTGTCCACCCAGACCCATTCATCTTCAGTGAGGTATCACTATCATTACAACCATTGTTTAGACTAGTGCTGTGGGGTTGGGCATGCCTGATGGGACGTTGGCTATTTTCCTCTGAATAGCTGACCAGTATCAAAGGTTGATTGCTCCCCTCAATCTCAAAAGTCGCTTGCTGTGTGAGATGGGAGCGCTGCTGTTTGAGAAACACAAGTCCAAAGCTCTCTTGGTTCTGCAAAGCTTCTTGTGCAGTTCTATGGATCCTATAGGCTAAAATTCAGCTTCTATCCATTTCATTTCAATCACTTATGAGCAAGTTCATCCAGGTCTGAATTCGGGACTCTGAATTGGCTTTGTAAACAGGAAGTAATTTGTAGGTAGATGAAAAGAGGGCCTTATCTGTATGGTGACCAGGGACAGAGTAGGCCTTGCTCTGGTATACCGAAATTTTTTGGGGGTCCAAAACCTGAAATACTATTCCAAAAGTAGAAATACTGTTCAATGGCCTGTGGGCTGTAATGAAGATAGACTGAAAGTAGAAATACTATCCTTCAGAAGAGTCCTTCAGTCAGTAATATAAATCTGGAATGAAATTCCTTACATATAGATAAGCCTCAGAACAATTTCTGTAATCAGGAAAAGCTGATTTATGTAGGACACTGATTTATACAGATCTGTCCAATTTGATTTATTCTGATTATGTTCATTGGTTTTTCAAGTTGCACAATTTTGTCATTTTTCAATGCAGAATTCCGGACTCCCAACCATCCTGAAAGGCTTTCTTTGTAACATTGCATATGATTGTGGTTTAAGAGCGGTGCTGTGGGTTTGTAATTAGTCTTTTGTATATATGTAGATGTGAATAGGGTACAGAATCCCAGATGAGGGCCATTATATTTACAAAAGGCCAAACAACTAAGTCGGAAAGAGTGCCACAAAAGAGAAAAGCCAATATATATGAAAGGCTAATTTATATATTTCTGCTCTAGCAAGATCTGAGGGCGGTAATGATCTTTGGCGAGGATATATCCTAGAGAATTAATGACCATTTAGGGTTTTGGGCCTTATGGCTTAGCCTTAAGCCATTAGCACTCAGCTGGTCATTAAACATTAGGAAATGTAGTTGGCCTTACTCATTATTCCCTGAGCATCTGTTTTGGTTCAAATTTACAGGCAATCTTTTAATTGGGGGTCTGTGCACGTCTCCTCTGTAACTTGCTTGTATCCGGTCCAAGACTGGATGCATCTCGCTTGGAGCCATCGATGGAAGTGAACCAATCGAAGCACAATTGAGATAACTGAAGTGATGGCGGTCAGCAAGCCCTGTGACCCAAGCAGCGATAGATGATCCTGCCTGGAAGTGGTGTGGCATTTCTCAAACAGCTAGGCTAATTCAACTGGCCTACCAACAAAAAAAGAAGAAGAAGAAGAAGTCACATTGTCTTCCGTATCAACATAGGAAGCTGTGTTGTTCCAAGTCAGCCTACCAAGCCCGGTATTATCTACTCTGGGGTTCTGTCTACACATTACAAAGTCCTCTGGTTTGTTGGAGAAGAAACAAAAGGAATGTGTATCGCATATGCAATGGGCAGGGCCAGTTCCAGTTTTTTGGGTGCCCTGGGCCCAGGGCTCCTTCCTCTCCTCTGCCTATCACCAGCTCCTCCCCCCCTTCATGCCTCCTTTCCCACCCATTGACCCACAGGTTTATACATCCTCCCACTTCCTCTCATGACCCACATGACTATTCCCTGACAATGCTGGGCAGTGCATATGACTGGGAGCATGGATGGCAGAATGCTTGCATGGTCAGATGTGTGGTCAGTGGCGATGGGCTCTGCCAGAAGCCCTGGGCCCTGGCAGCTGCCCACCTCAGGATATGCTGATGATGGCCCTAGCCCTAGCAATGGGGGTTTTTTGCCTCCGGATCCATACCAGCAACGATGGCACACAGGGAAACGTGGCTTTAGGCCCTGCTCCCTATGCTGGTTTTGAATCCTCCAACCTTCTCATGGAGCTGCTTTTGGCTCCATTGTGAAAATCATGTTACTTAAGTGGCTATGTGTTGCACAACAGAGCCAAGCTATTAAAAAAATGGCTCCTTTACTGTGGGGTGGTGGCTGCAGCTGGCTTTTCCTTGACTGCTGTGGTTGAGAACAGAAAAGAGGTGGTGTTAGGCTTACCAGTCCCCAGGTGGGGGCGGGGGATCCCCTGCTTTTGTGGACTCCAGCCTACTGCCAGCCAGCTGGCCAGTGGGGGAAACCCCGCCGCTAAACAGACGTCATAGGGTACTGCCCCAAAAGTGAGAGTGTCACCCTGATGTTGCTGACATGATGATGTCACTTCTGGAATTGACATCAGAATGTTGCCAACATCCCCGCCCACCCCCAGGGTGCCCCCCAAATCCCCCTGCCACAAGGAGGAAGGCACCTGGCAACCCTAGATGGTGTAGATTTGGGAGGCACAAAATTCCCTTTTATTACACACACACACACACAGGCCAAGTTCAGACTGGCAGTTTGGCTCAAGAGAGGCGCGTTTCAGCAACGTTTCACAAGCAGATTAAAGGGGGCGTTCACACAGGCACATCTGTTCGGTGTTCACCAGCCGTACTCAACCCGTCTTGTAACGCTTCATTCCCGAGTTAAAAAGATACCTGTTGAAGGTAGTATCAAACCCCAGAAAGAGTGTCTATCCCGTGTATATCCCGCACCAACATAGTGTGAATGCTAAAATCCGCAATTTTGATTTTGTGCTCATGTGCATAAGTGCATATCTCCAGATTAGCAGAACAGAAAGCCACGCCTTACAGCTGTGCCTTTGGGCCAACAATGTGAACGCTCTGTCAGTTGTCACAGTGTGACCGGGAAAACCCGGAACAGTTTGTTCCAGGGCTTTTTTGCCACGACTCGCTCCCACTTCAAACTGCGTCTGAACTCGGCCATAGGTAATGTAGGATGAAAGATACAAAGGAGCTGAAATGAAAGTTATGATGAAAGGCACATTCTACAATTCTGATTAATTTTAGAAATGCTCCTGCTTAAACCTACTGACTTAAGGAATGCCAGTTAGTGTAGTGTGGTGGTCTTTAAACTTTCCAGATCTGGGAGCCCATTTCATGTCCATGAAGCAGCGTGAAGCAACTCACTATGCTGCGATCGCATGACAGGAAGTTGTGTGTTAGCAGAATCATATGACAGGAAGGAGAGGCACCAGAGTGATATTCATTATTGGGGAGGGGCCTCTGCATTGCAGGAGTGCATAGACCATTGGAGGACTGCAGAAATGATATGGCAGGGCTACACCAACAAAAATGAGAGAAAGCAAGGGGCAGCTTTGGTAGGGAGCAGGTCTTTGAACCTGCCTCTGTGAGAAGTGTTCTCTCCACCACTGTGCAACCTTACCATGCCCTCTTAGTGAACATCTCAGCATGTGGGCAAAGGCAGGAGGCATGATGCCCTTGCTTTCTATGAATGTGCATGAGCAAAAGATCATAAAAAAACAACAACAGCAGATCATTCATAAAAGCACCCAAAAAGTGTCTTGTCTTATTGGAAGCTCACCAGCTCAGCAGATAGGGCTCCGTGTCCTCTGAGGTCATGGGTTGAAGTCTGCAGGTTGTTTAGCACCTCTCAGTTCAAATGTATGCCTAGAGGGATGCTGTTGATTGAACGGATCACAAATTGTGCAAGCCAGATCTTTCAAAAGTATTATTAGACATTTAAGCTGTTTAGTACACCTCTGTGTTGAAACACTTGGAGGTATTTAAGAAATCAAACCTCCGGTAGTCTCCAGTTTGGTGTAGTGGTTAAGTGTGCGGACTCTTATCTGGGAGAACCGGGTTTGATTCCTCACTCCTCCACTTGCACCTGCTGATGTGACCTTGGGTCAGTCACAAGCTCTGGCACAGCTGTTCTCTCAAGGACAGTTTCTGTCAGAAGTTCTCTCAGCCCCACCTACCTCACAGGGTGGCTGTTGTGGGGAGGGGAAGGGAAAGGAGTTTGTAAGCCGCTCTGAGATGCCTTTGGGCAGTGAAGGGCGGGGTATAAATCCAAACTCTTTTTCTCTTCTTCTTCTCCAAAGGTGGGGTCACCCAAAGCACAGCCTCCAAGGATGACCAGAATGAGCAGATAGATTTATATGGAGAAGGTGGCCCTAAAGGCATGCTGGCCCCAAGAAGTACAGGGATTTAACGGTCAATACCAGCACCTTGAATTGGGACCAGAAGCAAATTGGGAGCCTGTGCAGATGGAACAAATTGCAAATTGGGAGCCAGTGCAGATGGAACAAGACTGCAATGATATGATCCCTATGACCCACTCCAGTCAGCATTCTGGCCACAGTATTCTGTACCAACTGTAGTTTCCAGACACTCTTCAAGGGCATCCCCACATGGAGAGCATTGCAGTGATCTCATCTAGATATTACAAGGGTATGAACCAGGGTAACAAGATCTTTTCTACCCAGGAACGGCCTCAGCTGGCTCACCTGCCAAAACTGCTGAAAAGTGCCTTTGGCCACTACTGCCACCTGTTTATCGAATAAGAGACCCAGGTCCAGGAGCACCCCAAGGCTGTGAACCTGCTCAGGCAGTGTAATCCCATCCAGAACAGGAGACATTCCCCATTTCCTGGGTCAGACCTTCCGTCCACCAGTAGCACTTCTGTTTTTTTCAGGATTAAGTCTCCAGATACCTATTCACAGTTTCCATGGCTTCCCTGGGATCTGCTGGAAGTGCAAGATAGAGCTGATGGTCATCTGCATATTGGTTTCAGTCACATAACCAGGCTGGAGACTATAATCCTTTCCACATTTGCCTGCCACTCTGGATTTTCTCAGTGTTCGAGTTGAAGCAATTTAAATCAACCACAAAACAGCATACAAATAACCCAGAGCAACAGCAGGCTGAAATCAGGCTGACTCCTGAAGGGAGGTAATGTAATGCAGAACGGGGGTGGGGGTGGGGCTGGAATAAAAGGAAGGTTGAACTTGATTTTAGTGCAGAATGGGGGGGGACTGGATTGAAAAGAAGGTTGAATTCAGGCCTGTAGCCACAGTGGGGCATTTCGGGGCTCTGCCCCCTCAAATGTGAGGCATGCCCCACAACAGCTATTCCCCTCCCTCCCCTCCTTCCCCTCACTTCCCTCCTGTGACAGGGTTCTCTTTAAATGGTGTTTCTCAAGCAGGGGCTGCTTGCCCCGAACCCCAATTCACTGATTGGAGTTCAGGGAAGGTGTGTGGGTGCCCCTCCCCCTCCCCTGCTGCCCCACAAAATTTCCCCATGCCCCACCAATCCAAAATTTCTGGTTACAGGGTAGGTTGAATTTGATTTTAGTGCAGAACTGCTTGGAGGACACTGTGGTGAACACAGATTAAAAGGAGAGGGCAGAAAGGGTCTCCAGACACCTGTCACAGTTTCCATGGCCTCACTGGGGTCTGCTGGAAGCTCACAATAGAGCTGGTAGTCATCTGGATACTGGTTTCAGTCCTATAACCAGGTTGGAGACTATAATGGAATGGATCCAAGTAATCCATTCAGAAATCCCTGAAGCTACCTGCCACCACTCGTTTAGTCACTTTACTCAAGAATGGCACATTTGAGACTGAATGGTATATCTCCTATATAATAAAGCTGTGTTGGTCTTTTCTGAATATTCCACATGCTTCCCCAGCCTTTGGGTCCCTGACCGGTCATGCCTGACAGTGTACCAATGGCTGTGTGCTGGGTGCTGGGTCTGCTCCTCTTCCCCGCCCACTCCCCCTTCAGCCAATGTGAACTGTCAGAACGGCTTTCTCTCTTGACGAAGACACTTCTCCTGCTTGCCTCCTGCGTGGGAATAACTGTTCCCTCAGTGGCTGTTGGTAGGTGTAACAAAATGACAGTTACCTGTCTTTGTAAGATGGCTGTGGTCCTTTGTTTAAAATGTCCCCCCATCAGGTTTAATTGAGCTGTAGTTCCAGAGAGGGGCCTGCAGGGGTATCACTCACTGGGTGGACTACAGTTCCTAGCTGCCTCAAGGCCAAAAAGTGTAGTAAAACAGGGACCATCCCAATGGGCAGGGCAGCATCAATATAGACTGCAGCCTATCCAGGGAGGAATCAGTCTTCGTCCCTAGGAGGCATCAGAAATTCAGCCACTACACAGGTGGCTGGACTGGGGAATGAATGGAAATTTCCCATCTCTCTTGGGCAAGAGAGAGTAGACAATACCAAATGGAGGGGGTAGCCCAGAGAAACAAGGAAAGGCCAGACCCTTGGGTTGCCAACTTTCCAGGGATCCCCCAAAGATTGAGGATTCCATCTCCAAATAGGGAGATTCAGCCAGAGGGGTCTCACTGTCCCTCTAAAAAGGCAGTGACGATTCTGTGAGTCGTGGCAGCGAATTTAAGAAGTGAGGATGGGAGGCAAACAGCTGAGTTGTAAACTGGAGCCTGTTTCACCATGGTAGGCAACCAAGCTTGGTTCAGACAAAGGAAGGAAATCCTTTGCAGGCTTTTGTGAGGAACTCATTGTGGCGAGTCCTGACTAGGGTTGGCAGCTCCAGGTAGGGAGATTCCTGGCGATTTTTCTGGTAGAGTCCATGGAAACCAGGGTTTGGGGAGGGGAGAGGCCTCAGCTGAACAGAATCCCATGCAGCCCACCTTCCAAAGCAGCTATTTTCTCCCGGGGGGGAGGGGAGATCTGTTGTCTGGAGTTCAGTTGTGATACCTGTTGATCTTCAGGCTCTACCTGGAGGTTGGCTGCCCTAGGCATAGCAGTCTGTGCTTCAGAGCAGGTCCTGCTAGATTCAGGTTCTTTCTTTCTTTCTTTCTTTCTTTCTTTCTTTCTTTCTTTCTTTCTTTCTTTCTTTCTTTCTTTCTTTCTTTCTTTCTTTCTTTCTTTCTTTCTTTCTTTCTTTCTTTCTTTCTTTCTTTCTTTCTTTCTTTCGATTTAGGTTCTTGTTGTAGAAGCTGAGTGGGTGATTTTGGACCAGTCACAGACTTTCAGCCTAACCTATCTCATAAGGTTGTTGTGCAAGTCAAAAGGGGAGAGGAGAATGATGTAAGCTGCTTTGGTCACCATCGCAGAGAAAGACTACTTTCCCTCCTGGAAAACCATTGTTGCCAAATTCCAGGTGAAGGCTGGAGATCACTCAGAATTACAACTGCTCTCCAGATGGCAGAGATCAGTTCCTCTGGAGAAAATGGTGGACTCTGTGGCAGTCAGGGATTCAGAGCAAGGAAAAGGCTGCAGGTGTATGTGTGTGGGGAATGGAAAGCTGAAGAGTGAGGGGGAAATAAAGGTAGGTTGATGCTCGGCTGGGAAGGAGATAGGGTTACCAATTCCAGATGGGAAATTCTTGGAGATTTGGGGGATGGAACCTGGAGATGGTGATGTTTGAGGAGGGGTGGGACCTCAGACAGGTACAATGCCATAGACTCCACCCTCCCAACCAGCCATTCCCTCCTGGGTAACAATTGTTGCCAATCTCCAGGTGAGGGCTGGAGATCACTCAAAAGTACAACTGTTCTTCAGGTAGCAGAGATCAGTTCCTCTGGAGAAAATAGTGGACTCTGTGTCATTATACCCTGCTGAGGTCACCACAGCACATTGATGCTGAGTGCCCAAGGCCTTGGCACTCTCCCAGAGCCTCTTTCTAGAACTCGTATTTATTTCCACAATGGGCCTTATTCCTAATATATAGAATTGTCAAATATATTGGGGGGGAAATGTGGACATTGACAGGAAAAGTTTGGTGTGAGGACACTCAAAACAGTGTGTGAAAGTAAAGTATTGCCTGTTCAGTTCACACAAGGGAGAACTGAAACCCGAAAAGGGATTTTTCAGGTCAGAACAGCAGGGATGAGAAACTTTAAATCCTCCCTAATTACGGAGTCATACCTGTAAAATTCTCATTGACAGCAGTAGGAAGAGTTTTGCTAAGAAACAGGTAAGCACAAAAGTAAGGATTTTAGATTTATTCTCTTCAAAGCACTCGCATCGAGGAAAAACTGCCATCAAAAGTAGAGCTAGGCAGAGACAGCAGATCACAACAGATACCCTCACCTGCGCCTAAGGCACAGTGTGTCTCCAAGGAGCAGAATTAATGGTCTGGTGTAATGTTTCCTATTATAGATAATTTTACACCGCCTGCCCTATCCAGGAGTACTGACTGCAGTCCAAATCTTGGTCTGTTTGCTCTCTCTCTCACGCGCTCTGTCATCACTTACTTTTTGTGTACGGTATTGATTTGAGTATACGCCCTTGAACATTTCATGAAGGAAAACAAGGACACACTTGTGTACTTACAAACATTGCTTCTGAAATCCTCCTCACCCAACTTTCCCCCAGAAGTTGAAGTTCCATATGTAATAATGTCTAGGGTTGCCAACCTGCAGGTACTGACTGGAGTTCTCCTGGAATTACGACTGATCTCCACACCTCAGAGATCAGTTCCCCTAGGGAAAATGGCTGCTTTGGAAGAGTAAACTGCATGGTATCATAGTGCCAAGGTCCCTCCCCAATCCCTGACCTCCCTAGAGTCCATCCCTTGTTGGCGACCCTAATTTAGTCTACTGTCCAAAGTTTGATCAATAAATTAGGAATTACTTATTATGTATTTATCTAAAAAAAATGTATGCTGCCTCTCCGGGAGGCAGCTTACAAAATGAATATATATCTAGTCCGAATTTATTGATACAACTGAGACACACACACACACACACACACACACACACACACAAATGTTAAAAGGTATACATTAAAATCCAGGGCACTGTTGTAGTGAGTAAAAATACCCACCCTTCCAGAAATAGGTTGGCCAACTAATATTTGGCAGCCCAAAATTAAGAAGAAGAAGAAGAAGAAGAAGAAGAAGAAGAAGAAGAAGAAGAAGAAGAAGAAGAAGAAGAAGAAGAAGAAGAAGAAGAAGAAGAAGAAGAAGAAGAAGAAGAAGAAGAAGGGCTTCTAGTGTCCTGGCCCCACTGCTGGACCTCCTGATGGCACCTGGTATTTTTGGCCACTGTGTGACAGAGTGCTGGACTAGATGGACCATTGGCCTGATTCAACATTGGCTTCTCTTATGTTCTTAAGAAGAAGAAGAGGAGGAGGAGATTGGATTTATACCCCATCCTTCACTACCCAAAGGAGTCTCAGAGTGGCTTACAAACTCCTTTCCCTTCCCCTCCCCACAATAGACACCCTGTGAGGTAGGTGGGGCTGAGAGAGCTCTGACAGAAACTGCTCTTTTTCAATAACAGCTGTGCCAGAGCTATGGCTTGCCCAAGGTCATCCAGCAGGTGCAAGTGGAGGAGTGGGGAATAAAACCAGGTTCTCCCAGATTAGAGTCCGCACACTTAACCACTACAGCAAACTGGCTCTGCACCCTGGCAAGTTCCCCCCCTTCCTCATTGCTTCAATAGTACGGTTGGAAACTGGGGAGAAGGGGTGGTGGTGGCTAAGATCAGGTTGGGTTGGGTCCTAGCATGATGGAGATTTGCCTGGCTGCTCTCTTGGGGATTTCAATATCAAGTCATGACTTGAATATGCATACCCCATCATATGTAGCACATCAGAGACAGAAGCATCATCTTGCCACATCTCAAACCAAGTGTTTGTTCTTTGGAATCTATTGACCCTTAGTGGAACAGGCTTCTTCAGGAGGTGGCAGGTTCTCCTTCTTTGGCATTTTTTCTAAGCAGAAGATAGATGGCCATATGAAGTAATGCTGCTTCTGAGAACTTAGGCAGATCATGGAGGGCAGAAGAGATGAGTCAGTGCTTGGCTCTCATGGCCTTTTCTTACATGCTCAGGGTAATTGCTGAAAGCTGCTTTGGTGTCAGGAAGGAATTTTCCCCCCATTCCACATTGACCAGTGATCCTGGAGTTTCTTTGCCTTCTTTTGAGCATAGAGCAGAGTCACATGGGGTGGGGAGGGTAGTTGTGAATTTCCTGTGTTGTGCAAGGGGTTGGACTAGATGGACTTTGAGATCCCCTCCAGCTCTATGTTCAGCAAACAGGATGCAGTTCAACAAAGATAAATGCACAGTATTACATCTGGGCCACAAAAATGTCAAACACAAATACTGGATAGGGGATACGTTTCTAGGGAGTAGTGTATGCGAAAGAAATCTTGGGGTAAGAGTGGACTGTGAACTAAATATGAGCAGTCAGTGTGACGCGGTGGCAAAAAAAAAGGCTAATTCAGTCTTGGGCTGTATTAAAAGGGCCATAGCATCGCAATTGCAAGTGGTCATAGTGCCTCTGTATACTGCCTTGGTCAGGCCATACCTTGAGTACCGTGTGCAGTTCTGGAGGCCTCACTTCAAAAAGGATGTGGACAAAATCGAGAGGGTGCAGAAGAGAGTGACGAGGATGATCAGCCTGGAGACTGAGCCCTATGAGGAAAGGCTAAGGGCCCTGGGAATGTTTCATTTGGAGAAGAGCAGATTGAGGGGGGACATGATTGCTCTCTTTAAATATTTAAAAGGCTGTCATTTGGAGGAGGGCAAGGAGCTGTTCCAGTTGGCAGCAGAGGATAGGACCCGAAGCAATGGGTTTAAATTACATGCAGAAAGGTATCAGCTGGACATTAGGAAAAACTTTTTCATGGTCAGGGTGGTTCAAAGGTGGAATCAGCCGCCTAGGGAGGTGGTAAGCTCCCCGTCACTGGAAACCTTCAAGAAGAGTCTGGATGAATATTTGTCAAGGACATTTTAGGCTGGTCCTGCATTGGGCAAGGGGTTGGACTAGATGGTCTGTATGGCCCCTTCCAACTCTATGAGTCTATGTTTCTATGACCCATTCCACTGTACATCAAGGGCACAACACAATTATTGAGTACTCCAGTTATGAGCATACATGGCCTCTTTGCCTGGGCCACAAGAGCTTTGCCTGTGCCACAAGAGCTTTTCTAGTTATATGTCCACACAAGTCAGGTTCCCCACTCATCCATAAGGTCAGCTCTTTCCTTACGAGGTACCAGTTTGCTGGGATCCTGTGGACTGACATGTCAGTGTTGAGCCTTCCCCCAGGAGATTTCGGGCCACATTCCTTCTAAATTGTGGTGGCAACCATGGAAGCTAAGCTGGGCCTGTGGCCTTCAGGCATCCAGGCCACTGGGAGATGGTGCTCTGAGACATACATTTGCCCACAACTGATTGCTGATGCCTGACACTGACTCATTCAGTTTTAGGGGAACAACAGAAGTCCATTTGAATCTGTGGGCACCACATTGTACTCTGGGTGAGCATCTACATGGCCTCATCTCGTCAGGCTGTGGCAGGGACCTCGACCTGCAAGACAGGGTGTGAGTTGTTTGGATTGACCAGCAAGTTATGACACGAGAAGCCCTCCTACCCACAGTACGGTGCTGCTTGTGTTGTGTCCGCAGACCACTACGGGCCATCAGCGAAGGAGCCTGAGCTTGAGTACCTGTGAACAATGGGACTGGGGGAACTTTCGGTTTCGGCGGAGTGAATGGCGGCCACCTTTCGGGATGCTCCCGAAGGAGGCTAGCCCGCGCGCGGTTGGGGGGGTCTTCGCTTATGCGATTGACCCTAGGGAGCCTTAGGCAAAGGCTCCAAACCGGGGGCGCTTGGGGAGTAGCCTCTTTGCCGGCAGACAGCCGGGAAATTGAGGCTTTCTCCCCGCCCCAATCGGCCCCGCCGCGTAGTGTGTCCCGCATGGGACTTAGCAACGCCACCGATTTCCAGGAGTGAGGCAAAGCGATATGAAATAATATAAAAAGAAGAACTGTCATCAAACCGTGAGTTGAAGGTCTGAATTAAAGCGCAAAACCGATTCCCCCGATAAGCGTGCAAGTGGAGGGAGGAGGGGTGGCTTCCCCCCCCCCATCGAGAAGCGAGATCTATAAAAGGAAAGCTAAGGGGGCGAAAGGAAAGAAAGGCTAGTGACTGTACCTTTGGGGTCTTATTGAAATGGAAATTCAACGAGTTCCCTGAGGGACGCGACGTGAACTTGGAAAAAGTAAACAAACTGAAAATATGTCGGCAATGAAAAAGGTCCCACTTAAACCGGAAAAGAAGGGAGGAGGGACTTCCGGTCCGGGCAACTTTCCTTCAGAGTCTGCTGTCAATCAACAGAAAGGCGAGCCACTGCACCCCCTGCTGGATCAAATGCAGAAAATCAATTAAACATTAATAAGCATGCAAGGTGTTCTCAACAGTCAACAGAAACAGTTAACAGAAACGTCTAAGAAGATGGAGGAGATCGCACAAAAATGTCTGGTCTCGACGGAAGATACCAGGAAAATAAAGAAAAGGGTCAACAAACTAGAAAAATACCAGGATGAACAAGAGAAAAGAATCTTAAGGTTGCAGATGGAAAAATCGAATCTGACCCTTCGCTTCCAGGGCATTAAAGAGGAAGAGAAAGAAGATCTCAGATCGACACTAGCGCATGCCTTGGCACCCGTAACTGGCAGAGAAGAGCGAGATTTAAAAGAAGAGATGGATTTGGCCTACAGAGCCTATTCCACCTTTACAAAGAAAAATAATCTGCCAGCGGAGGTGGTTGTCAAGTTCACTAAGCAGCGTACGAGAGATCAGATTCTGCGTGCAGTTTCAGCGGTGCCCTTGAAGATTGGGGAGCAGACTGTAAGAACACTTAAAGATGTGCCTTATGAAATTCGAATGAAAAGGAAAGAATACAAAGGACTGACCACTTTTCTGCAAAGAAATCAGGTGATTTACAAATGGAGATTCCCTGAAGGACTGGAGTTTAAATTTAAGGATAAAAGAGAGAAGATTGACTCCATCTTCAAAGCACAAGAATTTCTGAAGAGACACGCCAGCACGGAGGAAGAGGCAGCACTTGTAACTTGGACAGAATCGAGTAGCGATGAAGACAGCGGCCCTGAGGATGGAGGTGCCGGAGCGGGAGCTGTGAAAGCCAAAGTGGGCCCATCATATAACCTAAGAGATACTAAGAAAAGACTGCCCAAGAAATAATTGTTCACGAAGCGTCGGAATGGAACTGATTAATCATTAACCCCAAAGGACATTACTAACCTTATTAACAGAGATTTTCTTTTTTTCTTTGAATTTTGTTAAACTTAAAAAAAAAGACTCTTCAACCACGGTAGATGTCAAAAAGATATTTAAATTAACTAAAACTAACCCTCTTTAACAGAATACTCACTCACATCCTTTTCTTAACCCATCTATATACCCTCCCTTTTTCTTATATGAAAAGGATAAATACCTCTCCTTTTTAGGAGAGTTTTATAAAAAAAAAAACAAAAAAAAAACAATGGGACTGGGGTTCCTGGCTCCCACGTAGAGGAACCAATGGGAACGGCGGTGGGAATTCAAACCCACCAATGGCACCAGGGGGCATCCCCTTCACTTGTATATAGTTGGCCTCCTGGCCAGGTAACTTTGTCTCTTGTTGTATAATAGTGAACTATGCTGATCACTACACCGTTGTCTGTGGTTTCATTGTGCATCTAACCCACTATACAACACTTGCATCATTACTAGCATCCCAGAGTGCTGGTGATTCAGCTGGGAGAGAATGGCTTGGGGTCCCACACCAGCATCGACTTGGTGCACTGGGCTGAGGCGGACCTGCGGATGTTGGGAAAGGTGCTCCAAGCTGCGACTATCTTTGGCTTGTGTGGTACTCTTGGCATAGTGAGAGGAAAGATGACCAACAGGCTGGGTAATCATGTGGAGGCCATGGGGGGGGGTCTGTAGGATCCACCATCCAGACATTTCACATTGGCTGCCAGTATGGCCGGATCATCCATAGGGCGAACTAGGTGCTCGCCTAGGGCGCGTTGGCCTCAGGGGCGCCAAATGGCACCTCACTCCCCCCCGCCCCCCAAAAGCCCCCCTGTGCCCTAACCTGGCACCAGCCGCCCCCACTAGTCCCCCGCCCCCTTCCCGGCTTTCCTGGGGGTCCCGCGGCTGACATCAGTTGCGAGAGGTATAACTTGCCACAAGAAGTGGAAGGGCGCCCTCCCGGGGCTCAGAGAGGCCGGGGAAGCTTTCTCTCCCCCCCCACTGTCAGCCAATGGCCACAAGGCTTCCAGGGGCGCCTTCTCAGGCCGGGGGAGCCAGAATACGGGAAGGGGGGAGACAATGCTGCTGGAGGTGGTCCTTGCGGGCGAGGCTGGGCGCGGGGAAGTTCCCCTCCTTGACTTCCCTTTTCTTGGGGCTGTCCCGCCCCCTCCTGGAACGCCTCCCAGTGGCCCCCGGCTGGGACAAAGGCGGGCTTGGCAGCAACCCTTCACCCAGGCCAAGCCCTTTTGCAGTCACCCGTTTGTTTCCCCGCCTGGCCGTCGCTGCTCTCCCCCGGTTTAGCCTTCCAGGGCCCTTTGGGGGAGAGATCCACCGCTTTTGATCAGCGGAGGGCGCTTCCAGAGGCCGCTGGCAGGAGTCCGCAGCTGGTGCCCTTTCCCTGCTGACCAGAGAATCCTCCACCCCCTCGAACTTTGGTCTTTTGAATGCTGCGGAGGTTTGTTACCCCGTTGACCGTGCCCTCCCTCACCCCTTCTCCTCCTCCTCCTGCTTGCCTCCCTCCCTCCCTCTCCTCCTCCTCCAGGCCCCTCTTCTGGCCTCGGTTCCTCCATCAGAAGGGGGGGCAGGCTCGGCTCCTGGGGTCTCCGGGTCTCCTGGGTGTGCACCTGGGGTCTCTGGGAGGACCCGGGGTCCGAAAGCGCCGACCTCCACTGCACCGGAATTGGCCAGCCATGCCGAGCGGTCTCCTGCAGAGCCGCCGGCCGGGCTGCCTGTCCCTGGCGCTGGGCCATCTCCAGGCCCCACCAGGAGGTTGGCATCCCGGTGGGGTGGGTGCCCCAGGCTGTCCTGCCTAGGGTGCCCAGACACCTGGGGCTGGCCCTGGCTGCCAGCCTGGTTCAGCCCTGACAGCATCCACCTGTCTCACTGGGGGATGGATATGTGACTGCAGGGTCTTAGGGATGGCCGATAGTGTTGGCTACAGCTGTAGGCACATTGGCAGGAGCTGTGTGGCAGGAGACCCGGCTCTTGTGGTGGGATCAGAATGGGACCAGATCCATTCTCAGGAAAGCTGGTCTATGTGCCCATTTTCCTGAGTGTGGGGATCCCCTTAAGGGATCTTGGGCTGAGGGATTCAAGGAGCAGGCCCTGCTCAGCAACTGCCAGGGGCTACCCGCATGCCCAGGTGACAGGGGAGATCACTTAGTGTCGGTTGTCCTTGTGGGATCCAGGAACCTGGGTTGGGGTGGCCAGGAGATCATTGACTCGCTGGTGGGGCAGTCGATTTCCAGGATCCAATTCCCCATGCTGTGCCAAGATTTCTTACAGCTATAACCAATAAAGTCGTGGCCAACGTGTTCCAATTTATTCCGATCCAGGTTGTACATGTGTTATTCAAAATTGGGGTCACAAAACAGGTTAACAGTACACAGGGAATAAGGGAGCACCCCTTGCTTTTTGGCGACCTCCTCTACACCCTCCCCTTGGCACCGGGACGGCAAATAATATTGCAAACCGAGGCGTGAGCAAGTCTATTTTCAGACCATTTCATTCTGATCTTTCCCCATGAAATAGACACTATTTTTTTTAAGGAGTCTGTCAATCAAAGCATTGTGTGTCTTAATGGACGTATAAATGGCACCGATTGTATATATAAATACAGTGAAAACATACATTCACAATACAAAGACATTTACAAAAGCAACAGCAAAAAGCAGGAGGAGGGAATATTTGCAGCTCCTACCATTAGAATGGGAATCACTGTTTGCTTGTCGCCCTGTTTCAGAGATAAAGATGGAAGCGATCGAACTTGTCTGGTGCAGCCTGGTGAATGGGGAGAGGTGGCAGAAAGGGCAGGGCTACTTGAAGTCTGTGCAGGGGTCACTGACAGGTTGTGCCCCACCCTACCCACTCCCTTTACAACACAATGTGAGACTGTCTGACTACCTCTTGGAATGCTGGGAGCTTTGCTCATATTGGATGGATCAGTCTCTCTCTCTCTCTCTCTTCATGTTGCATGTTAGTGGGCCTTTGCTAAATAGGCCTAATCTAAGTGATATTGAAGGTGTCTGCAGAAATAATCGAGGGGACAAGGTCATTCAGGGATCACTGTAGACCTCTTGCTGACTGGTTGGAAGTGAATCCATGTAAAGGTGTACATAAAAATCAACACATTTAGGATTTCAGGGTTCAAGAGTCCCCCAGGAAGTAGATTAGTTAGGTGCTGTCAAAGATCTGGCAGGATTAGTGGAGGCTAGGTGCCACACCCTGAGGCCTCTAAGGATGGAGACAAATAAACAAACCAGACTCTGAAGGCTGATTAACCCAAGGGCCTGGGGAGAGAACTCTTTCAGTTTTGGACATTGTTAATTAAACTTGTATGCCGTATGTCATAAGGAAAGGCAGTTGGTGATTAGAATATCTTGGGAAGGTTTGGCATACAGGCATAGAGAAGGGGAAAATAGCTGCTTATTGCTCTCTGAACTTAGAGCCAGGTTCTGTTCTGTTCACACCAGCGAATCCTTTGAGCAGACTCTTGAAAAATCAGCACCAACAAAGGGTAAGAGGTAATGACAATTAATACCTTATATATTTCAGCTATGTAACATTTATCAATAAACAGAGAGTAATGTGAGGTTTCCTATAATTGCATACTTTCATTGTAGTACAAGAGGCATGCTAAGACCAATAAATAAATAAATAAATAAATAAATAAATAAATCCTCCTCTCCCACATAACAGGAGACTCATACTAGACATTTGCAAGTGAGTCCTACAAGTGGGAATTGAGAAATGTATTCTCAAAAGTTTAAGATAATTTTAGGGCACTCAGATGAAATTGTTATGGCTGCTGAATGACTATTCCTTTGCTAGGTATGTTACTGGTTTAATAGCCAAGCATAAGCCCTTTCTGCACCTGTGTCTTGCCTCAGTCTCTGACCACATCCTATTCTTCCATTCTGGATTCCCTCCTATTGTCACTTTCACTTTGTTTTGGGACTTTCTCTTGTTTCTGCATTTGTTTTACAGGAATCATCATTCACACTGCTTCCAGTACACTGCTGCCCCACAGCTACCAAAACTCCTTTTGCAGCGATTCTTTGTTCTCATCCACTTTCAAATCACTAATCCTTTCTAAAGTAGAATTGTTTTTACGGGTATTTAAGTACTGCCCACTGCCCTCCCTCCATTTCCGCCTCTCTCTCTTCAGGCTGACACTCCCTCACTGTTCTGTTTTCTTTCCCTCCTTCTCCGAAGACAAAAAAAAGACAGTTTGGTGCAGAGGTTAAGTGCACAGACTCTAATCTGGGAGAACTGGGTTTTATTTCCCACTCCTCCACTTTCAGCTGCTGGATGACCTTGGGCAAGCCATAATTCTGTCAGAGCTGTCCTTGAAAGGGCAGTTCTTAAAAGAGCTCTCTCAGCCCTACCTACCTCACAGAGTGTCTGTTGTGGGGAGGGGAAGGGAAAGGAGTTTGTAAGCAACTCTGAGATTCCAAGTGAAGGGCAGGGTATAAATCCAATCTCTTCTTTTTCTTCTAAAAAGCCTGAAATAACATAAGAAGAGATCAGTAAAGGACTAGGGGATTCCCTGCTCCCAAATGTGTCAGTCTTGCATGTGTGGGTATGAATTTCTCCCTCCCTTCCCTTTCTTTCTGCAGAATCACAGAGGGAAGGAGGGAGGGAGGGGTTGGCAACCAGTTAGCTCAAAGAAATGTGAGGTTTGCTTGTAGATGCAGAATGCATACAGAGTACACAAACTGGAGGAGGAAAAACCAGTGCAGAGGGAATGTGTGAGACTGCAAACTCTCTGGAGCAAGCTGTCAGTGTAGAAAGGGTCAGATCAGAAGCAAAATACGCATGAGAGGTGGGAGAGAAATAGTTGATTAAGATGCTCCCAAGTTATCAAGAAATCTCAGATTTGGTGTTGGGACAACCTAGTACATACTAACTACTAGAAGATTATTAAAACTGAATGATTTCTTGAAGGGAATGGAATAAACCTACCCTGCAGTTTGATTTTTTCTTTTTCTTTTGGGGACTGGGAGAGAGTGCTCATCCCTAAAAGGGGGGGGGAGGCAATACTAAAGGTGGGAGCAGAGAGAAAGAATAGGGACGATGAAAGGAGAAGAAAAATAGGTTTAATACAAGGAAATGGTGGGACCAAGGAGGAGGAAAAAACAGAAATGTCAACAACAACAACAACAAAGGAAAGATGAGAAGAAGGCGAGAAAAGGACAAGAGTGAAAGAGAAACCAGAAAGGAATAAGAGGGTGCGGGGGAAAAGAGACTTGCTTAGTACTCAAGAAAAAAAAATGAAGAGGTACGCAGTGAAGGAGGAGTGGCAGTAATGATATACAATGGTATTTCTTCCGACTGGAGGGAAGCACACATCAGATTAATACGCGGGCCCGGCATCCTCAAGAGAACAAGCCCAATTCCAGCACTTGTCACAAATGGAATGAGTTTGATGGTTTGTAGCATGCAGTTGTGCATGACACACAGCCACGCTCAGCTGCCTGGCACAGAGAAATCAAGACTGTTCCACCTAGAAAAAAGCTAATCCTGTTTGATGGGAAATAACTTGGAGCACTGCTCCTTTGGGTGTCTGACAAGGTGGGGGGGGGTAGGCTGCAGATGGAAAAGATGGGTGATAGAAAGATGCAGAAAGCAACCCTCCTAAAACCTGACTTGCAAGTCTTCGGCTACTTGAGTGTTAACCTTCCCCCCTTTTATTAATGAACAGAGCGCCATGATGCTCTTCCAAGAGAACGATGTATTACAGATAAAGCCTTTCCCAGCTCTGATAAGGCTATTTGGCAAGTCCCCTTCCAGGGGTTTTATGTTGTCACTTCTGAATCACCCCGTGAGTCACTTGAAGCTCATGTGGTCAGAGATTATTGATTTTGGAAGGCTTTTTGATGGAAACTTCATAATAGCAGTGTAATATCCTTGATGTATGGTTTGGGCCAGTGTCACCGGAGAGGAATTCTTCAGCTGCAAGCTTGGAGGCTGACCTTTGGCGACCAAGGTTTTAATATAACATAAAATAAGCAGAGCCGTTCACTTTGCTAATGGGCTCTGCTGTGTGCTCCTGTTTGTTACAGCAGCTTGCAAACATCAATATTTTAAAATAATAATAATAATAAAATCTAGGACTCTTCTGCTTCCCCCTCTTGGTATAAATGTATATGCAAACCAAATAAACCGGAAATCTTAGTATAGAGAATTGCACATGGGGAGAGAAAATAACTTCTTCCATAGCTCAGTGGTAGAGCAGGTGTCCAAAGGAGCTAGGGACTTTCATTGAGCACCCCAACCAGCAGTTCCAGCTCAACCAGAAACACCAGTTCTGGTCAAAAAAACTGTTAAGGAGCATGACCCCTAAGCAAAGTCTTTTCTGCCATGATGTACAGTCAGGTTGGATTTACAGCTTGGTCCTTTTCCTTCTCTTTTTATCTTCATCCCTGGTACTATGAAACCATTGCACATCTCAGTGCAGAGGAAGAAGAAGAAGAAGAAGAAGAAGAAGAAGAAGAAGAAGAAGAAGAAGAAGAAGAAGAAGGAGGAGGAGGAGGAGGAGGAGGAGGAGGAGGAGGAGGAGGAGGAGCAGGAGGAGGAGGAGGAAGAGAAGGAGGAGGAGGAGGAGGAGTTGGTTGGATTTATACCCCACCCTTCACTTTGAGTCTCAGAGAGGCTTACAAACTCCTTTCCCGGTTTCAGTTTCGGCGTTGCGAATGGCGGCCGCCTCTCAGGACGCTCCCGGAGGTGGTTAGCCCACACGCAGTCAGGGGGGGTCTTCGCATGTGCGAAAGACCCTAGTGAGCCTTAGGCAAAGGCTCCGAACCGGGGGCGCTTTGGGGAGTAGCCTCTTTGCTGGCAGATAGCCGGGAAATTGAGGCTTTCTCCCCGCCCCAATCGGCCCCGCTGCGTCATGCCCGTAATGGGACTTAGCAGCGCCACCGACTTCCAGGAGTGAAGACAGAGCCATGATTTAACATAAAAAGAAGAAGTGACATCCAATCGTGAGTTGAAGATCTATTTTGAAGCGTGAATTTGAGGCCCCCCCGTAAGCGTTTAACCTCAAGGGAGGAGGGAGGAGTCCCTACCCCGTTTGAGAAGCAAGAACTAAAAAGAGAGTGCGACGGGGGGCAGAAAGAAAAAACAGTGTTGGTGAAAGTACCGTCGGGGTTGTATGGAAGATTACGATCCTTTTTAGCTTCCTGGGGGATGCGGCACGAACTTTGTAAAAGTAAACACTAAAACAAAATGTCGACAACGGGGAAAGTCCTGCAGAAACCGGAAGAGAAGAGAGGAGGGACTTCCGGTCCGGATAGCCCCCCCCCCAGAGCTTGCTGTCAATCAACAAGAAAATGAGATACTGCGCCCTCTGCTGGAGCAAATGCAGAAAATCAACGAAACTTTGTTTAAAGTGGAAAGTGTCCTTATTAGTCGACAGGAGCAAATATCGGAAACATCAAGGAAGATGGAAGAAATTGAACAGAAAGCGACTTTGATTTTAAGTTTTCAGGGCGTAAAAGAGGAAGAGAAAGAAGATCTCGGATTTACCTGGACGAGTGTTTTGGCACCCCTAACTGGCAGTGAAGCGAGAGAATTAAAAGAAGAGGTGGACATGGCTCCCAAAGCCTATTCTGCTTTTATAAAAGGAAATACTCTGCCAGTAGAAGGGGAGGCTGAGCATAGCAGGCGATATACTAGAGATCCAATTTCATGCGAAGTGGCTATGGCGCCCTGGAATTCTGAAGGCCAGAAGTACAAGCAAAAAGAGAAAAGAAAGAAGATAGATTACATCCTCAATACGCAAAAATTTTTGAAGAGACACGCCAGCTGGGAGGAAGACGCAGCACTCAAAATTGAGACAAGCGGTGAAGCAGACAGCGACCCAGGGGGAAGAGGCGATGGAACGGAAGACATTCATGTTAAAAAGGACTCAATCCATAACTGGAAGAGATTTAAAAAGAAGACACTTTGAGGACTGTTCGTGTTGCATCTGGAAGGAGCTGTTTAATTACTAACCCCGATGGACTTTACTAACTGTATTAACAGAGTGATTTTGGACTTTGCAAGGTGTAAAAGAAGATCTTCTAACCATGATGGATGCCTAAAATGGTATTGAATTATACTAACTAAAACTAACCCCTTTTAACAGAAAAAAACTTCACTCCATCTTTATCTTTCTCCATCTGTTTACCCTACCCTTTTCTTATATAAAAAGAATAAAATTCTCTCCTCTTTAGGAGAGTTTTACTACAAAAAAAACAAACAAACTCCTTTCCCTTCCCCTCCCCACAATAGACACCCTGTGAGGTAGGTGGGGCTGAGAGAACTCTAACACAAACTGCTCTTTCAGGAACAGCTGTGCCAGAGCTTGTGACTGACCCAAGGTCACATCAGCAGGTGCAAGTGGAGGAGTGGGGAATCAAACCTGGTTCTCCCAGATTAGAGTCCGCACACTTAACCACTACACCAAACTGGCTCTCATTGCCCAACTGGCTCTCACTCCCCAACCCCAGCCACTCTCTTAGCTGCATACCTATGGTTGTAGTTTATTGTGTCCAAATCAAGGCCACAGTTCTCGGGTGTCTTACGTCTGGTCTTTTGCAGTTACTTGTCTGAGCAGCCCAAGACCTCAGCAGGCAGAACTGTGACGTTCGCTGACACCAGTTTAACTACTAGCATCACTTCCCATTCACCCTCCCAAGGGGGGGGAATCTTCAAGCTTCTGTGCCTCTGACCACCGCCAGCAGAAGCCAATTGAGAAATAGCATCCTTAGACATAATGGGGCTCTGATGGGACCTCACAAGTCAGTCAGACAGACTACTGTATCCAGAAATACAATTAATCATAGATTATTCATGGCAATGCTTGGCAACGTCCCTAGATGACTTCTGTAATTTTTAATACAATATGCAGTAGAGTAATACACCTTTTAGGCAGTTGCAAGGTACAAGAATGTACTGAGTGATAAACCTTTCATCCGATCCACTTACTATTAAGTGATCAAAAAAATCAAAGAACACGGTGTTAGCCTTAATGGCACTTTTGAACAGGGGAACATTGTACTAGAAATATTAAAACAGTACTTTTGGCATCCTCTGTGTGCGTTATTAGAGTTGGTTCAAGATGGGAACAATGAACCATAACTGTCTTTCTTGGGCATTCTTTTTTTTTCCAAGTGACTTTAAAAAGACTCTTATACCTTGTAATTAATTAGCCAACTTGGGAAATCTGCCGTAGAAATAAATGAAGTTCAAATAGTCTTCCTGGCTAGATGGCATTTGTTAGGAAATCTTTTCTGAAGACTATTAAAACATGCATGAGAAACTACCAATTACTTAGCCCAGTGAGAGTTTCTTACAGTGCAAAAAAAAAAAAAAACCAAGGGAATTATCATACAATAATAATAAAAACATGGAATATGTTACCTAGGGCATGAGCTTATGTACTCTTAAAAATGTTAGATGGTAGGCTATACTTCTAATTAAGTTGATCAATGTGCTTCAGTATCAGTTTAAAGAGTGGATTCCAAATTGGAAAAAAAATAAAATTTATTTGCATGAAATGTTCCGAGCTGCAAGTCTCAAAGTGACATTGGATGTTCATCCACAAGGATATTTTATTTCTGTACAGAACTTCTGCATTTAAAGAAAGGGCTGCAATGCAGGAGGAGATAGCCTTTTAAAAGATAGAATCTCCCACCAGTCCCTAAAGAAAGAACTAATTTTGCATGAAGTTGATTTCAAGGTCACTTGACACAAAGCAGCATGCTCAGTTTTCAGAAACTGCTGGGGAAAGTGATATTTTTTCATTTATTTTTTTTTTGTGTATGTGTGCATGTGCAAGTGAGTTTGTGTGCACCCAAGGGTCTTTTCGTAGAAGAACAGCTGCAGGAGCTCATTAGCATATGGTATGCTAATGAGCTATTAGGGTATTAGCATATGCCACGCCCCCTGACATCACCGGAAGTGATGTCAGAAGGGGAAGCAAAAGGGGGGAAGCATCTTCAAAAGCCTCCCCTTCCCTTCCCCAGCTGGTCTGGGTGGGGGAGCTAAGAGAGAAGGGGTTTAAAGTTTAAACTCCTTCTCATGAGAGTTGGGCCACAGAAGGAGGAAAGAGGGAAGGAAAGAGAGAGAGTAGAGAGAAGGAAAGAAGGAAGAGGGAAAGAAAGAGAGGGAAGAAGGAGGGAAACGGAAAGGAGGAAAAAGAGAAGAGAAGAAGGTGGGAAAGAAAGAAAGAAAGAAAGAAAGAAAGAAAGAAAGAAAGAAAGAAAGAAAGAAAGAAAGAAAGAAAGAAAGAAAGAAAGAAAGAAAGAAAGAAAGAAAGAAAGAAAGAAAGAAAGAAAGAAGAGAAGAGAAGAATGAGGGAAAGAGGGAAAAGAAAGAAGGAAAGGAGGGAATGAAAGAAATTCAGTGGCAATTCAGCCCCATTATACCCTATGGGCCATTGAAGTCAATGGTGAAAACATAGGGTATATTCTGGGGGCTGGAGGGGAGGGTTTGAGGGAGAGGCTCCAAGATCACAGGATAGCTGACGGAGCCTCTCCTCAAGATACCCACCAAGTTTCAAGAACATTGGACCAGGGGTCCAATTCTATGGGCCCCCAAACAGGTTGCCCATTATCCTCCATTGTTCTCTATGGTGGGAAAAAAAGTTATGTTTTTCCCACCATAGAGAACAATGGAGGGAATAGGGGCAACCTGTTTAGGGGCCCATAGAATTGGACCCCCTGGTCCAATGTTCTTGAAACTTGGTGGGTATCTTGGGGAGAGGCTCCGTCAGCTATCCTGTGAGTTTGGAGCCTCTCCCTCAAACTCCCTCCCCTCCAGCCCCTAGAATATACCCTATGTTTTCACCATTGACTTCAGTGGCCCATAGGATATAATGGAGCTGAAATTGACATTCGGCTGCCTGAAAGACTCTCCGGGACCCCGGCTGGGGGCGGGGCTTGGCTCCTGAGCTCCCAGAGCTGCGCTCCGGTGCGCTCCCCCCCAAAAAAAAAGACCCCTGGTCTACCCTAGATCCTTTCCCCACATGCTAGTGATCATCCTGTATCCTGACTTTGTCTTTTACTGTATTTGCTACCCCTCCAAATTTAGTATCATCTACAAATTTAATAAGCATTCCCTCTATTCTTTCATCCAAATCATTTATAAAGAGGTTGAACAAAACAGGTCCCAGGACAGATACCTGAGGCTTGTCACTCTTCTCCAAGAGGATGAGGAACCATTAACAAGCACTCTTTGGGTGCAATCTGTCAACCAGTCACAGTAATAGGATCCAAACCACATATTACCAACTTGTCAACAAGAATATTATGTGGAACCTTATCAAAAACCTTACTGAAATCAAGATAAATTATGTCTACAGCATTCCCCTGATCCAGCAAGGTGGTAACTTTCTCAAAACAAGAGATAAGGTTAGTCTGACAAAACACTATGAAAGTTCATCTGCTATTAGTACCATTTTCTTCTCCTACCCACTTATGATTCCTTAACGGTTCTGAGTAGCTACCACTCAGTGATGATGTAACGTATGAACCCACACCTTTCCCCCACTTTGAGTGGTGGTCCGCAGAAATGTATCTGTTACCTTAAAACTGGGATATTGCCTAAATTTTCCTTGTATTTCCTTCCTTTAGTAAGAACAGGAAGCAAACCTAAATATAAAAAGTGGACTTTTAGAGATGCCTCATTGCTCTTTTAGAACCACCTTTACAATCACCAAACACAGCCAATTGCCTGTTCTTCTAGTAGTGTTGCCCATTCCACCCTAGCACATGGTAGGTACACTAATTTTAAACAGTTAAATATGCCTACTTTAGGTGAGTTTGGAATAATTTAGATATTTGTTGTTGTTCTGTCACACAGTCGAGTCCGACTCTTCGTGGTCCCATGGACCACATCATGCCAGGCCCTCCTGTCTTCTGCCGTCCTCTGGAGTTTGCTTAATTTCATGTTCATTGCATCGATAACACTGTCCAACCATCTCATCCTTTGCCGACCCCTTCTTTTTTTACCTTCAATCTTTCCCAGCATCAGGGTCTTCTCCAGGGAGTGCTCCCTTCTCTTTTGGTGACCTAAGTATTTGAGCTTCAGGTTCGGTATCTGCCCTTCCAGGGAACAGTCAGGGTTGATTTCTTTTCAGATTGACTGATTTGATCTCCTTGCAGTCCAAGGAGCTCTCAAGAGTCTTCTCCAGCACCATCATTTGAAAGTGTCTATTCTTCGGCACTTGGCCTTTCTTATGGTCCAGCTCTCACAGCCGTACATTACTACTGGGAATACCATTGCTTTGATTATACGGACTTTGTTGGCAGGGTGATTTCTCTACTTTTTATTATGTTGTCTAGGTTTGCCATCGCTTTCCTCCCAAGGAGCAGGCGTCTTTTAATTTCATGGCTGCAGTCACCATCTGTACTGATTTTGGACCCCAGGAACGTGAGGTCTGTCACTGCTTCCCTGACTTCCCCTTCTATTTGCCAAGAAGAGTGATGGAGCCGGATGCCCTGATCTTAGTTTTTTTGATGTTGAGTTTCAAGCCAACTTTTGCACTCTCCTCTTTCACTCTCACCAAGAGGCTCATTAGGTCCTCTTCACTTTCTGCCATTAGAGTGGTACAGACAATACAAAAACTGATTTAGCTGTGACATGGGAAAGCATTTTCAGGACACATTTCACACAGCCATTCTTCAATGGAAGTTAATGTCCATAACCCAGTGAAAATTCATTGCATCTAAGTTGTATTAAAGGCAATGGAATGAGTCTTAGTTGAGATCTCTGTTAAGTCTTGGTGGGAGTGGATTGCGTCTAATGCTTTTGGTGTCTTCACAGGTCCCCTAAATTTTCCTATGGTAAGATAATTCATTTATCAGTGATACCATTGAATCAACACTTCCAAAAGTAGAATGAAGCCTTCTCTAGGAATGAGCAATATTCAAGTCCAGTAGCATCTTAAAGACCACAAGATTTCCAGGCCATAAGCTTTTGAGATTCAAATATCTCTTCATCGGGTACAAGATGCAGGGCTATTTTTGGGCAGGAATGCACAGGAACGGAGTTCCGGCTGGCTCCCGAGTTGGCCATGCCCAGCAGGAACTCATTAGCATAATAGGCCACACCCAACAGCAGACACTCATTAGGATTGGCTACATTAGGGGAGTGTGGCCTAACATGCAAAGGAGTTCCTGCTACAAAAAGAACCCTGGGTTTTGACAACAAACGAGGTAAACAGAATAAGAAGCAAAAAGTGGGTCTGGCTGGATGACCACACTTCTGGTAACACGGGTTTGTGGCCTAATATGCTAATGAGCTGTGCTGTCAGGGGTGTGGCCTAATAGGCTAAGCAGTTTCTGCTGGTGGGTGTGGCATATTATGCTAATGAGCTTCTGCTGGGCTTTTTCTACAAAAAGAGCCCTGGGGTAGACCATACACTGAACATGAGTCAGGAGTGTGATACAGTAACTAAAAGGCAATTTTGGGCTGTATCAACAGATGTATAGTGTTCTGATCTTGTCAAGGGTTGGCATTGCTTTACTCTGCTTTGCTTAGACCTTACCTAGAATATTGTGTTCAGTTGTGGGCACCACAATTTAAGAAGGACATAGACAAGCACAAACATGTCTAGAGGAGGGCAATGAAGATGGTGAGGGGTCTGGAGACCAAGTCCAATGAGGAAAGGTTGAAGGGGCTGGGTATGTTGAGCCGAGAGAGAAGATGACTGAGAGGCGATATGATCACCATCTACAAGTACTTGAAGGGCTGTCATATCGAGGATGACATGAAGTTGTTTTCTGTTGCACAGCTCCAACCCTGCCCTGAAAGCCAAGGCGGTGTCCAAGCTTATCGGGGGGGGGGGTGCTGGGAGGATGGGAAAGGAGGGTGGTGCTGGGAACTGGGATGAAATAAAGAGAGGGGAAGACAGAGGGCCGGAGAGGAGTAGCGTGCCCGGAGATACAGAAGTGAGAGCAGAGAGAGAGGGAAGCTGAGCTGAGAGGAACCAGTGCACACTGGCAGAGGGACCTATGGGGTGCCGTTAACCCCGTCGCCTGCCTATCTGAGGCCCTAATGCTTCCCCCAGCTTTAATGCCTTGGTTCCCAGGACCGACCTCCCTGTCACAATGAAGCACGCCACGGCCACAGGAGGAGAGGCACCGGAGGCACAGGGAGAGCTTGACAATCAGACATATAATTGCATTCAGATAGCTTTTTTGCAGTGTTTTATCAATGTACACATACACTTTGGTAATTCTGAGGGATGACAGATGCAAATGAATTGAAGGAAGCTGTGGAAAATTATGCGCACTCCAATTGTACAATCTCTCCTCGTTAGAGAGGAGTAGGATGAATTGTGCAGAAAACTTCTGGCAGAATACAACAGTGGGTCAGGGGTACCTCTGCTCAGTCCTGTAAGAAACAACAGGGAAGATTTCAGACAGATTCTGATGCTCATTGTACGGTAGAGACAGGGCAAGGACAAAGCAGCGGACATTCCTTCACACATGAAACAAGTTGTGACTCAGCTGTACTCAGTCGTGGCTTGGTTGTATTCAGGGCTCCCACCCACCCCTTAAAAAAAAAAAACAAAAAAACAGGTGTCAGAACTCTCAAGAAGGAAATGAAGTTTTCAATCTGTTTACTGAAAACTCATGAACTTTTAAACATTTTTTAAAAGAATTTTGTTGAAGAGGTTCCAGAACTCCATTCTGGTATGTTCCTCCACAAAAAAAGCCCTGGTTATACTGAGTTTTATATCCAGAAGGTTCTCTGGAACCTCCAGTTAAAGCAGCTAAGCAAGACTCTCTCTGCTGGACACCTTGTAGAGACATTACCAGTCAGACCAAGATGCACCGGTGGACTGACTTGGCATAATGAAGTTTTGTGTTCTCATATATGAAAATGCAAAATCTGGCATTCTCCTCACTCTGGAGTTCTTCACTTCATAATGGATATCCAAGACCTAGTACCTTTCATAGATTACCACACTGTGGAATTCCCTGTTGAATATTGCTATGTTTATAGATCTTATGTTGCATTCTGTAAAACTTTTCTCCAGCTCATGCTTCATCTGCCGCAGCAAGAGCCCTTTTACTGGCAGAAGGCTCAACTACTGGCAGAACATAGGATCCAATCAATAAAAATTACCACACGAGAGTACATTTGGGAACAACAAGTAAAAACTGCACTGTGATTTAATAATTCCTGTGGAGAAATGCCCTCTCCCTCAGAATCTACCAAGCAGGGCTGCACCCCACCCATGTCCCAGGAGCTTCAAAGCTGGTAAAAATACTAGAACTTGAAGGCATCCAATGAAGCTGATGGTCAGTAGTTTCAGGATGAGCAAAAGGAAATGCTTCTTTACCCAGAGAGTGATTAAAATGTGGAAGTTGCTGCCAGACTATGTAGTGATGGCCACAGGAATAAACAGCTTTAAAAGGGGATTGGATAGCTTCATGGAGGAGAGGTCTATCAGTGACTATTAGCCATGGTGACTGAGGGGAACCTCCATATTCAGAGGCACTAATTGTCTGAATCCCAGAGCCAGGAGGCAGCATCAGGGAAAAGTTTCAGCCTGTTGTCAGCCCTCCAGAGGAACTGGTTGGCCACTGTATGAGACAGTGATGCTGAACTAGATGGACCATTTGTCTGATCCAGTAGGGGTCTTCTTATAGTCTTATGTAAAAGACTGGCAAAAGAAAAACTTCAGGGGAGGAGTAATCTTCTCTCTCCTAAGTGCAGAGCACTCCAGTGCTTAGTGATGCAGATGGACCTCACCAGTGACCAGAAAAATGGTTTACTATCTAACACATTGCTAGAATGTCACATCAAAAGAACAGGGGCTGGGAAAGCCAAAGGGCTAGATTGTACCTTCTTCCTGTTGGGTCAGGAGAAAAACAGAACTGGCACCCGGTGGGGGGGGGGAGAATCCCAAGGGGAGATCTTAAATTCTCAGGACAAGAGAAAGAAGCTCTCTTGTCTTGGATTTCTTGGTTCTTTTGCATTCATGCCATGAAGGGCTAAATGTTTACGAGAAACTCAATACTGACCATCTTTATGGGCTGTGGGAGAAGCCCCAGACTTGGGAACTGTAACCATTGTTTGTTTGTTTATACTTTAAATTTGTGAATTGCCCAATCCCTGTATTCCCTGGGCTCTGGGCAATGTACAACAAAAGTTCAACTGTCAGACAGAAGACAGAATTAAAATTAATAAATAACATTCCTTACATACTTAAAATAACCTCAAAATGGCATTACTAATCTGTTCTTAAACCTACACTGGACTGTGTCTCCCCCCCCATAGGTGGGGTAAAGAGGAGGCAGAAACGGAAAATAGAAGAAAAAGGAGAGGGTGCCAGCCATGGTGGAAAACTGTTGCTGTCCTCAACCAAAAGCCATGGACCTCTACATACTAACTTCAAGCATTGCTACCATATCCTGATTAAACATTGGTTAGAGTTCAGGGTAAAAATGACTGCAGGTTTTCACTGCTTCTTTTAATCCTTCTCAGCTTGATGTTTCTAGAGGCTATGTTTACTCTTTTAATTAGGGATGGGCAGGAACCAGGAAAATGTGGTTTGGTTCATAGTTCATGACATGCACAGTTCATAAACCATGGACCATCACAAACTTTTTGGGACTAGATGAACCAGTTCAGTTCATGAAGCTTGTGATGTAGTAGAACACACACACACACATAATGTGCTAGAGACACCACTCTTACCAGGGACCTCTACTGGTCCTCCACGTTTAGTGAGGATTGGATTTAAGGGGTCCAAGTTATGCCCCCCCCCGAAGGAGCCCCCTTCCTCCATTTGTTCCCAATCAACTAAATTCAAACCAGAAAATCTCTCAGTAGCAACTGAAGGTGGGGGGGCATTTTTACAAGCCCAGCAAAACCAGTGCAGTGTGCCCAACAGAACCAGTGCCACTGTGACACTGCATACCCAACAGGACTAAGGTCAAGCAAGGAAAATGCTATTTGTTTAAATTACAGGCATAGGTTCAAAAGTGTATAGAATTGACCCCCCCACAAGCTACACACACCAAACACAAAGGGAACCTCAACCTTGCTGCCTGCTCCTCTACAATCTCTCCCAGTTGGGGCAGATTTGGGGGGTTAAAGACTGGGCGGGTACATGGGGGGGTCTCCCCAGTGATCTCTCTGGAAAAGGCAGGTACAGTTACAGGAGTCTATGGGACAGCTCAGGAACAAGTCAGTGACACCAAACTAACAGGGAAACTTGACCTGGGCAGCCCCTGCCCCCCAGCCAGACACTGGAAGCAAAGTAACCTTCCCCTTTCTGTTCCAGGATGAGCTGGTGTTCAAGCTCCTCCCCTTCCCACTCCCTCTCACACAGCAGACAGTCAGACTTGATGCTGTGACAGAAGTAGGCAGCCAAGCACCGGCAGGTCTCCAGCAAGACCCGTATTTCAAGGGCGGCAGCGTCCCAGGTGGCCCTGACATTCTCCCCAGCCCCAGAGTATCCTTCTTTAGCTGATGAAGCATGTGCACCAGACAGATGATGCTCTTGAGGAATCCAGCCATCACCGCTGCCAGCATGTTGTGCTCTGGAGAGCTCAACCTTGACCATTGACACCGCAGAACAGTGCGTGGTGGGCAAGTCAACTATGAGGGGACAGAGGAGCCAGGTATAGCAGCAGCTGGTGAAGGACTACATCCACACCCACTTTCACCCTCATGGCACAGGGGTGTTGGTTCACAACCCGGAGGGGTAGGAGGGGAAAAAGGGGGGGGAGCCCACAGGAAAATCCCCATGGTCATAAATGCTCACAGGAAAAAAGTCCACATGGAAAAAAGCCCATACACCAAAAAGCCCACACAGAAAGAAGCCCACATGGAAAAATACCATGTAAAGTGCCATAGGTATTTATAATTGTGGATTATGAGAATGAATGGGTATTACCTATATTTTATATTGTTATTTTAGGATTAAAATATGTCAGATTCACATGCAACTATTTGTGTTGTGATTTTATCAAGTATAATCTTAGTATAATTGGCAGCCAGCAGCTCCTATTAAGCTTCAGAGAACCAGTTTGGTGCAGTGGTTAAGTGTGTGGACTCTAATCTGGGAGAACCGGGTTTGATTCCCCACTCCTCCACTTGCAGCTGCTGGATGACCTTGGGCAAGCCATAGTTCTGTCAGAGCTGTTCTCTCAAGGACAGTTCTGGAAAGAGCTCTCTCAGCCCTGCATACCTCACAGGGTGTCTGTTGTGGGGAGGGGAAGGGAAAGGAGTTTGTAAGGTGCTCTGAGACTCCGAGTGAAGGGTGAGGTATAAATCCAGTCTCCTCCTCCTCCTCCTCCTCCTCCTGAGGGTTCCTATTAGTATGTCCAAGGCTAGAGAATTCTGCCCCCCCCTTTGCCTTGGAGTTTTGTTAACAGTTTAGTTGAGCTGAGACAGTCTGTCTGGAAAATGTATCCATCCACAAACCACAATGAATAGCACCAAAGTTTGTGAAATATTTCTGCCAGGCACCCTTCCACAAATATTGCTTTGTGAACCATGAACCAGCCAAAATTCATAACGAACTTTACTTTGTGAGCCATTTTGTGCCCATCTGTTTATTAAACTCCTCATATTTTGAAAGCCTAATCTCTGTAACCATATCATGCCTTTTCAGTCCTACTTTCCAAAGAGCGACACTGCAGAAAAGTAGAAATTGAGCCAACCATCCCACAGTGTGAAAACTGAACAGCACAAAAGTACAATAGATTGTCCCTATGCTAGTTTAGTATAAGAGATGCAGGAGACACAGCAAATAGGCAGAGTCTCTAAATGGCAATGCAGATACAGAATACTAAATGTACAAATCCATCTAGCAGAAGATAGTATTTAAGATTTGTTGGTAGTAGAGGTTACTACCCAGAGAGAAGATGGTGCAACTTGGGAATAAGAGAAAGGATTGGCATCACCCGGCACAGACCTGGGATGGCCATGGGGCTTTTCTGAGCTCCTGGAAAGAGGCTTGCAACTTTGTTCCTTTGCAGTTCAAATTAACATGATGCAAATCTGGGTGCAGAAAGATAGACTGGGTCTTGAAAAAATTCTTCTGCAAATTTGGCCTCCTTGTTTCACACATATTTATACTATGTTTTAGAAACGTCATGAAACACTGGCATGGTCCCAAGTGACTCTTAGTTTTTATCAAACAAGGGCCAACAAAACAACAGCTGGGAACCAACCACCATGCCTCCCTCTGGAAATCTCCTTTGATTTGTCCATGCAAAAGCCAGCCCGTGCTTTCAAGCTCCAGTTGGGGTAGTCTTTTCTTCTCATTGTCAATTATGTGTCTTGCATTGTATTCCTGTAATTACTTTATCAAAGCCCATAGAATCCTGTGACCCACGTAACTAAAGGAAATAGGAATTTCAGCCTAATAGAGAACAGCTCTCTGTTACCAAGAGTGGGAAGGCACAAAGAGGGCTTGCGGTCTCTCTCAGAACTTTTCCCCCTCGTTTATGTATGTATCCATTAATGCAGTAGCATCTCAGAAGTAAGACCAAATAATTAGAAATGTGTGAGAAATTAGAGTCGAAGGATGTTGAAAGGCAGAGAACTGAAAGAGGTAGATAAGCATACAGAAAGCTTTCAAGTTTTCTTTGCAAAGATACTCCATGGGAGGGAGGCATGAGGACTACTTTGGAATCCCAAACACCCAGTTGACTGTTTCTATATTTGCATCTTTGTTCAAGTAAAAATATAGATGTCTTTCCTCTTAGGGAGAGGCGATGGATCAGGGATCAAGCACCTGTTTTGCACAAAGCAGGTCCCTTGTTCAATCCCTGGCATCTCCGTTTGAAAGATCTTAGACAGCCGCAGGTGTCGAGGAACACCATTCTTAGTTGGAGGTCCTCTACCAGTCAGAGGACTGAATAGCAAAGATGGACAAATGGTCTTGGCTTAAAGCATCTTCATGTCGATTGGGTTGTCTATGTAGTCAAAGTGGCCTTGGCCTTACTTTTTATACTCCAAAGGGAGCCATGAGTAGGCCATGCTTCTTTCATCAACATGTAACCATTTTTGCATCACTGTGTAACCATTTTGACAGTCTTGAAATGAAAGTCTTGAAATGAAAGTGGTTATGATTAGCAATGGGAAAATATCTCCCAGCTCCCGGGGGGGTCGGGGGAGGCGTGGGAAACAGCACAGGGATGTGATAGAGTTGGAATGCCTCTTCCCAGTTCTCCTTTTCATCTGATCACTCTAGAGAAAGCAAAAGCAGTTGCTGCAGGCAATAAGCTCTTGCCAGGAAAGTGATAGCTCAGAAAGAAATCCCATATGGAGGCTGCCATTCCATGAACCATGGGTGTGAGCTCTCAAAAAGAGAAACAAATTATGAACACACACACACGTTTTCTTTCCTGTTTTTGTATGTTGTCATTGCGAACCTTTTGGTTTCACCCATTTTTGTTGCTGGTGTTCCATTTGGGGTGGTCGGTGGCGGTTACATTTTTACCTGATGCACAATTATAGCCACCTCCATACCATCGGTATCTACCTGACGTAAAAGCATCAGTTTTAATGGTGTATAAAGTTTTGTTAGTACCATTGTGCAGGTGTGTGTGGAATGACTTCAGCTTCATTCCAAGTGGGACAATCCATGTCACAAATGAGAAATTTCAGACTGAAACAACAGGTTTATAGAAAGGAAATAAATGTCTCAATCCTTCTTAAACCACCTACAAGGGCAGTAGATTAACATCTCTTCTGCGTTTTAGAGCCTCAAGGACACAAGGGCCACAATCCAAAACACAGTGTAGAGAAACAACAGCTGAGGGGTGACATGATTGAGGTTTATAAGCTTATGCATGGGTTAGAGCAGGTAGAGAAAGAGATACTTTTCTCTCTTTCTCACAATACAATAACTCATGGGCACTCAACGAAATTGCTGAGTGGTTGGGTTAGAACGGATAAAAGGAAGTACTACTTCATCCAAAGAGTGATTAACACTTGGAATTCACTGCCACAGGAGGTGATGGCCGCTACAAGCATGGATGGCTTCAAGAGGGAATTAGATAAACATATGGAGCAGAGGTCCATCAGTGGGTATTAGCCACAAGGTATAGATAGGGGCTCTGGGGCAAGTGATACTCTGTATTCGTCGTGCTTGGGGGGGGTCAACAGTGGGAGAGCTTCTAGTGTCCTGGTCCCACTGCTGGACCTCCTGATGGCACCTGGTATTTTTGGCCACTGTGTGACACAGAGTGTTGGACTGGATGGGCCATTGGCCTGATCCAACATTGGCTTCTCTTATGTTCTTATGTTCATTCCCACCAGACCAGATTTCTTAATCTATTCTTTCAATATATTGGAAGAGAATATATTTCTTGGCTGTTGCCAAGGCATTTAAGTCACATTTGCATGATTGCTTGAGCCCACGGTAGCTAGGGTTTTGGATTAGCAAGGACTGATCCCCCCCCCCCTGTATTTCCTATAGTTCCAAAAAGTCAAACTACAGCTGAATGTGTGATGCATTCAAGTTCACAATGAGCATGCAGTCTGGATTGTGCCAAAACAACTCACTATTTTTTATGAAGATTTTCTGCAGTGCTGAAAAACAACTCTCCTTTTTGGTGGTTTTCAATGCTGCTTGAAAAAACGTTTGCTAATTAATTTAAATTATCCTTTCCCTCAATGAATGGTCTCAGAGGGTTAACAAATATAAGGGTAATTCATCATATAATGGGACTTCCAAAAAGCTTTTGACAAGGTCCCTCACCAAAGACTTAAAAGAATAAATTTAGCAGTCACACAGGGTAAGAAAACAGGTCCTCTTCTGAATGAACAAACCATTACCAGAAAGCAGAGAGTAGGCATAAATTGACCATTCTCACAATAAAGGGGCATTCTGGAACCAGTTCTCTTTAATCTGCTCATTAATGATCTTGAATTAAGAGTGTGAAGTAAATGGCCAAGTCTGCAGTTCACCCAAGATTATTCAGTACCATGGAAACCAAAGCAAACTGAAGATTCCAGGAAGATGTTTTAGAATTCTATGAACTAGCCATAACTGGCAAATGTAATTAAGTGCAAAGGGATGCACACTGGAACAACAAAATCTAATTTTAAATATATGCTAACATGGTCCGAACTATAAGAGACTAAGAAAGAAAGTGATCTTGGAATTGTAGTGGACAGCTGGATGAAAATATTGACTCTATGTGTGGCTGCAGTGGAACAAAACTCCACACTGAGGATTGTTAGGAAAGGGGTAAAAAACAAGGCTATAGTCACACGAGCAGTTCATGCTGATATCATAGCAGTACCTTTGTGGATTTAAAGAGCAGGATCAAACAACATCTGCCTTCTGTATCTCAGTCATTGTCACCAAGTTCTGGCCTGTCCTTGAAGCGAGGTAAATGGACACTGGGGGGATAGTCCGGTCTTTACACATGCCAGAACTTTCACTTCGCTTTTCTGGACATCTGAACTCCCGATCACAAGCTGAAGTCAGATGGGAAGTCTGAACCATCAGATCTGTTTCCACCGGGGGGGACGGGGGGCGGTTGGAGTAGCTGCTGATAATTGCATAAATGCATATGTGCATGTGTCTACCTGTATTTTTTAAAAATCGACTGGACAACACACTCCATGTTTGAGGCACTGCAGTAATGTGGACGCCTCACCACTGGATGACCATACAGGGAAACTGCCTCAGGGTGTGCAGTCTAGTCAGACCTTCCTGCAATGATTTAAACCAGTGCACTTAGAGGTGCACTCAGACCGTGTCAAGCCTTCAGTGTGACTGCAGCCTAAATCATCCAGTTCTGTAATTCTCTAGTAATACAGGCACATTTTGAATATTGTGTAGAGTTCTGGTCACCATACTTAAAAAAAAAACACAAACAACAATGCAGAGCTGGAAAAGTGTAGAATTATGCAACTAAAATGGGTTGGAGCATCTTCCCTATGTGGAAATTCTAAAGATTTGGGGATTTTCTTTTTAGTTAAAAAATATGACTAAATGGGGAGATGATGGAATTTTATATATATAAAAAAATATGCATGGGATATTGGATGCATGGGCAAGTGGATAGACTGAACTATTTCTACCTGCCCCGTAATGATAGAACTCACAGGCAACCAATGAAGTTAATGGGCGATAGAGTCAGGACAGGCAAAAAGGAAGAAGTGCTTAGCAAATAATTAAATTGTAGAATTTACTGCTAGTGGATGTAGTGATGGCCAGAGGCATAGATGGCTTTAAAAAAGGGGTTAGACAGATTCATGGAGCAGAGGTCCATCAGTGGCTACTAGCCATGATGACTAAAAAGGAACCTCTGCATTGGGAAATGGTAAAGCTCTGCATACCCATGCTAGGAGACAAAATCAGGGGAGGCTTTGGCCTCTATGGCCTGTTTTGTTGGCCCTTCAGTGGAACTGTTCAGCCACAGTGTGAAACAGGATGCTGCACTAGACAGACCACAGGCCGGAACCAGCAGAATTGATTTCACCCACTATGCAGATGTGAAAGTGGCTGCAAGGCATAAGGAAGTGAAACTCCACCTTCATCTTTACTGGTGAAGACCCTGATGATGGGAAAGATTGAAGGTCAAAGAAGAAGGGGACGGCAAAGGATGAGATGGTTAGACAGCGTCATCGATGCAACGAACATGAAATTGAGCAAACTTCAGCAGACAGCGGAAGACAGGAGGGCCTGGCGTGATCTGGTCCATATGGTCGCAAAGAGTCGGACTCAACTGTGCGACTGAACAACAATAACAACAACAAAGCGGTTGTCAGAAACTCAAGCCATACAGCAGGGAGTCAAGGAAATCGGAGAGAGAGAGCACACAAGCAATCTTGGTTGCTGAAAACAGTACACTAAACGTAAAGTCTACAGCACCTTTTTTCCAACTCCAGCACTGAATCTAAAGAATATTCAGTGAAGCCCTAATCTGTCTGTGGATATCATGTCCAAATTTGTGGCCTGAAATGAACTCAGTTTGCATCCAGTATCAGCAAGAGAGTCCAAGCTTCCTCACTTCCCTAAAACCGTCAGAGACCTAACAGGATAATATGCAAAAGGAACACAATGGCTGTGATCACACACACTAAATAATGAACTTTCAGTCTACTTTCCAAGTTCTTTCCACCTGGATTTTACTGTGTGAACTGGTAAAATCCAGTGGAAAGTTCATTGTAAGTAGACTGAAAGTGCATTATTTAGTGTGTGTGATCACAGCCTATATCTGGGGCAGTGATGCTCTGTATTCTTGGTGCTGTGGGGGGCAACAGTCAGAGGGCTTTGGGAATTCTGGCCCCACTGGTGGACCTCCTGATGGCACCTGGGTTTTGGCTACTGTGTGACACAGAGTGTTGGACTGGATGGACCATTGGCCTGATTCAACATGGCTTTTCTTATGTTCTTATCATGTCTTTCCTCAGTATTTACATTATTTATTGAATTTCCAGACCACTTTCCTATTAAAATATTAAAATATGCCTCCCCTCAAAAGTGACATTCAAAATATGAAAAGAGTTTTTTTGGGAAAAAATAGGAGTCACATAAAAAACATTGATCTAAACAAATCAGGAAACGACACCAAAAAAACCCACCCATTTGTCCCCCAAAATCAGATTAACAACACCATCACATTAAGTGACATCGTTTAACATCAACATTAAAAAAAAAAACAACAACAACGGATGGAAGAGAAAACCTTTTAGCTTTCCCCTAAAAGAAGGAAGTGATGTCACCACCATCCAGACTTCAAAAAGGAAAGGAGTTAAGATGACTATTGAGAATTTGCTCATGGTAGATAATCCTAAATACACAGATTACAGAGTGAATCCCATTGGCCTCGGTGGAATTTATGGTTCAGTATATGATTCAGATTGCATTGAAAACCTAACATATACTTGAGACGGTGCCTGGAATTGTGCCACATTGACTCTGTTGGACCTCTGGTGAGGTATGTATTCCTTCCTGTCCACAGCCATCGGAAGATGGCAAAAACCATTTTCTCCTTTCAGAAGGAAGTAGAGGGTTTTTATGGTTTTTTTTTTTACCAATTGGACCTCTGATATCCAAACTCAGTTATCCTGGTACTTAGAGATGATGGCATGTTTCCTACCACTCTACTCCATAGTTTGAAGACTTCCTCCAGTTTGCGTGGCTCTTCCTCCGATATTAGAAGAGACACTTAAGCTGGAAAAAGGTTTCCTAGGCTGAAAGAAGGCTTCCCATTTTCCAAGCAGAGGGATAGCCTCCAAGCCAATATTTATACTGTCACCAGTTTTAGATCATTGTTTAGGATCGTTTTAGATAATAGCTCTGGTTGCTTTTCAACGATGTCATTTGTATTTTACTGTACTAATGCTGGTTTGGCCCTGACCTTGATGGCCCAGGCTAGCTTGATCTCAGATCTTGGAAGCTAAGCAGGGTTGGCTCTGGCCAGTATTTGGATGGGAGACCACCAAGGAAGTTCAGGGTTGCTAGGCAGAGGCAGGCAATGGCAAAACAACCTCTAAAACATCTCTTGCCTCAAAGACCCTATCAGATTGCCATAAATCAGCTGTGACTTGGCAGCATTTTCCATCATCAGTGCTGGTTTTGAACCATAAACTGCCTTTGTGAATTGTTCTCGGGGGGGGGGACTGAAAAAACAGGGTCGACCAAATCTACAAACCAATAAAAGGTTGTCTGAATGCATCCTCAGTTACAGAAGGGAGATCTGTCAGGCCAAATGGTTAGGAATGGTAAGCAACTCTGTCAGAAATTTGGGTTGAAGCAATCCCTAAATCTAATCTTAATAATTGAGTAACTAGTTGACAGTTTTATTTTGTTTTAGTGACATTACCAGTAATTGTGTTTAGTTAGTGATGCACCCAGGGATATTAGCATGCTAAGGGGATTAGCAGTTTAAACAAATATAGCTCCTAATGAGGGAAGAGGGGTTAGAGCATCATAATTTGAAGACATTATTCAGATATGCCCTAAACCATAAATATTTGCGCAGTCAACTGAGTGTCTCCTATCAAAGTTTTGACATACATTGCTGGCATTTTGCAACAAGACTTCATTGAATTAAATACGTGATTATTTCCACTGTCACTTGATCTCTGAATCCCTGTGATTTAAATTAGTACTTCCTGGGTACAAACAAGTATCTCTTTTTTAAAGTGGTACTGATAGCCCAGTTTACTTTTCAAGATGGCAATGGTTTCATTTTAGAGTGAAAAGATGACAACAACCCCCCACAAAATATCATAGCGTCACTGTCTTTAAATTAGGCCATTAACGTCCTTACTAAATGTAGTAAACTCTCTTTCTCTCTCTCTTTATTTATTTATTTACCAGATCACAGGGAAAAACACTTTCAGTTATTGATTGACTGAAATAGCATTAGCTCTTCATGGATGTTTGGGCTGCTCTCTCACCGTATTTGAAAAAAATGAAAATGCTCATGGTTAAGGTTTGAGGAGCTAGCAAAAAGCTTATCTAATAGTGGGAATGTGTCTGAATAGGCAAGCAAGTAGTAGCTGTACTCACCATGATGGCAAAAAGTGCTGTCAAGTCAAAGATGACTTACGGTGACCTTGTAGAGTTTCCAAGGTAAGAGACATTTAGAGGTGGTTTGCTGTTGCCTGCATCTTCTTAGCGGCCTTGATCTCTCATCAAAGTACTAACTAGGGCTGTCTCTGCTTAGCTTCTGAGATCTGACAAGATCCAGCTCTCTTGGGCAGGCCAGACCTCTTCATGCCTACATCCCTTAGTGACTTTGGGCTTCCAGTATGGCATCAAGATGAAAAACTTGTTAGTTCTGGTTATTAGTTTCTAGGCAAGCAAATAGGTCTGAGAAGAACATAGGGATTGATGCAGCAGCTGCTAATTTCAAAAGCAGAGATGTTCTCCTCTGTGGCTTCTAGAGATGACCCAGGTGAAATGTTGCCAGTTCCTCCTAAACAGTTGATTTGCTTTTCACTCATTGTGATGAGTTCACTACATAAACAACAGCTAGGAGAAGGCCTTAACCCTCTATGCCCTGTTTTTAACCTTCCATAGTAACTGGTTGACTACTGTGTGAGAAAGGATGCTGGACTAGATGGACCACTGCTTTGATTCAACAGGACTCTTTTATGTTCTTATGGCATACAGTATTTATGATCTGTAGGATCTGTATGAAATCACATATGTACATACTTACACTGTTTCCTGGGAGCTATAGCTATTATTCAGAGGAAATGATCCCTGGCAACCACATGACTGTCCTTCTGCATTATGATGAAGAACTGTTCTGCCTGGGTGCTGCATCTTACAGTCATAGCTTATTTCCCCAAGGTAGGCTTTTCCTATGACCCTGTAGCATACAAAGCAACTTCTGCAGGGACACGTGTGAAAGTGGCTCCTGAAGAGGTGCAAAGCTATTCGGCATCATATTGAATGAGAGCTTCAGGGAAGGGAAAGTGATCTGGAGAGGTGCTCAATTCTAGTGTAAACGTGCAGTTCAGTCCCTGGAAGGGTGGATGACCATCTTGTTCATGCCAAAGTTTTGAGCATCACCGATGCTCACCACCACCACAATTACTATCTCATCCGTCTGTTGATACCAACCAATGGAGAAAGTTAATTTTCTCAAGGGAAGTTTGTTTATTCCATTAGGGAGCCATCGAAACTTTAACTCTGAATAACATGCCACACTGTGATATCATGAACATATTGTTGCACTCAAGGCTTTTGGCTTCTGACATCATAAATAATGCCTGTCCCCGCCTGACCAAGTCATCCATCTGCTATGAAGCAGCATCTTCTATTTCTCCTTGCACTCCTGGCCCACATATGTAGGATTCCCCCCCCCCCAGTCTTTTTCTCTGCATTGTGATAATTTCTTCTGGTCAGACTCATCTCTTTGATGAATGACCAAGCCCCATTGTCAGTTAGCAGAAAAGAGATTCACTTGAGAGGTAGAACATCTGAAGAATGATCCAATGTTGACTTAATACCTGACCGAGAGCAAGAACGGAGCATGATTGCTACAGTATAATTCAGTCTGGCCTGTCTTTGTGATACATGGACATGGGCTTTGTTGGTTTTTTTAAACATCTCAGTCCAGGGATTTTTGTATGGCATCAAGATGAAAAACTTGAAGGCTAATGTACACTTTGGGATGCTTAGGCTTTTCCATTTGATATTTACTCATAAGTCTGTTCGGCCCTGTCTGATTTTCAGCCCTTACGAAAAAGTACCAAAACCCACAACCTTTCAACTGAAGCTGATTTATACCCTACAGAAGTCTGGGGATTTTGCAACCCATTTCCTAGGCCAGAACTGGACATGGTGGCACACACATGGTAACTGCTATAAGCAGCAGTTCTGCTTCCTTCTTCTCTCTAATAATAATAATAATAAGAATAATAAGAAGAAAAGGTGGTGGAGGAGGAGATTGGATTTATACCCCACCCATCATTCAGAGTCTCAGAGCAGCTTACAAAATCATTTCCGTTCCCCTCCCCACAACACACACCCTGTGAGGTAGGTGGGGCTAAGAGAGCTCTTTCAAGAACAGCTCTTTCAAGGACAGCTCTGACAGAACTATGGCTTGCCCAAGGTCATCCAACAGCTGCGAGTGGAGGAGTGGGAAATCAAACCCAGTTCTCCCAGATTAGAGTCCGTGCACTTAATCACTACACCAAACTGTTAGTTACAACAACAACAAGAACAACAACTTTTATTGGCATCGTAATATCTAGTTACTAGAAATGCAAGATGTGGGTTACCATAGTTTTCCAAGTGCCCCTGATCCTGCAAGAAATAGCCAATGAAATGGGGAAGAGAAAAGGAAACTTGCAACATGATGGCATGATTTTATGAAATACTGGGGAGAGAAAGGAGGAAGAAAAGAAGAGAGGCTGCTGATTTGGTGGCATCTCTTTGTGATAACTAAGGCTTCCACCTCTGGTTTGGAAAGTTTGTGGAGATCTGGGGGTGGTGACTGTAGAGTGGAGAATTTGGGAAGGGATTTCACCTATAATTTATGGTATACCATAGCTTCTGCCCTCTGAAACTGCTATTTTTTCTAGGGCAACTAATCTCTGGTGGCGGTCACACATGTGAGATAATGCGAGGGGGAGCGAGGCTATTTGCTCCAGAAGAATTTGATCTGCAGTTGCGTGATCACACAGTCCCTGGGAGCTGCGGGGGGCAGCCCACCACTGTGTGATCAGATGCAAACCACAGGCGAATTGGGGGGGGGGTGTTGCCACATGTTTCCAGTGCACTTCAATGGGGGATCGATGATCCACACCTCTGCACTGAGTGCTCCCTATGCAGTGTGAGATGATGCGCATACTGAAACCGGGGGGGGGACAATGGCATGGAGTCGTTTGCTACTGGACTTTCCTTAGTGTTTTTTACTCCACTTCTGCGGCAGAGCAAAACTTGTTGCCCACGGGTGCGGGATGCTTCCCAGATCTTTGCATCTGATTGTTCCCTTAAAATCCTCCCGGCATTCACACCTATGTTGGAGCTAATTCTGTGTGTGATCACAGCCTCCATAGATTGCAGAGCAATTGTATTTCTGGGAGAATTCCAAGCCGTGCTAGAGGCTTGCAACTCTAGGTGATAATGTCTCATTCCAGATGTAGGATTAGGATTTTCAACTGAGCCAACTCCCTCTTCACGGGTACCTTATCAGAAATATACTCAGCATGAAGAGAAGTAGTGTCATTTAGCTGGATTTAACTCACATATTCATTCGTTGTAATGCTGCATGCAGCACAAGTAGGCATATTCATGTCATCCCTAGCAGACCAGGAAATATGAGCTTTGAGGTCTACAGATAGTAGATGTTATTTGAGGATCTGCCATGGATTAGTGGTAGAGCACATGCCCTGCATGCAGAACTAGGGATCTGCATTCATATACATCCTGTCCGGGTTTGCAGCTTGCGGTAAGTTCTTGGGTTTGGCATTGCCATTAATTTTCAGGTTATACATTGGCTCTGATTCTCTGACTTTTTACATTTGTTAGCCTTGCAGCAGCTTTCCTATTCCATTTGGCTTGGAGGATTTTCCGGTTTGACATTGACATTGGCATTGCCATTAATTTTCAGGTTATATATTGGCTCTGATTCTCTGATTATTTTTTTTTACATTTGTTAGCCTTGCAGCAGCTTTCCTATTCCATTTGGCTTGGAGGATTTTATGGTTTGACATTGGGATGGATTCTTGTGTTGTACCTTTGTTGTGTGTCCTGAACTTCCACTGGGATTCCCTGGTTCTGCACTGGTTCTTTGGGCTTGTTGGTTCTCTCAGTTTTAAGAGGCTTTTGGCCAGGGGTTGATTTACTTCCTGTTGTGTCTTTGTCTATTCTTAGCCCTGGAGAAAGCATGGGACCTCAGCAAACAATGGAGGGTATTTGGAGGCACCTTGTTCAGGGGTCCATAGAACTGGATCTCTTGGTCCATCTCATTTGACATTTGGGGATTATTTAAATGACATGCATGAACAGCTCCTCTGCAATTTTGATGTGATTTGTCAGAAAACAGCCCCTCCAGAAAGATTCCCCATAGGGAAGGGAGCTAAATTATATCAGAACCCCCTCCCCCCAATAAAACCTGTATCCAAATACCAAAATTGGCATTTGGAACCAGAAATACCAATATTTTTCATCTACCTGGTATCCAGATCTGGGAAATCCCTATGGAAAATGGCCCTGGTTTCAATCCTAAAATCTCCCATTAAAGGATACCAGGTATTGAGCAAGACATTGAAAGGAACAATTGTCAGAATAATCATTACTAGGCTTGATGGTCTGACCAAGTATAAGGAAGGCTGATATGTATTTAAATCATGCACATTGGATAAACCAGGTTCGAGAGCATAGCAAAGGAATATAATCTTATGGTTCATCTGTGTTATCCCTGTGCATGTCAGAAAAGCAATTGAGGATCTGCTCTTAGGGCATGTGACATAAAGCTAACAGGATATTGGATCAGCTGCAAATGCAGTTAGTTACACTAGATGGCCATCTCATCCATTTTAGTGGAACGTCTGTAAGAGGGGGCTATTACTGGGGACTGGATCCATTGTCTCATGAGTAATGCATCACAGAACTGCCGAGACGTGAAATAAGAGCTCCACACAGCTGATAAGTGGTCTCCTGTAGCCTCCTCTGTGGTTTCCAGCAAACCTCGTATCAGATTCATGGCAGGAACCGAGCATCAAACTGTGTCCCTTGTTAGACATTCCTCTCCAAAAAGAATATCCAATAACTTTATGAAAAGTGCGTGCAAGAAGAGTAATTGCTGACCCTTTGGGTCCCCTCTGAACAGTAAGTGCTTTGCTGTTTATAAAGAAAGATTCCTCCTCCCCACCCCCTTCCCCAAGTTACACTTAGAGGGTCAAGACAAGCAAAGAGGCAACAAAAAGTATTCACTGTTTGTTATCTTCAAGCAGCAGGCAAGAGTGAACCTATGCAAAAAGTCAGATATGCAAGCACTTCTGCTGCAGGTATAAGATCAAGTGACTTTCCTTGGTATAAATCTCTGAATAGAAAATTGCAAGTCTGCCTGCAATTACAGACACAGAAGCAAGATTAGGTTATGTACAAGAAATATCCAGAGAAAACAACAAGGGAGGCAGAGTAATAATGAAACTGGCTGAGGGTTGTTTGTCACCTGCAAGCTCCCCACCAAATCATTGGCTGAGCCACTGTAATATCATGAGGCACTACCAGCAGTGTTTGCAAACCTTGTAACTTTAAGTCAGCAATCTGTCAGTAATAGAATATTGATAAACACTTTTGCGAGGGGAAGTGAAAGGACAGATTGGCTGAGAGACTTCCATCGGGCCTTAGAGATGGGTGAGGGGATGCACAAGGATTCTCTATTTAGTGCCTTTTCAATATTGATTGAGTGAATGCACAGTGAATGTCAAAAAAAGACATCATTTTAGAAGAAAAATCATGGTCAAGGAAACAGAAAACAACATGAAAATAAAGAACCACCAGTTCAATTTGCACAACGGAGAAGCAAAATTTAGTGGGGGAAGGGATGTAAACAGCCAGCATATGAATTTTCTTTTAAAAAACCCTACACAGAGAATGGAAGCTGGATGCGGTGCTGTGCCTGAAACCCAGCACAAATCTACTGGATTGCAGATTTGAACCCAGGGCAACTAGTCTTTCCCAGAGTTTTCTAAAGAGCTGGATTGAAATGAATCTTCAGTCTTGAGCAGGCACGAGCTCCAGCATTTCAAATTCCAATTTCAGATCCTTGGACTTTTTTTTATTCTTTTCTTTCTGGAACCTGCATGACATTCAGTGTTCTTTATGCAGGAGGAAGAATCTCAAATCAGAAGTTGGACTTGAGTTTTGTTTCTAAATTATTCACCGAGCTGGAATCAGCAAAGGAAACTGTCAGGTAGAATTGCTCATCCCGGAGATCACCGATGAAACAGTTGGATGGACAGGACAGCATACAAATCAGCAGAATTGGATGAAGTCCAGGAAAACCATCCAATTAGAGGTGGTAGCAAGAGAGAGAGAGAGAAAGAGAGAGAGAGAGAGAGAGACAAAGGGGTTTTATTTGTAGTGAAACATAATTTGGCTGGGGGAGAAAAACAATGCAGTCAGCTATTTGGGACAGAATACCATCTCCTACATTACATGATGGGTTTGGATTCAGAGCAAAAGCATTGGACGTACATGTCCCTGGAGGAGCGATTATTAAATGTGTTACCACAACAAGACAGGAGATGATTGCTCGATCATAGTCTAAGAAGGGCATTCAGGAGAAGCCCCCCCATTGAAAAGATGAGGAATCCTATGGAATTTCTTAGGGGGCTAGAAAAAATATCTCCGTTTTGATTTTGCTCATCCCTTGTGCAAATCGAACCTGTGGCTTCCGTTTCACAGCGTTTTCTGGTTTCCTGGTTCAAATGAATGCATACTTCAACATTTCTTGTGTCAATTGGGGACATAAATGGTGCGTAAATGTATGGTGCAGAATGCATCCATGGCACTGGAAAGGCAAAAACGAAAAGAAAAGAAAAGAAAAGAAAAGAAAAGAAAAGAAAAGAAAAGAAAAGAAAAGAAAAGAAAGAAGCACACAAACGAGGAACAGTGGCAAACAAAATGAAACGGAACCAAGAAAAGTTCAGCATGACAGCCTGTGAACATTTTTTTAAAGGAATGGGAAGGGATATATTCCTACACCCCCAGGAAATGAACGCAGTCTTGGTGTTTTCACACAGTAAGGAAAAGTTAGGGGCAAGGACAACAAGTTCACCAAATCTCTCTCTTTCTTACTCTGCCCTACGCACAAGGAGCTCCAGGCAGCATCTGCAGTTCTCTCGTCCCCATTTTGTTTATGTAAATTGTGTTTTAATTGTTTTATACACTTCATGTAAGCCACCCTGAGCCTGCCTTGGTGGGGAGGGCGGGATATACATTAAATAAATAAATAAATAAATAAATAAATAAATAAATAAATAAGAGATCACATCACCCTGAAAGTGAGTGCCCGGCCCAAGATCTCCTAGCGTGATTCATGGCAGAATGGGAATTTGAATGTGGACCTCCCGCATCATACTCTGACACCCTAGCTACTGCTTAAGCTTTCAGTGTGGGGAGGACCCGACCCTGGTCCCTGGCAAAGCTACAGGTGCAGAAGAATGGGTTTTCAGCTGTATCCCAAAGTCAGACTTGATCCGGTGGAGGCGAACAGACCGATGAGTTTTCATTATATCCCCCACTTCTCAAGCAAAAAAACAAAAAAATGAAGAAACAGCCTCAAGAGAATCAAAGGACCCTTTCTGTCCTGCTAGGATTGCCAGTCTCCAGGTGGCGGCGGGAGATCTATCAGAATTACAACTGCTCTTCAGGTTATAGAGATCAGTCCCCCTGGAGAAAATGGCTGCTTTGGCAGGTGGCCTCTATGGCATCATAGTCCACTGAGGTCTCTCTCCTTCCCAAACCCTGCCTTTTCTGGCTCCACCCCCTCGAATCTCCAGGAATTTCCCAACCCAGAGCAGGCAGTCCTGTGTCCTGCCCTCCTACTGGTTCCACAAGGGCATCTGGAGAGAGGCAGGTGCTCAGCCAGAGCTGGATCCTGGCACAAAAGAGGGGGGGGTTTGGTTGCCTTTTGCCCTGGAGCAGAAAGCAACAACTGGCTAGAAAGCAGGCAGAAGTGTTGCCTGGAGGTAGGTAGGGATGGCCTCCCCACATCAAGCTGTGCAGCTCCAGGTCTGGCATAAGCATTTCTCTTGAGGGAGGGCACCATGTTCCTCTGCCTACTAAAGATTATCAGGTGAAACAAACATCATTAGTTGTAGATTTTCCAGGTTGTGTGGCCGTGGTCTTGACATTGTAGTACCCGACATTTCGCCAGCAACTGTGACTGGCATCCTCAGAGGTATAACACAGAAAGATGGCGTACTCTCTGTGTCAATGTGAGAAGAAAAATGGTAGGCAGGTAATTTATATCTACTCAGGCAGGTGGGGTAGGCCTGAGTCATTATCTTGTAGGAGTTCCTCAGGCTGTGCCATGCTAATGGAGGAGCAAACCATCTCTGAACATCTCTTACCTTGAAAACCCTTCAGGGTCATTATAAGTCAACTGCAACTTGGCAAAGGAGGGGGTTAACATTGCATTGTGACTTGAACGGCCCCATACATTTCTTTACAGAGTTGCCTTTTGGTTTGTTGGGGGTTTTTTGTTTGTTTTTGGTGTGTATAAGGGGTAGATACTGCTATGCAGAACAGAAAGTCCAGCTATTCAAAACAGGGGGAATCAGACTAGGTTACTGACCATCTTCTGTTCCCTCTTGGTAACAACAACCCTTGTTTCCTTTTCCTACTCATTAAAAAGCCCTCCGTTTACAACAGCTGAGTGAAGCTAAAAGCAGCAGCCAAAAGCTATACAGCAGTTAGTGGAAGGTGATTGGCTCCCTAGAATCACCTGATTCTTGGGGAGATGGTGGATATGGGTTAATGGTGCCTGGCTAACAAATGTAGGACTTTATTGAAATGAGTTTATGCACAAGTAAGTAAGCATAGGATTGTAACCAGGCTTCCCAAGAACTTACCGTAATTCGGCGGGGGACGCATATTTCTTGGCAGGACCATTCCCGGGTGGGGGTAAAGACGTGGCGCATGATGCCATCGCCAGGAAGTGATGCTGGGCAACGCTCTGGCAATGGGGCTGGAAACTCGATGGAACCATCGAGTTTCCAGGCCCATTGCCAGAGCATTGCCCGGCGTCACTTCCTGTTGACGGCATCGTGCAGCATGGGTGTTCCAAGGAGGGATGTTCCGTCTGAGGACTGTGTGTCCCCTGCCGAATTACGGTAAGTACTTGGCAACCCTAATTGTAACTTTACCTGTTGAACTTGTGAAATGCCAGCCATTTGAAGGTGAAGAGGTGAGATTAGGTGGAAAGGGAAACATAAATTGGAAATAATGTAATATAGCATAATTGATTATGCAGCAATTTCTGTTCCCTGTTTATAACAACAACCCTCTTTTCCTTTTCCTGTCCATGTGCAAAGCTCTCTATTTACAGAATTCAGCTCAGAGAAGTCAAAGGCAGCAGCCAGAAGCTATATAACTATTGGTGGGGGGGTTAGAAACTTAACTTTAAAAGAACATTTTGAAAGCTGGGAATTCAGAGAACCTCACCAACAGTCTGATTTAACAATATGTGAAAATGAACGCACACTCACAAAGGCTGTAGGCTTTGTTCTCAAGGATTGCTGCTTCTGAAATGTCCCTGGGCTGGGGGCTGGAAAAAATGCTCACAAGTTTGTATGCATAGGTGCCATGCCCACATCAAGGTGAATGAACATAGCCTTAGGACAAGGCCAGTCCACTCACAACCAGTGGTAGGACTAGCATTCTCAGCCACAGGTTCAGGGGGGACTAGCACACTTGGGCCTATTACTAGCATTACCCTCAACCCCCAATGTCAGCTACTGTAAGAAGACAAGGTTGCCCATCTAGCATGGCATAAAACCAGGGCACTCCTCCACAACTTGCATAATGTCCTTAAAAATAGGTTCCCTCACTGGATATCATTTTTTTTTTGGGGGGGGGATAATTAAACCTTCACATTATTCTGTTGGGGCAGAGTCAAAGGGTGGTTAAGGAGAAAGATCATGACTTTGTCCAGTCTCTTTTGCCAGCTGCAAGGATGCATTGCAAGACTCTGGAAGGACACAAAGAGTTTCCTGTAATGAAACGCTGGCTTAAGAAATGTTAGGAACCAACTGCAATGGGGGGCGGGGGGGGAATAGCTTCTGTTAAGGGGAGGGAAGTTAGAATAAGAACAGACATTTTGGCTGAAGGCACAAATGAAAGAACTCCCCGCGCTTTGAATGTGCTATTTTTTAAAAATGTTAAAATCTGTTTTAGCATTACAGAGAACCAAACATCAATATGTCGGTCGTGCCCCTGCTTGCTGGCTGCCACTGGTGCTATAGCCTCATTCTCCTCATTTCCTCTCCAAACCATAAAGCAAAGTCCCTGGTGGTTGGGAGCCTGAGCGGAATGGCTGTGGCTCGGTGATAGAGTGTCGGGTTTGCATGCAGCAGGTGCCAGATTTAATCCCTGGCATCTCCAGTTACCAAGGATCAGATAGCAGCAGGTGATCGGAAAGACTGGAGAGCCACTGCTTGTCAGGGTAGGCAGTACTGACCTTGATAGTCCAGGGATCTGATGTAGTAGAAGGTGTGTCCATGGAAGTGACACTGGGCGATTCTGCATTGGCTTTGCCCCCTCAGTCAGAATGAAGAGATGGACACCAATATGGATTTAACAAGGGCCACTTTATTAATTATTTATAATCAAACAACCAGCGAGAGACTGCTAAAATGTACTGAGGAATATGACAGGTGTCAAACTCCAGACCACCTTCATCTCCTTCTGGGCGATGCACCTTCCCTGATCTTGAGCCACCCAATGTAGCTCTCGACCAGCAGCTTGGCATATTTAGGAGAACCCCCTGGCCCACCACCCCAGAAGCTGCAAGGCCTGCTGAGATAGGGCAGGCCAGATTGTTCTAAGGAAGATCACCCCTTCCCAGCCTTGAGCCGCAAAGGCCCGAAAGCCGTTCTTGGAGGACCCTTTAATTCCTTTAATGAAATGCCCAGGTGCTCACCGCTTTCAACTTCCTGATCGCTCTACCCTGCCTAATCACAAAGTGACCAGTCTATTTAACAAACGCTGGCCCCCCAAAGCCAATTTCCCAACACCACCATCATCAGTGCAAGGTAGGCAAAAACACACCTCCTTCTGAAGCCAAATTGAAAAAAGAGGTGAAAAATTCCTACCTGGCCCCAGGAAAAGGCAACCGGTTGAAACCTGCACTAAAATAGGGTGGGAGGGTGGGCCGAGCGTGCTGAGGACTACTGAGAACTGCGAAGGCAGGAGGCGGGAGCCAAGCCTAGATAGGCTGGCTCCACCCCTGCCTGGCACTGCACTTTGCACAGCACTGGTGCCCTCTCCTTTATGCCTCACGAGGAGGCAAATCAGGCTTCCCCCGCCAGCGCAAGCTCGGCGGGGGTTTGGGCTCGCATTTCCCTCCATTGTTTTACCAAACCCAGCTTGGAACAGAAATTCCCCTCTGCATTGAAGGCTACTTTCACTTTCTTTGATCATCAGGTTTTCTGGTACCTTCTGCATAGATTTATGGCTGTTCAAGGGTGACTTTGTAGTCAGTACGGTTTGCCCCGGGGTATTTGAATGTGGTTTTGAGCTGCAGCTTTTCCTCAGTGTCGATAAATTGTGGAGTGAATGCCAGAATCGCCCAGTATCTCCTGCCATCTCAGGTTCCTAATTTTGGAATGCTTTGTTGTACAGCAGAACAAATGTCCTGATTTCATTTCTTCTTATATTTATGCGTGTTCTGTGGTTGATTTTTTTGTTCTTTATTTTTTGCTGTTTGATCTATCTTGTACAGGGTTGCCATGACGGTAAATTCTTGGAGAGCTGTATGTGGTACCAGGGAAGGGAGTTCAGTGGGGATACGATGCAGTACCGTATGGATACGTAGATAATGTTGAAAAGTGCATACGCCCCCATCCTAATTTTTCACCTCATATTAATCTATTCCATCGTTCATCACACTGGGAGAAATACATATGGTTGTATATTATCTTGATATTTAGCTTAACAAAAAGTGCCAATTTCTCAACAAATGCATTGTTTGGTGTAGTGGTTAAGTGCACAGACTCTAATCTGGGAGAACTAGGTTTGATTCCCCACTCCTCCTCTTGCAGCTGCTGGAAGACCTTAGGCAAGCCATAGTTCTGGCATAGCTGTTCTTGAAAAAGAGCAGTTTCTGTCAGAGCTCTCTCAGCCCCACCTACTTCACAGGGTGTCTGTTGTGGGGAGGGGAAGGGAAAGGAGTTTATAAGCCACTCTGAGACTCCTTTGGGTAGTGAAGGGTGGGGTATAAATCCAATCTCTTCCTTTTCTCTTCTCTTCTTCATTTTGAAATTAATACTCCTTCAAAAGTGTGTTAGGTTTGACATTGGAGTGGTCTCCCTACTCTTTTTAAATTGTTTGAAAAGTGCCTCCTTCTGTTGGAAGATGGCACCAAAATAAAGACTCACAGGGTAGATTTGCAGAAGGGAAAAGTCAACTGAAATGGAAATCTGAGGGCCTAACTAGCAGAGGTGAGATATTCAGCACTACCCCTGCTTTGGTTGAAAGCGGAGGAGATGGCAGCCATAGAAACTGGGGACAGGCAAGTGAGTGGGGGGGGACAAGAGTGCCATTTTGGCACCCAAATCCAGTGGTCTGTTGGAAAGATACCAATATCGTTGTGATATTGCTGCCCAGATATCAAGAATGGATTTATCATTAGAGTTTCACCCTAGTGAGGTGCTAAATGGGAGTCTGGACTTTTAACATTCCTTAATGATTTGCGATGTAACACTTCACAAATTTGCATTTCATCCTTGTGCAGGTGCCATACTAAAGTTATTTTCATCATCCCTGTTCTAATTATATGTGCCTCTGATTTTCAGTGTTTCCTCTATAGGAGAGAATTGCTGGGAGATGGTCTCTGGGCAGCTCTTTGTTCAAGGACCATATCAGAAGCTGGGAGAAGTCGATTCCCCTCCTCCCAGATGTAAGTAGGCTGGTCTGGTTTTGAAAGATAAAGAGAGTGAAGCAGAGATGCAGGGTTGAGAGATGGCTACAGCATGAAGCCCTGCTCTGGGCATGTAGATCTGCCGCCTGGTGGATTGGCAGCTGCCATTTCCTCCAGGGAACTGATCTCTGTAGTCTGCAGATCAGTTGTAATTCCTGGGGATCTCCAGGCTTCACCTGGAGAATGGCTACCATATGCCTCACGGAGGGACCTCTTTGCCTCCCCATGGGCTTTAGTTGTATATGTCAATGTATCAAATATCAAAATGCCCTGAGGTTTCAGTGCTCTCTCCTGCAAAGGGAACCAAGCTTAGTAGCGTTGCCCTTGAAAGGGAATGTGGTCATTTTCTGAAGCACTGCCTTTGGTACCCCCACATTCAGAGGCAGGCCACCCCCAAGCCCTGCCCCCTCACCGCCAGTCAGCTGACTGGCAGGAGGACTTACTAGCAGTGAGAGAGACATACACCAGCATTTCAGCATCATCACCAGAAACACACCGTAAGTGACATCACCACATCGCCAGTGACATAGTGTGCCTTAGTATTTGGGCAAAAACTCTATGGTAAAATGGCTTCTACCATAGAGTTTTTGCTCAAATATCAGAGCGCCCCCACATAACCGGTGACACGTTGACATTGCTTTTGGCACATACCAGAAGTTATGTCCCTGTGTTACTGGTGACAATGCTGAGACACTGGTGTAGGACTTCCTCAAAGATGGTAAGTTGCCCCACCCACCCTGCCAGTTACCAGGGTTACCTGGCAACCCTACTTTGAGGCTATTCAGGTGGCAACCTGAGAGCAGGCCTTCTTAGTCTGTCCCCTTCTATCTCTGTCTTCCATCAGGGAGTGAAGACTTTTTTGTTCCACCTGGTGTCCCTTCAGTGTTCCTTCCTTCATGTCTTGTGCTTTGATTTGCTGTTTGAGGTCATATATATATATATATTTCTGCCCTGATTTTAACCATTCCTTATGTTGTATTCTTATTGCATTGTATTTTTATTGTATTTTTATTAAACTCCCTATTTGGAAAGGCTCTGCACCTGTCTGCTAAGAGAGGTTGAAACCATAGAGCACATTTTTTTTTTAGCTGCCCATATTATAAGGAAGCATGTGATGAGATTATTACTCCATTGCTGGGCAAATTCTCTGGTCTCACGGAAAAAAAGTTAAACACGATAATCTTCTATCTGATAAGAATGCCAAGATGAATCATCACGTAGCTAGATTCTGTCTGGTGATATTTACGTCTCAGAAAGTGTACTGTAACTAGAGTTTAATTTTAAATTGTTTAATTTGGTCTACTGCATCCCTAAATTTTTAAGTGTAAGTGCTTCATATGATTGGTCAAGTGACTGTAATGAAAAAAGAATGAACAAACAATTAAATATGTTCTAATTGCTGCTTAACAACTTCAGAGAGCCAGTGTAGCGACGTGGTTAGGGTATTACTCCAATTTTGGTAACTGCAGGAGAAGAGGGCCAAGCCAAAGATGGAACAAAAGAACAACAACAACAACAAAATGGTGCAGTGGAAATAAAAAGTTGTTTTACTTAGATTTTTGTTGTTTAATTCTCAGTACACTAGGTAAGAAAAAAACATGCAGCTATGAAACTATTTGGGTAAACCTCGGCCAATCTTTCTGTCTCTCCCTCAGCATAATGAACTGCATAGGGTTGTTGCAAGGGAAAAACAGAGAAGGGGAGAACCATGAACATGGTTTTGAGCTCCATAGAGGAAGAGTGAGATAAAAATATGATAAACAGGTCAAGAAAGAGCTGGCAGTACACTCTCAACACCGTGGGAGCATATCCCCGCCAAACAGACCCAGGATCCACCTTGTCCACCATCTGTTTCCCACTTAGATGCCACCATGAAGCCCACAAGCAAGAGCTTGCAAGTAAATAACCATCTCCTGTTGGCATCCCTCAGCAAGAGAGTTATGGAATGGCAGGTGGCTTCTGGGCCCAGCAGTTCCATTCAGTTCCCTCTTTATATTACACATAACCCAGGAAGTTAAACTGTCTGCTGTATAGCTACAAAAATCTGGCACAGTATGCTGCCAACAATATCTAAAGGTAAAACAAATGACCCCTTTGATACATGAAATCCAATTATCCATTTCAATGACTCCTCTCCCTCTGATCAACCTTTGCTCCAGTCGGTTTCCTTACGGTTACTGCCTCATAATTTCTTAGGTCAGGGAAAAAAAACAAACTTATTTTTGTTGGGAGGAGGGGAATCCATCTCTGAAATTTGTAAATTGCCAGCACAACATGGGGCACCACGGCACAAGGGCAGCTGAAAGCCCTCCTGCCTCTCAAGTCAATAGCGAGTCCATCCACGAGGATCGCCAGCTGATTCCGAATGGACTTTCTGATGATCGGCTTGACACTGACAGCTGTGGAAAGATTAAGTTAAATTGGAGACAAACCCACCCCTCCAAGGTGCCGGGAAATTAAGCCTGCAGAGGTCCGGGATGGAGTAACCGGAATAAGTTGTTTAAGCGGATGCATTGAAAATAAGCTGGCCGCTCTGAGCATTTCATAAGCAAAAAATGCATTTCATCTAATGTCAGAGAAATAGAACAGCCTTCTCAGAACTGCTTAGTGCCGAGTTCTGTAGATGTGGTTAGGGATGAATCAAATCTCCCTCATTCTGTTTTTGTACCAAGAGTTTGCTTTGCCCTGAATTCCACTCTTTCTGCAAACTCCAGTTTAATTATAAGAACTTCTAAAATTAATTCCAAAACTGGAATATGTACGGCTTTCATTTCCTTCACTTCATTTGAATATTTCTCCCTCTACATTACACTTTTTGTATTAATGTGTCCCATCATACTGAGATGGCTTTTTGGGGCAGTATGCTCTCAGTGCTCACAAGTGTGCATGCACTTGGGTCAAGCACCGCACTGAGGAATCCTGATGAAATCAGGTGTACAATTTCCTCAAGATATATTGGGGGCCGTGTTTAATCCATGGGCAGATACCTAATATGGAAAGATGCACAGAGCAAAGGATTTGCGACAAACTGTGCAAGTGCAGAGTTCTGCACAAAGTCTGGAAATTGGGGGGGGGAGAATAGAACAATTCAGCATTTCTAATTTGTTGCTTCCACTCAGAAAACAAGATCACGTATTTTGGCATTCCAAAAATCTGGGGAGAATTTTTCCATGTAGTAATAACATAAAAGGCACAGGCGCTCAAACCTGTGGTGTAGGGGTTAGAGTGTTGGACCACCCAAATACCAACTCTGCCATGGGAGCTTCCTGGGTGATCTTGGCCCAGCCGCAAACTTGCAGCTGAACTTACCTCACAGGGTAGTTGTGAAGTTAAGATGGAAGGCAGGATAATAATATATGCTGTTTTGGGTCCCCACTGGGCTCATACAGCTAGATTCAAGTCCAGTAGCAGCTTAGAGACTAACAAAATTTTGGGAGTATGTCAGATAGGAGGAGGAGATTGGATTTATACCCCGCTCTTCACTACCTGAAGGAGTCTCAGAGCAGTTTACAATCCCTTTCCCTTTCCCTTCCCCTCCCCACAACAGACATCTTGTGAGGTAGGTGGGGCTGAGAGAGCCCTCTCAAGAACTGCCCTTAAAAGAACAGCTCTGAAAGAATTTATGATTGACCCAAGGCCACAGCAGGAGCTGCATGTGGAGGAGTGAGGAATCAAACCTGGTTCTCAGATTAGAGTCCACGCACTTAATCACTACACCAAACTGACAAAGGGAGCTTTGACTCTTGAAAGCTCATGCCCAACAAATCTTGTTGGTCTCCAAGGTGCTACTAGAAGAAATCCAGCTGTTCTACTGCAGACCAACATGGCAATCATCAGAGACTATCTTCATTGGGAAGGAAGGTGATGTATAAATATGTAAATAAACCAATAGCATGCCAAGCATATGCTCTTGGTGTTGGAGGGGGCAGCAGTGGGAGGGCTTCTAGTGTCCTGGCCCTACTGCTGGACCTCCTGATGGCACATGGTATATTTTGGCTGCTGTGTGACAGAGTGTTGGACTAGATGGGCTATTGGCCTCATTCAACATTGGCTTCTCTTATGTTCTTATGCTCCCTAAAGAGCCAGGGTGGGGTAGTGATTAAGAGTGTCAGACTAACACTAGAGACCTGGATTTGAATCCCCACTTTTTCCATGGAAACTTGCTGGGTGACCTTGGGCCAGTCATACTTTCTCAGCCTAACCTACCTCAGAGGGTTGTTGAAGAATAATATGGAGGAGAGGAGAACAGGTCCCCATTGGGGAGAAAGGCAGGGTACAAATCCATTAAGTAAATAAATAATAAACCAATTGTATGCTGGTATATGCAGGTGGGGTAGCCATGTTGGTCTGAAGCAGCCGAGCAAAGTTTGAGTCCAGTGGCACCTTTAAAGTTTTATCTTGGGTATAAACTTTCATGTGCAAGCACACTTTGTCAGGCACAAAGCTTATACCCAGAATAAAACTTTGTTGGTCTTTGGGGTAGTTGTTGTTTTTTGTATTTTGTGTGTGTTTATGGGCATCAGAGTGAGTGTATGTGCACCTGGAAGTCATGGCAGCCTCTGGTGACTGACCCCTACTGGAAGCCTGGAAGATATTCAGGGAGGTGACTGAATAAAGCCTGTCCCAGCCTCCTGACTGCTGGTAGTTTAAGGAGGTCTCCCATCCAAGTGCTTGCCAGAGTTGACCCTGGTTAGCTTCTAAGATCTGATGAGATCGGGCTTGCCTGGGCTATCCGAGTCAGGGTAAACTTTGTTGGTCTTAAAGGTGCCACAGGACTCACACTTTGTTCTTTTGGCATATATACACACATGGATGCCTTTTACACATTGGTCCATCTAGCTCAGAACTGGATACTCTGCTACTCTGATTAGCAGCCGCTCTTCAGGGTCTTTCCCAACATCAGCTACCAGAGATCCTTTAACTATCATGCCGGGGACTGAATCTGGAACTTGCACGCAATGTACGTGCTCTACCACTGAGGCACAGCTCCTCCCCATGTTTATGCAGCTGAGCCAATGGGAGGGGTGTGTGTGGTGGACTGTAGGTCAATTCTTGCGTCTCTTAAAGCCTCCACTCCAGAAAGCTATTTGCTTGTGTACATTTTCGAAGCTAAACCTGAACTTCTGAAAAGATGTCGGCAGTGTTATGAGTTGATATTGACACCTGGCAGAATTATGAAGCTGCGAAAAAGCCAGCTTCCCCTCACCCCTTCTCCGATGATAAAATTGATTTGATTTTTGCGGAGCTAATCTGGAGAGTGGCACCAGCGAATTGTCTCCTTGTGTGATATTGAAATAAAGTGCTTCCAAGGAGGAAAGCTGATTCTCTGAGCTGTTCTCAGTCTCGGTGAGTTAGTGCCCTTGTTCATTGATTTCTCTTGGTAGGTGTCACTTCTAGTTACAATTTCATCAACAACACCTTTCACCCCGTAACTTTGGTGTTAGCATTGTGTATGACCAGTGCTTTCTGGACAGATTTTGCTTACAGGTCAAGAAACATGCCCCTTTCCTCTATCACTCTTGCAACTTTAAAAAATTGCAATTATTCAGTAATCGACTATGGCCAGGGCTCAGCAGAAACTGAAACAAATGAGATTTACACAAGAACGGCTTTGGAAAAAGATGCAGAGGTGGTAAATTACATTATATATATATATATATATATATATATATTAAAAGCATCGCATTCTTAACAAATATAGCCTCTCCTTCCTTTAAGTTTAGTTTACAAAGAGATGTAGCAAAGTTTGTCTTCCCACTTCCCAAAGTGCACCTTTATGAGTCAGCCTGTGAACTAAGAATGTCTCTTGGTGCCCTGGTCTAGCCTTGTTCACATGTTACAGTGAACACATGTACATGCATACATGCATTTGTAAGAAAGATGCAATGCACATTCACTTTACAAATGAAACTGAGGACCAGTACCAGGGTAAGTGTAGAGTTTAATTTACACACTGAGCAGTAAATGCATTGAATGGAACATAAGATTTATTCAAAACACATTGAAAGAAAATAAAAATGAAGGGTATACTGGACATGGATTGTATGTGCATTCAATGTAACTTGTCAACAAGGTTTCTGTGCACACACATTACCGGAGGCAAGTCAATAAGTATGTAAAACAGGATTCTGTCCAATGGGATCCCCAGGTTGTAGAATTCCCTGCCCCTGAAGATCTGGCATGCTTCCTTGTGTTTTAATGGATCATTCAGAAATAACAGAGGCCTAGCTTCACTGCAGAGTTCCTTCTAAGTTGTGCTAGCAGGTGCTGGCACACAAAATTTTACATGGTGGCTCATGGATTTTAGCTTCAGCCCACAAGTAAACTGAGAAGGCATTTTTCCCTCCATTGGAAACAATGGATGTAAATATTTAAATGAATAAGTAGTTTGGGCAGGTTGATAACATTTAAGCAACTTCCTGTTTTGTTAGGTTAGGTAGAGTTGTAACAGTGATTGTTCCCCCTCTGTTATACTTGACCTGTAACCTCTCCTTATATTATAAAAGAGTTTTGGTGTGACTCTTTCCTGGATGTTCTGCACGCCAGCACAGTCTTTGGCTTCCTGACCTGTCACTCCTGACAGTGTGCCAATGGCTGCATGCCAGGTGATGGGTCTGCTTCTCTTCCCCGCCCACTCCCTCTTCAGCCACTGTACCCTGTCAGAACAGCTTTCTCTCTTGATGAAGACACTTCTCCTGCTTGCATCCTATGTAGGAATAACTCTTCCCTCAGTGGCTGTTGGTAGGTGTAACAAAATGGCTGTTACCTGTGTTTGTAAGATGGCTGTGGTTCTTTGTTTAAAATGTCCCCCCATCAGGTTTAATTGAGATGTAGTTCCAGAGAGGGGCCTGCAGGGGTATCACTCACTGGGTGGTATACAGTTCCCAGCTGCCTCAAGGCCAAAAAGTGTGGGAAAACAGGGACTGTCCCAATGGGCAGGGCGACATCAATATAGACTGCAGCCCATCCAGGGAGGAGGCAGTCTTTGTTCCTGGGAGGCAGCAGAAATTCAGCCACCCCACAGTCAGCTGGACTGGGGAATGAATGGAAGTTTCCCTGCTGGTGTCTGCTTACTCCTACAGTGTGTGTGTGCTCCATAACTGGCGAAACGTCAGGTCCTACAATGCCAAGACCACGGCCACACAACCCAGAAAATCTACAGCAACTAGTTAAATAAATTCTTTTATTTGGGCTAATAGTCTGTGTTGTGCTCTGACCACATAGTCTCCCCCGCTCTGCACAATATCAAAGGGAGGGGGTAGCCCAGGGAAGCAAGGAAAGACCAGGCCCTTGGGTTGCCAACTTTCCAGGGATTCCCCCAAAGATTGGGGATTCCATCTCCAAATAGGGAGATTCGGCCAGAGGGGTCTCACTGTCCACTGTGACAATTCAGTGAGTCGTGGCAGCAAATTTAAGGAGTGAGATATGCGCAGGAAAGGAGCGTAGGAGGCAAACAGCTAAGTGGTAAACTGGAGCCTGTTTCACCATGGTAAGCAACCAAGCTTGATTCAGACAAAGGAAACCCTTTGCAGGCCTTTGTGAGGAACTCATTGTGACCAGTTCTGACTAGGGTTGCCAGCTCCAGGCAGAGAAATTCCTGGAGATTTCCTGGTAAAGTCTATGGAAGCCTGGATTTGGGGAGGGGAGAGGCTTCAGCTGAACAGAATGTCATAAAGCCCTCCTTCCAAAGCAGCTATTTTCTTCGGGGGGGGAGATCTGTTGTCTGGAGTTCAGTTGTGATACCTGGTAATCTTCAGGCTCCACCTGGAGGTTGGCTGCCCTAGGCGTAGCAGTCAGTGCTTCAGAGAAGGGTCTGCTAGATCCAGGTTCTTGCTGTAGAAGCTGAGTGGGTGATTTTGGACCAGTCACAGACTTTCAGCCTAACCTACCTCACAGGATTGTGCAAGTCAAAAGGGGAAGAGGAGAATGATGTAAGCTGCTTTGGTCCCCATTGCAGAGAAAGACAACTTTTCCTCCTGGGAAAGCATTGCTGCCAATCTCCAGATGAAGGCTGCAGATCACTCAGAATTATAACTGCTCTCCAGATGGTAGAGATCAGTTCCCCTGGAGAAAATGGTGGACTCTGTGGCAGTCAGGGCTTCAGAGCATGGAAAATGGTGGACTCTGGCAGTCAGGGCTTCAGAGCAAGGAAAAGGCTGCAGGTGTGTGTGGGGGGGAATGGAAAGCTGAAGAGTGAGGGGAAATAAAGGTAGGTTGATGATTGACTGGGAAGGAAATAGGGTTGCCAACTCCAGATGGGAAATTCCTGGAGATTTGACGGATGGAACCTGTAGAGGGTGATGTTTGAGGAGGGGTGGGACCTCAGACAGGTACAATGCCATAGACTCCACCCTCCCAACCAGCCATTCCCTCCTGGGGAACCACTGTTGCCAATCTCAGGAGAAGGGTAGAAATCACTCAGAATTATAACTGATCTCCAGGAGGGAGGGGGGAGGAGATGAAAAGCTGAAATCAGAGGGTCAGATAATGGCAGGTTGATGCTTGGCTGGGAAGGAGATAGGGTTGCCAATTCCAGGTTGGGAAATTCCTGGAGATTTGGGGGTGGAGCCTGGAGATGGTGAAGTTTGAGGAGAGGTGGGACCTCAGACAGGTACAATGCCATAGACTCCACCTTCCCAACCAGCCATTCCCTCCTGGGTAACAATTGTTGCCAATCTCCAGTTGAGGGCTAGAGAACACTCAAAATTACAACTGCTCTTCAGGTAGCAGAGATCAGTTTATCTAGAGAAAATGGTGGACTCTGTGTTATTATACCCTGCTGAAGTCACCACATCACATTGATGCTGAGTGCCCAAGGCCTTGGCACTCTCCCAGATCCTCTTTCTAGAACTTGTTGTATTTATTTCCACAATGGGCCTTATTTCTAGTTAGTCATATTTCACTAAAAAACCCAGTCCTCTCCCCCACACCATGCTGATATATTTTAAAAGGCTCAGTGCAGGGTGATGGTCCAAGGCCAGGTCTACCAATATAGTAGGAAGGGATGGGTAGTCCTCTCCTTCAGAGGCCAGATCTACCAATATAGTGAAAAGGGGCAGGTAGACCTGTTCTCTGCAGGCCTGGTCTACCCCAATAGAGGACAATGTTTTGTGTAATGAAATTTGACTTGATTCTGTTTTCTTTTATAATGTTTAAATTATTCTTAAAATATAGTTTAAATATAGTTTAAAATAATTCATTCTGACATTTTTACAAGGTTATGGAAATAACCTAAAAACTAATTAATGCAGTAGTCAAATGTAGAATCATTCATAACTTTAATGCTACTAGTTTTTTTCATTCATAAGCAGTGTTCCCTCTAAGCTGAGGCTAGTGTGAGCTAGCTTACAGTTTTTTATCCTCTGGCTCACACATTTTTGTCTTCGCTCAGGAAGGATGGCTCCAGAGCAAACTAATTTATGCAGTATTTATGTATTTATTTATTTCATTTGATTTATAGTCCGCCCTCCCCATGACAGGCTTGCTCAAAACTTTAATGCCAGTAGCTCACAAAGTAGAATTTTTGCTCACGAGACTCCATAGCTTAGAAGGAACATTGCTCACAAGGTAGAATTTTTGCTCACAACACTGTGACGCTTAGAGGGAACATTTGGTCAGGTCCCCCCTGGCTGCTGGTAGGGGGTAGGATTGCCAACTCCAGGTTGAAGAATTCCTGAAGATTTGCAGTTGGAGCCTGGGTGGGACAGGGACCTCAGCAGTGTAACACCATAGAGTCCACCCTCCAAAGCATCCATTTTCTCCAGGGGACCTGATCTCTGTGGTCTGAAGATGAGCTGTAAGTCTAGGGGATCCCCAGGCCCCACTTGGAGGCTGGCACCCCTACTTCACTGACTTAGGATTCATTGTAGAAAACCGGCAGCAACGATAACTCCTCCCTTAATTCTCTGACCTCTGTCCTGAAGCTGCATTTCCCGTTCTTTATGCAAACTAGAAACGGAGTTTGTTGCTGCTCTTTCTGTTCTTTGGGATAATTATCTTCTCTGACACATGGCTCCAGACTCATTGAAACTCATATATCATTTCTTTATGAAATATGTATTTAGTGACAGTTGAACTGAGTGAGCTTTTTAACCCCTCCTGTTTTTGGTCTCATATTCCATTTTTTTCTATTAAATATCATTGTTTTTTTTTAACGGTATGATATAAGATCACTTGAGGGAATACCCTAGCCAACCCCACCCCAAGTGCCAGAGAAGAGGGAAAAGAAATCAGTTCTCTCTCGGAAAGGCATTGCATGTCAATGAGAGAGCTCCCGAGGCCATAGCCACAATATTGGGTATGCAGTCAGCTACCAAGTGGCTGGCAGAACCCAGCCACAGCAAGTGATTCCCTCACCCTGCACCCCTTCCAGGTTCTGCTCACCATTCAGTAGCTATGTGCCTCCATGGGACTGCAGCTGAAACCGTGGTAGCCCCAAGGCTACCTCCCAGGGCCCACTGGCAAAAGCATCACCTTCTCCTCCCCTTTCAGCAATTGTTATTGGAGGGGGGCTGAGATACTCACTGGGAGCCACTGGTTGAGATGTGGTATATAACTTTCTCAAATAACATAGGGATGCCAGCTCCCGGTTGGGAAACTCCTAGAGGTTTGGAGGTGGAGCCTAGGGAGAACAGGGGCCTCAGTGTGGTACAGTGCCATAGAGTCCACCCTTTGAAGCATCCATTGCTCAACTTGTGCAGCAGGGATATGAAATACAAGACCACCAGGGAGGAAAGACGCTTTCCTCACTGCCCAGCACTGTTCTCCTACAAATCACCCATCCAACCCATTGGATCTCCTCCCGCTAGAATTCCCTATATTACCTTGGCAAATGCCAGGAGGGCTGCTGCCTGAGAAAGACATCGTTTGGGAAGGATATGCAGTTCCTCCTGTGTGACACTTTAGGCTGTTTCCCCTGGTCTCAATGGTCTTTATTGCAGAGACTAAGGGAAATTCCTAGAGCATCATTCTGTGGAGGCAATTTTTTCTCCCACTCAAAAATTCCAATTGTGTTGGGGACTGGCAATTCTCCATCCTGGATGGGTAAATGGGAGACCTACCTCACTCAGGCTACTAAATGTGTGTAGGTAGACACAGATTTAGTACTAAGGAGAAAGTGGCTTGGCTTCAACCTGGAGTAGAGACACGGTAGTCTGTGAAAGGGCTGTAGACATTCTACTCCAAATCTCACTCTCTGACATGCTTTTATCTAGCAAAGAGGCTGTACATGCCTTTGACCATAACAGGTTAATTCTGCCATTTCTGCTTGAAGTAATGTAATCCTCACCCTCAGTCTAAAATGCTACAGGGCTAATTTGGCCAAGTGATGAATTTGTAGAGAGCTTGCTTGGCTCTTCATTCTGTGGTTTTCCTGTGGTCCGTATTAGGTGGGTTAATTGGTAAGGAGCTGACATGTAATAGACCCTACCTTGGGACAGGGAGTTGGACATCTTGACCTTGAAATGCTTTCTGAAGGCCATCATGCACTCTGGCTTCTATTTCTATTCCGAACTGAACTGAGAAAAGATTTGCAGTAGGAGAGAAACCTATCACAGTGGCACAGCAGACCCTTCCTGTCTGAGCAAGCATTTGGTGACTGCATCTTAACAGCTTCCTTCTGGAAGTCAAATTTCATCTAGCCATTGGGACTGATATTCCATCGCAACTGGAGAGGACGACCTCTCAGCAGCAGCAGAAAAGATTTGCAGTGTGTTGGCACCTCTTTGTCATGTCACGCTGCAGCTGAACAATCTGTTTCCTGATGCTGTTGCCTGTCCCAATTCCTTTTTGAAGGGAGGAAATATATATATTGTCGGTATCTTCTTATTGGGTTCAGAGGCACCCTGGAAGTTTGCAGGAAAGCCCGTGCCAGCTGCCTCGCACAGCCCCGCAAAGATGGTGAGGAGTTCAAGGCTTCTGGCACAGTCTATCAGCAAAGCCAATTGCCAGATGCTTCCCACATAAGGAACTGAGTCACCTGCTCCATGAAGCTCAGTGGGTAGGACTGCCAACCTCCTACTGGTGACTGGCGATCTCTCAGAATGACATCTGGTCTCCCAACTACAGAGATCAGTTCCCCTGGAGAAAATGTCTGCTTTGGAAGGTGGCCTCTGTGGTATGGTACTCTGTGGCGGTCACTCCCCTCCCTAAACCCCCATGTCCCCAGTCTCCACTCCCCAAATCTCTAAGGATTTCTCAGCCCAGAGCTGGTAACCCTACTCAGTGATGATCTGATACCACACAGCCTGCCTTCCAAAGCTGCCCTTCTTCCTCAGGGGGACATCAACATCATCCGTGTAGTCTGGAGATCATTTGTAATTCCAGAAGAACTCCAGATCCCACCTGGAGGTTGGCAACCCAAATGGCGTTTCTTGAACAGGCCACACATAGAGGCTGCCTGTTGCTCATGGTGGAGAAGCCATGAATGTGCATACACATGAATGGAAAGCCATTACAGTATCATGGATGGTCAGAGCATTGGACAAAGTCCAGGGAAACCCAAGCTGAAACTCCCATCTCTGAAGCTCACTGGGGGGCTTTGAGACAGCCATTCTCTCTTAACTTAATCTACCCTGCAAGGCTGTTGTGAAGATAAAATTGGGGAGGATCACCATGTGAGCTCCTTGAGGGGGTCAAAAAGGTAATAAAGATGATGTCTAAGCATACACAGTATGTTATGGATATATGGTGTCAGAGAGCTAGGCATCAGCATCTCTTACAAGTAGCAGTACAATCCAAATTCAGCAATTTCATGTCAAGGTCTCAGGCTCTGGTCACACTGCAACTGACATGCGCTTTGTTCCCGATTTATTTAAATTGGGAACATTTTTATTCGCATTGGGCTGTCTACACGCAGCCAGCCCCTCTTTCCCAGCACCCGCTTGCCTACTGCTGCGCCGTCCTTCCAGGCGATCCTGCCGGCCACGGGGAGGCTTGGGCGATTGCTGCTCCTGCCGACACTTGGGGGCTGCCATAGCCCCCACCTCTCGTTCCCTCCTCCAGGGCCGTCGTTGTGCACTTTTTTTAAAAAAAAAGCTTCTGGTTTGAGCGCTTGACTAAACATGTGCTTAATAAATCCATTATTAAACTTTAAATGGATTTATTAAGCACATGTTTACTCAAGCGCTCAAACCGGAAGCTTTTTTAAAAAAACAAAAAAAACCAAGAACGTTCAGACAGCCCTAATCGCAATCCTTGCGAGAGAGGGGCTGTCCACATAGGCGAAATCGTGCTATCAAAGCGGAAGTGCCAGGAAAACACTAGTTTCTCCAGGGGTCAGGAAAACCCGGAAGCATTGCGCGAGTAAGCCCGCTTTGCGGTGGGAGGCGGATTGGTGCGTATGAATGTGAAACTGACATGCGCAAGTAAACAGCAGCGAATCCCAATCAAAACAGCAGTGTGACCGCACCCTCATTCTCACACTCAGTTCAGCAGAAGAGTGCCCAGGTAGTTAGAAACTCACAGGCTTCTGAATTCCATTTGTCATCTCGGGGTTTTCAGTTTCAGTGTGGTTCCCTAAATACCTCTTGTGAAAAGGAATTTAAAGCTCATCCATATGGAAACCAGAGGTGTCTGAACAGTCAGTGCTGGTCTCACAATAACTCATATCAGCCACTAGTATGTTTGGGATCAGCTGTGGCTAATTTCCCACTCCAGAACATGTGCATTGTTCAAATTAAATGCCAAGAGACACCTTAGGGGCTGGGGGGAAAGTTTCCTTCTGCCCCCACCCCCCACATTTAAAGGAAAAAGAGAGAGGAGAGAAAGAGGGAAGGAAGTCATTAATCCCTAATGGAACCAACAATCTCTCTAGGAATCCATTATCATGCTCTTTAACCCTTGGCTTAACTGGAGGAGATAGCAAGTGCTCTCTTGATGCAGGCAGCCATTTGTTAGGATTTCAAGTCTAGCAAAGGGTTACAATGGCTGCGGTCACAAAGAAGGGAGAAAATGCGGGCAGGAAGCGAGGCTGTTTGCCCCACCTGCAATGACGCGCATTTGCACGATCATACCTCCCGCCAGGCGCCCCGCAGTTCCCAATGATACTGGGTTTTCAGCAGTAGCTTTTCACCACGCTACTGAAGCGTGAAAGGACGCCCCGCCGATGACTCCGGGACACCAGACAGATGTGTCTGCCTGATCACGTCCCTTTAATCCGCAGGGGAATCGCATGTCTGCCGCGGCTTCCAGTACATATGATCGCACCCAATGAGTGATTATAGAGTCATAGAGTGGGTTCAAACTGGTGCAGTACTTGCCAGGTTGTGGGCAACATGCCGATGAAAGCAAGGGAGCAAAACAAGATAGATGGACTTCTTTCTACCACCACCCAAACCCGGAGCAACCTAGGCCCAAGGAATTTTGTACCCCAGTCCCCCAAATCAGCGGCCCTGACTGAACGCATTACAGCAGCATCCTGGATCCCTGAAACAAGTGCTTTCCAGATGCATACTGAGCGCCAGCAGGTGCATGCCATGTCCTTTGCCCTGACAGGTATTGATTCAGTACGAGATATGGTTGGCCTTTTAAAATAAAATATGCCTTAACTTTATCATGAAAGGTTAAAGCTCTTTGTGGCTATTAATTTATTACTGTTACTTTTGTTTCTGCAAAGTGTGTTGCTTCAGTAATTTACTGGATTCCTGATAGATAAATTGTGTCATCTTCAGTTCAGAAAATATAACTGCAGTGTATATTTAAGGTTGTGCAGTTGCTCTCTCTGAATCACCGGGGTTTTGGCATGTCAAGGTGGTGAAGATAGGCTTAAGAGCTTAAGGAGAAGGCCATTTCCATATGCATAGCAAAAACTGCTTTTTGTCATTCTTGCATTTTAAAAAAGACTGGCTAACATACTCTGTTATGCACAAGGCAGCTGCTGTGTGAGTTCCAATCCTAGCAAGGTGTCTCTTTCATTTAACTAGTGGCCTCCAGCAGGACTGGGTGCATCATGCACGGTTGCCAATTTCCAGGCAGCCTCTGGACATCTCCCAGAATTACAAATGATCTCCAGACTGCAGTTCCACTTGGTTGTTAGCTCCCTTCCGCCTTTTCTTCTTTTTATTACATTTATACCTCAACTTTTTCTCCACTGGAGACCCAAAGTAGCACACGTTGTTCTCCTCGTTCCCATTTTATCCTCACAACATTTATCCATTTCATCCTAGTTACAGCTGGATCCTGGTATACTGGTTAAGTACCTGGTTGTTAGGGTTGCCACCTCTGGATTGGAAAATTCCTGGAGATTTGGGGGTGGAGCCTGGGGAGGGGAGGGACCTCAGCGTGGTATAATGCCATAGAACCCACCCTCCAAAGCAGCCACTTTCTCCAGGAGAACTGGTCTCTGTTGTCTGGAGATCAATTGTAATTCCAGGAAATCTCCAGGTCCCAGCTAAAGGCTGAAAACCCTAATTACTGTACCTCCTGCTCTGAATCCACTATTCCTGTTGTCATTCAGTGGAGCAGCAGCAGCAGCAGAAGAAGAAGAAGTAGAAGAAGAGGAAGAAAAGGAGGAGGAGGAGGAGACTGGATTTATACCCTGCCTTTCACTTGGAGTCTCAGAGCGGCTTACAAACTCCTTTCCCTTCCCTTCCCCTCCCCACACAGACACCCTGGGAGGTAGGTGGGGCTGAGAGAACTCTGACAGAAACTGTTCTTTTTCAAGAACAGCTCTGACAGAACTATGGCTTGCCCAACGTCATCCAGCAGCTGCAAGTGGAGCTGTGGAGAATCAAAACCCAGTTCTCCCAGATTAGAGTCCGTGCACTCGACCACTACACCAAACTGGCTCTCTGATGTCTTGGCGCCACTACCCCCAAACTTGGAGATAGCCCTGGCCACAGTTGTGGGGAACATTGCAGATGTGATGTGCAGCAGCTATTCAGACCTGCACTGTGAAATGAAAGATGTGCTTCTGCCAATGAGTGAGAAGAGAGACACATTGGCAGAAATAAAGGGGCCGAGGCAGTTTTTGCATCGCCCTAGAGTTACTGTGTATGCTTTCCAAAGTCATTTTAGAGAAAGAATAAATTAATCTTTGGGAGGTTTTGCCATCTTCATCCCATCCTTTTATATTCTTTCTGTGCACAGTATACAGTGATGGCTTTATATGCAGAATAAACAGGCTTGGCTAGAGATTATTTCAAAGTAAGAATGTTCCAGTGCTCAACTGAATGCAGTAAATTTTAGGGTAGATTGTAATCCCATTCATACTTTGGCTTTTAGAATGCCTGAAAACTTCCAGCATCCACAAATCATTACGTAAATGCAATCGAAGCCTAGTTTTGCACAATAAAATGTCGACTTTTTTTCCCCAGCCGAGAATTTATCTCTCGGCGTAATTCAGTCATAAATATGCCTCTGCCAAATATCCTTTAACTTAATGTAGTACGTAGAACTTTACTGTATTAATTCATTTTCTACTTACGACAATCAGGTTTTAATATGAGCTGATTGAAGCGGAGCAATGGATTCATTGGGGCCCTTAAAAGCTTTTATAGTGCCACACTAAAAGGTGTATTAAAAAAGAAAAAATGGATTTTGCATAGTTGTAAATCAGGCACTTTAATAAGATTTGGAAATTGTGCGTAAAGAGATTTTTAATGCAGGAGGCTCTAGCTAGCTTTGAAGGAATTTTTACTATAGGATGTATAGTAACCAAATGACACTGGGGTCCATAGAATCCACTCTCTGCTCAAGGAGTCTTGAAAATATTGTGTTTCCTCCCCAGCGTATTTTCTGGATTTGAACCTTTTTTGACAGTTTGTAAGGGACAGAATACCTGTTTTTCCCAGAGTCTCAGAGTGACTTGCCATCGTCTTCCCTTCCTCTCCCAATAACAGACCCCCTGTGAGGTAGGTGAGTCTGAGAGAGTTCTGAGAGAATTGTGACTGGCTCAAGGTCACTCAGCAGGCTTTATGTGATGGAGTGCAGAATCATATTCAGTCCTCCAGATTAGCATCCACCACTCTTAACTACTACACCACGCTGGCTTTCAGGGCCAGATGGTGCCAGATTGCTGATTTGTCCACCTATTTGGGATAGTTTTCAGTTCATTCAGTCTGAGGATGTGGCCAGGGTTCTTAGAAGTTTGAAGCTTGTCTGATTCTGGCAGGGCTATTTTTGGGCAGGAACACACAGGAACGGAGTTCTGGCTGGCTCTCGAGTTGGCCACGCCCAGCAGGAATTCATTAGCATAATAGGTCACAGGAACAGCAGGAACGCATTAGGATTGGCTACATTAGGGGTGTGTGGCCTAATGTGCAAAGGCATTCCCGCTCCAAAAAAAGCCCTGGGTTTTGACAACAAACAAGGTAAACAGAATAAGAAGCAAAAGGTGGGTGTGGCTGGATGACCAGAAAGTGGAGTTGTGGCCTAATATGCTAATGAGCTGTGTTGTCAGGGGTGTCCTAATATGCTAATGAGTTTCTGCTGATGGGTGTGGCCTATTATGCTAATGAGTTCCTGCTGGGCTTTTTCTACAAAAAAAGCCCTGGATTCTGGTATGACCTTCTTGGTTGCTTAAATCTGCCAGAGAAGACCAAGAGGTAGTTAATGCCTCCTTGAGAGATGGCGTGGTTGCCCCAGCTTTGAAATGGGCTGTGGTACCACCACTGCTAAAGAAGCCTATCCTGGGCTCAGGAAATATCAATAACTATTGACCAGTTTCAAATCTTCCATTCTTAATCAAGGTGATTGAACAGGTGTTGGTTTCAAGCCTTCCTGGATAAGGTGGATTGTTTGTATCCTTTCCAATCTCTTTTCAGGCCTGAAACAACCTGGTTCACCCCAGTGAATGACCTCTGCAAGGAGATGGGCAGAGGAAGTGTGACTTTGTTGATTCTCCTGGACCTCTCAGTGGTTTCTGATACCATTAGTCAGGGCATCTTTCTAGACTACCTTTCCAGGCTGGGATTGGGTGGCACAGTTTTGCAGTAGTTTTGATCCTACTTGGAGGGCAGGTTGCTGAAGGTGATGCTGAGGGACTGCTGCTCATCACCTGGTCTTTAGCCTGTGGGACCCTGCAAGGCTCCATCTATGAAAGTGCTGGGTGAGGTCATCCAGAGATTTGTGCTTGATTGGCAGCAATATGCAGATGATACTCAGGTCTATCTTGCACTTCCAGCTGATCCCAGGGAGGATGTAGGAACCCTGAAACAGTGCCTGGAGACAGTTTTGGAGTGGATGCAAGCCAGTAAACTTAAGCTTAATTCTGACAAGGTGGAAGTGCTACTGGTAAGAAGAATGTCTGACCTGGGACTTTAAGTATCACCCATTTTGAATGGGGTTGCACTGTCCTTGAAGGAACAGGTGTGCAGTCTTTGGGTACTCTTGGACTCAGGCCTACAGTTGGGTAAGCAGGTGGCACGTGTGTCCAGGAGCAGGAGTGCCTTTTGCCAGCCTTGACTAGTTAGCCAGCTGCAGCTTTTCCTGGGTAGAAATGACCTGGCCACTGTGGTGTATGCCCTGGTTACCACTAGATTAGATTACTGCAATGCACTTTACCTAGGGCTTCCCTTGAAAATTGTTTGGAAACTTCAGTTGGTGCAGCCTGCTGTAGCCGGGATGTTGACCAGAGTGGGTCATAGAGACCATCTCACTCCAGTTTGGCCCATCAATATTTGGTCCCAGTCTATATTTGGGTACTTCTAATGGGATACCATATAGGAAAAATGTCTGCTCCTGTGCTCAAAAGTGTATTGAGGATCTATCCCACGTCACATTTCAGTGTACAAAATACAAGGGTGAATGTAATAGATTTTTATGGACCATAATATCCCATTTTCCAGGGAGGTCAGATCAGGAGAAATTAGTTACATTACTGACAGCTAGAGACAAATTCATTACTCTCCAAATGGCAAGATTTACTATCACTGTTATGAAGGATAAAAAAGATGATGGGGCATGTGGACCATAGTATGTCTGACCCATGACTTGCTTCACTCTCGGTCAATTGTTATTTGCCATATTTTATTTGTCTCCGGATTGTAAGGTCTCTCTCTCTCTCTTACTTTTGGATATACAGTTTTAATGATGATTTTGTATTTGTATATTAATACTAATTGAAAAATGCTTAATTTTTAAATTATTTTATTTCCCCCCCCCTTTTAATTTTCTCTTGGTGGAATCTCCACCTTATTCTGCATTGTTACTATGGCTTTTCTTTGCTAATGCAGTAAAGACTGACTGACTGATTCACTGATTGATATCTGGGTACAATTAAAGGTGCTCAAGCTTTATATGGCTTGGGACCAGTATACTCAAAGGACCACCTGCTCCATTGCAAACCTACTCAACCACTTTAATCACCTTCCAAAGCTGTTCTTTGAGTGCCCCTCCCCTTCTGAGATGGAGGGGGCAACCTGGGGGAGGGCCTTCTTGGTTGTGGCACCAAGTCTCTGGAACTCTCTCTCCCCAAGGAGACTCATCTGTCCCCTTTGTTCTTGTCTTCCACCAGTGGATGAAGGCCATTTAAAAAAAAAAAATCTGGCATTCCCTCAGCAATCCCTCCTTCCTGCCCTATGTTTTCATTGTTGTTTTTATCTTTTGTATGTGCATTTTACCTTTGGCTTCCATTGTTTGAATTATACGTTTTTGTTTGGTTTTAGTGGTTTTTAAGATGTGTTCTTATTATGTTCTTAATCTGTTAGTCACCTTACTGATTGTGATGAGGGAAGAAAGGAGAGGTATAAATTTTGTAAACATGTAGATAACACATGGCGCCACTGTAATCGGCAAGGCAGCAAAACGTCCAGCATTTTGCATGTGAAAACAGACACAAACGTTGGTACAAAAAGAGGAACAAAGGTCATTGCCAGAATCAACTCCCTTTTCCCCTCCTTTACACAATCCAGGTAATTTGATTCTACCTTCTGTATTCTGTATTTGCCTACTCATTCGATTTCAAAGCCAAGAGGGTGGTATTTGGTTAAATATATACTAGAAAAATATTTGTCTAACAGTGGTGTCAAAAGGTCAAAAGCTGAACATGGTTCCAATCTTTGGGGGCCTTCTGTACTTGTTTGAAGACGTTCATTTTCCTTCAGGTTAGTTTGCAGAGGCTCTGCTGTAACCTGCTTTTCTTTCTGATGTGTTTCCCAGCATTTTATTATGTATGTGTACAGCATCATGTCACTTTCAGTTTTTTACTGGACATAGGATAGCACTAGGATAGCTCTAGGAATCTCTAGAAATTCTATGATAATGCACTATAAGGTAGCTCTAGGAAATGTCAGAGACTATATGGTTTTACTATAGACTTGTACCATAGAGTTCCCTGCAATTCCTAGAGCTACTCATATCACTTCCATTTTTACTGGAAATGATGCTATATCTCAGCCAGCACTTCATCTCCCACATATCCCCACAGCTCTCCTGCTGTTTGCCAGGAACTGCTGGCAACCATAGCCAGGGATTATTAGTGAAGGCACACATAGCTGTGGAAAGCAACTATAATATTTAGAGGTCCCCCTTGATAAAGCACATGCAAAATGAGTAGGGGTTTTAGAGTCTTGTTTTTTGCTCCGTGCTTGGTGCAGCCCTCCTTTTCTCGCTTGAAATAATAAAGCCAGGATTTGATCTGGCAGTTCAGTGGCAAAGCTGCAGTAGAGCCTGGAAGTGTCCTGGTTACCAGTGTTCAGTTCCTCTTATGAAAAAGCCTTTGGGGACTTTCAAAAATGGATTCCCTGTCTGTAATAAAGGGGACTATTTTGAAAGCACAAAACAAATGCCCTTAAGGGGATAGTTTGAAGAGTATTGCTTTATTTCCTGTAAAAAAGTATAGGGTAGTTTTTCAGTGATCAGGATATTGAATTAGGCTGCAAGAGGAATAATGTGCTATTTTTACAGCAGAGGATGTTCTAATATAGAAAGGTTGGTTTTCATTTTGTATAGGTGGCATTATTTTCAATGACAGCAGGAGGAATTGCTCAATTTTGATATGTATTTTTGGTATCCTTGTAATTTGATCCCCTTGACTAGGAGCTCAAAGCCTTAGGTGAATTTTAAAAATAAAATTTCCAGGGCATTTGAAGAGAATCTCCCTCTGTTTTTCCAATGTACCAAATGGTGAAATAAAGGAGAACAAAAGTATCTACATAATATTGTGACATTACTTCCTCCCCCTGCCCTAACTGTTTGTCAAGTGCCATCGAGAAGCAGCTGCCTTATGGCGACCTCATAGGGTTTTCGAGGCAACTGATTAAGCCGAGGTGGATTGCATTGCCTTCCTTTGCAGAGTCTTCGGCTGAGGTCAGACTGGCAGTATGAGGCGCGAGGGAGTCGTGGCAAAAAGACCTGAAACAACGTGTTCTGGGTATTCCCAGTCACACTGCACTGACTGATGCAGGAGCATACCAGGGAGGAGGTGCAAGGGAATGTTCGCACTGTTGGCCTGCCCCTGGGGGAGGCGTGGCTGTAAGTGGCTTTTTCTCACTCCAGTGACATGTGCCTATGCACATAGGCGCAGCAGCAATTATCAATGCGGCTTGTTCGTGCGGCTTTTAGCGTGCACACATCCAGGAAGCAGGATCAATGCACTCTCCAGGGTTTGCTACCACTTTCACCTGGTACTTTCTAAACTCGGGAGGGAAGCCTTACAAGACGGATTGAGTACGGCCAGGGAACGCCTGACAGCTGTGCCTGTGTGAACCGGCCCCTTTAATCTGTTTGTGAAACGTGCCTATATCAGGCCAAACTGCCAGTCTGAACTCGGCCTTCCTTGATGGTCTCCCATCCAAGGACTGATCCTGCTTAGCTTCCAAGATCTGATGAGATTGGGCTATATTGTACTTATCCCACATCCCCTATCCCAGCTAGGGATGTGTAAATGTTCACTTATTTTTCTGTCTGTTTATATTTTTGGCAATGGTTTCAGTTCTTTGGTATTCCCTGTTGTTTTTGTAGAGTTCTACTTAATGCATATGCGTAATTTATACATCTAACACCTCAGTCCTTTGCAGAACTATGCCTTCCAGTCCAAGCCTGTTAATTTCAATGGACTTTGATTAGAATAATGCTACATAAGGTTGAACTATAATACAGGTATAATGCACACATGTGGGCAAGTCTGGAACTTTGAGAAAGAAATTATCAGTGCTATCAATTGGGGGGGGGAGTATAACATCAGTATCTGGGTATAAAAGAGGCCTAAGTCAATCATAATTTTCTTGTCCTGACCTGGTTTCCATCAGATTCAATGTCTGCTACATAGTTTTCAAATCCTGTGAAGCCATAAACATTGGGGAACTGGTCTTTACTAAATACAATGAGAAGATGCAGGTCTTGCCACTGGTTCTGACACTCACTATAACCAGCTTTTTCTGAATGGCTGCCATAACTGAGGGGGTTCTTGATTATCTCCTTGGCACTATTTGTAGTAGACTGCCATTACATTTTTGTTATGGAATGGGTACAACAGGTAGAAAGGTTCAAGCCAAGCATCCTTGGTGGGAACAACAATTCCTGAACAGCCTTTCCCTGATTAGCCTTCTGAAGTTATGAAAGGCCTTCTTGGTTGTGGCACCAAAATTGTGGCACTCCTTCCCCAGGAACATTTATTTATCTATTTACTTCTTCATTTATTTATTTATCCCTTTCTACCACTGTCTTCCACCAGTAGGTGAAGACTTTTTTTTTTTTGGGTCTGGTGTTCTTCAATGAGCTCCCTTTCTCATCCTATTTTTAAATTGTTGTTTTTGTTTTTTATATATATATTCTACTTTTGGCTTTTAAAATAATTTGCTTTAATATTGTTTTTAATTATTGACTGCCTTGGTGAGCCCCGATGAGGTCGAAAGATGAGATATAAATTTTATAAATAAATAAATAACATTTCCTGCAGTCTTCTGAAGTTCCTCTGTTACATCCTATTCCAATTAATTAGAAGAAAGCCAGGACTGGCTCTTTACTTTGGAGCTGTTTGAAGAAAGCAGCAAGTGGGTGCCAGGAAACACAGTGGTGAGTGGCATGCACCCTTGGGTGCCAGATCATCGGTATACCATATAACACTGATTTATTGATTCACAAATAATGTTGATAATTAAGTAAATTTTTACTGGAAAAAAAGACTAATGAAAGGAAACAGAAAATGGCATGAACATTTTTAAAAAACCATGGGTTTAATTTGCAAAAAGATGGTGCAGAACTGAACTGGGGTTTGACAAGCCAAGACAGCAGGGGTCGAAATTCCAGATCATCCCCTATAACCAGTTCCAATGAAGATCACAGTAACAGCAGCCACTGCCTGCAGTGAAAAAAAAAATCTCTATACCTTTCCACTTCCCTTTCCCAACTGGTTTTCGAAGCAAAAAAAGAAAGCATACCTTGTGTCACCCTAGTTCTTTAAAATCATTCTTACACAACTGAATTGGAAAGAGAATGCCAAGGGTGTCTAGGGAAAAGGGGCTGCTTTCAGAAATGTACACAGTTTTACAGCTGACAAGGCAAACAATTTTTCCCTGTGGCTACAGGGCACAGGTCAAGAGCTAATAGAAAAAAAAATATAAAGAGAACGCTCTCCTGAACAGTAAGTCAAGCTGGATGCTGGAATAAACAGTTCAAAGAGTTGGAACATCCCCATCATTAAAAGACTGGAAAAAGGAAATGAGGGTGCAGCTTTAAAAGAGAAACTTCCAGCAGAATGAGGCTCAAATAGTTAATTGATTAAAAGTGCAATTCTAAATGGAATCACATTTTTCTAAATCCATTGACAGGGTACAACTCTGTTTAGGATCACACAGTTAATCAGCTAAGAAGATATCGGTCTTCAAAAAAGAAACTCCTGATTAATTAAGCAGCAGGTTTTAAAAATATACATCTGAAGTTGTTGTCTTTATTACATGTATCTCTTGCCTTTTTTTCTGTTATGAAACACAAAGTCGCTTAAATAGAATGCACTGGAAGAGTCCCATCCCAGCTCTAACTGGGCCCACGGAGAAGAAGAAGAGTTGCCATTCATACCCCACTTTTCTCTACCCTTAAGGAGTCTCAAAGCAGCTTCCAATTGACTTCCCTTCTTCTCTCCACAACAGACACTTTGTGAGGTAGGTGGGGCTGAGGGAGTTTGGAGAGACCTGTGACTGGCCCAAGGTCACCCAGCAGGCTTCATATGGAGGAGAGGGGAATCAAACCCAGTTCTGCAGATTAGAGTTCATCGCTCTTAACCACCACACCACACTTCAGCTGCATTACACAAATGTTGCAGCTGCATTATGTGCTGATATAAGATGTAAGAATTAGGATTGCCAGTCCTCCCCCCCACCCCCCAGCCACAGCTAGGGTTGCCAGATCCAGGTTGGGAAACTCCTGGAGATTTGGAGATGGAGCCCGGGGAGGACAGGGACCTCAGTGGAGTTCAGTGCTATATAGTCTACCCTCCAAAGCATCCATTTTCTCCCGGGAAACTGATCTCTGTAAACTGGAAATGAGCTGTAATTCTGGAGGATCCCCAGGTCTCACCTGGAGGCTGGCATCCCTAGTGACTCAACTATTTATTTATTTATTTATTTATATTTATAGCCCACCCATCCCATGAGTGGGCTCAGGGTGGGTAACATCATAAAACATGCAATAATTACAATTAAAATTAAACAATGTAAACAATTTAAAATTAATAAACATTAAAACACAGTCACATTTCTAACAGATCAGCTGCCTGCGGGTTCCCTGGCATATTATTTGGGTTGATAAGTAGATGGGTGACAACCACCTCAGGAAGGCCATATAGAGACGTCCGCTGCCTCAACCGAAGGCCTGAAGGAAGAGCTCCATCTTACAGGCCCTGCAGAATTGAAGAAGAGCCTGCAGGGCCCTAATCTCAACTGGGAGCATGTTCCACCAGGCAGGGGCCAGGGCAGAAAAACCCTGGCCCTGGTCGAGGCAAGACGGATGTCCTTTGGGCTGAGGACAACCAGGAGATGTTGATCTGTAGAGTGTAACGCTCTTTGGGGCACATATGGGAAGAGGCAGTCCCTCAGATATGTGGGTCCCAGGCCGTATAAGGCCTTAGAGAGCCAGTTTGGTGTAGTGGTTAAGTGCACGGACTCTAATCTGGGAGAACCAGGTTTGATTTCCCACTCCTCCACTTGCACCTGGCTGGATGACCTTGGGCAAGCCATAGTTCCGATAAGAGCTGTCCTTGAAAAAGAGCAGTTTCTGTTAGAGCTCTCTCAGCCCCACCTACCTCACAGGGTGTCTGTTGTGGGGAGGGGAAGGGAAAGGAGTTTGTAAACTGCTCTGAGACACCTTTGGGTAGTGAAGGGCGGGGTATAAATCCAATCTCTTCTTCTTCTTCTTCTTCTTTAAAGGTGATTACCAGCACCTTGAAGTGAATCCGGAAGTCAACTGGCAACCAATGCAGTTGGTGAAGCACCTGCCAGATATGAGCCTGCATAAGTGTCAATGTCAGCAGGCGCAGTGCCGCATTTTGCACCAGCTGTAGTTTCTGGGTCAGCCTCAAGGGTAAGCCTACATAGAGCAAGTTGCAGTAATCAAGCCTGGAAGTGACCATTGCATGGATCACTGTAGCTAAATCCTTGGGGGAGAGATATGGTTTCAGTAGCCTTATCTGCCTAAGATGGAAAAATGCAGATCTGGCAACTGCTGTAACCTGGGCCTCCACAGAAAGAGAGGCATCCAGTGTTGCTCCCAGGCTCCTCACTTTCTGGGTCAGCACAGAAGGAAGGAAGGAAGGAAGGAAGGAAGGAAGGAAGGAAGGAAGGAAGGAAGGAAGGAAGGAAGGAAGGAAGGAAGGAAGGAAGGAAGGAAGGAAGGAAGGAAAATCTCTGTCCCAAGTAATTTACAATCTAAAGTTTGAGACAAGAAAGACAACTAAAGGAGCCAAAGGAGGTTGAAGCGGGGAAAAAAGAAGAATAGATATTTACAATAACATAATTCTGCACATAATAACAGTGGCTGGAATAGTATATGCACAGTACTGGAAAAGCTGTTACTCCTACCACAGCAGAATGGCTCACAAAATGAAAGAAAACCTTTATGGCTATTAGACAGACTGCTTTAAAAGAAGGTACATCTCAATTGGGCAACACTTGTCAATCTCCCCCCTCCCCCAATCTGCTAGACATACATAGTCTTTCTCCACTCTTGCAACTGTTTTTTCTTCTAATAATCTGTAATATGCTTGCTTTTTTCTTTTTGTTTCCCCAGGTATAAAATGTTTCTAAAATAAATTTTAAAAAAAGAATGCATACTTAGGCTGAATTTCACTAGGGAAGGCAAACAAAGGGGTCATGCCTCTGGCTTTATGGAACAGGTGGGACTGGGAGGGGAATATGAAAGAACGAAGGTTCAAGTTCTTGGAAGCAGTTCCAGGTATAAGGGGCAGCCAGGAAAAAATGGCATCTTCAAATGGTGAGTTTGTGCTGGAATCAGGAGGCAAGAAGAGGTCTGTGTGGGGATCTGAGGAGAGGCGTCCCATGGAAAGATTGGAGAATGATTCTGGTAGTAGAAAGCTGAATAAAGGTGAGAGAACTGAACTGTGATAGCAGATCAGAGTTGTAAAGCACTGGTGTGGAAATGTTTCATTTAAACTTCCCTAAGAGGAGTAATCCTTTGCGAAAAGAGCAAAGGTGAAAAAGAGGCAAAGGGACATGCTGCTGAGTTTAACCACGTATCCTCCTGAATCTGAGAATGATTTAAAGGTGACTCTTTGGTCTTTAGAAAACAGACCAGAAAAACAACAACCAGGAATATCTTTACCTTACCATATATAATCCAGTCATCTTTTTGGTGGAAGATGTACAACACATCACTTTGCCCCAATGTGTAGTAAAGTCCTCCTTACAACACATACCACGATGTCATGGAGGATCAAAGTCCTGTGTGGTGCACCTGGGGACAGTTTAGCCACCTGGGCTAAAGTAGGCCTCTGCTATTGCTCCTGAAGATTGCCAACTGTCTCCTGCAGGGGGAAGGGTTAAGAAAGTTTCCGCCATAAAAAAAAAAAAACCTTTTTCCTGACAAGAATGAAGATGAAGGAAGAGGGAAGAAATCAAGAATAATCTCAGGCATGTGTTAATACATTAGATATTTGTGGTGGTGGTAAAGTGCCCAGTGACAACTGACTTATGGAAACCCTGTTAGGTTTTCAAGGCAAGGGACAAACAGAGAATGTTATACCACGGCCTGCCTCTATGTAACGACCCTGGACTTTATTAGTGATGTCCCATCCAAGTATGAACCAGGGCTGACCCTGATCAGTTTCCCAGATCTCACAAGATCAGGCTAGCCTGGGTCATCCAGGCCAAGGCAAATACTTACCCATTTGATTATTTCTTTTAGCCATGTTGTATTCAGGGATTTATATGTTATGCAAACTTCTTTGAACAGATCCCTCCCCCCCAAGAAGTGATACAGAAGTTCAATGAACAAATGCTCTTGAACATAAAGCACTAAGGAAGGATAGGTACTGTTGGGTATTAGAATGTGAATCCATGCTATACATTCCCATGTTAAGCTTGATTCTGAATGTGGCTCTTCATCTGTCGCATGACCATTGGTCGGTTTCTGAGAAACCTCTGTAAATATTCAATCACTGTGTGAAAATGTAGCAAAGAGGGAACGGTCCTGATTGGCCTTTATCCCTGTGTTATGATTGGTCTTTAACATGTTATGGGTGTGGCTTTGAGTTTAAAAAGGGAGCTTGTTTGTTGGTGTGTTCTGAGTTGGTGTTTGCTGTTACAAATAAAGCTAAAATCACTTTTGCTAAAATCCTGTTGTTGAGTGGCATACTTAACAGGTAACCTTAATAACCATTACATATATTATGATATATGCTATTGTTTGTATAAAGGTGCCTTCACAGTGTAATTTCTGGGTCCTTATTTAATTAATTTATGTTTATTAGCTGCCTTTCTGCCTGATGGAATTCAAGGCAGCTTACAATATATATAAAACAACAACCATAAAAATACACAAAATGTCATAATTTAAAACCACAATTTAGGACTGCCAATAAAAAGAAAAACTAAATCAGTCAAACTACAATACCACTTGAACGCCCCTTTTTATTTTCAATTAATTTGTGGGGAATTCTCATAATCCCATTTTTAAAACATGTTCATAAGAAACTGCCATTGTTGTTTTTTTTTTAATCTGAATTGTATTGGCATTTGAAAGAAAGGCACATTTGAAATTCATACTTTAAAAACCCATATGACTCCTCTCTTCCTTTGCATGTAAGTAGAAGCATGTAGATGGCTTTACTATGAAGGGCCGTATCCTGATTCATTTCTTGCTAAGACTTGGCACTTTTGCACAATTTGAATCAACAACAAGAATAGGGCCTGCCATCCTAGCAGTTCGAAAGCAAGAAATTACAAGTAGATAAATAGGTACTGTTGTGTATGCAGTCAACATAGTGCCATCAACGAAGAGCCAGAGCTTGAGTACCTGAGAACAATGGGACTGAGGTTCCTGGCTCCCGCGTAGGGGGACCAATGGGAACGGCGGCGGGAATTCAAACCCGCCAATGGTACCAGGGGGGCGGCCCCTCCCCAATGTATATAGTTGGCCTCCGGGCCGGTTATCAGTGTCTCGTGTTGTATAATAGCGAACCATGCTGATCACTACATCGCTGTCTGTGGTTTCTTTATGCGTCTAACCCACTATACAACAATGGCGACGAGGATGGGATCCTGTTGAGCGCTCCAGCCGGGCTGTCGGACAACGCTACCGAAGACTCGCTCCACCACTCCACGGGCATCCTCCATGAGCGCCTCCGAGGGTGAATCCAGAGCCGCGTCGTTGCCGCCGACTAGCACAATGGCCATCGCTCCAGGATCCGGGCTGATACCGCCGTTCGACGCTTCCCAGCCCCGACGATGGGGAGCCTGGGTCACGGGTTTGCGGCAAGCCTTCGTGTTCTACCAGATCACGGACGAAGACCGTAAGAGAGGACTGCTGCTCTGCTCTTGCGGCCCCGTGATCGTGGATCTGGCCCAATACCTTCTCTCTCCCAAGAAGGTGGAGGAGTGCACGGTCGACGAGATTGTGAAGGCCGTGCAGAACTACTACTCCCCAAAGCCGTCGGAGATGACCTGCCACGTGGTTTTCCAGCATAGGAACCAGCAGGGCAAAGAAACCGCCGCGGAGTTCCTCGGAGAGCTCCGCCGCCTGGCGGCCGACTGCGCTTTCGGAGAGCACTTGGAGATGGCTCTCCGCGACCGTTTCGTCGCTGGCCTCAGGGACGAGAAACTCCAGCGCCGAATAATGGAGGGCGAGAAGGTGACCATCACCTCAGCGTTAGCCACCGCCACTGCATGGGAGAGGTCACATCCGACCACCACCACCGCGACGCATCGTGTGGCCTCCCCCGGAAACAGCGACATCGACGACCCCGAGGTACACCGCACACTAGCCCAGCATCGCCCGCCAGCACCGTCCGCTAGCTCCGCACGCAAGCAACCCGGCTCGGCGGCGCAGGAGTGTGCCAGCTGCGGAGGGCAGCATGAGAGGAGATCGTGCCGGTTCCGGGACGCCACATGTCGGGACTGCGGCCGCACGGGCCACATCGCAAGGGTTTGCCGGTCCAAGCCATCACGCGCAGCACAAAAACCGCCCCGCCGCAGGTCTGAGGCGCATTTCGAGGACTGCGCGGCCCCGGAGGCAGACCTATACCAATTGACCAACGCGCCGGCCGCCCGAACACAGGTACTGAAACTCCCCAGTCAGGCCTCTACCCCAAAAATATACGTACGGATCAAAGTAGAGGGGGCCCCCTTACAAATGGAACTCGATTCGGGCTCCGCCTGTTCCATCATTTCGGAGGCCACATTAAGACAGATTTGCCCAAAGGGGGCCCCCGCTTGCGGCCATCACCCGTGACGCTCATGGACTTTCAGAGAAACCAAGTGCCAGTGAAGGGGGTAGGGAGTTTCAGGGTGCAGTACCGGGGCTTCAAGGGTCACTTGGACTTGCTCGTAGTCGAGGGCGACCTAGTTAGCCTCCTGGGGAGGGCTTGGTTTGGACCCCTAGGAATCGCGATAGAGGGGGTCCAGCATTGCGCAACCCGCGACTTCCAGGAAGTGTGCCGCGAGTTCCCATCCGTTTTCGATGGGTCCCTGGGCCGATATACGGGCCCCCCGGTCTCGCTACAACTCAACCCCACAGTGGCCCCTATCCGCATGCGTGCCAGGTCCGTTCCGTTTGCCTTAAAACCAAAAATAGACGCGGAACTGGACCGACTGGTGGCGCAAGGGGTTTTGGAGCCGGTCTCTCACGCAGTGTGGGAAACCCCGATCGTGACCCCCATTAAACCTAACGGGGATGTCCGCATCTGCGCGGATTATAAATGCACGATAAATCGGGCATTGCAGGACCATGCCTACCCGGTCCCGGTGGTGAGCCATGTTCTGGCCACCTTGGCAGGGGCCAAGATCTTCGGCAAACTAGATCTGGCCCAAGCGTACCAGCAGCTGCCTGTCGACGGGCCGACCGCAGAGGCCCAAACAATTGTAACGCACCGGGGGGCCTTCAGGGTCAATCGCCTGCAATTCGGGGTGAGCGTGGCACCCGGAATTTTCCAGCAACTGATGGACTCTCTACTCAAAGGGATCCCCGGCGTCACACCATTCTTCGATGATGTGATGATCGCCGCCGCCACGCCCGACGAGTTCGCCTCCCGCCTCCGCATGGTCCTCAGCCGTTTCCGGGACGCCGGCCTCAAGGTCAAGCGCGAGAAGTGCCAGCTTGGGGTGTCATCCGTCGACTTCTTGGGCTTCACGGTGAACGCAGAGGGACTCCACCCGGCCCGGGACAAGGTGAAGGCCATCGTAGAAGCGCCGCCCCCGACCTCCAAAGCCGAGCTCCAGGCTTTTCTCGGACTCTTGAACTTTTACCACGCCTTTCTCCCCCACAAGGCGGCGGTAGCCGAGCCCCTCCACAGGTTGCTCGACAAAAAGGCACCCTGGGTCTGGGGCCCGCATCAGGCTGCTGCGTTCCGGGCCGTCAAGGCCCTGCTCATTTCGAACGCGGTCCTGGCACATTTCGACGAGACCCTGCCCGTGGTCTTGGCTTGCGATGCGTCTCCATATGGGGTGGGAGCCGTGCTGGCGCACCGTCTCCCGGACGGCCGGGAGGTCCCGGTCGCGTACTACTCGCGGACCCTGTCTGCGGCCGAGCGGAACTACGCCCAGATAGACCGCGAGGGACTGGCAGTCGTGGCCGGGGTGAAGAAGTTCCACGACTTCGTCTATGGCCGTCCCTTCACAGTCGTCACAGACCACCGGCCGCTGCTGGGCCTCTTCGCGGCGGACCGCCGGACGCCACAGGTACTCTCCCCTCGGGTCTTGCGGTGGTCCATCTTCTTGGCGGGCTACAACTACACGCTCCAGCACCGGCCAGGCAAGGCAATGGGACATGCAGACGCGCTGAGCCGCCTCCCCCTGCCAGACGAAGGGGAGGACCCGGCCCCAGCTCATCATGTCCTCCAGTTGGAGGGTCTTCCAGACGCCCCTCTCCAGGCCACGGACATCGCCCGCCGCTCAGCCCGTGACCCCATCATATCCCGGGTTCTCGGCTGGGTGGTGAGGGGGTGGCCTACGGCCTCGGCGGGCCCTGAGTTCAGCGCATTTACAACACGGCGCGAGGAACTATCGGCACACAAGGGCTGCCTGCTGTGGGGGGACCGGGTCGTAGTCCCCAGCGCACTCCAGCAACAGGTCCTGCAGGCTCTGCACGAGGCACACCCCGGCATCGTGCGGATGAAAGCCCTCGCCAGGAGCTACGTCTGGTGGCCAGGCATCGATGGGGAAATAGAGGCCTGGGTGAAGCGTTGCCAGATCTGTCAAGAGGTCCGGCCAAGCCCACCTTGTGCACCCCCCCAGGCATGGGAGTCAACAAGGACCCCGTGGTCCCGGCTCCACATCGACTTCGCCGGACCCTTCCACGGGTTAACATTCCTGGTCACCGTGGACGCATACTCCAAGTGGCTGGAGGTGAGTCCAGTCTCCTCCACCTCCGCAAGCGCCACCATCCGAGCCCTCCGGAAGATATTTGCCACGCATGGCTTGCCGGACACCATCGTCTCCGACAACGGCCCGGCGTTCACATCCGAGGAATTCCAGCGGTTCCTGCGAGACAACTTGATCCGGCATATCAGGTCAGCACCCTTCCACCCTGCCACGAACGGCCAAGCGGAACGCATGGTACGCACGGCTAAGGAAGCTTTAAGCCGCCTGACCGAGGGAGACTGGGAGTCACGCATAGCCCGGTTCTTGCTGGCGAACCGGACAACACCCAACCCGGTCAGTGGCCACTGCCCCGCGGAGCTTCTCATGGGCCGGCGACCCGCCATCCTCCTGGACCGCCTGCACCCCGACAGGGCTCCAACAGGACGGAACTGGGTCGAGGACCGGGAGGCACCACGGGGCTTCTTCCCAGAGGACCCGGTGTTCGCAAGGAACTACGGCCGAGGCCCGGAGTGGATAGCAGGAAAAGTAATCCGCCCCACCGGCCCGGTCTCTTATGAGGTGTCGACAAATGACGGGCAGGTCCTGCGGCGCCACGTGGACCAACTGAGGCGGCGCCTACTTCCAACGGTAGGAGACCGGGGCAACCAAGGGGAGGTGGAGCAGGCCCCACGAGAAGCTGAGGGAGAGCCCGAGGCGGAACGAGACTGCAGAGAGGCGGACCCCAGCGACGGCCAGCTCAGTATGCCCGAGGCCTCATCAGCCGAGGGCCAGACGGCGTACCCTTCCCCAGCGGAAGGAGGTGAGGGGGCAGGCCCCGCCACACCACCAAGACTTGGCTGCGGAGAAACCCCAACGCCTACACCACGACGGTCCATCAGGGAACGCAGAGCCCCCGCATACCTGAAGGACTATGTCACCTAGACAGGATCGGGACTATGGGGGGAGGGGTGTTGTGTATGCAGTCAACATAGTGCCATCAACGAAGAGCCAGAGCTTGAGTACCTGAGAACAATGGGACTGAGGTTCCTGGCTCCCGCGTAGGGGGACCAATGGGAACGGCGGCGGGAATTCAAACCCGCCAATGGTACCAGGGGGCGGCCCCTCCCCAATGTATATAGTTGGCCTCCGGGCCGGTTATCAGTGTCTCGTGTTGTATAATAGCGAACCATGCTGATCACTACATCGCTGTCTGTGGTTTCTTTATGCGTCTAACCCACTATACAACAGGTACCACTTTGGTGGGAAGGTAACAACATTCCATGTACCTCGTCATTTAGTCGTGCCGGCCACATGACCACGGAAATGTCTTCGGACCAATGTTCCCTCTAAGCTGTGGAGTCCTGTGAGCAAAAATTCTACTTTGTGAGCTACAGGCATTAAAGCTGTGAGCAAGCAATTTGGCTACTGCATAAATTAGTTCACTCTGGAGCCCTCCTTCCTGAGCTAAGACAAAAATGTGTGAGCCAGAGGCTAAAAACTGTGAGCTAGCTCACACTAACTCAGCTTAGAGGGAACACTGCTTCAGACAGCGCTGGCTCTTCGGCTTGGAAACGGAGATGAGCACCACCCCCTAGAGTAGGATTCGACTAGCTCTCGAGCAAGGGAAACCTTTACCTTTTTAAGAGTTTGACAATCTGTCCTAATAACCGTCTAAGCAAATTTTCTAGCTAACCTTGGAAACACTGACCTCTGCTAATTTTGGAAAACCTCAGAGAAGGTGTACGATGCACCCAAAGCAGTGTTCAACATGGGCTTCAGTTGCAACCCCAGCTGCATTAATACCAGATTAAGCCCCAGTGAACTCATTTGACTAACTTCTGAATAAACCTGTGTGAGGTCAGGCTTGGCCAGATCAATCTTAAATGAGGGGAGGGTGTGGAGAAGGTAACTGGCAGACATGGGGCAGATACCTCTTTGTGTGTGCACATGCATGCACTTTGCAAGACTCCCATCCAACGTCCGTTGAACATTTCTGTGTTTGAAGGAGATACTCCCAAAATGCAAGCAGTTTCAAGCTGTCTGCAGGTCCGGAAACGCTCTAGAAAAGGAGGTAACATCCAGTTAGCACCCGTTTATGTGTCTTGAGGCACAGCAATAAAATGCAGGACTGATTTCTGTTTTTCAAAATCCTGCAGACTCCAACGCAGGCAGCCTCGTGTTTCAGGACGTTCCTGAAGAATGCCCTTTTTGTACCTCTTCCGTCATCAGCAGTCACAGGCTTTTTACGCCGTGACAAGATGCACAGCAAGTTCTGCTGAGCACTTTTCCCGTCAAAGACCATCATCCTTCATCGGTCCCTAATGATGCAAATTGGCAGGATCTGGCACTTTGCCACGTCTTGTGGATTTCTCCCAAGCATTCACTCCGCTTGACAATGTTTCTCCTTGTAGAACTTTTTTTAAAAAAAGCCAAAACCAAACTGTTTGGAATACTTTGATTTGACATTTCTTTATATTTTTGAGCTTGATGAATGCTAAAAAGCTGAACGCTAAAAGCTGAAGAAGACGTTATTGAATAAGGATTGTTCCAATCTGAGAAGAGGGAAATGCATGGCACTGGGTGAATTGAGGCCTTCGCTTGTTCTAAAAATATCTTAAGAGGTGACCTTGGGAAAAAAGAAAGTGGCATTTTTTAGCTTTCCCATACAGGGTCGTTCCTCCCATCTCCTAGTCATTAGCTTTTCTCTCTCTCCAGCTAGGAGAGCCTTTGAAGGATGTGGCAACCATTATGGTAGGCCTGAAGCTGATTTGGAACAGTCTCCCAAAGCAGGTCAGAAATATTTCCAGTTTAGCATAGTTCCAGATTACTATTGTTGTTGCTGTTGTAGAAGATAGTGGGGATACAGAAAATAAAAGGGAAAGAAAAAAGGGGGGATACAACATAATTGCGTTTCTCAAAGACAATTGTGTAGCACAAAATGTATAAGACAGAAAATATTTTCCCTTACATCCCCTTCACTATAATTTTAAAGTATAATCTATAAAATACAATAGTTCTGATTTTTGTTGGGGTATGACTGTATTCAAATTTATTTATTATGGCCAATTGACCAGCAGTACAAAAATGAAATAGTACAATAATAAGCCCCATCTACTTTAAAACCATAATCATATCCCCAAATTCTTTCAACATTTAAGTTTGAGTTTCAAACTTCGGAACTAATCTATGTTGACTACATCATAAATTTCATCACTACTATGTATTTAATATTAAATATTTTCTCCACTTCTACATATTCATTAGAACTTTTAAAAGTAAGTAATATATCAAAGTGCAAAAGAAAGTCTATTATATATCTCATACCAAGAATGCATTTATTTTCAAGATATTACATTTGGAACAGATTTTAGTTCTACTTCTGTTTTATTACCATACATTTGTATATGATATTTTCTCACTGCAAATTTGTCTTCTGCTAGCATAATACACGTTCCATTTCTCCTCAAATTTTGTACTAGACCCATTTCTTAAATAGGTTGTTAATTTTGTCATTGCTGCATATTCATCAAGTTTATTTTCCCATTCTTCTAAACGTGAACACACATCTAGTTTCCAGTTTGCTGAGTAAAAAGTTCTAGCCACTGTCAACACATATTTAAATATCTGTTCTATATATATATTTGGTAATTCATTAGGCATGGTCTAACAATTTTTTAGGACCTAACAGCATGGTCTCGACTTCCATTGGAAATTTAAACTTTAATATGTTCTGCATTTTTTGGTGTATTTCTTTCCAATATCTTTTTGCTTTTTTACAAGTTCACTAGATATGAAAGTTCCATCTATGTCTTGATATTTCCAACATTTTCCTTTGTATTTTTTATCTACTTTCTCAATGACCTTTGGAGTAATATACCATCTAAAAAAAACATTTTGTACCAATTTTCTCTTAGTATCTGGCTGAATGTAAATTTGATATCTTTCCCCCATAGTCATTCCCATTGTTGTGTAAATATCTGTTCTTTAAAGTTTTGCATCCACTTAATCATACTTTTTCCCACTTGTTCATCTTCTCTTTCTAGCTGGAGTAAAATCTTATGTATCCATCATAGTAATGCTCTTTTTTTATATAATCAGCATTTCAAATTCAGTCATGTTGATGCAACTGAATAAATTTAGCGGAGACTAAGACTTTCTGTCTTTTCAGCTTTTATATTTATCGTGTTTTGTTATGTATTTACAATATTTTATATGTATGTCCAGTGTGGTTTACACACCTGCATTTGTAAGCTGCCTTTGACAGCAAGCGAGTTTGAATATAAATTAATAATACTGCATCAGACTACTGGTTCTGCATTGTGTAGGCTGACCGTTAGAATCTTTCCTGAGAGTTAGATCAAGGTCTCATGTTAACTGTTGCTACCTGATCCTTTAATTGGATTTGTTGGGAATTGGATCTGGGACCAGGCACTCTTTCAGCAGGAGTGGGAATTGTGGGTGTTGCTTCACTCCTGTGGCATGTAGCTGGGGGTCCTTGGGTGCAAGCTGAAAGGCAAGAGCCAAAGCTCTGGGGCTTTGGCTCTTAGTCCATGATTTGCATTCTGTGGCCTGATGGACCAATCTAGTTTGGGTTGCCAGCTGGCTGCTGGCACATGACGGCACATGGAGGGTGGCACTGTGGCAATGCCATGACATCACTTCCAGGATGAACCTGTAAGTAGTATCATCACATTGACATGATACTATAGGGTTCACATGCCACTTTGCCATAGAGTTCTGGTGAACTGTAGAATATTATACCGACACAATGATGTCACTTCCGGTTTTACCCCTAATTCATGGGAGACCTGGCAATCTCAAATCCAGTGGACAGCAGCCCAGCCCAGGATGTTAGTGTGCCTTTTGTGCATGTGTTGCTTCTTTCTTCACATTTTGTTTTGTTTGTTTACATTCTTTTAAATCGTATTAATATTCTTGTAAGCTGTTCTGGATGACTCTAGTCAGGCCTGATTCAGTTATAAACATGCACTTAAGAAGCCCTAGGCATCTAGTTACCTTTCCTACATCAGATCATTTAACTTCGGGCTGGAGGTACACCTCAATAACATTTAAGCTCATTAGGGGTATAGTGCACAAGAAATACTATTAGAGACTCTCTGCTTCCATTTTATTAAAGCAAAAGTATTACATTCTTAACATTTAATAAATGAACAAAACATTATACCCTCAATCACGGTTATATAGATAATTAAAAGGGAGCAATTATACAAGTCCACAAAGTACCTTACCACAAAAATAAGCAGCTCACAGGCAAAGAGCCCCTTCTGAGAAGAGCTCTCAAGCAGTTCAGCTTTGCTTAGTTATACTTTTTGTGACATCGTCTCCTAAGAACCGCTTACTGTCCCCCTTGATAAGGGTGCACATTCTTACCTAACTAATTCTCTTATACAAGGTTATCTGTACTTGAAAGTTCTTAAAATATGTCAAAACTATTAGTTCACTCTTGCTACTTTTTACCTTGAGTCTATTTAAAAATAGTGATTATAGGTTTCTCATACCTATCAATATCTTTTTGCCTCTCAGCCAACACGCCATTATTGAATCATATTTTTCACTTCTATGAAGCTGGACATTTCTGCTGTTCTGCTGTTCTGCAGCTTGGCCTCAACAAATAGTACCTATTGATAATGGGTTAGATCAGGGGTGTCAAACATGTGGCCCGGGGGCCGGATTAGGCCCCCAGAGGGCTTCTATCCGGCCCGCAGTGAAATTGGCTGTCTTCTGTTGCTTCTTCCAGTTCTGCTGCTGCTGCATCATCATAGGTTTGCAGCTTACAGATACACACCTGAACAGCATACCCAAAATTGCAACAGCACAGACATTTTGATGCAATAATTCAGAGCAAGGGGTGTCAGTTATCAGACACTGTTAAATAACCAAAATATTGCAAGAATGCTAATGTTTTAAGCATGTTTTTATTTTAAGTTTAAAAAAACCCTTTGTGTTTGTGACCTTTATAAAGTGTATATCTCCGCTACCTGGCATTACATTTTACGATACACGTGGCCCGGCCCTACAAGGTCTCATTTATGTCAGATCTGACCCTCATAACAAATGAGTTTGACACCCCTGGGTTAGATGGCTTGTGTAATTGTGTTACTACTTTGTTTCTTGTTCCTCTCCAAGGCTATTCTGTTCTGGTCTTTGAACACCTTTTGGCATCTTTAGCTGGGAGGCCAGGCTTGGCTCTGCTTTTGTGCACAGGGACATTTTCTATTTTGGGGTGGGATGGGGGGCAAGCTCTGCAACTGTTCCCCTATATTTCTGGCTATATCTATGACAAAGTTGCTTTGGGTCTCCATTGGAGAGAGAAGCAAAATTATATATATATATACACACACACACACACACACACACACACACACTCAATAATGAGTCGTGATTACCATTTGTTGGACTGGGCTCTTTCCCCCTTATTTGAGGAATACCCAGTAATACAGAAGGGGGACATTTGAAACTGGTACTTGGATGTACTTAACATTATCTGGAATGCACCTGCATTTCTTTTCGATGCTTTGAAAGTGGATAGCATTCTAGTAACCAAAGCAAAGTTGTTGTTACTTTTAATTTACAGAGAGGTATTGCTGTATTCCAAAAAGAAAAGGAGACAAAGTGAATCAAAATGTGAACTTCATTTTAATGAGCCTCAAGTCTGCTTATTTAAATGTTAATAGTATTAAAGGCTTTGCCAGAACAGAAATGGCTAACTTCAATCAATAAAATGTAATTATAGGGGTGAGGAAGGTCAGGTTTTGCTTCTGACCCAAAGCCTCCTCTGTCCCTCTTTCTCCAGGATGAAAAGTAATCTGCTATCCAGTATCAAAACCACAGAAAAATTCTCTTGCCAGCTCGGAAGTGTATAAAAATGTCAACAGAGGAATATATGTCTCAGGTTTTTAATGCCTCTCTCTCTAAAAAGTGTATTTCACTTTAAATAATAGTTCCTGGGGCCAACCACAGATGAATAATTTCTTGTTAAGGATGTTCATTTGTTCTTTCTGATAAGGAAAGAAGAGAGAGATTTTGCTTGCCTGGACCTCTCTCTGTTTTCCTGCTGTTTTGAACTGCCCTCAGTTAAAAAGATAGCAGGGGGTCATGCCAAGTGACTTTTTGAGACTTCAGATCTTGCTGACACAGTGGAGGGCCTCACACTTCCGTTCACTGACTTGCAGCATTCACAGCTTACCTGTAAGACTCAAGTAGACATAGACTCGAAAATGTCACTGTGCCACTTTGGTTTAATGTCAAGGAAACAGCAGTGGAATCCAGAGGCAAACTGTTAGAGCAAGCTGCAGACCCACAGAAGAAGGAAGAGTTAGTAGGACATCAGATAACAGCTGGTGAACACATTTTGTTCTGTGTAGTAAAGACTCAACTGGAAGTTACTGCTGAAAACTTTACCCAAAGCAAAATTTTGAAGTAATTTTTTTTTGGGGGTGTCCTTCTTTAAGTGGAAAATTTGAGGATTTTTGAAGAAAAATAAAAGTATCAGTAAACTTAGAAGAACTGGTCAGTAAACGTGTATTTAGAAAGCATTTCCAATCAGGTCTACTTTGAATCAAGTCCCATGTTGTACAATGGGGCTTACCCCTGGGAAAGTATTTCAGCCTTAGAAAATTCACTTCTTAGAAGGGTATGTGTTGTAGTTGGAGGGAAGGCAGCATGGTATAGCCCAGCCTCATCAAATCTTGGAAGCCAAGCATGGTTAGTACCTGGCAGGGAGGCCACCAAGGAAGACTATGTGGAGGAAGTCAATGGCAAACCACCTCTGATTCTCACTTGCCTTGAAAGCCTTCTCACTTGCCTAGCTGAGATTGCCATAAGTTGGCTGTGATTTAACAGCACTACACACACATACACACACAGAGACACACACAGAGATGTGATGGAGCCACCTAGCTCAAGCTATGCAGGACAAGAGCCGGTTGTTGTCAGGATGAAATACCTACTTGAAACATTACATCGACCATCCTGAATTTCATCATAATAAAGTAATTAAAGCTGAAATGCTGTTTTCTAAAAGTTGGCAACATTTCAGAATTCAAAGTTTACTTTTTTAAAGCAAATTGTGAATATTTTGAAGATTAACTTTGAGAGCTACATTATCCGTCTTCAGTCTTATGAGTGACCTTTAACTTGGCAATTGTGTTAAGTATCCACTTGCCAAATTCAATATGTTTATACCTTTTAAGCCAAATGAAAATCAATGGGGCTTCAGATCACAGTTTAAGTGTTTAAATTCTAATAGATTCTACAGAGACTTTGCCGATAGGGCTTGATATATATGCACTGAATTAGCGTTCCATGTGTGGACGTCTTCCACATTCAGTGAAAGGGGCAGATAGGTGAATGCAAAGAAATGTCCATGCAGGCCTGCTTCCTCCTTTGAAATGCGTGGGGAGATTTGATTTGTACACCAGAGTCCCTTCACCCATATTACAGAAATTACTGCATTGGAATTTAACACCAGTCTGGTCCTTTGTAGCAATTTCAAATGCACAGTGAAAAAAGAAACCTGTAGCCACAGCAGCTGAGGAAACTTTTAATGTGTAAAAGGGATGTCTCTCTCTGATTCCCTGGGTCTATTCACTTCAGTGCACCTTGCAGAGTGCAGTGAGAATTGAGCTGTATTTCCTGCCGGGAAAAGTTAATGGAGAGGCTAGGCAACAGAAGACCCCCATTGTGTGATAAAGGCATGCTAGCTGAACTGCAGGTAGAAATGCTCATGCATTGTGGAGGATATGGCAGATGATGGCAACGAATGGCTTGCAGAGCCTAAAGGCCTCTCTCTATTGCTCCAGCTGTCAGTCATTTTCATGTCCTCGACCTTTAATTTATTGCAGCAGCATTACATTTTATGCCCACTTGCCTGAAGATCCTTTCCCTTGAGAAAGTAATGGCGCACCAAAGGTCTTCATAAGGGAAAAGAGCCTTACAGACTTTAGACGGTAGCATTCCCATAAAGATCTCATTGTTCTCCTTTTTAGCAACCCAAAGTTCTTTGCAAGAATAGCCAGTCTAATTGATAATGAGCTGGAGCTGACTCTGAGACATGTCCCTCCTTTGTTATGGGCTCACCAAATTAACAGGTATTTGACCTGGACCAAAGATTTCTGAGTTTGTGGTAAAGAGTTACACAGAATAATAGCTAGGGTTCATAGCTCTGGGTTGGGAAATACCTGGAGATTTGGGGGTGGGGGTTTGCTGAGGAGGGTGGGGTTTGGGAAGGGGAGGGACTCTAGTGGGGCCTAATGCCATAAGGTCCACCTTCAAAAGCAGCTGTTTTCTCCAGGTGAACTGATCTCTGTTACCTGGGGATAAATTCTTATCCCAGGAGATCTCCAGTCACTCCTGGAGGCTGGCAACCCTAAAACAGTTAAGAGTTAATGTTAGGGGGAGAGACCAGCTTCTTCCAGGTGGTATATGGGAAAAAGTAACTGTGTTGTTGTTAAAATGGCGGCTGAAATTGTTGCAGTTAGGGCCTCTAGGCCCAAGTTGTATATAAGTTAATAAAACCTGTTCAATTCCTTCACAAGTGGCTGGGATCCATTCTTTGTGGAACTTGGAGGATTCTCCTAGGTTCCCATTATAACAATGTTCACTTCGCTTCTCAGCCGAGAAATCTTTTCATGGTCCTCAAGCATGTCAGATGGAGGATTCAGGATGTTTATATGCCACTTTCCTATTCTACAAGCATCTAAAGCAGCTCAAAATGAAACATAAAAATCAATAATAATAATAATAATAATAATAATAATAATAATAATAATAATAATAATAAGTGACGTGTCAGTGAAATTCAGAAATACAGGCTGGTTGAAAACACAGACAAAAACCCAAGCTCCTTCAAAAACCTTCTGGAATAAATATACTTCTTCCCCAGAAAATCTGCAAGCATTAATAAAACATGCCTCCCAGGAGTTCCCACAAGCTAGGGACAGCACCCTAGAAAGCTCAGCTTTGAGTCTCCACCATTTCTCTTAACAGTGCTACTCAGGCCCGTAGCTACAGTGGGGCATCTCAGGGCTAGGCCCCCTGACTTACTGTTAAGCCCCCCCCCGAAATCCCATCCAGCCCAGGGCCCGAAGTGGTGGTGGATGCGGGGAAGGAGCTAGGTATTCCTTTAATCTGATAACCAGTGCTCCCTAAGAAATTTAAATGCCCCCCAACTAAAAAAATCCTGGCTACGGGCCTGGTGCTACGTCAGACTTAAATCATTGTAAGCTATGGAAAGAGTTATTTTCACCAAGTCAGAAAGTAGTGCTTAAGCAGTTGTAGAGTTCTTGGACTTGTTTGCTTGCAGTTATCTATTCTACTGGCACCTGAATGGGTGACCCTTTCCTTTGTTTGTGGCATACTGAAATCTGGACTGTATGCATTGATTTGTGGTGGGTGGCCGGATGCCAGGAGTGAGTATAGAGGGAGTGCAAGCCTAGACAATGTGCATTCTCATAAATATGTTTTAGACATTGACAAGAGAAGAATGATCTTGTTACAAAGACTCTTTCAGTACATTTAGCTTAGGGGGTGCTTCATCTTTTTGCTAAGAGATCTTTTTCAGCTACATGTTCAAAGACTTGTTGTAATAAGCTGTATGTGCATAGCTTTAAAAAGTATCATGTAAAAGATTAATGTTTGTAGTGTAAGCCAGGCAGACCCCCTCTCTTCATTGAGAGGCAATATGGAGAAGAATACCCCCATTCTACAGCACCCCAGGAGTCTAAGGACTGTAACAATAAACTGATTGACTGAATGACTGGCACCCCAGGAGTACATATGCCAGGCAGACTTGACCTAAGTATAAACAAGATGGATCCCAGACAGGAAGGCCTCATAATTATACCTAGGCAAAATCCCTGGACATCTTGGTCTGACTCAGCTGCAGCCTCTCCCTCCCCCTGACATCTGCATACTCTGGACAATGGAGCAGCCTCACTCCAGAGCTAACACCATTCAGCCTGAATCAATAATCCTCTCAGGCTCCTCTCAGCTTCTCCTCATCACATTTCCTTTACAATTTTGTTGTTGTTGTTCAGTCGCACAGTTTAGTCTGACTCTTCATAACCCCATGGACCACGTCACGCCAGGCCCTCCTGCCTTCTGCCTTTACAATAACGACTCCCAATGTTTATCTCCTTTCCCACCTAAAACAAAAGGAGGTCCGCCAAATAGTGTTGTTTCTTTCTGTTTAGTTTAATTAGCAATCCATTAGCCCTCTGAATCACTGGAGGAAGAAACCAGAGTTCCAGCCCAAACCCTATTTTACATCCGAAACTCCTCCTAAGAACATGTCCTGTTCCCTTTGTCCATTCCTGGGAATGCTATTCAGCCATTCACACACACCTCTAGCTAATCTTATCAGAAGCACATCAACACCTTAGTTTATACTGGACCTCAGCTCTCATGCAAACTGTCACAGGTTTGCTAGGTCTTTGTTTATTCTGGGAAAGCCATTTTTGGTATTATTTTGTGGCACAGATCTCAGACACAATTTCCCTATAAAAATAGCACTCAGAGCTGAGTCTCTGTGTGTCTGTCCTGGTCGCCTACTGACAGGTCACCCCCAAATTTATTTGGGTCATTTTCCATCTTCCCAGTCTCTGCTCCATGGACTCCTGATCTCCTGGATAGGTAAAGCATATTTCCCCAACACCCTTCTATTATTCTCAGTCACCTCTGTACTGGTGTGTGGGAGTTAATATGTGTTTTATTTCTGTACGTGTGCATTTTATTAGGATTTCTTCTTTTAATAAAAACAACCCTTTTGGTTAAGCAACGGACTGGTTATTGAGAGCTCTCATAAAGGGAAAGATCCCGGTAAATATACATAGGAGATCCTCACTAGCACCCCACCTCTCACTGAGGCCTGCCATTTAGCTAATTTCCCCCAGAAACTGAAAGCAGCAATTCAGCTTCTTAAATCTCTGCTGGTAGGGGTAACAGTAGTATGTGAGTATATACACACAGGCACAGATTAAGACATGCTGAGGCCCTAAACTATATATAGTTTAAGAGGCCTCCATAGCATCACTCCCCCAAAGTGTATTATTCTAACATAATTTTTTGCATTATTTGAGGCCCTAAACTGTAGCATATTTTGCTTGAATGTAAATCTCATGGTCCCTATCACGAGAGCAGATAGTGCCTATGTAATGTACAAAGAGCCCTTAGCTCTTGAAAATCAGCTAGAAGGCATCTATATACACAGAAGACCGGTCCTTCATAGGGTTGCTGGGTCTAGATTGGAAAATACCTGGAGACTTTGGGTGTGGATCTGGGAGAGGGTGGGTTTTGGGGAGGGGAGGGACTTCAGCCTGGTACAGTGCCATAGAGTCCACCCTTCAAAGTAGCCATTTTCTCCAGGGGAGCTGAACTCAGTCAGCTGGAGATTAGTTGTAAAAGCGGGAGATCTCCAGGCCCCAACTGGGGGTTAACAACCCTATTCCTTCACTAACCTGGAAGGTGGTGGAATGTGCCACCAAGGCACCACCAACTTATGGTAACCCCATAGTGCTCTCAAGACAAGAGACAAACAGAGGCAGATTGCTTTTGCCTGCCTCTGCGTAGCAAACTTGGACTTTCTTGGTGGTTCCTCCATATAAGTACTAACCAGGGCCAGCCTTTTTTAGCTTCCAAGATCTGATGAGATTGATTTAGCCTGAGCATCCAAGTCAGGGCTCACTAGCCTGGATACACGATGCTAAATTGTGTCAAAACCTGTGTTTTTTCTCAGTTACTGCTTTCCCCCCTGATGTGGCTTCCAATTGTCAGTCAAACAAATTACACAGTGAGCAATTTCCCTTTGTTAGGACCATGGATGTGCTAATACTGTTGGTGCTGCGATACTTCCCAGTAGGTCTGGTAGCCACAAATGAGTGATAATGAAGGATGACAGAGCCAAAGAGTAACGGAGCTGACTGCCTTAGTGCCACACAAGAAAGCTCAAGTTGTCTGCATTCTGTGAATTAAATTAAGGGGAAATTGGTTCCAAGGTGAGATGCAATATTACAAGGAAACCCCATCCTAATTGGAGAGATTGGCCACAAGACTGGTCAACGAGTTCTTGAAGTCACAGTGGTCCAAAAGGACTAAATCCAACCTCCTAATCATAGTTAAGAGTCTCAAACTTAATAGTGTTCAACGGATTTTTGGCCTAGGGATTGACAATGTTACTAGGACAAGGGCTTTGAAAATTGTGGTCTGTGGAACTTTATCAAGAGATCTTCCATGAAAAGATCAGTAGCAACAAACAAGCATCTCTTGCCTGCCCACTATCAAATGTTTCCCTGCAATGTATGTCTTAGTCCATGCATTTGATACGTATGTCTTAGTCCATGCAAACTCTGTATATATTAAAAGATTTTCCCGACAGTCTTCTACAATATGTAGAGTTCTGTAGCAGATACTTGGAGAGGGTTTTTTTTTTCATCAGAGTGGAAAAGGTAACGTGACAGCAGAATTTCTGGAGGAAAAAAACATTGAACTGGTAGGATCCTATCTCTGAGCAATGCTTCTGCTTTGGAATTTGCATGTGTGCGTGTGTAAAGTGCCATCAAGCTGAAAGCTGGTTTAAGGTGACCCCAGCAAGAGGCTTTCAAAGCAAGTGATTAACGAGAGGTGGTGGTTTGCCATTGGCTTCCTCTACAAAGTCTTCCTTGGTGGTCTCTCAGCCAAGTACTGACCCAGCCTAGCTTTTGAGATCTGATGAAATCAGTCTATATTATACCCTTCCACATCCCCCTGCATTGGAAAGGGAGGTATGAATATTCCATTTGTTTCTGTTTTGGCTTTTGTCAATGGTTTTGGCTTTTTGCTGTTGGTTATATAGATCCATTTGGACCGTGTGCACATGCTGCACAGGTTTTGTGCACAGTTTATATGCTATTGATATGTAAAATACATGTAATTTATGTGTGTAATGTACATACAATGAGTAATGGTAGTTGATGCATACATTCCAAATTCTTCTATCTCTCAGCCTCCCCTGCCGATAGCCCTGGCCTGTGTCCAGTGGCCAACATCACCGGTACTACTCAGAAGAAGTACATCATAGCGTCACTACCAAGGCAATGTCTTATGCTGATCTTAGCATTCTTTGAATTGTGAACTTTTAACTTGTAATATTTGTGTTTTAATGTCATGCTTTATGTGACCTGAAATCTGCCCTGAGCTCACTTGCAGGGAGGGTGGATATAAATTGAACAAAATAAATAAATAAATAAAATATTGTTGAAAAATGCATACATATTATGGGGGAAATGCAGTAGGACATAAAAATTGCATGAAGGCAAGAGTTCACGGGTTCAGTTTACACAATGAAGAACTTCAGCCTAAACAGGGACTTTCAAACAGCGGGGATGAGAAATTAGCAATCATCTCTAGCAAATTCTGTAATTCTCTTGACATTTCATAAGAATCTATACGTGAGCTATGTAACCATTGGTTTGGATCATGCAGAACATTTCTACTAATGGAAGATAAATTATCACCAATATTTCCTCCTTCCTGCTGCAGACCTTCAACACCCCTCTCATTATATTCCTGGGGGTCCCCTCCTGTCCCCTGTGACTAATTTTGAGGCTGCAGCAGGAACACGGAAGTGAGGAGGTCCTCTTCCATGGATGGAGATCTCTTCTGAAAGCAGAGATCGATCATGAGTCCCAAGCCATCACTTACTAAACCAATAAGCAGGGATGCTTAAAAGCTGCTAATTTGCCAGCTGTGAACAGGGAGTGAATTTTTCCATGATCGTTTTGACTGTTCGTCAACCTATGTACAGCTGTTCAGCATACTGCTTCGCCATATTCCTTCCTAACCATGCAGTGCAGAGCAATTGGGGGTTTTTTTTGTGCTTGTGCATTCTCACACAGCCCGAGTTCTACAACTCACACCATCCTTGCTGTGTAACTGCTCCACTCAGCAGGCAATTGTTGAAATGGGCCATTAAATCAGTCACAAGTCTTATGAATCAGTCATAAATAAATGCTGTGTTAATGAGATCCCACCCTTCCACATTCGTCTAAATAGTCACAAGCGATGCTAATGGTTGTTCTTCAGTCTGATATGGCAGCATCTAAGTGTGAGCCGTTTTGTGAAAACCTGATGCAAACCTGATGCAAACAATCTGAATGGGCTTGGTGATCAACTCATGTCTGATTGACACCTTTGAACTCAGTTCCAGGTGGTCAGCCGTGTTGGTCTGAAGCAGTAGAACAAAGGTCCTTTCCACACTTGGATCTCATCTCTGCTTTTATCAGAGTTCAACTCGCGACACAATACCTTGCATTTATCCCTGATTATAACAGCATCCGTTTATCCCAGGACAAGTATGGGGTGAAACGGGGGTGACCTCAATGTATTGTGGAAACAAAAAATACCCCGAGATAATTACAGAGGGTAGTGTAGAATTTTAAAATACCCTGAGATAATTACAGGGGTGAACTCATGTGTAGTGTAAAATGTAAGTTTGGGGACAGGGCTGAACCAGGATTTAAAATCTAGTGTGAAAAGGACCAAATTTAGACTCCAGTGGCACTTTTAAGGCCAACAAAGGTTTATTCAAGGTATGAGCTTTTGTGTGCATACACACTTTTTCAAATACACTGGAATGGAAGGTAGAGTTCAAACTTATAGAGAGGCTGAACAGCAAATTTGCTGTATTTGAAAAAGTGTGTATGCACACGAGAGCTCATACCCTGAATAAACCTTTGTTGGTCTTAAAGGTGCCACTGAGCTTTAAACTTGTTCTACCATTGTACTCAGTGAATTTGACTCTTGGACATGTTTATGGCAAAATTTACAACATCCCTATCAATAAATATGATGGGCAAAAATGAACTGCCCCATCCCTTTTAAAAAACTTTTAAAGTATTTATCCACAGAATTTTTTCCAGACATTATAAAACACAATTTGTGTGTGTGTGTTTTTATTACCATGTGACTATAGATCTTGAACCAACCTCCTTTCACCACCAGAGAGATGGATATTTGTGGGCATCACTGGTGCACATACTTTTTGACGTTATTCATGAGTGTGAATACATTTTCTGAAGATAAGATGGAAATATTAATTCATGTTTCCATTCCTGACACTGGAAACGGCAACTTTTGAAACAAAGCACTGCTTGACATCAAAAAAGATGCCAATACATGACACCAGGTATAACCCACAATGCAATACAAATAAATAACATTTAAAATGCTTCAAAGAAACACTGCAGATATATACAATCTGGGAAACAAACATTGCTCTAAAGCGTATTCAAGGCCATCATCGTTATTTTGCGGAAGAATTTTTAAAATTGTATCTCTTTGATTGTGTCTCTTTTTAGAATTGTTTCAAGACATTAAGGAAAGTTGTTGGTTTTTTCTTCAGCTGCAAATGCTACAATGATTAAAGATGATATATGAGCTGTCTTACTCAGTCAGAACTCCAGTCCATCACAAACAGTGCTGTCTATCTTGACTGGTAATGGCTGTTTGAGACTTTTGCTTGGCTATTTGAGCTCCTCTTGGAGATACCAGCAATAGGACTTTCTACTGGCAAAGCATGTCCTCTGCTAGAAAGCCATGGCTCTTCTCTTCCACAAGGATTCAGACTAGAAAGGAAACTGTTTGCTTTACATGGTGCCATAAAGATCAGTGAGGTGGATCAGATTAAGGTAGGGTTGCCAACCTCCAGGTGAGGCCTGGAGATCTCCCTGAATTACAATTGATCTCCAGACTACAGAGACAAGTTCTTCCAGAGAAAATGGCTCCTTTGCAGGGTAGATTCTCTGGCATTGTACCCTGCTATGGCCCTCCCCCTCCTTGAAATGTGCCCTTTCTAGGCTTTACTTTCTTGGGCTTACCTTTACCTTTCCAGACTTTACCTTCTTGAGGTAAGCAAAGGAAGCATATTGCACCTACTCTGAAGTCACTACCTTGGTTACCATTCCCCACTCCATATGCAGCTACTGGTGTGATCTTGGGTCAGTCACAGTTCTCTCAGAGTTGTTCTCTCACGAGCAGTCCTCGAGAGAGCTCTCTCAGCCCCACCTACCACACAAGGTGTCTGTTGTGGGAGGGGAAGGGGAAGGAGATTATAAACCACTCTGAGATTCCTTTGGGTAGTGAAGGGAGGGGTATAAATCCAATCTCTTCTTCTCTTTAAATCTCCAGGATTTTTCTTTTTTAACCTGGATTTGGAAACCCTAGATGAAAACCCAGTGTTCTACGTGCAGAAGCAGCCATCTACCTCGAGGAACCCACAAGCATAATCCAATGGAAGTGGCAGTTGCATTAATTTCTAGAGCTAAGCAAAGGAAGCAACTTGCACTTATTCTGAAGTCACCACCTTGGTTATCAGACCAGTTCTGCAAAAACAGTTATTCTGCCCTCGGTCTCCTGTTTTCCCTGGTTGTACCTCTCAATTTCCTTATTTTTGAGGATCAAGAAGACGCAGGGGAAATCAGAGGGAGATGCGGGTCAAAATGTGGCTGCACAGCAAATAGTGGGAAATTGAGCAGTACAACTAGAGGAAACAGGAGACCAAGGGCGGAACAACTGCTTTTGCGGAATCAGTCTCAGTTTCCCAATAAAATTCAAGGTAGTGATTATCACTTGCCAAGCCTTTTGAAAGTGGGGCCTGCATATCCGCAGGACTGCCTCTCCCAATATCTTTCAAGGCAGCTTCCCTGATCAGTGCAAAGCCTTCTGAGCGTACACCTTGCAAATGGGTCTGAACACTGAGCCTTTCTGGCTGTGGCTCCCACCTGGTGGAATGGCTTGCATGATGAGGTCAGAAAGGCTCCCACACTCCTGTCATTCTGCACAATACATTAAATGGAACTCTTCAGGACAGCTTTTGTTTAAATGGAAGAAACCTGGAGTTAATGACTATAGAATTTAAGATAGTCTTCAGTGTATGTGTGCATGCATGTGTGCATACTCACAACCACACACACACAGAGAGAGGGAGAGAGCGAGGCAGACAGACAGACAGACAGACAGACAGACTTAATTGTGTATACTCACTGTGTAATGTGGTATTGTTTTTTAAACAGACTTCTCTGATTTGGAAATCCAACTTTAACCCACCTCCATTACTGCTGTACGTAATACAATGTTGTCTGATGTTGTCCTGTCATTTTACTGCCTGCATTAGTCACTCTCCGATGTTGCTGGTTCTTTGTATTGTACTTTCCTTACTGCATTGTCTTGAGTTGCAACTTGCCTTGAGTCTCGGAGGGAAAGGTGAACTGTAAATAGAATAGAAGAAAGTTTGAGTCCAGCAGCTCCTTTAAGACCACACAGTTTAAGTGTTTGTGTGCATGCGCACTTCATCAGATGCATGCACATGAAAGCTCATACCCTGAATAAAACTTCGTTGGTCTTAAAGGTGACACTGGACCCAAACTTCATTCTTTTGCTTCAGACCGACACAGCTACCCGGCTGAATCTATAAACAGAATAACCAGTTTTGTTTGTTCCCAGTATTTGACAACCGGGGATTGGTCCACAGCATTTGGTAGAATTTAGGGATGGTCAGATACCCGCTCCTTGGTCCGCATTCTATTCAACAGTCATGAATCAGGAGATGATTTGGGGAGGGATGGTTTGTTCATGGCTGTTTGGCAGGCTCCTTCACTCCATGTGCATTGCGACACGATTGGCTTTTTGCGCACACCGTTTTCTTGCACAGCCCCATTGAGTTCACTTCCCTCCTCTTGTTGTATGGCTGCTGCAGTTGGCAGCCAATTATTTAAATGGACAGTTAAATCAGTCACAAGTCATACACATCAGTCAAATAAACGTGGAGTTTTGTCGTGTTGGTTTTTATTTTTATTTTTTGAACATACCATTTGGTATTCATGTAAGTAGTCTTTAGGAAAGTTAATGGCTCCCAATCTGTTTGAACTGGCAGTGCTCTGACACTGACAAGCAAAGCAAAGCAAACCTGTTTGGCTGAAGTTTAAGGCACTTGGTGCTGACTCATACAGACCAAGTTATTTTCTCACATCTGATTGTCACAGTCAAACTTTGTAAGTCTGGCATGCAATATGTGGCATCCCTAGTAGACCTCTACAGTCTCTAAATATAGACATTCCTTTTGATTTATATCTACTAACCACTGACAGACCTATCCTCCATAATATCTATTTTTGTAATACTGCTATTGTCTTTAAGGGGCCTTCCCCTCCCCACAACAGACACCCTGTGAAGTAGGTGGGGCTGAGAGAGCTCTCTTGAGAACTGTTCTTTCCAGAACAGCTCCGAGAGAACTGTGACTGACCCAAGGTCACACCAGCAGCTACATGTGGAGGAGAGGGGAATCAAACCCAGTTCTCCCAGATTAGAGTCTGTGCTCCTAACCACTACACCAAACTGGCTCATAGTGATTCATTTTTTAAAAAATCTCCAAAATCCTGGAATAATACAAGCAGTAAAGCTCATGAACCTCCCCTACTGAGTCTGAAGTGACTGAATTCCCCACATGAAAAGGCAACTGACATGGGTTGTATACAGGATGCTGAGAGCAAAATGTTAAATTCCAGGAGGCATTTGAAATAAAGCAGGCAAACCTCTTTTGCACGGAATGGCCTATTGTTCATTCTTGTCCTTTTGCTGCTGCTGGAAAGAACACGTCTCTAAATTACAGGCTGGTTGGCTACCCCGTTCCTAACAATATTGAGGGCTTTGTGCCTGTATGGGTGGAAATCAAATAGTTTTCTTATTTATATAACCAAATTAAATAAATATTGCAGTGTATTGTGACAGAGAGGCTTTTAAATTACCCTGGAAAAATAATTTTGATGGATTTTGTATAAATTTTTAACTAAGGTTTTACTTCTGAGATTTGCGAATTGCTTTTGACATTCCTTTGATGTATATTGGATTTGTTTCCTCCTCTTTTATTGTATTGTGGAAAATAACTGTGTACATATATGCTACCACGTATCAGTAGCAAGTAGTGAATGCATAGAAGAGGGGTGTGTAAGTATCATACTGTGTGCATTGTTGCAGGGAGCGTTCCTCGAATAGGAGTGTATACACACACAAACAAAGATTTAGAGTTCATCTGTAGCTTTAAAAATGGATTTAGTATTGGAGGTCAAGTTAGTTTTCCTCTGCTCTCCCATGGGGATTTTTCTCTGGATGCAATGCAGCATGCCTCCCCCATCATTTTGCGTGGTGCTTCCACATGATGCCATGCACTTTGAGTACACAGTTTATGGGGTTCCCAGGGCCTTCCCCTTTAAGCTGAAGCTGTGGAAGCTGTACCCACAGCCAATCCAGGGAAGGGTGGGAGGAGGAGCTAAACTCTGTTCCCCTCCCCTTCAGTTCTCACTGCTGAGCTGGCTGTGAGGGGGGAAGGGGAGGGGCCAAGCCTGTTCGCATTGGCACTTCTGTGCTGATACTGCAGAGGAGCAGAGAATGCATGAGGAGCAGGGATAGCACTGAGTGGTGCAGTGAAAGGCAGGAAGATCCTGCCCATCTCCACACCACTTGGTGCTGTTTCTACAGTGGGGGTAGAATTTTTGCCCTCATGAGGAAGCAGCCTGCATTACAATATCAATGGAAAAAGTGCAGAGAAGGGCAACTAGAATGATAAAAGGGTTGGAACACCTTCCCTATGAAGAAAGGTTAAAACACTTGGGGCTCTTTAGCTTGGAGAAACGATGGCTGAGGGGTGACATGATCGAGGTTTATAAGATTATGAATGGGACTGAGCAGGTTGAGAAAGAAGTACTTTTCTCCCTTTCTCACAATACAAGAACTCGTGGGCACTCCATGAAATTGCTGAGCAGTCAGGTTAGAACAGATAAAAGGAAATACTTCTTCACCCAAAGAATGATTAACATATGGAATTCACTGCCACAGGAGGTGGTGGCAGCTACAAGCATGGACAGTTTCAAGAAGGAATTAGATAAACATATGGAGCAGAAGTCCATCAGTGGCTATTAGCCACAAGGTATAGATAGGAAATCTCAGTCTGGGGCAGGTGATGCACTCTATTCTTCGTGCTGGGGCGGGGAGCAGTGGGAGGGCTTCTAGTGTCCTGGCCCCACTGCTAGACCTCCTGATGGCACCTGGTATTTTTGGCTGCTGTGTGACAGAGTGTTGGATTGGATGGGCCATTGGCCTGATTCAACATTGGCTTCTCTTATGTTCTTATGTTCAATCTGATAGCCTGTTGCAATGGTAAACACATAATTTCACACCTCCATCCAACTGGGATGAAGATCTTGGGGACAGCATCTATCCGGAGCCAGCACCTGGGACATCCTCAGCTGAGACACCTGCAACAAAGCTGAGGACCTCCTCAACATTGTAGGAGCTGAACAGGACCCACCCATCTCCCTTGTACCACTGGCAGCCATTGTCAGCTTGGCCAAAACTCCCGGGAAGAGACCCTGGGCTGCAGGTGGCTGCAGTCACTGAGCATGGGTCTTGCCACCTCCCTCCTGGGCTCCAGAGCTTTGGGCATCGGCTACTGATATAATCTCCTGCCATCAGGACAACACAGAAGATGCTGGGGAAGACCGAGCCTCAGAGCCCCACCCCCAAAGACCCCCTTCCCACCCAATGTGCCCAGTATGATGACATCACTCGGAGGCGATGTCTTCACACCAGTCAAACCGCATGGGGAGCACTCTCGCATTTGGGCAAAAACTCTATGGTGACCGTAGAGGTTTTTTACCCAAATGCTAGAGCATCCCACCTGACATGCCCAGTGCAATGATGTTACCTCTGGGTTATGTCATCATGGTGCACATTCGAGAAGACTCCTGGAGCAGGACTGCCCCTCCCTCCCAGCAACCAGGTAAGACCTGGCGCAAGCCTAATCACAGTCACCCATAGGTCTTTGTGGCCTAGCAGCACAGTTACTTTAACTCATGATATTACAAGGTATCCAAACCCTCCTCCATCAGCCACCACCAGAGATACCTAATCATGGCTTTTATATCCTGGCACAATAACTGGCCCCACCCTTGGGACCCCATTCTTGTTGCCTGGCCAGCCCAATCAGGCCCATGTATGTCCAATGGCACCCCTTCCCCAGCCAGCAATGCTGAGGCTACACTCTACGCTCACCCCACATTATGTGTATTGGCCCAAACTCATCCCACTGGCCTCCACTGCCCCAAACTCCTGCCTTCCTCTGGGTCCATCCAGTGTCATCCCTTTGACCATTTAATCAGAATTCCTCCACTGTATTGTTCCAAAGAAAACAGCTGTAGCACTTTGCTACAGTACGTGTCCTTAGCATGATCACAATTAGATTTTATAATTTAATACTACAAGCCTGCATGATGTGAATGGTTTTAAAAAAAACTCACATGGAAGAAATAGAATTCTAAATTGGATTGCAAAATCACCAGAGATATCCATTGCTTTGGGGGCAGGGAGAGAGAAAGGAGAAAGAAAACAAAAGCAGACGTGAAATTCATCCTGTAAATATTGCACATTTCAGCAGTTAAACTGTATGCTTATGCCAGATGCCATGGTGCCTGGTCTCCCCCCCCCATGCTTACTCTGTGCTCCAAAAGACCACCAACATAAACAAAGCTGAGTTTTATGTCAACATTTAAGCATCCAAGTATTTGCCAACAACTTCTTAACCCACTGTCCTGGAAAAAATCAAGTAGAAGGACTGCATGCCCAGAAGATCAGCTTAGCTTTGGTCTACTGGATGATGAACAGCACATTTTTCTTGAAGGTAGGCCCCAATGAATAAAGAACATTTATAGTCCATCCAGTTTTCCCACTACTGAAGAGTCATCTTGAGGAGAGCCCCCTCCCTTCTTATGACTGCAGGGAGAAGAGATGAGCTCCAAAATGTGCTTGTCTGAGGTATGTCCCCCCCCTCCATTTGACCTCACAAAGATAAGGATGGTAGAATCCTGGATTAGCCACAAAGCTGGCTGAATGGCCTTGGGTCATGTCACGCTGTTTCAAGCCTACCCCATAAAATTGCTTGTTCAGTCCCAGGCATCTCCAGCCAAAACAGTCCATTAATAAGTGATGTGAAATACCCCTCCTTGAGAACCTGGAAAGTTGCTGCCCTTCCAAGTAGACAATGTTGACTTTGACGGATCAGTGGTCTGATTCAGCATAAGGCCGTTCCGTGTGTTCATAGGCAGATAGACGGAGCTTTCATTTCATTTTGAAAAACCATACATCACGTTGTCCATCCTCGTTACAAATTCCTCATTGTAAGCTTCACCCAGAATTCTTTGAAAATGTGTTTTGTGTGATATTGATGTGTTATTCACTTGAGGCTGAAAGCAAATCGCCGGTGTGTACTTCATTCGCACACCCCAGGTGACAGATGGCAAGATGTAGATGCTGTTGGCCAGCCTCTGCCTTGTCTTGGCCATTAAATTTCACTTCAAAAGCCTGCTCTTCCCCACTGATGGGGACATGGGAGAGCGTTCCTTCACACTTCTGTAACCTTTGTCTTCAAAGCCCTTCTCCAGCTTTTATCCGACCACTTCATCTCTTTCTGACGTTCCCCTTGTCTTCCTCTGTAGTGAAAGCGTCGCTTGTAACTAATGTCCCTGGGATCCCAGGAGACCAAGATGACGGATAATAAAAAGGAAACGCTGATATTTCTCAACTTCATGACCTGACATTTCACTGAGAGTCAAGGAAAGACACAGCCCACAGACGTGTCTCATCACCAAGTAGGAAAAGGGAGAGTAAGAGAGCAGGAAAAGTTGTTTCTGTGGCGTGCGTTGCTGACCAACGCTTTCTGAGGGTGAGAAATCATAGCCAGAGGTTTAAATAAGCTTTCACCTCCTCTTTTTTTTTAAAAAAAAAAATGGGGAGTCAATTGTTGTTAAGGGTGTTGACACTGGGAATTGGCTGAGACATTGACTTCCTTTAGAAAAGGAAAGGCATTATGAAAAAAATTCTTTGAAGACCAGGAAGACATCCTCTAAAAAAATACCGACAGAGAAAAATAACCCAAAACTGCTTACGCGATATTTTTAGGGATTTGAAAGTGTCCTCCCGAAGCTTCACATTCTTGTCAGATTCACAGCTGTTTCTGACAGGTTATTCAATATATTTAATGTGCCAAATTAGAAAGTTATTGGCAATGAAATACCTGAAACTTCTGGGAACAAGAGCATATTCAGAGATTGCATTAACACATTTATTGAGTAACTGATGTGTCCGTGATAGTCTTCAAGGAGGTATGGTGGGGGGAGGGGAAGAACAACGCAGTCCAGAAAAGACGTTAAGTTAATGCCAGGAGGAGATGCTGCATGCGTTTCTGCAATTGATACTCAGAGCATCCGACGTTTTAAGGTCTATTAAAATAGATACTAGGAGTGACAAAAAGCCTATAAGATGCCATGGGAGAAATAAGAAGGGGAGACAGTGAGAGGAAGAGTTTAATTTGAGAACATGAGTTGCAATTAAGATGTTCCAGAAGGAACTGTCTGGCTCTTGGGGCTGTGTTAATTGGACAGTACGCACCTGAGCTTTAGTTATCCAGTTCAAAATTTGACCAAGGACAATAGTAATTCAAGGATGAGGCACACACACAAAAATTATGTTTATCCAATACGGAATCAAGTTCTCCTCTCCTTGGCTAGGGATGCTCGAACACCCATGGGTTCAGCTCACATCCTGTTTGCTGGTCATGAACAGGGAGCTGATTTTTCAATGACCAGCTGAAATGTTCATTGACCCATTTGATGCTGCTTGGCACATTGATTCCTCCTTCCTTCCTAAGCACGCAGTACAGCACAACTGGCTTTTTGCACAAGCACATTCCTGAACAGCCCACTTGAGTTCTACTGCTTCCTTCCTTGCTGCCTGTCTGCTCGACAGGCAGTCGCTTAAACAGACAAATCAGTCATAAATCCTATAAATAAGTGTTTTAATAAAATCCGTCCCTTTGGTGTTTGTCTCGGTAGTCACTGTTCCTGACACTAATGGCTGCTGATCTGTTCGAATCAGTGGCATCTTTGTGCATGCACTGTTCTGCACAATCCAGATTCATGAGTCTTTGGTGGTTTTCACAGTGGTTTGGCACAAACAAGCAGGCCAGCAGAAAGGTTTTCCCCATTGCTCTCTTTCTTCTTTTCTTTTCTTTTTTGCGTTTCAGATGTCACATTATAGCAGCTTTGCAGCAGGCTGAGACCATCTGCTTTCAGCTTCAGCTTGCAACAATCCTCTGTGGTAAGCAGGAGTGTGCCTGGCCTTGAATTAAGCTAACCATGGAGAAGTGTTCTGCTTTACACATTCAGAATTTTGTCTGGGTCTTGTGGATAGTTTATATGGTTAGATCAAAACCACAAAATCAAAACTAAATGTGTTGGTAATAGTATGGGACCTCTTCAATTTGGCATGGGGTAGGGCTCAAGTGGTTAAGATGCTGAACTGCAGGCTGTGGAAGGTCAGTAGTTCAGCAGTTCAAGTGAGTGCCGCATGACAGGGTGAGCTCCCGTCTCTAGTTCCAGCTCCTGCCAACCTAGCAGTTCGAAAGCAAGAAATTGCAAGTAGCTAAATAGGTACCACTTCAGTGGGAAGGTAACAGCGTTCTGTGCACCTTGGTGTTTAGTCATGCCGGCCACATGACCACGGAAACGTCTTCGGACAGCGCTGGCTCTTCGGCTTTGAAACGGAGATGAGCACTGCAAACCTAGAGTCGGATATGACTGGTTTTTGAGCAAGGGAACCTTTACTAGGGCCTCAGTATGTCTTGATCTATACTTGTGTGCTATTCCCATGATATAATATTCACCAATATTAAAGTCAAGAGCTTTTAATAAATTAAAGGTTGACAGTATTAGAACAATCCCTCCCTGCTTCCTGCCCTGGTGTCAAACTGAGCCAGAATCACTGCCAGCCTTGTTAATCCTATCCTGTACACGAAGCTGTGCCAACGGGTGCCAAGAGTCATCCCTCCGCCTATACCATACTGACATTAAGGGTTCCACTGCTCAGTACCAAAGGAGGTGCCTCATTAGTGGCATACCAAGGATGTGGGGGGAGGGATGCGGTCCACCCCAGCCTCAGCCTGAGGAAGGCCCTTGTAGCCAGCATCAAGCAGTGTCCAGCCAAATGTCTTTCCTTTTATTTTTTAAAATGTAGTTCTGCCTGCAGCCACTAGGGGTACAGGGAAGTCTGAGCACAGCAGAAAGGACTCTAGGATGGGCTAGACTTCCCTGTCTCCATGACTGAAACAAACTTGCTTAACAGATTGTACAACCAAGCCAGCACGCTGATAGCTGCTACAGTAATTGCCATCCTGTGGGTCATTAATAGTCTAGCCTTTCTAGACTAGTTTGAGAGCCAGTTTGGTGTAGTGGTTAGGAGTGCAGACTCTAATCTGGGAGAACTAGATTTGATTCCCCATTCATCCCCATGCAATGGCTGGTGTGACCTTGGGTTCTTTCAGAGCTGTTCTCTCATAAGCAGTTCTCTTGAGAGCTCTCTCAGCCCCGCCTACCTTACAGGGTGTCTGTTGTGGGGAGGGGAAGGGAAAGGGTTCGTAAGCCGCTCTGAGAATCCTTCAGGTTGTGAAGGATGGGGTATAAATCCAATCTCTTCTTTCTTCTTCTTCTGTTTTCCTTTCCTTGCACCCAGCTCAGCCAGGTCTTGAAAAGCAGTAGTTAGGGTGTTGCAGCAAGATAAAACAACATTCCCCTCTCTTATTTCTCTCCCTCTTTCCCAAATGTTTCTTATTCATTTCTGTCTCCCTTCACCTAATTTTCCCATGCCCCCACACACACTTTATTTTCACTTCTTGGTCTTAAGACCTTCTCATCCCTATCTTGCTTGGTGACAGAATGTATTTAAGAGTAGTATAGTAGCAAACCTTTGTTAATATTATGAACAGAAGGCACTGGGTTTGCTGGACTCTGTACACTGCACTGGTTCTGCTGGGCTTCCAACCCCTCCTTGCCTAGACTGTAATTCTGTGCTTGACATGAGCTGGCATTGCCACAATGGCACTGGGCTTGCTGGATTCTGTGCATTTCACTTGTTCTGCTGAGCTTGCAAAAATGCTCCTCTAACTGCAGTTTCTACTGCAGAGATTCTCTGGTTTGACTATAGCCCTTTGGAAACAATGGAGGATAAGGGCACCTTCTTAGTGGGATAGTGCATTTCTTAACATCTACTTTGGTGAAGCTTGCAATCACTGTTCTGTGATGCTTTGGCTAGTGTAAGTTAGTAAAAAGAGTACAAAAGCGGACTCCTAGCTCTCAAAAAATGCCTTGTAGATGTTTGGGATGGTCAGTTCTTGGGCTTCAGAATGGAGAACAGAAGCCCTCCCAAGTAGTGTGATGGATTTTTTTAAATTATTTTTTTGCTGTCAAGTCATAGCTGACTTATGATGACCCTGTAGGGTTTTCAAGGCAAGGGACGTTCAGAGGTGATTTGCCATTGCCTGCCTCCACATCGGCCCTGCTTAGCTTCTGAGATCTGATGAGATCAGCCAGGCTGGAGCTGTCCAGATCAGGGCTAGGCTGAGAGTAATGTGACCAGCCCAAGGTCACCCAGCAAACTTCCATGGTGCAAGTGGGGATGTGAACCTGGATTTCCCAGATCCTAGTCTAGCACTACACCACCATGCAGGCTCTCACGAATCGGAGTAGCATGTTGGAATATGATTTTTTTTTAAAATTGGCATGATTATATATATGAAATTTTTCACTGTCTGTGCTTCTTTCCTGTCCATTGAAACAAAGTCTGGGTCCAGTGGCACCTTTAAGACCAAACTTTGTTCTGCTGCTTCAGATCAACATGCCGACCCACCTGAATTCATTTTATTTCATAATGTGAGAATAATTTTGTCATATAGAGAAGGGGCCCTGACCAGGGTTCCCTCTAAGCTGAGTTACTGTGAGCTAAGCTGAGTTTTTTAGCCTCTGACTCACACATTTTTGTCTTAGCTCAGGAGGGATGGCTCCAGGGCAAACTGATTTATGCAGCAGCCAAATGGCTCACTCACAACTTTAATGCCAGTAACTCACAAGGTAGAATTTTCACTCATAAGACGTCACAGCTTAGAGAGACCATTGGCCCTGACCTGGATAGCCCCAGTCTAGCCTGATCTCATCAGATCTCAGAAGCTAAGCAGGGCAAACATGGAAGCTTCGATGGCCAACCACCTCAGAATGTCTCTTGCCTTGAAAACCCCAAGGGGTCGCCAAAAGCCAGCTTTGACTTGGCTGCAAAAAAAGGGGAGGGGGGTGTTAAGAAATCATCTGCCCTGGGCACCAAATAGGTTAGGCATGCCACTGCTCCTCATACCCCAGCTGTACAGCCAATGAGGGTCTATCTTTCTTCAGCCTCTATCTTTCTTCAGCCTTAGATATCTCAGGGTGCTTGCTCATTCTTCCTACCTAAGCAACAGAAACCCACCTGCTCTCCCTTGTTGACAGGACATAACCAAATTCCTTAGGAACAAGTAGCTTTGCCAACTCTGGGATGGGAAATTCCTGGATCTTGGGGGGTGGATCCTGGAAAGGGTGGGTATAATACCATACAGTCCATCTTCCAGAGCAGCCATTTGCTCTGGGGGAACAGATCTCTGTCACCTGGAGATCACCAGGCCCCACCTAGAAATTGGCAGCCCTAGCCAGGCCTCATTCATGCAACATTTGACCCCCTTCAAACAATGAGGAGTGGGCACAAAAAGCCCTGCAATTTAAACCAGGAAGGTGAAAATAAAGTCATGCTAAACCCAGTGGCAACCAACCGATCACTTATTGTTTGCCAGAGGCTGAGCAGGTTGGGCACCAGCCACAGTGGAAAGCCTGCAGCCAGGGGGCAGTGCTGTCTTTTGCAGCTCCCAGCCTTCTTCTTATGGGTTGTTTCAGACACCTGGGTCTAACGGAGCCTCATATCGACAGAGGCAACAGTCTGTTTCCATAAGGAATGGACCTGTGTTTAGTGGAGTGGACGTGGTACAGTGATCTAGCGCCTGTAGTTTTCCATGCAGGAGGGCTCAGGCAGGTGCTGGGATAAACCTTTCTCTGCATGAGACTCAGAACCAGTCAGAGTTCACAACATTGAGCTAGATGGACCATTCTGACTACCCAAAATATCAGCTCCATGTTAAGTCACCCAACTATATCAGCAGAATCACCAGCAGCAAAGGGGGAGGGGAAATCCTGTTACATCCCACCCAAATCCTGTGTAAATCGGAAAGTTTTCATCTAAAACTTAACGACAAAGGCACTAGCCAATAAGGTTGTCAACTGGCTTCTTTAATAGAAGTTTAATATGCAGAAATGGGTAGTTGATGACTTCATGGCATGGAGCTAAATAACACCTGAGAATTGCTGCAGATCAAATTGATATTAAAAGGACAGCTAGAGGGATTTGCTTAATAGCTGACATCGTTTGCAGACAAATGGGTCTGGGGAGTGAGTCAAGGAAATTAAAATGGCCCAGGAGCAAGCCCGGCTGAGTCTCCCCTGAAGTGCTAAGAGCTAGATATGCAGGAACTAGTCAGCTCAGAACTGGCCAGGGATGCTGATGGTGTGCTCTGCCACCAACTGCTGGAGGCTTGTTTGAACAACTGGTAAAACTGATGCACCAAATACGGCTGAAAAGTCTGACCAAGTGGCTCCTGTGGTACTGGCAATACTATGGGGACTTGGCTCCGTTTGCCAGCAGTCTTCCAGGACATATCCAGGTGGAGAACTTTCCATGTAAGTTAAGTGTCTAGTCTGCCTCTGAGTGAGTTCCAAAAATGAGATTCTTCTGACTCTGGTAACTTCCACCCCACTGTCAAAGGTAGGAGCACACTGAACAGGGCGTCTGATCTTAACAACTGGTAAGAATTACATGGGGGCAGACTTCAGGACTTTAAAGACCTGGAATCAGGACTTCACTGGTAAGAACAGCTTTGCCATTTGCCCATCCACAATAGGTAAACCCCACCCTCAACCCCAATACCCTACTCTAGAGAAACTGAAGAACAGAAGGGGGGGAGGCAGAATATGGCCTTCATGGTGACACTCCGTGGCTGAGGTCAGACTGGCAGTTTGAAGCACAAGGGAGTCGTGGCAAAGTTGGAAGGGGCCATACAAATCTAGTCCAATTCCCTGCTCAGTCCAGGATCAACCTAGAGCCTCCCTGACAAGTGTCCAGCCGCTCCTTAAGGGTGGCCAGTGAAGAAGAGTTCACCACCTCCCTAGGCAGCTGATTCCACCGTTGCACAACTCTTACTCATTCAATGCAAAGCTATATCCTAGCTTGGGCTGCAGGAGGTCCCTTCAGTCTCAGGAACTTTCCTCTAGCCCAAGGAGCCTTCCTCCAGCTTAAGTAGCTCTTCTGTTGGGGGAAGAGCTACTTAAATTCGAGGAAGCATCAGTAGGCTTCAGGAAGGCTTCAAACATCGCTCAGTGGGGCGGCAGCTGAAGTAGTGCGTTGATTCAAAACGCATCCTGGCAGCTTTCATCCTTGATATTGAGCTGAATGAACTCTCGACATTGTTTATACAGGATTTGGTTTTGACAAAATGGCTTTTTTGATATTGTAATTAATACATGGTGGGTTGCATTTTGGTAGAGATCTAACAATTGTTTGCTGGGCAGTCCCTAGGGAGGCATCCGTTCTTTGCAGCAGCTGCCTTCTCAACTTTTTATTTACCTTGTTGCCTTTCTCTAGGGGCTACCCAGTCGGTCAGCTTCCACCTGCACTGGCCAAACTTCACGTCGACCAGGAATTATTTATTTAGCACGAGGGATACTTTGGGGGGAGGTGACTTTGCTGCCTTTGATGGAAAGAACAATTGTTTATTTGTTTCTGTGAATAATGCATGAGATAGTTAATTTGTTGTGAGGATACAGAGAACCAAAACTGGATGCCTGCTAATTGGAACGATACCCCTTTTTTTATGAACCGGGAAAATGTAAATCCCTTAAAACTATTCCCAACTTTATGCCTAGGGGAGGGGGGGAGGTAGCAACATGAATCTTTAGAGCAGGTGATGTATGGGAACCTATCGAGGACTTTCTTGGGGACTTTTTCTAATTGCCTGTCCAGGACTGTGAAAACGGAGGTGACAGTGGCAAACAGAGGACATCCCAGCCAGCTGAACAACGTCTGACCTGAGTATTCATCCTTCCTTTCTGCAGGCAATTAAAGAACCCAGTTGTGGCCTCCGGTGTGAGCGGAAGGGCAGGAGCCAGAGGGCTCTTGGCCCTTGATTTTTAGCCTACGACCCTCTGCGCCTGTGGCTCATTACCTGCATGAAGTTTGCATTGCGAGGGCCTGCTGGGGTGTCTGTGGTTCCGCACATTGCATTCTTGTATTTATCTGATCTTGTAAGAGTCTCCGTTGTGGGAGAAAAGGGGAATAAAATGCACATTCTAAACAAAATAAATAAATAACTGGGTTAGGTCCTCTCATTTGCCCATAGATGCCATTTGGTTTTTACTGCAACATTCCGGGGGCAAATCCCATGGAGCAAACTGTGATTACTTGTGGGTAAACGTGGTTAGGATTGCCCTGTAACACCATTTCAAAAACGTAGTTCAACAAGCGATTGCCAAACGAGAGCATCGGGTCTCAGAGAGGAACGTGTTTTGAATTCTTCTTCGGGGCAAGTGACTCTTCCCTCTGAGCTGCTTTTGGCCCTCTGTGTTTCTATGCAGATCGAGTCTTTGGAGAACAAACTAGTTATGGCTTCCGACACTAGAAAGCACAGCACGTCTCTTGAGTGACCTTCTTCCTGGGTTCCTTCTCTGACTGGCCAGTTGGTGCAGTTGCAACATCTGAGGACGGTGGCTGCTCCGACCATCTTTCTAAGGCAGGAGTTAGATCTGTAAGCAGTGGCACCGGTGAGAAGGGCAGCAGGGAAGGATCAAGTCCCTCAAATTTTGCCAAGGAGCTTGAAAAGAAAAGCAGGCGTCTGTTCAGTAGAATTTTTTTGTTGTTGGTTAGTCTCTCTTTTAAATCTAAAGGACAGCAGCAAAGCAATCTGTTGTTTGTATAGAAAAAAGCGCCAGTAAAGAAAGAGAAAGTACACTCTGGGGAATGTCTGCTCTGAGAAGCCACTTGAAAAACAAGCACAGGAAACATTTGCACAACATGTCAAATGCAGAGTAGAGACACAAAAAAAGCCAGGACTGAGTGGGCGGGTGGAGGAGCCAGATCGAAGGCACGTACCGAGCGGGAAGGATCTCACCGCAAACTGGCCTGAATGGTTCCACTGCAAATTTTGGGATGAGCGAGCGTTCCTTGTGTGTTGCTTGGTTTTCCCATCCATTGATACGCTTGTCAATGACTTCACTTCTTGGCTTTTCACTGTTGGTAGATTGGCCCGGATCATGAATGCTTGGTGTATGGTTTTATATGTCATTTAGGTACTTGCATTTATGTACTCGCCCCAATCTGGACAGCTTGATCTCATTGGATCTTTGAAGCTAAGCAGGATTGGCCCTAACTAGTACTTTCACGGGAGACCACCAAGGAAGGCCAGGGTTGCTAAATGGAGGGAGTCAATGGCAAACTTCCTCTGAATGTCCCTCGCATTGAAAACCCTACAGTAGCCACAAGTGAGATCCAACTTGACCAAAAAAAGAGAGGAAGAACTTATACTCTACTTCCCCTCCCAATGGGAACACAAAGCAGATTGTAATATTCTTCTCTCCTCGTCCATTTTATCTTCACAACAACAACACTATGAGGAACAAGGAGGCTGAGAGAAATAGACTGACCCAAGTTCACCTGGCAAGCTTCTATAGCAGAATATGGATTAGAACCTGGGTCCCCAGACGCTACCCTAATGCTCTATCTAGTACACCAAGCCATTAATATATATATATATATATATATATATATATATATATACACAACAGCATTTGGACATGGTAGATAGTACTTTGATGTATGATGCACATCATTTATTTCTTTAAAACACTCTTATGCCACCTTTCCACCCAATCAGGGCCCTCAAGAACAATTAAAAGAGATTAAACATCAGCTTGGTTTTGATCAACAAAACTAGAGTGGGTTTAAGGGTTACATCCCTTCTCCTGTTTCTGTGCAACTCCATCTGAAATGAAATTGTGCAGATTAATGGAAATCTGTTTTGGCCCTTAGCTCCAGCTCTAAACAGTACTCAGAGTAACAGTATTTACAGTCAATCTCAGCTAATTCTCCTCCTTACTACTCCATCCCTTGTTCCAAATGGCTTTTCTCCATTGTCCCATGAGCTCCAGCAGAGCCTTCTTCATAGTCAAGGGGGAACTCCTCCTCCCCTTTTCACTGGTGGAAACCAACAGGTTCAGTCCAGCCCAGTGGGATGATCCATTACCTCCAGTGTGATTGAAGCATTATATTTAACCCTGTTAAATTTCCAGCAACTTGGCATGGAGCCACAATTCTTTTGCTTGCACGGCTTTCACAAGGGGAAAGAAAAAAAAGGGAAAGCCCTTTGACGTGCTGTGCATTCCCCCCTTTCTTCATGTGCTGCTGCATTTTACTATATCCACAATTTCGATACTCCGAGGTTTCGAACATAAATCTCTTGGTGGTTCCTTACTGTGCCTGGCAGCTTGTTCCTTGATCTGTGTAGGTGGATCTCGTTTACTCAAGGAAAACGAGAGGTACCCAAAGATGGAGAAAATTGCTAGTGTTGGAGCCAATGTCTTTGTTCATAGTTTTATATCAGAGGTTGTCTTTTCTGTGCAGACTGTCTTACCAGCTGCTTTGCCAATACATTGTCTTCCTCGGGATAACCAGACAATTTAATTTTACACCAATGCAGAAACAAAGGAAAGTCTGTCTGCTCTGAAGATGGGAAGCTGCAATGGAATCACTGGGCTGGGAGGCATGCCACGGGGTATTTAGCTCAATATCAGGGACTCTGGAGCAAGCAAGTCAGGGACCCAGCCATATCAGCTGTCATAGATGGTGTGTGCTCGGGCCGTGGTGCTTTGAAAATTCTTGCCCACAGAATCTCTTCCTAGGCTTGGCATTCCAGATTATGTAATCTTATTTCCAACATGGAAGCTCTATGTTAGGAATTCTCCAGACATTGCACAAAGTACCATATGTGCACAGTTCATTGAAGAGTTTGGTTCCTGCTCCATTGAGTAGTTCTCTCACCTCTGCACCAATAGCTAGGGTTGCCAGGTTCCCCACTGGCCACCAGTAGTGATGGGGAGTGGATGGGTAGGGTTGCCAGAACCAGGCTGGGAAACTCCTGGAGATTTGGGGAATGAGCCTGGGGAGGACAGGGACTTCAGTGGGGTACAATGCCATCCAACCCATCCTCTATGGCATCCATTTTCTCCATGGGAAATGATCTCTGTAGTCTGGAGATGAGCTGTCCCTCACGGAGGCTGGCATCCCTGCAAATAGCATGCATTGCCAGAGGACAAGCTTGATGAGCTGTTAGATCACAATTGCTTTCTTGTAGTGTTTTAATATTGTAGATGCGTGCAACAGTATTGGGGGTGGATGCAGAATGAATTGAATGCTAAGGCAAACTACACATCTCCCGATACCAGAAATTCTCCTCGTTCAGCTCCTAGATAAGGAAGAGAAGAACAAAGCACAGAGAAAACTTCTGCATTGGCAGTAAATTTCTTCATTCCTATGTGAAGCTCTTCAAGCACAGATGGTGACACAGGAGATGCAACTGTAATTGTCAGGCAGTATGAAGTCTTAGAAACAGCGTGGTTTCGTATAAATAGTAGCGACCTGGTATAAGGCTGCTAGGACCGGGGGTTGCATTGCTATCTAGGCATTCCATCCAGCCTCTCCAATAAAGGCAGGCACCAGGGGACAAAGGAGGTTGTGTTTATTGCTTGGATCACTCCAAGTAACAAAGCCCCAACTTCAAATGTCCAGTTACAGCCTACGGGTTCACCTGTCCCAATTAGGGTTGCCAGGTCTTACCTCCTTGCTGGCAGAGGCTGGGAGGGAACTCTCCGGGAGTGGAGGGCAGGACAACATTGCCGGGGATGTCATGCTGGGTCATTGCTGTTGGGGGCAGCAGGAGCCAGTGTAATCAGGGGATCCCCCACTCCCACCTGGGGTCTGGCAACCCTAGTCCCAATCAAGGCTCTCAGCTTGCTCCCAGGATTGGGTTCTTGCTCAGGATTCAGTAGCAGCTACCACTGCACACTTGCCACAGGACTGGGCTTTGTGGCAGATTTGCCCCAAAGAGAGTAACTTGCTCTTCCCCTGGACAGGAATGCCACCAATGTCCTTGGAGGGCTGGTCCCATCTGACCTCCAAAGCCCCAAGAAGAAGCTGGATGAATATTTGTCAGAGATGCTTTAGTCTGGTCCTGCATTGGGCAGGGGGATGGACTAGATGGTCTGTATGGCCCCTTCCAACTCTGATTCTATGACTTGTCAGCTATCTGGCATACTGCCCTTGTCAGCCAGCAATCTCTCCTCCCTTCCTTCTACCTGCTAGGGCCTTTTATACCCCTTCCTTCTCGAAGGATCCAACTCCAAGGATCTCTAGATCTACAATGGAGCTGATCATTACCCCCAAGGAGGTCTCTGCTTCCACGGCAGCTCTTATTCAGATGAGGTTAATACTGGCATTTTTGCCACTGTCTGCTCTTTAGGGGTCCTCAGGAACTAGTTAGGGTGCCAACACTGGTTGGATATTTGGGGGTGGAGCCTAGGTAGGTTGGAATTTAGGGAGGGGATCATAGTGGGGTATAATGCCATAGAGGCCACCCTCCAAAACATTGATTAGTTGAACTTCTGGGAGATCTCCTGTCGCCACCTGGAGATTGGTGAGGGTTGTCATTCCCCTGGTGAGGACAGAGGATCCTCCACCCTCAGCTCCTGTTTCCCACCACCACTCAGAATGGTGACAGGAGGAAAAATAAAATAGAAAATTGCCTTTGAGTCCATTTTGTGGTGTCACTCATGTGGGAAATCCAGAAGTGATGTCACACCTCTCTACATTTTTCCCAGATGTGACCTCAGTCTTCTTTAGGAATCACCTAAAACATAATGATTTCACCATAGAGTTTCCATTGTTTCCTAGAGAGGCATGACATTACTTTTTGGGGTTTTCCTGTAGATGAGCTGTTCCCCCATGTCCTTGCTCCCTTGATCTTCCACTGTCTGTCAGGTAGGGTCTAGCAACCTTAAAGCTGACAACCTTAGGCCCTGTCCTGCCTTTTCCCTTCTCTTCCCAGCTAAAATATATCCAGGCTCTCCCAGTTCACACCCTGACTTAGGACATTGTGGAATGTATCATCTGACCTTTTTTGCCTGGTGGGTCAGCAGAGCTTTCCTCTTTCAGGCCTTGTTCAAGCTCCAGACACCAACAACTGGATAGGCGGAGGGAGGCATAGGTTTCCTCCTCTGTCAAGAAGCTTGATAGTTAACCTGGGGGCTAGTGTTGCCAGCTCCAGGTTGGGAAAGATCTGGATATTCTAGGGATGGAGCCTAGGGTTGCCAGCCTCCATGTGGGGACAGGAGATCTCCTGCTTTTACAACTGGCTGCTTTGAAGGGTGGGCTCTATGGCATTGTACAATGCTGAGGCCCCTCCCATCCCCAAACCCCACCCTCTCCTGCCTCCACCCCCAAAGTCTCCAGGTATTTTCCAATCCAGACCTGGCAACCCTAGTGGAGCCTGAAGAGATGGGAGTTTGAGGAGGGGAAGGACTTCAGTGGGATCTAATGCCATAGTGTCCACCTTCCAAAGTGGCCGTTTTCTCTGGGTGAACTGATGTCTTTTGTTACAGTGGGAGATCTCCAGCCAGCATCTGGAGGTTGGCAACCCTGCTGTGGGCCCATCACACACTCTTGACCTAACCTACTTCACCGTGTTGTCGTAAGTATAAAATGAGGATGAGAGAATGTCATATAGTGCCCTGGGCTCCTTGGAGGAAGGGTGGGGGTAACAACACAACACAGAGACAGTCAGACAGAGAGCATCTAGGATTTGGCCTGGCCCTGATGTAGCCCCTTCCCCTCCCCAATCATGATACGTAACCATTGTCTAGCCTTCTTAACTCCTTTCCAAAGAAGGCATTCTGCAGCCAATTAAACTTCTTTCACTGTTGTCCTGTTTCTTCCTGCAGAGCCCCTTGTGGATTCGTGCCCTTCTCTGTGAAGCTGAAGTTCGGTTTTGAAAACAGAAAAAGGAGACATTTGATTAAATGCTCATGCCTTTCCCTCCTGATTCCCCCTTTATTTGCTCAGAGTTTGGGCCAATATTACATTCATCCGATGTCCCCAGCAGATGAGCTTTGTCCATCACAGATATAAAATTAAAACTAGCCTTATCCACCACCCAAAGGCAGGCTAGGGACCAGAAGTGTATTATAGGAGCTGCTTGGCAGGGTTTGGCTCATAAAACTGCCATTTCTTTCCCGGACATCTTGTTAGAATTACGGACACTTCTACTTGGGAAGCAAGGTGCATCTTAACCCATTAGCATAGAGCGTTTGTCAGGTAGAATGGTTTTATTGCAAGTAGACATAACCTTTATAATACAATCACACACCATATAGTGGGGTTTGCCGATGTACTCTGTACTTTAGCAGCAATTTAAAGGATAAATGGGGGAAAAGTCATTTCAAACCTTGGTACAATTACAGGCTCCAATCACAGGGAAAAAGTCAGCCTCTCGGGAGATTTCCCGCTTGGGTGGCAATCTGCTTGCAGGTTTAGAAATAGCTTTCCTGCCATGTTGGGTTTTTTTTGAAAATGAAATAAAATACTCTTTATCTCAAGAAGTAGCTGGATTAAGTCTGCAGATGAGGGCTGATCTTCATTAGTATTCACTGTCCAATTTACTAGCCCCCAAACCTCGTCATCAATGTCTCTCTCTCGCTCGCTCTCTTTGAGACATTAAACTACTTATCCATAATTTTCATGTCTTGTGTGTCTGCTCCTGTCTCTGGGCTTTTTTTTTTTTTTTTTAAAAGGATATGCCATTGGAGAATTTTTGAATCGTGGTACTTGTTGAAGGATAAGGAATACAGAAGGAGGGAGGGAGAGGAGAACTGCCAAGCACAATCTGTACATATATCAGTGGTAAGTTCATCACCCCCACACTTTTGCCTGTATTTGCTGGTATACAGAGGGATGCTGAGGGGGCAGAATCAGAGAAGTGAAGGTCATGGATGGGGATGGGGAATCCATGGCCTTCACTTCCCCAATTCTGCCACCCTCTAATTTTTTCTAACCCCATGCAGCCATTCTTCCTTATGTTCTTAGGACTTCATAAATATGCATGTTGGTATCATCTCTCTTGGCATAGCCCTCCTGAAAACTTACCTTCAGAATGAGGCTTTTGCCATAATTCTTGTCTCTGCACTGGACTAGTTCTTCCATACACATTTGTCAAATTATATCCCCCTCCTTCACCCATCCCATTCCCTCCTAAACACTCCAGATGGCAGTCTACTGGTTTTACCCCTTATTCCTCACAACCAAACCTGTGAGGTAGGTTAAATTGACAGGATATGATTTCCCCAAGACTTACAGAAGAGCTCAAGCCCAGCCTCCACAGCCCAAAACCAACACTCCAGAAGTCTGCCACACCCAGATGTTCCTCTGAGTAACAGTAAATGTTGTTCAGCAAATGGTCCGGCACCACGGGCAACCATTTCTTCTCTGGGCAGTGGATTTGCGGGGTAAAGTAGGAGTGCTTAGCTTTTCCTGTACATGAAATTTACCCCCTGCAGCATCTACCCATGAACATGAGCACGTTCGCACCAGATGGTAATTGTTGGGAGGGGCCTTGGCCAAGTGGTGGAACATCTGCTTGGCATACAGAAGGTCCCTGGTTCAACCCCCAGCTTCTCTAGTAGTAGGCAATGTGAGAGACCTTGACCTGAAATGCTAGAGAGCTGTTGCCAGTCGTAGACCGAAGGTATAATTTAGTGTTGGGAGCCAGTGTGGTGTCGTGGTTAAGAGTGTTAGGCTAGGATCTGGGAGATCTGGGTTCGAATCCCCACTCATGCCAGGGAAGCTCAGCGGGTGATCTTGAGCCCGTCACACTCTCTCTGCCAAGCCTACCTCACAGGGTTGTTGTGAGAATCAAATGGAAGAGAAGAGAGCACTGTAAGCTGCTTTGGGTCCCCACTGGGTGAGGTACAAATGAATTAAATAACAAATAATAAAACAAAGTATGAGGCAGCTTCATGTGAAGGACTTGCCTCCTGTTAGCAAGTTCAGGGAAAGCTTTATGCATTTGCTACATCAGAAAAAAGGGTGTGGGTGTTGATTACAGCGTGGAAAACTGCTCGCTGGTAGTGGGTACTTAATCTCCACCATCACATTGACACTTCTTCTCTGAAAATCAGCACTTCTTAGCAGTGGAGAAATGACAGCTCAGGTACCCAGCAGGGATGAGCCAACACCTCTATTTTCAACTTGAGACTGCCTGTGTTGTTGCAAGCATCTCTGTCCAACACACCAGAACGCTTGGCAGGCATTTACAATGCTTGCAAAAGGTGTGCCTGCATGCAGACAGACACATTCTGAGGTGCCATCCACTCCCCACCGATTTTTTTTTTTTTTTTTTTTTTGTGCCATGAGATGTCCTTTCAGGAGAGGAGTTAAACTGCCATTAGGGATGGCTTCTTAAGCAGGTGATAGGCCACAAGTTTACACTGCCTGTAAATCACTCTTCCTATTGTCCCCCAGCATGACTTCCTGCCCAGAATTGATGGGAACTGTAGTTTTGTGCTTCTTGAAGGCAGAGAAAATGAGCATTCCCTTCAGTATCAGCACCCTGTACATTCTGAGCTTGTGCCCAGAGTGGCTCCCGGACAGCTGTCAGGGCAATGATGAATGCTATCAACTGGGCCGGTGCAAATACCCTCAAAATACTGCTCAGTTCAAATTGGAATTGGATCATCAACATACAGGAAGAGAAAGCAGACATTCCGAGCAGGGTAGGCTCAGTGTTAGGATATGTAATTTGTGAGTATTACAGCATCATTAGTTATCAGACCTATCAAAGTTGCCAAATGTCTATTTTCACCCCCAGGGTCTATCTCTCTGTATTGTAACATCTCTTTCTCTCCAGTTCTGCCAGAGCTAACATGTGTGGAAGATGCTAGAAGAAGGAGGTTTTTATATCTTGCTTTTCTCTACCCTAAGGAGTCTTAAAGCAGCTTACAATTGCATTCACTCCCCCTCAACAGGCATCTTGTGGGGTAGGTGGGGCTGAGAGAGCTCTGAAAGAACTGTGACTGGCCCAAGGTCACCCAGCGGGCCTCAGTTCTCCAGGTTAGAGTCTGCCACCATGCTGGCTAGTGAGTATAGTGACCAACCCGACAGGTTTCTCAAGAGTACTTGAAAACACACTTCAGCTTCAGCTGAGTAGAGCTGGGAGACTTTCTCAGAGTTTGATTTTGTCAAGCTTGGGAACTGTACCTTCTCGTTCACTCCAGGCACCAGAGTTTTCCTATGTCATTCCCTGCAGGTTAGTTCAGGGACTGTGCAGTTCTCTGGAGCCTTAAAAAAATCATTCTTTAGAAGCTTTTGTCCCAGATAGATGGAATTCTGAAAGCACACACACACACAAAGCCCCAGAGGTGCTGGTTAAGAATAGCAAAACCCAAAGCAAAACAAAATGGAGTTTTTTCCCGCTCAGCTCTAGGAAATCTTTAAAGAAGTTAACATGGTCTAATATTCTCGCCAGTATAATATTTGGACTGGGGAGAGCTGGATTCAAATCTACACTAAGCTATCAAGCTCATTTGTCTACCTTAGGCAGCCATTCTTTTCCAGCCTTACTAACTTGTTGTGAGTTAAAAATGTTTTTTTTGCATCCGCGTATGGTCTCCCATGCTCCTTCAAGGAAGGTGACAATGAATAGAAGACTTCAGTTTGATTTAAATGCCTATTGACAACTTTGATGTAGTAGTTAGGAGAGTGGGCTCTAATCTGGGAGAACCGGGTTTGATTCTCCACTCCCCCACATGCAGCTGCTGGTGTGACCTTGGGTCAGTCATGGCTCTCTCAGAGCTGTTCTCTCAAGAGCAGTTTCTGTCAGAGCTCTCTCAGCCCCACCTGCCTCACAGGGTGTCTGTTGTGGGGAAGGGAAGGGAAAGGAGATTGTAAGCCACGCTGAGACTCCTTCGGGTAGTGAAGGGCAGGGTATAAATCCAATCTCCTCCTCCTCCTCCAGTTGTTCCAGTATTGTCAAAAAGGGGCCAGTGTGGTGTAATGGTTTGAATGTCAGCTGGAGACCCAGGTTCAAATCCCCACTCTGTTAGGGAAGCTTGCTGGGTGACCCAATCTCTCTCAGCCTAACCTACCTCACATGGGGGTGGTTGTAAAGATAAAATGAAGCACAAGAGAATGACGTAAACTTCTTTGGATTCCCATTGGTAAGAAATGCAGTCTGTGTGTGTGTTTGGGGGGGTTTGCTTCATTTTTGGCAAGCAACACATTTGAAAATCCAGTTACCCTCCACACAATGCCCATTTTCATTCAAGCAAGACACTCTATACCACCACACTGATTATTCATTCTCCATTCAAAATGTGCAGTCAGTGGTGTTCGTAAGGTTGGCGCATGCTCAGAATTTACTGGCTCAAACTACAGTTCCCAAGATATGGAAAGAATCTGCAACCTAATTTTGAGGACTTGATCTGTACCTTTGGCTTTGGGGGTGAAGCAAGTAAAATGAGCAAGGCTGGAATACTCGAGACAGAAGCCAGGCTGCATTTCCGCCAGCAGCAGCCAGCAGCAGGCTGAGATAACTGAGCAATTGAAGTAGGGTTGCCATCCAGGTGGGGCCTGGGGATCTCCCGCTTTTACAACTGATCTCCAGCTGACAGGGATCAGCTCCCCTGGAGAAAATGGTTGCTCCGAAGGCTGAACTCTATGGCATTCTACCATGTGGAGACCCCTCCCCAACCCCCTCCCTCTCCTGGATCCACCCCCAAAGTCTCCGAGTATTTTCCAACCCAGGCCCAGCAACCCTAAAATGAAGTCTTCTTTAAGTTATTTTTTATAGAGGCTGGATAAAGGAGGGGTGCAGCAACAGCCATAAGAAAGGCATGCAAATAAGTAGAAGATGTGCAATACAATTTAGAAAAGTTTTGAAATGGCACCTGGTGTTTTGGCCCGTGTGACACAAGAGTGTTGGACTGGATGGGCCATTGGTCTGATCCAAAATGGCTTCTCTTATGTTCTTATGAGTGTTTGATAAAATGTAACTCTACCCCCCCCCCAAGTATCCAAGAATGCTGATTACAATTTGCAATCAAATTTCAATTTGAGAATAGGAAGGAAGCCTGGATGAAGATGGGATGGCTGTGCTATCGGGAGGTATGTTGCTGGCCTGGAATTAATAACTTTTTCCAGAACCCCATCTTGTAATTGATGATTCTGTGACATCTAGAGCTCCAACACTTTAGTGTATTGTATTGTATTGTTTTATTCTGTTTTTACCTGTTTTAACTTTGGCATTTATGCCTCTTTGTTAGCTGCCCTGAGCCCCGGGGAGGGCGGAATATAAATCCAAAAATAAATAAATAAATTGCACATCACTAAAGATATAATTCATAAATAACTGGAGCAATGAAAAGTTGCTCAAAAGATCAGAACAGAACTGAAATGGAAAGAATTCTGCTTGCACTCCCTCCTTTCCCCTTAGATATCGAGAAAGAATATCGTGAAAGAGACCCATACTCTAACCCCACGACTGATGACATCTTGGAATCTATAACTGTAACAAAAGTCTTAGAAAATAATTATGCCTCCTCCTCTTGTTTCTAGACCATTCAAGCACTCCTCACTTGAATAATTTCTGCTACCATGATTATCGCTCGAGGCTTTTTCTCCTTCATTAGAGATGTGAGAGCTTGGGAAAAACAAACAGGGTGAGCAAGCATTCTGTTTGGAGTAAATTTCTAGGAAATTTGCAAGGCGGCTGCAAGTTTAATTAAAATCAATGGGAAAAATTTAATAGCAAATGAAGGGAAAAAATAACACTGAAAGTAAACCTAGTCTGAATGATACAAAAAGGAAGGAGCGGTCAGAAGCTCCTTTCAAGATCCTACCAAAAATCAGACTGTTTTGGAGTCAGTTTTAAAACGCATGACACCCAGGTGGTCAAGAATAAGTCCTAGGATAAAAAAAAGCCAAGAGTTACAAAGTAATGCAGTCTTCTTCTATTAGGACCATCCAAAACAGTGAATGTGAGCCAGAGCTCTTAGCTGGTCTAGATATTAAATCCACAATAAAAGATTAGAGGGGGGGGGAGAAGTTTGCTTCAAGATGGAAAAGTCTGTCTCTTATTTTTAACTTTCTTAAAATAGAGACCAGCAGTATTGCAGACTCAGATAGATTCCATGATGATAGGTGCAAATAAGATTTCAAATTCTGGAATGAAGAAGTAAAAATAGAAAATATAAATGACATGTGCCTTTACATTCAGTCTGCAATAGCTTGAAAGCCTTTCCTCTCCTTTTCCCCTGTTTTCTTCTTTTTTTTTTGGGGGGGGGGAAGGAGGGTTATTGGTTAATACCCACCCCAATGTGAAACATGTGCTTTGAATGTTCCAGGTTCAATCCTTGGGATCTCCAGTCAAAAAATCTCAAGTGGTAGGTGTTGGGAAAAAACGTTCTTTGACTGCAACTCTGGAGAACCATTTTAGTAAACAATAGTACAAAAATGGGCCACTGATCTGATTCGATATAAGACAGCATAACTCATTCATCAGAAGCAGAGAAAGAGGACACACAAGTCATTGACTCTTGTGGCCCTACTATTTCAACCAGAGAAAAGGAGTGGGATGTAATTAAATTACTGAATTTGCTACAAGTAGGTGTAGTGATGGCCACTAATATGGATGGCTTTGAAAGAGGATGAGACAAATCCATAGAGGAGAGGTCCATCGTGATGGCCAAAGTGAACCTCCACATCTACAATAAGTAAATTTCTGAAAACCAGTTCTAGGAGACAACATCCAGAAGGCTTTGGCCTCTATGCCGTTTGCAGGCACCCCAGTACAAACGATAGATCACTGTGTGAAATAGGATGCTGGACTATGATGGGCTGTTGGTAAGATCCAGCAGGGCACTTCTTATGTTCTTATGCCATTGGTCAGAGAACCAGAAGTAGTAGGGATGAAGAACATGCCTTCCACTCCCTCTGAATGAACCTCCATGCCTCCAGCCACTAGCCAGAAAACTATGGACAGTTTGGCAGTTGCACAACCTTAATCTCAGCTAGACTCTTAGTATGCTAGCAAGTGGAAGATCAGTCTATCATTGACACTACCTGAACAGAACTGTTCCCTTTCGAGCCTGCCATGACTTGAAACCATCAACGGGGGCTCTACTTCAGAACTTTTTAAAAGGAAAACTTGGTACTGTGCAGGGGCATGTGTTAATGTTTTGTGTGCATAGCACACATTGCTACAACATAAGTGTGCATTCTTCTTGTGTATGCTCACATGCTTTGCTATAGAGAGTCATATTCCATAACATTTGCCTTCAATGGACTTCAATACTGGCCTCGCCATTTCCTTCAGTTGACATAGAAGGGTATAACGCTGCTTAAAGTTTACATACAATGGAAGAAAACCAGAACTGGGAATTTGACGACACTGATGCAGATTTGATTCCCCCCCCGCCCCCCGAGTCTTTCTGCTGGGTACCTCAAAACTCTAGGATGCCCTCCCCACCACTGCTTAGCTTCTCCGGCTGTTGCTATTGTTGTTGCTTTTTATTCCTGTGGTGTCTGAAGCCTCACCCAGAGAGACATGAACAAAGATCTTGCCACATGCAAACAAATTATAGAAACCCGAAATGCAGACTCTCAGAATTCCCAGGAAAAGCCAAGACACACACACAAAAATGAGGTTGATACCTTAGAGGAGGTTGATACCTTAGAGAAACAAAATTCTCCAGGGAGGATCCTGATGTATAATCAAAAGTTGTAGCTGTATCTGGTAGGGGAAGCCTATCCCAGTCCTTAGCAGAGCAGATGTACCTGTGAAGTCCAGCAAGAAGCAATGAGCATTATGATGTTCAGTCAAGGAGAATCAGCTGAATGAAGCAGTATGTGCCAACAAGTCCTTAACAGTAGATTTTGAGTCAGCTTCATAAGTGATTACTTGCATCGAGTTGGTGAGGTTATGAATGGTTGTCAGCAAATACAGAAGGAGAATGGAGAGATTTTTTTTTTTCAGCCAAGCCAACAATTTACTATCTGATGTAACCTCTGATTTTGTTTTTGACCTTGGGAAAAAAAAATCTTACTTTCAAATCCATAAAGACTTTAGCAAACGAAAACCCTAGCAATTTCCTGTGCCTCAGTAGCATGCACCGTTGCACTCTAAAACATTTTTGTAAAGTCCACTGAGACTTCTGTCTATGGATGCAACTTTATCTCACTCTCCCCTTGCACAGCAGATGACCCTGGGGAAATAAACTTGGATGTCTATGAGTCCCAGCTACCCTACGCTGCCAAAAAAATGCTTTCTTTCAATTTCTCCCAAGGAAATCAGACAAATAGAAGTGAGCATGGCTGGTAGGCTAGAGTGTTATGTAAGCACCACAAATGCAGTACCAAGCAGACTAGGTGACCCAGATGTTGGAAGAGAGTCTATTAAATAAAGAATTTCAGATTCAGCTGCAAAGAAAAATAGCCATTATTGTCCCATGTGGAATCTTCTTTGACTTTGGTGGCAGAAAAATCCAGGTAGGCTCCCCTTCCCAGCTAATTAGGTGAGGAAATCTAATCAATCCACTGTAATCACTAAAGACAGCTAAAACTGCACAGTGGTACATTGATATTGACGAAGAACCACTACTGACTAGTGATGCATAATATGGTGCATTGATAAAACAGTGCACGGATATTGTCCAAGAACCACAACTGACTAGCTGATACATAAACTTATTGACCACCTGATAGTTTGCTGCTTAATTGTACAGGCATAGTGCCTGACTTACTTAAGCAGGTGGCTAGCACAGTTAACATTTGTTTGCATGATGAAAGCTCAACTACACTTTGCTAACTGGACACCAGCGGCTTTGTATGAAAAGGTAAATAAAATCCATCAGCAGCCAGTTGCCAAAATGGTTGTCTCTGAAATGACACACAAAATCCATTGCCTAAATGGATTACAAAGGCTGTCGGAAAGGGGCACATACTTTGATTTTAGGAAAAAGTCTGTGGTAGCTTGAGGTAAACTGTTTTCTTCCATTTTTACCTCTTTGTGCTTCTGAAGCGCTGCAGTGTGCTGTTTAAGATGTCTGCAGCATTTCCAATAGTTCTGTGCTCCCCCCCTCTTTTTCACCATGCAGTTTTCCTCAAACTTCCTCAAAGATCGCATGGCAAAAAAGGGCAGGGGGGAAAAAGTGTGGTGCTGTTTGAAATGGCCAGATCACCTCAGAGACAGCTCATTAATGGAATGAGATCTGCTGTATGAAACCTCCATCCCTGTATAGCTTTACTTGGAACTGGGCCAACAATGGACAATATCCAGTTTAGAACAGTAACACGGAGGGGGCTTTAGTCTGAAAGTGGAGGCTGGCCATGGAATTTTAAGGAATCCCAAGAGTTTCAGTAAAGCTAGTTAATTCTTTTTAGGTTCAAATCCTTTAAATGCTACTGGATTTGAGTTGAAGCAGGATTTTTTAAAACAAAATGTGGAGGTTTACGCTGCAGAAGAGTTTCTCTGTGTCTTTATATAACTGTGTTTTGCATTTGGGCGTATCACAGCTTCTAAAAACTACTAACATGCCTATTGGCATGTATATTTTGTATATTTTGTTGTATATTTTGTATATTATGTTATATATTTTGGAAAAGTGAACTGTAGTCCCATCTATACCATACAACTTGAATTTCTGTGAGAATATCTATTGCCAGTGACATTTCATTCAGTCAAATGCAGCTTCAGAAACTGAAGGAAGTCCTTGGTAGTTTATTTTTTAAAAGTTCCATTTGTGTAAAGAGTCAACTCCCCAACAAATGAAAGAATAGAATTGAAATCTACAAAATGCCCCCAAATAAATGTATTGAACCTTCCCATACCTCACCTCTTCCTCACTGGCTGTGTGGAAAAAAGACTTTTCCTGAGCCTAGAAAGTGTGGGACTTCCCCAGAGAACAAAACAATCACCTAACTAAGGTCAGTCTTTATATAGAATTAGTCAAAGCCCTTCCAAAGTCAGGGAGAAGATACAATGGCTGAATTCAGACTGGCAATTTGCCCGCTATAGCCATGTTTCAGCGATGTTTTAAAAGTGGATTAAAGGGGGCGTTCACACAGGCACATCTGCCTGGCGTTCCCCACCTGTAGGCAACCCATGCCGTTCCGCCTTGTTCCCATGTTTGATAGATACCTCACAAAAGTGGTAGCAAATCCCCGATGAGTGCCTTTATGTCGCGTTTGTCTGCTTCCTGGCAGTGTGAATTGAAAAGCAGGGAGCAACCCACGTTGTGCATAAGGGAGCAGCGATATGATTGGCTGTGCTCTGCTCTACCGTCCAATGCAGTGCCGGAGTAGCGGGATCCTCCCCAAATCAGCTGGATGCCTATGTGTGTATGGGTGCATGAGCGCTCATGCGCTCATGCACTCATACACACATAGGCATCCAGCCAATTTACCAGGAAAAAATCTGTTTACAACTGTGCCTCCAGGCCAGCAGTCTGAATGCTCCCATGCGCCTCCTCCCAGTATGTTCCTGCATCAGTCCGAGCTGTGTGACCAGGAAACCCCGGAACAGTTTGTTCCGGGCTTTTTTTGCCATGACTGGCTCCCGCTGCAAATTGCCAGTCTGTCCTCAGCCAATGATTGGCAGAATGAAGAGGTCCAGTATGCAGATATGCCAATCAGGATGATCCTGTTTGCCTAGGAGATGAGCCAATAGTTCCGGTTGGATGTTGCCTTTGTTAGGCACATCTCTAGTGAGTCTCTCTGTCCCATTGCTTCTCTCCTGGCTCTCACTGCCTGGATAAATCAAAGCAGAAGGCCGGTTTGGAAGATCTCTCCCCAGCTCTTAAATGTCAGGCATAATTTTGTTCAGATCTGAAGCATTTGTAGTGTTGACGAATGGGTGCGGTTTGAGTCAGATCTTGGTCAGTAAATTTCTATACATCCCTACTTCATATCTTCTTATGTACAGGACAAAGAAGAGCCATAGAAACTTTGGCTCTTGATCTCTGAGATTACAAAGTGCCGATTTTTCTTTCTGAATAGGGAAAGTTCCCACACAGACTCCGGAAGGCTTTTAAAAAAATCTCTGGTGTGAGTTTTTCCACATGCTACCTCTGCTTCTAATAACCCTTCTTTGTTAATGTTGACATTCTTTATTGGTTTTGTCTTGAACTTCAGTATGGCATGATTCATGGAGAAGCAACTGAGAGTAGCAAGATACTTGGAGTGTAGGTTGCCATCAGCCAGGGAAGCCTCTTTCCCGATCATCGCTCTAATCCATTATTTTGTGTGCTGTCGAATTAAGCATATGCTTCATTTCCCCCACTGAGATCAATGGGGCTTAAATACTTAACTGTGGCTGGATGGTGCCCTGTTAGTATCTGTCTCCCCTTCTGCTAGACATGGAAAGGGCAAAGAGCAAAGCAGAATCTCAATTACATGAAAGTGTTTAGAGTTCCATCTGAGGTTGGCCTGAAATTTCACGGATTTTGGATTTTTGACTGAAATATGAAGTCTGGGAGCAAGGACTGAAGCGCTGATGTACTCCAATGAATGTTTTCTTTCACACTGCTACATTGAAGTCATTGTGGCACAGCACATGGTTTGCGTGTTCGGTGAAAGGATCTCAGGAAAGAGGCACTTTCTCAACTTAGAGATCCTGGAAAGCCACTGCCAGTCAGAGTTGACAATACTGAGCTTAGTCTGAGTCGGTGTGCAGTGGGTTCATATATTCATATCTTTTACAAAAATGTTTGTGCTGCCTCTCCAGAGACCCATTTGAAATGACTCACAACTGAATTATACAGCAAAACCAAACAAGTCATAAAAACAAGCCCAGGCATAAAAACAGCAAAAATAAACACAGAACAGTCTAAAACAGTCCTCAGGCTAGAAGCAGACCCTAAAACAGTTTTTAACAGATGGAACCACCTCAGCTAGAAGCCTTGGGTAGAAGGAAATGTTTTAGCCTGGTGCTTGAAAGACAGTAGGGGAGGCACCAGGGATGTCTTAAGAGAAAGGACATTCCAAAGGTGAGGTGCCACTACTGAAAAAGCCCTGTCTCTGATCACCACCCACCTTATCACTGCAGGGGTGGGGCACAGAGAGCAGGGCTTGTGAAGCAGATCTTGACTGGCAGACTGAACAATAAGTGGCAGGTGGTCCTTCAAGCACTCAAGCCCCAAGCCATTTTGATTGCACGATGACACTGCAGTAATCTAACCTGGGTGTGATCCCTCAAGGCATAGATCACAATGGCCAGATCATGCTTGATACAGTCAAGAACCCCCTTCCCCACTCCTGTCACATATACTTATCTAGCTGAAATTGAAACAAAAACAAATGACCCCTTTGATGAAATGATAGTCATTAAATTAATTCAGCAAACCAACACACAAATTATGTTTCAAGTGTTTGATTATTAATGACATTTTCTGTAACACATGCATATCACCTGCTATCTTAGATTTAACACTCGTTTTCACCAATTGGGTTCAGGGCTTGTAATATTCAACGACTATTTATTTAGACGTCTTCATCATATTCCCAGTCTAACAATATATCCACGGCTCACTTGGCCTGTCATCACTGAAATATAGCATAGACAAGGAGACTGAGCTTCACCTAACATGACCTGAGTGTGGATTTGCAACTGGCCTTCCCATTTGTTGGGAACTGAGAGCTCAGACTCTGTCCATTATCAATGGATGGGGCTCCTCAAGAACTCAGACAGAGGCAAGAAAGCCTCTGATGACTGTTTTAATGCATTCTTCCTCTGGTGGTTGAACTATTCCCTTCTGCTGATCATTCAGCTGTGGGGTGGGTTAGGTCAGGTCTGAGTATCTCTCCAGGCACCAAAGGAGGCAGAGAAATAGCCTTCATTCCAATGTTTCTCTTCTTCTCTCCTTCCTATTCCCATGACCTCATTTATCCTATCATCAGCTGCTTCATGTTTTCTGTCCAACAGCTCCAAACAGAGCTCTTAATATCTCCATCACCCATAACTCATACATAGTTCTGTCAGCCAGGCAGACAAAATTCTTCCCCTCTTGATTTCTCCTTTCAGCTGTGGTGAGGAACCTTGTCCTGGGGCCCAGAACTAGGGATATACAGATTTCCCACATCGTTCCTTTACTGAAGAATTTCACTCTGTGCTTCATTTCACCATTCCTTCATTGCTGTTTAATAAGAGAATTTCTAAAGTTGATGCCCCATTTGAAGAACCCATAGTTTCACACAATGTAAAGTTCCTTCAAGTCCATTTGTATCTTCTGTGCCCACCATGTCACTGTATTGATAAAACAAAAAGCAAACTCAGTACAATTAAAAATCTGCCATTTCAGTGTGATGTTTTATCAAAACACCACAGAAAAAGAATATTAACACAGGAGAGATTCACAGCAAATTATGCTGTAAGTTGACTTGCCCTGGCCCCCAGCTTACTTCAAACGAGGCACAAGGCACCATTGGCTGCAGAGAAAACAGGAGCCAAACAGATAAGGGCATCTAGCCATTTTGCCATGCTGTTCCCTCTCCCTTTCAGCCTTCTCGCTGCATCTGACCCACCCTCCCTCTTTGGAGGCCGCATGTGATTAGCTGGTTGCTGTATAGAGCTGAGCATGAATTTTGGGGGGTTCTTAGAAACTGGCTGTATTATGAGTCCTTTTTTTTTTTTTTTGCCTGCTTTGTGCTGTTTCTGTAGGATGGTTTTCCCCCCCATCAAACAGGCTTGGTTTTATAACTGGTTAGGCCACAACTAGTTGGCAGAAATAGGGTGGGTTGCTTTGGATAGATAGGGTTCATTGCCAAGCACCCTGAGACATCTGTGTGATGTAGAGCATGTTCGGAACAGGCCTTGTAACTGGGTGTGCTGTGAAGGAAGAAGAAGAGGAAGAGGAAGAAGAGTTGGTTTGTTATTTACATTTTGAACTGTGCAAATACCTTACTACACATCAGGGGAGAGGGATACCTTGTGACACATCATGGTAGATGGCTTGCAGCACATCAGGGGAGAGGGATGAACCTGGGCACCTCTCTGCACATAGGGATTTGGAGTTTGGAGCTACAATGGATCTGTCTAGAAGGCAGTCCATGTGGATGCCTTGTGCAGCCCACCCTCAAAATCATCAGATTATTGAAATAAGCAGTGATGCAGATCAAGCATTTATATGTTGAATACAGTTAAATAAATAAACTAGTTGAACCCACACTTGGTGTCTTGTGTCTTCCTTTACGTTGTGCCAGAGCAAATGAACTCATAGTCACATACAGATACTTTTTTCAGGGCTTTTATCAATGGGCATAAGGCTATTTTTGGGCAGGAACGCACAGGAACAGAGTTCTGGCTGGCTCCTGAGTTGGCCATGCCCAGCAGGAACTCATTAGCATAATAGGCCACACCCAACAGCAGAAACTCATTAGGATTGGCTACATTAGTGGTGTGTGGCCTAACATGGAAATGAGTTCCTGCTACAAAAAAAAAAACAAACCCTGGGTTTTGACAACAAACAAGGTAAACAGAATAAGAAGCAAAAGGTGGATGTGGCTGGATGACCACACTTCTGGTAACATGGAAATGTGGCCTAATATGCTAATGAGTTTCTGCTGTTGGGTGTGCCCTATTATGCTAATGCGTTCCTAATGGACTTTTTCTACAAAAAAAGTCCGGAATGGGCATATGTACATCAGTAACATAGAGGACAGAGGAGGTAAAGAGACCAAATGAACTGAAAACAGTGGCAAATTGGGCATGCACAAAATACAGCTACTAAAAAAAATAGAGGCATGTTGATGCATTGCGCTACTTTGTAACAATTTCAGAAGCATCCTTATGTACCCCTTCCTCTGCCCCCAGCCAATGCTCCGGTCACTGCAGCACAAAGATCAAACTGTGTAATGAAGGACTATGTGGCTATCACTGCTCAGGAGAGCTCAGAACTTATCTCAAGCTACACTAGTTGGTGACATTTGGTTGGACCGAGTAAGTAAGAGATAGGTCTAGGTTAAGACCAGTTTCTTATTTTGGACTTTGTTGTACTATTATAGAAGCTTTCAGTGAAATCCATAACATGCCCAAGAAAGTGATAAAGTACGACAGTAGAGGGGGAGAAAAAAAGTTGAGAAGACACCTTAGCAGTGTTTCATTTATATGATTTATAATCCTGCAAATAACAAACCTTGGCTAGTGCACACTCTGGTGTGGGACTGTAGCACTGCCATTACTCAGCCGTTCCCCACTTCTGAAGCTGTGTTGCAGGCCACAAATAAGGAACCATCTATTTTACACTCTATTCTGATGAATGGGACAGGCTGCTAATACATGAATTAATCCCGCAAAGGTGGCAGCTTGGTTAATACACACCAATTCTTTACAGTAAACTGCAGGTGGGTGCGGGTGTTTATTTCTTGGTTGTAGTTATAACCCCTTCCACCTCTAAAGAAGCACCAAACAAAGTATGAGGAGCTAGAGATAATTCAGAGGCTGGCCCAATGAAGTACAATACTGAATATTTAGCAAAAACATACGTTTTGACCTGGATGGCCCAAGCTATCCTAATCTTGTCAGATTTCAGAAACTAAGCACGATTGGTCCTGGTCAGTATTTGGATGGGAGAGACCAGCAAGGAATTCTAGGGTCATGATGTGGAGGCAGGGAATGGCAAAACCATCTGAACATCTTTTGCTTTGAAAACCTTAAAGGGTCACCATAAATTAGCTGTGACTTGACAGCAAAAAAAAAGGAAGGGAGGCAGCTTCCAATGAAGAAAGACGAAACTCCTACACTCAGCCACTTGCTTCATTGAGAACTCTTATCAAATAGTATGGAATTTTTCTGGCTTGGCCCACTTCCAGGATTAAAATTTCTATACGTGCCTCCACTTGTTGAAAAGCTCAGTTTCTAAGGGCACTCACTGTAAATTTCTCTGTCATTTACTGGAAAGACATTCCCTTTGGCCAGACTTTGAAGTAGCTGATTATCTACTGGTAAATTCAAATATCGACATTGTCCGATTAGTGGCTAGCGTCAGATAAGATGAGGCCAATTTCTTTCTAGCAAGTTGTGAAATCAAATGTAGATTGGATGTGTGCGATAACTGTTAAACTTCTGCAGAAGTTTTATAAAGTGAGCTTTAATTTCCATGTTAATTTTATTTACAATAAGCAAAAAAAAAATACATTTTTATTTGCAATCTTCAGTGTACAATTAATTATCTATCTATTGTCTTCTGTTCTTCCTATGGAGGCAATAACTGTGACCGACTTTCATTACCCAAAGCAAAAAGAATTAACTCAACAACTCTTTCCCTAATTGGCCTTCTCCTCCATCCATCACCATTAAATTTGGCCAGTGGGTTCTTGTGGTGAGGGACATTTCCAAAATGGTGTTTGTGCTGCCTTCTTCAAACAATTGTTTCAAGGTGGCACCATCTTGTCATCCCATGGGCAATATCTTTATTAGCCCCCTCAGGTGGCTGCGTCATTGTACCTCATGGTAAGGGTTGATTTTGAAGAACAACAACAACACTGGCAAAGGAATTGCTCGTTCTTTGTGAAGCTGCAGTTTTCTGCCTCATAGCATACACCACAGTTTCAAAAGAAATCTCTTCCTTCACTTTACTGTGGTATTTCAGGGAACTGTGGTCATTTTGTGGCTTTCCATATCCCTCCCCATTCCTTCTGCTTTGGTGAATTTGCCCCTTTTGGCCTGGTAGGACCTCCATGAGTTCAGCTATATTATCATTTTTCAGGTGAAGAGACGAACAGAAAGGTAGTGGGAACCATTCTCACCATTGTGTGTGTGCTAGTGTGGAGAATAACATGGAAGAAAGGGAGGGAATAATCATTGGGAACCTCATCCCGAGCCCAGCTGAACTAATCAGAAAGCTCTTGTGTAATGTGCTTTTCTTTCAGTTGGGTATATAGGCTATACCCGATGGGTTGTGCCAAAAGGAACGGATTCAGTTCCTAATTGTTCCAAAATGAGTGGCTCCATCAGCAATTAACCAAATTTTTTCTCCTCTGGCACACCCACCAAGTTCATGTGCATGGCTGACCTGGCAGGGTTCCTGAAACGCCTCCAGCTTCACACTGAACCTTCTCCAGCTTGATTTCTGTTTCCCCACTTAGCAGCAATTTACTCTGGCACTTGGCCTCTAATTAGGTTACATTGTTAGCCCTCTGCTTGGTGCAGTGGACTCGAAGCACCCATTATTGCTAATGGCGGGTTGGGTGCCTCTCTCTTTTTTTTTTTCCATTTGCCTGCATCCCACGTTGAAGACTTGCCCTTAATTGTCCGTAAAATCAAATCATATCCGCTTTATTGTTTGACTTTACTCTCACCAGCAGGCATTGCAAACACATTGGAAATTGCTCCCTTTGGGTGTTTTAGCACATACCCCATGGTGTCATGGCATACTGTTTTTTGTGCTAATTTAAGGGGTTCTAGAAAACACTTTCAAAAACTGCTCCTCCAGAGGATTAACCAGTTCATATATTAACTTTCTGATATGCTTGGACTTTACCTTCTCATTTCTGTATGTGGAACTTCATTTGACCCCATCCGTCTGTTCCCCATTGGCCAGTCTTGATTGTAAGCAATGTGGGAGTGGAGACCGATATATTTGTCCTAAAGCTCTGTAAAGCCAGGGCCAGACTTACCCAGGTCCTGTTTGCAGCCCTGTGGGGAGGGTGGGTGAGGGCAAAGAGGGTGATAGCAGCAGCTGTGGCTCTCATGGTGGAGCAGGGAGGGATCAGGCTGCAACAAGCATAGGAAGCTTGGTCCTGCTGGGGGGAGGGGTATAGGGCCATTTAAGGCACCGCACCACCCTGGGTCACCCTCTTTGGCACATGTTTTTTTCCACCCACCTTCCCCTTCTTTCTCATTGCCCCTGTCTGTGTGGGATTGAGTGTGTGCTTTATACCCATTACAATATGGGCAGTATCATCACGAGGCCAGATCCATTCTCAGGAAAGCCAGCCTGTGTGCCCATTTTCCTGAGCATGGGGATCCCTTTAAGGGATCTTGGGGTGAGGGATTCAAGAAGTGAGCCCTGCTTGGCAGCTGCCAGGGGCTACCCTTATGCCCAGGTGGCAGAGGAGATCACTTAGTGATGGCCGTCCTTGTGGGATCCAGCGACCTGTCATCCCATGATTCTCATGGCCCCAGCCAGTGGGCTGGGGCAGGCAGGATATAATCAACTGTCTGGTGGGTCATTCAGTGTCCAGGACCCAGTTCCCCATGCTGTGCCAAGGCTTCTTACAGCTGTAACCAATAAAGTTGGGGGCAATTTTATTCCAAGCCATGCTGTGTGTGTGTTATTCAAACCTGGGTCTTAAAAGGGGGCACGGGGAATAAAGGAATGCCCTTTTCGCCCCCTCAGCCCCTCCCCCACACATTCCCCTTGGCACTGGGGCTGCAAACATGTGTCTGTCCCTTATTTTCCTTTGGCTGTTCTTTAGAATAGCTGCACATGAAAATTTAGAAAGTTGCAAATCAGTAATGGTTGGGAGTAGTTTGCACTTACTCATTGGGCTATTTATAGCATAACACCATTGACTTCCATGGATTTAGAATAGTGTAAGTTTGCTTAGGATGGCACTGTCTTTTTTTTTTTTTTTTTACTAGATCCTGCCAGCATGGTGCAGTGGTTAAGAGCGGTGGACTGTAATCTGGAGAAATGGGTTTGATTTCCCACTCCTTCTGCACATGAAGGTGACCTTGGGACAGTCACAGTTCTCTCAGAACTCTCTCAGCCCCACCTACCTCACAAGGTGCCTGTTGTGAGGAGGGGAAAGTGATATGATTGTATGCTGCTTTGGTACAGAAAAGCAGGATATAAAAAAAGTAAGGTACAGAAAAGCAGGATATAAAAACCAACTCTCCTCCTCTTCCTCCCCCTCCGTCTTTTTATTTGTGCTCTGCAATTATGTGACATACCTGTGCTTTTTAATATTGGGCCTGCTGTCTTCCATAGCTGTCCTCTGTTGATATCCTTGTGCGAGTGTATGTGTCTATAAACGTGTGTGGAGAATGATGTAAGCCACTTTGAGACCCTACTATGGCGAGAGGTGAGGTAAAAATAAACAGAAAACTACCTACAGTATAGCACTTCACAAAAGTTGATAACATCCACACACTTCTTACTATTTAAAGTGCCTCAGGTCTCTTTGTGAATGTGTCTCTGTCTTAAGTGCCATCAAGTCACTTCTGATTTATGGTGACCTTATCAGTTAACACTCTCCAAAATATCTTGTCCTCAACAGCCATGGCTTTCTTGATTGAGCCCATCCATCACGTGATGGGTCTTCCTCTTTTCCTGCTACCTTCAACTTTTCCTAGCATTATTGTCTTTTCCAGTGCCTCTTGTCTTTTTATAGTGTGACCAAAGTATGACAGCCTCAGTTTGGTCATTTTAGCTTCTAAAGAAAGTTCAGGCTTGATTTGGTCTAGAGCCTGCATATTTCTCTCTTTTTCCCCCCACAGTATCTGCAAAACTCCTCTCTGTTCTATGCAGTATTACAGGCAGCAGTACATTTGGCCCACTGACACTTTCTGCAGTGAAAAGGAGTTTTCCAGCAACCAACTATCTGAAATCCTTTTACTATGGAACTTACAGGATTGAAAATCAGCAGGGGCCTACCCAAAACATTTGTACAGCGTTTGTTTACATCCCTCTTTTCTCCCCAATGGAGGCCTGGAGTGACTTACAATGAAAAATACAAAAAGTGGAGAGGCTTCTAAGTGAAGAACAAGTCTCTCCCTCCCCATACACCCCAATACCTCCCACTCAGCTCTAGGCTATGGCCCTCAGGCTATGAGCCAAAGAACAGGAGCCCTTTGGCACTTGCCCTTTGGCTCACACTTTTGGTCCGCCTCCAGCCTTAAGTAGCAGTGAGCAGAAGAGAACAAACTCAGTATGTGTTCTATCACTGAGCTCTGACCCAAAAAAGCTTCCCCTTAAGGAAAATGACAGAACTTCGTCTTTTCCTCTTATTTATGAGAAAGGGAGAATAAATTAATCCCATGGCTTTCATTTCTGCTTATGGGGCACTAAGACTGTCTCTATTGAAGAAGAGAGAAACAAAAACCTTTACACTTATTGCAGAGGCTTAAATGTCTTTAAAGCGTAGTAACCTTGAAAGTTACTTCTTCCTTCACATCTGAGGGTTTTTTTCCCCCTGCCAGCTAGTTATTTATCGCCACTGAGGGTCCAATATTTCTGTTGGAATTATAGGTTTTCAGTGAAAGAAGGGGATTTTTGCCTGCAAACACCTAAGATTTGTTGCTCAAACATTCTTTTGATTTTTTCCCCCCAGGTCTGCACAGATAGCAGTTCATGATGAACTTCACAGAAACAGTAAAATAATAGCTTTATTAAGCACAATGTTCACAATGCAATATGCAAGCTTTCAAGTTACTCAGAATGCTTTTTCAGCATGGATGGTAAAAAAGTTGTCAGAAGGAAAAACAAACTATATGGATAAGGGTTGCCATCCTCCAGGTGAAGGCTGGAGGTCTCCCAGAATCAAGCCTCCTCTCCAGACTACATAAATTGCTTATCCGTGTATTGCTTAATTATGTATTATTTATTTATTTAAAACATTTATTACTTCTCCTGGAGAGAATGGCTGCTTTGGATGGTTTTTAATGGCACTTCTATTCCCTTCTCAGTGTTCTATTTTCAGCTCTCCAGAGTTGCATATCTAGTAGATGTGGTTTCTCACTTAGTGCCAAGGCATAGATTATACAAAGCAGATGAAGTGAGGTGTTTCATTGGATTAATTCAGGATGGTGGAGGAAGATGCAAACTTTTGACTTTCACAGAACAGCAGAGCAGAAAGTGAAAGCAACTTGAGTTCTGTAAGGACAGGCTGGGGAATACATGCACCAAGGGTCACTGCCCACCTCCATTATACTTTGCTGAATGTTCTTCCCTTTCTACTATATTAACCAGCTCTGCAATAGCACAGACTTCAGCATTTTCAGAGATGAAAATAGGGACATGATCATAACATCCTAATTTGATAGGGCTTCCGGGTCTGGGTTGGAAAATATCTGGAGACTTTGAGGGCATCTGGGAGAGGGTGGGGTTTGGGGAGGGGAGGGGAGGGCCTCAGCATCGTACAATGTCATTGAGTCCACCCTTCAAAGCAGCCATTTTCTCCAGGGGAGCTGATTTCTATCAGCTGGGGATCAGTTGTAAAAGTGGGAGATCTCCAGGCCGCACCTGGAGACTGGCAACCCTATAATTTGAACACCCAAGATTCCTTTGTGAGGGCCACTCTTTTCATTCTCACATAGTTTGAGATTTTTCAGCATGGGTTGTATGTTGTACCTATTTGCTCTACCATATCCCCGTCCTTCATGGATTTTAAAAAGAATGGCGTAGATGGCTTGGGAGGTGGGTAGGTTAAAGTTGTGCTAGAAAAAATAAGTCTCATCCTCATCAAGAAGGGCAGGTTTGTTCATAGAATGGTCTGCAAACTTCCATATGTACCAGACACAGGATGTGTCTACCACACTCATCTCTACAGATTGCAAGGACGAAGATGAATCCTGAAGAATGACAATGCTAACATTATGGGTAGGATCCAGCCAGCTTCTTGGCTCAATCTCACCAAATTCTCCTTCTCACTACAGCCCAAGTCATATGGCTTTTGTCTAACCCAATGCAATTTTAATAAGGAGTTCTAAAAAAAAAAGGGAATCTGATTGATCAAGGACAGGAACCAAAAAAAAAAAAAAAATGGAATGTCCCAGCTAAATAAGGACACTTGCTCAGATATTGACCCTAGGAGATAATCTTAATTATTTTACAGATGTTCAAAAAAAGTTGACCGGGGGGGGATCTAGTAAGAAGCCTTGTCTGCTTATGGCCAGTTTTTTGCTGGAGTTTCTTTCCCCCTCTTCGATGTTCAACATCCCTGAAAATCTAACTTGTGGAAAAACAAGCTCTATGTATCAAATCTTCAAAGGCAAAGTTTGGAAATTCACAGTTTCAAAAATGCAGATCGTAAAAGATTGCCCATTTTTGACATGATACAAAATTTCAGCTTTCCACAAGCATGCAAACAAAAGTGAATGAAAATAAATGCGTGCCAGATCCCAGTTTTGACACTTGGACATGCACGTGCTAGCCACATAGCCCTGCAACATCTGATCACACAGATGATACCAGAAGCTCTAGGCCACAAAAGCAGATGCTACACTAATCAGTGCAATCCTACACAGAGTTACTGCCATCTCAAACAATGGGCTTAGACTGGAGTAACTCAGCATAGAATTGTACTGTGAGTGCATTAATGGGTCTTTTAACACTGTTTCCCGCCCAAAAATCATCTCCCAAATTGTTCTGCCTCCATTTAAAACCAATATCAACACCAGTGAAATCATCATTGGAAAGGTGATGAAGGGGGGAGCGGGGTTTCAGAGCAAGATCTGGGGCAAGCCATGATGCATGAGATCCTTGTCCGTTTCCTCTTCTCCCTCTGTCTGCTCTGATATCAGTTGGTAAGGGAGTGGATTTCCCCCCCTAAAGTTATTCTCTGTGGTGCCACAAAGACCCTTCGCTGCTTCCCTCTCTTTTTTGTTTCCCAGATTCTTTTTCTTTCCAAGTGGAATCTGGAAGTCCGTTTGTACCACCCTCCGTTCATTTTGCCCAGCTTGCCCTCTCAGGCTGTCAAGTCAATTTCTAGAGTGCCGTACTTAACATGAAGTGAAATGTTTGCAAAGAGTGTGGAAGAAGCAGCGGGGAAAATGGTGCATGAGTGTGTGTGTGTGGGGGGGTCGCCTCCATCCCCACCGAGTTCAATTAAATAAAATCTTCTTATGTATGTGACACAGCAGCCCAGGAGGGCTTTTCTCCTTCCTTGGTGCTCTCCACCACAAAGTGTGGAGCGGAGAAAATGAAAGTCATTTAATGACAGTCCATCAAAATGTATACGTTAAGCCTCCTCCATCTGGGCCTCGTTTGGTCCCACGTTAGCAAGTGCTCACAATGGAAATGCTATGGGCTTTTCTAGGTCATTTGGCATTATGTGAGAAATCACCTCCCTATGACCCCATATGGTGAAGCGTCAGTAGCTAAACAGATTGGCAGGGCTGGGGTCATAACGCACTCTAATCCTTCAGGACATCAGCCGCTGCTTAGCCAATTCGAAAACAGCTTGACTTTCCTTTCACCAATGACACTGTTTATTTCTCTGTAACGGCGCTGTCATAAAAACTAACGGCAGTGGACAGATTTGATATGAATTTTCCCAAAGCAGTTTGAACAGAGCTAGGAAGGGATTTAATTCCAATACATCCTTAATAGGCAGGCACAAGTTGATACAACAGACGGTGCCTCTCAGAGGCTGCCACATATCTCTGGCCCATTTATTTTGATTGTGGGAAATATGGATCCATGTGTCCTATGGTCTTCATCCATCCTATGGTTAGTGCAGAAAGTGGAGAGAGTTAGGTCCTCGGCAATACTCCCTCTGAGCGGTGGAGTCCTGTAAGAAAAAAATTCTACTTTGTGAGCTGCAGGCATTAAAGCTGTGAGTGAGCGATTTGGCTGCTGCATAAATTAGTTTGCTCTGGAGCCTTCCTTCCTGAGCTAAGACAAAATGTGTGAGCTGGAGGCTAAAAAACTGTGAACCAGCTCACACTAACTCAGCTTAGAGGGAACAGCGGTCTTCAGCTGCTCTCTTCTAAGCCTAACTGCTGATTCACCCCATCGACTCGGGCCTTTCCCCTCCATACCACAGTATAGAGACTGACCGCCACATCCTTCCTCATAGGAAACTTCCTGAAGCTCCCCAACAAATGCTCAGAAGGAAATTTATTTTTAGTCTCTCTGTCATTAAGGCTAGAATTCATAGTATAGTATCCCTCATCACTACGTATGGATGTGAAAGCTGACAGGAAAAAAAACAACAAAAAAACCCCACCTTGATTCATTTGAAATGTGGTGTTGGATGAGAGCTTTATGGATACCGTGAACCACCAAAAAGACAAATAAGTGGGTTCTAGATCAAATCAAAGCCTGAACTCACCAAAGAAGTTAAAATGACTAAACTGAGGCTATCCTACTTTGGTCACATTCTAAGAAGACAAGACTCACTGGAAAAGACAATAATGCTAGGGAAAGGTGAAGGCGACAGGGGAAGAGGAAGACTGAACATGAGATGGATGGACTCAATCAAGGACGCCACAAAGGCCCTCTGCTTGCAGACTTGAGCAAGGCTGTGAACCACAGGACGTTTGGTAGGACATTAATTGATCGGGTCACCACAAGTCAGAAGTGCCTTGACAGCATTTCACACATATAAACATTAAGTGAATGACAGTATAAGCACTAAAAACAACTCTTTTATTATTTATTTGTTTATATTCTATTTTTTTCCCCTACAGGGGACTCAAACCAGCTTACAAAAATGAGGAAACTATAGGAAGGAAGGGAGGGAGGGAGGGGAGGGGAAGATTGATTTTATACCCCACCCTTCACTACCTGGAGGATCTCAGAGTGGCTTACAATCTCCTTTCCTTCTCCTCCCTACAACAGACTCCCTGTGAGGTAGGTGGGGCTGAGAGAGCTCTGAGAGAACTGCTCTTGAGAGAACAGCTCTGAGAGAACTTGTGACTGACCCAAGGTCACAGCAGCAGCTGCAGGTGGAGGAGTGGGAAATCAATCCTGGTTCTCCCAGATTAGAGTCTGCACTCCTAACCACTACATGGAAGGAAGGAAGGAAGGAAGGAAGGAAGGAAGGAAGGAAGGAAGGAAGGAAGGAAGGAAGGAAGGAAGGAAGGAAGGAAGGAAGGAAGGAAGGAAGTGTTGTGTATGCAGTCAACATCGTGCCATCAACGAAGAGCCAGAGCTTGAGTACCTGAGAACAATGGGACTGAGGTTCCTGGCTCCCGCGTAGGGGGACCAATGGGAACGGCGGCGGGAATTCAAACCCGCCAATGGTACCAGGGGGCGGCCCCTCCCCAATGTATATAGTTGGCCTCCGGGCCGGTTATCAGCGTCTCATGTTGTATAATAGCGAACCATGCTGATCACTACATCGCTGTCTGTGGTTTCTTTATGCGTCTAACCCACTATACAACAATGGCGACGAAGGTGGGATCCTGTTGAGCGCTCCAGCCGGGCTGTCGGACAACGCTCCCGAAGACTCGCTCCACCGCTCCACGGGCATCCTCCATGAGCGCCTCCGAGGGTGAATCCAGAGCCGTGTCGCTGCCGCCGACTAGCACAATGGCCATCGCTCCAGGATCCGGGCTGATACCGCCGTTCGACGCTTCCCAGCCCCAACGATGGGGAGCCTGGGTCACGGGTCTGCGGCAAGCCTTCGTGTTCTATCAGATCACGGACGAAGACCGAAAGAGAGGACTGCTGCTCTGCTCTTGCGGCCCCGTGATCGTGGATCTGGCACAATACCTTCTCTCTCCCAAGAAGGTGGAGGAGTGCACGGTCGACGAGATTGTGAAGGCCGTGCAGAACTACTACTCCCCGAAGCCGTCGGAGATGACCTGCCACGTGGTTTTCCAGCATAGGAACCAGCAGGGCAAAGAAACCGCCGCGGAGTTCCTCGGAGAGCTCCGCCGCCTGGCGGCCGACTGCGCCTTCGGAGAGCACTTGGAGATGGCTCTCCGCGACCGTTTCGTCGCAGGCCTCAGGGAGGAGAAACTCCGGCGCCGAATAATGGAGGGCGAGAAGGTGACCATCACCTCAGCGTTAGCCACCGCCACTGCATGGGAGAGGTCACACCCGACCACCACCACCGCGGCGCATCGTGTGGCCTCCCCCGGGAACAGCGACATCGACGACCCCGAGGTACACCGCACACTAGCACAGCATCGCCCGCCAGCACCGTCCGCTAGCTCCGCCCGCAAGCAACCCGGCTCGGCGGCGCAGGAGTGTGCCAGCTGCGGAGGGCAGCATGAGAGGAGATCGTGCCGGTTCCGGGACGCCACATGTCGAGACTGCGGCCGCACGGGCCACATCGCAAGGGTTTGCCGGTCCAAGCCATCACGCGCAGCACAAAAACCGCAACCGCCCCGCCGCAGGTCTGAGGCGCACTTCGAGGACTGCGCGGCCCCGGAGGCAGACCTATACCAACTGACCAACGCCCCGGCCGCCCGAACACAGGTACTGAAACTCCCCAGTCAGGCCTCTACCCCAAAAATATACGTCCGGATCAAAGTAGAGGGGGCCCCCTTACAAATGGAACTCGACTCGGGCTCCGCCTGTTCCATCATTTCGGAGGCCACATTAAGACAGATTTGCCCAAAGGGGGCCCCCGCTTGCGGCCATCACCCGTGACGCTCATGGACTTTCAGAGAAACCAAGTGCCAGTGAAGGGGGTCGGGAGTTTCAGGGTGCAGTACCGGGGCTTCAAGGGTTATTTGGACTTGCTCGTAGTCGAGGGCGACCTAGTTAGCCTCCTGGGGAGGGCCTGGTTTGGACCCCTAGGAATCGCGATCGAGGGGGTCCAGCATTGCGCAACCCGCGACTTCCAGGAAGTGTGCCGCGAGTTCCCATCCGTTTTCGACGGGTCCCTGGGCCGATATACGGGCCCCCGGTTTCGCTACAACTCAACCCCACAGTGGCCCCTATCCGCATGCATGCCAGGTCCGTTCCGTTTGCCTTAAAACCCAAAATAGACGCGGAACTGGACCGACTGGTGGCGCAAGGGGTTTTGGAGCCGGTCTCTCACGCAGTGTGGGAAACCCCGATCGTGACTCCCATTAAACCTAACGGGGATGTCCGCATCTGCGCGGATTATAAATGCACGATAAATCGGGCATTGCAGGACCATGCCTACCCGGTCCCGGTGGTGAGCCATGTTCTGGCCACCTTGGCAGGGGCCAAGATCTTCGGCAAACTAGATCTGGCCCAAGCGTACCAGCAGCTGCCTGTCGATGGGCCGACAGCAGAGGCCCAAACAATTGTAACGCACCGGGGGGCCTTCAGGGTCAATCGCCTGCAATTCGGGGTGAGCGTGGCACCCGGAATTTTCCAGCAACTGATGGACTCTCTCCTCAAAGGGATCCCCGGCGTCACACCATTCTTCGATGATGTGATGATCGCCGCCGCCACGCCTGATGAGTTCGCCTCCCGCCTCCGCATGGTCCTCAGCCGTTTCCGGGACGCCGGCCTCAAGGTCAAGCGCGAGAAGTGCCAGCTCGGGGTATCATCCGTAGACTTCTTGGGCTTCACGGTGAACGCAGAGGGACTCCACCCGGCCCGGGACAAGGTGAAGGCCATCGTGGAAGCGCCGCCCCCGACCTCCAAAGCCGAGCTCCAGGCTTTTCTCGGACTCTTGAACTTTTACCACGCCTTTCTCCCCCACAAGGCGGCGGTAGCCGAGCCCCTCCACAGGTTGCTCGACAAAAAGGCACCCTGGGTCTGGGGCCCGCATCAGGCTGCAGCGTTCCGGGCCGTCAAGGCCCTGCTCATCTCAAACGCGGTCCTGGCACATTTCGACGAGACCCTGCCCGTGGTCTTGGCTTGCGATGCGTCCCCATATGGGGTGGGAGCCGTGCTGGCGCACCGTCTCCCGGACGGCCGGGAGGTCCCGGTCGCGTACTACTCGCGGACCCTGTCTGCGGCCGAGCGGAACTACGCCCAGATAGACCGCGAGGGACTGGCAGTTGTGGCTGGGGTGAAGAAGTTCCACGACTTCGTCTATGGCCGTCCCTTCACAGTCGTCACAGACCACCGGCCGCTGCTGGGCCTCTTCGCGGCGGACCGCCGGACGCCACAGGTACTCTCCCCTCGGGTCTTGCGGTGGTCCATCTTCTTGGCGGGCTACAACTACACGCTCCAGCACCGGCCAGGCAAGGCAATGGGACATGCAGACGCGCTGAGCCGCCTCCCCCTGCCAGACGAAGGGGTGGACCCGGCCCCAGCTCATCATGTCCTCCAGTTGGAGGGTCTTCCAGACGCCCCTCTCCAGGCCACGGACATCGCCCGCCGCTCAGCCCGTGACCCCATCATATCCCGGGTTCTCGGCTGGGTGGTGAGGGGGTGGCCTACGGCCTCGGCGGGCCCTGAGTTCAGCGCATTTACAACACGGCGCGAGGAACTATCGGCACACAAGGGCTGCCTGCTGTGGGGGACCGGGTCGTAGTCCCCAGCGCACTCCAGCAACAGGTCCTGCAGGCTCTGCACGAGGCACACCCCGGCATCGTGCGGATGAAAGCCCTCGCCCGGAGCTACGTCTGGTGGCCAGGCATCGATGGGGAAATAGAGGCCTGGGTGAAGCGTTGCCAGATCTGTCAAGAGGTCCGGCCAAGCCCACCATGTGCACCCACCCAGGCATGGGAATCAACAAGGACCCCGTGGTCCCGGCTCCACATCGACTTCGCCGGGCCCTTCCACGGGTTAACATTCCTGGTCACCGTGGACGCGTACTCCAAGTGGCTGGAGGTGAGTCCAGTCTCCTCCACCTCCGCAAGCGCCACCATCCGAGCCCTCCGGAAGATATTTGCCACGCATGGCTTGCCGGACACCATCGTCTCCGACAACGGCCCGGCGTTCACATCCGAGGAATTCCAGCGGTTCCTGCGGGACAACTTGATCCGGCATATCAGGTCAGCACCCTTCCACCCTGCCACGAACGGCCAAGCGGAACGCATGGTCCGCACGGCTAAGGAAGCTTTAAGCCGCCTGACCGAGGGGGACTGGGAGTCACGCATAGCCCGGTTCTTGCTGGCGAACCGGACAACACCCAACCCGGTCAGTGGCCACTGCCCCGCGGAGCTTCTCATGGGCCGGCGACCCGCCATCCTCCTGGACCGCCTGCACCCCGACAGGGCTCCAACAGGGCGGAACTGGGTCGAGGACCGGGAGGCACCACGGGGCTTCTTCCCAGAGGACCCGGTGTTCGCAAGGAACTACGGCCGAGGCCCGGAGTGGATAGCAGGAAAGGTAATCCGCCCCACCGGCCCTGTCTCCTATGAGGTGTCGACAAATGACGGGCAGGTCCTGCGGCGCCACGTGGACCAGCTGAGGCGGCGCCTACTTCCAACGGTAGGAGACCGGGGTAACCAAGGGGAGGTGGAGCAGGCCCCACGAGAAGCTGAGGGAGAGCCCGAGGCGGAACGAGACTGCAGAGAGGCGGACCCCAGCGACAGCCAGCTCAGTATGCCCGAGGCCTCATCAGCCGAGGGCCAGACGGCGTACCCTTCCCCAGCGGAAGGAGGTGAGGGGGCAGGCCCCGCCACACCACCAAGACTTGGCTGCGGAGAAACCCCAACGCCTACACCACGACGGTCCACCAGGGAACGCAGAGCCCCCGCATACCTGAAGGACTATGTCACCTAGACAGGATCGGGACTATGGGGGAGGGGTGTTGTGTATGCAGTCAACATCGTGCCATCAACGAAGAGCCAGAGCTTGAGTACCTGAGAACAATGGGACTGAGGTTCCTGGCTCCCGCGTAGGGGGACCAATGGGAACGGCGGCGGGAATTCAAACCCGCCAATGGTACCAGGGGGGCGGCCCCTCCCCAATGTATATAGTTGGCCTCCGGGCCGGTTATCAGCGTCTCATGTTGTATAATAGCGAACCATGCTGATCACTACATCGCTGTCTGTGGTTTCTTTATGCGTCTAACCCACTATACAACAGAAGGAAGGAAGGAAGGAAGGAAGGAAGGAAGGAAGGAAGGAAATACACACAATATAATACAACATGGCACCTGAAATGGTCCTGAAACCACTGGGCCAGTTCACCGATGGTCACAGCATGCCAGTCATGGGCTAGCAGCCAAGGTCCCCACCTTTGACCACACTCAGATTGGAGGAACAGAAGCTCAACCCATGCATTTGGCACACAGATTTTCCAACTTTCCTCCCATTTCAAGGAGGAATAAATGATCATCACAGATTGCCATAGTTCAGCATAGCAAGCTGGGCAAACTCTCCCAGTGATATTCCAGAATTTACTGTATGTCCTGAGGAAATTGGTCCTATCATTACAAATCATATCAAAGGATACTACTGGATTTTGTAGCACCGTGCCTGGCCTCAAGCAAACAGCCCTTTCATTTCCTCTTTTCCCTTGTGCAAATTGAACCAGTGGGTCTCTGTTTTTCTGCCATTTTTTGCTGCCTCACAATGATATCCCCCCCACAAAATTTATACAATTGTTCAAGTTATTTTTGTGCCAATTGAGTATGAATGGTGTAAAACATAAATGAAGTACAATTGGGCATAAAAATCCTATAAAAGGCTGTAAAAGAAATAGACTGGGAATACCGGCAAGGAAAACAGGTAAAAGGAAAAGAGCTCCCCAAGACAAAGTATGAAAGCAAAAATGAAATGGCATATTTGGTTCATCCCTTATCATACAGTACAAAAATAACTCTGAGCCACCCATAAAACAACAGGGCACAGCCGTCCCACTAGAGTCATCAGAAACCCGGCTAGAATTATATTTCCAATTTTTAGCAGCCAGTATCCATTAAGTATTTTTTTCAGCAAAGGGCTGGGGGAGAAAATACAACATACTGAGGCAAAAACATCACTTCTTTCACTCATGTGCCACCAGAGCGCAAGCACATATTCTTATTGGTTTTGTGCAATGGTGATAGAAGCTATGAAGGTCAGCAAAAAATGCCCCCATCCTTCAAATGCACATCTCGACCTTCCCCGAGGAGTTCAGAGTGGTGTACATGGATGAGGCAATTTCATTTTTCTTCACAACTAGGGATGCTGTAAACCTGGACTTGGATTTTCAAGTCAGAACAGAGAAGCTGTGAAATTGACAGCCACAACCCCTTGCAGGCTGAACCTCAAATATCTCCACATACTCACAGTTGGCCTCGGGCAACTGCTGGATGGTAAGGGGTGATGACAGGTCTATGAGAGAGGTGGGGGTGGGCTTTGTGAGGTGGGTCTGTTGGGAGGAGGAGGCCCAGGTAAGGTTACTGAGCAGCATGCTATATATGTGAATGATGGCTCAAACAGGTTGGCTTTTGTGTTCAGGAGAACAACTCATTGATGTGTCAGCTTCAACTTCACATGAGCTGAGCTGGTTGGTGTTTAAGGTTTCTTAATAGAAACTGTGAGGTATGTCAGGCTGAGAGGGAGAGAGGGCGGTCCAATCTCATCCATTCCGAGAGTCAGTTTGGTGTAGTGGTTAGGAGCATGAACTCTAATCTGGGAGAACTGGGTTTGATTCCCCACTCCTTCACATGCAGCTGCTGGATGACCTGGGGTCAGTTACAAGTTATCTCATAGTTGTTCTGTCAGGTACAGTTCTTTCAGAGCTCTCAGCCCCACCTACCTCACAGGGTGTCTGTTGTGGGGAGGGGGAGGGGAAGGAGATTGTAAGCCACTCTGAGACTCCCTTGGGTAGTGAACGGTGGGGTATAAATCCAATCTCCTCCTCCTCCTCCTCCTCCTCCTCCTCCTCCTCCTCCTCCTCCTCCTCCTCCTCCTCCTCTTCTTCTTCTTCTTCTTCTTCTTCTTCTTCTTCTTCTTCTTCTTCTTCTTCTTCTTCTTCTTCTTCTTCTTCTTCTTCTAGTGCAGATCTTTCAGCACAAGGGTGATGCAGTCACTGTATCCAGCCCCCAACAATATCCCGGCTGCCGCATTTTATACCAAATGAAATTCCTACACAGTATCAAAAGCAGTCTCATGAAGTGTGCACTGCAGCAATCTAACCTGGCTATGATCAGAGCAAAGATTACTGTGGCCAGATCATGTTTTGTCTTTAAAGGAATGGCTATGGCTGCTGTATCAGCTGAACCATATAAAACACACTACATGCCATGGAAGAGACTTGCACCTCCAACTGTATGCCAGGCTCCATTAGTACCTGCAGAAGAAGAACCTGCACCTTCATCCTTTGATGTTAATCCAAACACCACCTTGAACACCTTGGATGAAAATGCAGTTGATAAATAATCTGAGAAGGTGTAGTAGGTTAGGCTGAGAAATAACTGGCTAAGGTCACCCAGTGAATTTCATAGCTGAGAAGGGCTTTAAATCCAGACCGTCTGGTCCAATGTCTACTCACTACATTATACTGAGCCTTCATGCAATGCAAACCAGGACACTGAGAAAAAGGAAGTATAAAAGTCACAAGCAAAGAGTATCTACTATATCATTTGTCCCTAAACCCTCTCAAGTCCGTTACTGCTCGATGGACTTCGGGATATTTTGTGCTAGTTACCAAAATTGTTTGTGTGTGTGTTAAGTGCTGTCAAGTCACTTCCAACCCTAAGAATTAATGACCTCCAAAATGTCCTATCATTAACAGCCTTGATCTGGTCTTACAGACTGAAGGGTGTTGCTTCCTTGATACAGTCACATCTCATGTTTTGTCTCCCTCTCTTCCAGCTACCTTCAACTTTTCCTAGCATTAGTGTCTTTTCCAATGAATCTCATAATGTGACCAAAGACTCAGTTTGGTTGTTTTAGCTTCTAGGGAAAGTTTAGGTTTGATTTGATTGTAGAATCCACTTATGTGTCTTTTTGGCAGCCCATGGTATCCATAAAACTCACTTCCAACACCATGTTTCTCATGAATCAGCTTTCTTCCTTGTCCAACTTTCACACCCATACATGGTAATGGGGAATACTGTGACCTGAACTAACCTCATCTTGGTCACAAGCAACACATCCTTACATTTAAAATCATGGAGGTTGTTTGTTCCCTCACACCTGCTTACATGGATGGGTAGCCTGGCCCCATTTACCGAAGTGAATGGGCAACTATGTTCACATAGGATCTCCAAGTACGTGTCAGAGTTCTTTGCAACCACAATTAAAAATGAAAACGTCTTCAAGAACACAAAGTGGATTTATGGTGGTACAGAAGCCACTACATTTTGACAGAAGTGACTCTGAAGATTAAGATGGAGGGTCCTGCCCAAATAAGACTCCCGTGGAATTTCAGGGGGAAATGATAAGGTGTGCAATGTTTCTCAGTGTGTATATGTGCCCTTGACAGTGAATAGACTTCATTTTGTGGTTCATTAACTCATATTCTCTCTCTTTCACCAGATACACACACAGACACACACACAAATGTTTCTGTTTCCACTGCTATCATTTAATTGTAATTTACAATGCTAAATAGAGGAGGAGGGGACCAGTTCAAATACCTGGCTTGCCTCCGTTGGTGTTTAAATTTTAATCTAAAATGAATACCAAGTATGAGATTCCTTTGTAATCTGTCAGCATTTTATGCATTCCGCTGGGGACCCTGTGTAACTTCAGAGGAGACCCATCTGTTTCACTGTTCTGCTCATTATGCCAATCAAAAAGTCACTTCCAATAGAACGAAGAAAAACACACAATCCTTTCTGTTCCGTCTGTGAGGAACATGAAAAATGAACCATCAAAACTCATTTCTGTCTGTTGTTTCTGTGACAAAAAAAATCACATTGATGAACAGAATAGTCAGCAAGTTACCTTTTAACTTGGCTTTTAATTGGTTGGCTTAATAACTTGGTTCTACTGTAGGGGTATGCCAAGATGTATTGATATGATGGTTAAATGCAAAATGATTAGTCTATTAACAGCAAACTAATAATTAATGCCACGTTAGTGGGACTTGCTTACTGCATGTTTTTATGTTCTTTTACCCAAGTATCTCTTCTTTTTTTGTGTGGGGGTGGTATTTGTGCAGACTCACAAACTCTGCTTTCATTTACAGCAACTGAAAATGACCCCTAAAGGCTTCCATAGGTATTGTTGGAAGTGCACTGATCCCACAGCAGATGAGGGAGGCTCTGTGGCAGAGCAACTGCTTTGAGTGCAGAAAGTCCTGTGTTCAGTCCCCAGAATCCTTGGCTAAAAGGATCAGCTTGTAGGAGATGTGAAAGATCTGCTGCCAGTCAGGGTAGACAATGCTGATTTTGATGGACCAGTGTTCAGTTTTGGTACAAGGCAGTCTCCTATGTACATACATCACTGACATACCATTTACAGGAGATTCTTGTATAATACAGCATTCACACATACAGTTCCACTCTTTCACAGTGCTGCCTACTCCCTTCAGTGTTATAACACCCACTCCAGTGACAGCACTGAGGTCCACCGTTCCTTGGTTTCATGTGCTTCCGATGCTTTTTAAACATCTGAGCAGTTGGAATATTCATAAGCATTCCATTAACACCTTAGTAGTTGAGACAATGACTACCAGGGCTCGTGAGATCTGAGCTCTCACAACCAATTGCTCTGAGAATTTTAAAGAGTAAAGCTTGTGTTTAGCTCAAGCTCGTTTTTCTTCTGTTGCTTTTTTCCCCCTGATGGGGGTGGCAAACTGTCAAAAGTACTATTTCTCCCTGTGCTGTTTTGAGGCAACATCACAGACTTGTCTGAATGACCTCAGAAAATACCCAAGAAGGTTATCAGTTGCTAACTTGCACTCCACATGCATAAGTTCTCCCATAATTAGTATTTTGGATTGTACTTATGATCACACTTTCCTGGATGTTAGCCCCTTTGTATAAAATGGGACTCACCTCCAAATAGACCTGCTTCCTGCAGCTAGCTTTCACCTCATATACATATATTCATTCTCCCATGTTTAGTATTTCAGGCTGCAGTCCTCCTAAGAACACTTTCTGAGAAGACCTGCCTAGTATTGCTCCCTGGTCTCAGTCGCATGCTAAACCTTGCACAAAGTGCAAAAGTGCCACAGCCTTTAAACTGGAAGGCCTTCGATGTACAGCGAAAAGGAAAGGAAAGCAAACATCAATAGGCATCTCCATTGTGATACAGTTAAACAAAATGCCAGTCTCCAGCAGTTCCAATAGCACGTTAAGGTCCGTTTTCTTTTTTAACAAATGAGAGCAACCTATATATTTTCTAGCTTAAATTACTTTTCCATCATCCTTTTAGCTGAGTGTTTTATTTTGCTCGAGGCAAATCAATGAAAAATTATCTACTGGAATACAACATTTTGTTTACGTACATTCACAAGAGGCCAGTTTAAAAAAGCTCTTGATTTGGCGGCCTATAAAATCAAAATGGTTATCAGAAGGGTTATGATCTTTTGTTCCTTAGAAAGCACATTCTGCTTATTATGTTTGAATGAAGCCTAATTTCGTCCAAACTAACGGCTTGAGGATGACATTCTTGAAAGCATTCAAATAAAAGAATCTCCGAGAATGTCATCAAACTTCTTTGGAAAAAAGAAGTTCTAATTATAGATATGGGACTCTTGCTAGCTTATTCTCTCCCCCCCCAGTTTCCCTTTAGGGAGAGAGGAAGAATGGGGGGGGGGTGTTTAACTGAAAAGAGAGAAAGCACCTATTCCATATACAGGTTCTGAAGTACACATTTGTGTAATGTATTTTGGCTCAGTTATATATATATATATATATATATATATATATATATATATATATATATATATATATATATGCAGGAGGCAGGTTTGAGAATGATTTAAATTGCCTGTGTCACAGCCTAAGGGAGAACTAGTGAAAGTCTGACCTTTAACAGAAAGAGGAGAGGTCACGATTAGGAAACTGCAGCATCCAAGCAAGGATGGGGGGAGGGCATTGAGTTTCACCAAGAAAATCAGAGACAGTTTTGGAGGATTTTGTTACCTGTAGGGATGTATAGAGCTATATAATGTAATACATGATGGACAAATCCCACCCACCCATCCCCTAATCTTAAATAGTAACTGACTTGCTGATTGCAATTGGTCAAATGCTTGGAAATGATTCATCTTTTGCGGAGAGTTCTAAACTCTTTCACTGTGTAAATCCAAGATTCTGCACATGTGCAAATTGTCTTGTTGCGGTGAATCAATGTTCAGTCCAATTCAGAGACACTGGCTTGTTTGTATCTCTGACAGCAAACACTTCCAAAGGGTGATTTTTTTAAAAGGCTCCATGGAACAGTAAGCAATTTAGAATTTGTCAAGGGAATGCTGTTCATCTTGAAGTATATGAGAGCATTACAAGCCACACAAATTCCTATTTTGAGTCAGGTAATTACAAATTTTATCAGCATCACTAAATAAGATTAGTAAAACTTCTCTGCAGGGTTCCTGCATGTTATGTCTGGAAGGAGAGGCATTCTGAATCATGAGCAGAGAGAGCCCCATGGTGTTCTTTACAGGAGGTGTCTCCCCATCCAAAGATGGCAGCCATAACATTTAAAAGTTGTCATGGGTCATCATCTGGCAATGGGGACTGAGGGCCAAACCAGACAAGACTTTGAACCTTTGGAACATTTTTTTTTTCTTCATAAATGGCAGACACAACAACAGGGGTAGATTAAGACATGGTGAGGTCATAACCTGTGTCAAGTTAAGAGACAGTGTTGCATTACCCCCAAATATGGGATTTTGGTATTTCTCTGTATTAAGAGACCTCTTTGATATGAGGCCATCCAGCTCTGCATAGGAGACTTTGGTTTAGATCCTGTCTACCCTCCCCACCCCACATAAGATAAGCACTGCATGTAACATGACATGGATGTACACTAATCGGGCACTGCCAATTAATCTTAAATTTGACTTTGTGTTGTGCATTCAAGAGATGAACAGAGTTAAATTTCAGATTAATTGGCAAATGACTAAAGGCAGCAAGGGTGTGTCCGTACAGAGAAACAGTATTCCATGAAGGAAGTGAGTGTGAAACTTCTGAATACATGGTTCCTCCCTAAGCCAGCTGTTGGGGTGGGCAAGTGCATAGCATTGATCAGAAATGCACTGAACACATCTATATGGCACTGTGGGCTAGATTTAATGGATACAATCCCATTTTCCTTCATGCACACACAATGCTAGCTGCAGGATTTGGAGCACCCACGAGCAGGACTTCTTCAGAAGGCCTCCTTAACTTGAAAGAATCGGGCACACCAACTCAGAATGTGTCCAACCTCCATGCAGTCAGAGAAAGGCAGTGCTTCAGGGGCAGTGCATAGGATTGCTAGCCAGCTGTTGACAGCCCAACAGGAGACTGGGGGGCAGGGACATGGCAGGGCAGTGTCACAGCAATTCTGGGATGTCATATGCAAAGTGAGTCCAGAATTGACATCATTACATTGCTGGACACTATCTGGTTTTACCATAGACTTTGAGGAGAATCCTAGAGCATCATGCCAAAGGGATGCTATCATTTCTAGGTTCACTCCGTGAGTGACATTATGGGCATTGTCACAATGCCGATTTTCCTACCATTTCCCCTACCCACATTACTGAGCAACAGTGGGTTAGTAGTGGGAGGGCTTCCTTTTGATACCTTAGGAGGCCGAGAGCATACCTGACATGATGCCACTGCTGGAACCACCCTTGCCTGAATAGTTGATCGGTGCCATTCCCAGTTTATCTGGCAGCCCTGACTGCAGAACACATGCATATCTGCGATGTACCACATAGTCCAGGAATGTATTTTAAGAAGCACTATTCAGAAATAGCATCACATCCAAACAAGATATTATTAGGCTTCATGCATCTGATTGCTCTACCAGGCAGTACCTTGTACTCAGCAGTAGGTGATATAAACATTTAAAAAAACAATCAGAGGTTTAAATAGTAGAAGGAAAATCACTCCATAACAACACTGTAAATGAAATATAATCAGGCTTAACCTTGAGTCTTCCAACACTAAAACTCATTTCAGTAAACTGTCTTTAAGGCCACTGGGCAGTCAACTCACATTGTGAATCACAGCTCTGTTATGAGCACACCGTGCCAGTTGGTTCTCTCCTCCTCCTCCTTCTCTGTAATGCTTTGCACAACATAACCACAGCTCTCCTCCTAATAAAGTGGAAGAGAAGGCAGCACAGGGTGTGGCAGGGCCTGCTAACCCCCATCAGGAGCAGTAAAGTGTGCAGTGCACCCCAAGACTCCTTGGCTTTTATTAAGGCCAGGGGTGCAGGAAGGGCATCCCCCAAATCTCTTGTGTCTTAAGATGTCAAGGGGTGAGGGGAAATGCATTTATCTGCACATTAAAAGTAGGTCTCTTGATCAAAGACAGAACTGATAAGAAGTGCTCTCAGCAGGGAGCAGCTTGATTTCCCGGATATACCCAGAAGTCATCAATTACGCACCCTTTGTTTGAATTTCCAGAATGCCTCAGCCATTTTGGACAGATGGCACTGACCCATGTTGGCAGGACGTAATGAAAGCTCTTGCCAGATGATTCAGTCATAAACCCAGGAACACCCATTTGCCCATCTCCTGACTACAGTCAGCATACCCATTTCAATATTTGAGTCCAGCAGCACCTTTAAGACCAACAAAGTTTTATTCAAGGTATGAACTTTTGTGTACATACACACTTCTTTGGATACAATGAAATGGAAATAGAAATAACAGTCATACACAAGTCTGCTTCGCTCCTTGGTAGGGGGTGAGAGGGAGCTCTCCGGGAGTGTGGGGGCAGAGCAATTCCACTGCGTGTGACGTCCCCAGCATGATGATGTCACATGGAAGTGACATCATCACATTGGGGATTCTGTGTGGCAGCACTCTAGTATTTTGGCCAAAACTCTATGGTTACATCATCATGCTGGGGATGTTGTGCCGGGTGGTGGGTATTGGGTGTTGGAGGCTGTCATTTGTTTGGGTTCAACTGGGGGGAAACAAATAGCAGAGGTAATAAATATGTCAGAATTGGAGATTGATGTATCCTTAATTGTGGAATGGTGAGAGTCTGTCTCGTGTCAAGCATGGAGGCCAGCTTCTTTTTCTTTGAAGTGGAGCAATTGACTGCATAGAGTTATTTTTCTTGTCCCCATATATATTGCTTATTATTCTTTTCACCTGTTAAAAACACTTCATTTACTCTGTATGTAATTTCTATTTCATTGTAGCTGAGGAAGTGTGAAGTTACACAACAGCTCATTCCTTGAATAAGATTCGACCGGCCTTAAAGGTGCCACTGGACTCAAACTTTGTTCTACTGCTTCAGACCAACACGGCTACCAACCTGGATCCATTTCAATATTGTCACCTATTGTGAGTAAAATTTTTATGTTTATTCAGGTCCACCTTTTAACGTAGGCTGGTTACACTACCCTATCGCAGGCTGGATACTAAATTTGCAGCAATCAGGTCACAGAGCCAAAGATCACCAATCAGAATGCAGCCCAAAGTTCATCTATGGTAACTAGAATCCATAGTTTTGGTCCAGTGCCACTGCAGATCCAAGTTTTGCACCCGAACCGGTAGCAGATTTTCTCCACTGGCACTCAGATAAATTTTAGTGCATGAGAAGGGCATGAGAAGCCATCCATTTTTGTTGCTGGTTCTACCCCATAACCATCTTCTGGCACCATGAGCATGACAGCACAGAACCCTTATCAAGACAAGGCAAAGGATGCCTTTCTGCTTCTCTCATTCTTCTCTTCCTGGAATTTACCCTCCACTTTTTTCCTGTCAGCTCCTGCCTCTTAGCTTCTCCCTTCTCCATTTGTAGCCAGTCTGCTTACTGCCAGTTGTTCCTTCTGCATACATGGAAAGGGACTTCTTCTCCTTGGGTTGGCTTGCTCAGGGCTAGCCAAGTGGGAGGAACGGCGTTTTGATTGAAAGTACCTCTAACTGGGGATTTAGCATAAACAGGATTTTAGGATTGTGCAAAGTGAATTATTCCCATGGGATTGCCATCTGTAAATTGATGCTATATTGTTGTCACTGAATAGTTCAAGCTTGATGTCTTGTGCTCATATCTCATTCCCCCGCTTTGTATCTGGTATCTCAGTTACATCAATAAATGTTAATTGCCTGTCTTCCATTCCCCCCCCCACACACACACACTGGGGGATTTGCTGTGCCAGGCTGGGAATGGTTTATAAACAGGCTTAATCCCTTTGTAGCCCGGGGATTGTCTTTTGGGTTTTTCATGTTCAGGGGATGCTCCTCACATGACAAGCCTAACAGTGGGGCTGATCTGGGTAACAGAAGAGACCTTTTCAGGTGGCTAGCCCTATCTCGTCAGATCTCAGAAGCTAAGCAGGGTCAGACCTGGTTAATATTTGGATGGGAGACAGCCAAGGAATGCCAAGGCCACTATGCAAAGGCAGGAAATGGCGAACCATCTCTGAACATCTCTTGCCTTGAAAACCCAACAGGGTCTCCATAAGTTGGATGTGACTTGATGACCAAAAAAAAGCCAAGCTGGTCGGTAGAAGAAGACCAAGGTTCAAGTCCAATAGCACCTTAAAGACCAACAAGATCCCCAGGGTAAAAGCTTCCAAGAGTCAAAGCTCCCTTGGTCAGAGATTTTCTAGAACAATAAAGGAAAAGGAGGAATGAAATTGACTTATCCCTAATTCTGGGAGTGGGAGGAGCATCACCTGCTAAGAAAGGGGCCAGAAATATTTTTGTCATACACACTGTCCTGTTCCCAAGTGGTCAGATTGCATCACAAAGTTGCCATCTCTATTCCTCACAGAAGAAGAACAATTTAAAACTGACTACCATGTTTGATTAAAAGGTCTCATGTGAAACTGCAGTCAGATCTGGGCTTCAGGCTGCTCGGCGCTCACCCTGCCACAGACTGATTAAAAAAGAATACTAATAAGTGGTTTTAGGAAAAAGGGACATTTAAAAACAATCATTCCTTACTTCCTTCTCAGATATCCATGCCTGTAGTCAAACTTCTGCTGTAATTATGAAACAATCGCAATTGAAATAGCAGAGACCTTGCTTAATTGGTTTTTCATGACACTTAATTTTCACATGGAAGCGCTTGTGGGCCAGTTGGATGAGAAACTGAGAAGGTTCAGAGGTTCTGTTTGAAGGGCTGGCAAGGGTGTGGGTCATGCGACCCAGTCTTGATGTGAATTGAACAGTAGTTGCTTGAATAAGCAGCTGTGGGTTTGTTGGTATGAGATCTTCCCTCTGTCTTCTTTTTAAAAATCATTTTAGTAAGCTTGCAAGTCTAAGATCATCTTAATTAAACCACGGAGATTTTCAAAGAGAGTAGAAAAAGAGAAGAGGAGAAAATACCAAAGAAACAGAAAAGACATTTGGCAGCTGAGAGGCCGCTGGAATCAAAGGAGACCGTGGTTGCTTTGAATCCCACATTCTTGTTAGGGGGCTGATGTTAGGGATGTGTGAAGATGCCTTTTTCATTTCATTTGAGGTTATATGCTGTTGTCATAAGCCTTTTCATTCTGCTTATTTCCATTGGTGGTTGTCCCAGTTCATTTGTATGTTTTACACCATTTATATAGCAGTGATGCCAAAATAATACATTTTTTTTAACTTTCAATGGGAAAAATTTAGCATGGAAAAGCCAAGTGGCATCAAAACAGAGACTCACGGCGTTGACTTGCACAAGGGGGGGAGTTAAATCAGCATGGGAATTTTTGAGTTGAAACAAAGGCACTGTAGAATTCAGTTGCTTCCCTACTTAAGGTATGCTGAAATTTCATTTGCAGTGTAACGCAATGTGAAAAGTGGGGATCCTTCCAGAGGTGATCCTCAACAGAATTTCAAAAGAGGGTAAACAGCAGAATTTTCAGGAGTACTTTTTACCGGTCCCCAAACCAGCTTGAACCCTGGTCAACTGGTTTTAAAAAGCTATAGATCTTCATCTCATATTATTTAGAGAGAGAAATAAAGCAAACAAGCAAAAGGTAATCTGGATATTAAAAACCTAATGTCAGTCTCCAGGTGGGGCCTGGAGGTCTTCCAGAATTACAAACCATCTCCAGACCACTGAAATCTGTTCCCGGGGGGGAGAAATGGCTGCTTTGGAGAGCAGAGGGTATGATATAGTATGGGGTGTGGAATCCAATGAGTTCCCTCCTCTCTTCAAACCTCAGCTTCCCTAGGCTCCACATCCAACTCTCCAGAAATTTCCCAGTCTAGGATTGGCAATCCTTGATCTGACTGCCATACCTTTGGAGACTGGCCATCAGTAAAGATACCAGGGGTGGCCAAACTTGAGCCATGAGACATGAACAAATGTCACACACACACAGTTTTATTGGAAAATATGCAAATTTGCTTTTTATTAATATTAAATGAGTCTGTCAAAAACAAAAAAGGGGTAAAAAAGATATTGATCATGATATTTATTTGTCCAATGACATTTATTTGTTTGCTAATGATATTTATTTGTCTAAGAGAGAAAGAGGTAGAAAGAAAGAATGAAAGAGGTGGAAAGAAAGAGAGAGAGAGAAAGCAAATAAATGGGGGAGGGAGGCGAGGGGAGGGAGGGAGAAAGAGAGAAAAAGAGGGAAACGTGGAAAGAAAGCAAACAGAGAGAGAGGGAGGGAGGAAAGGGGAAAGAGAGAAAGAAAGAGAGAGAGAAAACAAAGAAAACAAATAGATGGGGGAAGGAGGGGAGGAAGGAAGGAAAAGAGAGAGAAAGAAAGCAAACAGATGGGGGAAGGAGGGGAGGAAGGATAGAAGGAAGGGAGAAAGAGAAAGGTGGAAAGAATGAAAGAGGTGGAAAGAAAGGAGAAAGAAAGCAAATGGAGGGAGAGAAAGAAAGAAAGAAAGAAAGAAAGAAAGAAAGAAAGAAAGAAAGAAAGAAAGAAAGAAAGAAAGAAAGAAAGAAAGAAAGAAAGAAAGAAAGAAAGAAAATAGATGAGGAAGGGGGAGGAAGAAAGATAGAAAGGAAAAGAGAGAAAAGTGAAAACAAAGAGGTGGAAAGAATGCAAATAGGTGGGGGAGAGAGGGATGAAGGGAGAAAGAGATAGAGGTGGAAAGAAAGCAAATAAATGGGGAGGAAGGGAGAGAGTAGTGGAAAGAAAGCAAGTTTAACTTTAAATGTGTTCTCCAAATCACCCCACACCAGCTGGCTTGACTTGGAGAAGGGATTTAAAGAGACAAATGCCTTCTCCAAGCTGGCAGGTGGGGCCATGGTGCGGGGGCTTGGAGAATGCCTTGAACTTTAAATGTGTTCTCCAACCCCCTGCTGTTGTGCCAGCTTGGCTTGGAAAAGGGATGTAAAGAGGCAAATGCCTTTTCCAGACCAAGTCAGCAGAGCCGGCCTGGAGAACACATTTAGCTTTATATGGGGAGGGAGGGGAGACAGAGAGAGAGAAAGAAAGGTGGAAAGAAAGTGGGGGAAAAGCAAACAGATGGGGGAGGGAGAGGTGGAAAAAAAGCAACTTTAAATGCATCCTCCAAGCTCCCCCATCACTGGCTGGCTTGGCTTGGAGAAGGAATGTAAAGAGGCAAATGCTTTCTCCAAGCCAAAATGGGGCGGGGGGCTTTGAGAACATTTAAAGTTAAAGATGCTTTCTTTCTCTGCTGCCCCACCACCATGTCAAGCCTTCCCAGGGGGGGAGGAGGAAGAGGAGGAGGAGGAGGAGATTGGATTTATACCCCACTCTTCATTCGGAGTCTCAGAGTGGCTTACAAACGCCTTTCCCTTCTCCTCCCTACAACAGGCACCCTGTGAGGTAGGTGGGGCTGAGAGAGCTCTTTCCAGAACTGTCCTTGAGAGAATAGCTCTGACAGAACTATGGCTTGCCCAAGGTCATCCAGCAGCTGCAAGTGGAGGAGTGGGGAATCAAACCCTGTTCTCCCAGATTAGAGTCTGCACACTTAACCACTACACCAAACTGACTCATTGGCTGGGGAAGGTAAGACCGATGGGGAAGGCATACCTCCCTTTCGCTTCCCCAGCCGTCCTGCCAGGAGCTGCACAATATGTGTGAAAGAGCCTCATGCGGCTCCCAAGCCACAGTTTGGACACCCCTGAGATAAACTGTGGCTGCAGCAGACAGGGCTCCCTTTCCTGAGCTTGGATCTGCCTTCAACTGACAGCCCCCCCCCCCGGCTTCCAGCTGCCATTGTTGAGGGCATCAGAGGGAGGGGAGGAATGCAGCCAAGTCTCCCTTCCTTGCACCTGTGTCCAGTTTGGCCAAGAGCCCCTTCTGTCCTTCTTCCAGCTGCCATCCACGAGTCCCTTAGAAGGAGAGCAGGGACAGGAGCAGCCAGACGCCTCTGTGCTATACAGAATCCTGCACACTTGACACTCCCTCTCCAAAGACTACTGTTGCATCAAGCCTTAATTGTCATTTAGGTTCAGTCCTGATTCCTGGGAGCCAATGTTTGGCTGAAAAGCAGGGTACGAAATTTAAGAAATGAATTAAAATAAACACACAAGAGCAGAAATGCACTCACCCTCTTGTACTAACAACTGTGAACAACAGGCAGAAGTTTCCCAGCAAAGTCTTTTTTCCGACTGATTTTCTGTCTCTTGGCCTACCTAATTAGCCAAGGAGCTTTCCTGTAGGAAAAGAAGAGACAGAAGCTTTAAATCCTCTCAAAGCCACCTAATATTAAGTATTTGAAACCGTAGCCCTCTTCAGTATTGACAGGAGTAAAAAGACCTCGTAGGTATGCTTCCAGCCACTCTTATTGTTACTAATTAGTTTGTTCCCAGAAGAAGAATGCGACCTGTTCCTACGATGTGCTATAGTAAAAAAAAGAAGAAAATCTCTAGAGTTCATGTCCGTATCATAACATTTTAGTGCTAGAAATGAAAAATGCACTTAGCCACTTATTTTGACAGCTCTTGTAAATATCAGCTTTACATAACGGAATCAATTCAGGTCTTTCGAAATGCGAAGCACTGTCGGTGTTACTGTTTTCAAGGAGATGTATATCATTGAGGGGGAGAGGTAGCAAAACTCTGGAATGGAGAGAATGAAGATTGCGAGTGTTTCTCGCGATTGTCTTGTGGGAAAGAGGAATCAGAGATCATAGAATCTTAGAATGTTAGAGTTGGAAGGGACCTTGCAGGTCATCTAGTCCAACCCCCTGCACTCTGCAGGAGTGAAGCCAAAAGATAGCCCTACAACATACCCAAAAGATGGTCATCCAGCCTCTGCTTAAAAACGTCCAGCAAAGGAGCATCCACCATCTCCTGTGGCAGTCTGTTCCACTGCTCAACCTCTCTTACAGTTAGGAAGTTTCTCCTGATATTTAGCCAGTAACGACTCCCTTGTAATTTCCACCCATTAGATCTAGTCTTGCAATCCAGAGCAAGAGAGAATAGATCTGCTCCATCTTCTACATGACAGCTCTTCAAATATTTGAAGACTGCAATCATGTCCTCTCTAAGCCTTCTCTTTCCCAGGCTAAACATACCCAACTCTTTCAGCCTTTCCTCGTAAGACTTGGATTCCAACCCTCTCACCATCCTGGTTGCCCTCTTCTGGACATGCTCCAGCTTGTCAACATTCTTCCTAAAATGTGGTGCCCAAAACTGGACACAGTACTCCAGGTGAGGCCTGACCATAGCAAAATAGAACTGAACTACCACCTCCCATGATCTGGACACAATGTTTCTGTTAATGCATCCTAAGATTTCATTAGCTTTCTTCACAGCCACATCGCACTGCAGGCTCATGTTTAGCTTGTGATCAACTAGAACACCCAGATGGTTAAAAGGACAGTGGAAAGGCTGTTGGTGCCATGGTATCTTTACATGGCAACATTAAAGGCATGTGACAATCAAACTGGCAGTGGGTGCTTGGAAAAGTAATGGAAGCTACACGGTAGCCATGGGTTGGATCCAACCATTTTTTCCACAGGGGAAAAAGAGACAATCCCCTTTGAGCAGCAAAAAGGATCTATGCTGGGTACCATGGGACTTTCATGGACAAATGTTATGTGGAACTGTGGCTGTAGTCAAGAGGGGGATTAGGTGAGATTGTGTGGAAAAGCTAGTTGGATCGAAGTCTCATCTTAATACATGGTTCAAATCATCTCAAGGATAGCTGTTTGGCTATGGAGAGGCCCAAGAGGGATTTTGCCTTCATGTTGTTTCCGTATCCAATCATGCTGCAATAATCTAGCTAGAATGTTCACATCGACCCTTTTATGCAAGTTGTTTGTTCCATAATGATGCACTGCCATAATTACTTGGTGAGACTGCCCAGAGAGCCACAAAGCTTACTTAAAAGAAGGGGGTATATCCCAATGCAAGCAAAGGCATAGAGGAACCCAATGTAGGAGACATCCACATGAGTTGTCTGCCCTGGGTTCAATACTATTGGAAAGCTGATTTTTTTTCTTGCTTCTCCACAGAATTATGGTGCATTCTTGTACCTCCAAGGTTTCTCCAACTTTTCTCCAATCTTTCTAAAACCTGCTTTGTGAAGGAAGAAGAGGAGGAAGGGGGGAGGAGGAGGAGGAGGAGAGTTGGATTTATACCTCGCCCTTCACTCAGAGTATCAGAGGGGCTTACAATCTCCTTCCCTTCCTCTCCCCATAACAGACACCTGAGAGGTAGGTGGGGCTGAGAGAGCTCTGAGAGAACTACTCTTCAGAGAAAAGCTGTGAGACAACTGTTACTGACCCAAGGTCACTCAGCTGGCTGCATGTGGACGAGAGGAGAAGTTTGGGGAAAGGTTGCAGTAGAAATCATTTTAGAAACCACTGTAAAAGAAGACATCAAAGCTGGATATAGGGAGCTAATATTTTGGTAAGCAGTTTGGGTGCTTGCAATCAGCTCACACTTGTCAACTGAGTAGGATTGCCAAAGTCCAGGTGAGGCCTGAGGATCTCCCAGAATTACAACTGAGCTCCAGATGACAGAGATCACTTCTGGAGAAAATGGCTTCTTGGGAGGGTGGATTCTACAGTTTTATGCCCCACTGAGATCCCTCCCCAAACCCCACCCTCTCCAGTCTCCACCCCCACATCTCCAACCTGGAGCTGGCAACCCTATCACAGTGCAATATGTTATGGCACATCCAGCAGTATTTCAGTCCTGCACATTCGCACACAGCCTGAGGGGAGTCTGAGTTAGGGATGGGCATGAACAGAACCATGAAGCAAAATTCATCTTGACTTTTGCCCTGTTTGTGGCTCATGATCTGAAGTTTGGGACAGCTCTACCGTCATGAACTTCCATAAACTTTTGAAGTAGTTTGTGGTGGTTCATGGACAGAGCAGAGAGCAGGGATCTAAAGGGGCTCCAAGTCCCTTCAAACCCCCACTTTCTGTTCCCATGAAAGCTGCAAAAATAGCTGAGCGGTGGGGAGAAGGATGCTCCTCATAACTCAGCTATTTTTCAGGCTTTCTGCAAACCCCGTTTATAGGGACTGTGGTCACTATCAATGGGGTTTGGTTCATGCACGAACCTCCATGTGTAATTCGGTTCATGGTTTGGCCACAAACCGCATTTGTTTCCGGTTCATGCCCACCCCGGCCACAGTTTCTCCTCTCACCCACGGAAGTGCTGTCATTGCACACCACTCAGCAGCCAGTCATGTATATTTATTTATTTCTATTTAAAGCATCATTCCAGGGTACCAGAATCTGTAGCAGTCCCAGCCCAGGTTTTACTCTGTGATTCAAGGTAAACATCTGGCAACCCTACAACTGATCAATTTCTTCCCCCAAAGTAACATGGCTTTTCAAAGAGAAATCACAAGCCTATGGAGTGTAAATGTAAAGGGATACTATGGAGTTTACCTCTGAGTGTAAATGTAAAGGGATACTCCAGTCAACAGGATATATAGCTGAATCATACATATGGTGGAGAACAAGTTTGTTGCATGTGCCTGTTACAGTTTTCTACCCAGATGTGAAAACTCTGACATGTGGGCCCAGGAATTGTTTTCCTTTTGGGAGTAAAGTTGTGAAAGGAATCATCAGGTTGCCTTTCTTCCCCCTTTTTGTAAACTCTATAGATTATGCCTTCCATGATGTTCATCTCAAAGGTAGAAAAATGGCTCTTATTCATCCACCCACTCGAGACAAACCTCAGATAATTAAAATGTCACTTTAAAAAAACTGTAAGAAAACATGAAAATGTACTCAGACATGCTTAAAGCCCACTAGAAACTCTTACCCTCTTTGAAGAATGCTCTGACATTATGCACAGAAAGGGATAAAGAAATCTAATACATATCATGTCAAAAGGTATTTTAAGTTTTCTGCTGTGTGGCTGGTACTTGAAAAGCCACTTCATTCATACGTTAGGCTTTGAAAGATGAGCCACTAGCTGAAAAAAAAAATATGATGCCAATGATCTGGCATGTACAGAAGCAGAGACATGGTAATACTATAAATGCAGTGTTGTGTAGTGGTTAAAGCCTTACAGTACGATCTGAGAGACCCAGGTTTCAATCCTCAGACAGTCATGAAGCTTGCTAGTTGACCTTGGGCCAGTCTCAATTTTGTACTACCTCACAGGTGTATGGTTTGGGGTTTTTTTTGTTCTGGGCTTGTTATTTTTTTCTCTCTCAGCATTTAATATCTTACTATTTTTGCTTTTACCAATCTGGAATCCCCTTACCACATTTTAAAGCAAATTACATATTTGTAAACCTAGGGGTAGCCCAAAGTTGTCCGAACTCTGTAGCTTTAGTTTGTTAGTTGCTGTAGATTTTCCGGGTTGTCTGGCCATGGTCTTGGCATTGTAGGACCTGACGTTTCGCCAGTAGCTGTGACTGGCATCCTCAGAGGTATAACACAGATAGATGGAGTACTCTCTATGTCAAGCTTTGGTTGTTCTCTTGTGTGGATTTTTTAATCCACACGAAAGCCAGTCCTTAGCTATTAGATGTAAGGATGTATACAAAAGACTGCAACTGCATATATCCATTGTATATCTCAGGCAATACAATTGTATTTTTCTACTTATAAATATGGTATATAACTAACCCACTGGTGGTGGAAAGAGCCATCAAGTCACAGCTGACTTATGGCGACCTCATGGAGTTTTCAAGGCAAGAGAGGTGGTTCGCCATTGCCTGCCTCCATGTCACGACTCTGGTGTTTCTTAGAGGCCTCCCATCCAAATACTAGCCAGGGCCCACCCTGCTTAGCTTCCAAGACCCGACAAGATCGGGCTAGCCTGGGCTATCCAGGTCAGGGCAATTGACACACTACTTGTCCATAAGGCAAACAAATCTACAAAACCAACAGTGAGATCACCACCATCATTGTTACAGTAAGCGATCATGGGAAAAGAAACCCCTTTATGTGCACCTTGATACCTTTGTTTGCCTTGGCTACTGGAAATGACACTATTTGGGATAAAGGCACCTAGATGGAGAAGTGACAGAGTGGTAAAGAGCAGATGTGGGGAGGAAGCTGTTCCATTACCCTCACCTGAATGTCCACCAGGCCCGTAGCCAGGATTTTTAAAGTTGGGGGGGGCATATCAATTTCTTAGGGGGCACTGGCTAATCAAATTAAAGGAATACCCGGCTCCTTCCCTACAACTGCTGCCACTTGGGGGCCCTGGGCTGGATGGGAAGTCAGGGGGCCTTGCCTGTAAGTCAGGGGGCCTAGCCCCGGGATGCCCCACTGTAGCTACAGGCCTGACGTCCACCCTGATCAGTGTTGCTGATATACATGCATCCACTGATAAATAGGGATGCTGCAATTCTTGCTACAAATGTGTCCAGCAGTAAAGCTTACCACATTCAAAGGTGTCAATAAGATGTGAGCCAATCACCTCAGCCATGAATGCTTGCTAAGCGAGCTTGTGCTGGGTTTTTGCAACACTGTGTATTCACGAAGACCACTGCCAATTCAAACTGATCAGAAGCCATTAGCATCACTAGGGACTACTTAGAACAATACCAACGAGTAGTGGGTTTTAAAAAAAAAAACACACAGGGTTTATTTATGACTGATTTGAATGATTTGTGACTGGTTTAATTGTGTGATTAAATGACTGCCTCCCAAGCAGAGCGGTTACACAGCAAGGTGTGTGTGTTTGTGGGGTAGTAGAACTCAATTGGAGTGTATAAGAATGAGCATGCACAAAAAGTCATTTGTACTGTACTGCATAGTTAAGAAGGAACACAGTGAATCAACGTGTCAAACTGCTACAAACAGGTGAATGAACAGTCAATGAGATTGTTAAAAAAAAGCTTCCTGTCCACATCTGGCAAATAGGACATGAGCTGACCTGGCAGGTGTTTGAGTATCTCCACTGATAAAACACTGCAAAAAAGCAACCATTTTGTGAATGTGAAAAACAACTCCTGATTCAATCATGCAAATGATCACATCACGTTTGCTTTTTTGCAATCCTTTATCCGTGTTGATGCGTGAGAGCAGGACATGAGCTGGTGGCATCCCCACTGATAAAACACTGCAAAAAAAAATCTTTATGTGAATGCTCAAAACAAATCTTGATTCAGTCATGCAAATGATCCCATCTAGGTTTTTTGGGGGGTTGTAGTTCTTTATTCATGTCCATGTCTCTCTCTTACCTGTTGGCTATCTATTGACAGGGAGGAGCACTAAATCATGTAAGTCCCCCCCTTACCAACATCTGGAAGTGTCATATACCAGTATGAGCAACACCATGTGACTCTGCTGATTGTGTAGCCCTTGATGGGTCCCCCCCATATACAAGCCATCTTTCTTGCTTTTCTTTTTACACACTCAGGAGGGTGAAGAGCAGGACCTTGGTCATTAATTGTTGACAGACCCTTGACTGAATGTTTACTAAGCTATTAATTTCTCAGATTAAAGCACATCAGAGGAACAGACAAAGATGCTTTTTTTAAAAAAAATCTCTCCACTGCCTACATCTTATCTTTCTGTTGCCAGACCCTCGGTGCTAAGGCATTTTAAAATTTATACAGAAAGATGGCTAGACATCCTGGTGACAAGAAATGTGAGTTAGACAAACCATATGGCTTGGCTCCTGATGCGCAAAATGTGTGTGCCTCTTTCTATGCAAATGCTGCCTTTTGTAATTTGTCTCAGCATAGAATAAGATATTTTCTTCCCCCTTAATAAGCAGCTTAGTGTACATGGGATTCTCCCCCTCCCTTTTTTTTTTTTGGAAGAACAGCAAGAAACCTGTGACTTCCAGACTGTGCTCCTTAGATTCATGAGAAAGTAAAGGATATATTTACAGCAGCTTGTATGGTGCTTATGATGTTTCAGTGCATTACACCACTGTTAAACAGTTGCACAAGGTGTTGTGTATGGCACAGAGATGTTTACTTTTGTCTGTGACAGCACCCATTCTTAAATTGAAAGTCACGGGAAGGAGGAGAAAGGGGTGATCAATGAAGACTTAAGATAACACAAGATATCATTTAGCAATCAATAGTTTAATTAATTTTTCATGACAGGTGGTAAAAGAAAGGACCATGCATGTTCCCTGAGTTAGCATGCAATAATCCCCTTCCCCCAAATATTACTAATGTGACTGCCTCAAATCCTATATGGAGACTTACAAGATGCAGTTGTAGCCTTTGATGTCTACTTACCCCCTACCTAACTGGAAGACCCCAGGAATGGACTCGCCTAATCATCAGTGGAATTCCAAGCTACTTGTGTCTCTCAACCTTCTGCCATCTCTGGTTCAGGCTTCCAGCTTGGGCAGTTTGCACTGTATCCAAACATTGTCAAAGGCTGGTTGGCAGCTTTCCTTGTATTGTTGCTTTAAATAAGTCCTTGGGCACGATCACACAAACAATTAGCCACACCATAGGCATGAATGCCAGGCGGATTTAAAGGGCGTGATCAGATACAAACAACTGGGAAGCGCTCCGCACCCATCGGCAACCCGTTTTGCTCTGCCACAGGAGTGGAGTAAAAAAACAGAGAAAGTCCGGTAGCAAATGGGTTGCTACAGGCCACAGACGGACTTTCCCCTGTCTGATCACTCCAGCGCGCTCTCATGGCGTCGGGATGATCTGATCAGGCTATCCGGACTCCATGCCATTGTCCCCCCCCCTTCTCAGTATGTGCATCATCACACACTCCATAGGGAGCCCTCAGTGTTGAGATGCAATTCATCGATTCCCAGTTTAAGTGCATCGAGAACAAACGGTAAAAAAAAAAAAATGACTCACCTGCGATTGCGTGTGATCACACAGTGGCGGGCTGCCCCTGCAACTTCAAAGGACTATGTGATCGCACAACTGCGAGTCCAATTCCTCCAGAGGAAATAGCTTCGTTCCCCCCCCCCCACGTTATCTTGCACGTGTGACCGCCAACCTTGTAGGTCAAGGAAGAAGCTTCCTGAAACTCTCCTCTTTCTTCTACCCACCTTGCCTTCTTTACAAAGGCTGGCCATACACTCCACTCTTAAACACCTCCCTCTCCTTCATTATATATCAGGGAAGTTTCTAACAGCAGAATTGGAGCAAGTACCATTGGACACAACTTCCAGTCTCTTTGATAAAACACTCCCCTGCCCATAGTAGGCCTACAAATGCCTACTATCCAGCTAATGTCTAACAGGAAGCGTACAGGGCTGCTCTGGAGGAATGTTATATTTCTTAGCTGCCATCCTGTTTTATTTAACTGTTTTTTTAATTATATATCCACTGTATTTTTTTTCCGTTGTGAGCTGCCCTGAGCCCATCATGGGATAGGGCAGGATATAAGTGCAATAAATAAATAAAATAAATAAGCTTCCTTGACGGCTGTACATCAGAATGGATTGGGATAGTTACTGTGCAGTGTGTTTACTGATGTGCACTTGGATGCCTATGCGTTTTTTCAACACTGGGAGCCAGTTTGGTATAATGGTTAGGAGTGCGGACTCTAATCTGGGAGAAACAGGTTTGATTCCCCACTCTTCCATGTGCAGCTGCTGGCGTGACATTGGGTCAGTTAAAAGTCCTTTCAGAGCTGTTCTCTCACGAGGAGTTCTCAAAAGAACTCTCTCAGCCCCACCTACCTTACAGAGTGTCTGTTGTGGGAAGGGGAAGGGAAAGGAGATTGTAAGCCACTCTCCTTTAGGTAGTGAAGGGCGGGGTATAAATCCAATCTCCTCTTCCTCCTCCTCCTCCTCCTCCTCCTCCTCCTCCTCCTCCTCCTCCTCCTCCTCTTCTTCCTCTTCTTCTTCTTCTTCTTCTTCTTCTTCTTCTTCTTCTTCTTCTTCTTCTTCTTCTTCTTCTTCTTCTTCTTCTTCTTCTTCTTCTTCTTCTTCTTCCACAAAACATCATAATTAGAGATCATATGGATAATCTCACAAATATTTCTTTGTAGTATTTTATCTATGTGAATGTGCACATGAGCGGGGATTGTGATTTAGAAATAAACTGAGGATACAGAATACTGCAGGAGTTTGTATATATACCACACCCTATACAAAAAAACCAGATATTAAAACAGTGAAGAATTCATCATTTCCAGATAGATGGGAACTCCAAAATATTTTAAGAAATTCTAATGGGGGCAATTTCAGAAACATGTTCAGAATACAATAACAGAGAAGGACATACCTAGAATGTAAAAAAACCCCGTTACTATTAGCTAGTTTTCCATCTGTATTTTCATGATAGACTGGTTACCATTTTTATTGCATTTTAATGGTTGATCTACGGATGTTTGTAAAACCAAAGGTCAATTCAATAGCTGAAAATAGTTGCAGCAGCCTTGGTGGTAAACGAACAAGGATTTAAAGAAAGGTGAAAATGTAGCTGATAAGGTCATAAAGTTGAACAGCTGAATACGTTTAATTGACCTATATTCTTCCAAAGGCCATAAACTTTGTCATACTTTGTAAATGCCACAGAACCTTTCCAATATTTATAGTGAACCTTAATATATGAAGCTAAGAGAGAGAACTGTTAAGTGAATCAAAAAAGAAAGATTAAGAAAAATCATAAAAAGGGTCTTGTAATCTACCGCAGTACTTAAAAGAAGCAAACAGTTGCATAGATCATTAGAAGTCATGGGACATCACCTGTCTTAATAACAGGGTGTAGAAGTTCTTTCATGAGAAAGAACCAGAGAGGGTAGTGGAATGGTTGGTTAGCAAAAAAAAAATGATAAGGGATAATTTTGTTAACAACTTTCCCCAGCAATTGAGCTGCTATTGTGAAGAACAAAATAAGAACACAAGAACAGATGGATTGCCTTACTGGGTCTTTCTTCAGGCCAGCTTTCTGATCTAGTTCGAAAATCAGCCAGATGCCTCTGGGTGTTCACATGGTCTCTTTGACTTTAAGCATCCCTGACAGTTGTCAATCAACATCATCCTGAAAACCTCAAAGATAAGCAGATTCCACAACTAACCTAAGCAGTTTATTGTGGAATTCAATCTATATTTTGAGGTCTGGGGCTTTTGCTTATTGACCTCTCTTCAATGAATTAGTGGGAACAACTGTTCACCCATCTTCTTTATAACATCCTTGTCAATATTTGAAAACTTCCAGACCAGGGATAGTCAACTGGTAGCCTATAGACCAATTCTACCAGTGAAGCAGTCTTCTCTTGCCATGGCAACCTTACTAAATGCTAATACAATCTTGGTCGGATGTACATTTGGGAGGAAAAGGGGGGAAGTGCTTCAAAGTCCTAAGAAATAGAGATACCTCATACCTCAGTGTTCTATATTTCAGACAACATCTGGGCTCCATAATGAGGAAGCTCTTTCTGTAAAATGACATCACCTCTATTGACTTAACCTTTGAGGGGGGTTGATAATCCCTCTTACTGTCTGAAGATCCTGATGATCTTCCAGAATGGGAAGCTGGCTGTTCCTCTTAAGGATAATTTATCACCATTCTAGAGCCACATTCAGGGCTAAAACTACACATTAAATATATGCGGTATTTAAAATAAGATTTATTTATTTTTCAGTTTATGTGCTGCTTTTGTATATATATATTTGGTTAGGGAAAAGGAATGGGAATAAACTGAAAATGCTGACCTTATAAGTTGGTGAACGCTGACCATCTTATAAGTGAAACTGAAGGTGCTGCTGGAGGGCTTCCTCTTCCTCCCCCATGAGGGGAGCCATGCCGTTGGTTAATGATAATAGATCCAAGCACATGCAAGAAGCCAGTCATAGGGCAAAGCACTGTGATGCACAACACACACAGTATTCCATGCAGTTGCCTGTGCAATGCAATACATTTCCTCTCACATGAGCCACAGAGTGGCAGTGAGGGGATATACATGCTAGGGCTGCCACCCCCAGTTCCCAGTAGGGGTTCCCCCTCTTTGGTGGGCTCTGATCTGCTGCTGGCCAGCTGGCTGCCACCTCCAAACAGGGACATCACCCTGTCAATATTTGAAAAGGCCTACCTCCAAACAGGGCCCACCTCCAAACAGGGACATCGCCAGGCCCACCTCCAAACAGGAATATTGCCCACCTCCAAACAGGGACATCACTAGACCCACCTCCAAACCGGGACATCACCAGGCCCACCTCCAAACAGGGACATCACCAGGCCCACCTCCAAACAGGAACATTGCCCACCTCCAAACAGGAACATCGCCCACCTCCAAACAGGGCCCACCTCCAAACAGGGACATCACCCTGTCAATATTTGAAAAGGCCCACCTCCAAACAGGGACATTGCCAGGCCCACCTCCAAACAGGAATATCGCCCACCTCCAAACAGGGACATCACCCACCTCCAAACAGGGACATTGCCAGGCAACATCCCAGACATGATGACATTACCCAGAAGTGACATCATCACATCAGGGATGTCAAGATGTAGCACTCTATTTTTTGGGCAAACTCTATGGTTTTGAAGCAAAAAAAAAAAGGAGTTTTGTCCAAAAACTAGGGTGTCACCCTCGACTTCCCCAACACGATGGCATCACTTCTGGGTGATGTCATTGCAGCGCGAACACTTCATGTGCCAGAAGATCCCAGAAGAGACTGCACCCCCCACCAGCAGCTAGGTAGGACCAGGCATCCCTAAAACATTCCCAATAGGTTTGTGATCCATTTTAAAACAATTGTGAACACTTGAATTAAAAGCATTGTTTGAGAGCTCAAGGATGTTGCTTAAAATTTGCAATCAACTAATTCAGGCAGAGGAGAGTTCACACACAATGTGAGTATGTATAATTTCAAACTCAATATCTATATCTATTGTACTTTTGTCACATTATGAGATGACAAGATTCACTAGGTAAAGCTGAAGGCAGAGGAAGCTCCAGTGTGAGATGGATCGACGCAGCAAAGGAAGCCAAGGCCCTCAGTTTGCAAGACTTGAGCAAGGCGGTTAATGACAGGATGTTTTGGAGGTCATTAATTCACAGGGTCACCATAAGTTGGAAGTGACTTGAGGGCACATCACACACACGCACATGCCTGTGTTTCCCACATCAGATTGAGCTTCCTAAACAACAATGCCAAGAATAGATTGAAACATTTAAAAAGGATGGGGGAAGCTTCTGGTTTTTGTGCAACAAATTTTAAAGAAGAGAAACACCCAATGTTGGAAGATTGTAAAGACTGCCAAGAAACATGTTTTAAGTCACATGTATTTTTCTGTGCTGCATTCTGAAGGCAAACATTGCATATTTATAGTGGGTTCTGATTATTAGGGCAGCTAAAATGTAGCCACATGTAGAATAGGGAAGGGAATCAACTCTATATGCCTTCTCTCAATAACATTAAATTAGACATTTTTGTATCTGTCATTAGTTGCACTTTTGGGGTCTCGGTGCCCTGAGCTATTGATGTTCTGGTTTAATAAGATCAAAGGCATGTGGAGATTCAAATTTCACTTTAAAAATCACACTGATGTAAGTAACCTGATTGTAATGACCTGTGATAACTATCACACTGCTAGAATGCAAACTAAAGCATCTCACAATCTCGTGGATCACCCCTGAGCTCATCTTTCAACCTTTCTCCCTCTGCATCTGAAAAGCCTTCTTCAGATTAATGAGTATTTCTTAATGAACTGAGTGAATCACACTTTTTTGACCTTTGTCTGCTCAGAACAGCCCACTGAGAGCTGATCGACACATCAAGCCAATTGAGGTGACGTTTATTTCTTCATTACATTTACCTCCACCTTTGTTCAATCATACAACACAAGGCAGACAACATAGAGCTCCTGTGAAGACTGTCATCCAGTTCAGACCTACTTAGCTCCAGCAAGATTATTGTGTCACCCACCTTTACATACTGTGGGGCTGACACCAATTCGGTAGATTCCAGACTGTACCACAGGTAGATTCTGGACTTACCACTTTTGAACAAATGGAAAAATTCCATTTTTAAATACCCCCATGAATGTTTTTTTTTAAACCTACAAACAATCTTGTTTATAATACTTCAGCCATTTGGAGCGAAAAGTGTTCAGAAACAGCTGCTGGAACACTGGGTTGGGGATTGTTACAATTTTGTACTGTTCCTTTCTACCACTTGCAGATGTTGCAGAGAGGAAGAGGCTAAAACTGGAGGCCAGGCTTAGACTTGCAGCCCGGCAGAAGCCCCAGCACCTGTGGCTGTCATCTGCTGCCAAACTGGAGATGAATGGAAATAATACAAGGGCCCTGACCTGGATAGCCCAGGCAAACCCAATCTCGGAAACTAAGCAGGGTCAACTGTGGTTAGTACTTGGATGGGAGACTTCCTTGGAATACCGAGTTGGGAAGACAGAAGCAGGCTTTATTCAGCCACCTCTCTGAATATCCTCCAGGTCCCCAGTAGAGGTCAGTCACCAGATGTCAACATGACTTTCAGGTGCGCACACACGCACACACACAAATCCCAACAAAGTTTAAAAAAGAAATAATAGAAGGGAGCTGCTGCCTACATTAGATTTCCCCATTGTTCTTCCAAGGAATTCAGAGTGGTACAGTTCTCTCCTCTTCCATTTTAATCTCACAGCAGGCAAGTGTTCTGGGGTTTGGTGGGAAAAGAGAGTAGTTGACCTAAGGTCAGCTGCAGGGCAGAGTGGGGATTTGACCCCAAACGCAACACTCTCACCTACTACTTCTTTTGAAGTCTTTTGGAGGCAGCCAAGGGGGCAGTTTAGTACAGTGGAGCTGACTACACCACAGAGTTGTTGTGGTTAGGGAAATATAGAGTTAGCCACAAGGTATAGATAGGAACTCTCAGTCTGGGGCAGGTGATGCACTTTATTCTTGGTGCTGGGGGGCAGCAGTGGGAGGGCTTCTGGTGTCCCGGCCCCACTGCTGGACCTCCTGATGGCACCTGGTATTTTTGGCCACTGTGTGACAGAGTGTTGGACTAGATGGGCCATTGGCCTGATTCAACATTGGCTTCTCTTATGTTCTTAGGAGGAGAGACATGGCTAGGTAAGAGATAACAGGTAAAACCGGGGGGGGAGCAGTACCTGGGGCAATTTGGAAATGATAAAGGTCAAGATGTGTGTCTGGGAATTGTATCCTCTCTGAAGTTCTGAGCATTGTTCTGGAACCAAAGCCCACCCACAGAAGATCCAAGATGTCTGGCAAGTGTTGCTGAAGGAGCTGGGGGAGCCCCTCGAGGTTTTATAGATACAACCCGGTCCCATTGGCTAGTTAGCAGCAGCAGCAGCAGCAGGACAATAACCCCCTGAGCAGCCCCTTAAGCTCTGGTGCCAACGGGCTATTCTCCTCCCATCCCCTTCCTACATCCCCCCCCCCACCATAGCAGGCAATCTGAGAGGACAGCAAAGACAGGAACTTCGTCCTGCACCTCCCAGAGCAGCTCAGGTTTTACAATTGCACTGGCAGCAAGCCGAGCAGGGGCTGAGATGTACTTCCCCTCCCCCAGTAAGCCAGGCAGGCACTTCACAGAGAGGGGGAAGGGGGGAGGCATGGCTGTTTGGGGAGGGTGCCGATCACTCATGGGCACCCCCATGCATATGGGCCTGTTTGGAGGCCCACACAGTGGAGAGATGGCATACAAATGTTCCTCTAAATAAATGAAACTTTGAATTGTTACTTGTGAATCAGACTGGTCCTACTGAAATGCACTGATTTCCTGAATTTGTCCTGTTAGCAGATCCTTCCCATTTACCATCTTACTAGACTCCATTTGGAAAAGCCTTTTGCGGCTAGCTTCAACTTGGGTTTGCTTTTGACTGATCCATCATATTTGCCTATTTTATGGCTTCCTACCTTTCTGCTTAATCACTTTGGATTTCAGCGGTGCTGTTGGATACAGTTCCCCGAATATGTGAAACTGTTCTAAGAATTTGCATCGAAGCACTCACGATTAATATTCAGCAGTCCTCCGAGCATTCCTGTTCATTCTCACAGTCAATCTCTCAGCAGTCCCTACCAACAAAATTGCATTTGGCACGTCTTTGTGATCGCCGGATCCTGCACACCCGTCTTTATTAATTATAGGCATCTCATTCACCAGATTAGTTTCCCAAATAGCCTCTGACCATATAGATTGTTCAACAAATTGTGTTAGAGAGCAATCCTGTGCTATCTACAGAAACATTTTTTAATCATGTAGTAATCACTCTCACAATCTCAGTAATTAAAATCCTCCATGATCAAAGTTCCGGCCTTCTTTTCTTATCAGAATAGCATTTGCTGCTCTGCTTTCTGCAGCTGCCCTGGAGGGTCGTCAGACTTTGGCGAGCTTCATTGTTTCTTATCTCTGAAGCTTTCTGTTGTATCAGCCAAAATATTTACTTCAGTCTCTTTCTCCGAAGGCTCAATATCACCCAGTAGCACACACAGCTCAGGTGGAACCTCACTACATTCTGCTCAACCCTTCAGTACATTTTGTGGCCTTGATTTTCATACCTTCCGTCATTTCCTTCCTTGACCTTGTCTCTGTTAATCTAATAATATTCATACTCTTCTCTGAAAAACTCAAGTCCCAATACGGTAGGCTTGTTATGTATGCTCAGAGCATGTTTGCAGTGTGCTTTGGAAGAAATTGTTTTCTCTTTTATCAGCTCCTCCCTTTGCCTTCTCAGTAACTACAGGAAAAAAATAAGCCAGACACACATCCATTAAGGTCCACACAAAAAAAAGTATTTCCATTTCATTTTTTCCTCTTCTTCCACCTGATAAATATCCTGTGTCTGCATGGCACATTTCAGAATAATAGAATATTTATGGAATGGGCTACACCAGTTGGTATAAGTCCAACGTCTCCCTGGGGCAGGATAGTTAGGCATCAAGGGAGGCATGAAACCTTCACCTCCACAGATATTTCTACTTTCTTGCACAACTAGCCTGACACACTCAAGACATTTAACCAAAGACATGAAGCTTTGATACAGATTTAAAACATTTTGTGCAACATAGATGCATACTGAGTTATAGGGTTGCCAAGCAGTACCTGGAAATCTGTGACAGAGGGTACTTGTCATGGGATAAAAAATGAAAAGAAAAATAAAGCCTTCCCTATTTACAGGAGGTTCTTACCGCAGAATTCCTGGAAATTCCTAGAGCTACCCAGAAGTGACAAAAGGGAAGCTCTAGTAATCACTGGAAACTCTATGGTAAAATCAGGAGCTTGGCAGCCTTATTAGTGCAAAATGAGGCAGCCAGGCTGTAGATGGGTCTCTCCATACAACATCACATCCAGCCTGTGCTGAAGGCACTGCACTGGCTGCCAATAGCATACCAGATTTGCTTCAAGTGCTGGTCTTGACCTTTAAGCCCTATATGGTTGGGGGCCTTTCCCCATTATGTCCCCCAGAGAGCACTGAGGTCAGGGTCGCAAAATCGTCTGACTCTCCCTGGTTGTAAAGATGCCAGACTGGCCATCACCAGAGCTAGGGCCTTCTCAGTGGCAGCTCCACACTGGTGGAACAAGCTCCCAAAAGACATTCAGGGCCCTGTGGGACCTTTTATAGTTCTGCAGAGCCTATAAAATGGAGCTCTTCCACCAGGCCTTCGATTAGGAGCTGCCATTGATGAATGAGCTACCGGAAACTGAACATGTTACAGCCCTCATGTTACAACTTTGGATATTGGCTTTCCTATACTGGACCTTTTATAGCACTTGCCATCCACACTTACTAGCACTTTATGTAAAATGTTGTTTATGTGAATTTTTACTGCATTTTATTGTTTTTATTGTATTTTAACTTGTTGTACACTGCCTTGAGCCAGCTTGTCCTGGCAAGGTGGGATATAAATCAAAACAAATAATAATAATAAATAAATAATATTTAGTTACAGTGGATTGAATTGCCCTTTGTGTTCCCTATTCAAAGCAGGCATGTGGTTATAACAGAAGACTGATGTCATCTGTGCAGTGAAGCTGTGTCTTAGGGGGCTTTTGTTCATTGATTTTGAGGTTCTGAATTGCCTGGTCTAGTCTCTAAAATGGAAATAATTCATTATAAATCCTCTATTGTAATATATATTACAATAAAAGCCTCACCAAAAAAACCTGCCCTTCCCTGGCTTGCTGGTGCTGGGATGGAAGGGGCCGAGGTTTAAACCCCTACCCCTTCCCTGGCTTGCAGCTCGCCTGTCCTCCCCCTTCCCCCTTGGGGGGGAGAGAGGAGGCGGGGGCAGCATGGCAGGTTTCCCGCTTAGGGTGCAGAAACACCTCCAGCCAGCCCTGTTCATATGAACCAATTTTCTAGAACGCACATTGTGAGAAGTTAAATAATCTAATAAAGGAAACCAGTTCTCTACAAATTTGGGGTATATTTCCATTGTGGGTGGGAGTGTGGCTAAGCTGGGCCAGCTGCACCACTAAGGTGATCAAGCTGGGTCAGTGTCCCTGACAGATTAAAGTGCCCTGGTCCTGCTCCTACACCTGACACCCGCTGGTCTGGTGTTGGGGGGGATCATGTTTAAAGGCATCAGGGAGGCTGGGCCAGCAGCAGGGCTAAGGCAGTCCTGCTGAGCAAACCTCCCAGGCGGTTGTAAGCATCCCACCTCCTCTCCTACACCCGACAGGCAGCTGCCTGTCCAGTGTAGGAGGGTGAGGGGAAAAAATATTAGAAGCCACTGTGGAGGTGAGGCTGGCAGGATCACTAAGGCGTTACTGCTGGGGCGGGCTCCCTCGTGACTTTAATCACCCTGCAACCACTTCTGCACCTGAAAGACAACTGCCTGTTAGGTGTAGAAAGTGGGGATAGTGTGTTGGAAGCCATCAGAGAGGCTGGCCCAGCAGCATTACTGCACCTCACAGGTGGGTTGTTGGCCATTCCTTATTTCCTCAACTGTCATTAGCTCTCTGCAGTCTCCTGTAACTGTTGCATTTGGGGTTTTTTTTTTACCTCAGAACACTGACCTCTGCAACTGACCAATCAGAGAGTGGGGGATGCAAGGAGGCAGCAGCCTGGCAGCCACATTTGAATCAATGAGGGGAGCACATTTTACCCCTTTGACCCCCTTAGGGGTCGAATTTCTAAAAATCCCTTTTTAGTGACCATCTACGTCATGGTAGGAGCCCTCTCCCCAAATTTGGTGTTTCTAGGTTCAGGGGTTTGGCCTGGGCATTGATTTTATGGTGAGGGGACTTTCTTTTATATATATTTTTTAAAAAATCTAAATTTTATGAACATTCTGCAGCAGCTTTCAGTTCCTTCCTTTGTATTCCCCCGCCCCCAGAAAAGCAAGTCTGTTATGTGGGGGTCCATCAAGATCAGGTCTGGTTCTCCAGCGAAGACACAAGCAGCTTCCTGGTATGGTACATCAAGGAGGAGACTGATACGCTGCGGGGGCTCAGCTCACTCTCAGCCACCTGCCACAAGGACTATCTTTCCTTCCTAGGTCCTTTCTGCTACTAGCCAGGTCCAAGCCAAGTCCTTGTGATTTGTCCAGAAGGGGATAGGGATAAATTGCTTAGAGCAATGATACTCGCTTGGGAGTCACAAGTGGCTCTTCTGACATGCCACCTGTGACTCTTCCGAGCATTGTTCCCAATTGTGGCACCTGTCCCACATTTCAGGAAAATGTGCAAGGCCCAGCAGGACTTGAGGTTGGCAGGCAGTTTGCACTCTGAAACAACTGCTGCCAGAAGGACTGAAGGCCGGGTAAACTGCATACTTCTTTCAGCTGTGCACTTGTGTCGGGGAAGGAAGTGGAGGCTGTCCTGTCCCCCTTTTACAGCAGCTTCTCTGCTGTCATCCTAGCATCCAGGCAGTAGCCAAAAGGATAGCAAGCTAGCCTTGTAGCCAGCCTGATCTAAATGGCCCAGTTTGGGGATTAATGTCAGAAGCTTTCCTGGTTCAGAACCAGTGGGAAAGTTGAGGTGTGTGTGATGTTGGCAAGGTCACCAATATCATTATGTATCTTCTGGAAGTAACAAAGGGTGGCTCTAGAAATTGCAAGAAGCTCTATGGTAAAAGCACAGAGTTACCAGTGCTTCCTGCAGCCACTGTGTTTCTTGGTAAAACATAGTGGTGTGGGTGATGTCACTGTTGTTTAAATTATTTCCCTCTCACTGCCACTTGGAATGGCAGTGGACAATGAGACGTGCAGGCAGGAGGCCTCCCATTACAGAGGCGAGACTAATCTGAGATGGTTTTTTAAAAGGATTAGACAGGATTAGGAGAGGTCTAAGGGCCACTGACAATCATGACAGCGAAGTGGGACCTTCATAATCAGAAGCCATCCCTTTCTGTCCTTCTCATGACCCTCAGGAGGCACAAGGTTGGCAATTTGTAGAGACAAACTGCTGGGCCCAGTAGTCTTGGCCTGTTGCAATAAGGAAATTGCTTTCCTCTTATATTGGTGGGACAGTTATTAAGGTCTGCTGCTTCTGTGCTTGTGTAAGGGTATATTCTCACAATAAACATATGAGATATATTGACATTATTCAGCCAACCAGGTGAAGGAAGTTTTCAAAAGGAAGGAGTGGGACAACACACAGTAGAAAATACATAGGTTCACAGAAGAGTCAGTTATGAGATATTCATTGGCTGAGTTCAGACTGGCAATTTGCCCCGGCAGAGCCCCACTTCAGCAACACTTTAAAACCACATTAAAAGGGGGCATTCACACAGGCACATCTGCCTGGCGTTCCCCACCCGTAGGCAACCCGGGCTGTTCCACTTTCTTCCCGCGTTTAATAGATACCTCATAAAAGTGGTAGCAAATCCCTGAAGAGCACCTGTGTCCCATGTTTGTCCGCTTTCTGGAAGTATTAATGTTCCGCCAATAAGCTGGGAGCAACCTGCATTGGGCAGAAGGCAGCAGCGGGATGATTGGCCGTGCTCCGCTCTACTGCCCAATGCGGTGCTGGTGCTGTGGGGTCCTCCCCAATCAGTAAAATGTGCACATACACCCATACACCCACAGCCAAACTAATGGGGAAACGGCGCATACAGTGCGCTTCCGGGGCTTTTTTGATGCAACTGGCTCCCAGAGCAAATTGCCAGTCTGAACTCAGCCATTGATTCTACAAATACTTTCTCTCAAGCCCCGCCTAGAGATGTTGTGGCTACTTTTAGTAGGGGTGAGCAAATGGTCTCCATTGTGTTTCTTTTTATATTCAGTTATACTTATTTCAGTGTTTTTGCTTCTCTGTCTTTCACTGTTGGACTTTGTAGATTCATTTCATTTCTATTCTGAACTTGTGTTTTTATTAAAAACCATTTATTTAATTTCTTTATGTCCTGAATCCTTACAGGGTCACGGGGTGACTCACAATCATAAAACATAAAAATACAACCCAATAAAAGACTAAAAATATAAAATTATCATTAAAACAAATGAACAGACCCAAACAATAAAAACTCCAATTAAAATCCAAGACTGCAACCATAAACAAACATATACACAAAATGTGCTTAGCACATTCTATACAGTATGTGAATGTATTGCATGTGTATAATGTATAAAGCTGTTTATTGACACACAAATCATGTTGAAAAAAACGTATACTTTATGGGAGAAAATTGTTATGAGGAACCCATTAAGGGCTTCTTTTGAAAACAGAGAGTGCATACAGGGCAATCATAAACAGAGTTACATCCTTCTAAACCCAGAGAAGGAGGGTGTAACTCTGTTTAGGAATCTACTGTAAATGAGGCTTCTAAAAATATGCATGAGGGTGGATAAAGTGGATACAAAGAACATCTTTCTCCTTTCACCACAATATTAAAACTCAGGTGCAGGGTTTCCAAGCAGGGCCTGGCAACTGGTGGGAAGGTTGGGAGAGAAATGTTCTTAAAAACTTGCAGGTTCTTCTACATATTGGTAGTTCTTACTGGAATTGACAAAGGGTAGCTCTAGGAATCACCAGAAACTCTATGGTAAAATGGGACTGTTATGTATTGAGCCTGAACTGTACTTGCAAAAGGGCTTAGCTTAGGACGCATAACAATGGCTTGCTAGGATCCTAGAATGGACCAGTAGGGAGACAGGGATTCTAGAGAAAACCAATTGGGAGACAATGGAGTGTAAATAGCCTATCGTTGGGAGAGGGGTGTGTTTTGGGTGTAACCTTTTCCAGGCATAAATACCAGGTTTTGAGGCCAGGTATTTCAGTCGTCTTTCTCTTGCTGAATCACTAATAAACCATGACCTGATCACTTCTATGCATCTGAACCCAGTATATTGCAGGGACTATGGGGTGGGGAGATCCCTTGTCTCCACCAGAGGCTTGGCAGCCCTATTAGGGCACCCTGTGGAGCTGATTGGCGGCAGACTCAGTACAGACAAAAGGAAGTATTTTTCATACGAGTAACTAACTTGTCATTGAATGTACTTATACCCACTCAATTGGCTTTAAAGGGGAATTCAGATAAAGTCAAGGAGGAGAGATCCATCACTGGCTATTAGCCATGAGGACTAAATGGAACCTCCATGTCCATTAGCAGAAACTTCTAGATACTAGTCCTCGGGGAAACCTCCAGGGAAGCTTTGACCTCTGTTCCCTGTTCATAGAACTTCCAGGTACATCTGATTGGCCAAAAGAATGCTGGATTAGACAGTTCATGGGTCTTATCCAGCCTGACTGCTCCCGTGTTCTTATATTCTAACAGATGATGGTGTGAAAATAACCAATCCTTGGTTCTATTCCCCCCCCAAAAAAAAAAAAGGAGAGGTGAAAAGAAAATGGGCATTTTCAGGTCAAAACTGCAAAAATGGGAAATTCAAAACCACTCTTGCTTCTTTGGACACATTATAGAACAGTATCCCCCAGTATGACATTCATGGGCACTATGGTGCCAACCAATATTTGTCCTGGTGTCTATTTCCTTCATTCCACAAGACCTTTCTCTGGAACAAGTCCTGGCTTTTCTCCACCTCCTTAGAATAGGAGGTGCTTCAGAAGACTCCATAAACCATCCTCTGGGGGCTTGCAGAGAGTGCCCATTCAGGAATACCTGTCTCTATCATAGGAGGAACTTCCCAACATTTTGTAACCATGGCAGCCATTTTATTAGTAGCTGCTCCAGCCATGTTGCAATGGGCCAACTGTCCTCTCTCACATTTCCATGGTGTACGTGGGATCAGTAAGTTTGGAGATCCCTGTATAGAACACTGGACTTGAGGTCAAATGAATTCTCTCATGATCAGGTGCAATGTCAAAGGGTCAGGTGTGCTGAGTTCAATGCACTGCAAGAACAAGAAGACTTTTTAAACATTTTTTTTTCACAAAGTCCTGTTGGCAGATTTTTACCACCACTATTGAGCTGCATACTCACTGTTGTTTAAGGCTGCATTAATTTCACTGCTGTTCTCCTTGTAAAGCTAGATGAGAGCTTCGCAATGAACAAATCTAACTGCAAAGCGAGGCCACTGTTGACCTTATTAGCTCTGATCTCATTATATTTTGGGGATGTTACCTTGTTATTTTTTGAGAGACCCAAGAGAAGTGGAATTCTAACTCATTATTGTAGCTTGTTAAGCCACCCAGGAAGTATGAGAGCTTGAACACCGTACATATTAATTGTTTCAAGACAATTAGCCCTACCAAACAACACCACAAATTTACACATTGCAACCTCGAGATTTTGGAAGGAGGTTGTAAAAGCTGGTGGAGCAAACTGAGATAATCATCCAGCCCCGTGATGACCTGCTTTGATTACTAAGGACCTCCCTTTACGGTTCTCCAAATGTGAAGCCATTCTCCCTAAAGAACTGTGCACAGTTGTCAAGACAACATAAACCTTTCCCAGTCTATTCCAAGCCTTTGGGCCAACAGGAAGAATGGCTCTCCTGCTCTCTACACCAGCCATGGCAATTAAAATGAGTTGACACTGGGGCAGTAAAACTGGATTGCACTACTTCAGATCACATGATCAAGTACTACTTCATGAAAAAGGGCCTGCAGGCAGAAACCTAGCATGCCAGACAGAAGGGATTTTTTTTTAATGAAACAGAATTCTACCATGTTTTGCAGCCCAACTATGGGTGTACCACCGCAATGAGTACTAGGCTATCAGTTGAGAGTTCACCCTCTGCTGAACCAAACTGAGGAGTCAGCCTCGCTGTTGTCATCTGCGAACTCTTTGATTCTCGGTGGCTCATCCTGCAAAACAACAAGCAACAATTTCTACCTTGTCAGCTCCTTTTATTTCCCTCTGATCTGGTTATGACCGCAACTGGAGGTTGCATTCTAAATGCAATTAAATTCTAATCTGTATAAAGACATTATCATAATTGGAGGGAAAGCAGTATGCCATAACCTGATCGTGTCAGATCTTGGAAGCTAAGCAGGTTTGGTACCTGGATGGGAAACCACCAAGGGAGACTTTGTAGAGGAAAGCAATGGCAAACCACCTCTACTTACCAGTTGCCTTGAAAGCCCTTTCCTACGGTTGTGGTAAGTTGGCTGTGACTTGACAGCACCCAGGGCTATTTTTGGGCAGGAATGCACAGGAACGGAGTTCCAGCTGGCTTCAGAGTTGACCACGCCCACTACAACGAAAACCTCTGCATGCGTGGCTACAGAGGGAAGGCCTCGGAGCGACCCCCACTTGACTCTGAGATGGGCGGGCCAGGGGGAGCCCTGGAAGGATTGGGGAGGCATTTAAATGCCTCCCCATGCCTTCCCCAGACTGTCTAAGGGCCGGCTTGCTCGGGCAAGCCAAGTGAAGGCATGGGGGTGTGGCCCAATATGCTAATGAGCTGCACTGTCAGGGATTCAGTCTAATATGCTAATGAGTTTCTGCCATTGGGTGTGGCCTATTGTGCTAATGAGTTCCTGTTGGGCTTTTTCTCCAAAAAAAGCCCTGCCAGCACCTTATACATAATCATAAATATAGTTTTATTTATTTTATGACTCTCAAAATTTCTTCCCCAGCACACAATTTTATCCTAATGTGCATTCCAGGTAGCTTGCAACAAAGTCGTAGAGATCCTGATATGAATAGTTCTAGGTCTTGCAGTGCTGGCCTTTCCTTGAAGAGTCAGTGACCATTTCTTTAGGTATACCAGAAGACCGCATGACAAGAGCTGCATTGTACTGCTCTTTCACTAAGGAGCAACTGTAAATTAAAGATATTTGGGTTGTTCTATTCAGGGCAGCCATGACCTAGATGGGCCAGGCTAGCCTGATCTAATCAGATCTTCAAAGCTAAGCAAGATCAGCTCTTGTTAGTACGTGGACAGGAAACCACCAAGGAAGTCCAGTGTTGCTACACAGAAGCAGGCAATGGAAAACCGTATCTGTTTGTCTCTTGCCTTGAAACCCCTATGGGGTTGCCATAAGTTGGCCATGAATTGATGACACTTTCCACTGCCACCACTCAGGGCTGCATACCAACATGATAATAGAAACACAATGAGTTGGACCCTGTCTATATTCCGTGCTCAGAAGCAAAACTTCCCGGACTCCCCCTTCCCAAAGCAGCCCCAAATACCCCCTGCAATTCTGCTCATGGGGGACAGGGAATCCTCAGGAGCAACATAAAGGGGGAGTTGGAAGACTGCCACAGGAACAGGGAATTGTCCCCTCTCCTATGCATGCAGATCTTTTGGGCTGCTGTGCTTATCCACCTGCCTCCGAGCTCTAATTCATTACACTCAGCTTTCCAACATGGTTGGGAACTGAAGCTTGATCAAGCTGGGGATGTGTTCAATAAAGCTATAAAAATGAGAAGAGTGCACTGTGTTCATACTCCATTGTAAAGTATTTGCAGTGTGTGTGATGTTTGCATACAGCTACATATACTTGCACTGGTTATTATAATGGTTTCACACTAATTTAAGTCACAGGTTGAGGAGGCAAGGATAGCAAGACTAGGGATTTGGTCAGTATAAAGGAATGCTATATTACCCTACTGTTTAACATTTGTCTGGATCTTCAAAAACCCTTTTAAAGTAAACCATTACATACTTGGCAATGGAATTGTACATACAGGATCATACTATACATGGTCCTCCCAGTACACGATTGCCAATTTCATCTGGGGTCTGGCACACATGTAGTACAGCTGAAAACCCACACGTTGCCCTTTTTCTGATGAAACAGCAATTGCACATATTGCAAGGATCATGTGTATCACATTTCTCCCATACATGCAAGCCCAGTGCCAGGAACACCACGATTGAAAAGGACTATATTCTCTAAGTGTTCTTATTTTCCAGGCATTGTCCTGATTTTAGGGTCCCATTTCCTGGTAAATCACTGTTCCTATTTTGTCCCTGGTTTTGCTTGTTAGAGTAACAGTGATGTAAACTGCGAGAACTTTCATTCCTCAAGGTGCAGCTCCCTTTCCAAATCCTCTGGATGTGAAATCATTGATGTCTCTCCCATGCACATGCATGTAAATGCATGCACATGGACATTATGATGCCATGCAGTGCACAGCTTGTCACTTCGGACATTGCACCTGCAATGTGCCTTTTAAAATCTTGCTATCATTCTAAGAAAATATTATTGTTTTAGGTGCACATTTAACCAAAAGAACCACCACCCTCTTCTCTTTTCCTTCAGGCTGCTGCCAGTGCAACCTTCAACAATGCATAGGAGAAAGGGCAGCAGGACTGGGCAGGGAAGCATGCTGTGATGATGAGGATCTAATCAGGCAGTATCCTACCATCTCAGTCTGGAAGGCATGCAGAGTTTTCCCAGGATCCCCTACATCACTGCAACTCCCTCTGACCTTTGGAAAAATCACACCCAGGGTCACAGGATCCAGACAGATGAAAGACCATGAGGATCAGAGGGCTAGAGTGAGGAGAGATAATGTGATAAACTCCCTACCACCACGACTTGGCCCAATTGGCAGAGCTTTACTTTTGGAAAATGGAGAAGCAATTTCATATCCTCATCCTCTTTCCAGCCATCTTAAGCCTACTCAGCTGCTCCTCTATGCGAGTCCCATGACTCCAGGACTGATCCCTCCAGAAGTCAGAAAGAACTACAACGATGGAGAGGAATGCAGAACTACATCTTCCACACCTTGACTGGTAGGATACTGCTTACCATTGAGCCAAGGCATAATTTACAGGACAGTTTGCTTCCTCCTTATTTGCTGTGAAGTGGGTATGCTGGTGAACATTATTTATGCATTGTAACACCCCCCCCCATTTTTCAGACCAACATTGGCTCCCAAAAGCACCTCATAAAAATCAAATTCCCAAAACAACTGGCAAATATTATTTATTTATTTATTACAAAATTGGTTAAAAAATGGTACCTGAGGAGGGGGTTTTGAATGGGAGGTGAATCCAGATATGCTGGATGAGGGCTTGATTGCTTCCTTGGTGTAGTGGTTAAGTGTATGGACTCTAATCTGGGAGAATCAGGTTTGATTCTTCACTCCTCCACTTGCAGCTGCTGGATGACCTTGGGCAAGCCATAGTTCCGTCAGAGATGTTCTCTCAAGCACAGTTCTGGGAAGAGCTCTCTCAGCCCTACCTACCCTACAGGGTGTCTCTTGTGGGGAGGGGGGAGGGAAAGGAGTTTGTGAGCCACTCTGAGACTCCGAGTCAAGGGTGGGGTATAAAACCAATCTCCTCCTCCTCCTCCTCTTCTTCTTCTTCCTCCTGACCTCTCTTACATGGTTCCTTCAATTACAGTAGGACAATAGTAAGGAAGGAACTTTTGGATGTGGCCAGATCAAGACATTATGGAAAGGCCCTGGACTGCTTCCTGCCCTCCCTCTGATGATCCCAATAATGATAGCAGGAAGCTAGAGGACAAGGGGTTCTCGGATGGAGATGAATCCAAGGATGATTAAGGAGCTCTTGGCTGCTTCCTGCTCTCATTTTAATGGTTCCACCAATGCAACCTAGAAGGAAAGGGACAACCAGAATAAGGTGAATCCAGGCACCGTGGAAAGCTCAGTTGCTTTCCCTCAATGGTATTTGGAAGCTAGAAGGAGAGGACTTCTCAGATGGAGCTACCTGCCCTCTCTCTGATGGTTCCATCAGAGGACATTAGAAGGAGGAAAACACTCAGGTGAAACTGGTGGAAGAGTGCATGGCTACTTTCCAGCCTCCATCCATCATGCTTTTCCTCTGACAACTTTCTAGTTATCCTACCCCATCTGTTCCTTGAATCTTTGCTCTAGTGTTTTGTTTTTCCTTTCTCATCCCTTCAGCTCTAATTAAATAGAATAGTCACACCTTGCAATGAAATCAATTACTAGCCAGAACTGGAGGGGATGCTTACCAGAGTTGTTTAATTTTCTTTGGTAATCAATTCGCCCATTCATTAACTCTTAAAAAGGCGAGAGAGAGAGAGAGAGAAAGTGGGTCCAAAATGAAGAGTCTAGGAGAAGGCAATCAGAGAATTGCAGAATGTCGAAGAAATACATTTCATTGTCTCCTGCTCACTTAAGCAATTTTCAGCACTCTGTTTTGGCACTGGCCAGCGAACACTTTGTAAGATTTTTCCCTTTTATTGCAACGCTCAGATGGATTATGCAGCAACCATCAACAATCTGTTTATGAACGAGGGAGCATCCGGGGAATTGTCAGTAAGATCTTCTGCATATCAGTGCATACTAATGAATATTTGCCACACTGCAAAACTGCTGCAGTCGGCATAAGGAACTACTTACAGTTTTCTGTTGTTGTTAAATGAATGCCTTTGGGGTGGGGGGGGGAGACAGGAGCCCTGTCACACGTTTTATATTCTTTAATAAACATTGTAGAAGAAATGCCCCCAAAAAAGGAGGGGAAAGAAAGTTTTCTCTAAGGCTGCAGTCAACAAATCACAATCCGTGGATCAGTTCCAGAGGAGTTGCTCAAAGGTCAATGGGATTACTTTGGAGTAAGTGGTTTGTGACTCACAGTCTCTTTTCATCTGTGCATCCTTATAGTACATAAAATATTACGATATCCTGGAAGCATAAAATGCTAACAAGTCTTGGTGTTTCAGAACATAAAACTCCATTCCGTATTGCTCTTTACTCACAAATGTATTTTTTATTTATAGCTGTTTAGGCACATGTTACTATATTTTCTTAAAATGTATTCCCCAGCCCACAATTCTTCCATGAGAGAATTTAAGAGGAATGCTTAAAAGGCAATAGTGGGAGCCACAGATAAATGTTTAAATTATAAGAAAAATTTGCAGGGTAGTTTATGGTTTGCTGATTCACTTGCAATTTTCCCCCTTCAGAATCTTCATATCTGCACTTTATTATATTTCCAAGACCCATTTGCCAGTTTTATTGATTCAATTGTGATCATTTCACTCCCAGGAATCATCTAAGCAGGGTTATTTTCAGGGAAAGGGAGAGCACATGGATGCAAGAACCTGCCTTAATACTGAGACAGACCCTCGGTTTGTCAGGGTCAGTATTTTCTTCTCCGACTGATGGTGGCTTTTCAGGACCTCATGCTGAGGTCCTTCACATCATCTACAACCCAAACTTTTTAACTGGAAATGTCAGGGATTGAACCTGGGACCTTCTGCTTGGAAAGCATGGAGCCATGATCCCTCTCTAAGTGGGTTTCTCTCATATACTGATACAAATCTGATTTGTATCTAATGCTCCTGGATATGAACACCCACTTGGTGGCATCATTGATATGATCTGGGGTCAAAGAAATGCATCAGTTCATGACCTCAGAAGTTCACCAGGGCTGGAAAACTCATCTTGTTGATGTCAATCCACTCATGCCAAAAAGAAATATGCACTCCACACGACATCTAAAACAGGACCACAGCAGTGTTCCCTCTAAGCTGTGCATGTGAGCGGTCACTCATTAACACAGGAAGCCCTGCTCAGCAGCAATCTGTAGCCATGCCAGGTCTTCACCGCCCATTTTAAGTTTACAGCAGTTATATTCTGCTCAGGATGTGAACTGCTTTGCTCAGTAGGGGGGAAAGAATTAGAGGGAACACTGGACCACAGTAACTATCATAAAAATGATGACACAATCCACAAATGCTTGCCTAACAAGCAAGATAAGCCAGTCGCTTCAAACATCCCATCAGCAAGTCAATGTCAGCTTATCATCAATTCAGCACCCAATTCAACAGAAAGCCTGCTGAGACAGAATTGTTTTGCAACTCCTCCTGAAAATGGATATAGTAAAGCACTCCAGAGTGCAGGTACCAGGATTGAAAATGCCCATAGCCAGGCATGGCAAGAAAGTGCTGATGAGAGGATCATATTCGACACAGAGATTCATACCAGAAGAGGCTACCCATCATATATCTGGGTCCCAAGTTAGGAAGGGATTCCACAGATAAGAACCAGAACCTTGAATTAGGCCCTGAAATAAATAGATACCCAATTAGATGGTTTTAAACCAACTGTGATTTCTTGGCAGTGGCAAGTTCCAGTTAACAGAGAAGTGACTGCATTCTGCATTAATTGAATTTTCCATGCAGTCTTCAAGGGCAGCTCTGTGTAGAATGTGTCATGGTAATCTAACCTTAAGGTTGCAAAAGCAGGGACCAGCAAGGCCAGAACTGCTGAGCTGAGAAACAAGAATAATCTGCAGAAAAGATGTAAGGAGGCCCTTTTAGTAAAAGCATCAGCCTGCTTCAATAATAACAATGCTATCTTGAAGAGTACTCCCACAGCTCTCCACATGTTCTGAAATAAATTAATTAACTCCATCCATGGTATGCAGCATAATCCTCTCTAGAACCAACATCATCATCTCCATCTGATCTGGATTCCATTATAGCACATAGACCAGCTCTGATTCACGTGTTACCTAAGTGGTGAGAGATGGCAACCCTATCGTACCCATCACTGAGGCCAGCAGCACTGATGGGAGAATATCATAAGTAACTTGTTCATTTTGTATGTTACTGGAATTACACGTGATGCAAACATAAGGAAGAGTGGCTGTGGCTCAGTGGCAGAGCATCTGCTTGACATTCAGAAGGTCCCAGATTCAACCACAGCATCTCCGGTAAAAAGGATCAGGTAGCAGGTGAATGGAAAGACCTTTCTCTACCTGAGACCTTTGAGAGCAGCTGCCAGTCTGACTAGACAATATTGACCTTGATGGACCAAAGGTCTGATTCAGGATTAGGCAGCTTTGTGTGTATGTTCAAGTGGCACCCGCACCGTTTGGGTAATGGATTATCTGGACTAAATGCAAAACTGCAGTTCTGTAGGTGGAGACAAACAAAATTGTTCACAACACTGATGAGGAACCACCAAGATGGCCTGACCAAAAGGAGACCACCATGAGCAAAGCTGCGCACTGATTTTTACCTCTTTGGTTTCTTGGTCCATTGCTAATTAGGGGACCAGTAAAATCTACCCTCTCCAACCTATCTCATCAGATCTTGGAAGCGAAGCATGGTCAGCCCTGGTCAGAATTTGGATGGGAGACCACCAAGAAAGTCCAAGTATGCAGAGGCAGGCAGTAACAAGCATTCATTCATTCATTCATTCATTCATTCATTCATTCATTCATTCATTCATTCAATGTTTACTACAATCTAAAGATAAGCCAACAGTCATTTACCAGCACAGTTTACATACAAATAAAGAATTAATAAACAGAGATTAAGATTCATAGCATATAGGTATAATTAATTATACATATAAGTTATTAAAAGGTTTGGAATATCTGATTTCTTATGGCCAAAGCCTCAGCACAGAATTTGGCCATTTTAGATGTGGTCTCCTTAGATTGCTCTATCAAGAAGAAGATATGTATAGAATTTATCAGATCTTCCTGGGAACTTGGATAGAACAGGGGTGAGATATGTGGAACAAACATCCTTGTAAAATAGGCAGTATAATAACACATGTTCCACTGTTTTGACTGTGTTCAGTTGGCAGGAACACAGACGCTGAGAGTAGGGAATGTGTAGATATCTCCCTTCCAGCAGTGCTGAGAGCAGGTGATTAAAGCAGGCCAAGGTGAAAGCTCTGTGGTATTTGGGGAACTCTAGAGCATGAAGATAGTTGCCAGCAAGAAATTTTGGCTATGATTTCCTACCATGGGATAGAGACGTGCCTGAACTCTACCACCTTGAAGAGCTGTCTTCCAAATTCATTGTTTAAGTATTTTTTAAGCTGCAGAGAACCCAGGGTGTTAGCCCCCAAACCCCTCCTCCTGCAGAAGATATAGTTTGGCATCTAGATAGAGCAAGCCCAAACACCCTTCATTTTAACAGCACCCCAAAATGGTTCTGGGCAGTGTTCCCTCTAAGCTGAGTTAGCTAGCTAGCTAGCTCAGTTTTTTAGCCTCCAGCTGACATTTTTGTCTTAGCTCAGGAAGGGTGGCTCCAAAGCAAACTAATTTATGCAGTAGCCACATTGCTCACTCACAACTTTAATGCCAGTAGCTCACAAAGTAGAATTTTTGCTCACAAGACTCCATGGCTTAGAGGGAGCATTGGTTCTAGGCACTATCTGGTCTGAAAATGGAACCAGGATGGTTCTGTTGTCACACAAAATGGATGCCAGCAAACACAGGCCAGAGACATATCTGGGCAGCGATTCTGGAAGGTGTAATGTCAGTGGGTTTGACCACTAACTGCCCTGTCCCCACCTTGAAATCATACAAAATGGCAATAATGGGTCTCTTGGAAAAGACATTGTCTCGCCTTAAACTAATCATTTCCCCACGTGGCCTGACCTTTCCTGATTTATTTACAATAATTATGCACTACTCAAGAAGACCATTTAACACCTTTTACCCAACTTAGGTAGTTCACCCATCCAACAACAGAGGGTCGTCAAGCAACCATTAGCAACAATCATGCAAAATATCATGAGTTTTCCCAGGTCTTTGTTCATTCCTGGGAATGCTATCCAGCCTTTCCCCAACACTTTTTCCTCTTCCAGCTAATCCCACCAGGCTATTGTTTTAGGAACAATCACATGAGCATGCCCTTAGGTAGCATTTTGCCCTATAATTGGACACACAGCCCCAGTGTGTGTGTGTGTACCTCACACCCAGAGTGCTGGCCATTTCATTATATCCTCCAAGGACCTTGTCTCTTCTAGATTGGTAACTATATTCCCACTCCTTTCTGTATTTCTGCTAGCTTGTGTGTGTGTTTTCCAGGGTGCATTTATTTCTCTGTGTTATTTTATTATTTCCTCTTTCTGTAAAAAGAACCTTTCTTAGTTAAGCTACAGCCTAGTTTATTTCTGTGAGTTTCTCTATGGGAAAAATCCCCATAAACTTTGGTAGAGGTCTCGCTAGTGACTCCCCTCTTGCTAAGCAATAGATCTCCTTAAGAACTAATTTCCCCCAAATAATTGGGAGATCTCCCCTTTGGGTAACAAAGGTGGCATATTGCTAAGGGGGGGTAAACTGTGAAGTTGCAATTCTCATCCACATTCACCCAGCCTGAGCAGTAGCTATCTGAAAGAATGAAAGGGGTTAATCCAGTTGGGTTAAATTTCAGTTTAAGCCAGAAACACATTACTTGGTATTAACTGCAGGCTTCAAGTGACACCTGCCCTGATTCTATTCTAAAAATTGCATTCAGTCTGCAACAAGGAACACCAATATGCTTCCAAGAAATTTACATCAAACGGCTTCCAAACAAACCCAGGGCTATTTTTGGTCAGGAATGCACAGGAACGGAGTTCCGGCTGGCTCCCGAGTTGGCCATGCCCAGCAGGAACTCATTAGCATAACAGGTCACACCCAACAGCAGAAACTCATTGGGATTGGCTACATTAGGGGTGTGTGGCCTAACATGCAAAGGAGTTCCTGCTACAAAAAAAAAAAGCCCTGGGTTTTGACAGCAAACAAGGTAAACAGAATAATAAGCAGAAGGTGGGTGTGGCTGGATGACCACACTTTTGGTAGTATGGGGGTGTGGCCTAATATGCTAATGAGTTCCTGCTGTTGGGTGTGGCCTATTATGCTAATGAGTTCCTGCTGGGCTTCTTCTACAAAAAAAGCCCTGAACAAACCTGTGAACCGTACAGGATCTGAAGTTCAATTTACCTTGGAAAACTTTGATTATGTAGGGAATATGTGAGCCCCCTTTCCAGTAGAAAAATCTCACGATAGCTGATGCCAGTCTCTTGCCTTAAAAACCCAATGCGGTTTCCATTGGCCAGCTGTGACTTGAAGGCAGGAACAATGCCAGAAGACAAGGTTCACCCAGGTCATGGACTGTTGCTCACACAAGGGGGGCATGAGAGCTGACCTGCTGGACTAGATCAAAGGTCCATCTAAGCCAGGGGTGGCCAGACTTGCTTAACATAAGAGCCACATAGAATAAACGTCTGATGGTTGAGGGCCACAAGACATGAGCAAATAGTACACATTTTTACTGGGAAATATGCAAATTTGCTTTTTATTAACATTAAATAAGACTGCCAAAAATAATAACAAAGGTAGTAAAAGCAGATATGGATAATGATATTTATTTGCCCAGTGATGTTTGTTTGCGAATGATATTTAGCTTCCTCAGCCACCCTGCTGGGAGCTGCACAATATGTGTGAAAGAGCCACATGTGGCTCCCGAACCACAGTTTGTCCACCCCGATCTAAGCCCAGTATCCTGTTTCCAACTATGTCCCCCCAGAACTCTGATAAATTCACAAGCAGGCCCTGAAGGCCCACTTTCCTGTTTTCATTGGACCCCCAAGCACCCGCAACAGTTTACTGGAGAAACGACCAGGTTTAAAATTGCCTGGCCCCTGGATAATTCCAAAGTACATATTTCTTTGCATACCTCTGAACTCCATTTAGCTATCCTTCTTAAAAGCTGTTGATAGACTACAAATTTGTATAGTCACTGCATCTTGAGAGTTCCGTAAGACCTCTGTGAAGAAATCCTTTCTTTTATTAACCTGACCTTACTGCAAATCAACTTCACTGGGTGATCCCGGATTCCAATATTTTGGGAGAAAGAGGGAAAATATATGTCCACATTCTCCCCACTGATCCTATCCCTATATATCAGTGTTACCCCCTCCCCCAAATTACAAAGCAGTTCCAGTGCTTTTCTAAAGCTGATGGAAGGAGAACAAGAAATTTCTGTGCAGTTAAGCCCCCTTCCTGATGGGGTTGATATTCTTCTGTTTAATCCATGTTTTAGCCTACTTCTTAACAAGCCATACTTGCAAAGTGAACAGACACCCCAAACTGGATATTGCCATAATCCATACAACATGGCATGAAACTGCAGCTAAGCAACTAACCTTCACTAATGTAAGTTGCATTGGCTGGGGAAATACATCCTTTGCTGATTTCCCTAGCATGGGTCATTTAACAGCATGAATCACATAAATTAGATAATAGCCTCCGAAGAGCCCTACGATCAACATTCTAGACCTGCCGGTAAAAGTCTTCCACGCTGACTCACTGTGCCAGGGGACTTAATTTATTCTTTCTAAAAAAAAAATGTTTTTTAAAAATCTGGGATTTCAGACAATTGAAGAACAGTCCCTGGATATGATGCAGTGCTTTTGGGGGGGTTTCCCTCAACATTATTCTACTAAGTGATGCACTTTTCTGTGAACAGCTCCCACATGGCTGGGTATAGGACTGAAAGGGCCCAACCATGTGGATTTTATTTATTTCTGTTATTTATAGTCTGCCTTTTCCACACGCACTCAAGGAGGATTACACATAGTGAGTCAGTACAATTAACAAAATGGGACCTTCAATAACCAATGCATCAGGAATTTAGAAGTCTGGAACCACCAGAAAGAACTGGAGTGTAGCATTAACGACACATTAAGAAGTACAGAAATTACATAATAGGATCCTACTTATAAGTTAGGCACAGCAGTATAGACCACAGTCTCAAGTATTCATCCAAGTAAGTTTGTACAGTGCAATCCTGTTACCTGCCATCCACCCATTTTTAGTTGGTGCTTGTTAGCCCTGACGCCATTATGGGGCTTTGCTATGAACTGTTTGCTGTTGCCACATGGTCTGTCTAGACTGTAAAATGGATGCCAAGGTAGAAGCCCATAGAGAAAGGAAAAAGCTGTCTTTTTACTCTGAGGGACTCCATTACATACCTGCTGCATGTCACATACACGGATTAAGGGCCATACAGCAGACAAAGGACTTTCCCTCTGCCAGTCGTTTGCATGAAGGGATTACCCAGTCAAGCATTCAAATTGTTAACGACCCTTCCTGATGCTAATCAGGGACAATCAGGGAAGTCTCCCACCTTTTGTTTACCTGGCCAGCAAGTCCTATAATCCATTCAACTAGACACCCAACACCTGGCTTCTATTGTTAAATTCAGACCCTGCCTCTCTGGAAGCCCATTGGTCAAACCTAAGGTCTGCCTCTACTGACATCACACACCCCTGGGACTCATCATTGGTCCAGGAAATCTTTTGTTCTCACCTGGGACCAGCCCCCTGGGCCACCCATTGGGCTGCATTGTCTTACAGTGGGTATATCCCAGAACTCACATGGCCTTAGTGTGTGTGTCTCTGCCATGATCCAAAATGGCAGGCCACCCCTGAACTCTCTGAGTTTAGGCCAGAATCCATGGACCTCTGCACATCTGACAGGTAGTATCACCTCTCCATAAGCCATCAATCCCCCCTGCTTTCTTAGTTCTATTTTATGTGTGTGAATGCTTGAATACTGTTTGTGTGTTTGTGAATGAATAAATAAGGATTATATTCAGTAAAATAATATTTTATTAATTATACCTGGACTCTGTGTCTTTTACTGGGAACCATTACAGACTAGCAGCATTCTCTGTATATACAGGCGAGAATCCAATAATAATAATAATAAACCAATTGCTATATTTAAAATAGAGCAATTGGGCTAACAGAAAATGGAGGCACCGCTGGGATTCGCCCTGACCATCTGAACGTGCATGCTAGTCGACACGTGTCCTTCAGATGGCCAGACGTGGAGAAGAAGCTGTTTGTGTGGTTTCAGTAAAGACCTGTGTGAAAGGTTGCTGTCTGCACACCACACTGCGCAGGCAGCCATAACTGTAAACTAAGAGGAGCCGCAGCAAGGGTCCAACCGTCCTCCAGAGTCTCTGGAAGCCCACTTCCCTGTCCCTTTCAGCTTTGACTAGCTAGCAGAGCGTAGAATTAAAGTGAGCAAAGAGGTCCGCTCGCTGGAGTATATTATTCCGAGGACCCTAGGTTGTAGGTTGCCCTGAAACCTTCCCGGGTTAGTAGGAGGTCATCCCGGTGGATAGAGTATCCAAAAACCCCAATAGACCGGTTTAAAGGAGTAATCCGGCAAGGGACGTGAGGCCCAGGCCAAGCCCACGCTCAAAACTCCGAATTAAAAGGGTTAATGGTAAGCCCGGCGGGGACAGAGGTCTAGCCTAGAAAAACCAGATGGAATAGTGGATGGGAATATCCTGAAATTCTCCCGGGTTAAGTTGGTTTTCCTGGTCACGGGTGGAATGCCTTAAAACCTTCTATATAGTGGATGGGAATATCCTGAAATTCTCCCGGGTTAAGTTGGTTTTCCTGGTCACGGGTGGAACGCCTTAAAACCTTCTATATAGTGGATGGGAATATCCTGAAATTCTCCCGGGTTAAGTTGGTTTTCCTGGTCACGGGTGGAATGCCTTAAAACCTTCTATATAGTGGATGGGAATATCCTGAAATTCTCCCGGGTTAAGTTGGTTTTCCTGGTCACGGGTGGAACGCCTTAAAACCTTCTATAATCCAAGTCTTAGAACACTTGGGAACCATAAGCCAGAGAACCTGCCAGTGAGCTGTAGAATCCTTACTGGTTAGAAACATCCAAGTTTTAGAACACTTGGAAACCAGAAGCTGAATGTGTGTTTGTGTGTGGGTAGCTGCACACCAGCATCCCACATGGACTTTGAGACTCCAGGAATCAGGGTCTTTTTCCCTTTGGTGGCCATTGGCCTTTTTGGTTTGTAAAGTAAGTTTGTTCCTCAGATCCGAGAATCTGAAGTTAAGCAAAAATGCTAAGTTAAAAACAAGAGGAAGTCTGACCTTGTAATCAAGATCCTCTCTCTCAAATTCCCCTTTTCCCAAATGGAAGGAGACCTGGAAAGGGTGATAGAATTGTAACAGAATATACAAAATGCCAGGCAGTCTTTTTAGAAATCAAACTGCCTTGCTCCCTAGCCTCTTAAGTAAAACCCAGCAGGCAGAAGTAAGTCACCAGTCTTGCCATGCTGAGATTAAATTCCCCTGAAACAGCAGCTTGAGACCCTGGTTGCATTTGCACCCCATGTGATGCTGCTAGAATGAAACTTCTGGGAATGACCAGGCCAACTCTCAGTATAGAAACAGAAGCAGTCATTAAGTACAGCCACTTAATGGCTGGAGCAAAATAAATAAGACAGTGAATGCCTAAAGTAAAACCTCCCCCATTCCAACTCCAAACTGGGCAAGGAATGGAGTGCACACAGGACTTCCCTGTGGAAAGAACTGAGAAAGAAAGGAAAAACCTCACCCCTTAGCTTATTGCCCAGAGAATAGCATCTCCCTTTGGTAGTGCCAGCCTCCAGGCAAGACCTGGAGCTCTCCCGGAGTTATAGCAAATCTCCAGGCTGCAGAGTCCAGTTCCTCTGCAGAAAATGAGTGTTTGGAGGACGAGGGAAGACTATGGCTTTTGCCCCACTGGAGTCTTCATCCTTCTTCCGACCCAAGCCTAGATCTCCAGGAATCTCCTGCCTGGACCTGGCAGCCTTGCTCAGCGCTTAGCAAGACCAACAGGTCCAAAAATCTGTAACTTTTATGTAAGTAAGGAACCTTAGCTGCAGAACTCAGGCCCCAGAAAGAACCTGAATTCAGTGGACAGTGCAGCTATGTCACCAAAATTCCCAAAACATGCTTAAATGCTTGAGAGATGAAGTCCAATACAGATGTAGCATCAGAAATAGTCTTTCTATAATTACTGGCATAATTGAGAGAAATTGAGAAAATTCTGTACCTCTGGTTTTACCTTTTAAAATATAGAATTCTAGAAATCCCATTCTCTTCCCAAATGCCTTTGGGAGAGAATTGGATCCATTTCAGTCATGTTTAAAACAGCCAAAAGAGTGGAAATTTAACACTTGCCTAATCAGGAAACTTTAGCAGCCCCCCCTTCTTCACTGTGATCAGCACAGGAAGACAAAAGAGAGCCAGATGCCCCTCGAGGCGAGCCCAACTTTGTCTCCGTGACTGTCAGCGTAGGAATACAGCTTCAAGAGAGAGAGAGAGAGCATTTACTGATCAAGATTTGTCCTTCTAACTAATTACTACTAAAGGTATTAATATGTAGGGAATGTACTAATGATTAATGTGTACTAATTTTCTTCTGACTTTTCTGTCTCAAATTGAAGAGGAAAATGTAAGACTCTCACTCTCCATTTAAAATTCAAATGAACCCGCTGACTTGCCACCTTCCAGGGGAAAACCCAAAGGAGGACAAGATAAGGCTCCTAGCTAGATTAATGGCCCTTCTGGAGGGTAACAATTGCACCTCCTTCTTTTGTTAAGAGAAATCTCCCTCTGTAAAGGAACTAGGGGGGGAGCACAGAAAAGAAAAAAATGTTTTCTCCTTTGGTTTTTAAGGCATAGATGGGGAATGAAAATGCATAGAGAAGACTGATCTTTTCTTCCCTTTTGAATTTGTAATTCCTTGTCTATTACAGGAAGGTCATCTTCCTTCCCCCCTTCCAAAGTTTAGTTTTTGTTTTTTTTAAAGGTCCGTTTTGTAATTGTTTTTACATGGTAATATTGTTCCCTTTTAATTTTAATGGAAATCTTTCTTTAGAAAGTTAAAAATACATTTATTTGCATCCTCTTCCTTGGAATTTCTCATGATTAGAGATCCCTTACTTTCAAAATGGTACATTTGAAAATAGATTTTAAAATAGATTTGTTTCTGTTCCATTAATTTATTACAGCATCTCGATTTTAAGCTTTGTCTTATCTTCCCATTCTTATAGAAGGGAATCTCTTTTTAAAATTTCTTGGTAAATTTGTGTGATCTAGAACTATTTCATCTCTTTAAGGTTTTATAAATACTCTTTTGGTTTTGGAATTAGCTGTTCTCTTAAAGCCCCACCTTTAGGGCTAACGTTTCTTTAGTTTTGATATCAGTTTATATATAGCTACCATAGAATATTTTAAAGGATTTAAGTCTGGCAGCACATCCCTTCTGATTTTGTTCTAGTAATCTATATGCCCAGGCCCCCTTCAGCCCAGTTTCTACTAGCAAGGAAAGAAACTCTGTACATGCTCAGAAGAACTATTTGCTGGCACAAAGCCTGTGCCAGAGACAACTTTTTTCTTTCTTTCCTCTTCTCTTGTGGTGTGATCTTTGGCCGACTTCTTAAATCATGCAGAATTATCAAGGGCTACTGCCTCTTCTCTTCTCTTGGATTTTCAATCCTGTCTGTAATTTAGCTACTTGATCCTTTCATCTTTATTTTGTTTAAGGGCTTCCTCTTTGAGGTACACAATCAGTACCTGATGCTCTAAGTTTATTCTCCTATTTAAGTTTTATCCCTGCATGGCTAGAGCATCTTTCTATCCATGCAAACCTGTTAATCTGTCTCTCAAGTTCTTTCATATCTGCAGGAACTGAAAGTCTGAACCTGCAATTGAAGTCTTATGCCTGATAGTAAAGGCACACCTTATAAGTTATTTTAGGAATTGTTTGTTTTATATGTGTGTTAATAATTATTGCTTTCCAGCTTTTTGTTAGCTTTGTTTTTGGGGTATGACCCACCCCCATAAGCCGGCAGTTTTCCCTGGAGGCCCCCAACTTTTTCTACAACAGCCATGGCAATCTAACTTCTTTTTTTTTTTGAAACGTTCTTTTGTTTGGCCATTTTTATAACTTCTTGGCGCCTCCAAACTGTGCACATCTTCACCTGGAACTCTGCTCTGGTCACCATAATAAAAACTGAACGTTCAGCTATTTCCAATTGTACCTGGAGAATACTCTTGCTATGCATATGCATCAAAGACTTTCCAAGATTCCTGTTCAGCCTACAAGACCTCGTGGTCTTGCCAAAGCCATTGCTCCCTATTTGCTACGCACCCAAGTCGCCTCCTAATTTGCCTTTGCTCCAGTTTCAGCAAAGGACCTGCCAATTTACCAGCTGCCTTCTCTGGTCCTCCAGCCACTGTTGACCTGCAAATTGCTTGCAAACCATCTCATGGACATTGGATGCCACCTCAAGGGCAGGCAACTCTCACAACCAGCTGCAAATACCTCATGGCACCCACCCAGTTATTACTTTGGGACCCAAGAATTGCTTTTTGGTCCCTGAAAGCATGAAACCTACTAAGGCTCAGATTGCCTGTGCCTTCTGGCAACTTGGGTACCTAGGGGGGTGGTTTCAAAAATGGATCAATGTCCCTTACCCACATTTATCTGTAATGTTCAACTGAAGCTCAAATTGATTTGTATCACTGACTGTATTTATTCATTGGTCCATGTCATTTTCATGTTGTTGCTCACATGTTCTAAATGTTTTGTAATCATGCTTTTACACACATTCATTCTCAATTCTTCCAGCATAGCATTTGCATTGCTTTTAGTTATCTTTCTGCTTTAAGTTTGCTTAACCCACCAATTTTTGCTTTCTGTATTTGTCTAATTGTTTAGGAATTTTGATAACACTTTGAGTTAGATATGTTTTTAGCTTATAAGTTTTTAGAATTATTAGGATGTCTTGCATTTCCTTTTTGTTGCTTTATAATAATTAGAAGCCTTCATTAGATTTGCTATAGGTAGCATTATGTACAGTAGTCATGTCTCTCTGGAAGATGTGCAGAAGGTCCCTGCAAACACATACACAGAGGCACTCACCCTTCCTTATTTTAAAACATTTTTTTTTAATTTTTCCTTTTGGTTCCCAGAAAGATATATTTTTATAGCCGGTATGCCTGACTCCCTCACCGAGCCGTTCCCCTGTAAATTCTTTCTCTAACCTTGTTCTGCTGTCCTTTCTTTTCTGGTCATATGGAACTCCAACGGCAGCAAAACATCATTTGAAGTGAAGCCATCTTGGCTCACGCCTAAAGACGGCTTCAAGGGGGGGAATTGTTACCAGAGGCACTGCCTTTTATTCTTGGGTAGCCCCAAAACAGGGGTGCCCTACTTTCTAACCTGAACCAAAGTCCCCAAAAGCCAGGCACTCTCAGCTTGACCACAGAGTTGGGCTGCAAGTGGTCTGCAAAAGGGATTTCATATTCAGGTTTCATAAGGTGACCTCAGAGCAAGTCTTCCCCTCCACCCAGCAGAGATTATGCTCATGGAATAACAATGAGTTCCAGAGGTAAGTCTTTAGAAGCCACCTGGCACACTCTTCAGCACCTTAGCCAGTCTTTTGTGTTTCTTTGTCTTTCTTGCCTCTGTCCCTCAAGATACCGGGAAGTCTCCATCAAAGTGTATGTGCAGACGATGTCATCTGACGCTGCCATGTCTGCAAGGGGGGATATGTTAGCCCTGACGCCATTATGGGGCTTTGCTATGGACTGTTTGCTGTTGCCACATGGTCTGTCTAGACTGTAAAATGGATGCCAAGGTAGAAGCCCATAGAGAAAGGAAAAAGCTGTCTTTTTACTCTGAGGGACTCCATTACATACCTGCTGCATGTCACATACACGGATTAAGGGCCATACAGCAGACAAAGGACTTTTCCTCTGCCAGTCGTTTGCATGAAGGGATTACCCAGTCAAGCATTCAAATTGTTAACGACCCTTCCTGATGCTAATCAGGGACAATCAGGGAAGTCTCCCACCTTTTGTTTACCTGGCCAGCAAGTCCTATAATCCATTCAACTAGACACCCAACACCTGGCTTCTATTGTTAAATTCAGACCCTGCCTCTCTGGAAGCCCATTGGTCAAACCTAAGGTCTGCCTCTACTGACATCACACACCCCTGGGACTCATCATTGGTCCAGGAAATCTTTTGTTCTCACCTGGGACCAGCCCCCTGGGCCACCCATTGGGCTGCATTGTCTTACAGTGGGTATATCCCAGAACTCACATGGCCTTAGTGTGTGTGTCTCTGCCATGATCCAAAATGGCAGGCCACCCCTGAACTCTCTGAGTTTAGGCCAGAATCCATGGACCTCTGCACATCTGACAGGTAGTATCACCTCTCCATAAGCCATCAATCCCCTCTGCTTTCTTAGTTCTATTTTATGTGTGTGAATGCTTGAATACTGTTTGTGTGTTTGTGAATGAATAAATAAGGATTATATTCAGTAAAATAATATTTTATTAATTATACCTGGACTCTGTGTCTTTTACTGGGAACCATTACAGACTAGCAGCATTCTCTGTATATACAGGCGAGAATCCAATAATAATAATAATAAACCAATTGCTATATTTAAAATAGAGCAATTGGGCTAACATGCTGATGCGACACTTGGTCCTCATTTCATTGTTGTGTTAGCCATGGATGCTGGTCGGGTCATCTAAGCATCACCCTAGCTATGCAGAGGTAACTTACAGAAAGGCAACTCCTATGAAGTTAAATAAAGTTTTGATCACCCTACCATAACCACCAGGTACCAGGCTCTGAGAATCAAAGCCTTAACCTCAAGAAACTTGCCAACAATTAACTGCCAATGTCAGAACAGCATGACAAAGTAAAATTTAGTGTACAAGATACTGAAATTGTTCAAGATTTTCTGTTCCTTGGCTACATCATCAACTGAAAGGGAGACTGCAACCAGGAAATCGGAAGGAGATTGAGACTTGGAAGGACAACCATGAAAGAACTAGAAAAGACCCTTAAGTGGAAGGAAGTGTTGTTGGAGTCCAAGATCCAAATAATCCATGGCCGAGTACAGACTGGCAATTTGCCCCGGGATGGGACCCGGGCTGACAGCGACTCAATATCGGATTAAATGGAATGTTCACACAGGCACATCTGCCTGGCGTCCCCCACCCGGAGCTTACCGGAGCCCTCGCGCTTCAGTGCCGGATTAAAAAAACACCTGATAAAAGCCTTCGCAAATCCAAAAGCCTGCGTTCGTCGCGTATTTCTCTGCTTCCGGGGAGTCTGAACGCGCAGGCGAAAAGCCGGGAGCAACCCGCATTGGGCACGAGGCAGCAGCACTGTGATTGGCTGTGCTCCGCTCCACTGCCCAATGTGGTGCCGGCATTGCAGGGCAAAAAAAAAAAAATCGGCAAAATGTGCTTATGCGCATGAGCGCTTGAGCGCATGAGCGCTCATGCGCACATACACCCATACACCCACAGCCGAATTAATGGGGAAATGGCGAATATAGCACACCTCCGGCGCGGCAGTCTGAGCGCTCCCACGCACCTCCGTCCCGTATCTTCCGGCAGCGGCCCTCGCTGTGTGGACGGGAAAACCCGGTATAGTTTAATCCGGGTTTTTTTTGCCGCGAGTGGCTACCGGGGCAAATTGCCAGTCTGTACTCGGCCCATATAATGTTATTTCCCATTACTGTATATGATTGCGAAAGTTGGACACTGAAGAAAGCTGATGGGGAGAAAATTGGTTCATTTGAAATGTGGTGTTAAGACGGTTTCACAGATACTGTGGTCTGCCAAAAGACAAATAAGTGGGTTCTAGCACTGACCTGGATGGCCCAGGCAAGCCTGATCTCATCAGAACTCAGAACATAAGCAGGATCAGCACTGGTTACTACTTGGATGGGTTCATATCTTCATCTTTCAGTAAGGAAGACAAATTGGCCATTTCTGCATGCATATTTACCCTGCCATTTCTCCATGCCCAATTCTGTTTCCCTTTACTCCAGATTAAGTGCTTGCAATTCTACACCTTTGGATTCCTACCCCCACCCAGGAATCACAAAATATGTGAATCATGCATTCTGCATCTATAACCAAAACCCACAAGTTTTTACTTAATTGTGGTTAACATCACTTATGACCTGGGGGGGGGTTGTGTCCAATTGCCAGCAACTTGGCTGAGTGCGCATGCAAGGGATGGGGCACATCACACCCTCCCCTTTCTCCCCTTTCCTCCCTTCTCTCCCAACCCTGTTTGGATCACTGCTGCTGGGCTACTCTTTCAGTCCCCTTCCCCTGCACCTTGTACAGTGTGCCAGCAAAAAGCCACAGGGAGTCTTTGTAGTGGCGGGACACCTTCCCCTGTTGCAATGGCCACGGTGGGTCTCCCCTAGCCACAGTGGGCTCTGGATCTCAGCCAAGGAGCCTTGGGAGTGGGAAGGGTCTGACATCCTCCCTGCATTCTCCCTCCCCACATATGCCAAGTATCCAGTGCCACTGAGTGTGCTCTGCACAGAGCATGGCAATTCCCTTTTATATATATATATATATATATATATATATATATATATATATATATATATATATATATATATATATATATATATAGCTATTTTAGGAGAAGCCATTTCATAGGCTATTCTTGTGCACTGAAGCATTACATGGAGAAACCTTTCCCATCCTGGTGTCAATTTCATTCCATGCTGACAATCATCCCCCTCCCTTTATTTTGTTTGCTTGTCCATCCCAGTTCCACCCTCGGTCCTCGCACCTTCCATTCCACCTTGTTCAGTTCCGTGAAGGAAATTGCTTTCTCCCAAAAAAGGAATCAAAGAAAAGAAAAAAGAAAGACAGATTTAAGATCAACCACGCTGCTGATTGCCCTGCACCGGTTCCAGTGGCATGGGTGTGCTCAGAGCCTTGGCCATTTTACAGAATGCAGAGAACCTTTCGACTTTTGGCCATGGTGCTTGCAAACATGAAAGTCTTTGGGGAATCACTTGAGAAAAAAAATCCCAGCTCAAAGCAGATGTCGCGCCCACTCAATACTTTCCCTTTGTTTGCAAGCACAATAAAGGACTCCTCTCGCCTCCCCTGGAAGGGGTGGATGGAGGAGTGGCCTTTGAGGGGGCTAGAAAAGGGGTGGGCGAGGAGTGGCCTCTGAGGGGTGTGGAACAGGGGCAGGGATGAATACTCCAAATTATTGATTCTACATTACATTACTCCAGCACGGAGCTGGGGGGGGTTAAAGTTCTCCAAAAACAGCGTTCAGGTACCCCATGGAAACAGTTGGGGGGAATGAAACTGACAGCTGAATAATGTAGAATTTAAAAATAACCCAGGGAAAATGAAGAACAAAACCTGGAGGCAACGAAGAAACAAAGATATAAGGCAACTTGAAAGAGGGAGGCAATGCAGGATGCAAAAAAAATCTGTGACACATAATGGCTATGAGCGCGGGGTAAAACCCAGTGCAGAAGCATCCTTAGCCTCTAATGTGTAATGCAATGTTGTTCAATGAGAAAACTTGATGATGACCATTTAGGGCTCAAGGAGGATTCAGGGGTACTCTCACACTACAGATGTTAGCAACAGCACAACCCCAAGCAGACTTACATGTTGTAAGTCCATTCAAATCAATGGGTTACAAAGATACAACTCTGCTTAGTATTGTCCTGTGAGTCTGCCAAGATTTGATCCTTACTTACTGCTGCTTTTTACTGCTGCTTTCTTTTTACTGCTGGTTAATGAAGACTGCTAGGAAAATTACGGACTGGTCTGGCTGGCATTTCAATTGCTTTTGATCCTACCCATCACCTAACATTTTACACACACTGTGAAGAAATTCATTTTTTCTTTGGAGGTCAAAATGAGCAAAACCTTCACTCTGTGTTTAAAAAGTTTCTCTCTCTCTGGGCAGAGAACGGGAAGGGAGGAGGGAGTCAGTCAATGGCTTTCTAGGCTCACCTCAGCTACCTCTTAAGAAATGCTAGAGACAGTAGGAGGATACAGTCTCCCCCCTCTTCAAGCAAGGAATAAGAGATCTGGAGGATTTAAATACTAGAGATACTTCAGGAAGGAAAATTATACAGATTTCAGGAAAAGCTTCTATGACCTGGCCTGACCTGGTCAGTGGGTGAGGAAAACAGAGGAGATAAAACTCAGGGAATCAAGGAGGAAGGTCTCTCTTTTGTGCTGGGTCCATCAGAACAGACAGAACTCTTAGTTGAGGTCTGGAGAAGGAGGCCTTTGACCCTGTGCTGACCTGGAGAGCTACAGAAAGCTTCAAGGTAATGGTGAGCCTGTAGAGATCTGTAGCTTCCTAAGCTAAGGAGCCTGTTGTATATTTTAACATCTGATAGGGCATGTATAGAGAGAAGGACAGAGGGATTAAGTTTTACTCATTTTTTTAATTCCTTGCTCAATCTGGTGCTGTGCAAAAAGCATGCTTGTGAACATTTTATTTTTAATAAATACTTTATAACTTTTGATGCTAGTAGTGGTTCTCTGTATCACATAGAACTCCACCATCTTTGACACACTATTTTAAAAGGAATGCCAGAGGGGAGATAGTGGCTATTTCTCCAATGGTGCACAAGGAAGTAAATAGTCCCCAGGGTGACCAAACACTGGGCAGTGGGAGAAACAGAGGCAAAGTCTCAGAACTTGGCAGGGAAGCTGGGAGTCTTGACCCTCCTAGTAGGCAATTCCTACAAAGGTCAGGTGGTGGTGGTGGTAGTGGGTTACTGGGGGGAGAGAGAGAGAGAGAGAGAGAGAGAGAGAGAGAGAGAGAGATAGACTTCTCCAGGTGTTGAGGAACTTTGGAGGGCAGGTAGAACTAGGCCTGCAGGCCAGAGCAGGCCCGTTCCGCCACACACACAAATACACAAGATAGTGTGAGACAGATGGATAGACAAACAGAATGAATAGTAGCTGACAGTGTGAACATTCCAATTGGCACAATTCATCCATCCAATGAACATATGAAGCTTCCTTAGTATGTCAGATCACTGGTCCACCTAGCACAGTGTCATCTTCTCTGACTGCCAGCAGCTTTCTATGATCTCAGGGACACAAGCGTCCCCCATGTCTGGCTGGTTTTACCCAGAGATGAAAGCATGTGCTATGCCTCTGAACAAACAACCTGGAGCTACATCAGGAGCAATGTTCCCTCTAAACTGAGTTAGTGTGAGCTAGCTCACAGATTTTTAGTCTCCAGCTCACACATTTTTGTCTTAGCTCAGAAAGGATGGCTCGAGAGCAAACTAATTTCTGCAGCAGCCAAATTGCTCACTCAACTCTTTAATGCCAGCAGCTCACAAAGCAGAAATTTTGCTCACAAGACTCCACAGCTTAGAGCTTTATCAGGGGGACCTTTGGAGGACCCTAGTCCACAAGCTCATGCCACAAGTAAGGTCCAAGTTCTGAAGGTGCCACGTGATTCCTTTTATTGTTGCTGTCACTTTGAAGATCAGGTTGATGCTAGGTCAAACGCTCCAAGCACTCCAGAAGTGCTGTGTAAACACTTTGCAGCATTATTGTCACATCGCAAATGCTTGCATGGATCCTGGAGTGCAGCTCATCTGTTCTGAAACTCACACGTCACATTGGCTTCTCAGTTATTGTTTTACATTTCTAAACCCCACTCCTCCTACCTTCTGCCATTTTGCTCTGCTCTTAAATTATTTTTCAGATATCGACTGGCATGTTTTGGTTTCAGATGTCTTTCGCATTTTTTTTTAATCTGCACATTTCTTCCTTCAAAAGGGAGCGTGAGACTGAATTTCTGTGCAAGCTGCCAGGTAGAACTTCTTCGCTGTCTTTCTTTTTGCTTTTTATTTTTAAAAAAGAACAAACTAGCTTTTTTTAAAAAAATGAAAGAAAAGATGTCAGGGAAAGAAAAAAGGAAGATTTTTTTTAAAAAAATAAGCATATCCAGTAATTACTTTTCAGAATACATTCTTTTTTACAGTGCTTCTGGCTTCTCATTCAGCTTAATCTGGTTCTTCAGTGATGTTAACGGCTTCATAATGATTTCCGCCAAAGTCTATCAGGACCCCGTTATGGTGCCGTAACAACATGAGATTAAGAAGGGAGGGGAAACATATAAGGATACAAACCCACAGAGAATCCATTAGGATGCCAGTTTGAAGCCACTGTGATTATGGCAGAGAGATGCGAGTGCAAGTCTTTGGAGAGCGAAAGATGATGTAGAAATGAAGAGATGTCAATGCGAATTATACTGCCATTAGAAAAATAAATTAAATACCAAAGCACAGGGTGGAAATAAAATCATGGCTCTGGCTTCTCACAGAAGGTAGGAATATTTCATTCCACTGCTTTCGCGGCTCAGCTCCCACGTGTTCCTTCCCACTATTGATTTATTCTCATCACAAAGAATGTGGCTGGAAATGAAAAAAGTGAAATTCAAACACAATAATGCCACTTTCCCCTGTTTCCTTCCATACCAAGAAACAATATTCTGTTGTTTTCTAAGGATGTTTGTGTGAGTGTGTATGTGTCCATGGGTGCGTGCATGCACAGGGGTGGTCTTGGCCAATGGCCAATTGGGGCAGCTACCCTGAGCCTCACTGGGGTAGGGCACTGCCTAGAAGCTGTCCCCACAATGGTGGGAGGGGAAAAAAAGAACATTTCCTGCTTCTGGTGCTACCCACACTTGCTTTGGCTCAGGATGCTGGCTAGGCAGCGATAGCAGCTGTCAGCTGCCCATATCTGTCTCATCCAGGTTACAGGTGGTTGGCTTCTGGTGGCAGTGGAAGCTTCCACATGCATTGGACAGAATGAGAGCCAGACCCCCTTTGCCCCCAGCAATTCTGTCCTGGGTCACAGTGGACTCAGCCAAGACCAAGGGGATGAGACAGAATCACTCACCAGAAGCTTAAGTCAAGAGTTCATCCAAGAGTCATACACAAGGGAACCCAGCTGAGGGTCCAAGAAACAGAGTTCGGACAGGTCCGAGGCATTGTCAAGCAGGTCTGGGGTCAAAGCCAAAGGTTCAGAAATAGCAGCCAGAAACAGGTCCGGGTGGTGTGGTTGCACGTCTCCAGGGAGATAACAAGTTGCTCCCATGCCTTCTCCCTCTGAAACCCCATCCTTTACCAGCAGCTCACAGCTGGGTCTCGTTGCTTGCAAGAATGCTGTCCATTAACTGGCTGTCCAGGTGTTCCTCTTGATCTGGCAGTTGCCGGGTAGCAAAGCATGTGCTCCACCTCCTCTTGAGGAGCTCCAAGCACGCCCATCTCCTCCTGCATTCCCCTGGCTCTGGTGACAGAGGAGGCGAGGCAGCCTGTGAAGTTTCCCCACAACCTTGGGTTGTCTCTTCTGTGTTCCCAGTGTTCATGTGGCTGGAGTGCGTGCTGTCTTCATCCACTGGGGCACTGGGACATGTCTCTGCTGTCTCAGGGGCATCAACTGGCTGATTCTCAGAGGTGCTGATGGGGCCGTTATCAGCATCAGCTGAGTGCTCTTCACTTAAAGCAGACTGGCCCACGACAGATTCCGTTCCCCAACCTGGACTTTCGACCAGGGTCCCAAAGCACTTTGACCACCTTTGTGTGTGTATGTGTGTGTACAGTCATGAAGAATTGAAAGGGGGGCGGGATGAAACTGATTTGGAGATGGGCGGAAAAACTGATAAAATAATGTTTTCAGTCTTCTACTACATACTTTGTGTATGCCTCACCCTTAATGTGTTCAATTGCCCTGTAGGGTATTATACTGCCTGCTGGATTGGGGTGGGGTCATTTTAAGCCTGGCCACTTTGCCAAGGAAAATGAAATCAGCAAATCGGCATATTTTCTTAATATTCTCTCCCAGTTGTCTTTGCTGCTGTTCTCTGCCTTCAGTGCTAAGGAGAATTATTTAGTGATTGCTGATTCCCCCCCCCCCGTTCCTTGACATTTGGTGGCATGCCCACTGCAACCCCCATGCACATTTTTTTTTAAAAAAAAATATGACTTTGGGGTCCGTTCAAAGTCCATTGGCTGCCTATTGGTCACTGGGTCGGTTTAAGGTATTAGCTACCACATACAAAGCCCTTCATGGCCTTGGCCCCTCTTATGAAAAAGAGAAAAGAGATTGGATTTATACCCCACCCTTCACTACCCAAGGGAGTCTCAGAGTGGCTTACAAATTCCTCTCCCTTCCCCTCCCCACAACAGACACCCTGTGAGGTAGGCGGGGTTGAGAGAGCTCTGACAGAAACTGCTCTTTTTCAGGAACAGCTGTGCCAGAGCTTGTGACTGACCCAAGGTCACATCAGCAGGTGCAAGTGGAGGAGTGGGGAATCAAACCCGGTTCTCCCAGATTAAAGTCTGTGCACTTTACCACTACACCAAACTGGCTTATCTATGGGACCACCTTTCCCTTGATGCTCCACCAGAAGAGCTTCGCTCATGTCTGCAGGGGCTACCGGGGGGCACCAACCTGCAAATGAATTAAATTATCAACTGCCCATACATGTGCACCGTTCTCTCTGCACACTGCTGTCTCCACTGAGGCGCCTACCTTATGGAATGAGCTGTCCGAGGAGGTCAGGAAGGCTCCCACTCTCTTGGCTGTCTGCAAACTATGGAAATTGGAATTATTCAACAGGGCTTTTCCGCACAGGTAATATGATCACACTGTAAAAAAGTAAAAGGTAAAGGTTTCCTTTGCACGAAAGCCAGTCAAATCTGACTCCAGGGGGCAGTGCTCATCTCCGTTTCCAAGCCAAGGAGCCAGCACTGTCTGAAGACTTCTCCGTGGTCATGTGGCTGGCACTGAGGCACACAGAATGCTGTTACCTTCCCACTGAAGTAGTACCTACTTATCTACCTGCAATTTCTTGCTTTTGAACTGCTAGGTTGGTTGGAGCTGGGGCCAGGACTGTTACGCAGCACTTAGGGTCTTGAACTGCTGAACTACCGACCTTCCAGTCTGTGGCCCAGCATCTTAACCTCTGAGCCACCGCAGCCCCCATACAAAGTGGAGAGAAAAAATTGAGTCCAGTGGCATCTTTAAGACCAACAAAGGCTTATTCAAGGTATGAGCTTTCAGGTACACGCACACTCCTTCAGCTACAATGAAAGCTCATGCCTTGAATAAATCTTTGCCGGTCTTACTCTGTGCCATCCCCTTTGAGTCCCAGTGAGAAAGGCAGACTATAAATAACAGAACTGTGTACAGTTCTGGTCGCCGCATCTCAAGAAGGATATTATAGCACTGGGAAAAGTGCAGAAAAGGGCAACTAGAATGATAAAAGGGTTGGAACACCTTCCCTACAAAGAAAGGTTAAAACGCTTGGGGCTCTTTAGCTTGGAGAAACGACAGCTGAGGGGTGACATGATCAAGGTTTATAAGATTATGCATGGGATAGAGCAGGTAGAGAAAGAGGTATTTTTCTCCCTTTCTCACAATAATAAGAACACGTGGGCACTCCATGAAATTGCTGAGCAGTCGGATTAGAACAGATAAAAGGAAGTACTTCTTCACCCAAAGAGTGATTAATATGTGGAATTCACTGCCACAGGAGATGGTGGCGGTTACAAGCATGGACAGTTTCAAGAGGGAATTAGATAAACATATGGAACAGAAGTCCATCAGTGGCTATTAGCCACAGGATATAGATGGGAACTCTCAGTCTGGGGCAGGTGATGCACTCTATTCTTGGTGCTGGAGGGGGCAACAGTGGGAGGGCTTCTAGTGTCCTGGCCCCACTGCTGGACCTCCTGATGGCACCTGGTATATTTTGGCTGCTGTGTGACAGAGTGTTGGACTAGATGGGCCATTGGCCTGATTCAACATTGGCTTCTCTTATGTTCTTATGTTCTTAACATAAATTAAAAATAAAAAAATTAGGACAGTATGCCTTTTTTTTGAGCCAAGGGTTAAATGTTTGCAAGCAACCAAATAACTAGGAATCTGTCCTAATGTATACATTATAAAATCGGGGCATTTAATAATCTCTTTACCTATGCATTGTATTCATATCCTGCGATCCATACAAGGAGGTCGGAGCAGTGTTTGGGGCCATATTTGCAGCAACCCTATGACTGGCTCAAGGTCATTCACACTGCAGTCCTCAGCAGAATTAAACCCTTCAACATCCATTGAACCCCCTGTGATTAGGTAAAGATAAAGGTTCCCTTGCTTGAAAGCCAGTTGAATCCGACTCTAGGGTTGTGGTGCTCATCTCCGTTTCCAAGTCGAAGAGCCAGCACTGTCCGAAGACATTTCTGTGGTCATGGGGCCAGCATGACTAAATGCCAAGGTGCACAGAACGCTGTTACCTTCCCACTGAAGCAATACCTATTTATCTGCTTGCAATTTCTTGCTTTCGAACTGCTAGGTTGGCAGGAGCTGGAACCAGAGACGGAAGCTCACTCCATCATGTGGCACTTGGGTCTCAAATTGCTTAACTACTGACCTTCCAGCCTGCAGTTCAGCGTCTTAACCACTTGAGCCCTGTGATTAGTAGGATGTAATTCTGTTTAGGATTGCACTGCCAAGCAGAGATGTGAGGGTGGCTTTCACCACTATGACAGTAAAATCTGCAAACACTGACATGACTTTTTTTTTTTTTAGCAGGAATCTCTATTGCGAAATGAGGGGGACAATTATTAGTGATATCTACATGGCAGTTTGGAGGCTATTTTGGTCCTCGCTGCCTTCCCAGTGAGTCTCAAAAGTTATTTGGTTTTGATTGTGCAGAGCTGACCTGCTGTTTTCTTGCTCTGCTGCTTGCCTACTGAATCAAGCCCATTTTAATATCTCGCAGCTTTCCAAGACACACACACACACAAAAATTGCAACCCAAAATCCATTATCTTCAAAGAGTGAAAGTAATGGAGTTTCACTGGAGCTGAAGTCATTTTACACCAGCAAGTGTAGGGCTCCGGTGTTTAATCATTTTTAATCATTTCCCTCTAAATTACAAGTCCTCTCCCCCAAATCATTCCATCAAAAGCATCAGCTCTCTTCATTTTTTTAACATCAATATTAACTCCTTTGACTTCAGCCAAGCCTCTTCAGAATTACAATGAGAGTGAAACTGAATTGGCAACCTGGCAACCAATGGGACGCCAATAAGATGCTCTGCAAAAACAGCCCCCAGTGGAACAATGGGGAACTGCAAGCCGCATAGAGACAGTTAAGGATGCATGCTACCTAATAATTCTCATAACTGGAATTTCTCTTCATTTTTTTTGACTTTTAAACCATGTGGTTTTGTTATCAAAGTGGCATTGATGCTTTAAGAGACCTCTCCTACTTTTTGATCCAACTTTTGCAGTGCAATCCCAAGTAGAGTTTCACCCTTCTATTCCAGTAGACTTGAATGGATTTAGAAGGCTATAACTCTACGTAGGACTCTGCAGTTGGTTCTTCTCATTTATCTGTATCCCAGCTACCCACACATATAAAACAAAACACTACCAAAAAAAAAAAAAAGCAGTTGTGACGTGATTGCACAAAAATAAATCCATGACGCAATTACAAATATAATCACACCCCAGTTATTTTTTGCAGCATTTACAGGGCAGTCCTAAACAGTGTTACACTTTTCTAAAGCCACGAATGTCAGCTGACATAGAAGGAGGACTGCACTACTAATTTATACATTTGATTTCAGCTACCCAGCCTTGCAAACCAGAAGGAGCTCAATGGGGGCTTACACAGAATGGCACAGTGCAATGAATTGGGAGATGGTTCCACCTTCGCTGGTGTAGTAATGTTCTATGACAGGGATCCCCAGCATGGTACCTGTGGTTTCATGGTGCCCACCATCTCCTTTCCTGGTGCCCGCTGAGGATTTTTAGAAAGTGGGCAGAGCCAGGTAGGGATTTTGTCCAGCAAGTCTCCTAATTGGCACTGGAGAGTCAATAGGCTGTGCAGATTTTAAAAAACATTGCTTTGCCAGCAGTTGCCACCTTCACTGTGAGACTGAAGGTAAGGTTCGGCAGCCAGTTTGTGGCTGGCTTCGCTCCTGCACTCATCATTTTTGGCAGCCATTTTGGGGCTACAGCCAACAGTCTGTGGTAGACCCTGTGTCAGAATCCCCAAAGTGACCATGTGTCAGAATTCCAAAGGTGCCCACAGGCTTTAAAGAAGTTGAGGACCCCTCTTCTCTGACAATATCCCATCCAGCCTCCATTTTTCATTAACATGACTGCCAACAGCCAGGAACTGGGGTTACAAACACAGAAGAACAGGGATATAAGGCTAAGCAAACCCATGGATCAATAAAAGAATGGGGAGGAAATTTACTCTAGCTCAAAGCTGGTCCATGCACACACATTGATCATTTGATAACTGTAGCATCGAGAAGCAATTACGTGCATGAATGAGCCATTAGAGATTGAATACCACAGACAGAAATTGCACATCACCAAACACGGAAGGTTGGTTCTGAACTCCCAGCAGTGGAGGGGATGTGCAGAATCAGGTCTTTCCCACCAGCAGCCTCTTGCTGTCCTCATAAAGGCACTTGTGATGGTTGGGGGATCCCGGATAGTGTAATGGTCTATGGCAAGGAAGGGTAATCAGACAAAACTGGTCCATGCATGTAAGTGCATAAGTGGATCAAAGGGTATGTGTGCTTCTCTTTTTCTGTAGCCTTCATACTACATGACATAATGTAGAACCATAGAGTTGGAAGGGACCTCCAGGGTCATCTAGTCCAACTCCTTGCACAGTGCAGGAAATTCACAGATACCTCAAGGATCCTTCTAATCTTCAGCTGTGACTTTGTAGGGAGACATATGTGATTGCTATAGAAAAGGGGAAGGTGAGAAACTTTTGGGATCTTCTGCACACAAACAGTGTGCTCTGCCCCAGAGCCATGGCCCCTCTCCAATGACGCCATCTTATATTGATCCACTGTCTCGATCCATTTGGGTCAGTACTGTATACTCTGACTGTCAGTAGCTTTCCAAGACTCTGTCAAAGAGCTAAACTAGATGTTACCTTTCCCCCCCACATGTCCCCCACAGCCTCACAGCAGTGGTGGGAAAGTGCTTTTAAGGGCCCGAATGGGCTCAGAACAGCTCCGCAGGGGAAGGAAGGGTTCCTTTCTATCCCTCTCAGCAGTTTTCTCATGCAAAAACTATGCTGTGTAGGGAGTTATTTGACCTATTTTTCTGCTCCATGCAGCGTATCTGTGTAAGTGCTGTTCTGAGCCCATTTGGGCTTTCCTTTATTTTTAGAAGCAGTTCCCCCAGTTCCCTGTATAACTGCAGGAAACATGTGAAAACATGGGAAGATGTGTGGGGGAAAAAAAGACATGGAGTTTGGCTCAAAGAGTGGTCTTTTTCATCACCTGCTTACCTGAGCTCCTTTAACTGGAGATCTAGGGAACAGATGCCAGCCCTTCCCCAGGTGGTGAGTGGTCTTACTGTGCAACAAAGTTCTGGACAGCAGGAATCATATTGAGGAACAAATGGAACAGTCAATTAAGCAAGGGAAAGGAAGAACCAGATAAAACTGTCCAACATGCATGGAATCAAACAGAGGTACCACGAGGCTCTTCTGGGCTGCCAATTAAGACGTGCCTGGAACTGGCACCCCGACAAGAGAAGGAGGCTGGAGGAAACCAGAAAAGAGACTCAAAAGACAATCACATTGTAAAGCCATTAAACTGTAATGGCTACTGATTTTTTTTTTTTTTTAAGGTGGGGAGGACATAAATGTAATTTAAGAGGAAAAGATCAGGAGAAGAGAGACATCTTTTTAATACATGTTACATTAATGTGAGTTTTTTTTCTCCAGGGGCTTTCAAAACACTAAGTGGTCTTTAATTAAGATTTTCTGTGTCCCTGCAAGGGGAAAAGTAATGGTCGCATGGAGGGAGTAATAAAGAATTGAGGGCGAGAGGTTAAAGTCGACTATTTTGAAAGTCTTGAGGGGTGCACCAAGTGGATCGTCTCTGCCAATCACGTCTGAAGGAGCAAAATGTACATAATTCTGAATTTCTCCGCACTTCTGTTATAATGCAATAAATAAGTGAATAAATCCCCATTTAGATTTTCTGCTCCTTTGTGCCAATCAAACCCAGGATTCTTTATTCTCATGCCCTTTCCTGTTTCTATTTTCTAATACTGTTTTTCCCCCCCCCCCTGTCAAGTCAAGTTGTTGGTGTTATTAAAAATCAGCACTATGCATTACATATATATCTGACAATAAGCCCTGCCAGATGAAGAATCAATAGTTTGGACAGTAATGAGAACAGACTTCAAGAGTCCAGGTCAAAAGGCTAGAGGAGGAGTGCACTCCAGGGGGAGGGGGGCTGAGGTGATCCCAAGTGATTCCCCCATCCAAAAAGGTGTCCGCTGTGGATAGGAACCGGCCACTTAAGGCAAGAGGGGCTGGCTCAGAATGGATTTCTGGAGGAGGGCATGCTGTTAAAAGGGGGAGAACATGGGGGGAGAGTGTCAACCCTTTCCACAGAGTCATACAACGACAACTCACTGCTTACCTCGGCTGGACATTTATTTATTTAGTTAATTCATTTGATATCCTGCCCTTCCCGCCAAGGCAGGCTCAGGGCGGTTTGCGATAAAATAAAAATTAAGATACATTAAAACACAGATTGTAAACATCATAAAGTCATATACAATAACAAAATAAAGTGCTGCTGGTGGTATAATATTACGTAAAGATCCCAGTAGGCCATGGTGGAATGGTCACAAAGAGTATAGCCAGAGCTGGTGAACAGCTTATCAGGCCATTTAGAAGGGCCGTTGCAGGCTACTGGTGATAGTCTGGAGGGCCTGGCCACAGTTCGGTTGTCGGGAGCGGCTCCTAATCAAAGGCCTGGTGGCAGAGCTCCGTTTTACAGGCCTGAAGGGGGTAAACTCTCCATCGCTTAGTCTCGGAGAAGCATAGAGTAGGTCAGGCAGAAAGGGCTTTCAGCATGGTTAGATAACAGCCAGACAAAGTTACTTATAAAAAGATCTTATAGCATCTTATTTCAATCTACATTACTGAAGACTGAAGAACATCTGTGGTTACGCCACATGCTTGGATGCTAGGATGGTTACAATATGTGAGAAAGGGACCCACAAGGACTTGTGTGAGGAGAAAGCTTATCGTATCAATACCTCAAACTTTCCCCAGGGTTTGGCTCTTCTTCCCTTTCCTCCTCCTTGGCTCATTGTTCAGGGCAATGTAGTCTTCTCTTGTCCCTTCTTTTCCTCCCTGCCCCCAGTTCTAGTTCCCATCTCCTCCTCTTGAGTGCTCCCCACAAGTATATGTTGTTTTTTTAAATGCACAGATACTGCTGTTACTTTTGGGATTTTTAGCCCTATATTATTATTATTATTTTATTTATTTATTTATTTATTTGTATGTATTTATTTTTCATATTTATATCCCACCCTCCCTGTAGGCTCAGGGCAGCTAACAAGAGGCATATGCCATGCTAAAACAATTAAATCCAAATAAAATACTCCATCCATTAACATTAAAATATCGATGCTCGAATACACTTGTTGTTGAAACCAAGATGGGGTCCAAAGATCTTCCAATCTTCGCAGCCAGCACAGTTCCCGATGTTGTTCCAGCGATACTCCCCTAATATTGCCAACTCTTCTGATCTTCTTCTTCCCAGGGCCGTCTCACCGCACCACCTAAGTTGACGTCACAGTGGTGGTGCAGCGGGGTGGCGGCTCCTACTCGAAGGCCTGGAGGAAGAGCTCCATCTTGCAGGCCCTGTGGAACTGCATAAGGTCCCACAGGGCCTGGATCTCCCCCGGGAGCTCATTCCACCAGATAGGAGCCACCGTGGAAAAAACCTTGGCCCTGGTCGCAGCAAATTTGATGTCCTTGGGGCCTGGGACAACCAGAAGATGTAAATAATATTTACTGCAAAGTTTGCCATTCCCCCCTAGTTTCATATGGCTTTGATTGTAATCTTGCCTGGCCTTGTTGTGCTGTTTTTTTGACCCATGCAGGGGGCAGCCCTAGGCTAATAGATAATAAGGATGATACATACAAAACTCTTCAGATTTTATGCATAAGTACTGTATGAACTGAAGAGATACTACATATATAAAACTAATAAACCAACAGCGAAACACAAAAAGTAGACAACCATAAGCACTGAAAAAATAGAAAAGAAAATAAGGAACATTTGCACAGGGCTAAATAAAGGCTACATTTAAAAAAAAGAAAAGAAAAAATAGTGTATCCTGGTCTCAGTTTCTTAGTAGCAACTCAGTGGAAGTTAATGTGCTTTCTGTTCACAAGATATCAGGTTCAGGTTCAGCATCTCCAGTTAGAGACTTTCAGCAGGAGATCTCACAAAGAAAACATTTGGAGAACTGGCCCCAGTTTGAGTTACGTGACTGGGTCAGGTGAATCAATGTTGTAATGATATGGCAGCTTCAAGTTTTCAAATGGAGGGGGGGGGGTGTCAATGTGCTAAAGAACTTTACCTGTGGAGACCTCCAACTTGAGTAAAAAGGAAGTGCAGGATATTGTCCTCCTTGGAATGTATTTCTTGGAATCATCTCCTGTATTTCTTAGTTATTGCTCCTGTTATATTCCACATGTCATGGTGAGGCTGTGTCAGACAAATTTGTCTCAGTGCCTTGAGCCTCTGGTTGGTACCCCTGAAGATTTTATTCCCCATGTAGTATCAAAATCTCTAAATCAATTCAGAATGGTGTTTTAAGAGCACTTTCTCTGCACCATGAACATAAGATTAATATGTACTACTGAATTGTTTTTTTTTTATCCAGCCCTCGTTCCACGGAGATGGGGGGGTATACATGGTCCCCACCCACCCTTATTGTGCTGTGATGGTTAAACTAGGCTGAGATTCACTGGCTTGGTGAGATTCGTTTCAGAGTGGGGATCTGAACTCAGTTTTAACCACTGCATCACAATAGCTTTCACTAACAAGCCATCGTGACTGGGCAAGGTAGAGAAGATCAGCTTGCATACATGCTAATAGTTTTCAGCTCCTAAGGGAACACATTTCAGTCCTCTGTGTTCCATCTACATAATGTCCTCTTGTCAACCCTCTCATTTGGAGGATTTTGGTCCTACCATAAGTATGTCTGTACTACTTACTCATAAAACTAGCAGCAGCTACATACTAAGATGGTTGCTAAACTTACTCCAGGTAGAAGATGAAGCAATTGAATTTATACCCTGCCCTTCATTTGGAGTCTCAGTGCAGTTTATAATCTCCTTTCCTTTCCCCTCCCCACAAAAGTCACCATGTGAGGTAGGTGGGGCTGAGGGAGCTCTTTCAAGGACTGCTATTGAGAGAACAGCTCTGAGAGAACTGTGACTGACTCAAAGTCACTCTGGCCAGCTGCATGTGGAGGAGTGGGGAATCAAACCCCATTCTCCTAGATTAGAGTCTGTGCTCTTAACCACTACAACAAACTGACTCTGGTTGGGGTTTTGTATTGGAGGTGGGCATGTTTTCTCTACTCTTTTGCCAGGTACACCATGTATTTGGCCCACAGAAATCAAGGGCAGCCATGGGGAATGAAATCTGTCTTCATGGTAGTCTGCCCTGGATTCAGGGGGATGACGACCATTTTTTGTTGTTATTGTTGTTGTTGTCAAGTCCCATCTGATTTATGGCAAGCCCAAGGGGTTTTCAAAGCAAAGAGACATTCAGAGGTGGTTTGCTGTTCCTTGCCTCTGCATCACCAGGGCCAGCCCTAGGGTTTTTTGCGCCCTGGGCAGGGCTACCTTCTGGTGCCCCCCCCGTGCGTGCCCACCAATTACGGGATTGCCAAACTCCAGGCGGGGCCTGAAGAGAAGGAAGTCCAGCTGCCCACCCCCACGAAGGAGCCTGGGGGAGGCGCCAGGCCAATCTGGTTTCCTCCTGGCACTCCCAGCAGCTGAAAGGACCCAGGAGCCCCAGGAGCATGACCGACTGGCCTGGGCTACCCCCTCCCTCTTCTCTCTCTCTTCCTCCCCCGCAGGTGTGGAAAGGCTGCCCTGGGGGAGAGGGGGCTTCCTCCTCACCCACCTGCTCCACAGCAACTCCTCCATTGCCCCCCCAGGGCCTTGGTGCTTGCCCCCCCGCCCAGCCTCTCCCGATGACAAGCTGGTGTGGCTCATGCCGGTGGGCTCCAGGAAGAAGAGGGAGCAGTTCTCCTCCGTCAGGCAGTGGTGGCTCCTGCTCTGGCTGCCCCCCCCCTCACAGGCGGAGTCTGGCTTGGAGCCCCCCAGCAGTGCCCGGAGCAGCAGTAGCAGCAGCACGTCTTTTCGCAGCCCGCCGCTGCTCTGCCTTGACCACATTTGGGGCACACACAGCCTAGCCACCGCCACCGCCGGAGAGGAGGAGGAAGGTGAGGGGGCGGGCACTGAGCTGCTGAGGTGAGGGAGCGGGCACGGGGTGCAGGCAGCCGGTGAGAGGCTGCTGCTCTGCGAGAAGGAGGAGCCAGCAAAGGCGGTGGGCTTCTCTGGCGGTGGTGATGTCACTTTTTCCCCTCCTCCTCTTCCTTGTCCTCTGCTTCCCGCCAGCTCGGCCACACTGGGAGCCCTCACCTTGCCTTTGAGCACCACCGAGGCACTCTGGGCCAGTCCCTCCACCCACTCCACTGAGGAGCACAGCGGCGCCTGGCAGCAACAGCAGGAGACACAGCAGTGCCCAGGAGGGAGCCATGGCCATGAGGGAGTGGCCAAGGGTGGCCCCGCGCTCTCCTCCGGGTTGTCCCACTGCTGCCTCTCAGCCGCTGCCACCACCACCGCCACCTGCGCACCTTCTGGGGCAGGGGGAGGGGGCTGCTGGCCAAATTGAGGAAGGCAGGAAAGCCACCCTCTGCAGGCGCTGGAGCCAGGGGGCTTGGGGGGTGGGGCTTGGGGGGCCTTGGGGGGTGGGGGCTTGGTGCCCCAGGGCCGGCCCATGCTCTAGGCAAATGCCTAGTTCGCCTAGTGGGTGAGCTGGCCCTGTGCATCACAACACTGAACATCCTTGGTGGTCTTTCATCCAAATACTAACCAGGGCCAACCCTGGTTAGCTTCCAAGATATGACTGGGTTGGACTAGCCTGGATTGTCCATACTTGAAAGCTAAACAGGTCTGGTTCTGGTGAATGCCTCATAGGGAGGGGTGCTTCCAAAAAGTCCTGACCTATATTTTGCCCTGAATTTTATGGAACCCCAAATTAGCTGGTCATGTTTCTGAACTGGAACCAATGAATTAGAAATTATCTGTTGTTCTGTTTGTTTGTTTATTTACCTGCATATTTCATTTATACCTGCAAAGGTCTCTATGATATTCAGAAGTCATGTTCATATTTTATATTAGTTCCAGGGTACCAGATTCTGGAGTAGTTTCAGAGCACGTTTCCCTTAGGGCTCTGGGTCAGCTGGCTAGGCAAACTGCTGTGAAGGACTTTGGTGAGCCTTAAGTTCCCCCCCCCCTTTATTTTGAATAAAATTATACTTGGTTTATTCAAGACAACTCTCAGCTTATTCCTGAGTTATTGCCAAATCCTCCAGTCTCCTAGTGAGTTTCATGGCAGAGTGAGGACTGAAACTCTGGCCTCCCCAGCCATAGCCTGACATTGTGATCACTATTCTACAGCAGCAAATTCAATCTGATGCACTTCTGGAGTTAACTGCAGATATTTGCCTGGTTACATCACAATTAAGGAGGAGTGAAACAGTGCAGAGAAAGATCCTCAGACAACAATGGAAAGAGACTGGCAAATTGCTCATCCCTAGTGCCAGACTGTGAGAAGACTTCAGAATCCTATGTACAATGCCTTGAATTCTTAAAAAACAAAAAAACAAAAAAGGTGGAATGGAAATATAATAAGCAATAAACATGCTTGGTCACCCTGGAGTGTGACAAAGAGAAGAGAGAATTATCCATTGCTCCCAACCTTTCTTGGATAACCCATGCCAAATTCTTGACTTTATTTTAACCTCATTTCCTTGCCTTGGATGCATCTTTCTGCCTGTACCTTTGCGCCAAGCCAATTTTATGTTGTTGAATCATTGCAAGCTGACATTTTCCATAATGTTTAATGGCACATGATGACTTTGCAGCCAGAAACACACCGCATCTATGTGGAATTTAATGAATGGAGCCATCAACAGAATCAATAAGCACGCTGGATCCTTCTTAAGGTTAATATCCGTCTTTTATGTGAGAAAAGAATTTATTTTCCTAATACTTTTTATTTTCACCCTTGAAGCAGAAGCCCTTGTAAATATGAAAATATTACCATTCTTTGCTTCCCTATAATTTGGCATCATTACAGATGTCTTAATGTCTCTAATATATGACAGGAGAAGCTGGCACATAAAATATTTCATCTGTGCTGCCTGCCAAAGCTCCTGCCACCAGATGAAAACTTATAAAAAAATTTCCAAGGAGGAAATTAATTCCAACAAAAATTATCCTCTCATCCCCCGAAAAAAAGGAGACAAAGCAACAAACATTAATGGTTCTCTTTTTCAGTTGCTTTGCAGACAATTCTAGAATTGATTGATGGAGTTCATAAATTGTTTTGGACAGAGGCAGCAATTTGCTAAAGTGAGCTTTGAGAGCAGGGCCTTGGTTTATGGATTTCCATACGCATGTTGGAGACAATTTAGTGTACTTTCCCTGGAAAAAGACAGGGGGCACCTTCAAACTCCATTCTTCAAAAGTGTTTGGAAAAGGGATAGAGGCAGGAAAGTTCTCCAAAGAGTTCGGACCAATCCAGGCCTATTCTTTAAATCAGAGAGGGTAAGGAGGGGAAACCCCGACTAGGATGGCTCAGGCTAGTCCAATTGCATCAGGTTGTAGAAACTAAACTGGGCTGGCCCCATCTATCATTTGCAAATCCATGGAGTGGTGATTGCTCTGTTGGGTCCATCTAATTCAATATTATCTGCTCTGGCTGCTGGCAGTTCCAGTAGTTTACTCCCTGATATTCTTTAGTTGAAGACATCAGGGAAGAAGGAGGAGGACAAGGAGATTGGAATTATACCCCACCCTTCACTACCCAAAGGAGTCTCAGAGTGGCTTACAATCTCCTTTCCCTCCCTGTGAGGTAGGTGGGCCTGAGAAAGCTTGTAACTGACTCAGGGTCACACCAGCAGCCACAAGTGAAGGAGTGGGGAATTAAACCCAGTTCTCCCAGATTAGAGTCTGCGCTCCTAACAGCTACACCAAACTGGACAGAACCAGTATCCTAAATCTGTGTTCTGCCATTGAGCCACAGCCTCTTACCCAAGCCAGAGCATCAGTCTTGGACAACCTGGACATGACAGTGTTTCTTCCTATGTGGAATGATGTCCAGTTTCAGAAAGAAACCACAAAAATCACCCTACTCATATGGTTCATCCAGATGTGATCAGAACACTGAAAATGGACCGTATGGAAGCAGTTACCACAATCAGTTGAGTAATATATGAATCAGAGTTGAATTATTTCAGCCTCCATTTCAGTGAGTTGCAGGTTCAGGACTGAGGTGTTTCCCCCTTGTGATCAGTGGCTGATTTTTAGAGTACTGTACAGTTCTTACAGGCAGGGGTCTTTTCGTAGAAGAACAGCTGCAGGAGCTCATTAGCATATGGTATGCTAATGAGCTATTAGGGTATTAGCATATGCCACGCCCCCTGACATCACCGGAAGTGATGTCAGAAGGGGAAGCAAAAGGGGGGAAGCATCTTCAAAAGCCTCCCCTTCCCTTCCCCAGCTGGTCTGGGTGGGGGAGCTAAGAGAGAAGGGGTTTAAAGTTTAAACTCCTTCTCATGAGAGTTGGGCCACAGAAGGAGGAAAGAGGGAAGGAAAGAGAGAGAGTAGAGAGAAGGAAAGAAGGAAGAGGGAAAGAAAGAGAGGGAAGAAGGAGGGAAACAGGGAAAGGAGGAAAAAAGAGAAGAGAAGAAGGTGAGAAAGAAAGAAAGAAAGAAAGAAAGAAAGGAAAGAAAGAAAGAAAGAAAGAAAGAAAGAAAGAAAGAAAGAAAGAAAGAAAGAAAGAAAGAAAGAAAGAAAGAAAGAAAGAAAGAAAGAAAGAATGAGGGAAAGAAGAATGAGGGAAAGAAGAATGAGGGAAAGAGGAAAAAGAAAGAAGGAAAGGAGGGAATGAAAGAAATTCAGTGGCAATTCAGCCCCATTATACCCTATGGGCCATTGAAGTCAATGGTGAAAACATAGGGTATATTCTGGGGGCTGGAGGGGAAGGGTTTGAGGAGAGGCTCCAAGATCACAGGATAGCTGACGGAGCCTCTCCTCAAGATACCCACCAAGTTTCAAGAACATTGGACCAGGGGTCCAATTCTATGGGCCCCAAACAGGTTGCCCATTATCCTCCATTGTTCTCTATGGTGGGAAAAAAAGTTATGTTTTTCCCACCATAGAGAACAATGGAGGGAATAGGGGCAACCTGTTTAGGGGCCCATAGAATTGGACCCCCTGGTCCAATGTTCTTGAAACTTGGTGGGTATCTTGGGGAGAGGCTCCGTCAGCTATCCTGTGAGTTTGAGCTCCCCTCCCTCAAACTCCCTCCCCTCCAGCCCCTAGAATATACCCTATGTTTTCACCATTGACTTCAATGGCCCATAGGATATAATGGAGCTGAAATTGACATTCGGCTGCCTGAAAGACTCTCCGGGACGCCGGCTGGGGGCGGGGCTTGGCTCCTGAGCTCCCGGAGCTGCGCTCCGGTGCGCTCCCCCGAAAAGACCCCTGCTTACAGGGCTACCACCTCCAAACAACTCTTTAGCATTCATGAGGGGCATTTTATAATCAACCAACCAGGAGGCCAGGAGAGGATCACAGTTAACTTCACCTGCTTCCTAGCTGTTCTTCCAGTCAAGTCCAGATTAGGTGAAATGTCTTATTCACACAGGTTCCATGCAAAACTTCTCCTTCCCAGCATGAATTGGCAATATTGATTTTAGGATTCTGGTTTTCTTTGTATTCTCTCCCTTATTTAGTTGATAGGATGACATGTCACCATGTTCAAAAATATTCAAGGATGCTCCTGAGAAGTTTCAAATCACTGTTCCTCATACATAATTATGGAACCAAATGTCATGGTAGCAGCTGTGTTTTTCTGTTCATTTCCAGTGTTTTGTTTACATGGAATTATTTCACAGATGCCCTCCAAAAGCATTAAGGTGTGTAAACAGTATAGCTGTTGCTTCTCTGGCGGACCAAAGGTATTGATTCAAAAGGTGGGCCACTCGATAGCCAACTAATTATGTTGTCATTTACTGATTAATAAGAAAACCTGTAATTTTTGTTGGCTATTCAAGTTCACACTGTTAAGAATGAGCCTTTATGAAAGCCCTCTTTTGTCTGTGTGCTCCCAGCCATCAGTAATGATCCCATTCTAGATCAATACTCCGTTGCAAATGTGTTTGTAGTCAGTGCTTATGACTAAATAAAAGCATTTCCTATGCACTTTTCTTTTTTTAAAAAAATGACCTTAATTTTTGTTGTTGTTGAGTTTTTTCAGGAAATAATTTTGCTCCTGGTTTGAACTGATGCTCAAGCAAATGCAACTAATGATGAGGCATTTATAGCTTGGCTGTAGTTAGTATAGTACTTGTGACCAGGAATACTCAGTCTCTCGCTGGTTTGGTTTGGTATCCGTTCCCAAGTCACAATCAGCACAGTTAAGTATTAGACAAGTAGTTGGTGTTAAAACGGTTCTCGTTATGTTCCACTGTGCTAAAAAAAAAGGCCAATTTTTGCTTGTATGTTGTAGTGTTGCTTCGCCAGGGCCTCCCTCACCTCCCCTACTCATTTGCTGTTGGCCATTTAAATACTCTTGAGAGTCCCTTGGACTGCAAGGAGATCAAATCAGTCAATCCTAAAAGAAATCAACCCTGATTGTTCCCTGGAAGGCCAGATCCTGAAGCTGAAGCTCAAATACTTTGGCCACCAAATGAGCAGGGAGCATTCACTGGAGAAAACCCTGATGCTGGGAAAGATTGAAGGTCAAAGAAGAAGGGGACGGCAAAGGATGAGATGGTTAGACAGTGTCATCGATGCAACGAACATGAAATTGAGCAAACTTCAGCGGACAGCGGAAGACAGGAGGGCCTGGCGTAATCTGGTCCATGGGGTCACAAAGAGTCGGACTCGACTGTGCGACTGAACAACAACAACATATAAATACATGCAACATTACACTTCACAGTTAAATGACTTATAGATATGAGGTGCAGGCCCGTAGCCTGGATTTTGCAATACGTTTTGAGCACAGATCACTTGCCGCTTGCTCTGCCTTTGAACCTGCGCAGCTTCACTTCAACAGCAATCTTAAGCAATCCTAAACTCAAACAAAAGTCCCATTTGAATAAGTCAGGGGGCCTTTGAATAAGTCAGGGGGCACTGATGTCACAAAATAAAAAAATAAAATAAAAATCAAATTTTAAAAAACTCACTTTTGTGGCATTCGCATTCTGCTTGCCTACATGGAGGAAGCAAGCCACGCTTGGGGAAGGGGCGGCGGTGGGGAGTCCTCCGAGTGGCCCAGAGAGCGAGGGGGCCTGGATGGAAGTCGGGGGCCCTTGGCAGGAAGTCAGGGGGCCAGGCCCCGAAATGCCCCACTGTGGCTATGGACCTGATGAGGTGTCTCTTTCTCTGATTTGGTGTTCATTTATGGCAGAGGCAGGCAACCTGTCTGAGCCTGGAACAAGACAGGCAGACAGACAGACAGATGATAGACAAACAGACAGACAGAGATGGGAGGCGGGTCTTTTCAGGCTCGGTTTGCCTGCCTTTGACATACACACACACTTCTCCTCCTCCTCCTCCTCCTCCTCCTTGGAATTTCAGGGGACACTGATACCCCTCCCCTATGAGTAATGAAGCAGCACGTACACGGCAAGCCATGAACACTTTACAAGGATCAAGTCCCATTGAAGAAAATGGGACTTTTGTTTGAGTTTAGGATTGCTTAAGATTGCTGTTGAAGTGAAGCTGCGCAGGTTCAAAGGCAGAGGAAGCGGCAAGTGATCTGTGCTCAAAACGTAGGTTTACAAGCTGGGCATGACCCTCTGGGCTACGTGCCTTCACCCACAATTGAGAAAGACACGTATGCCGCCCGCATAGGCTCAAAAGCTATCACAAGCTGCGATGCACATTTTGTAAATGTTGCTTGTTGCCAGCTGCCCGTGACCTTTGTGGCAGAGAAGCAAGGCACGCAAGAAAGCCTGAAGAAAGAGCTACCTTGCAGGAATAAAGCTGCTTGACACAGCAGTTGATGTGAACTTTGAACAAACACATCAAAGTGACCCAGGGAGAGTTTAACGCAGGTGTAGATGAGCAAATTGATCAGGAGAAGTTTACAGCATCCCTGCTTGTTGTGACACTTATTGGATGTCATTCTACATACTTTGCAGACTGACAGTACTTCCTGAGAGCTGAAGGACAGTGTGGTGTAGCAGTCGAATGTTAGACTAGGATCAGGGACACTCTCGTTTGGCTCTGCGCTCTTGCAGTGGAAGCTTGCTGGTGACCTTGGGCCGGTCACACACTCAGCCTAACCTACCTCGTAGGGAAAAGAAAAATGGAGAAGAGGGGAATGGTTTTAGCTGCTTTAGATCCCCACTGGGCCAAAAAGGTAAAGGTTTCCCTTGCTCAAGAGCTAGTCGAATCTGACTCTAGGGGGCGGTGCTCATCCCCATTTCCAAGCTGAAGAGCCAGCACTGTCTGAAGATTTTTCCATGGTCATGTGGCCAACATGACTAAACACCAAAGACACATGGAATGCTGTTTCTTTTCCACCAAAGCAGTACCTATTTATCTATTTGTATTATTATTATTATTATTATTGCTTTTGAACTGCTAGGTTGGTAGGAACTGGGGCCACAGACGGAAGCTCACTCCATCATGCAGCACTAGAGTCTCGAAATGCTGAACTACAGACCTTCTGGTCTGCAGCTCAGCATCTTAACTTCTGAGCCACTGTGGCTCAGAAAGGTGGGGTATAAATGAAGTAAATAATCAGCAAATGGTTAGAGCCATCACCGCCCATGGTGTAAGCAGAGACATTATTGCCTGTCTTCCTTGCTGTTTAAAAACCTGCAAAATCTGTTCAAATACTGGCAGTTGGTTAATGGTGATGACCAGCTTACCATGTGGGTAACGTGGCAGAAGTGTGCTCATTTCTTAAATGAGCATTAATGTGCTGTGATACAGATGATTGTGGCTAGTTCTGTAATACTCCGTGGCTGCTGTTATTCCATCCCTAGTTACTGACTTTTCTCTGTTGCTACGAAGGGAGTTAGTTCTACCTATCCCTTCATGGATTGCTGCAGTGTCTTGTTACTACTTCCTAGCTGTTTGTTTACACGTATAGATAGCTGAATGTCAGGTTAAGAAAAGCCCCTAGTGTATATAATCTAAATTATCCACGCACATTCGCTATGCGTGTCCTTCACTCAAGTGGATTTTGTTTTGTTTTTTTTAAAAAACAGCCTCAGCTGTGAACATCTGCTCATGTGTGCACATGAACACCTCCTTCACAAAATGGGAAATAGGGAAACTTACCTCATAAGAATCAGTTTGCACATTAAAATAAAAAATATGTGTGCATATACCCCTCAGCCATCACACGACAGACAGACAGACAGACAGACAGACAGACAGACAGACAGACAGATGTGAGTGTGTAAAAGAAATACCAAAAGACAGTTTTTGGTTGAAGACAAAAATAGAGATGAGCACGAACTGGCTGAATTTTGGCTGGTTCATGGTTTGTGAACTGAACTCCATGGCAGGTCAACTGGGATAAACTTTCCACAAACTTTCAAGATGTTTGTGGCAGTTCATGGTGGTTTGTGAATGGATACATTTCCAGACAGTTTCTGCTCAATAAAAATGTTTACCAAACTTCAAAGCAATAGGTTCCCAAAGCAACTTCAAAGTGTTTGGTGTGTGTAGCTTGTACTTTTGAAACTGCGCCTGACATTTTCCCCAAAAGCACTTTCCTAGGAACATCTTCTTTTTTTTTTTTTTGGGGGGGGGGGAATAACTCAGATGTCCTAAGTCCACCTGCACTTGGAGGACATGTAGAGGAGAATCAGTGAGGGGATGTTATCCTGAGAGTTTGATGTCACTAATTTGCACAGGGCCTTTCTATACACTCCTGAACCTGTGCCTGTCAATTGCCCCAAAAGCACTTTCCTGGAGGGGAAACACAGACCCTGTAAATCCAATGCTCACCAAACTTGGCAAGCTGGTAGAGGAGAGCCAGCCAGAGATCTCCTGTGAGTTTAGTGTCTCTAGTTTGCACAGGAGCCATTCCATACACTCCTGAACTTTCTGTACCTGCCATTTCCCCAGAAAGCATTTTCCTGGGGGCACCTTCTTAGGAGGGCTGTAGCTCAGACCCCATAAATCCAATCCTCACCAAACATGGAGGACAGGTAGAGGAGAGTCAGCCAGAGACCCCCTGTAAGTTCAGGGTCTATAGCATGCCAGGGGGAGTGTTCCACCACATCACAAACCTCATAAACTGAACCAGTTTGTTTTGCACCTAAAAGTTTGTTTCATAAACTGGTCATGCCACAAGCCATGAACCAAACTATATTTTTCTGGTTTGTACCCATCCCTAGAAAGAAACTGTCAAACATACTGATACAAAAGGGTATACCTCACAAGACCTACCAATATTGAAATCTTTCAGTATGCATACAGAATATTTTTTGTGTTTGGAAAACCCAAGAGAAGAAGAAGGAGGAAAAGGAGGAGGAGGAAGAGGAGATTGGATTTATACCCTGCCCTTCACTACCCGAAGGAGTCTCAGAGTGGCTTACAATCTCTTTTCCCTTCCCCTCCTTACAACAGACACTCTGTGAGGTAGGTGGGACTGAGAGAGCTCATTCGAAGACTGCTCTTGAGAGAACAGCTCTCAGAGAGCTGTGACTGACCCAAGGTCATAGCAGCAGCTGCACGTGAAGGAGTGGGGAATCAGACCCGATTCTCCCAGATTAGAGTCCATGTTCTTAACTCTATACCATACTGTGAACTCATTCTATAAAAGGGAACTCCACCCATGAAACTGCTAGGGGTTTTTTTGGGGGGTAGCGTCCCCATTCAGTCTTACCTGCCGCTAACCTTGTGGGAAATATGAAGAGTCCTTAGACTTTTACCTAGACTTTTACCACACAAAAGAATGTGTGCAAAAAAAATGACATCTCATTTGTAGACAAGCAAGAAAACACTCCACAGAAGACTCTGCCTCTAGGCAAGCTGCTCATCTTTATTGATTCAAAAGTGAAGCAGACAAAAATGATGTCATCAAACCACATTATCTTCTCTGGAAGATATTTTCTGTTTAGAGAGATGTGGAAATATGAGAACCCCACTGAATCAGAATGGTGGTCCATCAAGTCAAGCCACTTGCCCTAGAGAGCTAATGAACAGGTCACAGTGGCCAAGGCCTTCCCCTGACGTTTCCTTCTAGCACTGGTATTTAGAATATGCAGGTTTCCTTTGGTCACCATGACTACTAATCAACGATGGCCTATGGATGTAGCTTTCTAGAGATCTAAACATTATGGCAACTATCAGTGGAATATGCTTGCTTCTAAAAATAAAGACCTTTTTTATTCCTTTGTGCTCATGTGATCTTTACAGTCTTCCGTCCCATTACAGAGCTGAAGATCAGCCAAGAGCTAGAGACTTGTTCACCCATACACAACCGATGAGCCACAGTTGTCACATCAGCCCGCACCTATTGATCTAAATAAACATCTGACACTTCTAAACCTCTTTTGCCATCATCATTGCCTCTACAGATTTCTCTCCTGCTTATGGTGGCTTCTGCCACCTCTGTATTTCTGTGCCCATACAGTACGCTCACTTTATCTGCACCAATGGACTAGGTCAGGGAGGAAATATATGGCTGATGATTCTGGTGGCAAAGAGTTTCGTGGAAAGTTGAAATCAATATGTGAAAATCAGACTTGTTTGCCCTTTTGGAAATGCTGCCTTCTGGGATCTACAGGCCATCAGAGCCTGCAAAGTTGCTCTCTGTTCCCATTGGCTGAATACTTGTGTCTCTGGATGCACTGGGGTGATCTTCCATGACACCGCTTTCTCCTTGGCCCTTCAGGACTTCTTGCCTCCTCCATCTCGCTTCCTCTCAAGCATCTAACACCCGTCCCCGAGATTCCTCCTTTAATGAGTGTTTTGTTCCTCTGTCACCCTGTCTTAGGGCTGTCTTCCTCTTTGCTTCTGTATATCCTTGACTGCTTCACAAATGGACATCTATGTTAGAGGGTACACACATAAACACACTGAACATGTGATATAGTCAAAGTCCAGCATAGCTCTGGACACAGCTCAGTATGCTCCAGAAAAGAGTGAGAGTGGAAACAGACAGGCACCACAGGTAGGGCGGCCAGCTTCCTCCTACAGTGCGAGACAATCCTCTCCATTACTCTCGCCTTCACCCCAGTTCTGCCCAGTGTAGCAGTGGGAGAAACCTGGGTGAAAAAACCATAGAGTTTGGGGAGACCACTAGAGCACCCCAGCAACGTGTGACATCACTGGTGGTTCCCCTTCCGTAATGTTTGCGAATAATTTTTGACGTCTTCATAGCTCACATACAGGATAAGGTGAGGTCACATATTGGCTGGCAGGCCAGCAACAGCCAGTTTGGTTTTGGGGGTTTGTTTGTTTTTTGGTGTTTGTGTGTTTTTAGCCTACATGCAATATAGAACACTTATAGCCATTTTAGTTCTTATTAATACAAACGGCGTTGACAAGCCTTTTTCCATCCCTGTTTGCATTAGGCACGCACATATTTGCACAGCGGGACTTCCACCCTCCCTCTTCCAGTATCAAAGCAAAGTTTAATAATGAGCACTGCAAATGTATCAACAGCCCCCCAGTAAACAAAGCAGAAGGAGCGAGTTTACAGATGGTATAAAAGTCAGAAGAGCTGCAGGCCTCAAGCAATCCTTTGAGGTTTTTGCAGGCCATTGTGATGGATGCGTCTGCCAGCCGAGAGGCAGGACAAGCACAGCAACTATGACCCTCGGTATATCGAGATGCTGTTCGCTGTGCCAGATTTAGAGAATCTTAACAACTTTGGGTGGCACGGTTCCTATTCAATTATTTCCCTGCAAAATAAAGTATATCATCGCACACTGGGAATGGCTTTATCCTCGAGGTTTTTCATTTCCCTCAAGTCACTAGTAAAACCAAAAAAACACGACTGCCTCAGACACATAATTTCTGACGGCTGCACTCTGCTAGGTGCATAATAGAGTCAGTCATTACTTCCAGAGAAAACTGAAATGTCCTCACTGAACATCACACTGACCTTGCACTGAAGAGGCTGATGAACCTTCTTCAACCACACTCAGGAACTCTTGGTAGGTTTGGGATGATGATCTTCATCTTTAGGGGAACCCACTTCAATTGGAGCACCCTAGGGCTTTCACGCTTACTACTCCCAAGGAATTATTTCTACATAAGAACATAAGAGAAGCCAATGTTGGATCAGGCCAATGGCCCATCCAGTCCAACACTCTGTGTCACACAGTGGCCAAACATACCAGGTGCCATCAGGAGGTCCAGCAGTGGGGCCAGGACACTAGAAGCCCTCCCACTGTTGACCCCCCCAAGCACCAAGAATACAGAGCATCACTTGCCCCAGAGTCCTTATCTATACCTTGTGGCTAATAACCACTGATGGACCTCTACATTGGCTAGCCTTCCAAGGAACTGCTAAACTGCCACTCTGGAAACCCTGAACGTGATCAGTGTTTTCCATGCTATTTAACACCTACATGAAATCACTGGGTGATATCAGCCAAGGATCTGGAGGGTGATGTCATCCCTTTGTAGATGGCCATCAACTGGAATTCTCTTTTTCACCAGATTGAGGTGAGTGGGAAGGGCAGTTGCTCCTCTATTCCAATTGCAATTTGCTCACGAATTCTGAGCAGTCACTGAGCTCAACACTGTTCTGAATTGCATCGTGTATATTTTAGAAGTGTCTGTTCTCCCACTGGTTTTCCACAGTTATCTCTGTTCCCTTCCTGCATTCCTCATTCAACCAGCCCTCCTCACACAAAAAACCCAAGCAAACCATGAAAATACTGGGGGGGGGGAGATGTCAAAGAGCTCTGATTGTCTCAACACTGCTTTGGTGAGTGGCGGGAACGTGCATGGCTTGTCTCTTAGCTACTTCATTCTTGCCTACTTGCCCATTTTATTCCCCAAGCCGACCATGTTTTATTAACTGAGTGTTCCAAATCAGATTTCAACTACTTTGCGTTCTTGCCTTCACCCTGGGGAAGTGTAGTAGAGGTATGGATTTGCAAAATAATAATAATAATAATAATAATAATAATAATAATAATAATAATAATAATAATAATAATAATAATAATAATAATAGTAATAGTAACAATAATAATAGTAACAATAATAATAATAATAATAGTAACAATAATAATAGTAACAATAATAATAATAATAATAATAATATAATGTTTTATCATAGAGTTTTTGCAAATCCTAGAGTGCCCCTCAATGTAATGACATCACTTCCTTTTTCCCAGAAGTTACCACAGCACACTGGCATGTGCACCACATTTATCCCCAGTTTATTCCTGCTGGCCTTCCAGGTGCTGGAGGGTGATAAACGGATTTGCCAGGAGGCAGCCCTACTGGGACCCTATAATGCCAGCAGCCCTCAGCATACAGGTTCATGTTGTTGGCAGATTTTAAACATGCAGAGGAATGGAGCACCAACTGTTTAAAGGAAATAACTTGGTTTATTAAAGAAGATATAAACTCTGATAGGAGAGGGAGAGAGGCTTAACTAACTGACTCACTGTTGTGAGAGACAGGAACCAAGAGGGGTGGCTCAGTTGGAGCAGAAAGGACATAATTTGAAAATGTGGGAAGTCCCTAATCTAGCTGTGCTAACTAGCAGTCCTTCAGCTGTCCCCTATAGGCTGTTCTTCTGATCTTCTTCAAGTAGGTGCACTATAGACCTTGTAGACTCCAACACACATTGCCTAAGATTTGTGGACAAACAAGGTTGCAGCTTTGGCCTTCTGGAAATCAGCTTACCGAGTTAAATAAAATGCCTATCTGCCTATCTGCATTTGTAGTTATTAACTGATTAATCATAATTAAACCCTGCACACTCAACTATACATTTATTATGTTGACATTCCATGTACTTAAATTTGCTATTTTATCTACTGACAGCATTTCGGGGGGGGTGTAGAAAGAGGGCTGTTTACACTGGGCCCATGGCTGCCTTTTTGTGGCAAAGGTTTCATATGACCTTCCAAGATACAAAGATGCTATTCTGCATTGCAAGGTCATGAAAGCTGCAATATATAATGGGAAATCCACCTTGAAACATCTCTTACATGGAAAACACACTAGGAGCTAGCAAGGAACACAGCTTGGAGAGTAGGGAAGACAGTTGTAAAATACTTCTACTCATCAGGAAGCCAATCTGTCCCCTCGGCCTTAAAGGTATTTAATGCTAAGGTTCTAAATCGATTCCTGTGTGGTGCAGAAATTTGGATTCAGGACTCCTCTGAAAAAATGGATTCCATCCAGTATGACTTTTCCCAATGCTTATTGGCTACTCCTAGATGTGCCTCGGGCATAGCACTGAGAGCGGAACTAGGTGAATTATCGATGGAAGCTAGGGCTTGGATTAAAGCATTTTTCTTTAAAGTAAAGGTTTTAAAATCTGAGGGGGATCTACTCTACTTGGACTTATCCAGGCAGATACACATTACAGCCAATGGGATCAACTATTGGACAAGAAAACGAAATGCCTAGGAATAACAAATGATATGACTGAAAATACAGAAACTAAAGACATTAGAAGACAAATAAAAAAATCTGTAAGGAAATTGGATGTCACAAGTATGTCTATTAGGGCATGTAGGGTATGTTCGACACTTCATTTTGGAATTGCCCTCCCAATGCAACTGCCAAAATATTTTTATCAGTCGACAGTTCCAAAACTAAGAAGAGCTTTTACTTTGGCAAGACTGAATATTCTTCCCTCGGCGGTTTTGGAGGGCAGATATAGTAAAGTATCATACTCTAACAGAACATGCAGATGTTCATATCATACAACTGAAACCATTGAACATACGATTATGGAGTGCCCTATGTTCAATGAATTGAGGGCTAATTTAGTCACCCCTTTACTTAACGATATGGAACTGATAAATGTGCGAGCCCAGGTGTTATGGCTACTATAGGATACCAATGATCATGTCACCCTCTCAGTGGCAAAATTCATAGGTGCAATAATCAAATATAAGAGAAATAATACTGAGTAAGGTTTTTTAAAATATTTTCTTTGGTTCTAATTTCTGCTTAAGGTGATAGCTGTATGAGCAGTACTAGATAGATAGATAGAATATATAATGGGGGATACCACCTTTGGGGTGGTATCCCCTGAAACTGTACAGACTTCTCCCCCTTGAGGTAAAATCAGGTTGGCAGGGGAATTTAGGACGGGAGCAGTTTTCATTCCTCTTTTTCTTCTTGATTTTCCTTGATAACTGTAGAGATTTGATATGGCACTGTTGTTTCAGCATTTGTTTCGGTTTTTTTTTTAAAAAAATTGTTGATTGAAGTCTTTTTTTAATTAATAGCTGTCGCAGTGCTTAGTATTACTGTTTTATTGGCACTGCGAACTGCTGTGAAAGCTATTATGGTTGAAAACCAGCATGTAGATATTGTAAATAAACAAATAGTGTAAGGGAGGAAGTGGAATCATCCATGGGTGTGTGCTGGTTCTCCCCTAAAAAAAAATAGAACCACTATTCAAGACTGCCCCATCTCAAACTTTTAAGCACTAAAACATCAACTGCTGTAGTATAGGGCATTTTAATAGGCTGGTTTATTAACAAGTTAGCCTCATTCTTCAGACGTCTGAAAACCAGACCACAATAGTCGTGGTGATTTTTCAAAGCCCCTTTTCTTGCGTGAACAAATAGCTAAGCGGTCTTTCGCCTCCCAGGGGGCATACAGTCAGGGCAAAGTAGAACAAGGCAATTAACAGCAAGACGAAAGCAGCAGAAAAGAGACAGAAGCTTTTTAAAACAAGAGAGGCTACAATGAAGTCTCTGCGGCTGGTCCTGTGTTCTCCCAGGGTCGATGCATTCACGGTAAACTGCAGCTAGCTCTTCTCATCTAACTCCTGACTTTGTTTCTTCCGGCCTCTAATTTAGACTGCAGGTAGAGGGAAGCATGATGCAATGCTCCGGTATGCAAAAACTTCCTTCCAACAAAAACTCATTCTGCCTGAAACCTTTTTCAGTAGGCCTGGACCTTATCTCTAAAGTTGCCATCCAGGTGGTGGATGGAGAGCTCCTGGGTTTATGAGTGATCTCCAGAAGACAGAGATCAGTGATTCTTGAGAAAAGGGCTGCTTTGGAAGAGGAACTTAATGGCATTATACACCATTGAAGTCTCTCCCATCCCCAAACTCTGCCCTCCTCATTAGGGTTGCCAGATAAGAACATAAGAGAAGTCTGTGTTGGATCAAGCCAATGGCCCATCCAGTCCAACAGTCTGTGTCACACAGTGGCCAAAAATACCAGGTGCCATCAGGAGGTCCAGCAGTGGGGCCAGGACACTAGAAGCCCTCCCACTGTTGACCCCCCAAGCACCAAGAATACAGAGCCTCACTTGCCCCACAGTTCCTATCTATACCTTGTGGCTAATCCAGGTTGGAATATACCTGGAGACTTTGGAGGTGCATCCAGGAAAGGGTGGAGTTTAGGAAGGGGAGGGGCATCAGCATGGTACAATGCCATAGAGTCCACTCTTCAAAGCAGCCATTTTCTCCAGGATAGCTGATCTCTGTCAGCTGGAGATCAGTTGTAAAAGTGGGAAAACTCCAGGTCTCACCTGGAGGCTGGCAACCCTACTCCTCACCCCCCAATATCTAGGTATTTCCCAGGCCAGAGCTGGCAACGCTACTTATCTCTAATGCTTTAGTTTTCTTTTCAGAGGGAATGCAGTTTATGGAAGACTACTCAGTCATCTGAGACCCACCAGCAGGCTGGCATTGTACAGTCCAGGTGCATAGGAATCACCTCATCAAGAATCTGGCCTAACAGATGATGTTCTAGTTAGGCACAGTGCCCCAGTTCTTAGCAGTTCCCTACAACCTAAAGAGGATGGGGGGGAGATCTTTCTCTCATATTGTAGACCAAGTTTCACTGGTCAAAGAACCTTCACCTTCTCTGAGTTTGGCTTTCTCCGTAGGGCCAGGAGAAATATAAAGGGCTATAGACTTACAGCGAAACACGTGCTTGGCATGAGGAAGACCCCATCTCTTCTCAGGTTGCAAGTACTGAGAAAAATCTCAACCTGAGTCCTGAAGATCAAGAAAGCTCTCCATCTCAGTCTGTGGAGAGCTGCTGCCAGCTGGAGCAGAATATTCATCTAGAGGAATTGACCTGATTTAAGGTAACTTTGGGTATGTTCCAGGTTGGAAGTACCATCAAAGGGCAACAAAAGGTCACTTACTCAATTCAGAGGTGCTGTTTGTAAAAAGATGATGTGTTCTCATAAGCATATAAGTGCACCTGTGCTGGATCACACTAATGGTGCATCTAGTTGAGCATCCTGTTTCACACAGTTGCCAAACGAACAGCACCAGAAAGCTTATATACATGGTCTCTCTCTCTCTCTCTCTCTCTCTCTCTCTCTCTCTCTCTCTCTCTCTCTCTCTCTCTCTCTCCTTGTTTCTCCCAGCATTGGTATCCAGAGGATTACTTCCTCCAAATATGAGGGTTCCAGTTAGTGATGGTGGTCAGTTGCTAATTGTGGCTGGTGAATCTGCAGCTGAACTATTTAATGTCATGATCAATTTACTGCATTTATACCCTGCCTTTCTCCCCAGTGGGCCCAAAAGTGGTTTACATCGGTTTTCCCTCCTCCATTTTCCCTCATAAGAACCCTGTAAATTAAACTGAGATTGTGTGACTGGCCCCGGGTCGGCCAGTGAGCTTCCAAGGCAGTTGGGATTCAAGCCTGGGTAACTAAGTTGGCGGCCATAATGACATTGGATTACATAGACCAGTGGTCTTATCCAACACTGTTTGTTTGTTCTTTTCATTTATTTGAAATATTTCTCAGACTGCCTTTCACCGCTACATGGACTTTCCTATCACAGTCATTTGTAACAACCCACAAGGTACTTCCATTTCACAGGCCAGGAGAAGGAAAGAGAATATTTAACACTCCCCTCTGACACTTTCCTACCCTGCAAAGCTGCTGTTTACAAACATCAGTGTTTCAGATCTACCCTACAAAAAGGATTCTGGAATCCTATTGGGCTAAAAGTCAGCTGGGGGTGGGTACGTCAAGGGGTAAGCATCTGGCAAGGGAAGGATTAATCCATCCCTCCCATTCCTTGTCTGTTACAAATTGTCCCTTCTCAAGGGAGCTTTTCAAACAGGGATAGTCAAGGCTTGGTTAAATAAATGCAGCTATAACGTTAAGATGATATTTGTCCTCTCGGAAGCCACTGCATAATCTCTCTTTTCAAGAAATCAGTCTGCAATGAGCTTTCCTCTTTAGTACCGAATATCTCATATACCTAGGGCATTATCAGGACAGTGCAGGAATCTTCGGAGAGTGAAAGCTGTTTTTTTCTTCCTATTTCTTTCCCGTGATGTTTAGCCTCTTAGCCACTGCATTTCTCTTTCTTTTCTCTTTTCGCTCCTGCATTTCTGCCTCCGCACCCAAAGGGCCATTCATCCGACACACCCTGCAATTCTCTTTTGAAAAGCAGAAGTCAAGCCTGGGTACTTTGCGGTCCTCCTGTCCCAAGATTTACTGGAGAGGTTTTGTGTGTGTGAAAAAAACCAAGTTAAATGTTTGCCCAGAATTGTGGAAGGGGGAAGCGCAAGTGTCTGGAACAACTGCACAGCAGAAGTGTAAAGAATGGGAACCGGAAAGGTAATCTGAACTTGGCTGAGGATAAAACAAACCTCTGGCAAAAACACAAGTGAACATAAGAAGACAGAAAACAGGGCCCTATGCTCCCCCATACGATTGCCCATCAGGAAAGCTCTTCATAGTTGTCCCCTTTATAACTCCCAATGGAGGTCAGATGTTCCTGATCCCACTCCCTTGCTTGGGATCCACTTCTAGAACTCTGGTGCCTCCATTGCTACCATACCCCCTGGCCCCAGACAGGCAGAGAGTTTTTGGCCACTCTCCTCCTCTTCCTCCTCCTCCTCTGGCTTCTGGAGCAGATGGCTTGTCCTGTCTTCTTCAGCTTCTACTCAGCCTGGTCTGAAGCAACTGCTGCAAGTCACACATGCTTCCTCTTGCACTCTCCCGGGGCCTTGTGAGATCTCTCGCAAGATGTCAGGGGTAGGCCTGTAGCTATGGTGGAGCATTTTGGGGCCCCATCCTCACAAATAACCATGTCAGAAATCTTATTATTAGACCATGACCTAGGTGGGTACTGGGCTAGCAGAAAGGGAAATTGTTGGAGATGCATTGAAGGTGCCCTTCCAAGCTTTCTCACCCTGTGGAAGGGAACTCAAAAGGCATTTAAATGCCTTCTGAAGGCAATTAAATGCCCTCTGAGCTGTATTCCCCCCCTAGGAACTGACATGCTTGCTGCCCGGTCCCTTGAAAGAAAGGGCTAGAAACAGGCTGGGAGCCTCCCCCTTTAAAGACTGGCATTCAGATGAATTTAATTTGCTGTAATTTAACTGCCCCCTTAAAAATTTAAATACCCCCTGAATAAACAAACAAAATTTCTGGCTACAGGCCTGGTCAGGAGTCACCTGGGATTGCCAGTTCTGGTTTAGCAGATTCCTAGAGATTTGGGGGCAATGTCTGGAGAGGATGGGATTTAGGGAAAGGGGTTTAGTGCTGCAGTGTCTATCCTCCAAAGCTACCATGTCCTCCAGGGGAGCCTACCTGGAGTCTAGAGATCAGTCGTAGCTCTAGAAGAACTCCAAGCCATACCTGGAGGTTGGCAACCCTGTCTTTGGCTACCCTCTGGCTTCTGCCACTCAGCTGATACGGTTGTGCATCACAGATGAACGTCATTGGTTGTGGCTATCATAGAGCTGCTGCCAGGCCGGAGCAGGAAAACACCAATTCCAAAACAGTTCCCTTACCGTGTTTTTTTTGTTTTCCCTCTCCTGCATCCATGTCAAATTCAGTTAATGACACATCTTCCCCTTTCCAGTTTGTGAAATCATGTTTTGACAGCAGCGAACCTTCTTAAATCATGGGCTTTCGCTGGCATGTTCTGAAATAGGAGTACACTCTTTCAATAATGTTATGCCTTGGGGAGTCCCTAGCATTCCCCAAACACAGGCATCACCAGTGACCTACGATATAGCAGGAAGGAGGCCCAGTCTGTCTCTGGGCATTCTGGACTCTCTGACCCAGCAGTGATTCTACCTTGGGGCTATCAATTCTGTGCTGACTGTTCCTTCCCATCTGTTCTTTCTTAAGCTACAGCAGGGTACAAGCATATATAGATATCATGGGACTCCATGGCTTTCTTCTCTGAATGGAACTCAGCCTGCGTGATCCATGAGGTGTTTCTAGTCCCACAAAAGACAAATCAGATTAATCAGGAAGTTAAAGCAGCTGCATTTTTAAGAGCAGAGCCCTAATTAGATTCAAACTGCTTCTCACCTGTGAAGATCTCTCCGCGCTCCAATCTGCAAGCGTTCGCAAACGTTGACACTTTTTCCTCTGATTATTTGCACGTTCGTGGTTACTGAGCTTCAGTCTTCTCATGAGAGTTTGAAACTTCTTCTCCTAACTACTTTTCAAAAAATGCAAATGTTCATGTTAATATGTTTTCAAATGGTAGAAAGTGGGGGAAGGGGCTGGATAGGGAATCTTTTTTTAAGAAAAAATTGAATTTATTGTAGCTGAACGCAACCTCAGTTCACATCAGATTTCTGCTGAAAAACAAGCTTATATCTTCTTATATTTCACAGCGGGAAACAGGAATAGTGCTAAATACTTGTAGCACTTTGCCCCTGTTCATGAGTTACCTTGAATATGCGTACAATCTATGTACAGTGTAATACACTTGATAGTTCTGACAGCCAGTATGGCATAGTGGTTAAGAGCAACAGATTCTAATCTGGAGAACCATCCTTGATTCCTCACTCCTCTTCCACATGAAGACTCTTGGGTGACCTTGGGCCAGTCACAGTTCTCTCAGAGGTCTCTCAGCCCCACCTACCTCACAAGGTGTCTTTTGTGGGGAGAGGAAGGGGAGGCGATCGTAAGCCACTTTGAGACTCCTTCAGATATAAAAACCAACTCTTCTTTGCATATGTGTCAAGTAATTCTCGTGCTATGTTCAATGCATGTACAGCAGGACATGTGATTGGAACCCCACATTTATCCACGTACTCGTCCCCAGTTTCATTTGTAAAGTGAACGCCTGTTGGCTGCTTCTGACAAAAAAGGTTTATACACATGCAGGAAGGATATACACGAATTCACTGTAAAAAGTGAACATAGCTCTTGCTGTTCTTATACTGAGGATCACTGGATAATGTGACCCTCCCTGTTACATAGTGCTGAAGTCTCTTCTCTGCCTGCAGTAGGACTGTAGTAATTTACTCTGTGTCTCAAGCTGATGACCACTCAATCTTCATCTACCCATGGAAAGGCTTTTCTAGAAACTGTTTCTACAATGCATATGATGATCCTGAGAGATCCATGAAACTGTTGATGATGAATCAGTTGAAATGAAATAGAGACACCACATGTCATACATTATTGTTCAGAAGAAGACTTGTGTCGAAACGGCAGAACATTCCGGATATCACCATCTTCACCTACATTGGATATATTATGTAAACACTGCACACTTTTTTGTATGAAAACTTTTTGATCAATATTTAAAATTTATTAGTGCAATATTCTGCACAGTTTTTGTTATCTCTTCGGTCATTTACTCTGTGGCATTCTGTTTCTGAAGCAGGTGTACTAGAAAAGCGACCCTAGCAATTAAAAAAAAAAAACAACCCTAAGAATTTTTATTACAGTTTTTAATCTCATATGAGACCCAGAGGCAGCAGGGGCTCCTACAACTGTTTTCTGAAAGACAACAAGCTCTATCGCTGAATACTACAGAACAGGGGAGGGAAACCTGATGCCTTTACTGGAAGGAAGGAATCAGAAGGAGGCAGCTAGGGTTGCCAAGTCTGGATTGGGAAATTCCTGGAGATATTTTGGGGGGATGGAGCCTGGGGAGGGTGGGGTTTGGGAAGGGGGAGGGACCTCAGTAAGGTATAATGCCACACAGTTCACCCTCCAAAGCAGCCACTTTCCCCAGGGGAAGTGATCTCTTTTGTCTGGAGCTCAGTTATCATTCCAGGAAATCTTTAGGCTCCACCTGAAGGTTGGCAACTCTCGAGATGGTGGAGGCAGCACTGGGCTGAGGCTGCTGCTTCAGAACAGGCTGGGAACTTGGGCTACTGCTTGGACAGCAGTGCCTGGTACCAGCCAGTGAGGTCCATGCCTTCCACTGCTTCCTCATATCTCTAGCAATGGCAGTGGTTCCCAGTGCCCCATTTGGCATCGTTCCACTGTGGAAGCCGGCAGTCCACCAGTGAGCCATTCCTAGGTGGTTGTTCTTATCGTAGGACAAGAGAATTGTGAACACGTTCAGCAACACTTTCCTTTTCCAGTGTGAAAGTTGGAAAGGAAACAAAGTGCTGACATTTTATTGTGTGTGCATTCTCAGAGGTGCACATTAGGGTGAAGATTTATGAGACAGTAGGGTTGCCAGCTCTGGATTGGGAAATGCCTGGAGATTTGGAGGCATAACCTGGGAAGGGTGGAGTCTGGGGAACGGAAGGGGCTCAACAGGAAAGTGATGCTATAAACTCTCCAAAGTTGCCATTTTCTCCAGGGCAAGAGTTCTCTGCAGTCTGGAAATCAGCTGAAATTCTGGGAGAACTTCAGTCCCTATCTGGAGTCTGGCAACCCTAAGCAGGGAACACGGCACTGTGGTATAGCGTGTGAAGGTCCCAGGGTCTGTTCTGGTATCTCCATTTAAAGGATGCCAGATAATGGGGTTGGCCCTTTGCTGCTCAAAACCCCAGAGAGCCGTTGCCACTTGCCAGTCAGAGTAGACAATAATCAGCTAGTTGGGTCCATGGTCTGAGTCAGTATTCAAGATGGGACCAAATTTCATGAACACCAGTCTCAAAAATGACAGATCCTGACACAGGTTGGGATGAAACAGTAATTTCTTCCTCCCCCAACCATAATAATAAAATTTTATAGAAATAGAATTGTTAAAATTTATGCTTATATTTGCATTATGTATAAAGGACATAAACACAGCATATGGCATAATTTAAGAGAAACAAATCAATCAGGAACAGCAGAAACCAAAATAAGCTCACAAGGACAATGTTCACAAACAAAAAGAAGCAGAAAAGGGCTTACTGGTAACTCTTGTTCAGTGTAGGATGTTTTCATATTTTAATTCGTTGCTTCCATCAGAAGTTTCACATAGAGAAACCTGAGCAGAGGATGTAAACCTGAAATGGCAACTCTGTCATCCATCCATCCATCCATCCATCCATCCATCCATCCATCCATCTACCCATCCATCCATCCATCAGTCTGTCTTTAGATATGCTAAAGAAAAGAAAAAAAAAACCTCTTCACAAAAAAAGTAAATTAATGATAAAAGAACAGTGACTTAGCCAGGAATATAAAACAGAGTATCAAAACTGCTCTTGTCCAATAGGGACTATTGGAGACCATGTCTTTGAACTTTTAAAATAATGGTAAAAAGTTGGGTTAAATCCCATCACAATTGCACGGGTGGAAATGGATCTTCCCCTTCCTTTCCCCAGCAGACTCCCTTAACCCCTGCCAAGACATTGCTGGGGAGAAAGGGGGCTTTGAGAGCCAGAAAACCATGTGGATCGAGGGCAGCAGCTAGGAGGTGAATTGTGTGAAATTGCATCTCCTTTCACTTTAATCTGCAGAATGATGATAGGATGTGACCCATTTTCTTTGTTGGCTGGCCATGGCCTAGTGCAGAGTGAGCATGTGGAAGAAAAGACCCAATAATGAGATTATGGAAGCAAAACAGCCACAGCTTTATTGTGTACAAACAAAGAAGCATTGGTGCAAGATAGGGACAGATCCCACATTGGACAACTTGCCTGCCACCCAATGAATCCTGTCCCTCCTCCACTCACGGTGGTAGTGGAGGCTGTGGAGTGGTAAAACAGTGAGGACCACCTGGGTGCCAACTGCTGCATGGTCCCTTGCCACCTGGTAGTGAGAGCCTGCCACCAGCCCTCAAGCTGAGCATATCACATAATGGTTCCACCCCGAGACCCCTTAAGGGAGTCCCCAAACAGGAAGATGGGCACATAGACCTGTCTTCCCCCTGAAAGGATCCATCCCAATTCCCAAACCACCATAGTTTGGACAAAAGAGTTAACAAAACAGACAATAAAATTTGGCAATATCCTGTAACATAAAATGAGAGTGGAAGATCTAGAAAAATCAAGCGGCTGGGTGCCTGGCAGGGGCACTTTAAATAGAGAAAGGGAGCCCTGATATGAATGAGCATCATGCACATTGCCAAGGCTCCATGCCCCCCCCCCCGGCCAGCCCCGAGATTACATGGCTGCTGATCTGGGAAACATCAGTGGAAACAGCTCTAGCCTTCTGGCCATGTGCTCTGCCAGGCCAGCAGTAGCCAGCTCCATTCTTCCTTGCCCCACTCAAGCCTTGGGCAGCATACATGGGCCTTGGTAAGTCAGCATCAGTGCTCACTGTTAGGTTTCAGAGGTCGCTTCACATGGGCTTGCTGACTGTTAATTAAGTATGGCCATGGGAAGGGAGTCGTACAGCACTGGGGCTTTTGCAGACATGCCCATTGTTCCTTCTCTGATATATTTTACCATTGGAGACCCTGGTATCAAAAGCAGAGCCTCCTCTGATGGGAGAACTAAAACAGGGGCAGGGCTCATATAGAGAGGTTTGCATGGCTTGCTCATTGTTTAAGCCCTTGAAAGGGAACAGTACAGGACTTTTGCAGACATGGCCATTGTTCCTTCTCTGACCTCTTTTACAACTGGAGTCTGTGGCTTCCAAAGCAGAGCCTCTTCTGCAAGGAAGGACTAAAACAGGGATAGGGTTTATCTAGGGAGTTCACGCTGGCAGAGAAGCTCCTTGTGCTGTGTACTTTGTCACACACCTTCTTATTACACCAAGAATGCACAGTTTGGAATCCACATTTGCAGCTTGCCAGCCATGTGCTTAATAAACTTCCTGGCGTTTGCTTCCTGCTGTGAACTACATAAGTGTGTGACACTTCTGGCTGGTAGGCTGTGTTTGGCGTGCTGAGCCACAGTTTGTGCCGGCCTCAGTGATATAGAATTATGGTTTTCAGCCTCCGGGGCTGTTTATTGGACCATAGGACTGAGTGTGGGGAGGGCTCTTTATCTCTTGCCATCTTTCTCAACTCCTCTGGGAAAGTATTATAGAATTCTTCAAGCTCCAACAGCTCTCTCATCTTTTCTACAGTGGTGAATTTTCTCTCTCCAGCCACTGTGTCAATGGAGCTGTGCTGTTACCTGTGCATAGCAATCACCTGCATGCATGGCCAGAGACCTCACTTGGCACCATCAATGTCTGGAGTGAGTCCAAAATCAACATTTGCCTTATAGAGGTCATAATCCTGAAGCTCCTTAAGCCTAATTCCCTTCCCCCACCGCACACACAGAGCCAGTGTGGTATAGTGGTTAAGAGTGGTGGACTCTAATCTGGAGAAATGGGTTTGATTCCCCACTCCTCCCCATGAAGCCAGCTGGGTGACCTTGGGTCAGTCACGATTCTCTCAGAGCTGTTCTCTCAACAGCAGTTCTCAAGAGAGCTCTCTCAGCTTCACCTACCTCACCAGGTGTCTGTTGCGGGGAAAGGAAGGGAAGGTGATTGTAAGCCGCTCCAAGTTTCCTTCAAATGGTGAAGGGTGGGGTATAAATCCACGGGTGATTTCCCACTAAAGCCTGTTTTTTGAGGATTACGAAACTGCGGGGGAAATCGGGCGAAGCCGCGGGTCAAAATGCAGCCCCGCGGCTTCGGGTGTGAAATTGACTAAAAATCTCGGGGCAAACGGCGGCAGAAACCCCGCGGCAGCTTTAGTGGGAAATCACCCCAACTTTTCTTCTTCTGCTTCTGCTTCTTCCAGATCCAAGAGACCATTGGAAAGCTGGACTCTCAAAATTCTCTAATAATCAGCTTCTGACATCTGTTCCTTTTAATAAGCTAATTCAAAGTTTATTAGCAACAATTCAATGTCACCTTTCTGATGCTATATAGGGACTCTTTACCATCCATACATGATGGAAGCAGGAGGGTCTATCATTCTTTCTCCATTTATTAACAACCTCTAGGGAAATCCATATGTCAATTTTCTTTCTTTTTTTCTCCTTCTCTATACTTTTGTGCTCCAGGTGTAAGTCAAAGAGCACATCCGCTCCACCTGGAGGTTCCGGACCACCAGCCTTGGTGGTATCCAATGTTCCCTCTAAGCTGTGGAGTCTTGTGAGCAAAAATTCTACTTTGTGAGCTACTGGCATGAAAGTTCTGAGTGAGCGATTTGCCCCCGGCATAAATTAGTTTGCTCTGGAGCCATCCTTCCTGAGCTAAGGCAAAAATGTGTGAGCCGGAGGCTAAAAAATTGTGAGCTAGCTCACACTAACTCAGCTTAGAGGGAACATTAGTGGTATCTGAGAAGTTGGGAGTCTTCCACTGCAGAGCCCAGCCTTTCTTCACCCTTCTCAGTGGTTACTTCCAGGCACTACTTCCCTTTTTGATTTCCCAGTCATTTGCCTTCCTGCCTAGCAACTGTGTTTCTTGCATGAGAAACTAAGCAATTTTTTTCTACTTTCTCCAGCCTGTTTTCAGACCAGTTTCAGAGTGCTGGATGGAAATTTTAGAGAGAAAAGTCTGGCTAAATCCAAATTCTAATCTTGGCACTACCAACCTTGTAAAGGGTGTGCTGTATCCACTGTGGATGCCATAGTACAGGAGGAAAAGAAGACGAACAAGGTACGATGGAGAGCAATTTATTTGACTCTTTAGATCCCAATGCATTTTGCAATAAGCGTCATTGAGATCCCAAGCAGAAAATTCTCTGGCTCCCACCTTGGACAAATGGAGCCAGAGAAGTTTCAGCTTGAGATCGCCTGATGAAGTTTATTGTGAAATGCATTGGGATCTAAAGAGTCAAATAAATTGCTCTCCCTTGCATTTTGTTCTTTTTTCTCCTCCTTACCAATGCAACCTTATTTTCTTCCTGGATGCATTTTATTTATTAGTTCAATTTATGCCCCGCCCTCCCCGCAAGCAGGCTCAGGGGAGTTGTGCTCAGTTGTGCACCATACAGCACTCCTGTATCCAGTGAATCTTCAGTAGACTGCCACCAGGTGAAAAGAATTTAACTGGAGATGACATCAGCAGGTTACTCCATGTCAGTTGCAGATCTCCACTGCTGGAGCATGCATGCAGGTATATAACAGAGAAAATACCTTCCTTGCTCTAGAACTCCTTCCCTAGTGCTATCCTTGATAAGACAGGGAAGATAAACAGAAAGTCTTTCAGAACTGAAGGTCCAGTTTTTAAAACCACACACAGGTAGGGGAACTGCATGGGTCCTATAACTTAGAGAGACAGAACAAAAAGATCCAATTTCTACCTAGATTACAAGGATCTTCTGATTGTTGCCTCTCCCTTGTGAAATGGGCCAGATGCTACTTGTTTATAGCTGAAGGTTATTAGAGCACAGACAGACAGAAGCTGTCAAAGGGTGTGCTTCTCATTGCACTTATTTAAGGGATTCTGTTGGAAGAAAGGCATTCATCTGTAGCAACGCTGAGAAAAAGTAGTTATATTGAAGTTCTAAGGAGGAATTAGGCGAGAGTAACAGCCACTTTCTTTTCATCCTCAGTTGGGCCTAGGCAGAGTAAGAGAAAGCCTAGGCTGAGAGAACTGTACAACTAAATTATTCAAAATCATACATTTGTTCATAAACAGTGATTTGAAACACACCTTTGACCAATCAATCGCCAGGAGAGGCTTAGGGACATGTTCCCACCAAAAAGGTGCAGGCAAATGGACTCCTTCCTCAGAATCAGATGTGAGGGTTTTTCACCCAGCACTTTTAGGGTTGCATGCAAAGATAAGAGTGGTGTGCAGATATTCCTGGGGCCTGAGAGAGGCGTCAGACAGGAAGGAACTCTTCATTGCCCTCTGCAAATGTGATTCTTGACAGGTTTCAAGGACAGCCAACAAGGTGTTATATCCTGAGTGGCCCCTTCCTCTTCAAAGAATGGAGTTTGTGGTCAGCTAATGTAGCAGTTTGAAAGCAAGAAATTGCAAGTAGATAAATAGGCACCGCTTTGGTGGGAAAGTAACAGCATTCCATGCGCTTCAGCATTTAGTCATGCTGGCCACATGGCCACAGAGAAGTCTTCAGACAGTGCTGGCTCTTTGGCTTGGAAACGGAGATGAGCACTGCCCCCTAGAGTTGGATTCGACTAGCTTTCAAGCAAGGGAAATCTTTACCTTTACTTAAGATCCTCACACAAAATAATTGGACATTTACAACAAAAGGGTTTTTCATCCATCAGAGAGGTCATGTTCCTAGCTTTGAGCAAGAGGTCTTAACAGCCAGAGTAACTTGGACCATCAGGTACCCATTATCCGTTTTCTTCTATGCAAGTACCCTGACAACACTAACTTCTCAATAGTGACTGGGACTAATTCAGAACTGGCAAACTTTACAGTAAGAATTCCATTTGTGCGTGCAGATATCTTCACTCCATTCTGCGTGAAACTCAGATACTTTGGGACTTGTGGTAAAATTTGCCCTACTTATCCCTGTGAAAAGTACTGAGGTCTGAGACTCAGCATGGTGAAATCCGCTCACGTTTATTAGGTTACATCAGAACGAAAGATAAACTAACTGGTATGAGGCCGGCTTATATGCGTGTACACACTCACACCCAACACCCCCCAATTCCCATGACAGGTTCTATATACATGGCTCAAGTAATTATAGGTTCCCTTCAGGATCCTGGCACTCCCATTGGTCCATTCTAGGACCGAAGGTCTTTAGGTCCATTTGACCGCATGGCCAGGTGCATGCAGTCATGGCCATCTTAATACATAACACCCTGAAAGCCAGCTCTCCTTGCCAATGCCATAGCACTTGCCAGAGGAACAAACCCTACCCCACTGACTCTCCTCCTCTTTCTCAATGGCATCCCTCCCCCCAGGAAAAATTAAACATATTGCAAGGTGGGCCTTGCTCATCATTAATACTTATGCTTGAGATGGAAGTAGTCAAACCCTAACTACCCCAGTGCTAAGTCACTCCGTTCTCCGATCTGTTTTGTTAACTCTTTTATTATCTGTATTGTTGTGTATGCAGACAACATCATGCCATCAACGAAGAGCCAGAGCTTGAGCACCTGAGAACAATGGGACTGAGGTTCCTGGCTCCCGCGTAGGGGGACCAATGGGAACGGCGGCGGGAATTCAAACCCGCCAATGGTACCAGGGGGCGGCCCCTCCCCAATGTATATAGTTGGCCTCCGGGCCAGTTATCAGTCTCTCGTGTTGTATAATAGCGAACCATGCTGATCACTACATCGCTGTCTGTGGTTTCTTTATGCGTCTAACCCACTATACAACAATGGCGACGAAGGTGGGATCCTGTTGAGCGCTCCAGCCGGGCTGTCGGACAACGCTACCGAAGACTCGCTCCACCGCTCCACAGGCATCCTCCATGAGCGCCTCCGAGGGTGAATCCAGAGCCGTGTCGCTGCCACCGACTAGCACAATGGCCATCGCTCCAGGATCCGGGCTGCTACCGCCGTTCGACGCTTCCCAGCCCCAACGATGGGGAGCCTGGGTCACGGGTTTGCGGCAAGCCTTCGTGTTCTATCAGATCACGGACGAAGACCGAAAGAGAGGACTGCTGCTCTGCTCTTGCGGCCCCGTGATCGTGGATCTGGCCCAATACCTTCTCTCTCCCAAGAAGGTGGAGGAGTGCACGGTCGACGAGATTGTAAAGGCCGTGCAGAACTACTACTCCCCAAAGCCGTCGGAGATGACCTGCCACGTGGTTTTCCAGCATAGGAACCAGCAGGGCAAAGAAACCGCCGCGGAGTTCCTCGGAGAGCTCTGCCGCCTGGCGGCCGACTGCGCCTTCGGAGAGCACTTGGAGATGGTTCTCCGCGACCGTTTCGTCACAGGCCTCAGGGAGGAGAAACTCCGGCGCCGAATAATGGAGGGCGAGAAGGTGACCATCACCTCAGCGTTAGCCACCGCCACTGCATGGGAGAGGTCACACCCGACCACCACCACCGCGACGCATCGTGTGGCCTCCCCCGGGAACAGCGACATCGACGACCCCGAGGTACACCACACACTAGCCCAGCATCGCCCGCCAGCACCGTCCGCTAGCTCCGCACGCAAGCAACCCGGCTCGGCGGCGCAGGAGTGTGCCAGCTGCGGAGGGCAGCATGAGAGGAGATCGTGCCGGTTCCGGGACGCCACATGTCGGGACTGCGGCCGCACGGGCCACATCGCAAGGGTTTGCCGGTCCAAGCCATCACGCGCAGCACAAAAACCGCCCCGCCGAAGGTCTGAGGCGCACTTCGAGGACTGCGCGGCCCCGGAGGAGGACCTATACCAACTGACCAACGCCCCGGCCGCCCGAACACAGGTACTGAAACTCCCCAGTCAGGCCTCTACCCCAAAAATATACGTCCGGATCAAAGTAGAGGGGCCCCCTTACAAATGGAACTCGATTCGGGCTCCACCTGTTCCATCATTTCGGAGGCCACATTAAGACAGATTTGCCCAAAGGGGGCCCCCGCTTGCGGCCATCACCCGTGACGCTCATGGACTTTCAGAGAAACCGAGTGCCAGTGAAGGGGGTCGGGAGTTTCAGGGTGCAGTACCGGGGCTTCAAGGGTCACTTGGACTTGCTCGTAGTCGAGGGCGACCTAGTTAGCCTCCTGGGGAGGGCCTGGTTTGGACCCCTAGGAATCGCGATCGAGGGGTCCAACATTGCGCAACCCGCGACTTCCAGGAAGTGTGCCGCGAGTTCCCATCCGTTTTCGACGGGTCCCTGGGCCAATACACGGGCCCCCGGTTTCGCTACAACTCAACCCCACAGTGGCCCCTATCCGCATGCGTGCCAGGTCCGTTCCGTTTGCCTTAAAACCCAAAATAGACGCGGAACTGGACTGACTGGTGGCGCAAGGGGTTTTGGAGCCGGTCTCTCACGCAGTGTGGGAAACCCCGATCGTGACCCCCATTAAACCTAACGGGGATGTCCGCATCTGCGCGGATTATAAATGCACGATAAATCGGGCATTGCAGGACCATGCCTACCCGGTCCCGGTGGTGAGCCATGTTCTGGCCACCTTGGCAGGGGCCAAGATCTTCGGCAAACTAGATCTGGCCCAAGCTTACCAGCAGCTGCCTGTCGATGGGCCGACAGCAGAGGCCCAAACAATTGTAACGCACCGGAGGGCCTTCAGGGTCAATCGCCTGCAATTCGGGGTGAGCGTGGCACCCGGAATTTTCCAGCAACTGATGGACTCTCTCCTCAAAGGGATCCCCGGCGTCACACCATTCTTCGATGATGTGATGATCGCCGCCGCCACGCCTGATGAGTTCGCCTCCCGCCTCCGCATGGTCCTCAGCCGTTTCCGGGACGCCGGCCTCAAGGTCAAGCGCGAGAAGTGCCAGCTCGGGGTATCATCCGTCGACTTCTTGGGCTTCACGGTGAACGCAGAGGGACTCCACCCGGCCCGGGACAAGGTGAAGGCCATCGTGGAAGCGCCGCCCCCGACCTCCAAAGCCGAGCTCCAGGCTTTTCTCGGACTCTTGAACTTTTACCACGCCTTTCTCCCCCACAAGGCGGCAGTAGCCGAGCCCCTCCACAGGTTGCTCGACAAAAAGGCACCCTGGGTCTGGGGCCCGCATCAGGCTGCTGCGTTCCGGGCCATCAAGGCCCTGCTCATCTCGAACGCGGTCCTGGCACATTTCGACGAGACCCTGCCCGTGGTCTTGGCTTGCGATGCGTCTCCATATGGGGTGGGAGCCGTGCTGGCGCACCGTCTCCCGGACAGCCGGGAGGTCCCGGTCGCGTACTACTCGCGGACCCTGTCTGCGGCCGAGCGGAACTACGCCCAGATAGACTGCGAGGGACTGGCAGTCGTGGCCGGGGTGAAGAAGTTCCATGACTTTGTCTATGGCCGTCCCTTCACAGTCGTCACAGACCACCGGCCGCTGCTGGGCCTCTTCGCGGCGGACCGCCGGACGCCACAGGTACTCTCCCCTCGGGTCTTGCGGTGGTCCATCTTCTTGGCGGGCTACAACTACACGCTCCAGCACCGGCCAGGCAAGGCAATGGGACATGCAGACGCGCTGAGCCGCCTTCCCCTGCCAGACGAAGGGGTGGACCCGGCCCCAGCTCATCATGTCCTCCAGTTGGAGGGTCTTCCAGATGCCCCTCTCCAGGCCACGGACATCGCCCGCCACTCAGCCCGTGACCCCATCATATCCCGGGTTCTCGGCTGGGTGGTGAGGGGGTGGCCTATGGCCTCGGCGGACCCTGAGTTCAGCGCATTTACAATGCGGCGCGAGGAACTATCGGCACACAAGGGCTGCCTGCTGTGGGGGGACCGGGTCGTAGTCCCCAGCGCACTCCAGCAACAGGTCCTGCAGGCTCTGCACGAGGCACACCCCGGCATCGTGCGGATGAAAGCCCTCGCCTGGAGCTACGTCTGGTGGCCAGGCATCGATGGGGAAATAGAGGCCTGGGTGAAGCGTTGCCAGATCTGTCAAGAAGTCCGGCCAAGCCCACCATGTGCACCCACCCAGGCATGGGAATCAACAAGGACCCCGTGGTCCCGGCTCCACATCGACTTCGCCAGGCCCTTCCACGGGTTAACATTCCTGGTCACCGTGGACGCGTACTCCAAGTGGCTGGAGGTGAGTCCAGTCTCCTCCACCTCCGCAAGCGCCACCATCCGAGCCCTCCGGAAGATATTTGCCACGCATGGCTTGCCGGACACCATCGTCTCCGACAACGGCCCGGCGTTCACATCCGAGGAATTCCAGCGGTTCCTGCGGGACAACTTGATCCGACATATCAGGTCAGCGCCCTTCCACCCTGCCACGAACGGCCAAGCGGAACGCATGGTCCGCACGGCTAAGGAAGCTTTAAGCCGCCTGACCGAGGGGGACTGGGAGTCACGCATAGCCCGGTTCTTGCTGGCGAACCGGACAACACCCAACCCGGTCAGTGGCCACTGCCCCGCGGAGCTTCTCATGGGCCGGTGACCCGCCATCCTCCTGGACCGCCTGCACCCCGACAGGGCTCCAACAGGACGGAACTGGGTCGAGGACCGGGAGGCACCACGGGGCTTCTTCCCAGAGGACCCGGTGTTCGCAAGGAACTACGGCCGAGGCCCGGAGTGGATAGCAGGAAAGGTAATCCGCCCCACCGGCCCTGTCTCCTATGAGGTGTCGACAAATGACGGGCAGGTCCTGCGGCGCCACGTGGACCAGCTGAGGCGGCGCCTACTTCCAACGGTAGGAGACCGGGGTAACCAAGGGGAGGTGGAGCAGGCCCCACGAGAAGCTGAGGGAGAGCCCGAGGCGGAACGAGACCGCAGAGAGGCGGACCCCAGCGACGGGCAGCTCAGTATGCCCGAGGCCTCATCAGCCGAGGGCCAGACGGCGCACCCTTCCCCAGCGGAAGGAGGTGAGGGGGCAGGCCCCGCCACACCACCAAGACTTGGCTGCGGAGAAACCCCAACGCCTACACCACGACGGTCCACCAGGGAACGCAGAGCCCCCGCATACCTGAAGGACTATGTCACCTAGACAAGATCGGGACTATGGGGGGAGGGGTGTTGTGTATGCAGACAACATCGTGCCATCAACGAAGAGCCAGAGCTTGAGCACCTGAGAACAATGGGACTGAGGTTCCTGGCTCCCGCGTAGGGGGACCAATGGGAACGGCGGCGGGAATTCAAACCCGCCAATGGTACCAGGGGGCGGCCCCTCCCCAATGTATATAGTTGGCCTCTGGGCCAGTTATCAGTCTCTCGTGTTGTATAATAGCGAACCATGCTGATCACTACATCGCTGTCTGTGGTTTCTTTATGCGTCTAACCCACTATACAACATGTATGCTAATTTGCTGCTATTCACAGGTTTTACCAACTGTTTTAATCCAATCTTAGCTATACTGTTTCCATGTAGCTGAAGAAATGTGCTTGCACACAAAAGCTTTGTCGGTCTTAAAGGTGCCTCGGGACTCGAACTTCGTTCTGTTGCTTCAGATCAACACAGAGCGCGGTCCTATCATCTTTTTAAGTATGTAAACACAATTAGTGCAATCTCCTCATACAATTCAAATAATGGTCGGTGGAAAAGACAGCAGCAAAGAACACCTGTTTTGATGTAGATGTTCTTAGCAGTATTAGTAAAAATGTATTTTTATGACTTTCTCTGGAAGAGAAATATATGTGTGTGTATATATATATATATAAAAATCACAGCAGATCAAAAATGTGCTAATACATGAAAGCAGTCTGCTTTTCTGTAATGTTGGAAAGAGACTTCTGTGTTTGCAAGATGGTAATTTCCAAAGCATTTGCTGCGTTGTAGAAGTAAACATTATTTAAAAATGTATAAGCACCCATCAGGTTCCTTTCAGATAGGCGCAGCCCTTATCTCTCGTCCTTTAGTTTTGGAGTTGAACATAAGTGAGGCTTGATATTAGCATTCTTCTTTTCATACTTTCCCTTTCAATGCAAACGCCCTTTCAAAACATCACGGCAGAGTAACCCTTCGGTGCAGCGGTCTAGGTCTTGTTTTTGTTTTTTAAACGTGTATGCCAATTCAAGAAATCAGAAATGATAAACTATCATAAACAAGGGAAGCAATTTTTATGCACTTTTTCTTCTCTCCCTTGACATTCCTGATCCTCTTCAATCATGAGCAGTTGTCACAAACACCAAGGCTGACACTCATCCCCTCTTGAAAGTCTTTCTGAAACCTGCAACATTCGAGGCCTTTGAAATCTGACGTGGACATTCCAGATTTTCTAAGTGATAGCACTCCTCAATTGTTTCACCTGCTCTGTGAGAACTCCATAAAGGGGATGGGAAATAAAAAGAATTAAATATCTCCTTTAGAAGCAGCAGCGTAGGGCAATGCATTAGACAATCGTTGCTTTCAGCTGGCTCTCAAGACATTATCCCCTCTTTTTATGGCACTTTTAATATTTAATTGTATTTTTTCATCTCTATATGTCCTCTAATTTTTGGCCTTGATTTTTCACAGCGTGCTGCATAGATATTGTCATTTTGCAGGGAAATTGGTATGCCGTAGGGCAGGGAAAGGAGGAACAGGCACAGGGAGAAAGGGATGCAGCCGAACAAGAGAGAAAGAGAGAAGAATAAGGATTAATGTTGCACCAAATGTCCATGATATTTGATTTACGTTGCCATTTCAAAGGGCATTAAAGATACCATAAAAGAACCCTTACCTTTCACTCTTTCATGCATTTTTGACATCTGTTACAGCCGTTATACCTGCTTCTTTGCCGTTTTTTAAAAATGGGGTCACGATGTGATTCCAGCCAGTCAGGGCTCCCATTGCGAACATGGAGGTGACCGGGAACTATATAGTCAGTTGGATTTGGCTATGTGATGACCTCAGCGTAAGTCAGTGAAGCTGCATGGTCCCACTGCTATGGGCTAGTGGATGTCAATATCTGGATGCCAATATTTGGATGTCAATAATGATGTTCTGAAGTGGAACACCTGGGTTTTAGACAGCAATGTGTTGATACACCTAAATGCCTGGATGTCTTAAATATTCCACAACCCCTACAAATATTCCACAACCCCTAAACCACCACCTCCCAAATAAACAATATGAGAGGAAGGTTGAAGGTGCAAACATGTTCATTAAAATTCTCTAGTTTGGTTCTGCATCCATATTGATAAGTTCCAACCTCCCATCTACTTGGGAAGAAGTCAGTACCGATGTGCACACTTCTGCTGCGGCTGCCTCTCGTTCTGAGCCTCCCTGTCTTCTCCCTAGCTGCATCCAAGTTCAATAATCCCACTGAACATCCATGCAGTGTTTCAAAAAGTTCCTGAGACAAAACAAGACAAAACAGCTTCTTGTAGAACCAGCCACTTAGGAGCCTAACTACATATTACAGATCACGAAACAACTCAGCAAGAGTTCCATCAGATTTAGTGAAGAAACATGTTCTGAAATTTGGTGCTTCCTGGCTGCATGCAGGCCCAATTCAGATTGGGGCTGTGGTGCTTGGGGACTTAGATTGTCCCCTGTGCCTTTTTCCTGACCTAAAATGAGGCTCTTTGCCATATTGGAGGCTATACATGGACTGAGGCTACACATGTAGTGATGAGCTATACATTTTCACCATGAGCCAAATAGTATCCATTCAGGGCTGTTTCAGATTGAGAAGATGGTGCAGGGAGACAGTCTAAGCCCATGATTTGCAGTCCTGATTCAGATTCAGAGGCATGCCTGGAAAGTGTGGAACTTCATTACATGCCTCTCCACAGCTACAGGGGAAATACAATGTACAGATAGGCCCTTAGAAACATTGTATGAACGATGACTCATTTCTTGATTTTAGCATAGTGAGTTCCACACATGGAGTCACATCCCATAATTGTCCCCAAGAGGACAAGGGATGCTGAGACACAAAACAGATACTCCACAACTGCTACTCTGCTGTGTAAATTGGTTGCACTGGCAAGTGAGCAATTGGGTCGGAGTCAGACTAGACATTTCCACGAGCACGAGGATTTCCACTGTTTTGAGCACATGGATTTCCACTGACTGAACATGATTTTCATCCCCCCTCCCACAGCAGTCCCAAATTCTCTCACACATACACACAACTTGTTCTTGGAGGAGAAGAAATGCTCCAGGAATGAGACAAAAATCACAGTCTGTGAGCTGATCGAGATGGGTAGCCTTTTTAGTCTGTCCATAGCAGCAAAGAGTCCAGTAGCACCTTCAAGACTAACACCGTTTGAGCTTTCATGAGTCACTGCTCACTTCTTTGGGTGCAGAAATGCTTGCACCCAAAGAAACATCTAGTCTGCAAGCTAAATGTAAAATTTAGCTGTGTCCTCAGGTTATAAGGCTACAGGGACCGAATGTAGGCTGTTGAAGTTTGGATGACATGGAAGGTAAAATATTGGAAGAGCAGGGGCTGTTCTTCAAAAAGAGATCCATAATGCCAGTAGGGCTGAATGAATGCCACCACACTCATTCCATGGTCTTCTTTTATTTGCTTAATTTATAATCCCCTTTTCTCATCAAGACTCAAGGCCAATGTTTCCTCTAAGCTGAGTTAGTGTGAGCTAGCTCACAGTTTTGTAGCCTCCAACTCACACATTTTTGTCTTGGCTCAGGAAGGATGGCTCCAAGGCAAACTACTTTATGCAGTAGCCAGATTGATTGCTCACACCTTTAATGGCAGTAGCTCAGAAAGTAGAATTTTTGCTCACAAGACTCCACAGCTTAGAGGGAACATTGCTCAAGGCTGTGTCAAGTGTTCTGGTTTGCATTGCCGTGACGATGCGTCATGAATTCCTGGGAGCATTGTTTGTGTGGATGTGTACACAGTGCACATTACAGCATGTATGAAAGGAAGCTGCCTTATATGGGGTTAGACCGATCGATCCATCAAGGGCAGCTCTGTTATTCCAACTGTCTCACCAGGGTGTCTGTTAGAAGTTTTTCACAAGAAGGAGGAGGAGGAGGAGGAGATTGGATTTTTACCCCATCCTTCACTACCCAAAGGAGTCTCAGAGCAGCTTACAATCTTCTTTCCCTTCCCCTCCCCACGACAGACACCCTGTGAGGTAGGTGGGGTTGAGAGAGCTCTACTTAGAACTGCTCATGGAGAGAACAGCTCTGAAATAACTTGTAACTGACCCAAGGTCACACCAGCAGCTCCACTTGGAGAAACCCAGTTCTCCCAGATCAGAGTCCATGCTCCTAACAACTGCACCAAATTGGCTGTCATTGGATCTTTTTAACTGGAGATGCTTGCACTTTTTTGAAGGCCAAATTGACTCTCTGCCACTGATCCCATGTATTTTGTGTGCATTTTCTACATTCTCAGAATCTGTTGCTCTCTGTACTTCCATGGAACTTTCAGTATGATAATACATCCAGCACAACTCCTCCCTTTCAAAAACTGGGACAGAACCACTGAGAACAAGTCAAGATAATATGTAAGGAGTTCTATACTGCAACATGAACAACTCAGATCAGAATGAATTACTACTGGGAAGGGATTCAGAAGCATCCCTGAGTTCCACCTGCTTCAGACTAATCTTTACCCTCAAGGATTTGTCAGACAAAATTCTGTATATTTATTTTACCTTATATGAAAAGCTGGCTTCTCATTGTAGGAAAGCAGAGAAAACAAGCAAATTGCAAAGACGCGTACAAATGGCAGTGCTTCCAAAACTCTAGTTTCCATTGCCAGAGGAAAATATGGGCACTTCTTTATCATAACCCATCTTTTGAATGGTTCAACACATATCCAGATCACGAAACAACTCAGCCTGAAATTTTTCATAGGGTCTTTACAGACAATCAGTTTAAAGCACAGTCATTAATCTTCTGCTAGTGGGAGGTGGGGTGGGGGTGTCCTGCCATATTTTGGATAGGCTGCATTTCTCTGAATTTTCTCAACATTCAGCCCTCTTGCGTGCTTGCTTGCTTGCTTGCTGAGAAAATGCAGGGTTATTTCTTCTTTTTCTTGGAAATGCTTGACTTTGGCATGCTATGTTGTCATCAAAATCCCAAATCATATGACGTGGTCAGAAATAGTATATAGTACATCTACTCTGGAACAGTACCATTGTAGTTATGGATAATACTATTCTATTTTTAAAAATATTTTCTGCATGTAGAAGACCAGCACTTCATGGAGAAAAAACAAACCTAGACTTTATGGGTGAGTGGATGTCCTCCATGATATCCCATGATTGTTCCAGAATTTCTCTTTTAGCATAATTACATTTTCTAAAATTAATTCTGCATTTGGTTCATGTGCAAGTTAAGTTTCTTCTGTTTGTGTGCACCTTTTCCCTTTCTCTGTTACCAGAACACAGTGAAAGTAACCTTGCTGTGAACTTATGCAGAAGTGTATCAACATTTCTGTTTTTATTTTTGAGTGCATGGGCTCTTTGACATGAGTAAAACACTACACAGAATATACAGCTTACAGGCACAGACATATCATGATTGGGTTTTTCCCCATATTTCATTAATGCACATGTTGTACAACAGTAACATAGAAGGTAGGAGAAGATGCACATGAACTGGAGGAATTGGAAACTACAGGAAATTGTATGCATAGTGAACTATGCTAAATTCAGAATTAAAATAAGAATGGAACAGTGAAGGGAATTCCTAATGTATTTGTTCACTTTTGAAAACAAGGTGAATAAGAATTCCCAAACCAAGGGAGATTACAGTGATAGAAATTTTGTGTGTGGGTGTTACATCATGCTGCCTTTCCTCTCCAGGAATTTTGTGAACATCCCTAATTAGCCTATAATCTTTGCTTCATCCTACCAGCATTCTATGGTTAAGAGTTTACAACATGGTGTGATAGACTGCACTTTTAAAAGCTTAAAAGTGCTGTACAAACAGCTAAAGGACTGTGAAAGGTTAATTCTTCACTGAGCCAGAGAGCCTTGAGTGACAGGCTGTCCCAAGAGATCTGATTGGTCAGCATCAGCTGAGCAAAGAGAGACTTTAGAGCTGAATGCTGAAGAGGAGAATTCATTTGAAATTCAGCCCCGACTGAGAACAGTTTAACACAGACAGGAGAACTGGGGAAAGTTGTCAAGGACTACTGGGTAGTTAGACAGAGACTCCCATTCAGGCCAAGGAAAGGGGATAGATCTTCTATAGGGAGAAGAAAATCCCCTACCCAGTCAAAGAGGCAGATAGCTCGCAAGAGTGCAGAGACCCCTGGTCTGGTATGGCTAGAAATTGATTTAAGAGTCAGTTAAAAACTCTAGATGAGTACTGGTGTTTCAAGAGAAAGAGTCTGGGTACTGGAAAGAGTGCACCACCCTTCTGGAAACCAAGAATCAGAGAATACTCAACAAAAGTGTACTCAAGTGTTTGGGGAAAACAATGGAACAAAAGCCTCTCGACATAAAGATTTAAGTCACCGTGAAAAGCTTAAGAAACTCTCATTAGCCTCAAACATAAGAACTAAAGTCTATGCATGTACTGGTTTTATCTCAGAAATTTCAACCCCTGATTTCACCTGACCTTTCGCCTCTATGTTAAATAAAATATTTTGTTATTTTTGAATTTCAAAAGACCTCAAGTGCCATATAAGTTGTTTAAGTTAAAGAGGGCTCCTGATCCTTCTCTCAGGTTCTTGGGCTGAGCCAATAGCCAAAATATCGTACTGTGACAGGGTAGGACAGCTAGAGTTCTTCAGAAAAGAAGAAAACACTAAGGCAGTTCGGTTAATAAAGGGAAAGAAAAATGGAGGGGAGATCTTGCCTTTGAGAGAGGGGCCATCATACATGGAGTAATTCACTATTTGCTCCTCTGGCTTACAGACTGCAGTAATATAGTCTTGAGAGGGCTGTACCATATCTTGTCTCAGAAACCATGAAGAATTTAAGGAGGAGGGAATCACCATTAAATGCAGAGTTAAGGCATACATATATGTAGGACAGAAAGGAAATGAAAATGTAATCAATGGCCAGTGCAATGCAGCCCCAGAGGGAAAAAAAATAAAAATACATCTCTGTAAACTGTAAGTGTTGCAATAACTCCTGGCTCCCGATCTCTGTGGTACTATAGAATGCAGATGCAGCATAGTAGCTAAGAGTGTGAGTTTGCCAGGAAGGTCCCAGTTCAAATTTCACCTCAGAGAAACAAGAAAACGGTTCAGTTACAGTTCAAAGCAAATGCTGAACGTCCCTATGCAATTATTTAACAATTTTAATAACAGTGAAATATCATATAGGGAGGAAAGAGAAGACACAATTGCATCAGCATTTTTAAAAATATATTCCAAGAACTGCTTACCCAATTGTGTCTTTTCTTCCTTGTTTTACCAATGCACACATGTGTCTTGTCTGTTTTTATATGCACTTTTACCCACACAGTGCCACACCTTCCATGGTCTCTCCGATGTGGCTACTAAAATGTCTGAAATCTTCTGACTTCCTGGTATGTCACAGACCATGCAAATGGCACCCAGTGGGTAAAAAATACTTAAGCCAACATAGGAGCAAATGGGGAGGCAATGCTGTTAATGCAGGCACGTGTCCTGGGTCAGGGCAGACTCAGCCAGGACCAAGGGGACAAGACAGAATCACTAACCAGAAGCGTGAGTCAAGAGTTCAGTCTAAGGGTCATACACAAGGGAAGCCAGCCAAGGGTCCAAGAAGCAGGGTTCAAGCAGGTCCAGGAGACATTGTCAAGCAGGTCTGAGATCAAGGCCAAAGGTTCAGGAATAGCAGCCAGAAACGGGTCGGGGTGGCATGGAGGCACGACTCCAGAGAGATAACACATTGTTCCCACACCTTCTTTCTTTCAGCCCCATCCTTTTATCAGTAGCTCACAGCTGGGTCTCATTGCTTGCAAGAGTGCTGTCCATTAACTCCAGGTGTTCCTCTTGATCTGGCAGTTGCTGGGCAGCAAGGCATGCACTCTACCTTCTCTCGAGGAGCTCCAAGCATGCCCGCTTCCTCCTGCATTCCCCTGGCTCTGGGGACTGAGGAGGCGAAGCAGCCTGTGAAGTTTCCCTACGATCTTGGATTGTCTCTTCCGTGTTCCCGGTGTTCATGGGGCTGGAGTGCCTGCTGTCTTCATCCACTGGGGCACTAGGACCTGCCTCTGCCATCTCAGGGCCATTAGTAGCATCAGCTGGCTGAGCCTCAGAGGTGCTAACGGAGCTGGTATCAGTATCAGCTGAGTGCTCGTCAGTTAAAGCAGACTGGCCCACGACAGCGTGGGGTAATGGGGAGGTTGCATTGATCTACCTAACGGGGTTGCTGTATTATCTGAATAGTTACTGTGTTATTTGGCAAGGAGCTGAACCATCATGTTATTTATGAATGTGAAAACCCGAAGAGGGTATCCCTCTGTGCTCAGCATCCCAAATTTCAAGACTTCCGTGGGAATTTTGCATCCTATCTGAGCTAAGATGGATTCGTTGAGATTGGCATTTGGCAATGCCAGTGGGACAACAGCCTCATGATGTTCTCAGTAGAATATTTACAGGGTAAGCGAAATGGGAGTTTTTTAAAGTCTTCATGGGAGCCATTTAGAAGTCTCTCCAGCTGCAGCTTGACAAAAAATTCTGCAGACTGAAATGTTTGCATCTCCAAAAAGCCGAAATGTTTAAAGAACTTTCATCTCTGTTTCCTGTCAGTTTACTGTCTCCATTGGCACATAAATTGGAAGGATTCTGATGTGTTGCTCGAAACGGATTGCTTCAGATTTGCATGTGCAGTTTTGGAACAATAATGTCTTCTCACCTAAAGTGTGAGAGAATGTGAAACAGATGAGAGATCTGTAGGAGTTCATCTCTTTCCCACCTTATGTTCAAACGGCAACAAATGCCAATCAGACAACCAAGGAACTTTTAAAACGAAACAAATCTTCTCCAATATGTTTCTTTCCCTTGGGATGTTGGGTGTATTTAGGAAGATAATTTCCTGCAAAGGCATACTGGCAGGATGAAGTAAATGAACAGGAAGCAGGTATAACGGGACGTTACCGGCAATCAAGGCCACAGCTAGATCCTGCAATCACTACGGAATTTCTTATCCCTGCTGTTTTGATTCCCAAATCCCCATTTGGATTTTGCCTCTCCCTTGATGAATTCAACCCATGATATCTGAAGAGCACTCAGCTGATGCTGATAACAGCCCCTTCAGCACCTTGGAGACTCAGCCGGCTGATGCTCCTAATGACCCTGAGAGGGCGGTGGCAGGTCCTAGTGCCCCAGTTGCTGAAGACAGCAGGCACTCCAGCCCCATGAGCACTGGGAACATGGAAGAGACAACCCAGAGAGGCAGCACCTCAACAACCCAAGATCTTGGGGAAACTTCACAGGCTGCCTTGCCTCCTCTTTCCCCAGAGCCAGGGGAATGCAGGAGGGAGCAGGTGCATTTGGAGCTCCTCAAGAGGAGGCAGAACACACACCTTGCTGCCTGGCAACTGCCAGATCAAGAGGAACACCTGGAGTTAATGGACAGTGCTCTCGCAAGCAATGAGACCCAGCTGTGAGCTGCTGATAAGGGACGGGGTTTCAGAGGGGGATGGCGTTGGGGAACTCATCACCTTCCTGGAGACACACGGCCACCCCTCCTGAATCTGTTTCTGGCTGCTACTCCTGAACCTTTGGCTTTGACCCTGGACCTGCTTGACGATCTCACAGAAATTTGTGAGATGATGTGGGATCATTGGCACAGTAGCGGGAAGGATCAATGCAGACTGGACCACTGAAATCTGACACTGGAGACCAGCAGCTTGACTCAGGACACCAAGGATTTCAGAACTCTTGCAGGAGAGTATAGATATAGACTTGCCAGGTCCTGCCTCCTTCCCTGGAGAGGAAGGGGACATCCCTAATGTGGTGGCATCACCCAGAAGTGACATCATCACATTGGGAAAGTGCTATTTGGAATTCAGGTGCCCGCCCCCTCTCTCCAAAAGCACACCTGAATCCCAAGCAGTGAATTCATCACTTGGAGTGCAGGTGTGTGGCCAGTGGCTGCCTCTCTCCCTCCCCTTTTGCCAGATTTAAAGGGCCCCCCAGCTGATTGATGGGCCACACGCTCCCACTGATCAGCTGGAGGCAGTGTTCCCTCTCGGCTGAGTTAGTGTGAGCTAGCTCACAATTTTTTAGCCTCCAGCTCACACATTTTTGTCTTAGCTCAGGAAGGATGGCTCCAGAACAGACTAATTTATGCCAGATTGCTCACTCACAACTTTAATTCCAGTAGCTCACAAAGTAGAATTTTTGTTCACAAGACTCCACAGCTTAGAGGGAGCATTGGCCAGAGGAGGGCCCTTTAAATCTGGCAGGAGGGGAGGGAGAGGGGTGGTCATTGTTGGGGGCGGGGCTTGGAGGCAGGGCTTCCCTCACCCGGGGACTGGCATCCCCACTGCCGGCTCACCCACTAGGCGAGCTAGGCGCTCGCCTAGGGCGCTGGGGGCCACAGGGGTGCCAAGCGCCCCCCGCCCCGCCCCCGAAGAAGCCGGCGCTAGGAGGAAAGGGGCGGCGCTCCACCCCCCCCCCCGTTTCCAGCCGGGACTGGGAGAGAAGGGGCGGCCATTCAAACGGCGCTCCACCCACCCACCCTCCGGTCTCCAGCCAGCGCTGGGGCTGGGAGGGAAGGGGCGGCCGGGGGGGGGGAGCTGAGCAGAGAGGGATTCAAAGCGAGGGGTCGGGGCGGGCATAAGGCGGTGACGCGGCTCCCCCCTCCCCATGGCCCTCCCAGGCCCTCCGCTGGGCGCGGGGCTTCTGGGCTGGGCCGTGGGGCAGGCAGGCGGCGGCACGGCGGCTCCCCCCCCGACGGCCCTCCCAGGCCCTCCGCTGGGCACGGAGCATCTGGGCTGAGCCGCGGGGTGGGCAGGCGGCGGCTCCCCTCCCCCCCGACGGCCCTCCCAGGCCCTCCGCTGGGCGCGGGGCATCTGGGCTGAGCCGCGGGGCGGGCAGGTGGCAGCGCGGCTTCCCCCCCAACGGCCCTCCCAGGCCCTCCGCTGGGCACGGGGCATCTGGGCTGAGCAGCGGGGCGGGCAGACGGCGGCACGGCTTCCCCCCCCCCGACGGCCCTCCCAGGCCTTCTGCTGGGCGCAGGGCATCTGGGCTGAGCAGCGGGGCGGGCAGGCAGTGGCGCGGCTCCCCTCCCCCCCCAATGGCCCTCCCAGGCCCACTGCTGGGCACAGGGCTTCTGGGCTGGGCCGCGGGGGTGCGGCTCCCCCCCCCACGGCCCTCCCAGGCCCACCTCCGGCACTGAGAACATGTTCCCACCCCATGGCCCTCCCAAGCGCGGCCCAGCTCTCGGGCTCCCACGCTGGGGGGGGGGGCACTAGAAGGTAGCCCGGCCTAGGGCGCAAAGAACCCTAGGGCCGGCCCTGGGCATCCCTATATGTATCTCAAATCCTATTCCCTCGGAACTGCTCAGAATTATTCAGTGCCAGTAAAGGTTTTGTGTGTGTACTCGGAACTAAAGGAGTGCTGTCCTGTTTTGAAGGCAACCACTTTGGCAGGGCTGAAATGCCTTTGGAATGATTCAAAAGTGGTGGAGAGCCCTCTTCACCTGTGGGTAGTGATGAGGAGGAATTCTTAGAAGCTGAGGCAGATCTACCGCTTTGGAGACTGAAAATGATCCAGCAGGTTTCTCCTTTTCCTCTGCAGTGGACTTTGAATGAGGCTCCTACAGCAAGCTGCTGAGATGGGGTGCTTGATTCAGCACCAGAACTGTACTGACCAGGCTAAGGTGATGAGGTAGGCTACAGCAGGTGCCAAGCAATGTTGGGGGAGTGTCTGAAGTGGGTTGGGGACATCTGGGCCTGCTCTTCCCAGGCAAGAAAGAAAGCCAGCTTCCCCACTGGTTTCTCCATCATCATTAACCTGGACACTTACACATTTTGAAGCTTGTTTGTTCTGCACATGTGCCTGTTAAGCATGTAAGAGCCAGGGAAGGAGGTGGAAGTGGTGTGTGAACGTGTGCCTGTTATGTCTCCATAGACAAACCATGTTAAGCTTGAGCCAAGGCAAGGATTGTGATCCCTGAACTCTGATTGGTTGCCTTTGAACTACAGTCCAATCAGGACTAACTGTTATGTTGTGGAGGGAACAAACCTCATTGGATGGTATCCTTGTAATCTCATTGGTTACTCATTGTAAAGTAGGCGTGGCTATATTACCCTGGACTGTTTAAAAGGAGCTGTGCTCCATTGTTTGTTCTGTTCGCTGTTCTGATTAACTTGAGCTATTTATCACTTCGTAATAAAGCTGAATCACTTGTTGGCTGAAATCGAGTTAAGTGTCATACTTAACAGTGCCATTGTGCATGATGTGTAAAATGGCTGCAGTTCCTGGCTGCACCCAAAGTGAGCGAGAAGGAGCTTGCCTGGCTGGCTGGGTTTGTTAAAAAGCCCTTGGGCAGTGGCAACACCATGCGTGGACCCCCATTCAGCGGCGAGCAGGTGAGAGGCAGCAGCATTGTGGAAGCAGGAATGACTTTGCAGTCCTCCCCTCTGCCCGCTTAAAAATCCCCTTTTCAGTTTTGCATCTCCTTTGTGCAAATCAAGCCTGAGATTCTTTATACTGCTATTTTCTGGATCCTCAGCTCCCTAGAACGTATGCATTTTCAGTAGTACTGCAAAGCGATAAATCACCATTACACGTTATATGTATATTATCGGTACAAATGGCATCCATGGTGTTTATAAATACTGTGTTGTGTATAGCATCCACAGAAGATGAATACACGATACAAAATTGTCTACAAAACTGACAGCAGAAAGCAGACAACTAAGATGACAGTCAAAAATATACATGGATGAAAAAGATAAAAACAGAATAGAGAATATTTGCTCATCCCTAAGTTAAAGTAACAAATAATGGTCAGGTTGTGTAGGTGGCCGATGAAGAGGTTGGCTAGTTCCTTTCCTCATTAGTGTATATATATTCATTTGAAATATTTCTTCCTCATTTCTTGAAGAAGAGTTGGTTTTTATTCCTTCCTTTTCTCTAACTTAAGGAGTCTCAGAGCAGCTTAAGGCCCCGGTCACATGAGAGGATTTGCCCCGCGAAACAAATGGGTTGAGGGCGCATCAAATGGGCGGGATCATACAGCAACATCTGGGAAGCGTAGCGCACCCAGTACCAACTCGTACCATTGGCCCGAAGAAGCGGATTTAAAAAGTACCAGCAAAAGGGTAGTAGCAACCAGTTTTCGCTTGCCTTTTAAGTAACAACAGCGAGAAGGCTTTTCCCTAACCCATGTGCCACCAGCAAGAAATCCCTGTCCCACATGGCTGCTCTACTGTACAGATGGCGGGAGTCACATGGAGTGGGCGGCCGCATATTGGACTGGATGATCTTTCCAAATATTATGCCCAGGTCTGCTGCCCAGCCCTCCCTGAGGCAAGCCCATAAATTGGCAGCTACAAGTCACAGCCTCATAGCCTGTCTAGCTCTACTGGGGAAGAACAGGGACCAGCAGAAATGGCGGAGTGTTGTTTGTTGTAGCCTTGGAACAAAGTTTGAGTCTAGTTGCTTCAGACCAACATGGCTACCCACCGGGATCTATGTTCTAGCATTGGTAAGAGCAGGGCTTTTTTTGTAGAAAAAGCCCAGCATGAACTCATTAGCATATTAGGCCACACTCCGTGCCTTCCCTTGGCTTGCTCAGGCAAGCTGGCCCTTGGACAGGCCAGGGAAGGCACAGGGAAGCATTTAAATACCTCTGTGATCCTTCCAGGCCCCCCCCCCGGCCCATCCGCCTCAGAGTCGCTGGGAGGGGGGGTCACTCTCCAGGCCTTCCTTCTGTAGCCACGCACGCAGAGGTTTTGACTGTAGTGGGTGTGGCCAACTCTGAAGCCAGCCGGAATGCCGTTCCTGTGCGTTCCTGCCCCAAAATAGCCCTGGGTAAGAGAGATTCTCTTAATTCATCTTTCTCCGATTTCTCTGTGAAATCCAAAAAACCATTCCTTTCCCTCTTTTTAGAAATTTGAAGTCTCTTTCTAATCGATTCCGTTTTGATTAAAAGAGACATCCAAAGGGGGAGAGGCAAGAAGAACAGTCCCATCAAATTTTTGGATTTCATTCTGCAGAAGCTCAGAGTCAGCCAGTGTCTCCCCACCTTCCTGGCAGAGCACTGTATGTTGTGTAATGTCCCCCCACAAAAAACAAAACAAAACAAAAAAAAAACTCCTGGGAGGGCTGAAGACAAAAGGCTGCATAGAGTCGTAACAGAAAACTACAGAGAAAAATCAAAAAGAAACCCTTCTTTTGAAAAAGACAAAGAGAATGAGAAGAATCGATTGCTATATCTTTTTTAAAAAGTGAATTTCCCCCAAAAAAGAAATCCCGCTTTTCATAACAATGCTAGTTTGTTCTCAGCTGAAGCAGTCACATTGGAGGAGAGTCAGCTTTGCATACCTGTGTGTGTGTGTGTGTGTGTCTGTGTTGGGGAGGGGGGCATCAGATTCAGTCTGAATCATTGAGATCTTGTTGTTCTTTGTGTGCCTGTGATTAGAGACTGGATGCGATAAAGTATTTTGTGCAAGACTGTCTGATATCAAGAGCTTGTTAGCAGCTGTGTTGGTCCTGAAGGGCGAGGAGGGGGGAGAGGACATAATCAACACGATCCCTTTTATTGTATGCTTTTATGATATCAATAGCTGTCAACCTTGGGGCAGTCTCCAGTACTTAACTAGGCCCAGCTCTTCATACTTTCTGTCATTGCCCTCATTAAGGTGTCTTGTACTATATATACACAGACCGACCAGTGTCCTGTTCACAAGGTACAGTGAACACACATACAATCCATGTACAATGTACACTTGATTTTGCTTTTTGTGTGGGCTGAGCAATTCTTACGTTATGTTCAAAGCATGAACAGCTGAATTAAACATGACATTTATCCAGGCACTGAGCCCTGTTGTCATTTGTATCATGGACATGTGTTGAGTCTTTCTTACACATGTACATGCAGCACGCATTTGCATTCACCGGAACATGTGAACAGAGCTTGGGGCTCTCCATGGTCTCAGGAAGAGGTCTTTCACATGACCGGCTTCTTGATCCTTTTAAATGGAGATAGCAGGGACTGAAGTCGGTACTTTCTGCATGCAAAGCTTCACTCCAATCACTGAAGCACTGTTGCCCACCTGAGTTCATTTCTGTGCTCAGTGAGGGCTTGGACATTTAAAATCAGTCAACTGCAAGTAGCTCAGCCTACTTTAAAGCACGCTGCTGGGAAGGATGCAGCAAAACACAGCATTGTTTGCTCCTGTCCCCGGCAATGCTCCCTCTGAGCTGTGGAGTCTTGTGAGCAAAAATTCTACTTTGTGAACTACTGGCATTAAAGTTGTGAGCGAGTGATTTGGCTACGGCATACATTAGTTTGCCCCGGAGCCATCCTTCCTGAGACAAGATTGTAGGAGACAAAAGCTAAATAACTGTGAGCTAGCTCACACTAACTCAGCTTAGAAGGAACATTGGTCCCCGGACTTTAAAGCAAACATTGAAAAATTGGAGAAGTTGCCACATTTTAAAAGACTTCATTATTTCATACAAAATTTCCTCCAGAGCATTTACTGGAACAGCAGAAAGTGCCCTGGTAAATAATTAAAAAGAGCCATAATTGTCAAAATAAGTGAGGGAATAACATTTGGCAAGCTTGGGCTCACTCCTTCCAGATTCCCGATGTTCAGCGGACCACCACAGATCTTCCACAGGTGACCATAAATGGGTTGCATTTCTTTTGGGTGTTCTATCTATTATTAAGTTTCATTTTAAAAAAAGCAAAAAACCAACCCACTATTGTATTCTCAGAGTCTCAGGGTGGTAAAGAGATATAAAACCGATAGGAAATGCTAAAGAATAATATATATCACAAATTAATCTCTTCTAACTTACTGGCCCCAAAGACCCTACGATGTAATGAAGATTTATATTTGTTAGCTGATTATATGCTTCTCTACATGAAAGCAAAAATGGAAAAGAAACTTTAGAACATAGGTATAATATTGAGTTTTTGGTGAGGGGAATAGAATGCAATAAGGTATAAACTATATGCGTGTACTAAGGAACAAGGTTGTGGTCATTGGCTCCACTCTAAATGTTCACAGATATAGTCAAACATCTGCTACAAGGGCTGTGTGGAAGGGTATGGCTTTGCGCATAGAATCAGAAAATAGTACAAAGCTGCACTGTGCCTGTGCATGTAGAGTTCACTGAAGATATTCAACTGCATGCGGGGACATTTGGAGTGGAGACAACAGGTGAAATGCCACTGGTCTCCAGGCAGCTCCAGTCAATGCAGCTTTGCCCACCTAAGCCAGGCAAGGGTGGAACAAGACAAATGCCTATACTTCTTGAAATATGGCCAGAGCCCATTCTGCAGGCAAGCCACTCAAGTAGCTGCTTGGACTGGCACCCTGGAGAAGGTGCCAATGCTACCCAAGGGCTTGGTTCAGTCCTGAACCCTGGCAGTGCAGGAGGCAGTGGACATCACCTTCTGGAAGGAGGAAAGGGGTGCCCCTTGGTCATTCATTCTTTCTTTCATTCATTCATACCCCCCCTTTTCTGCCCAATGGGGGCCCAAAGTAGTTTACAACATTCTCCCCTTCTCCATGTTATTCTCACCCAACCCTGAGAAGTAGGTTAGGTTGAAAGTGTTTCTGGCCCAAGGTCACTCAGCAAGCTTCCATGGCAGAGAGGGGATTCCAACCTGGGCCTCCCAGATCCTAGTATGTCATCGTAACCACTACACCAAGCTGGTTTAGGGTGACAAAATACCTTGAACCAATCCTAGATATAACAATTACAATTGGATCGCTGAACTAAAAGGTTGGTTAAAGGAATCACTGTAAAGGAACTTAAAAAAATGCATTATGGGAATTTAATGCCATCTTTGTTTCTTATTGAATTGGTATGGCAGCATATAACTGTTTACAGTAAACAAGTGGGGACCCACAAGAAACTTGCAGCAAGGGTGCATCCCTTCCCCACCTTTGCATCCCCCTACTCTAACAATCTTTCATCTCTTTCTCACCCCCTTCCCATATCTGTCAAGCCATCCCTATCTCTTTCCCCCTTCTCCATCAATCTACCCCATTTCTTTTGCCCCCTACGCTTCTCCATAATTTACCCCTTGCCTGAACTGTCATACCACCCCTGTTTCTTTTGCCCCCCTTCTCCATCAATCGACCCCTCCCCTTACATGTCAACTTACATTCCTCTCTTTTGCCCCACCCTTCTCCATCAGTCTATCCCTCCCTTGATCTGTCAACCTACCCCCATCCCCCTGTTCTACTTATTCTCTTATATTTCAACCTATTAACCTGTCAGTCTCTCTTTCTCACAACTCCCCTACTTTACTGGTCATGGCAGCTGCAGGTTGGGAAGCTTCTCTATGCCTGGACCAGCTCCCGACCTCCAAGCCTCCCTCAAGTCAATGGCCCCCTACACACACACACACATGCACAGTGGCCTCTCCAGCAGCAGGAGATGGGCCATGGTGATGGATGGAGGGAGAACCAGGGCCGGCTTGCCCATTGGGCGAACTAGGTGCTCACCTAGGGTGTGCCGGCCCACAGGGGCACCAAACTGCCCCCTGCCCCCCCGAAAAGCCTGCCACCACCAGCTGCCACCTCCCTGCTGCTTCCGCCAGTGAAGAATGCCCTGCCATGGTGCAGGAGGTGGCAGCGCAGCTTGCCTGCCTTGGGGGGGAGGAGGTGGGGTCAATGGCAGTCGCTGCCGGTAAAGAAATGCCCTGCCGGGGTGCAGGAGGTGGTGGTGGAGCTTGCCTGCCCTCCCCCTTCCCCCTTGGGGGGAGGAGGCAGGAGTGGCGGCAGATATGTGCAGTTCCCTCTTAAAGCTATCTTCACTTGTGGCCATCACTATGTCCACTGAATTCTACCATTTAATTACTTGTTGAGTGAAGAAGGCCTTCCTTTTGTCTTTCTTGAACTGTGCTTGAACCCATCAACTATCAACTTCACTGAGTGTCCCTGAGTTCCAGTATTATGGGAGAGGAAGAAAAAGCCTTCTTTCTTCATGTGGTGTAGAGGTCAGAGTGTAGGACAAGGACCTGAGAGAGTGAGGTTCAAATCCAAGCCTTATCCGCTGACCTTGGGCCAGTCATCCCCTCTCATCTTAAGTTACCTCACAAGGTTGCTGTGAGAACTAAACAGAAAAATCATGTATGCAGCCTTGACCCTCTTGGAAGAAAGGAAGCATAAAAATGGCTGCATAGGGCAGGATATAAGATGGGAAAGCCAGCATTTGAAACCCTCTTGTTCAGACTGAGCCTGCTTTGTGGGGAGGGCGGGGTACAAATCTCATAATAAATAAATAAATAAATAAATAAATAAATAAATTCAAATAGTGAGACTGAGCAATAATCAATGTGAGCATATTCGATGCTCAACTATAGAGAAAACGGGTATTAGAAGCAAAGTAATTTAGATTTTTGACTGTGGGGAAACCACCACTAGACTTTGGTCCAGATGCCAGATGCCTCTCTTCCCACACAGAGAGTTAACATCTAGAAAAGGAAAAAGAGTTGGTTTTTTATAACCTGCTTTTCTCTACCCTAAGGATAGAGAGTTTGGTGTAGTGGTTAAGTGCACGGACTCTGATCTGGGAGAACCAGGTTTGATTCCCCGCTCTTCCATTTGCAGCTGCTGGATGACCTTGGGCAAGCCATAGTTCTGTCAGAGCTGTTCTTGAAAAGAACACTTTCTGTCAGAGCTCTCTCAGCCCCACCTCCCTCATAGGGTGTCTGTTGTGGGGAGGGGAAGGGAAAGGAGTTTGTAAGCTGCTCTGAGACTCTGAGTGAAGGAGGGGTATAAATCCAATCTCTTCCCCTCCTCCTCCTCTTCCTCCTCCTCCTTCTCAATGCAGCTTACAATCGCCTTCCCTTCCTCCCCCCAAAGCAGTCTCCTTGTGAGGTAGGCAGAGCTGAGAGGGTTCTGAGAGATCTGTGACTGGCCCAACATCACCCAGCAGGCTTCATGTGGAGGACTGGGGAATCAAACCCAGTTCTTCTGGTTAGAGTCTGCTGCTCTTAACTACTACAGCCATATTACAGATGCTAAGGAATGCCTGAAGAAGGAATGTGCTAACATTACAACTTGGACATTTGAACGAGGCCGTCCTAAAAGCCCCCCCCCCCAAAAAAAAAAAGAAAAAAGTGATATATCAGGGACAAGTGATGTGCTTCGGGTTAGGATCAGAAAACAGTGACCATATTTCATCAAGTGGAAGAGCCAGTATGTATGCACTGCCTCACCCAATCATCACAGCAGTAGACAGAAAGCAGAAACATAAGGGGGCAGGGGGAAGCAGGCTGTGGAAGATCTTTTGGCACAATTAAGTTTGCAGCATGTGTTTAAAAATGTAAGTCTATTGATCACAATTGGAGACTTTATTTAGCAATTTCAAGAAAGGGAAAGCAATTCAATAAACATGGAGGGATAGGAGATGGGAACACAAGAACAAATACACACAGAGAGAGAGAGAGAGAGAGACGCTGAAAGCAGGGGGAGTACAATTTGCCAGCCGTCAAGCATTTCCCCCATAATAGCCTCAAGGCAAAACAAAGTAGGCTTAAAACATTTTGCTCGCACTGTCCATATGTCCAATCAATCCGGTATCACAATAGAAATAAAAAGGTTGTCATCACAGCCACTTTGTTTCATATTTTTTTCCTCCCCGTGTTGACTTGAAGAGATAAAAGAGAAAAATCCATTAAATGGCCATCGCGAGTGTCGATAATATGTGCATTTTCTTCCCCTCTTCTTTAAGCAATCTTTTTTTTTTTGCTCGCTGTTTTATTTTGTTTTTTACCTCGCCATTACCACATTTCACCTGATTATTCCCAGCTCAGTACTCCTACTCTGAGACCATTTTCTTCCCTATTTTGTAATCTTTTCAGACTTTGTCATCTGTGTATTTGATCATCAGACTCCCCCCCACCCTTGAACTAATTCTTTTCTTCAGGACAAAACAGTCCTGACAAAAATTATGGATCTCCATCAGTCTGCAGAAGGTAAATCACACGTGCAACCAACAATTTCAATCAGGGCCATGTGGGAAGAGAAGAGGAGATTTAACCCTTGACTCTGTTGTGTTGATCAAAACTAGGTTTCCTAGGCTATTAGGCTCTTAAAAGGTGATGGGCATGTCCTTTCCTTTCCTTAAAAAGGCTCACAACTGTGCAGGAGCCCCAGTTCTGATTAACAAATAGATCAGGGGTTGAGGAATGGTTCAGTCTCTCTTCTCATCTTGTACAGCCCTGAGGAGTCTTCTTCTCCTGAGTAATTCTCACTGAGCCCTGGCTGATCCACAACAATTGGTAACAGGGTGCACTAGGCTTACATGCAGCAGCAGCAGCAGTGTCTTGGTACTGTGCATGATAGCAAAGCTACAAAGCTACCTGGAACCACTTTAAAGTTTCAAATTATTAAGATTTCTTTATTTAGGGAGCTCCATTCCAAATAGCAGGGCTATTTTTGGGCAGGAACACACAGGAACAGAGTTCCAGCTGGCTCCTGAGTTGGCCACACCCAGCAGGAACTCATTAGCATAATAGGCCACACCCAACAGCAGAATCTTATTAGGACTGGCTACATTAGGTGTGTGTGGCCTAACATGCAAAGGAGTTCCTGCTACAAAAGAAGCCCTGGGTTTTGACAACAAACAAGGTAAACAGAATAAGAAGCAAAAGGTGGGTGTGGCTGGATGACCACATTTCTGGTAACATGAGGGTGTGGCCTAATATGCTGAGCTGTGCCGTCAGGGGTGTGGCCTAATATCCTAATGAGTTTCTGCTGTTGGGTGTGGCCTAATATGCTAATGAGTTCCTGCTGGACTTTTTCTACAAAAATAGCCCTGCTAAATAGCATAGGTGGGATAGGATCTAATCTAACAAGCTAGGATGGATGGAGATGCAGAATGCATGTCGTTTATCTATGGTGCCAAAGATGGAAAGTGTGCTCCTTCTTCGTGCATGTGTGTGTGAGAGAGAGACAGAGGTGTGTTAGGCCGGAAGGAAGGAAATGTTGTCCCTAAAAATAGCATTTTACTTCAAAGGGATAGTATCAGATAGCAGGAAGTAGGAAGGAAAAGATGCTCTGTGTGTCCTGACCCCCCCCCAATCTATGGTGCCGTCTCTGATGTTTGAGGCAGGAGACAGCATACAGTCCTCCACTTACAACAAGGACTGCCTTCTAGGGTTGCCAACCTATAGGTGGGATCTAGAGATCTCCCAGAATTACAACTAATCCCCAGAAGTAGTCCTTTTACTACTTCCAGACTACAGAGATCAGTTCACTGGGAGAGAACGGCTGCTTTGGAGGGTGGACTCAATGGCATTATACCCACTAAGGCCCCTCCTTCCCCTTCCTAGACCCACCCTCCCTGTGTGCCATCCTTGTATCTCCAGAAATTTCTCAAGCCAGAGTTGGCAACTTGGCTGCACACTTGACATTCAGTAGCCATGATATTAAATGGAGCCATCACGTTCAGACACAGTGCTTCCCAGAAAGGCAGATATGATGCACAAACAGAGGATGCAGTTTGTGGCCTTCTTGCTTTGCTTGAGAGCCTCCTGGTTGGTCATGGTGGGAAACTGGATGCTGGACTAGAGGGGTATTTGGTCTGAGCCTGCTGGGCTCTTCTTAGGTTCTCTGTCACTGCTGGTCAGCTGCTCCCTTACATCCCTCATCTAAGGATGGCCTGCGAAGGAGGACGTGTACCAGTTCAGGCTGCCAGCTGACAAAGGGCAGTTTTTGAAGTAACAGATTCTGGCTGTACACAACAATATCACTCAGAATGCTCAAAGACTCACCACACCAACTCACAATGTGTTCACTGGCTATGAACAGGGGATTTAAAAAAACAAACAAACCAAAAGAGGTTGTGCCTTTTTATTGGGTTACTTTCCACATATTCAGACAGTTTCATATGCAGCGTTCCATGCATGCTCATTCTCACACAGTCCTCCGGCACTGATCTGCTGCACACTAGCAGTCAATCGTATAAACAGTGAATAAATCAAACAGCCAATCAGTGATTACAAATAAACACTTTTTTAAAAAACAGTCTTTCCCTTTGATATAATGTAAGTCAGTGTTATCGGTGCTATGTTGGGAGTCAGGCAAAAGTTCAATGCCGCCACAGTGGGTGGCGCTAGAGAAAGGACATCTGATGACATGAAAGGGGGCAAGTCAGGTCAGCTCACATCCAGTGATGGTGGGGTAGGGCGGAGTTAGACATGTCATTTTCAGTGGTGGGAAAGGGGTATGACTGAACATGGAAATTGTCTAATTAATATGTGAAGTACCCCCATCATTTCTGGTGGTATGGAAAGAGGAGGTGGCCGATGCATGTCACATCCAATGATGCGGCAGCTGAGGGGTGTGGCTGATGTCACTCACTCGTTCGTTCGTTCGTTCGTTCGTTCGTTCATTCATTCATTCATTCATTCATTCATTCATTCATTCAAATGTATAGTCCACCCTCCCCATGGACAGGCTCAGGGCAGATCACAGCAATAGTTAGGCCATTCGGCAAGACAAAACATAATGATAAATAGTTAATTCAAACAGCATTTAAAAACAATTTGCACTGATAGTGGTGCTGCTGGGCTCTGAGTTTGTTCAATCCAGGCCATATAGAGATGGTGTCTTCAGCAGGGGAGGTCGAGATGTTTTTACTGCATGCTTGCCACCTCAACCAAAGGCCTGGCAGAACAGCTCCATTTTATAGGCCCTGCAGAATGGTAAAAGGTCCCGCAGGAGCCTTATCTCATATGGGAGCATATTCTACCGGGCCAGGGCCAGGGCAGAAAAAGCCCTGTGACAAGGTGTGGCCTAATATGCAAACTGGTTAATTAAAATTCTATGTATACCCTTTTACATTGTGCTTGCACAGCCTTATGGGAAGTGTATCCCCCCCTCCAGTGTCATTTCATTACCTAACCCAACTATGCAGGACCACGGGAAGAATATAGAAAAAATATTTCTCTGATTCAGTGATTAAACTCAAATGGTTGAGCTGGGAACAGATCCCTATAACTTTCACACCTGACCAGATGGCAAGCACAAATGGCAAGCCTGGTTCTACATTTCAAAGGACACTTTGACACCTCACAGGGACAGCATAGACATTCAGTCTCTGTCCCAAACTTCAAAGCCTAGCCTGCGTGACCCATTACACGTAAGCTATGGTGGGTACTTGCAAAGTAGACACGCCTTTCTGCTCTGGCATAATTGGGTACTGGCCATGCTTAATTATGACAGAGGGAGGTGGAGAGTTGTCTTTGGCCTATCAAAAGGCACCCAGAACTCTCTTGGAAAGAGGGCCCCTTTCTAAGAGTTCGTCTCTGTTTGGATTACACCCTGGCAAGACTGAATTTTGCAAAGGGGGCAACACGCTGACTTTGATTGCCCATTGCAAGCATGGATTTCATCTTTAAAATCCCTTGGAGAAGGGACTTCGCTTGAACTGTTATCTACACCAAGGATTGGTAACTATGATGCTTCTGTATGTTTTAGTTAGAGCGCTATAAAGATCTAGGACTGTTTATTATTTTTACCCTGAGTAAGTCTCATGTCTTATAGTTGCTGTGTTTAATAAAGATCTTATATAGAGTAATCTGATCTGGTTTGGATCAATATTGTACCTGAACTCTAAGGCTAAATTCCAGAGCCTTACCTGCTCGTCTGAAAGCTACTAGTGTGTGTTAAATCATTTGCAGCTCTACCCCAGAGCTGATAAGTTGCTAAGTCCCAAGAACCAGGAAGGAGGGGGGGTCCTATTCTCCTGTCTGGTTGGGAACGTTCTTAAAAGTAGGTCCTGGTGGCAGAACACTGATTTTCAGTGCTCTTACAAAGCATGAGGGGTTGGCTCGTTCTCTCACTCCTGGAGGGGGGTGCAAGAAACAGGGACCCAGTGCTTGTTGGCAGCGTCTGGATTCTCTGGACCTGTGGGCAGAGAGTCTAGATCCTGTACAATGCCAAAAACCCCACACAGCAGGGGAATTAAAACCTACTACCACAGTGTGCTGCACAGCTGCAAAGCTGCTCGACAGCTGCTCGAGGTAGATGTCAGACAGGCAAGCAGATCAAGATGCCTGGCGGGCTCACAGGTGATCATGGCTGTCGAACATGGTACATTTGTCTATTGATCATGTTCACCGTGAAATCTGCAGCATCCCTAAATATAACTGGACCATTTGTGTTTCCGGTCAATGGGCAACCCTGATCATTTTCAGCAATTGATAGAAACAGTAAACACAGCTGAGCCAAGACGGCCGTGCATCTTCTTTGGTATAAGCAAAATCAGATCTTGTCTATGTAATGATGTTATGAGATAGCCATTTTCCTTCAGGCACTTTGATGTACTGCCATAGTCAATAAATAGCTTGGCTGTTTTAAATACTCAGCCTACCACAATTGCTGAAGCTGATGACTGTGTTTTCCAGCACTGAGCACATAAATATTTTTTTATAAAGCTCACATAATGACTAGGTAACTCTCTGCAATTTAGTGCCCTCCTGCCAACCTCTTCCCCTCCACAGTGGCATGGGATTCCACTGTAAGGGTGGTTTCACTACATCCATTTGCCTCTCCCCCAGGTTTCCCAGGAACTTACCGTAATTCGGCAGGGGACGGATACATCTTGGCAGGACTATTCCTGGGGGGGAAGATGTGGCGCATAATGCTGTCGCCAGGAAGTGACGCCACATCTTCCCCCCCAGGAAGTACCATTGAGTTTCCAGCCCCATTGCCAGAGTGTTGCCCAGCGTCACTTCCTGGCGATGGCATCGTGCAGCGTGGGTGTTCCATGGAGGAATGTTCCGGCCGGGGACTGTGTGCCCCCCACTGAAATACGGTAAGTACTTGGCAACCCTACTCTCCCCAATGTTTGGAGTTCCATAAGGTATGCTGGGCTCAGCCATCATGTCAGGCGCACTCAGGAAGCAGGCACAAGGAAATGATGGCAGGGAGTACGGAGTGGGATCAGATACAAGGGGATGGGCCAGGAAAAAGGGATCAATGGAACAGGGAGGGGAGACTGCCAAGAAGGAAGGACAAGAAATGTGTTACAGAAGGGGATGGGCTGCGGCTCAGTGTTATAGAGCATCTGCTTTGCATGCAGAGTTGCAGGCAGTCCTAGGTTTGATCCCTGGTTAGAAGGATTCGGTAGTAGTTGATGTGGAAGACATCTGTCTGGGATCCTGGAGAGTGGCTGTCAATCAGAGTAGGCAGTACTGATCTTGATAGCCTGACGGTTTGACTCGGCATCGTGTGAGAAAAGAAGAGGTCACCTGGGTTGTCCCATGACTGGGTGGGAAATTACAATCCAAATCTCTGGCAAGCTAAGAACCTGAGACTGAGGCCCATGAGTGGCTTGAGCAGGTCCCACAGAAGCAAGTTTGCACCGGAATGCTTTAAAGTGGCTTTCAGGGTCAGCTCCATTTTGGAGTGGGCTGGGGAAAATATCTTCCCCTGCCCTGCCCTACACACACACTACCCCTTTGGGTTTGTAAAGATACCACCTCCTAAAGGAAGGAATGGAGGGTGAAATCTCTCACACTCCTTTGAGCCCTGCTGGCACTGGCAAAGTGAAAAGGAGTGCATAAGGATTCTGCTCTGCCCTCTCCTGGCACTTCTCCTGACATGAAGTGGGAGATGGCTCCAGTGACCTCTGTGAGGTCTGTCCCATTTTCGGTGGAAGCAGGTAGGTCAAGGGTCTACGATCAGGAGTCAGCCTTCTGCCAGGCCTCAATAGCAGACTGATGCAATGTGCCAGCCCTTGATGCCAACCCTGGCAGTTCTACAACAATTTTGCAGCAATGTGGGAGCCAGTATCATGAAATGGTTAGGGTGCTGGGTTATGATCTGGACTCAAATACCCACTGAGCTGTTAATCTCCTTGGGAGATAGGGTTGCCAACTCCAGGTTGGGAAATTCCTGGAAATTTGGGGGTAGAGACTGGGAATGTAGTGTTTTGGGAGGGGAGAGACCTCAGCAGCATATAACGGCATAGTCCACCCTCCAAAGCTGCCATTTTCTTAAGAGGAACTGATCTCTGTAATATGGAGATCAGTTGTGATTCCAGGAGATCTCCAGGCCCCACCTTGAGACTGGCAACCCATGCAGTCTAGAAAAAACCCCTCTTTATTGATTAGTATCCTTCTAAGAGCTCTAGGTGACTTGAATACCCCCCCATTTATCCTCATAACTGTCCTATGAGGTAGTTTAGGCTGAGAGAGGAACCGGCCCAAGCTTACCCCATGAGCTTTTCACAGCTTTCACAAGACTGCTTCTTTGATTTTGTCTACAATAGGAGGTGTCCCCAAGAGTTCACCTACAGACAGAGCACTGTTGGAGAGGTGAGGCCAGTTCTTCTCTTGATGGTACGATGTATTCTACATGCTTCCTAAAAAAAATCCCAGTTCCCTGCTGAGGGAATGGCCTTGCCCAACTGCTACTTAAAACTCTGTTTTAAGGGTTAGGCTCCCCATGATTTATAAAAGCCTAATGATATATTTATGAGCCTCTTACAAATTGTGTATAGGGATATATGGATATCCTACAAATTATTTACAAAGTATTTACTGCGCAGACCAGTTACACGGTGCATAGCTCAGCCCTGCAACGCTTCATTCCCTGGCGGGCAGGCTGCCCTTCACCAGAAATTGATTAGATGGCTTTGAGTGTTTATTTTTTTTTTAAGCGAAAGGGCCGAAATGGTCAATGCTCAATCATATTATTATTATTATTTTAGAAAAGGAAATACCTTTTGCGTACTTCTGGGTGTGTGTGGAGGAGATTCACACTGGTACCTCTGACAGCCTCAGACAGGGTGTGAAGGAGGTTCAGTCCCCCTCATGGATCTCCTCTCCCCTTCAGTCTGTTCCCCCCGTCCGTCTGTCTGTCTGTCTATCTCAATTCCTTGCTTTCAGCTGAGAAGGAAGCCTGGGACTATACCGAGGCCCGTAGCTTCTGTGAGACATTTTGGGTCTGGAGCCGCCGACTTACTGCACCGGCCTCCTGACAGTCTCAGACAAGGTGATTGAAGGAAGTTCAGCTCTCTCATAGAGCCGCAGCGGGCAGCCTCCATTGCAGTCGAGCCCCTTTGCACGTCTCTGGCCACTCCTTTCACCTCCAGCGCATCTGTCCTCGCCTCCTGTCCTCCTTCCCTCCGGTCCATGGCTGGGTCACTTACAGCTGAGGAGGCACAGCCTGGGCCTATGCCCAGTGCCCATGGCCTGCAAGAGCGGACATTTGGCGGCAAGCAGCGGCTGTGGAGTCAGAACCCCAAGTGCTGTGCTTTCACCCTGTTTCTCAGGCTGTGGCTGCAGAGCCCCCCCGCAGGCAGCACAGACCAGTCCCGGGGGAGGGTCGTGTGTCCTTGAGCTCCTGCAAGAATGGTGCCAGCGAAGGGCAGTAGTGGAAGAAGTTGGGAACTCTGCTGCAAAAAAACCCTTTGGAACGAGACTGCCTACCCTTTCCTTGCTCCCCCCTCCCCCCCAGTTCTCAACCACTGTGCTTCTGGATGGGGACCACGGTGCGCACGGGCTGCACAATGTCTCCCTTGGGGCTGCTAGAGAAGTCCACTAAGGTGGCTTCCAAGGCAGGGACGAGGAGGTTGGAGGAAGGGAAAAGAGGCAGTGGAACTCTTTCACTCATGGTCACAGGGAGGGGGGGCACAGTGGGTGGGCAAGTTGTTCTCACCCAGCCAAGTTCCCAGCTCCACAAACTCAGCTTCCTCTCTGTGAAGCATGGACCAAGAAATCCAAACTGTCAGCCCTACACCGCCAAGCACCTAGTGGGCTGACTCAGCGCCCCAAGCATTGTACTTGTGGCCCGCTCCCTCGGGCAGTGGTTGCACAGCCCGCCCAACAGGCAGCATGGACCAGGCAGGGGGAGGAGGCATGCCCTTGGGCTCCTGCCCCAAAGAGTCCAAGCACAGAAGAAGAGCTGGGAGGTACGGGTGCCCCCTGACTTATTTCAATCCTGGCTACGGGCCTGACTATACCTCTTTGGCCTGTGGCTGCCAGCATTTAAATCACTCTGAGAAGTCCAGACACAGGAGGGACTGTGGCTCAGCGGTAGAGCATCTGCTTTGTATGCAGAAGGTCCCAGGTTCAACCCCCAGAACCTCCAGTTAAAAAGGACCAGGCAGTAGGTGATGTGAAAGACCTCCTCCTTCCTGAGACCCTGGAGAGCTGCTGTCAATCTTGATGGGCTGATGGTCTGGTTCAGTATAATGCAGCTTCATGTGTTTTCAACCCCTCCTGTGAGATCACTGTGCCTCATTCAGGGCCTTTTCCTGAATCTGCAGCCCTGAATGAGCACAGTGGAATGCTTTTACTGGCTTCTGCTGCTGTGTCAGTTCTGGTCAGCCTCCCAACTGGGAGTGTTGTCTCACAGCCCAGCCAGGTGGCAGCAAGTTCAGTGCAGCTAGAGGCAACCTGGGAAGGCAACTCCAAACACCATTCTAATCTGAAGTTAACTTCTGGAATTCAGTGCCATAAAGTATAGACGATTATATATAAAAAAGGATGAGACCAGTTCAGGGAGGCCAGGTATATTAGGTGTGGCAGCTAACTAGGTCAAGGGCAGTGTATGGCCACAGGCAGTATATCTTGGCATACTAGCTGCCATGTCGGTGAACTTCCTGGATGCATCTGCTGCACCGTGGTAGGAAACAACGTGTTAGGCTAAACGCACCTCTGTGCTGTTCCAGCAAGGCTCTTTGTACATTTTCCCTGTGATCAAGTGTTAAAAAAAAATGCAAATTCACGTGGTGTCATGTGACTTGACAGCTTTTTAAAAATACAGCTGCTGGAAACAAGGATTCAGGTCAAATGAGGACAGTATAACTTTGGCTTTTTTTATATTGCAAAGTTGGAACCAGCCCCATGGGTAGCACAGGCTCCACTGATCTCGATTGACTAGGGACAATCCTGATGTTTGGTACCCATTCTGGGGTACGGTCTCTGTAATGTCTTATGACATTCTTCCTAAAAATGAGCTTCTAGAAATGAGTTCTTTACTCCAACCCTAAGAAGTGCGCCCCACCCCTTTTAAAGATTTTTGGGGGAGGGGGACTAGTGCATCTTGATTTCTAATACGTATCAATATATATAGAAGGAGCACATTTTGCCACTTCACATGCTGCAGCTGATTAGCTTGATGTTGAATTCTGGGTAATATATTACAGGACAATTATGTGAGCGGGAGGGTTAGTTTATCTTTAACTAAAAATAACTTTAAGTCAACGTGACAAAAGCTACTGCAGGAGAAATGAAGGCAGTGAGTGAAGAACATTTAGCAATGCAAAAGGATGGGGGGGGAGAGAGTCACGCTGATTTCAAATTTGTCACCTGTAGCATTTCATTCACAAATGTCTGTTTGGATGTTGCTTCTTCCACGTGTGAGTCAAACCTGTGATTCTTTATTTTCACACCCTTTTCTGTTGCCTTGCACTGAATTTCCCCCCATAAAATGTATGCATTCTCTCAGAGGTGTTGGTACTTCAGTAAATCAGGATTACACATATGTTCCACCTATAAATGATGTGCCTAAAAACAATACGCGTACGCAGGGCCAACGTATCTACAAAAGCAATAGCAAGATGCACAGAATCAAACCCGCTGACAAAGACACAAACGCATTTCAGAAGAAAGTAAACGGCACTAATTTAATATATCTAAAGGAGAAAAGAAGTAAGCCTTGCGGACAATCTCCGCAGATAGCTGGATCGTGACGGGCCACCGCCGCCGCCGCTGCTCAGTTTCTCAGCAGCGTTCGTCACAGTCAATTACAATATTTTGACCCACCACCTTGCCGACGTGGGAGTTTGTGGGGAAGCCCTGCAATGGCTTTCCTCATTTCTCCTTGGTCCGGGACAGAGGGTGGCACTGGGAGAGACTGTGTCAATTAGGTACCCCTTAGTATATGGGGTTCCACAGGGGACAGTCCTCTTCCAGATGTTATTTAACATCTATATGTGCCCCCTCGCCCAGCTGGTATGGAGTTTCAGGCTGGGGTATCTTCAGTACGCTGATGACACCCAACTATATCTGTTACTGGATGGCTGGCCAGATACTGCCCTGCATAATCTGGCAATGGGTTTGGAGGCCATGGTCGGATGGTTAAAAAAGAGTAAGCTGAGAGTGAATCCAACAAAAATGGAGGTTCTAGGGAGCCTCGGGGTTGGGGCATAGACTTCCCACTCTTGATGGGGCACCATTAACACTGCCGTAATCCATCAAGAGTTTGGAAAGTGATCCTGGACGCCTCCTTAACTATGGAGATCCAGGTCATGAATATTGGTAGGCTGGCGTTTCTCCACCTGTGCCAAGCACAGCAATTAGCCCCTCCACTTGCAGCTGCTGGATGACCTTGGGCAAGCCATGGTTCTGTCAGAGTTGTTCTCTCAAGGACTGTTCTAGAAAGAGCTCTCTCTGCCCCACCTACTTTACAAAGTGTCTGTTGTGGGGAGGGGAAGAGAAAGGAACTTGTAAGTTGCTCTGAGACTCTGAGTGAAGGGCAGGGTATAAATCCAATCTCCTCCTCCTCTTCCTCCTCCTTCTCCTCCTCCTCTTCTTCTTCCTTTCTTGTCACGCCCTGACCTAGCTACTGTAATCCATGCAATGGTCACCTCCAGGCTAGACTACTGTAACTCACTCTATGATGGCCTGCCCTTGAGACTGACTCAGAAGCTCCAACTGATCCAGAATGTGGTGGCACAGGTCCTGATGGGAATGCCACAGATGGCATATATAGAACCTGTGCTGTGCCAGCTACACTGGCTTCCAGTGGAGTACCGAGTTCACGGTTTTGGTGTTGACCTTTAAGGCCTTTAAAGCCCTGGCTCCAACCTGGTGGAACTCTCTGCCAAGTCCTGCCTGGCCTGCAGGACTTAATGCAATTCCACAGGGCCAGTAAGGTAGAGATGTTGCACCGGCTCTTGGTTGAGGACAGCAACGGTTTCCATCATGGCTGGCTCTTTTCTTCCACCTTTTTACTTCGGCCTTCTCCTTGCACCACCCATGAGATGGCAACATGGTCCAGAGTGTGTTGATGACCAAATCAGTGATGCCATCAGGAGATTATTTAATAATATAGGAGTTACTGCTTTATTAATTTTAACAGTGTTATGTTGATATTTTTAACTGTTGTTGTACATCACCCAGAGCCCTGCATACTCAGGGATTGGGCGATTCATAAATTTAAAGCATAAATAAATAAATAAATAAATAAATATTCTGAGCGACACCCTTTCAAGTCTATCAAATTCAATGGTTAAAATAATATTAAACTTACCCTTATAAAATATGCGGAGGTTGCCGCAGAGTTGTAGCGAAGTTCACTGTGCGTACAATTGAGTAATGTATTCTTGACATGCACAAACCCTTCATTGTAGTGCAGTGGTTAAGAGCGGTGGAACCTAACCTAGAGAACTGGGTTTGATTCTCCACTACTCCACATGAAGCCTGCTGGGGTCAGTCCCAATTCTCTCAGAACTCTCTCAGCCCCACCTCCCTCTCAAGGTGTCTTTTGTGGGGAGAGAAAAGGAAAGGGGATTATAAACTGTGAGATTCCTTAGGGTAGAGAAAAGCAGGGTATGCAAACCAGCTCCTCTTCTTCTACTCTTCTAAAATTCACCAAGTTTCCTTTGTACAGGTCTATATTTTCCTTGCCCCAACCTGGATAGGCCAGGCTAGCCTGATCTCATCATATCTTGGAAGCTAAGCGGGGTTGGACCTGGTTAGTATTTGGATGGGAGACCACCAAGCATCATCATGTAGAGACAGACAATGGCAAACCTCCTCTGGATGTCTACACCCTAAGGGGTTGCCATGTCAACTGTTGCTTAAGGCAAAAAAAAAAAAAAATCCTTAGGATACACTCCGGGAGTATGTGAAAGGTAATGTTCAGACCTGGGACTGCCTCACTGGCAGCTGATAGTGCAATCCTCTGTAGGATTATTCCAAGGATTTATACTGCAGAACTTTGTGCAGCGTTGCACAGTCGGTCTTTCAGCCATGATACTCTATAACCCATTTGATGTGTTATTTGATATTGCACTGATTTTACATTGAGCCATCCCATGGGTCCTTTTTAGCCACGGGGTGGGGTATAAATGTAAGGAAATAATAACCATTCTTGTTTTATAGTTCCAAAGGATGACAAATCTACCCACTGTCTGTTTCAATTATCTGGAACCAACTGCTAATGTCTTCAGCATTTGTCCATCTTGTCTTTCCCAAGACGCACATTCAGGAAGTTCCCACCCTTTTCATTCTGAACCTGGGGGAGAAACCTCCTCCTTAAATCCAGGGTTTTTTTGCATGAGAAAGTAATTTTGTACAGATGAGAGGAACTGTAAACAGGAAATCGCTGTTACGGGGGCAAACATTCTCAGAAGTCAAAACAGACATTAAATGTTTCAGCACTTGGCTTGGGTTCCGATTCTTCCTTGGTTCCTGTTCAAATGTCACATGTGGGTGTAGAGTTTAGAAAGAATCTTATGAGGGCTATTCCCTTAAGAGATCTTGTTTGCACTTTATGCTTCAGAGAAGTCTGGAACCACCTCTGTTCTCATGGAACAGCACAACTTCCTCTTCTGTTCCCAGGCAGATCTTGCTTAACGGTGCCTAAGTAGGAGAGAACTAATTAGAAGTTCAGCTGGACTCTGTAGAAACTTTAGATGGTTTTGACAGAGCTTTCTTGTAGATCCAGCCATGAGTTTTCAGAACTTTCCGGCAGCCCAAAAACAAGTTAAACTGATATGAACTTTCAACTGGAAAAGCAGTTTGCAAGCAGCAACCACGGTGGTGGCTACAGTGACCAAGTGGGGAGGTGAATTCCCATCATTACTGGTAGTAATTGGATGGCAGCACTAGAAGAAGGAGTTAGCTCAGTAAGGAACAGCTTGCAGGAAAAATCAGCTCCGTGTTTGCTACTGCTGAACACGATGTGACCCAAACTGGCTGGTGTTCGAGCGAACTTACTCCTGATACCATAGGCATCATCTTTGGGGGCCTGAGGAGCTCGGGCCTTCCCCCAAATTTTCCAGCCTCCCCCGGGGCAACCAGTGCGCATAGGCTTTAAAGCATGGGCAGCCAGTTCAGGGCGCCCTTTTGCTCCCCCCCACCTAAGAACGGGAGGGAGATCCAGCGGAGGGAGGTGTCCAAATTTCTGAGTTGATCTTTTGCCCTGCCTGCATCGCACATGCATCCTGCCATGGCAGAGAGGCAAGCAGGGAAATGGTTCCTGCCACACATATCTGTGGGCAAAGAAGGCTCCTTCTCCCATCTCCGCACAGGGGAGCGGTTGCAGGCCACGCTCCGCTTCAACGGGAGCCAGCTACACAAATGAAAAATCTTTACATCTACTCCGCCTGGGTTCCACGAATGTAAATTGTCACCGGGGGGGCCGGGGGGAACGGGACAGGAGCAGAGACACTGAAGACTGTTTACAAAGGAGAGGGGTAGGGGAGAGAGGGCTGGCCTGCCCAGGCGGAAGCAGGAACATTTCAGCGCCGGCAAGCCTGGCAGGGATGTTGTCACTCAACTGGAATCTTCCATCCTATTGCTTTTCTGCCTCTCTTTCTGTCTTTTTTCCTTCCTTTCATTTTTCTTTCTCTTTCACTATCTCCCCATCTTTTTTCTACCTCTCCCTTCCTTCATTTCTCTCTTTCTCTATGTTTATCTCTCTCCTTCTGTCATTCTCTCTTCCTTTTTCTTCCTTTGTCTTTTCTCTTTCTACCTCTCTCTCTCTCTCTCTCTCTCTCTCTCTCTCTTTCTCTCTCTCTCTCTCTCTCTCTCTCTCTCTCTCTCTTTCTCTCTCTCTCTCTCTCTCTCTCTCTCTCTCTCTCTCTGTCTCTCTGTCTTTCTCAGTCCATTTTTTTATTCCTCTTGGTGCATAATGCCTTCAGCTCACACACACAACGCCACTTCTGTCACCTCTTCCAGATGATTCCTTAAAGTCCATCTTTTCTATGAATTGTTTGGAACAACTGCCTAATCCCCATTTTCTGCTGAAATTGACCATTACCACTTAAGACTAAACTGCATATTTTTCCTCTTTAACCTTGTCTGCTCTCTCTCTCTTCTTTCTTTGTGAGATTATATTTGAATGGTTTCTATATATTTTTTAAAAAAAGTCGGCCTGCTCACAATTTTAAAACCAGCTCCGTAGCAAACACATGGTAACCCTGTAGGGTTTTCAAGGCGAGAGACATTCAAAGGTGGTTAGTCTTTGCCTGCCTCTGCATGCCAACTATGGGCTTCCTTTATGGTCTCCCATCAACCACAGACCAGAGCTGTCTGTAGGAAAAGAAAGTATAGTCCTTAACCCTGGCTGTCTCCACCCACTTTCAATGTAGCAACTGTTAGACTGCAAAGCCTCTGTTGAGCTCCAATTTACATTTTGGGGGAAAGTGTGTCTCTATCACCTCTGGCTGAGTCCCCCCACCCCGGAAAATGGAAAGTCTATGCCCCTGCCTGATACCTTCCAATAAGGGCATCAAATCCCCTTCCCTCTTCGGCAGCACTCAGTGAAGAGTAAGAAGAGAAGATATTGGATTTATACACTGCCCTTCACTACCCAAAGGAGTTTCAGAGTGGCTTATAATATCCTTCCCTTCCCCTCTCCACAGCAGACACACTGTGAGGTAGGCGGGGCTGAGAGAGCTCTTTTGAAAACTGCTCTTGAGAACACCTCTGAGAGAATTTATGACTGACTCAAGGTCACCCCAGCAGCTGCATGTGAAGTAGTAGGGAATCAAACCTGGTTCTTCCAGATTAGAGTCTGTGCTCTTAACCACTATAGCAAACTGGCTCTCCATTGGTAGGAGCTCAGAGCCTCCTTGGTCAGCTGCCGCTGGTCAGCATTGTGCAAGAATGTGGCTGTTGACTGGTAAGGTATACAGATAGAGGTGCATTCTGCTAACACCAGTGGCTGTGGCCAGCCAGTTGGCAACTCCCACAAGGGCTGACTAAGGACCCCTTCCTTCACCAGTGCCTTTTGAGAGCTATTGGCATGAGGGAGAATTCTCCTCCACCCTCAGTTGCCCTACAGTGGCCAGTGGTTCCAACTTGCAACAGGTTTGTGGGCCACCATTAGAAATGGGGATTCGTTTACAGAACACTCAGTGTAGGGATTCTCTAGCTTTCATTCTAGCTATGGCTGAATCAGCATGGTTCTATTTCTGTTGTTACTTTTTTGATGGGATCTTGCTTTACCTTCACCCCATGAGAGGTCAGAGTCTCCAACCCCTCACCATTTACTAGGTGCAAAAACTACATACGTTTCACAGGGATGCACATCTGAATGATTTACCACAATGTTCACAACATCTCTCTCCCTGCTGTAACTCCCCCTCCCTTCCCCTTTTCTTACCTGAACTATAAATGGGCCAGTAAACTGTTTATGCACTTCATGCATCTGAGGAAGTGATGTCTGGTTCCTAAAAGCTTCCCCCAGAATAAGCTTTGTTAGTCTGTAAAGTGCTTTATTTTTCTTTGACAACCTAACATGCAAATGTCTCTGTGTCAGCCATGAGTAGGGATAGTTTTAAATTTATTATTCCTGCTTTTTAAACCAGAAAATCCTCATATTTGATTTGGCTTTGCCCTTGTAAAAATTGAAACCGTGAATCTTTATTGTGTCATGCCTTTTTCTTTACTCATGCTTTTTGTTAAGATGAATGCTTTGCTCAATGTTATTTGTGCATCAATAACGTGTTATTAAACATGGTGTGATGTACATTGCATGCATAAACAACATATTGACTGTGTATACAAATCATACAAAATGTTTACATAGTACAAATCTAGAAAACCAACAGTGAAAAACAGGGGACTGAAATTAGCATTAAGAATGTAAATTAATACATATATATATATTAAAGGATGCAGAGAACAGTTGATTAGACTTGGGAGAATAAAATTGGACAGTGCTTCAGTCTAAGATCCCTGATTCTCCAAAAGTGCAATCCTAAGAAGAGGTTAACTCTGCTTAGGATTGTACTGCAAGTCATCCTAGGAAAAAGACTTGTTCATCAGACGGCACATTCAGAGAACAGTCTGAAGGTATGCGTGCTGAATAATTCTCATGTTGCAGTCAACACACGTCCAGCTGAATGGGTGATACAGACTCCACATTTATGCAGGTACTGGTTCCTGGTTTCATTGATAAAGCGAGTGCATGTGGACTTTTTGTTACAAACACATGTATGCGCATACAGGCAGGATTGTATGTCCATTCACTGTAACACGTGAACAGGGATTCTGCTGTTGGGATGTGCAGAAAATAACCCATTGAATGGACTCAGGCTGCCCATAAACAGCCAAACCACTGAATGAAAAACTGTCTCCTTGCTTGAGACCACCGAGAAAAAAAATGACTGAACTGGGGATGTCCAAGCATCTCTGCTTAGAATGGCCTGCATATGGAGGACTCTCTAGGAACATTTGTTTTCCTTCAAAAATAAAAAAAAAAAGTTTTTTACATGAGCATCTCATCCAAAGCCAGTTGCCTGTGCAATTTTCACCCACGTAGTTGATCTGGATATTATCAGTCCCTGTTATTTTGTTTTGAACTGGTTGTTCCAATACAGTGTGATGCAGTGGTGAAGAGTGGCAGGCTAATCCGAAGAACCGGGTTTGATTCCCCACTCCTCCTCCGCACAAAGCCTGCTGGGTGACCTTGGGCCAGTCACAGTTCTCTCAGAACTCACTCAGCCCCACCTTCCTCACCAGACGATTGTTGTGGGGAGAGGAAGGGAAGGCTATTGTAAGCCACCTTAAGATGCTTTAGGGTAAAGAAAAGTGGAGAATAAAAACTTTTTCTTCTAGAAAAGGCCTGTAAAGACCAATAAAACAAAAAACAAACAGCAGGATATACACATTAAAAAAAAAAATTAAAAAAAATAAATGCATTAATATGACAGCTACACAGTGTTGTTGTTTTGTTTTGTTTTGTTTAAAGATGCCGGTACTCTAATATAGGGTTGTGCCAATTCCCACCGATGTGGACGAGCCCCCAAAAAGAAGATGCTGGTCCTCAGTCCTGGTGAATGCCATCACAAAAAAAGCCTTGCTGCTAAAAATGGAATTGCCCAGCTTCAGATGAGTGATGAGCGACGGAAAAAGAGCAAGAGAGAGAAATCCAGAGCCAGTCCTGTGCTGGAATATGCTAGAATATCAAACCTACTTAAGATCACTTTGATGCCTTTTGATGGTCCTCAGACTGTCTTGAAGGCTCTCAGATTGTAATGAACCACTTCTCCCTGATATGCACCTCCTTGCCCAGCTGGCGCAGAGCTTTGGGCTTTGGTGCCACCGGTACGCTGATGACACCCAGCTGTATCTGCTGATGGGCAGCCAGCCGACTACCACCCCAGAGAATCTGGCCAGGGGACTGGAGGCCATGGCTGGTTGGTTAAAACAGAGCCAACTGAAATTAAATCCATCAGAGATGGAGGAGGTCCTGTGGCTGGGCCAGGGTGATGCAGGTTTGGGAAGCCAGCTCCTGGCTCTTGATGGTGTGCCAGTAACACTGGCATCAACTGTCAAGAGTCCGGGTATGATCCTGGATGCCTTGAGTAGAGGCCCAGGTCACAAATGTAGTTAAACTGGCATTTTATTATCTACACCAGACTAAACAGTTGGTTCCCTTCCTGCCCCCCACCCAACCTAGCCACAGTGATCCATGCAATGGTCACCTCCAGACTTGACTACTGTAACTCACTCTATGAAGGGCTACCCTTGAGACTGACCTGGAAATGGCAGCTGGTCCAGAATGCAGCTGCACGTGTTCTTATGGGAATGTCCATTACAGCACATATCCAACCAGTGCTCTACCAGCTGCACTGGCTCCAGACTGAGTACAGGATCAGGTTCAAGGTTTTGGTACTAACCTTTAAAGCCCTAAACAGTCTGGGACCAGCATACCGTTTGGACCACCTATCCTGGTACACCCCACCCCAAAAAGAGCACCATGCTCAAGTGATAAAAACCTGCTGGTGATCCCCAGCAACAAGAGTGTCTGACTGTCCTCAACCAGAGCCAGGGCTTTCTCAGTCTGGCTCCAATCTGGTGGAACACTCTTTCAAGTGAGATCTGGGTCCTGCAGGATTTGATGCAGTTCTGCAGGGCTTGTAAAACAGAGTTGTTCCACTACCAGATATATGGTTGAGGACAGTGACAGGCTTTCCATCAGGACTGGCCTCCTCTCTCATCTTTCCTGCTCCCCCTATGGCCGAGGAAGGGAGCCAACTGCCGAATCAGCCGAAAACGGTAAAAGGCTGACTTTGCAGTGGCTGCTACCTGGGCCTCCATTGTTAAGGAGGCATCCAGGAGCATTCCCAAACTCCTAACCTCCGGCGCTGGCAATGGTGCCCCACCGAAATTTGGGAGAGGGAACCCCACCCCTGAACTGCTCCGACTCAGGCACAGGACCTCCATCTTTTCTGGATTCAGTTTCAGCCAGCTCAATCTGAGCCAACCAGCCATGGCTTGCAGAGCCCAGTCCAAATCTTCCGGTCTGGAGTCCAACCGGCCGTCCAACATCAGATAAAGCTGGGTATCATCAGCATACTGATGACAACCCAGCCCATGCCTCTGGGCAATTTGGGCAAGGGGATGCATATAGATGTTAAATGGCATCGGGGACAACACTGCCCCTTGAGGCACACCACATTCCAGCAGTTATCTCCTGGACTGCTGTTCCCCTAGCGCCACCCTTTGTCCCTGGCCCTGGAGAAAGGAAGCAAGCCATTGCAGGGCCAGCCCCTGGATCCCCATGTCAGTGAGGCGGTGGGTCAACAGGCTGACATATCTAACAACAGCAGTACCGCCACACCGCCCCGAGCCAGATGCCTCTGGAGGTCATCCGTCAGAGCGACGAAAGCCATCTCCGTCCCGTGTCCTGGGCGGAAGCTAGACTGGAAGGGATCTCATACGGAAGTGTCATCCATAAAGCCCTGTAGCTGTGTCGCCACTGCCCTCTCAATCAATTTGCCCAGATAGGGCAAATTGGAAACTGGCTGATAGTTGGCCAATTCAGCCAGATCCAAAGATGTTTTTTTCAGAAGAGGGTGGACCATCGCTTCCTTGAGTGCTCCCAGGAACTGCCCCTCAGAGAGGAACATGTTGATAATTTCCCTGAGGCACCTTGGAATCCTTTGTGGCCAGCTTTAATAAGCCAGGGAGGGCACGGGTCAAGGTTGCACGTGGTTGGGTGCACAGCTGTGAACAATCTGTCGACTTCCTCATTTTCTTCTCCTCCATTTTAGTTTCACAACAACTTTGTGAGGCAGGTTAGGGGGAGAGTGTGGGGCATGTGTTGACTTTTGCCATTGCTGCACATTGATAATCAGCTGGTTCAGATCTCTCTGTTCAATGCATGAAGAACTCAATAGCCAATGTTCATTTGAGAAGACATAAAATTCCAGCTTGTATAACAAATCTTGGCTGTGTACCCCTGCAGGAGTTGGACCACTTCAGGGGGATCTGGTTTGTCTACATCATCAACAAGCTGGAACCAAATTTCCATAAATGCCTCTGGCAACAACTCTGGCTGGAATCTGAGATCTCCTGGCAGTGCTCTCTGTGGGCTGCCTTTCTCTAAAGTACACTTGGTAGCACACAAGACATGGTCCTCCGTACTGTTGCCTCCAAACTATGGCACATATTGCCATCTGAGGTTTGCTTTCCCCCTCTTTCCCAGCCTCTCAGCTAAATGAAAAGATTCAGAAGGCCTTTGACTAGGGTGAGCTACTGTTTACACCAATAGCTGCCTTTTTTTAACCCCTGCACAGATTCTTTTATAGTTACCCAGACCACATGTGTCTTTCACAGCTATAATATGCATTCAGCTAAATTGGATCCTATGACTCCCTTCAGTTAAGTCTTCCTTCAAGGAAAAAAACCTCCCCCTCCCAATGAACGATACCTTTCCCCCTCTTTTTTAAATCTTTTTTTTTTCCTAACAGAGAAAGGCTTCCCCTATTGAAGAAAAAAACTTACTTTGTTAAAGGGCTGTCGTGTGGGGAACCAAAGAGCAAAATGGAAACAGGGATCTTTAGCTCAGACCAGCAAGGATGAGATCTCCCACAGCATCCTTAAGCAAGGCAAGGCTATACCTTGCTCTTCACAATGTGGATGAGAACAAACCATCCCTTGATCTATCAAGGGCACTTCTTTCCACCATTCTTTCCAAAGAGCTCAGAACAGCAAGCATCCTTCACCCATTTTGATCCACCTAATGGCCCTTTGTCATTGCTTCGACTCAGAGAGTGATGGGCCCAAACTCATACAGAAACATTCATGAGAAAGTGGGGATTTGAATCCAGGTTTCCTGATGCCTAGCCCAAACCTCTAACCACTCTACCACACTGGCTTTCACATTCTAGCCCTTTCTGTTAATATCGGGCGAGACAGAACCATTTTAAATCAATTTATGAGATGGATTTGTCAGTCATATATAGGGCTGCTAATTCTGGTTTCAGAAATCCCTGTAGATTTAAGGGTGGAGCCTATGGAAGAGCAGGGTTTGAGGAGTGGAGGAACTTCAGCAGGGCATAATGCCATAGCAGCCATTTCATCCAGTGGAATTGTTCCCTGGAATCTGGAGATCAGCTGTAAGTTCAAGAGATCTTCAGAAGCCACCTGGAAGCTGTCAGTCTTAGTAATAAACTAAGTGATGAGTCTGAAGGTACTAGTGTGTTTCCTCCAAAGATCTCCCCCCCACCCCATGTTCTTAGTTTTTCTTGGGAAGTTGTACTTTTTAACATAACTGGTTTCAGAGCAGGAATATTGACCCATGGCCAGCCTATGATGGAGTTGAGCAGGGTCAGCTGTAATCACTACCTGCATCTGGAAAAGGACGCAACAAATAATCACAGCAGTTCAATTCCCTGATCAAACAAAGGGCAAACTTGATACGAGGGGGGAAAAAAGACTCTCCACAAAATTAGATTGTTTCACTACTTCCACTTATGTGTGTGCTCCTATTCCTTCCCAAGGCTATTATGATGGTGTTAAAATATAATACATTTTGGGAGGGCAGGGGAGAATGTCACTGTTACCCAAACAGGTTTTGAGCTAAGCATAGCACAGGTGTAAGTCTATTATTTCTACTAGAATAATGCAAACTGCAGATTCAATTGTAAACTGCAAAGGCACAGATTGCGGGAGGGATCCTGCTTTTTGTTGACACAGGCGGAAAGCTGGCAGCCTCGGGGGCTTTACTCCCGGGATGCCGCTGGTTTGAACGAAAGTGAAAAGCGGGCCCTTAGAAACCTAAATTAATACTAAACCTTCTCACCTGTCTTTGCACACACAGCCTGGCTTCCTTGGCATGCTTGCAGAAATGTCAGTTAAATAAAGTGCAATTAACAGATCTGAACATTCAGTAAGATTTCTTTTTGCTTTTTTTTCGCTGGTTCTGGGAAGCTGGAAGGCCCCCAAATATGCAGATGGCCCAAATGTTTTCTCTACTTGTTGAGCTTTTGAAAAATTAGGAAATGCAAAATACGCTTCTGGCACAGCTGCAGGAGTTAGAGTGACATTTCTTGAAACAGAAATTGAGAGGTGGGGAATCCCATCAGCTGACCGACCAACCAGAGATGTTTTGCCTCTGTGGTATACCGAATAGGGAGCAGTAGATTGTCCCAATTTGTTCTAGATTCTTTTGCTGTATAGTATCCCACACCCTTTCATTCCTGTTTAACCAGGATGGTATCGAATACTCCCACCAGAATTGGATCCTGTTTACTATTAATTTCCATTCCTGTTATTCAATTACATCCTGTCCCTCTCTCTGAGTTACCAGTGTGCAAATGCACCTCAGCATTCTAGGAATCCCCACCCCATTTGCCTCAGTTTTTAACCACAGAGATCAGGAGGATTCCTAGAGTGTCACGTGATGCAGTGGCATCACTTTTGATTTTTCAGCAGGAAATGACACAGTGATATCATGGCATCACATGATACTGATCCTCCCCATTTTCCTCACAGCCCACCACTGAGCATCAATGTAAGGATGAGGAGTCGCAGCGGGCATCCCTCCACCAGAAGTGTACAGTTGGCATGGTGACCCTGAGATGCCACAACTGACAAGCCAGATGTTTGAAACAAATGCTGCTGCTACTGTCACCCAGTGAAGAATTAAGCTTCACTACCTATGCTATCTACCTATATGTCCCATTTCTATTCCACCCTTTCTCCAACTCTGTTGAACTCAAGGATACCTAGATCTATTTCAGATTTCTACAGTTAACTCCAAAGTCTGAGCAGCATGAGACAGATCCATTCAGTTCTTTCCTGGAATTTTTCAGAGTGAGATCTGCTAACTTCCATGACGATGAATCTGCCATGATACAGCAAGACTAACACCCAACCAACTGATTAGGTGCATAATTCCCTATACACTGTTCCCCCATCCTCCAATTTATCCTCAAAACAGCCCCGTGAGCTGGATTAGACAGAGATTGACTGGCCCAAGGTCACTAAATGAGCTTCATGACTGAGTGGGGATGTGAACCCATGTCTTCCGAGTCCTAGTCGGACACCACATTGGCTTTCTATTATAGTACATCTCACGTATTGTGCACGTACCATCACATCTAAAATCTGTGTTCACTGTAGAGAAGTGTGTGTGTGTATGAAGGAGACAGAGGGGGTTCCACTGGGAGCTACAAAGCCTGGACAAAGGATCTGAAGAAAGGAGCAGGGGTTTTGGCAAGCAACTGGCATGTGCTGTTGATAAATACTTAGTTTTGAGCTGCTAATGAGACCATCACCTCCATTGCCTGCATCTGTCCCTAATGGTTACAGCATCTCAGAACCATTCCTTTCCAGTCCTTGCAGCTTTGGTAGGACTCGCTTCTAGTAATATTTCTTAATCAATAAAGTGGAGGAGGGGTAGTTTGGTTTTGTCATCCCCCCCCCCGCTTGCGTGGCTTCTTGGATTCCATTTGAAACGAAGAGAGGACAGAAGTAACACTTTCATTGGGTTGCTTTTCTTTGGTCTTGCTTTATATCCTCCTCCTTTGCTTGCTGAGCTGCAATTCTCCATTCTGGCAGACTGTCTGGCTCAGAAAACAGAGTTCTTGCCAGTTTGAAAGGCTTAGCAAATGACAGGCCAAGCTGGCTGGTGGGATACTCCAGCCATTTTCCCCAGTCTGCCTACCGATGATTCCAAAATTTGGAGCTTGGAAGTTCTTGGAGATCATTCTGAAAGTGGTTTTGTTTCCGGGGTCTTTGACAAGGGATTGTAGGGTAGGGATAAAGAACTGGCCTTTTGTTCCTTTTTTCGTTTGTCGATATCATTGCTTTCAATTCGTTACAGTCATTCTTTATTCTTTCACTTCTTTTACACCATTTTATACCCATTGTATGCCTGTTATATCTAATACACCACTTATAGATAATGGATGCAAATGTAACATTGGGAAACCTGTTATTTGCACAAGGACAAATTCAGCACAAGGATAGAAAAGCTGGCACAAAAACAAAGGTCGATTGACTTGTTTCTTACAGTGGAGAAATTATATTGAAATGGGGGCTTTCAAAGGAAAGAAAGTTCAGGATTTGGTCTCATCTCTCACTGTGAGATGCTACTGTGGCCCTTAAAGGAATATCAACTCCTTTGGAGCAGGAAAGGAATTTCTCCACTCTCATCCCCCTGAAGGATTGATCGTCCCCATGAGGCTCACTGGATGACCTTAGTCCAGATAACCGCCCTGATGCACTTCAGTGGGAGTGTTCTGAGGATAAAGAAGAAGAGGAGATTGGATTTATACCCTGCCCTTCACTACCCAAAGGAGTTGCAGAGCGGCTTACAAACTCCAGTCCTTTCCCTTCCCCTCCCGACAACAGACACCCTGTGAAGTAGATGGGGCTGAGAGAGCTCTGACAGAAACTTCTCTTTTTCAAGAACAGCTGTGCCAAGGTCATCCAGCAGGTGCAAGTGGAGGAGTGGGGAATCAAACCCGGTTCTCCCAGATTAGAGTCTGAGCATTTAACCACTACACCAAACTGGCTCTAATGGAGAGGAACCATTGTATGCTACCTTGAACTCCTTGGACAAAGAGGGGGGAATCTAATTTAGGAAACAAGCATGCCTCATTTTCCTCAGGCACCTGGCCTCACCCCTGTCCCATCGCAGACCTTCAGCTTTTCTCTCTCCAGGAGTGTTGTTTAGGTGAGGCCCGAAAGCTTCCCAGTAGAAGCAGTGGTTCATCCCTCCTCACAACTTTTTTAAAAATGTACACTTTCTATCTGAAGGCATGATACCTTCCACTCAGAGAGCAAGGATTTCTTTTTAGCACAGGGGTATCTCTGAGACTGGCAACTAGAGTTTGGGTTGCCAACTTCAGGTTGGGAAATTCCTGGAAATTTGGGGGTGGAACCTGGGAGGGTGGGGTCCTCAGCAGGGTGTAATGCCATACAGCCCACCCAACGCAGACTGCCATTTTCTCCAGAGCAGCTGATCTCTGGAGTCTGGAGATCAGTTGTAATTCTGAGAGGCCTCCGGGCCCCAGCTGGAGGTTGGCTACCCTTGATGACCCCCCCAAAAAGAATAATCTTACAACTCCATGTTCCCCAACCTCACCCGCTTAGCTTTGCCCACCCAGTTCTCCCTAGCCCAGGATGTATTTTCCAAGATCACCGTTATCATAATGAAAGGATGCTGAGAAAAAGTTTCCCCTTCAGCTACTATAATTGCATGCCTACCAGGGCACTACAAGGCAGTTAAGGGTATTTTAAGGAAGCTATTATTTGTTTAAGGAAAGTATTTATTATAAGTAAATAAAAATGCCTGCTCTTAAGAAAAAACAGTTTTTAAAAAACCCAAACCTTTATTACGTTTCTGATCAACGATCAGCCCCAAATTTACAGAGATGCTTGGGCTTGGTGAAAGGGTAACAGCAGGAAGCCAGAGAGATGTGTTTCATCCAAGTGGACATTATGGGAACGAGCCCAGGGAATCTTTGGGCCGATGTGCTCTGCTGCTGCACGCAGTTAGGAAGTTATATGCTTCCGTGTATGGTAAATCATATAATTTATTGTTTTGTCTCCGTCACAAATAATTCTGATTTGGAATCCTGGTTTAGAGAGGAGGGAACAAATCTTAATTTGTAATCCAGACCACAAGCTATGGAGTGAATCAAATTTCCTAGCAGTGCAGAAGAGAAGGAAGAAGAGAGAGGGGTGGACGGAGAACAGGAGTCTGAGGACTCCCCAGGATGGTTCTGAATCTTGCCTGGTTCCCCTTTGGGGAAAAATGGGAAATACTGGGGAATATGGTAGTGCGATCAACCAACGAAGGCTAGTAGGCATCCTATCCCACTTTCCACCCTTATTATCCCTTCGTAGCAAGCTTGTATCCCCTAAATATGCCTGGAGAAGCACCTCATCACAGTTTTCTAGTGACGGCCCACCCACCTGGAACAGCCACATAGGTGGTTCCATTTTTCATCAGTTTCCTCACCTACTTGTTTGCATTTAGGGTTCATGAGCCCTAAAACCAGTGACTTAAGTTGAGCTTACACATGCACACACACATGCACACACAAACATGAGACTACCTCATCAGACCATCAGTTCATCAAGGTCAGCAGGGCTATTTTGGGGCAGGAACCCACAGGAACGAAGTTCTGGCTGGCTCCTGAGTTGGTCACGCCCAGCAGAAACTCATTAGCATAACAGGCCATGCCCAACAGCAGAAACTCATTAGGATTGGCTACATTTGGGGTGTGTGGCCTAACCTGCAAAGGAGTTCCTGCTCCAAAAAAAAGCCCTGGATTTTGACAACAAAGGTAAACAGAGCAAGAAACAAAAGGTGGGTGTGGCTGGATGACCACACTTTCTGGTAACATGGGGGTGTGGCCTAATATGCTAATGAGTTATGCTGACAGGGGTGTGGCCTCTTATGCTGCTGGGCTTTTTCTACAACAAAAGCCCTGAAGGTCAGTATTGTCTATTCAGTCTGGCAGCAGCTCTCCAGGGTCTCAGGATGAGATCTTTCACATCCCCTACTACCTGATCTTTTTAATTGGAGATGCTGGGGAATAGATATGAAATCTTCTGCATGCAAAGACAGTTTGGTGTAGTGATTAAGTGTGTGGACTCTAATCTGGGAGAACCAGGTTTGATTCCCCACTCCTTCACTTGAAGCTGCTGGATGACCTTGGGCAAGCCATAGTTCTGTCAGGGCTGTTCTTGAAAGAGCTCTCTCGGCCCCCCTACCTCACAGGGTGTCTGTTGTGGGGAGTGGAAGGGAAAGGACTGGAGGGAAAGGAATTTGTAAGCCGCTCTGAGACTCCAAGTGATGGTGGAGTATAAATCCAATCTCCTCCTCCTCCTCCTCCTCCTCCTCCTCCTCCTCCTCCTCCTCTCCTCTTCTTCTGAGCCACAGCCCCTCGAGCATCACCTCTGGAAACAGAAAGTCCCTGTTTCTAAGCACAGCAACAATGTGGGTAAGTTTACCACCCACATATCTCTTACACTGAAATGTACAGAGTGTTTGAGTCATTCTCCTTGAGGTAAACATCAGGGTAGTTTTGAAAACATCCAAGAGTTTTAATAAGATGATAGGTTCATTCCATGGGGCAGGGGGCAGCATCCACCTGAGGAAGCGATCCCCAGCATGCAGCTGCAACAAATTTCAAAAAGCTGTTGGAGGCCCCATGTCAGCTCCACCATCTGAGCAACTTCAAGGGAAGCCAGAAGAGTTTTGATAAAACTGGGAATATTTTCTCAAGTGGTCTCATTTATTTTCAGTTCATCTTCCTTAGTTGAAACATTTGAAGAATTTCAAGGGATGCCCAAATAATTTATTTTATATTCTGCCGTTATCTTGGCAGAATCAAGATGACTAGCATGATTTACTGTTTTGTTTTGTTTTCTCAAACAGCCACATCCATCCAGTACAAAGTCAGAACAAACATGAGAATGTAGTGATGGCCATAGGAATAAACAGATTCATGGAGGATGTCTATCAGTGGCTACTAGCCATGTTACTGAGGGGGACCTCCACATTCAGAGGCACTAATCCTCTGAATCCCATAGTCAAGAGGCAACATCAGGAAAAGGCCTCAGCCTCTATGCCCTGTTGTTGGTCATCCAGAGGAACTGGTTGGCCAGTGCATGAGACAGGATGCTGGACTAGATGGACTATTGGTCTGATCCAGCAGGGCTCTTCTTATGTTCTCATGTACCATTATGAACATTCTGCCTTTCCATGAACTGTGTCCACTGGAGTCCAATCCAAATTACTGATCACGTTCCTATGCCCAGACCATTTACTGGATCCCTGAAAGATATTCTTGATGGAGAGCAGGATTTCAATTCTTCCATGACTCTTGTTAAATTAAAGGGTTTTTGAGTGATGCCATCAAGGGATGCAAAATGGAAGGTGAGAGTTTTTCCCTTCTTCCACTGTGGAAAGTAAATGGTCTACATGGGAAGCAGCAATGAGTTAAAGTACAGAAAATGAAATTTCCTGGGCAGGAGGAGAAGGCAGTTACCCATCTCTAGGAGAAGGGCAATTCTAGAAAGTGAAAAACACCAGGGAAACAATTATTATTTTTTCCCAGCATATTCTCTAGAATATAGAAGAGAGATAAGCCAAGCACCTTGGTTAGTTTTCAGATGCTGATAAAGCTGATCGATTCAATAGGTCTTTGCTTTCTGCTGAAAAGTCTGCTCCCGAAAGCTATAATTCAGGTGTGCTGTCTGAAAATCTTTAATGTCCCCTACACCATTTCATATGTCGCCATAAATGCACAACAGTTCTGAAATGGATGAAAAAGCGGCACTTAGAGACGATCCTTTTGACTTCGCCAATTGCCTACCCAGTACATTTCTTGGCTTTACGCATTTATATAAAAGTTCTTTTTCTTTGGCCACAATAGATGTTCCGTTTGCTCCAGCGGCTGGTATCTCATTGATCAAAGTCCAGGTTGCAGAGCAACTTTTGAACAGCAGATGCATGCGGATCAGAGAATTGTAACCCCAGCTTCGGCTTCTTCTAACTGTTTGCAAATTTAAAGGCAAGCTGTTCCTAGTAGGATTTTCTCTCTGTCCCTTGCTTTGTGCTCAGATTCAAAGTGCATGTACTTTAAGGATGAATGAATGCTCCCAATTTCATTTCTTCTGATATTCATTTATATTTCCGGTCAATGTTTTCAGTTCGCAACATTTTACGTTTGGTTTTGTAGATTCCTTTTTGATTGTATATACATTGTACGGTTCTTATATGCAATGGATACATACAGAGTCCTGAAATATACATCATATATCTAAAAGCAAAGGGTGGCTTTCCCATGAAGATCAAAAACCAACCAACCCATAGAGGGAATCACCCAGGACTTGGATATAGTTTTTGCAAGTATGTGATAATCCTCAGGCTTGCAAAAAAAGAAGAAGTTAAAGTTACAAGCTGTACTCAAAGTGCCCTGAAATGTCTGTCCATTCACAGATATCATATGTCTAAGGTGATAGCTGTATGAGCAGTACTAGATGGATGGATGGATGGATGGATGGATGGATGGATGGATGGATGGATGGACGGACGGACGGACGGACGGACAGACAGACAGACAGACAGACAGACAGTTTTTAGAAGCTTTGAGAAAACATAAAACCAAAATAGATAAGGATCAGTTGAGAAGAGAAGAAAAGGCCACTTGAAAGTGGAAGGGCAGGACAAGGAGAACAGGAAATTGGTAAACTGGGAAGGGGAGAAATGGGTGATTGGGAGAAAGCGGGGAGGAGAAACCAGCTGATGAGGCAGAGCAAGAAGTGAAGAAGCAGGGAACTATGTCAGGTTAAATTTCCTCACCCCTGGGATTCCTTGCTAGTCTTCACCTTGTATAACACTAATTATCTCTCCTTATAATATTTATCTTTTGGTTTCGTAAGATTCCATGCACTCCCATTGGCTGTAAAATGCTCTCCCTCAGCCATTGGCCCATCAGCCGCCACTCAAGAGTACTCACGTGCCATTGGGTGGGTGCTGGGTCTGCTCCTCTTCCCCACCCACTCCCCCTGGCAGACCAGCTCTCTCTCCTGAGGAAGACAGTTCTCTGGACTCCTGTGAGGGACTGTCCCCTCAGTAGCTGTCAGTAGGCAGCCAAGCTTGGTTCTGTGAGTGAAAAAACAAAGGACTTTCAGCATAACCCCCTCCCCCGCCCATAACCCCCTCCCCAACAGCCACTTTCCTGTCAGAATAAATGGGAAAAGGCTCTTTCTCCTGCTTAGCTTCAGCATGGCTGGCTGGCTAATGAGGTGGGCCAGCAACCATCAGACCATTTTCTTCAACTCCCCGCTGTGCGGCTGACTTTTCCCTAGGGTTGCCAATCTCCAGGTGGGACCAGGAGATCACCCACTGTTACAATTGACCTCCAGATGACAGAGATCAGTTCCCAGGGAGAAAATGGTTGCTGTGGAGGGTAGAGTCTATGGCATTATACCCTGCTGAGTCCTTCCACACACACCCCAAATGCTGCCCTCCACAGGATCCACCCCCCCAAATCTCCAGGTATTTTCCTAATCAGAGTTGGCACCTGTACTTTCTCCTCTGTCAGTAAAAGGCCCTTTCCACACCTATGTTGGCCTTTGGGAGAAAACTCATTGGGCCCAGTCCTGATCAGGTTGCCAACTCCAGGTGGGCAATTCCTGGAGATTTGAGGGATGGAGCCTGGAGAGGGTGAGGTTTGAAGAGGGGTGGCACCTCAGACAGGTACGATGCCATAGACTCCACCCTCCAATCCAGCCATTCCCTGATGGGGAACCATTGTTGCCAATCTCCAGGTGGTGGCTGGAGATCACTCAAAATTACAACTGCTCTGTAGGAGGGATGGGGGAGAAGATGGAAAACTAAAGGTAGGTTGATGGTTGGCTGGGAGGGAGATAGGGTTATCAACTCCAGGTTGGGAAATTCCTGGAGATTTGAGGGGTCGAACCTGGAGAGGGTGAGTGTTGAGGAGGGGTGGGATCTCAGACAGGTACAATGCCATAGACTTCACCCTCCAAACCAGCCACTCCCTCCTGAGGAACCACTGTTACCAATCTTGGGGGTGGGCTGGAGATCACTCAAAATTACTACTGCTCTTCAGGTAGCAAAGATCAGTTCCTCTGGAGAAAATGTTGGACTCTGTCATTATACCCTGCTGAGATTGCCACAGCAAATTGTCACTGAGTGCCCAAAGCCGGGGCACTCTCCCAGAGCCTCTTTCTAGAGCCCGTTGTATTTATTTCCACAATGGGCCTTATTCCTAGTAGAAATATAAATAATATTGTTAAAAGTATATGTTTTACAGAGAAAATTGGAACAAGGACACAGAAAATGGCACAAAAATAAAGAATCACAGGCTTGATTCATGCAAATCAGAAGCAAACTAAAATGGAGATTTTTCTGAGGGGTTCAAAACAGCAGAGATGAGACATTAAAGATCATCCCTAATATATTTCTGGGGAAAGAGGACAGAAATGATTCAAAGGCAGCTTGCAAAAATGTTGCCAGTTAAGTTGATCCACAATTATATTGCTCAAAACCATCTCCATGTGTGGGTTTTGAAAGGGGGGAGGCAAATAAAAGAATTTGAGATCCAGGAAGGGGGGTAGAGTTGTAATGTAATTTTATGTTATCAATATATATATATTAAAAAAAATAATCTGGACTTGGGTGTCTATTTCAGCCTTTTCCTTACTGGGTGAGTCAGTGGTATAAAGTCATCATCTTCTCAGCTGACTGCTATCTCCCCTCTGCAAAATGCCCAAGGTCAGCAGCAAGCATTGTTTCATTCGAATTCAAGAACAACATGTAGGCAAGCTGCCCCCTCCCCCTAGACCGGAGGAGAAAAAATTATTGGAAGCGTGAGAGCAAAGATCAACAATCATATTTTATTTATATCTATGACTGTGTGCATCTCAGATTGTTCTGTGCTTCTCAAGTCCCCCTCCCCTCCCCTAACCAAATTTCTTCTCACAAATACTAATTAACATACAAAATGGGATACGGAGGCAGCTGCTCCTCTTTGACAAACAGTATGGTCAATTTTCCCATCGCTAGCACAGCGAGGCTCACTTTTTGAGCAATGGGTGGGCAAACAGTAAGGTTGCCAACTTCCAGGTGTGATCCGGAGAGCTCCCAGAATTAGTACTGATCACCAGGCAACAGTTATCCTGGAGATAGGGTTGCCAGGTCCTCCCTGGCCACTGATGGGGGATTGGGGGGCAGAGTTGCCAGCTCCAGGCTGGGAAACTCCTGGAGATTTAGAGGTGGAGCCTGGGGAGGACAGGGACCTCAGTGGGGTACAATGCCATAGAGTCCACCCTCCAAAGCATCCATTTTCTCTAGGGGGGCTGATTCCTGTAGTCGGGAGATGAGCAGTAATTCTGGGGGATCCCCAGGTCCCACCTAGAGGCTGGCATCCCTACCTGAAGAAAACGGGCCCTCCCCAAACCCATAGTTTCTCAGGCTTCACCCCTCAAATCTCCAGGGATTTCCCCACCCAGGGTTGGCAATCCTGGTCAGGTCTGCTCTCAACCTCTTGCAAAAGAGGGTTGTTTATTAGGGATGGGGTTTTAGGCTAGGATCCTGATTTACACACATTTCTGTGTGCCAAGGTGGGGACAGGGTCAAGGTCAGCATGGATGGGTTACCTCCTGACTGACATAGTGTCTGTTGGGAAAAGTAGGCAAAAATACTTAGATATTGAGAGTTTTGCAATGGATCTTTGCTTCACTGGAGAGGAGGCATTTCTTTCTGAGTAAAAATCTTTACAAAATAGCTACAAAATAAAAGAGATACCTAGAACTACATCTTCACATCTTTACAGCTACAAACAGACAGACCACATGGTCGATGGAGATTCTCTTTCTTCTTGACCCCTAAAAGGAAATCACCTGATTACATTAACCAATGATTACTAGTAAACACACTTAGATTTCCCGGGCTTTCTTCCCATTGCCTCTGTGCCAGGTTTCCCTTCCAAGTCAGTCTAAACAATAGCCCACAAGGTAAACAGATTAACCCTATAATGACTGAATCTTAGACCTTGCAACTCACATATTTCCAACAGTGTCAAGGTTTCAGTTTCGCTTCCCTTCATTCTGCTTCACTGTTCACCTTGCCATATTTTAGTTGGGAGGGAATTCCTGAGAGGAGTGTGTGTGCATTGAGTATCTGCCTGTAGTAGCCATAATTATTTCTCAAGTTGCACTCCTCGGCCTGTTCTCATTTGATTTGGCTTTGGAGACTCTTTTGCTAGGCTGGAGTAGATAAGACACTGTATATCTGACATGGTTGTCATAGAAACGTTAGTGGCCAAATGCTGACGTATGAATGGGGTGTGGGGGTGCATTGGATTTTACCTACAACCTCTGAATTCCATGCACTTTTTTTAGTCCTGACAAAGAACAGTTCCTGTAGTAAGCATATCTCTAATAAAGCATCACTGCCAAAAGTGTTGTGGAGAGTGTTTTAACTGGGGATAGAATCATAGAATGTTAGAGTTAGAAGGGACCTTGCCGGTCATCTAGTCCAACTCCCTGAACTCTGCAGGAGCATAGCCAAAAGTTAGCCCTACATACCTACAACATACCCAAAAGATGGTCGTCCAGCTTCCGCTTAAAAATGTCCAGGGAAGGAGCATCCACCACCTCCTGCGGCAGGCTGTTCCACTGCTCAACCACTCTTACAGTTAGGAAGTTTCTCCTGATATTTAGCTGGTAACGACTCCCTTGTAATTTCCACCCTTTAGATCTAGTCTTGCAATTTGGAGTAAGAGAGAATAGATCTGCTCCATCTTCTACATGACAGCCCTTCAAATACTTGAAGACTGCAATCATGTCCCCTCTAAGCCTTCTCTTTCCCAGGCTAAACTTACCCAGCTCTTTCAGCCTTTCCTCATAAGACTTGGATTCCAACCCTCTCACCATCCTGGTCGCCCTCTTCTGGACACGCTCGAGCTTGTCAACATCCTTCCTAAAATGTGGTGCCCAAAACTGGACACAGTACTCCAGGTGAGGCCTGACCATAGCAGAATAGAGCGGAACTACCACCTCCTGTGATCTGGACACAATGCTTCTGTTAATGCATCCTAAGATTGTATTAGCTTTCTTCACAGCCACATCACACTGCAGGCTCATGTTTAGCTTGTGATCAACCATAACACCTAGATCCCTTTCACATGTGCTGCTGTCAAGCCATGTCCCTCCCATTCTATATTTGTGCCTTTGATTTTTTGTACCTAAGCATAGGACTTTGCACTATTGAAATTCATTTTATTTGTCTCAGCCCACTGTTCCAGCCTATCTAGATCATTTTGAATCCTGACTCTGTCTTCTTCAGAATTAGCAATCCCATCCAGCTTTGTGTCATCTGCAAATTTGATAAGCATCCCCTCTATGTCTTCCTTCAGGTCATTTATAAAAACATTAAACAACACCAGGCCCAGGACCGAGCCCTGTGGCACTCCACTCGAGACTTCCCTCCACTTAGATGCAGAACCATTTATGAGCACTCATTGGGTACGTCTTTTCAACCAACCATGAATCCATTCAACGGTTGCACCATCCAGCCCACACTTAACCAGCTTATCCTCATGGATATCATGAGAAACTTTGTCAAATGCCTTACTGAAATCTAGATATGCTATATCCAAAGCATTTCCAGAGTCAACCATTTTAGGATGTGACACACAGAGCCCATTGCCCAAATTTAGCCAGTCTCCCAATGGGAGAAGTTAGTGGAAATCAAGAAGAAGAAGAGACTGGACCCCACCTTTCACTCAGAGTCTCTGAGCAGCTTATAAACTCCTTTCCCTTCCCCTCCCCACAACAGACACCCTGTGAGGTCGGTGGAGTTCAGAGAGATCTGACAGAAACTGCTCTTTCAAGAACACCTCTGACAGAACTATGACTTGTCCAAGGTCATCCAGCAACTGCAAGTGGAGGAGTGGGGAATCAAACCTAGTTCTCCCAGATTAGAGTCCGCTCACTTAATCACTATACCAAATCAAGGGATGAAACACACCTTGGCAGTTCCCTCTTTGGGAAATAGAAGGTTATGCAGAAGCCCCTGTGACCCTGCAGGAGGACTACTGCAAACAACAGAGTGTAAAGTCTTCCTGGATTCCTTTTATTTATTTTATTCAATAGGCTTGCCAACTCCAGGTTTGAAAATACCTGGAGATTTGAAGGTGGAGCCTAGGAGGGAGGGGTTTGGGGAAGGGAGGGACATCAGAAGAGTACAAAGCCATAGAGTCCACCAGGGCTCTTTTGTAGCAGGAACTCCTTTGCATATTAGGTGACACACCCCTAATGTAGCCAATCCTCCAAGAGTTTACAGTAGCCCCTGTAAGAAGAGCTCTGTAAGCTCTTGGAGGATTGGCTAAATTAGGGGTGTGTCACCTAATATGCAAAGGAGTTCCTACTACAAAAAGAACCCCGGAGTCCACCCTCCAAAGCAGCCGTTTTCTCCAGGAGAAGTGGAACAAATGTTTTAAATAAACAAATGAGCAATCCATGTAGTTTGGAGATCAGCTGTCATTCCAGAAGATCTTCAGCCCCAATCTAGAGCCTACCAACCCTATATTTAAAACATTTTTATGCCACCTTTCCACCCAATTTAGGGTCTTCAAGGCAACAAACCATGGACACCATTGAAGCAATTGAAAACAACAATTGAGCAGTGAAACAGGACACCTAAGTAGAGGGTCAATGAGGGGACACCAAGTGAAAGAGAGAAGTCTTCACTTGCTTCCAGAAGACAATGACAAAGGGGGACAGACAAATCTTCCTCAGAGGTGTTTTATAATTTTTGGTGCCCCTGAGCAGGGTTGGAAGGAGCACAGAACAGTCTACCATGATATGGAAGATTGCCCTAAGACCTCATCGAATATTGCTGTGGCTTTTGGGGAAAATAGTCTGTTTCCTGATGCAGAAAGACAATGGAGTCCAAGGCTCTGGGGAGGTCTTTAGCCCCACCCATGCTGCCGAGATGTGAGGCTAAAAACAAAGTGTGGAAGAATAGTACTGCATTACATGAGACATCTTTCCCACCAGAAAATAACATATTGCCCCCAAAGGCCTGGATGATGTCGTAGAAGCTTCTGGGATGATCCTCCATGTCTTGATTAGCGGGAGCACAGGAGGAAGTGGTGCACTGGCTTCTTTCATCCCTTTCACCTAGGGTTGCCATCCCCCCCGATGAGGATGGGGGTTCCCCTGCTTTTGGGGGCCCCAATCCACTGCTAGCCAGCTAGCCAGTGGGGGAAGTCCCGACCCCGAAGAACTCCACTGCGCCCAACATGCCCAGGACGCTCTAGTATTTGGCTAAAAGCTCTATGGTGACCCGGTCTTACCTGGCTGCTGGTGGAGGGCTCCGGCCCGAGTTTCTGGATCTCCTGGCACATGTTAAAAGCAGGGCAAATCCCACCCCAAATGTCCTGATGCAATGACTTCGCCTGGAAGTGATGTCATCACTTTGGGGACATCACACAGTGACGCTCTGGTTTGAAGATAAAACTCTATGGTTTGAAACCAGTTTTACCATAGGGTTTTGCCCAAAAACTAGAGTGTCGCCACACAACATCTCCTATGTGTTAATATCACTTATGAATGATGTCATTGCACTGGGAACTCCTGGAACGCCCCCCAAATCCCCCCATGGATGCAATGAGGGGACCTGACAACCCTACCCAGGCTTCACCCCCAAATATTCAGGAATATCCCAAGCCACAGATGGAAGCCCTAAATCCTCTCCCATCTCTGTGGTTACCACTGAGATTGGGGGGGGGGGGTTGCTAATTCTCTCAGAGCTCTCTCAGCCCACCTCCCTCACAGGGCATCTGTTGTGGGGAGAGGAAGGGAAGGAGATTGGAAGCTGCTCTGAGAGTCCAAGTGAAGGGTGGGATATAAATCCAATCTCTTCTTATTATGTTTATTTACATATTTGATTTCTAGCCCTCCCTCCCCTCCCCTACACAGCAAGGCTCAGGGTGGGTCACAACAATGCATAAAAACAATAAAACACAATAAAATTAATTTGCCACACATTGCAATCAATCAGTTATATAAATCAATTAATCCTAAACAATTAGATAGCAATCTGTAGTACAAATAACAACCACTCCCAGAACTCTACATCTATGTGCCCGTAGATGATAACATATTAAGGCAAGTGAGTGGGCGAGAAGAAAACAGAAGGAGGTAGAGCTGGTAGAGCTGGGGAGGCTAATACAGACAGAATTTCATTGCCTCAGCCACAAACCTGGTGGAACATCTCCATTTTCCAGGCCTATTGGAACTGTATTAATTCCCACAAGGCTTGGATCTCTCTTGGGAGAGTGTTCCACCACTGAAAAAGCTCCGGCTCTGGTTGAGGCAAAGTGGCTATCTTTTAGTCCAGGGATCACCAAAAGGTGTTGTTCCATACAGCGCAAAGCTCTTTGAGAGACTCACTGAGAGAGGTGGTCCTGCAGATACATTGGTCCCAGACCACATAGGGCTTTAAATGTTAAATCTAAAACCTTGAAGTTGATTCGGTATTCAACTGGAAGCCAGTGCAGCTGGCGGAGCACTGCTCTCACTGGTGTCCTGGTAAGGACATGTGCCGCTGCATTCTGGACCAGCTGAAGTTTCTGGGTCAGTCTTAAGGCTACCCACCTGACTATATCCTTATTCAGCTTGGGTCCTGTTGATCGGAAGAAAACTGGAATAGAAATATTTTGAATAAATAACTAAATAAGTGCTGTGTTGTTTTAAATGAAAAGGGGGAACAGTTACACGGGAAGAAGGATAAAAATGCACAAGACTTTTGTACACAGTTTGTGGGAACATTCTACTGCTCTTGTGGTGCCCTCCTAAGCAGTTGCTTCCTTCTAAGCCCATCGACTTACCATTTAGGATTGTACTGTTAGAGAGAAACCACAACAGGGCATTGTGTAGGAGATGATCCCTGCAAGATGTGAGGCCAAAGTGTTTAAGGATATTAACTCTGAGACCAAGCGCCCTCCATCATTATTAATAGCAGCAGATCTGATTTGACCTTCTAAATGTGTGTGGAACAGAAGGTGGGGGTGCACATTGCCGTTTTGCTGAGCAGAAATCTAAGTGGCCATATGTTTAGCTCCCCTTTTCACCTCCATCTCAACCTTCCATTGCAAGAGAGGGGTTGAGAGTGCGGTACGCCAGCTGTGACCAATACTCAGAACTTTCAATCTGAAATTAATCTTCAGGCTAGTTTACAGCTTTTCCCCTTCTTTTTTTTTCTTCTCAGAGAGATTTATTGAGCTAGAAGTGTTTTTCCAGGGTGGTTCCATAAGCCACAGAGGGACCATTGCCCCTCCAACACACTGATTGCTGCTACTCCAAATAGACCGGCGGGATCAGCACAGTACAGGTCCAGCCACTGTGATATGAACAATACCCACCTGTAAAGAAAAATCTTGACAGTGTCTCTTATTACTGGTACTTCCTGTTGTGCTTCCTGTGTTTATGATTTAAGTTATTGGAGCAGCCATCTGGAAGCACATGCAAAGTTACATGCAAAGATATGGCACTGTGGACACCAGGGATGTTCCTGAGATGTAGCATGACCATAGAAACCATGCAAGATCCCAAGCAGGCTGAATCAGACAGTAAATGGTAAGGGTTAATAGTATACTAGGCAACCTGAATAGACCTTAATAGACCAATCTCTAGGGCTGCCAGGCACGATTGCTGCACCGTCAATGGGATTTGGGTGGTGGTGGTCTGGGAATGGATGGAGACATCCCCAACACAATGACGCCATGTGGAAGTGATGTCAGCAATGTCACACGGCGATGCTCTGCTTTTGGGGCAAACTCTATACTTAAAATTGGGCTCATGTTTTGGGGACACTGCTGTGCTATGTTGCTGTTTGGGGGTGGGGCTCCCTTGCTGGCCAGCTGGCCAGTGGCAGGCAGAAGCCCAAGAATTGGGGGATTGCCCATCCAGACCAGAAATCTGGGAACCCTACCGATCTCAACAGAGCTTGTAAGCTAAGCAAGGTTGGCCACGGTCAGTACTTGGATGAGAGACCACCAAGGAAGACTGGGGTTGCTACTATGCAGAGGAAGGCAAGGGAAACCACCTCTACTCTTTTGCCTTGAAAACCCCAAAGTCCTGGGGTCGCCATGAGCTGGGTGCTACTTGATGGTGGGCAGTTACTATTATATTATGTTGTCACATGTTATCACCTTCACATCTGATCCGAAACCAGATCATTGGAGGCAGTTCTACCAGGCTTAGTGTGGGTTCCAAACCAGCTTCTGGAAGGAAATATGAGTGACCTCCTTTGACCTTCTGGGAGGGTTCTATTCTTGCTCCCTTGGAGAGGTTAACATGAATCGGCCTTACACAAAAGTCAGTGTTATCTACTCTAACTGACAACTGCCCTCTAAATTCTTAAGTCAAGGTCTTTCACATCATCTGGATGCTTGATCCTTTCAAACTGGAGGTGCCATGGATTGAACCAGACACCTTCTGTTATGCAAAGCAGATGCTCTGCCACTGAACCATGGCCCCTCAATCTATCGCTCTTGTGTGCAGAAGCTCCCTGGTTTCACTGCATACGACATGTGGAAACTGCATGTTACATGTTCCTTTTTCCTGGCTCATGCCTTTTTTTTTCTTTTTTACAGAAAACAGCTGCTGGGACTATGACTTGAAAGAAAGGCCGGATATACAGGTTAGGCTCTGGAAGATCCGTGCTCAAATCCCTACTGTGCCATGAAACTAGCTGGGTGACCTTGGGCCAATCCCTCTGTACCTCTTAGCCCAGCCTATGTCAGAAGGTTGTGGTGGTGAGAATAAAATGAGGAAGGGAGGACAACATACCCTGCTCTGAGCTCTTTGGAAGAAGGGCGGCATACAAATTTACTAGATAAACATTTTAAAGCCACTTACTTCCATATGAACTTGTCTGGCAATTAAGATCATCTACCAAGATGAGATGTGACCAGGGACGCACCCCCACACTGCTTTTGAGAGAGCCAGTTTGGTGTAGAGTCAGTTTGGTGTAGTGGTTAAGTGCATGGACTCTAATCTGAGAGAATCGGGTTTGATTCCCCACTCCTCCACTTGCAGCTGCTGGATGACCTTGGGCAATCCATAGTTCTGTCAGAGCTGTTCTCTCAAGGACAGTTATGGAAAGAGGTCTCCCAGCCCCACCTACCTCACAGGGTGTCTGTTATGGGGAGGGGAAGGGAAAGGAGTTTGTGAGCCACTCTGAGACTCCAAATGAAGGGCAGGGTATAAATCTATAAATCCAATCTCCTCCTCCTCCTCCTCCTCCTTCTGTGGCCTCCTGGGCTCCAGGGTGCAACAAGGACAGCCATGTAGCCAGTGTTCAGCAGACTGCATGGCCAGGCTGGGGGGGGCTGTAAGGTGAGCAACTGGATGCTCCCTCCTCCCTTCTGGACATGTTGGTCAGGTGGGCAGACCTGGAGGCCTTACCTGCCTGCCTCTCTGGTATTTAAGGTGAAGCCACCCAATCCTCAGCCCCAGATCACCATGGCTTTCCCACCCACTCCTCGCTTGTGTTATGGTTATTGTGTGGGGATCTGTGTTTGTTGTGACTGTCACAGCTTTGTGTGCTTTAGGCATGAGACAGAGCCTTTTGGTTAGGGAGGTGGTGCCTTAAGGAGACGTGGTAAGAGCCAGTTCAGCGGCTTGCCTAGCTCAAGGACTGTCATTGGGTCTTTCAACACCAGGTGGCAAGAGAACCACACAGCAACTGGTGACTATGTGGCTCCCTAGGGGCAGGCTGGGTGTGTGTTGTTCATTGCATGGCAGGTGGGTCGCCTGATTCAGGATCCATCCCCATGCTGCACTGATGCTCCTGCGCTGTAATCAATAAAAGCTGTGGCCGCTTTATTTCTCCATATCTATGTGGTCAGTTTCATTTCCTCACCTGCGCCCCTCAGTACCCCTGGGGCCCACAATGTGTGTTTACAGATGGAGTCATTCTGCAAAAAAAAGTACAAGGTGTCCCATCGCAATCTGCAGATTGGGTTGCAATACATCTCTAGTACATCTGGTCTTTTTTCTTCTTCTGCTGCTGTATCACTAGGTACCTGTTGGCCAAGGGCTTAACAGAATGCACCTGGCATAGCTTAAAAAAAACCCACCACAACAACCAACATCTCTCAAAGGATGCTCTCAGGATGGAAAAGGTTGCTTTATCACCCTAGCTGCTAACTTGTACACATTGCCCATGCCATTGAGCAATACACACAGTCCAGGCACTTTCTCAGGGTTAACAGGGTCACAGGCACCTCTCGTCACAGCCTGCTTCCAGATATGAGGCTAACATGGAGCCTGGAGAGTTTTTTCTTGTTCACCACTTGGCCTTCTCCTTGAGGGAGTTTGTTTGTGTGGGCGGGCGGGGGAGAGGCATACTTGCATGCATTTACTTGCAAAGGCACATTTACATTTCCTCAAAGACTGTGTGCTAGAAATACCTTCCCTAGTCTCCGAGACTCACCGGTATTGTCATTGCAAGATTTATGTAGATTTAGTCATAAATATCAAAGCAAAAAGCAAAGGAGGAGGATGTGACCTAGCATGAGGTGTTCACATTGAGATTGTCTGGCAAGAGATGGCTTTTTGGTTTATTTTTTTCCCCTGAGTACCTAATAAGGCTTCGTGTGTGTTTTATAAATGATCATAATGCAATTCCGTGCTCATTTCAGGTATTCTTACCCCACAGTGTAACTCACAGCTGATATGCAAGTTTCCATGTTCCCTTTATTCTGTATTATGTGAATTTACAACCCACCCTATCTCTAGGGATCACACTTCTGGTCAGTGATATCCAGGCCTGTAGCTACAATGGGGCATTTTGGGGCCTGCCCCCCCCCAACTTCCTGCCAAGGCCCCCTGACTTCCATCCAGCCCCCAGCTCTCTGGGTTGCCCGGAGGACTCCTGACTCTCAGGCCACCTGGAGGACTTCCCACCGCTGCCCCTTCCCCAAGTGCAGCTTGCTTCCCCAGGCAGGGTGCGAATGCTGCAAAAGTGAGGGGTTTAAAAAAAAAAAATATTTTTTATTTTGTGACATCAGTGCCCCCTGACTTATTTAAAGGCCCCCCGAATTACAAAATCCTGGCTACAAAATCCTCCTTCCTTCCTTCCTTCCTTCCTTCCTTCCTTCCTTCCTTCCTTCCTTCCTTCCTTCCTTCCTTCCTTCCTTCCTTCCTTCCTTCCTTCCTTCCTTCCTTCCTTCCTTTTCTCATATGTGCATTTGTGTGGATTGAGAGGATTTTCCACATTTCATTCCTTTATTGTTCCAGAATGTTGCTTTGTGCTGTGTGTTTCTCTCTCTCAATTCTGGTTCAGCTAGGGGGAAAGAATCTAAAGTGAATTCAGGAACTGAAGCATTAGTTTCTTTTTAAATTAAAAATTAAAATATTTAGACCTTGCCTTTCCTCAAGGTTCTTCCTGCTTTCATTCCCCCCATATTGTACATGGAGAAACATCACAAAAAAGCAATCTTAGTGTGGGTATATGTAGACGTTGTATGACTTTGTTTTGTTTTGTTTTTGGTGTTTTACCAATCTGCTCCAGAACAAAGACAACAAAAGTCTATACAAATGTATACCCTTGCCAGCTTCTTTGGCAGTATTTTATCAATTAGCTGATTTGAATATTGGTAATAGGAGGGGGATTTATTTATTATATTTATTTATTACTTGGACTTATAGCCTGCCTTTCGCTGTGCACAGGGCTCAGAGCAGGTTACAACATTCTTAAAAACAGCTAAAACATCAACTAATTCTATAACACTATAAATACAATAAAATAATAAAAATAGAAACTCTAACACAGCTACTAGATGGTGTGAAAATCCTGGGAGGGGGAAATATCCCGAGGTCCCCCTGATGTGCAAAAGGGGGGGAGAGGGAAAAGGGGAGAGGAATAGGCTTGCCAGCTCCTGGTTGGGAAATGCCTGGAGATTTTTTTTTTTTTGGGGGGGGAGCCTGAAGAGGGTGGAGCTTGGGGAGGGGAGGGAGTTCAATGGGGTATAACGCCATAGAGTTCAACTTCCAAAGTGGCCACCGTGGGATCAGTTGTAATAGAGGGAGATCTCCAGCCACCACCTGGAGACTGGCAAACCTAGAAAGTCTAAAATGCAGGGCTTTTTTGTAGAAAAAGCCCAGCAGGAACTCATTAGCATAATAGGCCACACCCAACAGCAGAAACTCATTAGCATATTAGGCCACACCCCTGACAGCACAGCTCATTAGCCTATTAGGCCACACACCCGTGTTACCAGAAGTGGTCATCCAGCCACACCCATCTTTTGCTTCTTATTCTGTTTACTTTGTTTGTTGTCAAAACCCAGGGCTTTTTTTGTAGCAGGAACTCCTTTGCAGGTTAGGCCACACACACCCTAATGCAGCCAATCCTAGTGAGTTTCTGCTGTTGGGTGTGGCCTGTTATGCTAATGAGTTCCTGCTGGGCCTGGCCAACTCAGGAGCCAGCCGGAACTCCCTTCCTGTGCTTTCCTGCCCAAAAATAGCCCTGCTAAAATGGATAAACTGTCACTGTCCTCAGTTGCAGGCCTAGTGGGAAAAAACCCTCCATTTTACAGGCCCAGCAGAACTGCATTAGATCTCACAGGTTATGCTCCCTCTAAGCTGTGGAGTCCTGTGAGCAAAAATTCTACATTGTGAGCTGCTGGCATTAAAGTGGTGAGCGAGCGATTTGGCTGCTGCATCAGTTAGTTTGCTCTGGAGTCCTCCATTCCTGAGCTAAGGCAAAAATGTGTGAGCCAGAGGCTAAAAAACTGTGAGCTAGCTCACACTGACTCAGCTTAGAGGGAACACTGCTCACAGGGCCTGGATCTCACCCAGCAGAGCGTTACATCAGGCCAGGGCAAGGGCCAAAATGCCCTGGTTCTGGTTGAGGAAAGCTGGACATTCTTTGGGCCAGGGATCACCAGGCAATTGTTATGACTGGAGCACAGTACTCTTTTGGGGGTGCATCAGGATGCAGAGATGTAGAAAACTGTACATAAACAGTGCCCTGTCTAAAATTCAGGAAGGAGAATTCCTAATGCATCGGGTCCACTTTGGGGGAGGGAATACCAAGCTGGGAGGAAATTTGTGTAGAGGGGATTTTTGGAGCATCCCTGGTGCTTTTTATTGGCTTTGTTTTGTTTTACAGTAAGAGGTCTGTTTGTTTTTATTGCATACTTATTCCCCAAGTACTCTTATATGGCAACATTATCTGGCTTGGTTCCCTTTGAAGAAAAAGAATACTGGATTTTTCTGGCATTTTTGTAAGATTTGCCTTACTTAAAAACAGAACAGATACAAAGGCTAAGGGGCCTTCGCACAGAGCAGAGAAAGTGGTCTGCATCTCAAGGCACTTCAGCCAACAGCTGTCTTTGTCCCCTTCTCTTTGTGTCTCATCCAGCTGTTTGTCCACGTACAGGCAGGCTTTCCCTACTTTCCCTGCAGGTAGGTGGTCACCTCCTCCCAGCTGTGAGGGATAGCTGACAAGACTTCTCAGGAACTGCCTCCCAACTACCAGTGTCTATTGAGGAATATTAACATCCCCTTGGCATGGGCCATGGCTAGCATCAAGTATGCTGTTATGTCTTCATAGACATAAGGCCAGCATAAGTCGAGCAGGTGCTCATTATGCGGATCAGAAATGCTGCATAGTATTGCCCAATAAAAGGGTTTATGGAGGGAACATCTCTGATTGGTGATAGAAGTAAGAAATGATTGGTCCTTATCCTTAAGTTGTGATTGGTGATTATGCAATATTGTTATTGGTTATTATTCGGTTTGTGGGCGTGGCTACGACAGCCTAAACTGTATATAAATCGCTGTTTTACTGATGTCTTTTGTCTAGCTGGTCTAGTCCTTAGCTGGTCTAAACCTTGGAGCCAATAAAGCTGAATCACTTTTTGAACTTACCTCCTGCGTTAAGTCTCATACTTAACATATGCCATTTTAGGTTAAATGTGTTCACAGTTATCAGACATTACATCCCCAACAATATATTCTCTCTCTTTCTCTCTCTCTCTCTCTCTCTCTCTCTCTCTCTCTCTCTCTCTCTCTCTCTCTCTCTGTGTGTGTGTGTGAAACATCATAAATTACCTTCTGACATGGCAATCCTATTAATTAATGTCCTCCAAAACATTCTATTCTTAACAGCCTTGCTCACGTCTTGTAAACTGAGGGCTGTGACTTCCTTGACCGAGGGCCAATCTGCATTTAGCATTTTTACCAAACCCACACTGGAACAGAAAACGATGCAGTTCAAAACCACATTCAACTATCCGGGGCCAACACTGTGCTGACTGCAGAGTCACCCCCCCCCAATGGCCATATAACAGCCATAAATCTATGCAGACAGCCACCATTAAACCAGAGATCAAACTAAGTGAAAGCAGCATGCAGTCTGGACACTGCCATAAAATGCGACACTCAATCCAAGTGAAAGTGGCATGCAATGTAGATGGGAATTTCTGTTCCAGTGTGGGTTTGGTAAGACAGCGGAGCAAATGCTAGATGCAGATCGGGCCTGCATCTTTTTCTGTTCCAGTGTGGGTTTGGTAAGACAGCGGAGCAAATGCTAGATGCAGATCAGGCCTCTGTCAGTCCATCTCATGTTGTGTCTTCCTCTTTTCCTTCTGCCTTCAGCTTTTCCTAGCATTATTGTCTTTTCCAGTGACTCTTGCCCTCTCAGAATGGGACCTGTTATGTATTGTGTTAAACATGCCTGACCTTCCACTTTATGCTGGTATCCTGAAACATTCTGATTGGTTACTCTGCGCAGTAGACCAATCAGAGCCTATAGAATGGTTCTGGAGGGAACTGAAACCATTGGTCGTTACCTAAACTATTTTATTGGTTGTTAACTTAATTAGGGGCTTGGTTATCATCGCCCGGAAAGTTTAAAAGAGAGTCTGTTGCTCTCCTGTTTCGTGTCAGTTTACTGTCGTGTTCAAATACAGCTGAATCACTTGTTAAGAACTGACTGACGTCTCATACTTAACAGGACGGAAGTACCATCACCTCAGTTTAGTCGTTTGAGCAGTATTCTAGCCTAGATTAACACCCTCCAGTTTGTAATATTGTTAATCTCACATGCTTTTGAAAATAAAACTTTTAAAAGATATATATTTTTAAGCAATGGGATGAATACAAAGACTGTCAAAGGGCTGCCTCTTTGGAGAAGAGGTGGAAAGACTCTTCCCAAGTGCATGCTTGTTCTTTCTGACTGAGTTTACTGAACTCCCCAAAAAACCTCTGCAAATGCACACAGAAGAAGCCACTGAGATTAAATACAGTGAGCATTTATAGAACAGGTAGGAGGCCTTTTTTTCCCCCTTTCCAGAATATATATATATATACTTGTTGTGGTCTGCCATCTCAAGTGGAAAGAGCTTCTGCTCTGTTGCAGAAAAAGAGGCCAATGCTCGTCCCCGGTGAATGTTTCAAAGCTCTGGATGACACTGTCATAGCCCTAAAGCCTTGCCGTGCCGCTTACATTTGCAAATATCTCTGAAATGTTTTTAACTCAGATGACATCAAGGACCCCAAATGTGCACATCATCTGCATGCTTTGTCTGGGTTTCTACACTGACCTTGTAGTTACTCATCTGGATTTCTGTAGAGGAACCTGGCAAGTAGATGAAAAGCTAGCAACCTCGGGTTTTTAGGTGGTATAAAACTATTACTCTCAGTAGGGCGATCTGTCTACTGGCCTTGATAAAAATCAGCGCTCAGCATTGGAGCTCAATCTTCTGTCACACTTTACATGACCAAGAAACAGATCCCAGGATTGCAGCTATGCTTCTACAAAGTGGAGAGGGGTCATGGTAGGACAAGAACCCCCTTTGCATGCAGAAGGTTCCTGGTTCAATCTCAGCCATCTCCGGCTGAAACCATCGAGTAGCAAGTGATATGAAGCCAGGGTCTGGATCAGTGCACTAACAGACAATATCGACAGACCTCTATTAAGATTCCTTCATGATATTCTGGGAACACCTCAGTGTGTGTCTGGAATAGCCCCGAGAACTGAAGTTGGGGAGATGTCTCATGAAGCAAAGGCCTGGGGAAGAGAATTCAATTTGAAAATTAGGACTCTAAAATCAAACCCAGATCTAAACCTCCTTGGACTAGTAAAGCTGGACCAACACACAAGTGATCGGGACAGATTACTGGACTATAAACTATTATGTCTGTGTATCACCCATGACATGATAGAAGTCACGAGTAGACAAGAACTGTCACAGTGAATTAGAAGACGTTTGAGAGACTTTGACTACAAGAACATGTCGATTAGAGCCCGCAGAGTGTGCTAAACCTTTTCAGTAGGCATTCAACCTCCAACAACAATGCCAAAGTACTTATCTGAGATAATCTTTCCAAAGTATAGAAGGGCATTCATGCTAGCATGCCCGAATGCCCTACGTTCAGCTGTGATGTCAGGAAGATTTAATGAGATTTCATACTCAGAAAAACTCTGTAATTGCGACAGTAGAAAGACCTCTGCCTGAGACCCTGGAGTAGGGTTGCTGGCTCTGGACTGCCAAATACCTATAGATTTTAGAGGTGGAGCCTAGGGAGGAATTGGTTTGGGGAAGGACAGGACTTCAGTGTGGTATAATGCCATACAGGCCACTCTCCAAAGCAGCCATTTTTCTCCAGGATAGCTGATTTCTGTTGCCTGGAGATCAGTTCTAATTCCAGGAGGCCCCTAGGCCCCACCTGGAGGTTGGCAACCCGACCCTGGAGACCTGCTACCCATCAGAGTACACAATACTTAGTATGATAGACCAATGCATCTGCCAGAATGAGGCTGTTGTGTGTGTAATATTTTTTTTCTGAGTCAACAAGACCAGAGATTAACACTGGGTCCAACTCCAAAGGTGTCCCTGAATTTACCCTTTCTCCTATGTAAAGCATCTGCCTGCAGTTCATTTTGCCGGCAAAAATCCTGGCTAAGTATCACATTAATCTAAGCTTTTGCACTATTCCCAAATGGCAGAATGGGTCTATTGGGTTCTTTCTACCTCCTGTTTGAGCAATGAATCTTTCTTCAACATTTGCTCTGCTCCTTGGCGTCTCTCCCTGCTCGTCTGTGGGGTTTTCATTTGCTTAGGCCTGTTTTCCCCTCAGATACAAGGAACACAACTCTATTGTGCTGGGATTCTGTTTGCTCTCCTGACAGGGGTTGCACTTCAGAACAAAATGAAATTTCCTGACGGCTCAAAGAACATCCTGTGCGATAGACCTGGTGCATTGGGATGGTTAATTATTAACAATTTTAATTATATTTTTTAATTATTTATTTGGCTTGCCTGGTATAATAGAAGCACAGTCCCTCCTTTGCCGTGTGAGAGGCTGCAGGGGGAATTCAGGATGTGCTCTTTTTTCTTGGGCAGAGTTTTGACAGTCGTTTCTCACTTTCTATAATAATAGCATTTGAAACCCAGTGAGGGAGAAGGAGAAATATTCATAGGTCTTTAGAAAAAATCTTGTTGTTGGAGTCAAAAAAAGAAAAGGGGAGAGCTGGAGGTGGCGCGAGAATGAAGTCGGAGAAACTGATATTCATATTTCATGTCCTTTTGAGTTCATTCCGTGTTTGTGCTCTTTTATTTATTACCTCCCCACAGAAGTAAGTACAGCAAAAGAAAGAGGAATCTCTCCCGGCTTCTCCCCTTTCTGCTTCTTCCCTAAGGCTTCCGTGATGAACCTCTCCGTTAGAACCGGTGTCTGTAAATCAGCTGTGCAGACTCCCGGAGTTCAAAAAATAAAATAAAATAAAACCAGTCTTAAACTGGTATGTTTACCAAACAACAGCAGCAACAACCCTGGACAAACTGCAAAGCATTCTCAACTCTGAGTGATTACTGGGCTTCTTTCAGCCTGTTGTTGTTTTTCAAAAATCCATCTCATATAAGGAGGCTTCTAAATTCCTTCTCGATAGGGATTCTTCTCAGAAAAGGTCATATGAGTTAGTCCATGTCATAGAATGGATCTCTCTGTGTATTAAGCTGCTAGACCGAACCTGGCAACCAGCAAGAGGATTAGGAGTCAGGGACATGGAGGAGTGTGTGATGTCACTAACATCACAACATCACTTCTAGGTGTGACCCAGAAGAGACAATGAGTAGCTCTAGGAATCATCTAAAACTCTGTGGTAAAACTGTGTGGTAACCCCCGCGCACACACCTATGAAGAAGAAGCTGAGTTGGTTTTATACTCTGTTGTTGTTGTTGTTGTTGTTTTCTGGCCTAAGGATTTGCAAAGCAGTTTACAATAGCCTTCCCTTCCTCTTTCCACAACAGTCACCTTGTGAGGTAGATGGGACTGAGAGAGTTCTGAGAGAACTGTGACTGGCCCAAGGTCACCCAGGAGACTTCATGTGGAAGAGTGGTGAATCAAATCCATTTCTCCAGATTCGAGACTGCCACTCTTAACCACTACATCATGCTGGTAGGAGGCCAGCAACCATAGTTGCTGTATCCATTTCACCCAGTTTCTGTGAGTGTGTCTTAGAATTCGTGAAAGGGAGGAAGGAAGATACACACTGGATGCACATTATCATTATGGGGGTGTGGAGGGTGCAACATACATGGAATAAATACAAAAGGCATTCTAAAATATAGAGGCAGATGAGCTCCCCCAGATAATCTCAGAGAATAAATCAAGTTTGGACAAACTGAACTGTTCACTAGTCAGCAAAGAGCCTGGTTATTTCAGGCTGGGATTCTGAGAGCTTGGAATATGCAGACTACCATGGCCTACATGACGATGTCATTGGGAGTGTTCTATTTCCCTCTTGCCAACATACCTAGTTTTTCTGCTGGGTAATTGCGTCATAGGGCTAGAAGGCAATAGATTAGTCAACTGGCTGGCTGGCTGGCTGACAGACCAAGTTGACAAAAAATTCTCCCTGTATCATTCTTCCCTCCTGCTTGATGAATTGGACACCTCGAGTCCACGGTGCTTGATGCATTCTGTCTTTTCAAAAAAAATATTATTATTACTTTATTGCAAAAGAGAGGAGAACAATAACAAATGCAAAAAGTTAATCAGTCCATACATCCCAACCCCTCCAGTCTTTGCAGAGGATGCAGTGCAAATTCCCAAAATTAACGATGCCATATTTCAGAAATCAGGCATATTTTTTGTGCTCAGAATTAAGTCTCCCCCAGTTTAAAAATTCCAGTCCTTGTTAGAAGACCAGCCCCGGTCTCCTCAGAGATTTGGCCCAGAACTCAATGTGTTTGGAACTGGCACCAGCCCTCTCCACGGGTACGGCTATCTCTTCTCTTCCACTTTAAATTTAGCTAGCGACAGTAGTTTAGCAGTGGGGAGCTTAGAGAGAGAACTGAACAGGTTTTGTTGACATACACACAACTTGGGCCTAGAGGCCCTCACTGCGACAATTCCTCCTGCCTTCTTAACCACAACAACTGCAGCTTCTGCCCAGGCACCTCCAGGAGGCAGATGGCCTTGGTGTCTCCTCCAAACATTAACTCTTTCTTAACTGTATCATCCTTTGTAACTCATTAACACACAGGACTATATATCATTCTTGCTGTAGCAGTTATCACAAAAGCCAGGATACTGGGAAACGGGAATTCGTAGAGCTCTGGGAAACCATGTTTCTTCAGAACCTTACTGTAATAGAATCATAAGATATACTGAAGGCATTGGCACGGGGCTCTAGTGTCTACATATTTAAAACCATTTCCAAACAGGTTTAATACCTGTTCACTTGGATTCATCCACAGCATCCGTTTCCAAGTCTAGGGTCCAGTCCTGAAACATATGACACAGGTGCAGAATGCATCTCCCTGACCTCAGAGTATCTGTAACATATCCGTACTTATCAGAGTTTAAAGGCTAGCAAAATGGGATGTTTCTAGACAAAGGTGAACCCTGGCATTTTTTTTTAACATAGCTAATAAATTATGTCCCAGATTCTACATATTGCATACTTGCAGAAGTTACTTCTCATTACTTTCTTTAAGTTTGTATCAGAGGGGCTTCACAAAGAGAGTGATCATGCATGGGAGGAAATTAGATTATCCTTTCTGGGCACATCCTAACTGCTACAGATATTTGTTATTATTGGGGGGAAAGAGCCTTCATCTGTGCATTCATCATCTTTGTCCATGAGATTAGAGCCCTCTTCAGATTTTATATGGACCTTCTATTAATGCAGACTGGGAGCCTGCTAGCTGTGCATATTGGAGTATGCAGGTTGCCATAATGCACCCAGTTTGGGCAATCACCATATCACATAAATTAGGCAATGCATGGATTTGCCATGGTGGTACAGCTTCCACTCCTATGAGTGATTCTGCTTCATATGAATGGAAGTTCTACCCACCTAGAAAATTCACACAGTATCCAATTCACGTTACACAGTCACACTCCTGAATTATAGTCCCTCCACGTGAACAAAACACCAGTGTAACATCTGCAGAAGGATTGGGAAATGGAGCAAGTGTAGCATCTTGATCGGATGGACGGGTACACACAAAGACTTTTATTCACAAATGTTAGGGGACACATGTAGGGAGGAGGTCTTGGCCAATAAGCATGATCCTGCTACCCTTGGAAACTTCCTTGTATAGCAGGCTTAGTAGAAGTCTGACACTGCAAACCTAGCATTTTTAGGATTAAAAATGACACTTTTCATAGTTGTTGTTGGGTGTGTTTTTTTTAACCCACATCAATAGTGTGGGCCTTGAAAACTATTATGGTGAGTTACTGTGCTAGCTGGTGAAACTGTTTTGCTACATTACCTAAAAAGATTATCTATGAATCATCAGAGTCTTTACAGTATCTAAAAGGCTACAAACGGCATTTTCGCAAGCACTTCTGAAGCTGTGACTTATAGAGGATGTCTACATGTGTTTTTTAAAAAAATCTCTACCACCTCTTGGACCTCTTCTTTTACACAACTAAATCACCTGAGGAGCATTAAAAGCATTCTAGGAAATGCAGGATTGCAGCCAAATTTCTAGCACATGGTGCCAGCCAGGATTCACATAGTTCTGTTCTAACAGTTTAAATAGATGATTGCACTAATTTTGGCAAGGGGGCTTTTATCGGGAGGCAGGCGGTATGGTATAGCTCGATCTCATCAGATCTTGGAAGCTAAGCAAGGTCAATACTTGGAAGGGAGACCAACAAGGAAGGCTCTGCAGATGAAGGCAATGGCAAAGCTTTTCTGCTTCTTACTTACTTTGAAAACCCCTTGCTGGGGTCTTCATAAGTTGGCTGTGACTTGACAGCACTTAACACACACAGGCTTTTACCAACGTGCACATGTGCTTGTGAGCACTGATAAAACCATCACAAATCTCCATCCCTACACTAGAAAAGAGCAAGAGTCCAGTAGCATCTTAAAGAATAACAACAATTTTGGCAGGGTATGAGCTTTCTTAAGTCACTGCTCACTTCTTGACAGACAGGCTAACACAGCTACCCATCTTGATTTATCTTCATGCCTACAGTTATATTGTGATGGGAGGGTTTCAGATTTGAGGGGGGGGGGTATTTTGTGTGTGTGTGTGTGCATGCGTGCATGTGTGCTTGCATGCCTGGAAGTCATGGTGACCCCCTACTGGGGGCTTGGACATTTTTCAGAGAGGTGGTTTGATAACCTGCCTCTGCATCCTGAGACCTGGTATGTCTTGGAAGTCTCCCTTTCAATTACTGGCCAGAGTCAGCTTCCGAGGTCTGACAAGATCATGTGTACATCAGTCATGTAGAGAGAAAGGAGATGAAAACAAAGAGATGGCACTAAAAGCTGTGGCAAAGTGCACATGTGCAAAACCTGGAAATAAAAAGAAATAATAAAGAATTCCTGATGCATCAGTTCTATTTCAGAAGCAAGTCCTTCAGTGTGGAAATCTGAAATCCAGGTAACATTGTTAAGAGAACATAGGGACATAGGATGAACCCTGTTGGATCAGACCAGTGGTCTATCTAGTCCAGCATCCTGTCCCACACAGTGGCCAACCAGTTCCTCTAGAGGTCCAATAACAGGGCATAAAGGTTGAGATCTTCCCCCAGTGTTGCCTCCCAGCACTGGTATTTCAAGGTTTACTCTGAACATGGAGGTTCCCTTTAGCCACCATGGCTAGTAGCTATTGATAGACCTATCCTCCACGAATCTATACAGTCCCCCTTTAAAGCCATCTACCTAATTTCTCCTTAAAATCTAATAATTAATTTCTTTCACCTTTGTTAGGAGCTTGGAGTCAGTTTCAGATCGATCCCATTTTGATCAAAGAGACATTCAAAGAAAGGAGGGGAAGGAAGGGAGATTCTTCAGAATTGCAGAATTTCACTCTATAGATGCTCACAGTTAGGCAGCACCTTCCCAAACCTTCCTATCTTCCTGATAGTGCACCGCCCATTGGTGTGTAACAGAAAACACCTGCATGGGGTGAAGTTACAAAATGGTGCGTTGATTTCTACAAAGAGAAACCAAAAAAGGGGGGGGTAAGAGGAATCAAAACTGATTTTTTGGGAAAGGACATTCCTCTTCTCATAACAAGCTTGTATCCAAGCATGTGTGAAGCTGTGAGCTTCAGACAATGAGTGTGACACTCCTTGAGGAACCACATCCCTGCCTCCTAGTCTTGGGTTCTTTCTTCCCCTGTAATAGTCACT